>CM077344.1:100147368-101538462 GCA_039655645.1 Ammopiptanthus mongolicus | reverse complement strand
TTCATTACTCTCATTTATTACTCTCACATGTTTTACCCTTCTCTTTTGAGTGTTTTTGAAGATACCCCTGATAAGACTTTTTAGTGAATAAGCCTTATAGCGTCCTAATACAATGTATCAGGGTCACATCCACAGGGATTTGATAATATTAACAAGCCATTCAACTATTCTTATACTAAAGTGAAGTGTAAAGAGAAATTTGATTTGGTTTTAAACTTGTAACATGAACAAAGAGTAAAAGGTTGTGATTCAAATACTTAAAGGCATTGGGATTGAATTTCATCAATTCCGTTTAGCGGTATCTAGTTGATTCGTCGTATTTCCATATCAAATCTGATATTGATTTATCTTACCAAATCTTTCAACTATACTAATTCCTTAGTTAAAGTTGAATTGATCAATTGAATTAGATACATGATGATTCCTCAATCAAGTGATTTAATCAAAAGCATTAAGTTCAGATAAACAAGATTGTAACATTAATCCTATTCCTAGTGACTTAATATTACAGCTGATTCTAACAAGTTCAGATGTAAAACCAGTTTTCCAACCTAATCAAACATCCATGATCATGAAATGGTTGATCAAGCCAAACCAAGCATTAAACACATATTAGAAGTAATAAACCAATACAGAGATTAATATGAAAACACTAGAATCTCTTAAAGATACATAAATAAGAGTTGATTACATTCAATCCCAATAAGAGAAGAGTTAGCAGTCCATTTCCATGGAAGCTTTCAACAAAAAGGTGAAAGGATGAATCTCCTCAATGGTTGAACCGGTGAAGCAGCTTATGTCTTTGTTCCTTAAACAGAGAGAAGAGAGTGTGGGAGTGTCTGAGAGAGAGCCCTTTTTTTTCTTTTTATATCACCCAGAATTTCAAAATAGGGCAACCAGTAAATGATTAATTCGCTTAGCCCATACAAATTCGCTAAGCGAATGAAGAATTCTTTAGGTGGAAGAAAGGTATTTGCTTAGCGCAGATGATCGCGTTAAGCGAATTTGATTTTCCAAACTTCCCTGCTGCTGTGACAAATTCACTTAGCGAATTCAGTTTCGCTAAGCGAATCTTTAAAACCCGTCTGTGAGATCACCCGTCTGTGATCATCTGTCTGATCTCCTGGGACAAATTCGCTAAGCGAATTTGTGGCAGTGAGTTGCTGCTTGTTTTTGTCCATTTCGCTTAGCGACGATGACTTAGTTAAGCGAAATTTCTCCAGCTTGGGCTTCTTTAAGGCTTTTCAAAATCTTCTACTCTCTCATTTCTTCACCTGTATACACAAAACATGGATTTAAGATATAATCTTCAAAATAATTTCACAAAATATTTACTACTAATCAAACTATTTACAACATTAATCTTTTGGGAGTCAAGTAGACTAAATTTCACCAATTTAAGTTCAATAAGTACCTTAAACTTTTAATGTTTTCAAGTATATATGACACTTATCAACCCCATCCATCTCCGCCGCACCAAACCAGTTTCTTCTTTCGCATTTGAGTGTTGAAGTGTTTTTTGCAAATATCTCACCCATCTCCGCTATACCAAAGGACGATCGGACGAGAAAATCCCTACACAAACACAACAATAATTTCATAAGGAGACAAATGCGACCCACACCAGGTTTTATTCGCTAGTATTTTTCTTATGCTTGCTTAATTTCAGACAAAGAAAAACTTTTTATTTTATATTTTTAAATATATGCCATCTCAATTATAATATTAAAAACATAAATAAAAATATGATTAAATTATAAAAACATAATGACTTACCAAGCTTATATAATATATATTTAATAATAAAAATAAAAAAATCTATTTCCATAACCAACAAATATTTTTAGCCATAACTTAGGATATAAGTGCTTACTAGACAAGATATAACTATCCTATTAATTAATCATCTTTGAAGCATTAAATCGCACAAAATTATACTACAATTGACCAATTAACCCTCTTTTCTCCTAAGAACTCTTCTCGCTTGTTAGCATGATAACAATTAGAATTAGGGCTGGACAACGGGTGAGTTCGGTTGGATTCGAATTCGGGCCCAAATGGCCCAATCCGAACCAACCCGCCTAGTTATATATATGACCCATTTCCGTCCGGAGTATGTGGCGGGTTGTGCGGATGGGTTATATCGGGTTGGGTCTTTTTATTTTTTTGGGCCCAATAATTGTTTGACTCAAATTATTAAAAGGGCCAAATTTTTTTAGGGTTTGTTGTGGCTTCTCTTCTTCCAGAAAGCAGAAGTTGGTGGCACTAGCAGAGAGAAAAGGGGAGAGAGAGAGAGAGAGAGAGATGAGGGGAGGAAGGAAAAGGTGCCGCCAGATCCGGTTGACCACCGCAGCAGATAAAAAAGGGGAGAGAGAAAAGCTACCGCCAGTGATGCATCTTGCAGTGGCCGCGCGAATAACGGAAACGGTGGCTCCGATGCAGTTCACAAAGGGCATCAACACGGACATCGGACGATGGTGGTTGTAGTATTTGTCCACTCCTCTACCTCTAATGCGATGCATGTAGTATAAAAATCCTCTGTTTCTTGATTCTTTCATGGTTTTGTAGTATAAAAACCATTTCTTTCTTGATTCTTTCTAGATTTGAACTGTAAAAATCCTCTCTTTCTTGATTCTTTTTGGATTTGTAGTTTAAAAATTGTCTCTTTCTTGATTCTTACTGAGTTTGTAGTACAAAAATCTTCTCTTTCTTGATTCTTTCTGAGTTTTGTAGTCTAAAAATTCTCTCTTTCTTACTTGATTTGGTCGGGTCAGTTACCGATGAAACAAATTTCAAAGCCTCGAGCCCGACCGTTGTCACTCATGTGAAACTGAATCTGGAACCCGTTGACTCGACGGCCCATTACGACCCGTTCGCCCACTTGTTTTTGCGAACTGATTCGTCAGGTTCGGGTCGGGTGACTGGTCGTTGTCCAGCCCTGATCAGAATCATTCATGCTCTTTTGAAACATCAGCCATGATGAATGCGTCAAATGACAAGTGATGGATGGTGACATTATAGTCAGTCTAATTGTCTAATGGTTCTCATGTCGTCTGAGATACATTTTTTTGGGTACACATCTGAGATACGCTTTTTTATTCCTTACTTTTCCGGTAAAGTTATTTATATAATCAAAAATTATTTACGAAAATACTTATAAGATTATTTACATAACTACTAATGTTTTTAACTCATGTTTTTCTAATCAAGAGAAGTCTGCAACCACAAGGCTAACTTCCTAACATGATTTTTTTTTTTTTTTGAAGAGAAGTCGGCAATGGCCAACCCAACTTCCCACCTTTTATATTTTTCGGTTAATTATTTTTTAAGTTGTGTTTTAGGGGTAAACTGTGTTATAGTTGTGCAAAATTGTAATTAAATTGTGTTCCGTTAAACTATAATTGAGTTAAAATCGTTAAACTTAAAATTTTGTTGCAATACTAATACAAATAATGCACCACATTAAATTTCCTAAATGATAATCAGTTTCACATAATTACAAAAAATAATTAAACCAAAATATATATAGAAGGTGGGAAGTGGACTTGACCATTGCCGACTTCCCTTATATAGATTAAAAAAAAAATTGTGGTGAGAACTCGGCAGCCAAAATGCTACTTCTCTTAATGCACACTAAAAATGAGTATTTCGGTAAATAATTAATCTCTCACAATGAGCATTTGTGTAATTTATTTTATGATTATTTAAATAAAAAAAACTTACTATCCCTAATTCCCTTTCCCTCCTTTACTCAAATGAACGTTAAATTGGGCCATTTTTTTTATCCCTTTAATTTGGACCACGATTATGATAGATTTTTCCATTAGCATGTTTCACGAATCATGAATCAAACTTTCTTCTAGATGTATAAGGTGCCAATGAAGTTACAATACAACGCCACTACCTTGGAGATTAAGCACTTTATTTTAAGACTTAATTATAATGCAATGTCAGTATAAAAAAAATTACACTGTCAATCCATCATATATTATTATATTATTAAAAATATTTAACTTTTACACTTTGTTTGATTGGGTAGAAGTTGAGTGGAAAGAAAAGAGAACATAGAGAGAAAAGTCACTTTTCTCATTTGGTTTAATTAGTAGAGAAAAACTTATGTGGAATTCACACAAAAATTTTTCTCTTCTCTTATGGGAAGAGAACATCGGGAGAGAGAAGAAAATTCATCTTTTACTTCTCTACCATTGTCATCTAACACTTATTAATTTAATTTTTTAATTAATATTGTCGCAATTGGTTCGACGAAAAGAAAGTTCTTTGGGAGTCGCCACCAAGATTTTTATTATTTATTGGGAAAAAAACGTTAGAAAACCCTTTTTACGTGGAAAAGCAAATGATCTCTTTTGAAACAAAGATTGTAGGGTTCGGGTGTCGATTATGTTTAGGGAAGGCATAAGGATATACCCCCATGGCATCCTAAAGCATCCATCCATAATGATGGTTACCCTTTGAATTGTGCACATATTTATTTTAACCCCTTTTGAAAAAGATTTATATTTTTTTGAATTTTATTTTAGAATGAGTCATCAAACCGTTTCAATTAAAATGACTTGAATGATAAATTGTGGTAATTATGTTGATGCACTCTTTTTGCTAATTTGTATATAAGAGTTTTTATGGTATGATTATTTTTTAGCGTAGGGAAGAAAATTATTATCTTATTTAAAGACTTTTAGAAAGAAAAAATGGAATTAATAAGTTATACAACTTAATTAATTCCTCTTTTATTTTATTTTTTAAAAGGATTTTTATTATTTGAGAAACGAATGAATTGAAATGGATTTTAAATAGTAACTTACTAACTTCCTATTTTTAGTGTAAAAATACTTTTTTTTTTTTATTTGCTATATGCTTTTCTTTTAAAGAAGGAAATTTTGAATGATCAAGTTGTGTAAGTTTAAAAATTATCAAACTGATTAAAGAATCAATAAATTGTACAATTAAATTGATTCATTGTTTTTTTATTGAAAGATCTCAAGGAAGAAAATCCCTTTTTTAAAGGTTTCTTTTTTTAGAAAAAATAGGATTAATAAGTTATACAACTTAATTAATTCCTCTTTTATTTTAATTTTCTTTTTGAAAGATTTTTTTTATTTTATTTTTAGAAGCAAATCAATTTGAGTTAGTTTAGATTTTTAGTGTAAAAAAAAGGAAAATTTCGTTTGTTATATATTTTTTAGAAGGAGACTTTTAGTGATAATTCACCTAAGTGTGAATATTATGTAAAAGATCTAGAGAAATTTGTTTGCTTCTGGCCTCGGTATTTATAGAAGAATGGAGGAGAAATTTGTTCCTTCTATTACCCAAAAGATCGAAGGAGGCTCGGGTCTAGGCGCTGACCAACGGAGTTTTGGAGGCGAGCTTGTGGGCTCAGTAATAGCTTCGTGCAGAGCAGAGAGTCGCGCGAAATCAGGGCTTAAGCTGCGATGGGACACGAACAGAGGAGGCTATGGTGAGGAGACACACGAAGGAGGGGAAGGAGAAGTTATGGGGAGCTGGGATTTGCGTGAAGGGGAGGAAGAACGTGATTTTTTTGGTGGGAAAAAGGGCGAGTGGCGTGTGAGGGAAGTTATGGTGACGGGGGTTTGCACAGAGAAAGAGGTGGTGGGGCGGCTTGGTGATGGCAGAGAAGAGGAGTTCTTCTTCTGATGGGTAAAGAGGGGTCGGCTAGGGTTAGTGTGAGGGAGTGAGGAAGAGAAAAAAAAATAAGGGGAAACGAACTAGGTATGGGCACGGGTCATCATAGTAAAGGGAGTGGGTTGCGAACCGGGTCGCACCTGACCCAGTTTTGGAGTGGGGTTTGGCCTCTTTTTTTTTTTTATGGGGATTGGGTTAGGAGAGTGGGTTGAGCCCAAACCTTCTTTTTTTCTTTTTTCTGATTTATTCTCCTTTTCTTCCCTTTTTTTTGTTTCTTCACTTCCTTTTTTTTTTTTATTCCTAAAATAAAATAATAATAATAAATTAATTACAGAAAAGAGGGACAAAATTAGGTGTTCACAAATATTTATTACAAAATATTTTTATCAATATAATATAATTCATAAAAATATATTTATGAAGCTCATTTTTTTCTCATTTCATAGATACCCCTGCTTCCATCCACGTTGAACAAATATTATTATCGTTGATAGAGACATAATTGTCTATTCATGAAAAACACATTTTCTTTCCTTCCACTTTTTATCCTAGCTATCAAACAAGTGGAGAGAGATTTTCACATTACTTTCTTCACTTTCTTTCATGTTTCTCCCATATCAAACAACTCTTAAAATCCACTTTTTTGCTCACCACTTTCTTTCTACCCAAATTCTTTCTTTCTATCTTCTTGCTTTCCATTTTCTTTCTCATATCAAACAAAGCATTATAGTAACCTTAAAAGTCCACTACAAGAAATTTGCCTTTCAGTGACAGGTAAAATCTGTCACTATATGTTTAAAATCCGTAAGTATATGTAAAACTTACTTTTACCTATGGCCGTTTCAACTATCCATTATGAGCGACGAATAACAACGGAAAATGACTGTCACTATAGGTTTTACCTACGATCCACATACATTTACCTACAGTTATATTTGACTGTCAATAGGTTTTATCTACGGTCCATCTACATTTACCTATGGTTTGTCTGACACTAATATCTATACCTACAGCTTTAACGACTTTCATTAAAAGTGTCCGTAGGTATATGACAAATTTATTGTAGTGGTCTCACATGAGTTGATATATGCTTGGTTGACGAGGTACAAATTTTTACACTGACAGACTATCAAATTTAGACATTTTTATTTTAATAGTATCACAAAAAATTAAAAATTTTGTAGATAATTTTTTTATATTTTTATTATTAATTTTCTCATTGTCACATATAGATATATGTATTTAGCACAATTATACATACTAACTATAAAAAATTTCACGTAATGAGAATTAAAATTAATTTGATGAAATATTTATTTTATTGAGTTAAATATGTTTTTAGTCCCTAGAAAATGAGCGGGTTTTGGTTTTGGTCCCTGTAAAAAAAATTCTTTGATTTTCATCCCTCTAAAATATGAAATTAGTAATTTTGGTTCCTATAAAATGAGCAAATTTTGGTTTTGGTCCTTGTAAATTTTTTTCCTTTAGTTTTTATCCCTCTAAAATTTAATATCAATGTTTTTAGTCCCTAATTTTTATTTTAGGGTAGATAAAATAATTCCATTTTTGGGTTCAAGGAAAAATTTTGGGAAATCATATGCTAACATGACACCACAGAGGTCATTGGATGTTACTTAAGATGACCATATGACATTCTGTTAGACACATAAGTAATTAATGGATGTCACATGATAGTAGGGACCAAAAATAGTGATTTTAGATTTTAGATTTTAGAGGGACAACAATCAAAGAAAATTATTTACAGATACCAAAACCAAAATTCGTTCATTTTACGGGGATCAAAAACATATTTATCCTATTTTATTTATATATTTTGGTAGAAGAAATATTAGGAGAAGAAGAATTTATCCCATGTGATCATGGTTAAAGCATATTACAAGCTCAGCAATATATAACTGATAAAAATACTACAATGATACTTACCCATGGTTTAAAAAATCAGATCGAACGGACCGGTTCAACCAATAATATTGGGCATGAACAAGAAATAAAGGCATATATGAGAACCTAAGATTGCAAAAGATTTTTGTGGTTGCTTTTGGAGTTGAGTGTCGGATTATGTATTCTGGATTGTTGCATAGCTATTATAAAGCTTGCCTCTCTTAATTACCACGTTGACCTAGGACGCATGACGTATTGCATAAGACCATACATGTATCCTCAATTATGTCTCATCCTCCATATCAATATCCCCAAAACCTCTGTTAGTTATGCGATGGTTGAGCAACGTCTAATGTCTTATGGGAAACGTCTTCAATCCTCCCACTAAATTTCGGAGTTTTCATCCTTCCTAATTTTTGGATCATAGATTTAATGCTAAAAAAAAAAACAACGGTTGAGATGTGGAGAGATGAGAAATTTGAAACCGGGATAACAAGTTTGTGACAATGAAATTCCAACCACAGTCACTGCCATCGAAATCTTTCCCCTGCCATTGTCGCCGTCCGCCGTCACAAACACTTACCTTCTTCTTCTTTCTTCTGCATCTCCCTTCTTCTCCATCGTTACGTGCTCCTCTATAACCATCAAAAACCTCCATCGAGCAACCACCGGAAACACCTTCTCTCTATTCATCCCTCCAACATGCTAACAAAGATTTAACTCCAAAATAATATCCAGAAGCTAAAATAATAGAAAATTTCAACAAAATTCAAAATAATAAAAGAAAAAATCTTCAACGCATACCCAGAATTGTACACTCCAAAAAACAAGGAGTACAAAAAAATCGAAAACCTAGAATTTATGGACTTCTTTCTGAATAATCGATTACAAATAAAGTTTGGTAATCGATTACAAAAAAAAGATTCACTGCGCATGTAATCGATTACATATAACATATATATTAAAAAGTAATCGATTACACATAACATGCACACTAAAAAGTAATCGATTACACACATCACACACACTAAAGAGTTCGGAAAGTAACCGATTACACATAACACACACTAAAAAGTAATCGATTATAATTTTCAAAAGAATCAATTATTTGGTGTAATTTTAAAAAAAAAATATTCTGACCAATTTTATTTGATCGGATAACCGATAAAAAAAAAAGGGAGGATACATTATCCAACTTGAGTCGGAGGATGTTAGAAACGCCTATCATTATGGAGATGTTAACAGTTTACACTGCTCTCAACTAATTGTATTAAGCTTGATCTAATTGAAAACTTTATTCGATCATGGACACTTTCAAGATTTTCATTGACTATTTATGATCCACTCAGCTGTCCAAGGTAAATTAACTGTTTATTCTGATGTCGTATTCGTTTGTTCTAAAGTGTATATTTTGTACTTTAAGAGAGGCCAAATTTGAATTATTTTATCACAAGTTGAATATAATTATTAATGTAGGGCATTTAAATAATACTTTTTTATTTAAGAGGTTCACTTGTATATATTTTTAATCTTATTTTTAAAATGCATTTCACATAAGCAACTGTGTGAGATTTTAGTGAGAAAGTTATAGATAAGATATTTCGCATTAGTTAATCGAAATAGTAAAAACTCAGAACTGGTGTTTCTGTACGACTCCATGAATATTTTATACTGTAAGGGTTGAATGGGACAAAATGACATGTGCAGAGAAAGCATCCGATGCATATAACGGTACAAGGACATACTCCAATTTCGTATCAAAAAGTAAAATATTGAACGGAATTCAAAACATCGATATTATGATATATATGCATGCACATTTCACATTTTTACTACAGGTAGCTAGGGGTCAAAGTGCCATTATAATGCAAACCTGCAGATCGAGAGTTAAGCATCCACCTACCAAATAATTCCTGCATGGAAAAAAACAACTAAAGGCACAACATTATTTTAATAGGCAGTTCTAGGAAATAAAGGCACACAACTGGCTGCATTGAAAATCAATCAATAATTTCCTCTTTTTTGTCTCGATATATATGATCTTTATTTATTTTTTTTTTTGGTGCGAATGAATAGGCACTATTAATGGTTACATTTTAGACATTTAGAGAAAAAAATAAGGATTTAATTGTTATATACGATGGGTGTGAAAATTTTTAATACTATCAATCAATCATGAATTTTATATCATTAAAAATATTTAGTTTTTATAATAACTTCTTTAAAAGCCACACATAGAGTCTGTTTGGTAAAACAAACGGATAACAGATAAGCTAGCTGATAGCGAATGAGCTTATAGCGGATAATGGATGAGGTAACTGATGGTAGATAGCGGATAAATTAGTTTATTGATGTGAAAATGTTTGGTAAAACTAGCTGATAAATATAAAATGACATAAAAGGACATGTGTGTATACCATTTTTATATAAAAGTCTGCTTGATAAAATTAGTTGTTAGCGGACAAGCTAGCTGATAGTGGATAGTTGATGAGGTAGCTGATAGCAGATAACAGATAAACTAGATTATTTTATGTGGAAGTGTTTGATAAAACAAGAGGTTGAACTAGCTGAAAAATATAAAATGACATAAAATGACATCTTCATTAGTGATTTTCCATAAAAGAGATAGAAGAGGACAAAGGTAGATTAAATTAAGAGATGCATTCTCCGGTACCCCTAATAATTTTGGGATAGAAGTTACCTTGTCCAATCAGAATGCGCCATCTCAATTAAATGAGTTTATTAGTAGGTCAAATCACATGATTTTTACCATCTGATTGGGCCACTTAGGCAGGATAAAGTTACCCTTAGAGTACCATAGAATTTACCAAATTGAGATAATAAGGATAAAAGTGAAAAAAAAAAAATGAAACGCTATAAGCTATAAGCTCAAACGCTACTTCAAGTAGAGTCTGGGAAAAACGCTATAAGCTCGTGAAAAAACGCTATAAACTCGTGACAGAGGCGCTTACCATTCTCATCCACTATAAGCTCACAGAAGGAGCGTGCCAAACAAGCTCTAAATGTTGTTTATATGTAAAAAATTTATATAAAACGTTAGTATTATGTTATAGAAATGACAATTTTATCTGTTTATAATACGTTATATTATCATATAAAATTATATTATTATATATGTTATATTATCAAATAAATGATGTATTAAAATAATACGTTGTATTTTATTATAATACATTATAATAAAATATTAATAAATTGAAGATGGTAAATGGAATTAAAATATTTATAATACGTTATATTATCGTATAATATTTTATTATAAATTGAATATGGTTAATGTGAAATTAAAATAAAGTAATAACAGTAAAAGAGAAAAAAATCAGACGCTGTAGGCCATAAACTCAAATGTTACTTGAAATAGCGTTTGGAAAACACGTTATAAACTCGTAAAAAAACGTTAATCGCGAATGATAAATATGTTTACCAAACAGGGCTACTAACCCATCCGCTAGAAGTTATCCACTATAAACGAGAGGATGAGACTTACCAAACAGACTCTAGTATAATTTGTAATTGATTTATGGTGTAAAAAAATTTATTATATCAAAGTTAAACTAAAAATAAATAAATAGAAGGTATACCACTAGTTTAATGTGGATAATTAGTCATAACAAGAAAAAACTCATTTTGTGTACACTTTAAGTCATACAAATACACAATCATGAAATATGAAGTGTTTGTTTCTTTTTTCCAACCTTTTATGTTCGAATCTCGTCAAAATAAGAAATTTTTATGCTCCTAATTAAGGTACCGATCCTCTCACCCCGTATAATTATAAAAAGAAGAGTTAATGTTTAAATTGGTCCTGACAAAAATATTATGATATTTTGGTTCCTGAGAAATAGAAAATATCAATTTGATCATAAAAAATATAAAATACGAGTTAAATTGATCATTTTTAGAATAATTTTTTAGGATATTTTAGTCTCAATCAGGAACTTTTTGACCCGTAATTTACATTCTTCAGGATCAAATTAATATTTTTCATTTCTCAAAAACCAAAATGTTATCATGATTTTTTTGCAAAGGCTAATTTAAATCTTTACTCTAAAAAGATTTTGTACCCAAACTTGGTGAAAATATAATGTGAAAAGATCATGGAAGATATTCTTTTTGAGACACTAATTAATTTGTAATAGCTATCATCTATATAAAAAAGATGGTATATAATATATATCTTTGAAAATTTTGGGTAATGTCCCGATTTTAACTTTTTATTGCCATTTTTGAACTGGCTTAAGATGACATCAAGGGATAGTATTTTATCTCTACTGGTAGGCTGTGAAACTAACACTGGAATTGAGGATCTTGGTTAAATAAAATCTTCCTCCGATAATCAGATATAAAATATTCATAAAAAGGTCCAAATGGAAATAAAGTCTTCTCATACAAAAAAGCATGAGAAACAATGTCCAACCTTATACAAACAAACAACAATCTGGAATTTCAACGGGACGGGTTTCATTGGTCCCCTGCCAATTCAAAAATCCACATAATTCCAATAATGACTTTCTTTTGAGGTGAATTAATAAGTACTAGTCAAAAATATTCAAAGACCCTAATAACATTTACTTATTTAAAAAAACACATATATAATCCGATTTGCATGCTCAGCAAATGGACACACCGCTTTATTGGCAGTGTGTCCTCCGTTCCCAGAATTGTGTCTGAGAGTGTGTCTACAACGGATCTTACACTCCATACCCCTTTTCTCTCTCTTCTTTGCTCTGCTAAGTGCCAACCTCTGTTTCTCTCTCTCTACTAGTGATGGGTTGGACTATCGTTTTCTTGCTAAAGAGGCGCTCGTGAAGTGCATGTGAAGCTTGCTGAGAGATCTGCGACTTAATAATCCAAACGGGTCACCTTCCTTTTCTGATTCAGGTGATTGAAGTGTTTGCCTTCTACCTTTTTGTTTTTCATATACCTCTTCTTTATATTACCCCTTTCCCTTTTAGAAATGTTACATCATGTTCTTTATGACTCTGCTTCATTAACTCACCTCCCATTTTGTCAAACCAGTGAGGGGTTGGTACTTTGATTTTTCTTGAGCTTTTGAGATAATGGGGTCTTAGCTTCTTCTCTTCTGTTTCCATGCCTAATCTCAAAATTGTGCCTTTATAGTGTCTATAGCTGCTTCTTGGGGTAGCAGCACTCTGGTCATGTGCACAAAGTTCATTCTTTTCAATCTCTGTTTGGCTCAATGGGCTTAATGGAATCCTGGGTTTTCTTTGGTGGGAAGTTTTGGTGATTAATGGTTCCTCCCTCTTGAAGGGTATTTTATTTTTTTGGCTCTTAGTGTTTATAGCCTCGTTAATGGATAATTGACCATGAGAGTCGCTGTTTCCCTTTTGGTAAGTGGAGTTCTAGCCCAACATTTCTAAGTAATTAGTGGGTGTGCAGGATTGAGCATTTTGTTTTTTTGCTGCCATATTTGTGAAAATTTTGGCACAGTTATTACAGGCAAAAATGCGAGATTTTTGGAAGAGATTATGCTGTCAGAAGGGTTGATGTTGTGATCATGACTAGGGCTGTCCACAATAGGGTACTCAAGGATGCCAATGGTGATATTAGTGATCATCTACGCAACCACATCCATTTAACAAATTGCATTCACTTGAAGAACCATATGCACAAGAACAGCCCCATAATGGCTGATAGGTCACTCATGAGGGACCTTGTTGTGCTGCAGAGATCACGCTCTCTCAGGGACCCTTCTGCAAGTCCTCCATCATGGCATTCACCTTCTGTAGTTGATATGCTTTTCAAGAGAGTTGAGAATGATGCCATGGTTCAGGGGGGAAGAAGGTCTGTAGGCATTGAGCGCAGGAAGGAAGGGAGGAGATTGTCTGGAACCTCACCACCCTTGGTGAGTATAGGTATGTCAAGGGTTGCTCCAGGCGAGGCTAGTATGGGTAATGATGGGGTTCCGGCAAATAATGAACGTAGTAGCAGGAGTGGGATGGGGGAAGGAAGGAGAGTTGGGAGGGAAGAATCTGGTAGGAAGAGTGATAGGCCTGATTATCTGGATATTAGTCAGGAGCAGCCTCTCAGTCAAGCTGGCAAAAGTTTGGCTGAAGATGTTATTTCAAGGCACTCAGAATCTAAAGAGAGAAGGAGCAAACAGAGGGGGAAGAATGTTCATGTGAAGACCCTTTCAGAGCAGCTGAATGATGTTCCATTGGATAGTGATGATTTAGCATCATCAAACATTCATTTTCGTGGAAGGTTTCCGAGACAGGAGAAAATTATTGAGGAGGCAGAAACCAGCATGCACGGTCATGGCAGTGGAATGAATAGGGTTAAAAGGCGTAAATTTCGAAGAAGAACTCGAGTTGCTACAGCATCAAGAGATATTGGAGCTGAGAATGAATTGTCTGTGGCTTCCAACTCATTAGCTCAGGGTTCAGCTCACCAGAAATATCACACGGAGGAGGCTGATGACTACGCAGATGAAAATGTCACCAGGGCTCCAAAAAATGGGTGTGGCATTCCTTGGAATTGGTCCAGAATTCATCATAGAGGTAAATCATTCCTTGACATGGCTGGAAGAAGTTTATCTTGTGGTTTATCTGACCCAAGGTTAAAGAAAGGGACATTAACTGCCAATGGAAGAAATATTTCTGAGATGCCTGTGGCATGTGATTACTCAAGCTCATCTACTAAATCTGATGCAGAGGCACTGCCTTTACTAGTTGAGGCATCTGGATCTCATGGAAGCGCTGAAAATGCTTGTTGGGACCATGATTATTCTGGGGAACTAGGTCTTTTTGGTGATAATTTATTCAAGCATGATATTGATTCTGACCTTGCTTCGGAAGCTAGATCTGGTGACCGGCATAAGTTGAGAGGGAATCGTCATAGTAGACACCAAAGCTTAACACAAAAATATATGCCACGAACCTTCAGAGATATGGTTGGACAGAATTTAGTGGCACAAGCTCTTTCAAATGCAGTAGTTAAAAGGAAAGTCGGACTGTTGTATGTGTTTTATGGTCCCCATGGTACTGGAAAAACTTCTTGTGCTCGCATATTTGCCAGAGCTTTGAATTGTAATTCTTCAGAACACCCAAAACCTTGTGGCTTTTGCAATTATTGCAGAGCACATGACATGGGCAAGAGTAGAAATATAAGAGAAGTTGGTCTAGTCAGTAATTTTGACTTTGAGAGCATCATGGATCTACTTGACAATATGATTGTTTCCCAGCTTTCATCACAGTACAAAGTATTTATTTTTGATGACTGTGATACTCTGTCGGCAGATTGTTGGAATGCTATATCAAAGGTCATTGATCGAGCACCTAGACGTCTGGTTTTTATCCTTGTCAGTTCTAGTCTTGATGTCTTGCCTCATATAATAATATCCAGGTGTCAAAAATTCTTTTTCCCAAAGCTAAAGGATGCCGATATTATACATACATTGCAGTGGATTGCAGCCAAAGAAGGTCTAGAAATTGATAAGGATGCCCTGAAACTCATTGCATCAAGATCAGATGGATCATTGAGAGATGCTGAGATGACCCTCGAACAACTTAGTTTGCTTGGGCAGAGAATATCTGTTCCTCTTGTTCAGGAACTGGTAAGTTGTTTATTTATTAGAGTGTTTCTGTCATCACTGCTTCTTACATACATCACTAGATTCTATTGCAAACTGCTGTTAATATTGCTAATTTGTCATGCATGAATTGCTCTGAAGTTAAATCCTTTCTTCAGGTAGGGCTTATCTCGGATGAGAAATTGGTCGATCTGCTTGATTTGGCATTATCTGCAGACACGGTCAACACTGTGAAAATTTTGAGAGTGATCATGGAAACTGGTGTTGAGCCATTAGCTTTAATGTCACAACTTGCTACAGTAATTACTGATATACTTGCTGGGACCTATGATTTCACAAAAGAAAGGCGAAGAAGAAAGTTCTTCAGGAGACAACCATGTGAGTAAAAAAAAAAAACTTTTTATAGTTTACCGTTATCAATTTATTGCAAACTGAGATGACACTGATCATATTAGTTCTCTGATCTGAAGCAACTGTAAATATTTAATGCTGTACCATTTCAAATCCTCATCATTCTTTAAACATCTTTTCGATAAAAAAGTTTCTCTTCTAGTTTTGGTTTCCAGAGCTGGCTATCCTGATAAATATTTTGTCTAGCATTATTTGAGGTTTTACATTTCTGTAAGTATAATGGAGAGGGGAGAGTCTTACTCTGGTTTCATGTTGATGAATATGTTTTCTGTTATTATCCTTTCACAAATTGGGGAGACTGATTTCTGTCTCAGTGTCCAAAGAAGACATGGAAAAGCTTCGCCAAGCTCTGAAAACTTTATCTGAGGCTGAGAAGCAATTGAGGATGTCCAATGACAAGCTAACATGGTTGACAGCTGCATTGCTTCAACTTGCTCCTGACCAGCAATATGTGTTGCCTACTTCATCTGATAATAGTTTCAACCATAGTCCCTTGGCTCTAAACATTGCAGATGTGAAAGAAGCAGCCAGAATCACTGGTAATCCTGTTGAAATTCCTAGCAAAGGGAGACGATTATCAATGGATGCTAGAATAGAAAATTTCCATGCTGAAAGCTCAGCTGATGGTGTGACAAAGGGTCGTAGTTCAGAGAAAAGAAGACTTAGCGTGTCTGGTTTTGCTCCTCAACATACTTATTCACGTGGCACCAATAATATTAGGATTAATGAAAGGCAGATTTTGGGTAAAAACCGTAAAGAAATTGAAGAGATATGGTTAGAGGTGCTTGAAAAGATTCAAGTTACTGGTCTAAAGGAGTTTTTGTATAAAGAAGGCAAGCTGATCTCTGTTAGTTTTGGGGCAGGTGATCATCAAATCTGCACTATGCTTATTAACAATGCAATTAATAATTTTTTGTAGTGATATAGTTCAATGTTTCCCCTCAGAAATGTCATTCTAATGTTGATTTAATATGCAAAAGTTTTCAATGCATTTCATAATTCATATAAGGAAGAATTAGGGGATAAACTGGTCTATGTATGTGATTGCACGGAATGTAGTATCAACTAAAGGGCCTTGTATTATAGTGCATTGAAAATTCAGTCCTGGTAGCATTATCTAAGGTTTTCAGAGTTCATCATAAAGTTAACAGTGGTTATTAATCCTATGATACTCAGGTTTTCATTTGCTTCTATAAGTTGCATTAGTAATGTTGTGCTATTATAACTTTTCTTCGGAAAATTTTCAAGAGATTTTGTCTTTGGCCCATACTAATAATTATGGGCTTTCTTTTTTGAGTGATTTTAGTTCACTTTGTTCCTCTGTATTTTTTATGATGTATATCATTAATCATTATTTTGCCATTTAACTGGTTGACCTTTTTGTGAAAGTTTACTACTTGTTTAATTTATTGGTGGTGGTGTTGTTGTTTTGGTAGTGTTGCTTCTTTGTCTCTCTCCAACTTTTGTTTTGCTAATTGACATTTACCATTTATCTGATGGTAGTATGATGCTTTATTATGCAGCTCCAACTGTGCAGCTAATGTTTAGTTCTCAACTGACCAAATCTACTGCTGAGAAGTTCACAGGTCACATCTTACAAGCATTTGAATCTGTCCTTGGATCTTCTATAACGATAGAAGTTAGATGTGAATCAAATAAAGATGCAGACGCGGTTCAATTGCCTCTTACATTGCCTGCTATTAACAATAGTTCGTCTCATATTAGAGACTTAAATGGTGTTGGCACTCAAGCTCATCCTTCACTAACTGATTCTGTTGGAAAGAGAAGGGGTGAAATTGTAGAAGAAGCAGCTTCTCCAGTGCAGCGCAAGAATAATGAGCAGCAGGTTGATGTTCATGCAGCATCTTATAAAAGTCCAGAAGGTACTAGTATAGGACAAACCTCAACTTCCCAAAAAAATCCAATTGTTAAGTCGCATTTAGATCGAAGAAAGCTTAGGGAACAAGGTCAAAGTCGAAGTCTTGTAAGAAGTAAGGTATCCCTTGCTCATGTAATCCAGCAGGCAGAAGGTCAGCGAAGTGGGTGGTCAAAACGCAAAGCGGTTTCTATTGCTGAAAAGCTTGAGCAAGAGAATCTGTATGTTACTCTTCCATCCTTTTCTCTTTTGACATGTACTACAGCTTAGTTTTAGAGAGGAAGTGTGGCTTATAATTAGTAATTTAAGGATGACAGGGGGCTGGGAATCCCAAATAAGCATAGTATTTCCAAGTTTTAATTAACCTTGGCATGAGTACTGTTGTGCTGGACAACAGGATAACTATATTTCATGTCTGGTAGATGAGTTGAAATTTTTAAACATGTATATGAGGTCTTCTATGATGGAATAAAACCTTGTAGAATTGCTCAAGCTAGGTATTGCTTGCATGCAGAATTGAATAATTAAGAAGATTGAATAAGAGCTTCCTAGAACTATATGCTAGGTTAAGATTATTCTTCCTTTTCAATTATGAGTAAGTATGGGATAGGGATTGTTAACTTGAATATTTTGGAATATTAAGCTTTGGAATTTAGATGTCCTGTTTCAGTAATAAAGTAATGTCTATTGTGTAACTGCATATTAATCCTAAAATCATTTAATCCTTAGGAGACTGGAGCCAAGATCAAGGAGCTTACTATGCTGGAAAGCATCAAGAGCGACCTGTCGGAAGGTAATTCATTTTCTTATGATCCTGAAATTTATTGTAGAAACTTAGAATGTATATATAATTTAAAAAACATTTCCAATTAGCTAAAGAACTGGTTCCTGTTTCTCAATATTTAACAATTTACACTTTTGAGCCATACTTGATAGTTGTTCTTTATTAATATTCTAATTTTCTTAAGGTATAACACTTGAATGCACCTTATTAACGTTAGGGAAAAGTCCAAAAACACCCCTTCAACTTAGGTCGATCGATGTGTGATCCAGTCCTTCAATTTCAAAAGCGTGTAAAAAGGCCACTTAACTCTGGATTGGGTGCAAAATGGTCCACTGCCATCAAAAGTGACTCTCAAACGTTTGACATGAGGGTATTTTGGAGTATCATCTTCCTCGATATCCCATAGCAGCCACAGTTGCAGAATCCCTCATCATCAAACAGTATGTCATACAAGTAACAAATCCATGAATCATTCGAACAATATGTCATTCACTCAACCCATGAATCAGTGAACTATATGTAAACAAATCAAGCTTCCTTTCGATTCTCTTCATCCTTTCCCAAATCTCAAAAATCTCATTTAACCTTCCACACTTGCACAACCCACTAAGCATAACATTATACTAACAACATTTGGATAAACTGATTCCCCGTTCAACAATTTCTTCCACATCTTATTCGCCTTCGAGAAATCCCCCTTTTTAGAAAACCCATAAATTATCATATTATAACACATCACATCAGGTGTGACTCCTCAGTCCTCATCCAAACATTTCATCAAACACCTCCAATGCATCACAGATCCCCACATTTCGCCACTCCATTAATCAAAGTTCCATAAGTAAACTTATCAGGTATCATAACCACATCCCAAATCCACTTCAACAACCATTTAGCCTTCTAAAAATGCTTCTTCTTACAAAAAACCTTCATCAACAAATTGTAAGTTTGTAAGATTGGCTTCACACCCACAATTTCAAAGTATGCAAAAGACCTCTCTGCATGGTCCCATTGGTTCGATTCGACAAAAGTGTTAAGCAGAGAATTGAAGGGCCTAATTCCAGGGCAACACCCAAAAACTTGTTCCATTTCCTGGACCAAGCACCAGGCTTCATTGGGCATGGAGTTTTGGCATAGGCTTTGAATAAGGTGGGTGCAACGTCTTCGGGGCATTTGCATTTCTTTATAATGGTTTTGATGATGCGAGTTGAGTGGTTGAAAAGATTTGGGTCGGTGGTGATGCAACGGAGGATGTGGTGGAAGACGGTGGCGGAGTGCATGTAGCTGTGGCGGTGCGTGGTGACACGTGGCGGCATCAAAGAGTTGCAGGGCTAAGAGGCGGTTCTTCTCTGCTTTAAGGAGCTTCAAGAGACGATGGGCAGCAGTACCCAAAATGCTCTCATTTGGGAGTCAATTTTGACGTCACTTGCTCTGCATGTCACATTTTCCGTCTATTTTTTAACATTTTTGTGGGCGGTGGACCATTTTGTACCCGAACCAATTTAGGGATCTTTTTTCACGTTCTTGAACTTTAGGGACTCAATCGCACATCGACCTAAGTTGAATGAGTGTGTTCGGACTTTTCCGTTAGTGTTATTCTGTACTGAGCCACTAGTAGATAAGCTTTGGAACAACTTGAAATATCTTATGGCAATCAGAAATGTATTTTTGCTAGAAAATTCTACTAACATCTCCTAGGAAGAAGGGACAACCTTATTAATCTAATCATTTACTGTTTCATTTGGAGATAGCTGGGGTCTTTCTCTAATTATAAGGTTCGGTGGAGCTCTAGCTAAACTGGTTGCCATTGTACTTTTAGTCGTCTTAGTAACTTTATAAACTATTCATAAAAGCATGCATTCTGTTGCTTAAAGTAGCAATGCTCTCAAGAATGCAAGGTAATATACTATGTGCTTGCACATCATCCCCTATAATGGAACTTATATTACCTTGCATTCTTGAGAGCATTGTTATATATGAGGGCATTACTGATGTATGAGATTTGGAATTAAATACAACTTTTGCATTGCTATATGATGGCATTATTGATGTATTTAATTGCATTGGCAGCTGTCACGCTTGAAAGTTCGAACCCGAAAACCGCGTGCATTGCTGAACCTTGTCTCATGTGGGAAATGTCTGTCTACAAAATCTCCGAGGTAGTTTTGGGAATCTTTCAAGGGTTCATTCCACAGCCATTTGTATTTCCTGTACTTAGGCTTTTTCCTGATGTGTTATAGGTTCCAATTTTACAGGTCAAGCCTTTTTCTTTTTTTTTTCATTTTAATTAAATAAAAGCATGTAGTTATATATCTGGTGAAGAAAATGTAGGAAGGTAGTTAAAGTAGTAGATTCCGTTTTAGTGATAAGATATTGTATATGTTTCCTTCCTAGCATAAATTTGATGGAAATTTCAAACTATGATTCAGTTGAAAACTTTATTAATTATAATTACTATTACTATTCGTTTGTGGCCACTGTATCTCACTGGACCTCTAGTGTTACGTGCACCGGATCCTGTTAAGTGCAGGGTGCACTTGAAGGGAGTTGGTTGTTGCAAGTCAATAGATTATTATCAGGTTGCTTATATTTTATAACATACTAAATAACCGTTGATTTTTTCATTAACCGTGATATGATACCCTGAATCTGGAGCATCTATCTGCTTGGCGGGCATTGTTTTGATGCAGCATCCGACGCATTACATGCTTCAACAAGTAATTCTTTGGTGCTTGTAAATGTGAATGCCAAATTTTGATATCATTTATAAATCTGTAACATGTAAGAGAGAGTTGTCTTCATTTTTCAACCAGGTCTACCATTCTTTATTTTCCAAATAATACGTAGGATTAGCAATTGAGTTTACAATAGACGATACTATTGGAACACACTCACATTCACACAACTAAATGAACGAATTGAGAGAAAGTTTTTTTACAGAAAGACAATGCTTTTGAAGAATATCTACTTTATTCAGTAGCATACATGTATTTATAGTACATGAATACTAACTAACAACTAACTGTTGTAACTAACTAACTACCAAAGCAATTATAATGTATTTGAATTATTTACAACATCCCCCCTTAATTCAAATACTCTAATTTTACAACTCCTAACTCTGTCCTTAACAACTCAAACCTATCAACCTTCAAAGCTTTAGTAAGCACATCTGCTACTTGTCTATCAGTTGAACAATGGACCACTTCAAGTGCCCCATTATTCATTTGCTCTCTTAGAAAGTGAAATCGAGTCTCTATATGTTTGCTTCTTCCATGGGAGACCGGATTCTTGGCCAAGTTGATAGCAGACTTGTTGTCAATCAACAACTTCATTGGTTTCTTCAACTCAACCCTCATTTCAGTCAGCAGAGAACTCATCCATATAGCCTGGCATGCAGCATAACATCCAGCAATATATTCTGCTTCACAACTTGAAAATGCCACAACCGGTTGTTTCTTAGAGCACCATGAAATTGGTGCACCTTGAAACTTAAACATATAGCCTGTAGTGCTCCTCCTATCAATCTTGTCCCCACACCAATCAGAATCCGAATAGCCAAAGAGTTCACAAATTTTCTGATCTGCATTAACAGGGAACAATATACCATACTGCAGTGTTCCTTTAACATATCTCAGAATTCTCTTTGCTGCTAACAAATGAGATTTCCTCGGTTGATTCATGAACCTGCTCACTAGTCCAACAGCAAAACAAATATCAGGCCTACTATTACATAAGTATCTCAATGATCCAACCAATTGTTTAAACACGATAGGATCCACTGCCTCTTCTTCAGTGTTACTATCGAGCTTCACATTTGTCTCTGCAGGGGTAACAGCAGGATTGCAATCTCTCATTTTGAACCTCTTCAATATCTCAGATGCATATCTCCTTTGATGTAACACAATTCCTATGGAAATGGTTGCAAATTCCATTCCAAGGAAGTATGACAGTTTGCCTAAATCTGTCATCTCAAATTCACTCATCATCAATGCTTTAAAGCTTTCAATTTCCTGCAAGTCACTGCCTGTTACTAGCAGATCATCCACATAAAGGCAAATCAGCAATACACTTGTACCCCTTCCCTTCTTCACATATACTCCATGTTCGGTTGTACATTTAGAAAACTCATGTTGAGCCAAGAAGGAATCAATTCTTCTATTCCAAGCTCTAGGAGCTTGTTTGAGGCCATACAAGGCCTTATGCAGTCTATAAATGTAACACCCGGGGCTGACGAGGGCGGGGAGTGATCGCCGGTGCATGAGGCACGGACAAGGAGCGGCTCCTGACAGGCTTCTAGGCGGAGGGACATATGAATGAACCGAATTCACACCGGAATGAGAGGGATCCTGAGGCTATGCAGGTATGGGACTGTACAGTTGAAGGAAGGCTTATAAGAATTGATTGGTACTACCTATACCAACAAGATGCATCTTCTTTTCGGTAGCCCATCACTTAAGAACTCCAAAGTTAAGCGTGCTTGACTTGGAGTAATTCTGGGATGGGTGACCTCCTGGGAAGTTTTCCTAGGAAGCGTGTGAGTGAGGACAAAGCACGCTGAAGAGACCCGTGTTGGTTTGTGGGGACAGTCGGCAATCCTTAAAGCAGTCCGGGCCATTACAAATGGTATCAGAGCGGACCTCTTCCAGTACGGTGTGGTTCGGGGACGAACCAAGCGGAAGCTGGTGGGCATGTAACACCCGGGGCTGACGAGGGCGGGGAGTGATCGCCGTTGCATGAGGCACGGACAAGGAGCGGCTCCTGACAGGCTTCTAGGCGGAGGGACATATGAATGAACCGAATTCACACCGGAATGAGAGGGATCCTGAGGCTATGCAGGTATGGGACTGTACAATTGAAGGAAGGCTTATAAGAATTGATTGGTACTACCTATACCAACAAGATGCATCTTCTTTTCGGTAGCCCATCACTTAAGAACTCCAAAGTTAAGCGTGCTTGACTTGGAGTAATTCTGGGATGGGTGACCTCCTGGGAAGTTTTCCTAGGAAGCGTGTGAGTGAGGACAAAGCACGCTGAAGAGACCCGTGTTGGTTTGTGGGGACAGTCGGCAATCCTTAAAGCAGTCCGAGCCATTACAATACACAAGATGCTCCTTTCCAGAAATTTCAAATCCTGGTGGCTGGGTGATATACACAATTTCTTCAAGAGGACCATTTAGGAAAGCAGACTTAACATCTAGATGAAACAAAGACCATCCACTTCCACTTGCTAGAGCTATCACCAATCTTATTGTTTCAAGCCTAGCAACAGGTGCAAAAACTTCTTTATAATCAACACCATGTTGCTGCAAAAAACCTCTAGCAACCAACCTAGCTTTATGCTTGATAATGGATCCATCCGGGTTCAGTTTCAACTTGAAAACCCATTTAACATCGATTGGCCTTTTATCTCTTGGAAGTTCACATAATTCCCAAGTGTGATTTCTTTCAATAGCACTCAGTTCTTCCCTCATTGCTGACATCCACACTGGTTCCTTCAGTGCTTCCTTGAAATCAATTGGCTCTGCATCAGCCATTAAAGCAAAATGAACCAGTTCTCCATCTGAAGTTACTGCATTGTCACTGAAAAGTTCATAGTCAGCTAATCGTTGTGGCCTCTGTCTCTGCCTTTGTGGTCTCTGAACCAGGGAGTCATCAGGTGCTGTAGCATTATTCTCTACTGTTGGATCATCAATGACTATAGGAACGGATGGATTGAGACTGCTACTTTGCTTCTGCCAATTCCAAAACTCAGTTTCACAGACCAACACATCCTTGCTAACTTCTACTTTCTGCTTCATTGGATTGTACAGTTTGTATGCCCCAGTAACATGATATCCCACCAAAATCATAGGCACACTTTTGTCATGTAGCTTCTTTCTCTTCTCATCAGGTACATGTGCATAGCATAGAGAGCCAAAAACTCTCAAATGACTCACAAGAGGTTTTCTGCCACTCCAACATTCTTCTGGAACCTGCCCCTTGAGTCTTTTGGTGGGACATTTATTCATCAAGTAAACCGATGTGGTGACTGCTTCACCCCAAAATGAGCGAGGAAGACTTTTCTGCTTCATCATACTCCTGGCCATGTTGAGTACAGTCATATTTCTCCTTTCAGCAAGGCCATTATGCTGTGGAGTATAGGGAGCTGTTACTTCATGCTGAATGCCTTGCCTTTCACAAAAATCTTTAAATTCATTAGAAGTATACTCCCCTCCTCCATCTGTTCTCAAAATCTTGAGTGCTTTTCCACTTTGCCTTTCAGCCATCAATCTGAATTTCTTAAAGATTTCACAGACTTCTTTCTTAGCCTTGACCAGATACAACCACATCATCCTGCTGTATTCATCAACAAAGGATACAAAATACTTTGTTTCCTCCTAAAGAAAGTGTCTCAAACGGGCCACACACATCAGAATGCACAACATGTAATAAGCTAGAAGCTCTCATAGGTAAATAGGATTTAAAAGAATTTCTTGATTGTTTACCAACTAAACAGTCTGCACATACTTTCTCAGGTATATTTATCATAGGCATTCCTATTACCATTTCTTTATTGGCTAGCTGATGTAAGCTTCGAAAATTTAAATGATCAAACCTTTGGTGCCAAAGCCAGCTTTCCTGATTGTTCACTGTTGCTGCTAGACAATCTACTTCAGGTGTGCTGAGTTTGGTCTGAAAGGTTCTGTTGCTTGAGAGAGATGACTTTATTATTAACCTATGAGCGGGATCAAAAAGCTTCAGACAGTCATGCTGCATGGTGACTGAGAAGCCTTTCTCAACCAGTTGTCCAACACTCATGAGGTTACACTTCATGCCAGGGACAAATAACACATCTTCAATTACAGCTTCTTGTCCATCTTTCCTCCGAATCACCACATTGCCAACTCCCTCAGCTGCTATAGTTCTGTTGTCGGCTAGCCTCACCTTGCTCTTTCTGGTTGTATCAAGATCAATTAGCCATTTTCTATGGCCGGTCATATGATTCGAGCACCCGGTATCAAGATACCAAGACTCATAAGCAAGATTCCCATCAGTGGTTGTTACCATCAGCAAGACTGGTTCATCTGAGTCTGTTTCACCATCTTGAGCCACATGAGCTTCATCATCACTGGATTGCTTCTGCTTTCCTTTTCCATGCCAACACTCACTGGCATAGTGACCCCATTTTTCACAATTGTAGCACTGCACCTTCCTCTTATCCGTCTTTCTTGACCCTCCTTTGTGTCTACCTGACCCTCCTCTTTTGCTTGAGGATTCAGATTTATCACCATCATGCCTTGGTCTTTCTTGAGCAGAAAACCAATTTCCTTTGGTGAATTTCCCTTTACCTTTCTGGTACTTCTTCTTCTCAGTCCCTTCCTTCTTGTGCACAGCAGCCTGCAAAGCCTGATCAGATGTCTTTACTGCACCTCTTTCAATCAGCTTCATTTCATGTGCCTCTAGTGAACTCTGAAGCTCTTCAAGCAGCATATTCTCTGTATCTTTGGCTTCTTCAATAGCCACAACAATGTGGTCGAACTTAAGTGTGAGGGTTCTCAAAACTTTCTCCACCTGC
This sequence comes from Ammopiptanthus mongolicus, assembly GCA_039655645.1. Lineage (NCBI taxonomy): Eukaryota > Viridiplantae > Streptophyta > Magnoliopsida > Fabales > Fabaceae > Ammopiptanthus > Ammopiptanthus mongolicus. Next base: position 101,512,701 of record CM077344.1, on the reverse strand, counting down.
TGCTGATCAGTGATAGATTCCCCACACGACCTCATTGAATTCACCATCAATAGAAGCCTGTTGAAGTAATCCGTGATGGATTCCTGATCATGCATTGACAGTAGCTCGAACTGCCTTCTGAGAGACTGCAATCTTATCTTCTTGGTCTTCTCAGCACCCCCGTAAGCCTTCTGAAGGGTGTCCCAAGCCTCCTTAGCTGTCTTTGCTTTGGAGACTTTCTCAAAATTTGCAAGATCCATGCACTGGTGGAATAGACACTTTGCCTTATAGTCCTTTTTCTTGGCAGCATCATCATCTTTATCAGCAACTCCATTTTTCACTATCTCCAGGAGTTCTTGATAGCCAAGAATAGCTTCCATCTTTATGGCCTAGTAGTCATAGTTCTTGCCATCAAGGATTGGTAAGTTGGACACAAAGCTGCCATTCCCATTCGAAGAAGCCATGATCACACAGCACACACGCAGTAGTATACACACAGGCCCTGATCTTCTTGCTCTTGATACCACTCTATTGGAACACACTCACATTCACACAACTAAATGAAAGAATTGAGAGAAAGAGTTTTTTTTACAGAAAGACAATGCTTTTGAAGAATATCTACTTTATTCAGTAGCATACATGTATTTATAGTACATGAATACTAACTAACAACTAACTGTTGTAACTAACTAACTACCAAAGCAATTACAATGTATTTTAATTATTTACAACAGATACAAGAGCATCAGATAAAATTTAAACTGCATTTCGATATATATGAAGGTTAAATAATTGTTAAGGAAGATGGAAAGCAGGGGAGTCAATATGAATCGTGTTAAATTTTCACCAGAAGAATTCTTGTAACACCAGAAGAGGTGATATGCAAAACTCTTTATCTGAGTAGATTTGGAATCCCATTTGGCGCAGATCACACAGGTTGTAAAATACTGCTAACATCTTCAACAGAAAGAGGTATCTAAGCGTTTGCTTACAAAATAATTTAAAGATGTGATTTTGTCTTGGGGGGATGGTTAGTGAAAAAACTCGGTGTAGCTTTTTCTAATCATAAGGGTTGCAAAATAGTTTTAAAATCTGAGAGACTAGACTCGCGAAGAGGTATTTTCCAATCAAATAAATACTGCAATGAATTTTCCCTATCAGACCTTATTCTAAGGAAAACGTTCAACTTGTTTATATTAGAAAAAGAAGAAAATAATTAAATTAGTAAAACAATTAATTATCCTTAAGAAAACTGAAATGGTGAATGGTAAACAATATTTTTCAAGCTCTAGATCTACCCTATGTATGAATATTGAATAGCAAACAGCATATTCTTTTTTTATTCTACTTAGAGGAAAATAAAACTGTTATTTTTTCTGTTTCATGTATACTTGATAGCTCTGCAACCAATCAAGGTTAGCATTGATGAATTGGCACGATGATGGACAAGTCCATACTCTAATGGGAAATGAAAATGATAAAAGAACCTGCCTTCGAACTGGTTCGTGTACGTTCCAGTAAAAATAGCTAAATCTGCAACAACAAATTTCCCTCTGTTAAGTTACACTGTTCAAGACAATTAGAATAGAAGAGAGTCATTTCAAAGGGACTCAGATAGATTTTTCAACCTGGATTAAGCAAATGGCAAAAGTGGCTTCAGGAAACTTTGAAAGTAGAGAAAATCAAGAGTGAAAATATTATTCATATAAATACACCAACCAATGCAAAATAAGTGGTTACATTGAAACTAAAAATACAGAAAAGATTATTAGAGAGATTTCTAGTACAACAGTATTATATCATAAACAGTTACAACAGGCTTTAACATTTTTTCACTAATTTGATTTCACATCTGTCTTACCTGAATGAAAAGAAAAAAGTGTGTTTCCTTATCTGTATTAATGTGCATCTTTTATCAGCTCACAACCAACTAAGTTCTCATTCTATAGTCCCTGCATTTGCAAGCAAAAGAGAGTGGCTACACTACAGCAGCCAAATCTCCTTCTCAGTCACCTTTATCTGCCTATCTTGATGTACCACCTTATTCTCCACGTCAGATATGATATAATACCCCCATACTATAGGTTATTTTCATAACTAAACCTTTTACCTACCTATCATTCACTTAGCATCTATAAAATCACTCTGCTATTACACCTCCAACACCAGCAAAAAATCATTGCAATAACAATTAACCTATCATTTGTATCTTTCCAAAAGCATCAAAGCAATGTAGACCTTCCAATTAACAATAAGAAGATGAAACAAACTATCTTGTTCTCACTTCTGCTAGTACTACTTGCTTCCATCTTTTCTACCACCTCATTAGCCCAGTCACCTGCTGCAGCCCCTAAAGCACCAGCAAAACCCACCACTGCCTACCCAGCTCCAGCTCCAGCACCAGTAAAACCATTAGTGCCCGCATTATCTCAGTCACCCTTGTCTGATTCTTCTTCTGGTCAAGACATCATCAAAATTCTAAGGAAGGCTAAATCATTCAACACGCTGATACGCTTGCTCAAAACCACCCAAATCATCAACCAAATCAATGCACAACTGGTAACCACAAAATCTGGCGGTTTAGCCATTCTTGCACCAGATGATGGTGCCTTCTCACAACTCAAAGCAGGTTACTTCAACTCTCTGGATGAGCGCCAACAGAAAGAACTGATACAGTTTCATGTTCTTCCTGTTTATGTGTCAAGCTCTAACTTTGATGCTCTGAGCAATCCTGTGTTGACATTTGCCAGTGATAGCCCCAACGGTTATCAAATAAATGTGACTGCTTATGGAAACAGTGTAAATATTTCAACTGGGGTGGTCAATGCCACCCTCACAGGCATTGTGTACTCAGATAAAACACTTGCCATATATCATGTGGATAAGGTGCTTATTCCTTTGGACTTCTCTAAGCCTAGGCCTCCAGCTCCCGCACCAACTCTGGCCAAAGCACCTAAAGCTGATAAGGACAACTCATCTGCTGAAGATGAAGATCAGGGAGAGTCAACCAAGAACAGTTCTGGTGCTGTCAATTTGATTAGCATTCAAGGAACAATGTCGGTTTCCCTTGGTGTTGCTTTGGTTACAGCAGTATATATGTGCAGTTGAGGAATACCCTTTTGCAGGCTGTTCCTAAGGTTTTAGAACAAGCACTCTTATTTTTTGTGTACTTTTTTTATTTATGCTCTTTTTTGGGGTAGGAAGAGTGTTGTTTGAGAGCTATGTGAACCCTTGCTTATTTTCTTCTTTTGTCTTCAATGAAAATGATTGTTTTGCTTTAAGACAATTGAATTGAATATATGATGGTTTTTGTATATTATGCTTTTAAATTGTAAACACATCTATTATGCATAGGGTAGTTTAATTGCTGTCTTATTTATTGGGTCTTTGGGACAGGGAGAAGCATTCTTACATACAGACACAGTTAAAATTCTAAAGGTAACGAGATTCTTGTAATTGTGGATTTGATAATCCTAACTGTAAATATTATGCTTATACAGCATGATGGAGTCTTACACAACATGTGTTCGATTCATTTCTTTAGACAACTGCTCACTTTTAGTGGCCGAATTAGATTTGATGGGAAAAAATTGTAATTGTAAAAGGCCTCCCATGAAAAAGTAAAACAATCCATGCACCGTGGAGGATATTAGAGATTATCAATTGTTTGCCTTGTTCATCAATTGTTTGGTTTCATCAAGAGTTCTAAATGATTGACTTCAGATCATGTTCTTTGTTATCATCAAAAATTCGTTATGCCTTTGCATTCACAATTGGGTGTTCTTGCTTGGGTTTTGGTTTATGTTCCCCATGGTTTTCTTTTCTTTGTTATTCTTCTTTTCAATTGGGTTTTCTAGTTTTCTCTTCTAGTGCCTTTTCTGGTTTTTTCTCAAATTTTCTTTCACAGGTCCCTCAATAGCAATGTGTTTTGAGATCAATTGTAAGCTCACAATGCAGAACAGAAAGCAGTAAAAAATGGTATTCAACCGGCAGTTCAGTTTCTGATACAAATATATAGCAAACTTTTTATAGCAGAACTAGTAAAATATTATACTTAGTCAATAAGTCATCCAACAACTACCTAATACATAATAAATATTATGCTGTAATGTTGTATTGTAATCCAAGTATACACTTGTGAGTTGGGTATTTTTGTTATAGTTGTTAAAGGTTTAGTTAGTTGGTTAGTTGTTACGGCTATAGCTGTTAGTATGAGCAGTGTGGGACTAGCCTATATAAGAAGAGTTATTGTAAGTAACATTAATAATACAATAATACAGTGAGGTATTCTTTTCAGCAATCAATCTCTCTATCTTTCAAAGTGTGTGTGAGTCTTGTGTGATTTAGCTCCAACAGATTGATATCTAGAGCTGAGATTAGGGACCTGTGTTAGTGTAGTCATGGCTTCTAATGGCAATGGGAATTTTCTGTCATCTATGCCAATTCTTGATGCAAAGAATTACGACCAGTGGGTTGTGAGGATGGAGGCAATTCTTGGCTTCCAAGAGATACTCGAAATTGTGAAAGATGGTGTCTCTGACAAAGATGATGCTTCCTTCATCAGTGTGTAGATTCTGCCAATTTTGAGAAGATTTCCAAAGCCAAGACAGCAAAGGAGGCCTGAGATATCTTGGTCAAGTCGTATGGAGGAGCTGAAAAAACCAAGAAAGTAAAGTTGCAGTCACTCCGGAGATAGTATGAGTTGTTGTCCATACTTGATCAAGAATCGGTTGCTGACTACCCTAACAGGCTTCAGGTCTTGGTGAATTCGATGAAGACCTGTGGAGAATCGGTTTCAGATCAGCAAGTGGTTGAGAAAGTTTTGAGAACTTTAACTCCTCGGTTTGACCACATAGTTGTGGCAATTGAGGAGTCTAAAGATCTTGAAACATTGAAGATTGAGGAATTGCAGAATTCACTTGAGGCTCATGAGCAGAGGCTCAATGAGAGAGTTGGAGAGAAACCTGCAGACCAAGCTTTGCAAGCACAAGTTGCTAGAAAAGGAGGTTCTGGTAAATGGAAGATCAAGAAAGGCAAAAACAAAGAAGGAGGTTTCAAGAACAACTATGGCAATAAGAATACTGATCAAGATCAGTACAAAACTGATCAAGATCAGGTGGAACATTCATCAAAAGGTAGCAGCTCGAGTCATGGGAAGAATAAGCTTAAAAAGAGAAAGTGAAGTGCTATAATTGCCATCAATATGGTCACTTTGCTAGTGAATGTTCTAGTAGCAGGAGCCAACAAAGGAGATCAGAGAATGATGCTCACTTGGCAAGAGATTATGACTCAGAAGATGATCCTGTGTTGTTAATGGTTACAACTAACTCTGATCAGAGTAATCCTAATGTATGGTACCTTGATTCGGGTTGTTCTAACCATATGACAGGTCATAAGGAGTGGCTAATTGATTTTGATGAAAGCAAGAAAAGCAAAGTGAGATTTGTTGATGATAGAACCATAGCTGCTGAAGGTGTTGGAACTGTGATGATCCACAGGAAGGATGGGAAGCATGCCTTGATCTCAGATGTACTGTATGTGCCAAAGATGAAGAGTAATCTGCTTAGTATGGGACAGTTGCTTGAAAGAGGATTCACTATGAAGATGGAGCAAGGTTACTTGGAGGTTCTTGATCAGAACCAGAGGAGAATTTTGAAAGCCCTATAGCACAGAACAGAACTTTCCAAGTACAAATTCATGCTGCTGAAAATCAATGTTTGTCAGCAGAGGCAATTGATGATGATTCTTGGCTTTGGCACTTAAGACTTGGACACTTGAATTTCAAGAGTCTAAGCCTACTCAAAGAAAAAGGAATGGTTACAGGACTTCCATCTATTCATCCTAAGGAAAAGGTATGTGATAGCCGCTTAATAAGTAAATTGCCTAGAAGTTCATTAAGCACTTATATTCCGATGAGGGCTAAGGGTATTCTAGATGTTGTTTACCCTTATGTATGTGGAGCCTTTGAGGTGCCATCTTTGGGAGGGAATAGATATTTTGTTTCTTTTGTGGATGCATTCAGCAGGAAACTTTGGATCTTTCTGCTGAAAACCAAAAGAGATGTGTTCTCTACATTCAAAAGATTCAAAGCTTCTGTTGAGAAACAACCTGAAAGGAGCATCAAGGTGCTAAGGACTGATGGTGGAGGAGAGTACACTTCAAAGGAGTTTGAGCAATTCTGTGTTGACAATGGCATAGAACATGAAGTGACTGCACCCTATACTCCTCAGCATAATGGCCTAGCTGAGAGGAGAAATAGGACAGTGTTAAACATGGCCAGAAGCATGCTGAAAACAAAGAAGATGCCACATAGTTTCTGGGGAGAAGCAACAGCAACTGTTGCTTATGGTTTGAACAGATGTCCTACCAAGAGATTGTCCAAGGTTCCTGAAGAGGTGGTCCAGCAAACCCTCTATGAGTCACCTGAAGGTGTTCGGTTCCTTATGCTATAGACATATACCTGATGCAAGGAGGAAGAAATTGGATGATAAGAGTGAGCCAATGGTGTTGATTGGTTATCACTCTGCAGGCTCCTACAGGTTGTATGACCCCGTGGCTAGAAGAGTGGTGATAAGCAGAGATTTATTTGTGAATTAGAAGAGTTCTTGGAATTTCAAGGCTGAAGTTAGCAATGCAAATCTTGAATCCTTGAACACAATGGTACTTGATCAGTCCATAGATGATCAGAATGTTCCAGTTGAAGCTGAGCATCACAGGCCACAGAGAATTAGGAGACCACCAACAATATTAGAAGATTATCAAGTGATACCTAATAACCTGATCACAGCAGAAGGTGACTTAGTTCATCTTGCCCTATTTGCAGATGTTGAACCTATCAGTGTGGAGGAAGCTTTGAGTCAGAATGTCTGGATAGTGGCAATGAATGAAGAGTTGCAAGCCATTGAGAAAAATCAGACCTGGGAATTAGTTGACCTGCCAACTAATAAACATCCAATTGCTGTAAAATGGGTATTTAAGGTGAAACATAGACCTGATGGAATCATAGCCAAGTATAAAGCAAGGTTAATGGCAAAGGGCTTCTTACAGAAGGATGGATTGGACTATTTTGAGGTATTTGCACCAGTAGCAAGACTTGAAACAATCAGATTGGTGGTTGCTCTTGCAAATTACAAAGGTTGGGAGCTATTTCAACTTGATGTAAAGTCAACTTTCCTCAATGGACCACTGGAAGAGGAGGTATATGTATGCCAACCTCCAGGTTTTGAGGTACAAGGAGAAGAAGGGAAGGTGTTGAGGCTTAGAAAAGCCTTGTATGGCTTGAAGCAAGCTCCTCGAGCCTGGAACAAAAGAATCAACTCTTTTCTGGTGCAGCTTGGTTTCTTGCAATGCTCAGTTGAGCATGGAGTTTATGTCAGATTTGAGAAGAATGGTGAATTGATTCTATTGTGCTTGTATGTTGATGATTTCTTGATTACAGGCAGTAATTCAAGAGAGGTGGAACAATTCAAAATGCACTTGAAATCAGAATTTGAGATGACTGATCTAGGAAAGTTAGCCTACTTTCTCGGATTAGAGTTTGTGCATACTGAGAATGGTATTATACTTCATCAAAGAAAGTACATACATGAGATACTGAAGAGATTTAATATGATAAGTTGTAATCCAGCATCAACACCAGTAGAAACAAATCTGAAACTGATACAAGATGATGCTGAAAACACAGTTGACAGCACCCTATTCAAGTAAATGGTAGGGTCATTGAGATATGTTTGCAGTAGCAGGCCTGATATTTCCTATGGTGTAGGCCTAGTTAGCAGATTCATGGATAATCCTAGGCAATCTCATTTGGTGGCTGCTAAGAGGATACTCAGATATTTGAAAGGAACAGCAGCTTACGGCATTTTGTTTCCTGACAGAAGGCTACAAAACAGAACTGATAACAGAGCTGAGCTTATTGGTTTTTCGGATAGTGATTGGTGTGGAGAAAAGGTAGATAGGAAGAGCACTATAGGCTATGTTTTTAAGTTCCTTGGTACACCAATTTCATGGTGTTCCAAGAAACAGCCGGTAGTTGCACTTTCCTCTTGTGAAGCAGAATACATAGCTGCTTGCTATGCAGCTTGTCAAGCCTTATGGCTCCAATCACTACTAGCAGAAATTCAAGCAGAAGCTGAGAATAGACTGCAGCTAATGGTTGATAACAAATCAGCTATATGCTTGGCAAGGAATCCGATAGCTCATGGGAGAAGCAAACATATTGAAACAAAGTATCACTTTTTGAGAGATCAAGTCAACAAGGGAAAGCTTGAGTTAGTTTTCTGCAGATCAGAGGTTCAAGAAGCTGATATACTAACTAAACCTACGAAACCTGAAAGGTTTAAGGAGTAGCGGAAAATTTTGACTGTAGTGTGTATATAGATACATTGGATTAAGGGGGTGTGTTGCAATGTTGTATTGTAATCCAAGCATACACTTGTGAGTTGGGTATTTCTGTTATAGTTGTTAAAGGTTTAGTTAGTTGGTTAGTTGTTAAGGCTATAGCTGTTAGTATGAGCAGTGTGGGACTAGCCTATATAAGAAGAGTTATTGTAAGTAACATTAATAATACAATAATACAATGAGGTATTTTTTTCAGCAATCAATCTCTCTATCTTTCAAAGTGTGTGTGAGTCTTGTGTGATTTAGCTTCAACATATTACACTTCATACATTACTCTTATACATTAAAAATCTCACTCCATTAACCAGAACCCCTATCAACCAGTCATAAATTATCATATTATTAAAAATGTTTGACTCTTATCATAACTAATTTAAAATTTGCATGATTTGTGAATGATTGACAATGTAAAAAACTTTACGCTGATAATGTATCAAAACTAAACTCTTATAATTATGTTGTTGAGTCATGCACATGTTGGAAGTAATTGTTTTATTGAAAATCATAGCAGAAAACAAATTAACCTAAGTACCAAAACACTCTAAGCCATTGTGCTGAAATATTCTCTCTGTGGAGGACTGGAGGTGGAGTTCACAATCAATTATTGATCCTCAAGATGGCAGCCATTTTCTAATTAAGGTACCACAATTTTTCCTCTTTTCTATTACTATTTGGCGCAAGATTGTAAGCATGGCGAGATTTTTTTAGTTCTACAAAATCAGTTTTACTTATTTTCTGTAATTAGTTTGGATAAATTATTGAATAAATGAAGTCACGGTGTTTTCCTTTTTTCTTTGTGAAACTTAACCAAATAATCACTTAATTTCTTATTCCATTGAGCAGCAATCAGATTATGTCATACAATATGCACTTCTATGTTAATAGAAATGAGTGGGGGAAAAACAAATGGTTAAATACAAACTTTTATTTTTATTAAGGGGGAGGCACATAAGAGGCCCGGCGATGGGAGGAGAGAAGGGAATGAGAAAAGGACAAATTGTATTATGGGGGTTTGAACTCCCACATTCACGGTTTATGTTTTCCTTAACCAAGTAAGTTGATTTTAAGAAACTAAATAAAGACTTTTGAACTGTCTAATCTTTTATTTTCGTCAATAATACTTTATGCGGTTATAGCTCTTGTTATTTAAAATTGAAAAAAAATTTAAAAAAATTTTAAAGAAAAGATTTTTCATCATACTTGATAGAAATTAAAAAATTAGATATTTACACTATATTTTTATGGATATGGATACTCTACACCAACACTCTTATTTCATCCTCTCCCCAATCAAATGTCAATCGTTGGATTAATCTAATGATCAGGAAGAGAGATCTTAGCCTAACATTTGGCTGAAAAAAGGATGAAGGGAAAGTTTTGTTGCAAAAGATCGATATTGTATTTTTATATTAGTGAGAGATTGGCTTCCCTAGATTTAGAAAATATATGAAAGTAAAACCCAGACCTTCATTTTTTGTTAGAGTTATAGCTTAATGTTTTTGTATATTAGTATAATTAGTATGTAAATGATTGGTGATTAGTGTGTATTAGAGTAAGGTGAATTCTTCGGAACCACCCCAAATTTTGGGATAATATTTCCGCTGCACATGTGTTCCAATAAGGTGATAACACCTCATGCCACATCAGGTTAAATGAGACATCTCATTTATTACTTGAAAATAGTATTATTCTTTATTAAAAAATCACTTTAGACCCTAGAAGGACTAGTTTGCAAAATAAAAAGTTAAAAATATATTTTACTCTTTCTATTTACTCATTGAGCTAGGATCCTTGTTTGTAGAAATTAAAATTTTTTCCCCTGAAACAATGGATCTCATGCAAATTAAAATCTTGAAGCATTTACCTCTTCCTCCAACCCTAATCTACTACCGCCGTCATGTCTCATGCTAATGGTTTCAAGTAGCAAGGTGATGGACAGAAAAGGAAACGAGCGTGGATTCCAGAAGACAAAGGTAACTCGCATCGGATCTGGCTGGGATGTGGTGGTCGCGTGGCGGTTTGAGGCGAAGATGCGGCGGAGCTTGCAGTGGTGGCGTGCGGGTCTGACAACGACGCGACGAGATCTGTGTTTCTGTGGTTGTTAGCAGGAACAAGATTGTTTGGGGAGATGACGGTGCTACTCGCGGTTCTGCCTGGGTCTGAGGTTGGGATCTGTGGCGGTTTGAGGCGGACGTCGATCTGGGGTGATGGATCTTGTGGCTGCTGCCATTCCTTACTTCTCCTTCTTTTCTTTTCTCTCATTTTTTGCTTGGCTTTCATTTAAGTGCTTATATGGTGGCCATGGTGTTTTGTTGATGTTTGATTTTGCTTTGGGGAGAATGGATCAGTAAAGAAGAATCTCTTACAGACATTGAAAGTAGATTCATTTGATTCCCTTGCAGAATTCTCTTGTTACCTTTGTTCCTTCCATTCTTATTAGAGCATGTTGTTTAGGAAGAATATAGAATCTGGGTGTGATGGTGGCGTTCATGATCAAGACGTAATGAACCATTCAATTTCTCATCCATTGAACCCTTCAATTTCTTAGGCGGTATTTCTTAAGAGTAAAATATGTTTTAACTTTTATTTTGCAAGTAGGTCCTCTTAGATCTAAAGAATTTCAATGATAAAAAGAAGAGGGAATTTTGAATAAATAATGATATGATTTCCAAATAATAAATGAGGTGTCTTATTTAATCTAACGCGGCATGAGATATCATCATCTGATTGGAACCTATGTGCAAGGTAAATGTTACCCCAAAATTTGGGGATGGTGCGAAGAATTCACCTTAAAGTAAATAGAGAAGATAATCAATTATAGCTACATGGTTATCCATATGTGTAATTATAGGATGAGTAATGTTAAAGTAATGTGCATTTTGATGACTCAATAACATGATTGCAGTTTAGAAAGTGAATTAAAATATGGTGTGGGCTAAGTTGCACCAGCACCAAATAAGGAGTATGATGCTCCATAAAGTTAATGCATCTTGAGCCAATTAAAATGTCACATTGTCACCATTTTTTGTACTTTGAAAATTTGACCAGTGAAAGGTATATGTGTGGGTCAAATGTATATGAAAATCTGTATTTGTATTTTGTTCATCTTATTTTCATATTTGCACCTTTATTTTTAATTTTTCTATCCTATGTTATTTATTTTATTTAAATAAATATTATTTTATTTAATTACAAAAATAAATAAAAAATTCTGATGGTTTCCCTTTATCCTCCCAAATTTGTTCCTCTTACAAGATTAAATAAGTATAATAAAAAAATCTTGAAAATAAAATTTAAGTGTACTATTATGCAAATATAATAAGTGTCAATCCCATTATATAAATACTACAAAAGTTGTATTATATTGACTGACTCGACTTGATCAAATAGTTAAACCAAAAAGTGGATGCCACGTGGCAATTCTATTGATCCCTATTTCACTCTATGATGCACCAATTTTTGCCAGGTGCACAGTAGAAGGCGGCCTCAAATATGGCTCGAGCATGACTAATCCATCTCCGAGGAATTTGGGATATAAATTGAATGGAGAGATGTATTAGCTAATTTCTATTTAGCTTTGTTTAGGATATTTTGTAATATTATTTTTTTGATCTTCATTCTGTTCTTGTAAGATCAGTCCTTCAAAATGTTTTATTTTTTTTTAAAGATAATTTATTGCTTCGTTTATTTCGTATAGTAAAATGGTATCAAATCCTTCATTTATGGTGCCTTATTCTTCTACTATGTGTAATCCTAATTCTTCTATGTATTCCCCCATCTTATTCTTATGTTGACTCTTTCAATTGGTTCTCTAATAGAATTACTTTGTTTTTTCTCCAAATTATTCCTCTTTCTATTAATTTTCTAAGTTGTTCATCAATATAATCTTCTTCCTTGGATTTGAGTAGATTATGTTTATCCATATTCTTCTTTTATCTGAGTTTTTGCTAGTCTAATTTTTTCTTTTAGAACGTTGATTTATTTTGTTTTACTCATTTTAAGCAAAAGTTTTGAGTTCTTCCTTTATTCGAGTTTCTATGTTAAGGTTGTAATTGATTATTCCTTTTATAACAATTTCATCTAAAAATTCTAAATCTTTTAGTTGTCGTTGTCAATATTCTATATTTTTTCGAATTCTTTTTAGCCATTGTTTTAATTCCTGATATCTTTTCATCTTGCAATATTATTTAATCTTTGTCTTAAAATTTCATGTATCCATATAGCTTCTTCTATTTTTCTAGATATACTTATTTCTTGTAGTTCAGTTCTAGCTGCTTCAATTTTTAAATATTTTATATATTTCTGTATTTTTCGTAATTATATTCTTATTTCGGTAAAATTTTTCATGTTTCTATCCAGGCTTCTAGTTGAGTTATTATTATGTTTATTAAATCTATTATTCTTTCATGTTCTCTACAATCACAATATTGATTATGATATTCTATATGTTTGTTATACGTGTTGGTTGTTTTTAGTCTTAATCCTTGCTTTAATTCTTTTAAGTTTTCTTGATTTGTTAAATCTAACATACTTATTTTATATATTAGTTGTTCTATATTATGACTCATAGCGAGTTAAGTTCTAGCTCTGATACCAATTTCTTCGTGCGCAAATTTCTATTCATATTCTATTTTTTAAATATAGTGTCAAATCATTAACTTGGGTAACTAATTTACTCATATTGTTATCATCTCTAGTTTGTTCAGGTTCTGAAATACTAAGAGGTTTAGGTATTCTAAATGATTCAGACTTTTTTAAGAAAGTTACTAGTTCGGTAATTTCAGTTCTTTTTGGGTAGTAAATTTTTTCGATGTCTTCAAATAACTTTGGTACATCCATTCGATCATTATTTCTAAAAGTGATACTATGATGTGAATTAGTTAAGGCATAATTAACACAGTATGTTACAGAAAATATCTTATCTCCTTTTCTCATTAAGTTCTTTCTTAAAAATTTATGTTCTAAAGTTAAAGATTGATCTAGTCTTTGTGCGTTGAGTGGAATTCTAATATTGGGATGTATTTCAAATTTTAATTTTACGTAGGCTAAATTCTCTTCTATTACTTCTAATATTTTATCTCTTGAGTCTGTTATTCTTTCATCATTTAATATTAATTCTATAGGAGAGTCTATCCCTTCTTGGAAGGTTGCTTTAATTAATATCTGGATGGCTCCTATGTGAATATATCCTATTTTGCTTCTATGTTCTTCTTTCTTTAAATTTTGTTTTAGTTCTGCAAGTCTTTTCCTATTTAATAGTTGTATACATGTATTTCCTTACGCCTCAGTGATATCTATAGGTGTTTCATTAACTTTTCCATAATAGATGATATTTTCTTTCTGAGTAAACCGGGTCAGGATTCCTCTAAGTTTCTCTTTTCCCTTCATGTTTGCTTTTTTTGCTAAATCTAGATCCTCCTTTTGTATTTTCTGAAATTATTTAGGATTTATTAGAATACTCCCATAATAGTTTCCATCTTCTTCAGTTATTTGTAAATGCTCTATATCAGTAACTTCTATCTTTTCTTTATTTGTATTCATGCTGAGAACTTATAAAACTTATAAAGCTAATAAAGTTGAGTGGATCGACATACCTGGTCTCAGTATTTGGGGATTTTTGGGTCCATTGTTGCTTCCGCAAATAAGTTGATGAATTGAAAGAAGTGTAGTAAGTAAAGAAGGAAGTTTTATTAATTGGTGAAATGATACAAGAAGTTGAACACTCGCAGGTGCTCGCCTAGTTTCCCTTTAAGGAGACTAGCAGATTTCTCAGGGATGAGAAAATCTAAACGAGAGGTTTTTCTCACTTGAAAACTCAGCCTCAGCCTCAGCATAAGAGGTCTTATTTATAATCTTAAGGGATTACTAGAAATTTATAAAGATATCCCTAAGACACGTAAGTGCTTACATCATGTTATTAATAATTACATAGTGACGTCACTGCTTACATCACTCTTCTATAATTGCTTCCTCCGAGTCTTTGTCTTCTTGCTGACAGTCTTCGAGTGGGGCTTGCTTTATTGTGCATCTAGTGCATGCATGATTCCCATTATCCTTAATAATTGAGCAGAGCCTTTGGAGTATTGTTGGGCAATAATTCATAGCGGGTCCGTCCAAAGCATAGAAAGGAATCTCGAAGTTTGTTAGGAGGGCCAAGTCTTTTTCTCAAATCACTCTTCCACTTGTTTTGCTTAAGAGTAAAGTATTTGGACCTTTATACAGTGTTTTGATCCATGATTCTTTCCCTATTCCTTGGCATTGGGTGAAGATGCTGGATAATTGATGTGCTATGATATTTTGTATTTGATCTTCATCATAAGTAATTTCAATTGGTTCATCCATGTAAGGAAATTGGTTATTGCTTACACCAATGAATACTAAGTGCTTTGCCGGTTGCCTTGTGCTGAAATCAAGGTAGGCTGAGTAAAATTTCAAAAATATAGATCTTTCTCCCGCTACGTTCTTTCGAAACATTTGTACTGCTTCTTTGAAATAATATGGGAAGAAATTAATTTCTTCAAGGTTCGTACTTAAGTAAACACATTCAATTAATCCAAATTGGAATAAATTGAAAGCCATTATATTGGGGCTCCTGGAGTAATTATAGCTTTGGTTCCATATATTTTTCGAACAACTATATAGAAACAATTGTTCTTTTCTTTATCAGTTCAATGCGTTAGTCTTTTGAGGTGTTCAATAAATTTTTCTTGAGAAAGTTGAACTTGAAGTTCATGCTCTTTTCTGGTGATTATTTGATAATTATCTAAGGAAGAAGGAATTCTTCCTAAAGTTCTCATAGTCTTTCTAGGTTCAGGTTGTAGTATTGTGGTTTCAGCAAAGGTTCTGGGTCCAAGATAGATCTCTTTACCTTTTTTTTTTATTCTCTGAATCTTGAAATTCGTTCCGTGCTTTTTCTGCTTCTCCTTTTGATGCATAGGATTTATGTATAGTGCCTGGGATTTTCTGACAATGAGGGGTTGCTTTGTGCCACTCTTCATATATTCCTGGAAATGGTCCGTTAAAAATAGCGTACCATTTTTTATTTTCTTCTCGCTGTAATTTTGTTTCTGTTGGAATTACTTTTTCTGAACTAGTTTCTCCTAATTGTAGATCTAGAACCTTGATATCTGCTTCAATCAAGTCCAGTTCTCTCAGTTTTTGCTCTCAGAGTGTTTTTTTAATTTCTCTTTGCCTTCGCAATACTTCTTTCGTCATTTGCTCCATTCTCTTGATAAGATATCTGCAAGCACATTCTTTTCTCCTTTAATATGAGATATAGAATAATTATATTCGGCTAATTTCATTTACCATCTAATTAATCTTCCCTGCTTGTAAGTACCCTTGTGATTAATATTTTTGAATCCTGCAACATAAGTAGAATCTGTTCTAACGATAAATTCTTTATCGAGTACATAAATTCGATGTTTCTCCAACATTCGAATTAATGCTAGTGTTTCTTTCTCATGAGTAGGATAATTAATTTCGCGGTCAGAAAAGGTTCTTGACATATATCTGCATAGTAATTCTTTCTTTTGTCCAGGCGTTTTGCTTTCATTAACCTTCTCAACATTTATGTTATGCATCTGTTTCGATAATAATTAAATCATCATCTGATGGATGATATAATTCTGGAAGAGTTTGGCATAAGTATTTTAACTTAGTAATAATTGTTTCGTCTTCTTCTGTCCATGACCAAAAAGCATCCTTCTTTAATTTATGTTGCAGTATTTTTCGTTTTGCTGCAAGATCTTTAATAAAACCTTCATTTGAAATGTAGGTTAGTAATCCAAGAAATCTTTGTAATTTCTTTTTATCTTTTAATTTAGTTGGAAAATTTTAAATTTTTTCTAAAACATGTTTCTGCATTATTAGTTTTCCTTTTTTTATTTCAAGGCCTAACTAATTAATTTTATTTTGAGCTAAAACGGTTTTTTTTTTACTTAAAACTACTTCATGTTCTAAGCATTTATTAAGTACTAAAGTTACTTTATTATAATGATCTTCTAAGTCTTTATTGGTAAATACCAATATATCATCGATGTATATTAGACAAAAATCCTTATATTCTTTGAGTATCGAATCCATTCTTCTTTGAAAAATTCTTGGAGATTGCTTCATCCCCATAGGAAGTACATTCCATTCATATTGTCCTTGAGGACAACTAAATGCATTTAGTGCTTTGGATTCTTCAGACAGTTTTATCTGAGAAAATCCTGATTTACCGTCAAAAGTACTAAACCAATGCATATTTCTTATTCGTTCGATGATTAAATCTTTTCTAGGAAGAAAATACGCATCTCCTTTTATAGCATCATTTATTTGTTTATAATTAATTACTATCCTTCTTTTCCCTCGTTTGAGTTCACTATGATTTTCTACATAAAAAGCTGGAACGGAGTGCTTACTTTTAGATGGTCTAATTAATCCTTTTTCAATCATTTGTTTAATATCGTCTGCAAATTCATCTCTGTCTTGTTTAGTATATATCATGGGCTTACACTTTACTTCTTTTGTAGGGTTTTTTAACTTTAGTTCTATTAATTCGGTATTTTTATTGGATCAAGTAGGTTTTCACTACATACTTTGTCTAATAGTTTTTCAATATGGGCTGGAATGTTTCTTCTTGGTTCTAAATTAATTAATGTAATGCGAATTTTTTGACAAATTGTAGTAACTAAATCACCACGTTGCAGTTTGCTAAGCTCTGATTGTTGTGTAGAGAAAGTGCATTGAGAGGAATGAACAATAGATATAGTAAGTGTTTCTCGGACTTGAGTATTTCTAATGTATGGGGTTCTCAAGGTGATATATTCTAAGTATTGACAAAAAGGTGAATATAGACGTAAAAAGTTGTTTCCTAGAATTACATCGATTCCGATTTCTTGTTGATATATTGTAGGTACAATAAATAATTTATTTTGTAATTTTAACGTTATTCGTTTAGCTACTTGAAATAGAGGATGTATAGATTCATCCGCTATTTGTATTTTCGAAGGTTTTTCTAATGTTTTCCACTTATTAAAAAGTGCTTTTTGTTGCAAGGTAAAGACTTCGCATTAGTGTCAATATAAGCTTCAGTTGTTCTATTACTTTTTTCTACTATAATCTTAATACTATTCAGATTCTGTTTCTTTTGAAGATAATTCGTCATATTCAGAATATTCATAAACACTTTCATCAGTAGTACTTAATTCATCTTCTAGTGGTTCTAAATTATATATTTTGTAAACCTCTTTTATTATTTTAGCTTTTTCTTTAAATTCTTTATCCTTTTTCTGAGGACATGCGTTTGCATAATGGCCTTCTACATTACATATCCAACATACACATTTCTTTTTACCTTTTGGACAATATTTTTTAGGTGTACGTTTTTTCTTGAAGTATTTTTTCTTTGTATTTTTATATGTCTTTTTCTTCAGATAGGTTTTTCTTAGTCTAGGTTTATTCTTATAATACTTTCTTCTTTTTATTGGTTTATTACATTTGTAATTTCCTGGTAGTTCAATTTTTGGTATTTCGCAACAAATTTCATTTCTTCCTCTATTTAGTTATCTTATTGTTTTTCTAGCTAAACATTGATCTCTTAATTATTTATAAATTATTTGGATAATTCCTCCTAGGTTTTAGTAGTAGTTAATGGGTTAGCTAACCACATAGTTTTTATTTTTTGATTAAGGGGAAAAGGTAATTTGTTGATAAAGATTTCTTTATATGTTTCTTTTGTCTCAGTATTTAACTGATAATAATATTTTTGGTATTCACAAATAAAGCTTCACATTTCGCACATATCACAAATTTGCATTTTATTTAGATGTACTTTAGCGCTTTCATGTAAATATCTATTTAATTCAACACCTTGTTCTCTGCTGGCGAATCCTATAAATTCTTCATAAATTAAATCCATTATTAGTCTAGCAAAGTCTTGATTTGTTTGCGTAGTATTTATATATTTCTGTCATCTTTCATCTCTTATTCCATTTAAAATTTTTTATACATTTCCAGTGGTTTTATAAAAGATAAAAAATTTTATAGCGATTCTATCTAAGCCATTAAATTTTTCATCTGTTGCCATAAGTAGAATGAGTTCATTAATCCGTATTTTTGTCCATCTATTATTTCTTCTTACATAATTCCTATCATACATTGTTTCGTGTTGAAAATTTTCCCATTCTTCTTTTCTTTTTCTTTTAGGTATTATACTATTTGTTTCTCCTCTTTCCATACGTATTTCATCGTAATTAATCTCAGATTCTGAAGAGGAACTATAATTTAAAACTACTTCATTTTCTTGAGTAGTATTAATTTGTTTTATTTTTTGTATTTGATTATGTTCTTCTTCAGCTATTTTTAATTGTTCAATTAGTTATTGAATTTCTTCTAAATCATTTGACTTCCTTATGGTTTCCATATATTCAGTTTTTAACCCTTCCATGTTGTTCTTGAAGCTAAGGATTCTAAGTTGTGTAAGGTTTCAGATTTCTTTAATTTTAATAATTCTTGTAATTCTCCTTTGGTAATAGGTCTATTATTTTTTTCTTCTTCTAAAAATTTTTCTAGTTGTTCAAGAATTTCTTAAATTTTTATTATGTTTTCTTCCTCATCAATTAGGGTTTTGCCCTTATATATATATTACCTAATGTGTGTTGTATCTATAAATTATTTCTGTTTGGCATTTTTGTCTTTTATTGTAAGTGTATTCTGCAATTTTATTTGTATTTTCTATTAATAGAATTATGTTTTTATTTATTACTTCTAATAAATTTCCT
Organism: Ammopiptanthus mongolicus; assembly: GCA_039655645.1. Lineage (NCBI taxonomy): Eukaryota > Viridiplantae > Streptophyta > Magnoliopsida > Fabales > Fabaceae > Ammopiptanthus > Ammopiptanthus mongolicus. The sequence goes on along the minus strand of CM077344.1, from coordinate 101,493,556 downwards.
AATTCTTTATATTTTATATCTATTTCTTCTATTAATCCCATTATTTTAATGTTAAGGGTACTGATATCCTCAAATTTGAGGAGGTACCATAGAAACAGCCTAATATTAATAATCTGGTTTCATTTTCTTTCTGGTCGATGGAATAAATATACAGATTACAGACCAACAGCCCCTTTTACAACGACATTTTCATATATTCAGTCAAAAAAAAAAAAAAACAACATTTTCATATATATTACACACGTCAAATTGATTGTAACTAAGATGTGAAAGCAAAATAGTTCCGTGCATGCATATTTGTATGTATCAGGGCTGGTCCTCACGCTGTGCCAAGTGTGCGATCGGACAGGGTCTCAATTTTTAGGGGACATCAAATCCTTTTTTTACTTAGTATATATATATATATATATATATATATATATATATATATATATATATATATATATATATTTTAAAAATAAAAAAAAATATATAATTAACAGACATTTAATTGTTTTTCTAATACATGCATAGCTTATAGAATAATATTAACTATTCCAGTCACTGTTGCATCTGCTGAGAGAAGTTTTTCAAAATTGAAATTGTTAAAATCTTATTTGCGATCTACAATGTCGCAAAGTAGATTAAATAGTCCTGCCTTAATTTCTATTGAAAACGATTGTTTAAAGAATTTTGATTATGAATAGATTATTAATGATTTTGCAGCAAAAAATGTTAGGAGAATGATATTTAAAGATTAGTAGGGCATCACTTTCTTTCTTTAGCCCTTATGATTCATGTGCTATCGGTGGATGATGTTGTTGGTGTGGGATGCTACTCGGATTGCTAAATGTTCGGGTTAATAGATACATGTGTAACGCTACTTTTGCAATAATTCTATTGTAGTTTTGGTTTGGTTTGAGTTTTTCAATGTTGATGTAATCTTTAACTTTTCTTCAATGATATTTTATTTCACTTGAGGTTATATTAAAATAATTAATGACTAATTTTTTAGGCACCAATTACATAGTTAGCACAGGACACCCAAAATCTGGTGGACGACCTGGTATGTACCTTGGACTCTCACTCATCTATCACTGCCAAATCTCTTCGATCACTTTCACACAATTAATCAAACATGACGCACCATCTTTCTTTCTATGTTCCTGATAGATAAAGGAGATTTGCTCTAAGAAAATTGGAACTTCTTTCTAACTAAACCTTGCACCTAGCTATTCAAATCGTTCTCTCACAGCCTCAATAAAAAGGCAACCAACCCCTTCTCCTTCTTTCCAAACAGCAGAGATCACACAACACCACCAAGTGTCCTACACCCTCACTTAATTAGCATTCCACTATTTCCCTAATTAAGCATCTCTCATCTGAACACTTCTTGAACAATAAAATATGAAGACAGAACAATCTCTCTTCTCTGCCTCAATTCTATTACTTTTTATCTACTCCACCACCACCACTTCAGCCCAACTCTCGCCGGTTCAAGCCCCAGTGACGTCATCTTCCCCAGCCCCACCATTACCACTCTCTCCACCAGCCACCGCGCCAGCACCAGGACTCAACACAGTTCCCTTAGTACCCGTGTCACCAAGTGGGGCCCCTACTCCCATTATCCCAAAAGCTCCCACCATAGACATAATCTAAATCCTCAGAAAAGCCAAAAGATTCTCCGATCTCATTCGCCTTCTTAAAACCACTCAACTGATAAACCAACTCAACTCACAGCTCGTGACTTCAGGCTCAGGAGGGTTAACCATTTTTGCACCAGAAGACAGTGCCTTCTCATAACTCAAAGCAGGGTTCCTCAACTCTCTCAGTGATAGACAGAAGGCGAAGCTCTTGCAGTTCCACACCCTTTCTTCCTTCATATCCATCTCAAACTTCAATACCCTCACAAACCCGGTGCAGACTCAAGCCGGTGACGACCCCAAAAGGCTTCAACTTAACGTCACCACCTACGGCGGAAGCCAAGTAAGCATGACAACCGGTACGGTTAACGCCACCGTTACCGGAACCGTGTACGCGGATAGCAAGCTTGCCATATATAAGGTGCTTCTCCCTCTTGACATCGATCGTGCTTCCTAGTAAGGCTCCGGCACCGGCACCGGTGGCAGCGAAAGGAGGCTCGCCTAAATCTGATAAAACGAAGACGTCAACCTCATCTGGTGGTGATAGTGTTGGTGGTGAGGATAGTGGTAGTGATAACAAGGAATTGCCCGCGGAAGCTTCTGCTGTTGGTTGCATGAGCTTCAATGCAGTGTGGTTGCATGTTGTGATTGGAGTGGCTATGATGATGATGATGATGATGTGAAGTGGATATTATTATGGATACAAAAGTGAGGGGTCCAATATTTTTGTGGTGCTATTTAAGGTTTTGTGAGTGATCCATATCCTTGTGTTTGGGGTTGTGCTTCGTAATTGTGTGTAGCATAGGATGAAAGCGTATATCTGGTGGGGTTTCTTCTTCGTTTAATTTGTTAATTTGTGATTTTTTTTTTAATATTTGTAACCAAATTTATAAAACAAAAAAGGATATATTTATTTTTGAGATTCGTATTATTTTACATTGCAAATTTGTTGCTGGGATATTATGTTACAACCAACTTATAGAGACACAAGTTTCAGCAGCAAAATTTATATCATTTTTTTTGAGTGAAATATAGACATCCGGAGAGTTTTGTCTTTTTAAATGATATTCTTTTTGGATGAAGATGTTCGGTCCACTTTCTTGTCATATTTTCTGTCTCTCATCAATAATAATTTATTATTTAATAATGTAAAAACATAACTCTTTGATATTTATGCACATTCACAGTCTTTGATTAGTAGGGAATACCGAAACATCATATTTTGGCACATCAGAATTTTATTCCTCAACCAACTCAAAAAATGATGTACAAATAACATTATTACAGCTAATATTCAGACAAGTACGTGTAGTTTTTTTTTTGTGTTAAATTAGTTTATTTTAACTTTAAAACAACTTATAAATAAAATCTTATGAAGAAAACTTTAAAAAACAAAATAAAATAAAAAACGATTTTTTCCTTAAAATTAATCAAAACAAAACGTGTATCAAATGAGCTACTGCCGATAATTTCTTTTGTTTTGAACCGAACGGGCTCTTCACTGACCAACGGACGAACAACAAACTTAAATCGAAAGAAAAATGTTATCAATACGCTCTTAAGTATGAGATTGAGATTTTAAATGATTTTAAAAGATTTTTTATGATAAAAATTTTTTGTGATATTCAATCAAAACTTTTAAGTAATATAAATAAGTCTTGTGATATTCAATCAAGACTATTAGAATTTTTTAAAGAGGAAATCCAAATTCAGTGATATTCAATCAAGACTTTTTACAAGTAACAAAAAGTCTTCTGGTATTCAAAAATTTCCTGATTTCTATGGATTGTTTTCTAAGGTGGATTTTGTGGGACTTTTTAGTTATTTTGTAGTAACAAAAAGTATCACCCTAACACATGAGATTTCTCAGGATTCTCAATTCTTATTTCTCTTTACCTTATGCCTTCACATTTCTTTCTCCTCTCTCCTTCTATCTCTCTCCTTTCTCCCCCTCTCCCTTCCTCCCTCTCTCCGCCCTCCCTCTCTCTTTCCCCCATGGTTATCGTTCAACCCAACATAAATTACCAAACAAAGCGATTTTAAGATATTTACTTCAATAATCGATTATATATTTATTGTAATAATCGATTATAATAAGAATCAGTTTTTGTTTGGGTATACTTGTTAAAAAGCGATTTTAATATAATCTGTTTTGTTTGGATGGTGTAAAAAAATACTTTTATATAGTAAATTACAAAAAAAAAAGATATAAAGTTGTTTATATAGAATAATAATATTTGTTTGGTAGTTAGTTATATAGGGTAAAATGAAAAAAATATGATTGGTTTCAAAATAATCAAAAAGTTCTTTTCAAATAAACTTAAAAATTTTAGCTTTCTTGAAAACCACTTTTTTCTATAAAAAAACTTTTTTTTTACTTCAAACTAATTTGTCAAACATATTAGAATAAAAGCTTCTTTCAAGAAAAATAAATTGTCCCAAACATGATCTTATAACACTTATTTTTAACATTAACTTTAAATTAAGTAGCCTTTAAGCTAAAAAATTTTTTGGGTTAAACGCTACTTAAGTATAGAGTAGAATTAATTTGCAAGTAATGACACATCAAATTTATATACTCTTAATGTCTAACATATATCAGTAACAAGAAGCAATAAAAGTATAAAATAATGCAGTATTTATGGCAGTATGAAAATAGTTATTTTATTTTTTTAAGTTCACAATTTCCTTTTTCACTATATAAATAAAATAACATGTGAACAAAAACATGTGAATATGTTGTCTTATCCACTATAAAATTGATTTTGTTATGTAATGTTGTCATTAGAGTTTATGTGTTTATTCTTCACTACAGAAATAGAATCTAATTTATGAATTATGATTTTATTCTCCACTATGTGTTTCTTTCAAATCTTATAAATCCATATAATCCTTTCAAATCTTATAAATTCTTATGATATAAATCCATTAAAATCCAAACAATAAAACCTTGATTATAAAAGTTTTTTAAAAAAATCATATAAGTCATTACATTCCTACATAGTCCATTAAAATCCACAAGGCTTTTTTATGCCAAAATAGTCTTTTGAAATCTTAATCCAATACACCCTTAGTTATCATGTGGATTATATATAGGATCCACTAAATCATATGAGCTCATTTTCTATTAAGTAGGTCTCACATGAAATCCATCTAATAATAGAAAGTATGTTAAAGGGAGTGTGATAAAGAATATGTTGTTAGCATTGCTCAAATTGACTAATTGAGAACGCCAAGGAACTTAAGCAAGAAAATGGATGTAGCTCCACTCACTCATTCCATTTTATTTTATGATCGAACAAGTATACGGAACTGGCGTTAAAATATCGGTTTAATTGGTATGTATTGTCATTAAAAAATGTTTGTCTTTTATCATAATTATTTCAAAAATCACAATAGAATTATTTATAATTGATTGACAGTGTAAAAAATTTTAGTCGACAACATATCAAAACTAAACTCTTAAAATATCGCTGTGCATACACAAACACCCTGCAAAAATTATAAGTCATTATTTGATTATTGGGCTTTTAGCCCAGTGTGGTTCACTACCTATTGGATCAATTGCTCTACAGCCCAAAATTTTCATTTTATATTGGGATATATCATTCATCCTTTTCTTAATGTTTTTGTCTTGGGAGACTTGTATCTAATTTTAAAGGTTGAAAAACTCAAAGTTTGGAAGCTTTCCGCAGTTCAACACTTTAACTTTACTGTGTGTTTGAATTAAATTATCTTTTATTTGAACTAGCTTATAATTAAAATTTGTCTGAAAATGTTTTCAAAAAGATCGAAGCGATTATTCTCAAAAAAATAATTGTTTCCAATCATACTTTATTTGTAACATGATTGTATGGGGATATCAGTTCCGGGGGTGTATTGCTTCTTAATTTTTTTTGTTCTTCGTGGCCTAGGGCCCTTTGCTTTACCAAAATCTCATCAAAATTTAAAATTCAATAACTATTTGACATAGATTTATTTTGCGTTATTAATGTATGTGGTATCATTGGTTCTATTTTCAAATAGAAGTTATAGTTATTTATATCCATATAAATGGTATAGTATAAATATTAGGGTGAGAATAGGCTAGGCCGAGCTAGGTCTTGACAAGTCTAAACCTGGCCTGCGTTCCAATCTCAAGGCCTGAGCTTGACCTATTAGCCTGATATAGGCCAATTTTTAAGGTCTGACCTGACCTACTTCAAAGCCTGGTCTGCCCTGGAAGCCTATTTAAAAACTTGTTTTTCAACAAGGTCTTTAAATATACGTCCACCTATAAATAGGTCATAGGCCTTCACTTGTAAATAGGCTTGTAAGTCTCTAATGATAAAGAAGTTGGTAGGCCTATACTGATAAATAGGCCGTTAGGCCTTCACAAATAAATATGCAAGTAGACCTCTACATTTTAATGGACCAATAGGCCTTTACTTTCAAATACTATAAATATTATAAATAATATATTATAGTATTATATATTAAATTATATATTATGTATATGTGTACGTATGTTAAATAGGCCGGCCTAATAGGCCAAATAGGCTTTTTTTAAAGCCTTAACCTGGCCTCTTTAACTATATAAGTTTTTTAAAAACCTTGACCTGGCCTTTTTGTTAAATAAGATAGGCCAGACTAGGCCTTAAATAGGCTTGGCCATAGGCCCGACGAGCGGCTTAGCCTATTCCTACCCCTAATAAATACCCCACCAATAATAATAAAATTATATGAATTTAACTTTTTTAAATAGAACACTTTTCACAATTTTGAAATACATCCAAACACTAATAATAAAATAGATGCACTATTATCCTCCAACCTACACAACAATTTTATTTTCTTTTGGGAATGTGGTTTTGTGAGTGGAATCACGGTTAAGATTGTCCTAAAAAAATTATGACTTTAATTGGTATATATTGTCAATGTAAAGTTTTTTACATTGTTAACCAATCAGAAATCATGGTATGAATGACTTTTAGTATAATTAAGATAAAAGTCAAACATTTTTAATGATGTATTCATTCATGATTGGTTAACGGTGTAAAAATGTTTTTAGATGAGTAGACAACAAAGGTCTCTCTTCTAAAAGTCAAGATGTTTTTTTTCAAAGGCTTGGACTCATCCTATGGGCTTAAGTGCCTAATGGAGTAATCTCCTATTGAGGTTTCTAGATGGCCCCTCATGAAGATAGGACCAAATGCAAAAATAGATGAAGGAAACATTGAATCTCTGCTATTTTTATTACAGGTCATTAATTCTTACTAATTGGACTATCAACACAGTACAAAAGTATCGTTCAATCCTATAAAATATTTTTTCTGGTAAATAAATCTTATAAAATATTATATGCATTCTTTTCATTAAATTAATCCCTAACAAAAGATCAACCATTTCTTTCCCACGTTACTTTCCTTTCCACCCCCAATTTTTGCATACCAAGCACACTCTTGGAGTAGAGTAGCTTGCCGCTCTGGCGCTCTTATTATCCACTTTCTATAGTTCTAGGGAGTGCTTAATCGCTATCTTGACTATTAGGTATAGTTTACTTACCCCTTTTGAATGTAAAAGGATTTCAGGGGGGTTTAGAAGAGTTTAAAGAATTTATTTGAGTTTAACTTTTCATGTACCCACTTAAGTATATATTTAGAAGAATTTATGAAAATAACTTATGACTTTTTATAAGCTCTTTTTAGAACATGTTGTGGATTAATCACGCAATCAAAAAACAATGTAGAATGCAACAGCACGAAATTAAAGAGATAGAGAAGAAGAATATGACACCAAGAATTGGTAACGCAGTTCAGCCAATATGGCCTACGTCTGCGGGGGAGGGAGCAATTGAATAATTCACTATGAACAATGAGGTTACAAGATCAACAAGTGCATAGAGTTCCTCTTGGCCCTTGTTTACTACTATTGAGAAAACATATACAAGATCCCCAAGCCCTTACCACACTCTATCTTCACACAGTACCCATGATCTCTTTCAATCTCTCTAATCTTCTTTTGCAGTAGAGAGTTTACAAAGAAACCTCACAATCACACATCCTGATCTATTTCAAAGCTAAGAGAACTATACTAAAGTATATCTATCTCTCATTTACTAGAGATATCCCTATGCCTATTTATAGGAGTGGAAAACCATGCTACAGCCAATAACCACCTGCAACCGAAGTAACAGAACCATTATTTCAGTTATGGCCAGTAACTGAATAACAGAATTCAATCACAAGTCATGATGACTCTGCAGCATTCAAATGCTGCAGCATTCAAATGCTTTTGGCACTTGAACTTGAATGCATGATTTTGAGACACATTCAACAATTCTCCACCTTGTCTCTAAATCAGATCAGTCTCTTCAGAGTTCTCCCTTGCTCCCCCCACCAAATTCATTACTCTTCACAGAAACCAATCAAGTTCAAGCAGTGCTTGAACTTGTGCTGAGGCAAGGATTTAGTAAGTGCATCTGCAGGATTGTCCTCAGTTGCAACCTTTTCGACTAATACCTCCTTGTTCTCAATTACATCTCGAATGAAATGTAGCCTGACATCAATGTGCTTTGATTTGTCATGGTAAACTTGATGCTTGGACAAGTGAATAGCACTTTGGCTATCACAAAACACAGTAACACTTTCTTGCACAATTCCAAGTTCTCCAACCAAGCCTTTAATCCACATTGCTTCCTTGAAACTTTCTGTGAGAGCTATAAACTCAGCCTGAGTAGTTGACAGAGCCACCACAGACTGCAATACTGACCTCAATGACACAGCAGTACCAAATAAAGTGAAGACATAACCAGATAAAGACTTCCTTGTGTCTATGTTCCCAGCATAATCCGAATCCACATACCCCACAATAGCCTCTTCTTTTCTGTCCTTCCTTTTAAACTTTAAACCAGATGATAAAGTGCCATTTAAGTACCTTAAGATCCACTTCAATGCTGCCCAATGAGCTAGTCCAGGATTTGCCATGAACCTGCTAACCATATTCACAGCATATGCCATATCTGGTTTGCTGCACACCATTCCATACATGATGCTGCCAACAGAATTTGCATATGGCACTGATTTCATCTTCTCCTTTTCCTCATCTGTTAAAGGAGCTTGCTTCAATGACAATTTGTCATGTTGCCCCAATGGAGTTGTAACAGGTTTAGCCTCATTCATTCTAAACCTGTTAACTACTTTATTCATATAACCTTGCTGAGATAAGAATAAATCTCCCTTGATTCTGTCCCTGCTTATGTCCATTCCCAATATTCTCTTAGCTTCCCCAAGTTCCTTCATTTCAAATTCATTCCCTAAATCTGACTTGAGCCTTTGAATCTCCTTCTTGCTTGAGCTGGCTAAGAGTATATCATCAACATATAGCAATAGGTAAATTAGAACTTCACCACCTTCCTTTAGAATGTACATACAACTGCCATAGCTGCACCTTTGGAATCTCATTCTCATCATGAAGTCATCAAACCTTTTATACCATTGCCTAGGACTTTGTTTTAAACCATATAGGGATTTTTTCAGCAGGCACACCTTACTTTTATCCTTAGCAAATCCTTCTGGTTGCTGCAAATAAATGATCTCCTCAAGATCTCCATGAAAGAAGGCTGTTTTGACATCTAGTTGCTCCAATTCAAGGTCAAATTGAGTAACAATTGCAAGTAGAACTCTGATTGAGCAATGCTTTACCACTAGTGAGAATATCTCATTGTAATCAATGCCTTCAAGTTGAGAAAATCCCTTGGCCACTAATCTAGCTTTAAATCTTGGCTTCTCTCCACCTTGGACACCTTCCTTTTTCTTGAATATCCATTTGGAACCAATCAACCTTTGATTTTTAGGTAGACTTACCAGCACCCAAGTTTTGTTCTTCTCAAGAGATTGCATTTCTTCAATCATTGCTTCGAATCATTTTTCTTTCTCCTTGCTTTCCATTACCTCTTTAAAACTGTTTGGTTCAGACCCTTGAATCTCTTCTACCACAATCAATGCATAATATATAAGATCAGCTTGACCATATCTGGTTGGCTTTGTTATGGTCCTCCTGGTCCTATCCCTTGCCAAATTATAGTCTCTGAGGTCTGTTTCACCTTCTTGTTCCACCAGTTCCTGTTCCAGTTCGGTTTCTGTTTCTGGTGTGAAATGTTTCTGCTACGGTGAAGGCAGCTCCACCTCAACCTCTGTTTTCTCTGTAGTCTTTCCCTGAAAACTGTCTTGCTGCTGTTCCTTGCACAACATTGCCATTCTGTTTTCATCAAAGGTTACATTCCTGCTGATAATGACCTTTGGTTCACCAAGTTCCATCCTCCATAGTCTGTACCCTTTAATTCCAACAGGGTATCCTATGAATGCACATCTGATTGCACGTGCTGCAATTTTATCTTGCTTAGCATGTGCAAAAGCCAATGCTCCAAATACTCTTAGGTGTGAGTAATCAGCTGGCTTGCCATTCCAGAGCTCCATAGGTGTTTTAAACCCAATTGCAGTAGAGGGACACCTATTAATTAAGTACACAACAGTTGTAGCTGCTTCACCCCAAAAAGATTTAGGTGCCCCGGCACCTAATAGCATGCACCTAACCCTTTCCAGAATTGTTCTATTCATTCTTTCTGCTATGCCATTCTGCTGTGGAGTTCCTGTCACTGTCCTGTGCCTTTGAATACCTAAGTTCCTGCAGAACTTATTAAATTGTTCTGAAACAAACTCCAAGCCATTGTCAGTCCTTAAACATTTGAGTTTAGTTTCCAATTGGGTTTCTATTTGAGTATGCCAATCCTTAAATTTCTCAAAAGTATCATTTTTATTTTTAAGAACATACAACCATACTCTTCTAGAATAATCATCAATTATAGTGAGAAAATAAGAACAACCAGCATGAGTCTTGGTCCTAGCTGGACCCCACAGATCAGAATGCACATATTCAAAAGGTCTATTTGTAGTATGCAAACCTATTCCAAAGCTGACCCTCTTAGCCTTTCCCAATATGCAATGATCACAGAACTCTAGCTTCTCTATTTTATCACCATTTAACAGATTCTGTTTAGACAATGCAATTAACCCCTTTTCACTAACATGTCCTAATCTCATATGCCACAATCTGGTTTTATCATACTGATTAACCGATATCATAGCCGCTTGAGCAATAATAATGCAGCCATCCAAAATATATAAACCATCTCTCTTAATTCCTTTAGCAATTACCAAGTTACTACTATTAATGATTTTCATTATTCCATGTTCAATATGAGTAGAATATCCAGAACTATCAAACATGCTAATGGAAATCAAATTTCTTTTCAGTTCAGGCACATACCTTACACCATTCAGCAGGGTTTCTTGGCCATTGAACATCTTTAATCGAATTGAGCCTTGACCTTGGACTTTACATGGTTTATTATTTCCCGCAGCACCACTCCACCTTCTTGAAGGTTTATTGTCTCAAAAAATTCCTTTCTTGGACACATGTGAAAAGTGCACCTAGAATCCATAACCCAATCTCTCACTTTCGAAATTTGACAGCACTAAAGCCTCTGCAGTGTCATATCTTGCATCTGCGATTGCTGCCCCACCAGGATTCCCTTGATGATTGGTACCTTGGCTCTTCTTTTCTGGACAATCTTTCTTAAAATGCCCCCTTTTGTGACACTGGAAACATTTAAACTTGCTTTGTGACTGATTCTTGGACTTTGATCTATGTTTATTTCCCGTAGAGCCTCTCTTCTCAGACCTTCCCCTTATTACATTCAAACTTTCAGCATTACCTTCAGTTTTGTTTTCTTGTTTCTTCTGAAGATCCTTAGTTCGAATTGAGGTCTGTACTTCCTCAAGTGTGAGTGTAGTGGCGTGATCCCTACCAAAAACAATAGCATCTTTAAAATACTCATAAGAATTTGGCAGCCCACTTAGAAGTATTAGAGCCTTATCTTCATCTTCTAATTTCACCTCAAGATTCTCAAGATCATCAAGAATCTTGTTATACTCTGCCATTTGATCAATGAGTGATCTTTCCTCTGTCATCTTGAAAGAAAACAGTTGCTGTTTCAATAACAATCTATTTGCAACTGATTTAGTCATATACAGAGATTCAAGTTTCAACCATAGTGCTGCAGCAGTCTTTTCCCGTGCAACTTCCCTCGATGCTTTGTCTCCTAGGCACAATATGATCGCGCTTCTAGCCTTTTCTATCATCTCGTCCTTCTCTTTCTGGGTGAGAGTGTTGGACATTTTCTCAGCCCCTTTCAATGCCTCTGCATAACCTTGCTGAATCAAGATTGCCTCTATCTTGATTTTCCACAAGCCAAAGTCATTCGAACCAGAGAACTTCTCAATGTCAAATTTAGTTGATCCCATGGTTGCGTTTGTCCCACAGACGGCGCCAATTGTTGTGGATTAATCATGCAATCAAACAACAATGTAGAATGCAACAGCACGAAATTAAAGAGATAGAGAAGAAGAATATGACACCAAGAATTGGTAACCCAGTTCAGCCAATATGGCCTACGTCTGCGAGGGAGGGAGCAATCGAACAATTCACTATGAACAATGAGGTTACAAGATCAACAAGTGCATAGAGTTCCTCTTGGCCCTTGTTTACTACTGTTGAGAAAACAGATACAAGATCCCCAAACCCTTACCACACTCTATCTTCACACAGTACCCATGATCTCTTTCAATCTCTCTAATCTTCTTTTGCAGTAGAGAGTTTACAAAGAAACCTCACAATCACACACCCTGATCTATTTCAAAGCTAAGAGAACTATACTAAAGTATATCTATCTCTCATTTACTAGAGATATCCCTATGCCTATTTATAGGAGTGGAAAACCATGCTACAGCCAATAACCACCTGCAACCGAAGTAACAGAACCATTATTTCAGTTATGGCCAGTAACTGAATAACAGAATTCAATCACAAGTCCTGATGACTCTGCAGCATTCAAATGCTGCAGCATTCAAATGCTTTTGGCACTTGAACTTGAATGCATGATTTTGAGACACATTCAACAAAACAAAACAAAAAAACTTATAAAAAGGTTATAGCTCTCATGTGATAAGTGTTTGTTGAATAAACGCTTAATTAAACTGTTAATTCAAACGTATCCTAAATATTAGTAAATTTTTTAACAGCTTTTGCATATCTTGACATTTCTCATTTCACTGTTTCTATGATAGAACAAGAACAAATTTGGTTTTGTAAATATCCATTAATTGGTTTTAGTTGAATTAAACCATTATTTAGCCTTCGTAATTTGGATGACACAAAAATAAGATAGAAGTAGTGGGAAAGAGAGAAGTGAGAGAGAACGGGAGTTTCTCCCATTTGGATGGAAGATATAAGGGAGAGAAGAGAAAAAAAAAGGTGGTGGGTCCCAACTAAAAATAATCTCCCCCCAAATGAGTAAAAAAAACTCAGGGAAGAGAGGGAGATCAGTTAAACGACAAATCTGACCTTTTGTTTTGTATCATACAAATATGTTATTAGGGATAAATATGTCTTTATAAAAAAAATCTTTTCTATTTCTCTTTAAGTTTCTTTCAATCAAAATAATCTAAAAATCTATTCATTCTCTCCTTTCTTCTATCTTCTTTTATCCCACTTCTTTCCTTCACAGTTCTTTCCTAATCCAAACAACGCATTAAAGAACAAAAGGCCATCTGCACTTTTGATCCGTAGAAAAGAGAATGCATTGAAACTATTAAAAACTCCGTCTATCCCACCCTCCTCCTTCTTGTGGTGCACATTAGAAAGAGTGGCCAGCAATATTGATTGGTTATTTTGGCCTTGCTTCGCCTAAAGGTAAGATAGTGTGTGTTCTTAACAATTTGAAATCTCCGTACATTGGTCATTTTATTGGGCATGAAAACAGCAACCACACAAAAGAGGTGAACTGAATGAATCCCTTGTGCCTTTGCTCAAAGGGCAGGCATTTTCTTTTAAAGCTCAAAGCAATATTGTAAAACTTTTTTATTTTTATTTTCCAAACCCACAAATTAAGCAGAGGCATGAGGCATCCGCACCTTCCTCTTTCAACGTTTGCCACTTGGCAAAATCTCATGCAGATCGAAATGCACTTTTCCTATGGTTGAAGTGTATCGGAACTAGGATAAAAATAACGTTTTATTATGTATGAAGGAAAACTCATCCATTTATGAGTTTTGTTTATTATTTTTATTTAGTCCTTCTTCTTCGATTTGGTTTTGTTTCCTCGTGTGATTTTGGCTATTCAGCAGAGAAATTAAACAAATGAAGAGTCATACGTAATGCACGTGATTTGAGTGAATGGTCTTAGCCGGCGGAGCAGGTAAACTAATAACCCAATCAGTTCGGAATTTGTCAACGAAAATAACTACAAACAAATTAACATTAGAAACATTGAATTTGTCTTGAGTGATTAAACTGCCACATTTTTAAGATATTCATAATTCATGTGGTGTCGCAGGATTAGGAGTTCTAAAAAGAACAGCTAGCCAAGCAGGAAAAAATACTAAAAAATAATAGGCACAAGTGATGGAAAATGTTCTCTACATTGAAAAGAAAGAAAGAGATTAATACTTTGAAACAAATGATGATTTATGTCATGAATATTATCATATTAGTAACATTTTTACTCAACATTATTTAAGTATTGCGACATCAAATCTTACTTATAATACAAGGTCTTGATGTTGTTATTTGGTGGATGATTTTACTTAATTATCACTCCTAACTTGAAATTGCATAAATAATTACTTAAAGACAAAATATTTATGAATTATCCAAAAAAATACATGCTTTACAGTAAATAAAACTGTATTTATCCTTAATTTAATATAAATGTATTATATTTTTTATCCTAATTATATTAAAAGTAATTCAAAGAATGATCCATAATTGTTTCAGTGTAAAAAAGTGTAACCATACAATAATTACACTCTTTTAATTTAGTGTAATAACAAAAATAATGTTAATGAGTGTTCTTATAGCATTTGTTAAGAAAGCAAGAAAAAAAATTTTTTATTGAAAATTAATGTATTTAATATTTGAAGAGATAATATACTTAATTTTTTAATATAAAATTATTTTTTTTATTTTCATAACGAATATTATAAAAACACACATTAGTATAACCTTAATAATAAATATAAAAGTTGATGCATTTTCTCAACTGGATCACAGCACTATCACGTACCCCGACCGCTCCTCCTTTGGCGGGGTCCAATCCAATGAATCCAACGTAAGCGTAAGATAGTAAACTGTTCCTTGCGCTTTCGAAGAAGTCATGGATTGATCATGCACCACGTGGCTTCATTTTAATTTTTGACTTTCCACAAAATGTTGTTGGCAGGCGCTGTTATTTGCTGGGTTTGTGAAAGTTTGATAGAAAACTTCAACTGCAGGGAATGATTAAGTTTGATAGCCCTGACAATAAATTATTTCATTTATAATCGATTATAATAAATTAAATTTATTTAATAATTAATTTTAAAGATATGAAATAAAAAAAATATTATTAATTTTAAAATAATTTAATATTTTTTAAAATAAGCTATAAACTTATAGATTATATAAAAATTATTTTTTTCATAAAAATAAATTTTTTATAATTTAATTAGGTTTGTCAACATATTAAATTAAATATTTTTTTATTTTCAAAAAAAATAAATTTTTTTTAATGAAAATAAAATTTTCTCAAAAAACTTTTATTAAATAAATATTTAATAAAAATTTTTATTCAAACACGTAATTAATGAATCCATCAGTTAACGATGACAACGTAGGAGTAATTTTTAGTAATTTCTTAATTTCTTAATTGGTGAAGTGGATAACTGCTGTCT
Organism: Ammopiptanthus mongolicus; assembly: GCA_039655645.1. Classification (NCBI taxonomy): domain Eukaryota; kingdom Viridiplantae; phylum Streptophyta; class Magnoliopsida; order Fabales; family Fabaceae; genus Ammopiptanthus; species Ammopiptanthus mongolicus. Next base: position 101,478,126 of record CM077344.1, on the reverse strand, counting down.
CATGGGTCAACTTGCCGTTCGTCTGGAGTGATGATGCTCAGTGAAACGAGCGACAGTGGGCATTTACCTCCGAATTGAAATTACATATAATACGAGTAACACTAAGGTTAAGGTTGCACGCAAACCACTTTAATCCAGTCAGTCTCCATGCACCTCATAATCGCGTGGCCCCATCTTTCTCAAGTCAACCCATACTTGATTGATTGTTTTACGTAATAATTATTATATAGGATTTAATTTGAATATAGTATTAGCGTATAAAATTTGTATATCATTTAATGATATATTGGCATATTATGAAAAATATTTAATTCTCACAATAATAATTATTACAAAAATCATGTATATAATGATATATGATTAAGGATGACAATGAATAGGTTACAAGAATACTTAATTTCAATCAACATGTGGTTGGTCCGAGTGATAAGGGACTTGGACGCCTTAAGCAAGTGATTAGGGATTGAATCCTGACTCTTGTGTATGGAGAAAATCTGGTTGGAAGGGGCGGAACTCACATTATGTTCTCAACTGATTCCCCGATAGAGATTAGTCACTGCTAACGGTGGTGGATACTCCTTACCTATAACATGGTTACCAAAAAAAGAATACTCAATTTCATATCCGCATGGTAGAAAAGACTTGTACTCATCCCATAGAATGTGGATAACAACTTTAATATTCATTCTCATACTTCTGATACATATGTTCTTACTCTAATGTGTCATTTTTTTGGACAAATTAATGAAACAATAATCCAATGAGCTTAATTTTGATGCATTTACAGCGAAAAAACTTTTTATACTGTCAACCTATCACAAATCGTGGCGTGAGTGACTTTTAAAGTAATTATAATAAGAGTTAAATATTTTTATTAATTTGATAATTTATGATTGGTTGACAATGTCAAAAATCTTTACAGTAACAGTGCATACTAATTAAATCATAATACTATTTTAATATTAAAATCAACTGCAAAAAATAATAAAATGAAGAGCATTAACTAAAACTGTAAATCAATTAAAAATAATATCTAAAAATCTTTCAAATCCTATTTATAAAAGAAAAAAAGAGTAATGTTAGCAAGACACTCTTTACCACACTTCATTTAACACACTATCTATTATTGGATGGATTTTATGTAAGACTCACTTAATAATGAGTTGGTCCATATGATTTAGTGATCCCACATGAAATCCACCCAATAATACATAATACGTTGAAGAGAGTGTGTTAAAGATTATATTGCTAACATTTCTCATTTGGTACGAACGTACTAGATGGGTATTGAGTAGTATAGCACTCAACCCTGCATCCATCCCTGTAGATTTTGTTTTTGATAGAAAAGGAGAAACTATATTAATTAAGCAACCAAATCATGGGTATAACACCCATTACAACCATTCCATACAAACATTCCTAACAAGGGATTAACAGAGTTGACTAACGGTAAATTTATAGGGGCATCAAAACCACTTTTTGCTAAAAAGTTAGCACATTTGTTGAACTGTTATGGGGAACTAATGTTGTAAGAAGACCTGCCAATCACTTGTCCGAAAAAGAAGAATGATATCTTGTAAGAGAGATTTGAACTGAGGAATTGATGTTTATTCACTAGAGAGATTTTTGCAGAGTTGTGAGTAATTTTTGTGAATACCCATCTGATATAAATCCAATTGCCATCCCTATGCATAATCAATTAATTGTATAAAAAACTTTATATTAATAATATCAAAAATAAATTCTAATAATTATGTAACAATTTAAATAAAAAATTCTTCCATAAGAATTTTTTGTTACCGTTAATGAGCAATTTATATATGGCATATTGTGATTGAATTTAAAAATGTATTATTACCATTAGGGTTAGACAACAGTCGGGTTTGGTTGGATATGGGTCCAATCAACCCAATCCGAACCAAATCAAAAGGGGGAAATCTAATCCATTTCTGTCTGTTCATATCATCGGATTCGTCAGGTGGCAGATTGGCAGGTCGGCAGTCGGGGTTCACACGGTTTACCGGAAGAAAGGTCAGAAACAAACTAGAACAACCAAGAAGTATGGAGATCGAAGAGAACAGAAACATATAGAAACAAAAATTATCAAACTTTTAACAAAAAACCCAAAATCAGACCTACAACCTCAACCCGGAAACAAAGAGAGATGGAAAGATAAAGGAGAAGAGCAGGGAGGGGGAGACGAGATGACACCTGCTCTACAACCTCTGCCTTCAACGCAGATCTGAGCAAAACGGAAGTAGCGACAGTGATGCGTGAACTCCGTCAGCGGACGGTGGCATGACAATGGCTGGGTAGCGACGCAGTGATCTTCTCGTCTGGAGGCTGGATCGCGCACGGGGTTCTTGTGCACGGGGGAAAACACGATTGTTGCATTACGGGCTGGACGACGATCGTTGTCAAAGAAGGAGATTGAGAGAGAATGGGCCTGGGTGTCGAGGGTTTTCTTTGAGATTAAATGTGAAGAAATCTTCTGCGAAATATTTGGGTTTTCTGAGGTGGCTCTTCACCTTGATGGCCATTAATTTTTTCATTGGTAATGGTATCATAGGTATGTACCTAGTGTAATTAAGTCCAGCTTTTAATCTTCCCAATGCATTGATTTTTAATTGCTTTTTATCTTTATGAAGGAGAAAGAAAGAATGAAGGGACAGAAGACCGAAGGAGTAAGTGTACGAATTAAAATTTTTAAATGCACCGTTTGGTCAGTTAGATATAGGTGGGATCGAATTTTTTTTATCCAATTCGAACCAGCCCGAGACTATTTGTGTAGAACTGAAATGCAAATCCGGTGACCCACGAACTTGGAAAGATCTGGCAGTATGCTTGCTCCATCTTCCGGTTTGTTCAGGTTTTGGGTCTAAGGGGTTGTTTGGATTAGATTAAAATTTCAAAAAACAACTGCAAGGATAAAAAAGTTGTTGTTTTTTTTTTTTTTTTTTGTAAAACCATTATGTTTGGCTCATCAAATGAAATATGAAAAACAGTTTTTTTTTTTTTTTTTTTCAAAGAAGAACGCTGTTTCTTGACATTTGAACCTTGGGCATTTTGCTTATTTCTTGTAAGTTGATTCTTCCATATTGCACCATCCATTTCCAATCCTATCCTTGACATTCTTACTTTTTGTACTTTCCCCATTAGGTTTCTGACCTTTCTCTCAAATTCTATTAACTACTTTTATTATTTTTATCCAATCTAACGTTAATAAGTAGTTTTTCACTTTTTTTACTAAAAAGTCAATGGGTATAGTGTTGATAACTGTCAGTAGTGATGATAATTATATTGTTAATAATTTTATATTTTATATATTAGTAATTTATTAAAATGACATATTTATTCTTTTTTGTTTAACTAATTAAAAAAGTATATTAATCATTTTGATATATTTTCAAATTATGATGAAAAAATATTACATTTTTTTTAAATGCAGAAAGATTAATAAACCAGATAAAAAACTGTAATTAAAAAAAGCTTATATGTTAAAAAGATCAAACATTATTAATTTAAACAAACAAGATCATATATTTTTTTTTATAATTTTATTATATAAAAGTGATTTTTCTATGCAATCAAAACAAAACAGATTATCTTAAAATTATATTTCAACAAATATATTCAAACACAAAATTAATTTTATTATATAATCGATTATCGAAATAATTTATTTTTCATAACTGATCTAAACACACACTAAATGAATTTTTTGTCCAGCTCTAATTATCATATTCTGAGTTCGATTCAAGAAAATATGGCATTTAAAAAAAATCTAATGGTCCTCTCACCATTTTTGAATTAAAGCAAAAAAAAGTACTAAGAAAAAGCCCTAAACGGTAGTAAATCTATCTCTATTACCTTATCTTGTGGGGGGAAAAGAAAGATGATGCACAGATATTAAGGAACTGCAAACAGTTTGGACTTTGGGCAAGTCTGAAGTCATGTTGTCATAACCAAGAAAAGCAATAAAGAAGGGCATCAAAGGTAGTAGCACCCTATTTCATGCACAAAGTCAAAGGCTTTTTTTTTTAACCGCCACCTTTACATAAATTAATGTCAAAAGTACCATCCTTTTGAATTTATATACGAGAATACCACTAATTTTTTTTTCCAGGTGGGAGGTCGTTCTCTCCATCCACGATTTCTCAATGGGAAATCGTTATTTGTTTTTTATTTGCAATTGAGAAGTCGCTCCCTGACCATGCGACTTCTTTTCATTGTTTTTTTTCTTTTATAAATATTTTTAATAGTTTTTAATTTTTTAGTTAATTTAATTATTAATTAATTTAGTTAATAATTTTTTTAAAATAATTTGTTTATTAATTTAATTAATTATTATAATTAATTGAATTATTAATTATTTAGTTAATCAAATATAGTTAATGATGTAAATTAGTTGTGTTAATAATTAATTTTATTAATTAAGGTTTGTTAAAAAATTTAAATAAGGAAATTAAATGTTAATTACAAAATTTAATTATAAATATAATAATCAGCATAATAATTGAATTATACATTATAATTAATTAAAATAAAAAATACAACAATTACAAATCCACAAAAATTAATACACAAAAATGTACAACTGGGTGCTCTTGCTTGCAATTGCTCAAGATGGGAACAACCACCTAATTCCCATAACCTTCGCTCTTGTTGAGGGTGAGACGGCAAACGCCTGATTTTTCTTTCTCCAAAGCCACGTCACACCCCAAGCTGACATATGCTTGATTTCAGATAGGCACGAATCAATAAAAAGTACCTACAGGCGAGTGGACAGTGGATGGCATGAACCTTTGTCAGTGCATGTGTGCTGCGTTCGACACATCGCAAACAACTTCTTGAGGACATTCAAGAACGCAGATATTTGACCGATGACACAAAATTTTCATGGTGGAGGAGTTGATCAACTCACGAGAAGGACGGTCTGCGGGAAAATTCAAGGTAGACTTGAATGCAAGGTGGTGTGATTGCGGAAAGTTTCTAGCGATACACATCTCATGTTCACATGCAGGGATGAACCCATGTAGAAGACAATGGGGGTAGCTGCCCCCACAAAATAAAAAATAAAAAAGCGCTAGTAAAATGTTGAATAAATTTTTTTGCCACCATTAAAAAATAAATGTTACCCCACAAATAAGTTGTTGAATGATTGTTTGGTTCATATATTATAGTATTGAAAATGAAAAAAATCATACAACAATTTCAAAATATGAAGACACGTAGATAACAATTATAATTTGTAGAAGTTCAAGTTTTGGCTATACCCCATTGGAATGTAATTGGGGATTTGGTGATAGTGAGGAATACTTTTGTAATTTCAATTTTTTTGCTTAATGATAATAATGTCATTATTTTATCGCTCATGTATTTATATATATTTTTTATATAAATAGTTATAATATATGATCTTACCCCAACTACTCAAAATTTCTGGATCCGTCCCTGGATGTCATCGCTAGGAGTGTAAACGAGTCGAGCTGAGCCGAGCACTTGAAGCTTGAGCTTGGCTTGTGAAAAAAAAATGGGAAGCTTGAGCTTAGCTCATTTATTTAAACGAGTCTAACCAAAAGTTTGAGCTTGACTTGTTAACTAACGAGTCGAGCCCGAATAGTTCACGAATAGCTCAGTTCATTTACATCCTACTTAGTTCATGTATAACTTAATTATTTTTTGCATTTATGAAAATTTTCTTTAAATTATTTCTTAATTTTATCAATTTTTAATAAAATATTATATATTTTTATAAACAAAAGGTACATTGATAAGAGTACAACTGTACAAGGATACTCTAACTCATATGCAAGAGATAAGAAAAATATTAAAGGAACCTATTAGATCTGAAAAACCAATTACAGATGTTAAAACCAAAAGTAAGTATGCAGTAGCTTTACAGGATGAGAAGGCTCTTGATCCATTTCACATATGATTGGACTCTCATCTAGATAGAGTTCAATCTCAGATTTGGAAGTTGGAGTAAATTCCTTTTGCTTGACATAATTCAGCAACTTAGATCAACCACTTAAGGATGGTATTCTCTGTGGTAAACGAGAAATAGAACCAATAGATGTCGTAGATTACAAACTTTTTTCCCCATATAATTACTGGTTTCCCAACGCCTTTTCATTACTTTTCGTTTAATTACAAGTTTGTACCGCCTAGGATATTTGCAAAAACTAGGATTAGGAATTTAGGATATATAAAATATTATATATATATATATATATATATATATATATATATATATATATATATATATATATATACACACACACACACGAGCTATTCACGAGTCGTTAACGTCGAGCCTATAAGGCTTGAGTTTGACTCATTTAAATAATCGAGTTAAACTTCAAGCTTGGGTTTGTTTATTTAATTAAACGAACGAGCTTGATTGAGCATTTAACGAGCCGAGCTCGAATAATTCATGAATAGTTCAGCTCATTTACACCCCTAGTCATTGCTACTTGTTTGAGTATTGCGCACGGCTACATGACGTATTTGCCTCTTGTGTACACATTGAAAAATGTCTTCAATGTCTATAATAATTAATTATCTAAACAAAATGATTAATTAAATTGATTAATAATTTGATGAATTAAACAAATAATTAACAATTAAAAAAAAAACCGTTGAGAAGTCGCACCCATAAGTATTGAAATTGAAATTACAAAAGTATTCCTCACTATCACCAAATCCCCAATTACATTCCAGTGGGGTATAGCCCAAACTTGAACTTCTACAAATTATAATTGTTCTCTACGTGTCTTCATATTTTGAAATTGTTGTATGATTTTTTTCATTTTCAATACTATAATATATGAACCAAACAATCATTCAACAACTTATTTGTGGGGCAACATTTATTTTTTAATGGTGGCAAAAAAATTTATTCAACATTTTACTATCGCTTTTTTATTTTTTATTTTGTGGGGGCAGCTACCCCCATTGTCTTCTACATGGGTTTATCCCTGCATGTGAACATGAGATGTGTATCGCTAGAAACTTTCCGCAATCACAGTACCTTGCATTCAAGTCTACCTTGAATTTTCCCGCAGACCGTCCTTCTCGTGAGTTGATCAACTCCTCCACCATGAAAATTTTGTGTCGTCGGTCAAATATCTGCGTTCTTGAATGTCCTCAAGAAGTTGTTTACGATGTGTCGAACGCAGCACACATGCACTGACAAAGGTTCGTGCCATCCACTGTCCACTCACCGGTAGGTACTTTTTATTCATTCGTGCCTATCTGAAATCAAGCATATGTCAGCTTGGGGTGTGACGTGGCTTTGGAGAAAGAAAAATCAGGCGTTTGCTGTCTCACCCTCAACAAGAGCGAAGGTTATGGGAATTAGGTGGTTGTTCCCATCTTGAGCAATTGCAAGCAAGAGCATCCAGTTGTACATTTTTGTGTATTAATTTTTGTGGATTTGTAATTGTTGTATTTTTTATTTTAATTAATTATAATGTATAATTCCATTATTATGCTGATTATTATATTTATAATTAAATTTTGTAATTAACATTTAATTTCCTTATTTAAATTTTTTAACAAACCTTAATTAATAAAATTAATTATTAACACAACTAATTTACATCATTAACTATATTTGATTAACTAAATAATTAATAATTCAATTAATTATAATAATTAATTAAATTAATAAACAAATTATTTTAAAAAAATTATTAACTAAATTAATTAATAATTAAATTAACTAAAAAATTAAAAAACATAAAAAATATTTATAAAAGAAAAAAAAACAATGAAGAGAAGTCGCATGGTGAGGGAGCGACTTCTCAATTATAAATAAAAAACAAATAACGATTTCTCATTGAGAAATCGTGGATGGAGAGAACGGCCTCCCTCCTGAAAAAAAATTAGTGGTATTCTCGTATATAAATTCAAAAGGATGGTATTTTTGACATTAATTTATGTAAAGGTGGCAGTTAAAAAAAAAAGCCCAAAGTCAAAACCAAAACAACACTACACAAAACCACCAAGAAAGATTCCCAATTTTTCCTTACATTACCATTTGGGCCTCATCTGATAAAAGTAAAACATTGACCTCAAGCTATTCTAAGAACACCATAACTGTAATTTCACACAAAAGCCGATCTTGTCTTTAATCTATCTTTTCTCTTGCAACAAAGGGATAGGGAAATAGGAAAAATAAAAGATGAAAAAAAAAAACGAATGGACCAGAATCTGCACAATCAATCCGTCAAACATAGGAAAGTCATTTTCACGAAGGCTGCAGTTGCATTGAAATTCCTACTAGAGAGAGAGAGAGAGAACAAAGTCCTTTGGAAATTCAGCCCTTTTCATCTCTTTCTCATACGCGGATTCGGCCGAATTTTTAAGCCTCTTTCTCTCAATCTCTATCTCCTATGCTCTTCTTCTTCTTCTTCTTCTTCTTCTTCTTCTTTAACCCTTTGATCATTCAAACTTCCACTCTCTCTTCTATATGCCGTTTGGGGACCCAGAAAGTTTTTCCCAGAAAATCACACAGATCTAATTATCGGTAAGAAAGTTTCTCAAGCTCTTCCCTTTCTCTGTCAATACCGCTCGGTTCCTCAAATTAGCATCTGGGTTTCGAAGATAACATCACCTAACTGGAAATTCAACCTTATCAGGGTCAGTCACCTCCTTGTGGATTTCGAAACCCAACAATTCCCTTTCTATGGCTTCAGGGGCTATATTATTGTCGCTGCGGTGGAGAAGATCGCCGTCGTTGGAAGCGTTTATTGCGCCGGTTGACTTGACCGACGTTGCCCTCGTTCAAACCCTCGTCTCTGTAGCCAACGAACTTGTCTCGTGCTTCTCCAATCGCACCTTCTACTTTCAGCGTGAGAACTCGCGCTCCCTGATCCGAAAAATGGAGGTTTTTCAGGTTCTTTTGGAGTGTCTGAATGATTCTACCGCATGTCTTCCACCTACCGCGGTGCTTTGTCTCAAGGAGCTTTATCTTCTACTCTATCGATCGAAGATTCTTCTTGATTATTGCGCCCAATCGAGTAAGTTGTGGCTTTTGCTCCAGAACCATTCAATTTCTGGCCATTTCCATGATTTGAACCAAGAAATTTCGACCCTTTTGGACGTTTTTCCGATTAAGGATGTTGAATTGAGTAAGGATGTTAGGGAACAGATTGAACTGTTGCAGAAACAGTCAAGGAGGGCTAAGTTGTTTATAGATAAGAGAGATGATGCTCTCAGGATTCGCTTCTTTTCGTTTCTTGATGAATTTGAGAGTGGCCGGATTCCTGATTCGGCTGAATTAAAATCTTTCTATGTTGAGAAATTGCAGATTTTGGATGCTAGGAGTTGTAGGACTGAAATTGAGGCTTTGGAGGAGCAGATTGTTAATCATGAGGGAGACATTGAGCCTACAATTTCTGTGCTCAATGGGTTGGTGGCTATGACGCGGTATTGCAGGTTTTTGCTCTTTGGATTTGAGGAAGATGAACTTCATTTGGAAAATGGGAGTCAGAAGAAGTCCAGAAAGAGATTGATTACTCAAGAAATTGCTGAAACATTTTTCACTGTTCCAAAGGACTTTTGCTGTCCGATATCGTTGGATTTGATGCGAGACCCGGTGATAATTTCGACAGGGCAAACTTATGATAGGAGTTCTATTTCCAGGTGGATGGAAGAAGGGCATACAACTTGCCCGAAGACAGGGCAAATGCTTGCCCACAATCGCCTTGTTCCTAATCGTGCTCTAAGGAATTTGATCATGCAGTGGTGCACTGCACATGGAATTCCCCTTGACCCACCAGAGGTCATGGATGCTATGGCTGAGGCTTTTGCATCAGCTTGTCCCACCAAAGCTGCCCTTGAAGCCAACAGGGCAACGGCAACACTTGTCATTCAACAGCTAGCTAATGGATCACAAGCCGGGAAGACCGTTGCTGCTCGGGAGATAAGATTGCTAGCAAAAACTGGAAAAGAAAACCGTGCTTTCATTGCAGAAGCAGGGGCAATTCCTCATCTTCGGAACTTACTCTCGTCTCCTAACCATGTTGCTCAGGAGAATTCCGTGACCGCATTGCTCAACCTATCCATTTTTGACAAAAACAAAAGTCGGATCATGGATGAGGAAGGGTGTCTGGTATCAATCGTTGATGTGTTGAGATTTGGCCACACAACGGAGGCAAGGGAAAATGCTGCTGCAACATTGTTCAGCCTATCTGCCGTCCATGACTATAAGAAGAGAATCGCAGATAAGATGGGAGCGGTTGAAGCCCTGGCAGGGCTGTTGCAGGAGGGGACTCCCAGAGGAAAGAAGGATGCTGTAACAGCTTTATTTAATCTGTCTACTCACACTGAGAATTGTGTTAGAATGATAGAGGCAGGGGCAGTAACAGCTCTAGTTGGGGCTTTGGGAAACGAAGGAGTTGCTGAGGAAGCAGCAGGTGCCTTGGCCTTGATTGTTCGCCAGCCTGTTGGGGCCAAAGCAGTGGTGAAGGACGAAGCGGCAGTAGGTGGCTTGATAGGAATGATGCGTTGTGGAACACCGAGAGGTAAGGAGAACGCGGTTGCAGCATTGCTGGAGTTGTGCCGGAGTGGAGGTGCAGCGGCAACTGAAAGGGTGGTTAAGGCACCGGCTTTGGCTGGATTACTTCAAACCCTTCTTTTTACAGGGACAAAGCGGGCAAGACGAAAAGCAGCTTCACTTGCTAGAGTGTTTCAGAGAAATGCATCTTTACATTATGGTGGATTAGGAGTAGGCTATGCCTTTGCTAGCAATTCAGCTTCAACTAGGGATACAAGCTTTGCTGGCGATGTTTCGGTACCAATGTCCATTTCTGTTCCTGTTTTATAGTGGTAATACTCCTGTGTTTATCACGTTCCCAATTTTTGTTGGAAGTCTTCACAAATTCTTTCATTGAAATTTAAAATCATAAAGCAAATACCATATGTATTCTAAGAGATCGACGAGTGTTGTTGAGCAGTTAGCTTCAGCGTACATGTAATGAGTTATATGAAGCAAGAAATAGAGAATGCTCTTCAGCTTCAGGTGTCATTTTTTTTTTTCATGCTTTGTCTCTTGGCCACCCACTGCATATAAATCTTCAGACTCCCAATTTATGGGATTTCTCATAGAGCAATGCTTCTTATTTTTCACAATCGATGATGGCCATAATCCCATAACTATGCAAATATGCGTTCATATCATTTGAATTCAATCCTGCTTAAACTTATTATTTTTTGGTCTTGCTAAAACTAGATGGAGCCTAGTGTGTGATTGTGCACGTCTGTGCTGGTCACGTTATTACTTTTTAGCATAAACAATCTTACAACTTTAGACACAAGTTGTCTTTTTTTTTTAATCTTTTTGGCTTTTCAAAAGTCATCTTCTTAGCATTTTCCATTTCTATCGTTTAGTGTGACATGTGCTTCATGCGAGACCCTACTGATTTGAGTATGAAAATGGTTGTAACGAAGCTAGAATTGTTATATCGGGCAAGACCTTAGAAGCTTAGACTGTGTGGTTAGGTATAAGACATATTTGTGTTATATTTTATCTAGCTCTCAGGGGTCATCATGGGCATAAAGCGTATTAGTATAAATTCAATTTGTTCTTCAGTCTTCAGTCAGACAGAGTTGTGCCTTACTGTAGATTCCCATGTGATGTGAATTTGCCTCAAATGTGTAACATGCAGGGTTCTTAGTTAGCATAGTCCACTTATTCTGTTCCAAGAAGAATCTACACTTTATGGATGAATTTTCTATGTTTCTTTGTCCACGATGACATCAATAGACTTTCTCTGGCATAAAGTTAACGAAGATAGATCACTGAAGAGATGCTCTGTGCCCTGAAATTTTCCTTGCTTTGTTTTGATTCATATGTGCTCATAGAAAGTAGTTATGAATCTGTACCATCAAAAGGGGTAGGTTATTTTTTCTAGAAAATTCTTCAGTTTATTTATGAAGATCGTGAGAAAAGTCAGACGATATTTCAAAGAATTGGTACTTTCCTCGAAATTAAAGTAATTGGCCCCTTTGAGTGGTGCAAGATGGCCATAGAGATGGCAAAAGGGGTTCCATCCGTTACCCGTTTAACCTATCATTTTTGATGGATTGGTTGGTCAAAATAACTCGTCAACTCGCATAATCCACTTTGCTCAAACCTCTAGGTTAAACAGGTCGTTTTTTTTTTTTTTAAAAGAAAAAATCTCTACATCTCAAACTCTTGAACTCAATTTCTCTTTTGTAACTTTGATATTTTATATTATGATTGTTACTTTTATTTTTTGATAGTTGTTTATTATTTGTGAACTAAGACGATAAATTATTTGCTATGTAATCATAGTTTGATATTTTAAGAGTTCAGATTATATGGTTGATACTAGATTTGAAATTAAAAAATTATGATTTTTTTAATAATTTTTTTTTTTATAATAGCAAATTGTGATTTGAAGGCATTGACATTAATTGTGTGAAATTGATTTTTTTTTTTCAATTTTGTTATTATTTATGTCGGCTGGCATAAAATAGGGCGACTTTAATTTTTAAACTCACTTTTAAAAGGCGGATCAATCCATCCTATTTTTGACGGATTAGTGGCGGGGAGCATCATCCCAATCCGCTTTGCCAACATTAGATGGTCAACAGACTCGACTCATCGCTTATCCTGCTTTCACATAATGGCACAAATGATCGAACCAGGTTTGCTCTAATTACATTATTGTCAATGTTATTGGTGGGATTTGGATTCCATGACTTTAGGAGAAGAAAGTTACCTGTTTTTCTTTCTATTTTTAATTTTTTTTAAGCAAAACAAAATAACGTGCAAAAACATCACTATGTTAAACTATCATCCCAACTAGGCTGGCACTACAACTAACATCAACCATCTGCAGCACACAGGGCCGGCCCAACATCTATTGAGGCCTAAAGCAAACTCTATGATGAGGCCTTTTTAAAAAATTAAAGTATTAATTATTTTGTACATAACAAGGAGTTGATCCCTGGACCTTGCAGTTAATGGTAAGCTTTTATACCAAATGGGCTAATTTATGTTTGTTGATATATGAAACATATCAAAAAGATAATATAAAAAAATACAAAGTGGGCTTTTTTTTTTAAAGAAAAAATTATTTTTTTGAGAGGCCTAAAGCAAGGGCTTGGATCGCTTTATGCTTGGGCCGGCCCTGGCAGCACACCACAAAATCTTAATAAAAAAGAATACAAATAATACAAATAATTTCATGAGGGGACATAAACCAAAACCTATGATAAACATTATTTGAACCTATAGTTTGAAAGTCCTACCCTATTACGGTAGAACTCCTCACTAATAAAAGAAGGAATAGTATCCCACCAATGGAACCCAGAAACTGAGGTTCCATGAGAAGCAATTATATCCGCACATTTATTGCCCCTCATGAAATATATGAGAAACAATAAATCTAATTTTATGAGTCAAAGTCAAACAATTAAGCCACCTATATCTAAGTCTCCAAGGGACAAGATCAAGAGAAGAGCTTTGAGTCACATTCCAACGATAGGTTATGCCAATCTTCTTTATATTTCTTTATTTATGCTTTCTTTTATTTTTATCTTTCTATTTTTAATCATCATTCTCTTTACTTTATAGATACAAAGTTTTCATGTTTTTCCCTCCTAAAGTAAGGAATCCATTTCCGTCATTGGTGCGTGTCAGCGTCATATTATTAGTAACCTAGTCTTTCTGCTGTATATTTTTAAACGAAAAAAAAAAAGAATAGCTTAGCCAAAGAAGAACAACAAAAATATTAAATAGAAATTGAATTTTCAATGTAAAGAATATGGTATTCAACGATTTGTTTGTAACGTTTCTTTCTTTCTGAAGAATAGATAGATAGCTGTTTTAATTTTTAAGCCCCAATAATTTGAAATTCCTTTTTATTTTTATTTTACGTTATATTTGACATCAAAAAGAAAATTCTCGAATTTGTGTTTTTCAGATTCTTAAAAAATATTTGATTTCAAATTCTCTCATATATGCCTTTCTAGATATTCAAAGCAGTTGAAGGGATTCCAATCCTCGAAATACTTTTCCATGTTGTCCAAACAGTGTGTGAAAGAATAGTCATGGTAGCTTGCTTTGTATCTTTTTTTATGAAGTGGTTGGAGCCATACTTGTGATTGCAGTATTCCAAGTCGTTGTCACCGACCTCCATGAACCTCAATTGAAAAGAAACTAGCGGATTTTAATTAGACACGTACATGTCTCATTGCTCAGGACAGTTTGATTACAAGCATAATCTTCTTGAGATAAACGTTTAGACACTTGAGGAAAGGTGGGGCATGCTTTCACCAGCCAAGTATTTAATATCTAAGACTAAATGGGTGGTAAAGAAAATGGGGGCACAGAGGGCACATAGTTGAAAAACAATTGAAGATTCTGCATAAACTTAAACTTAGAGACATGGTGGCAGTTGAGCTTGCGTCATATGCTGAAGTTGAGTAAGAAGGTTGTTAATGATGACAACAAACACTGTATGATTCTCATTTCCTTTATTGATTCCAAGCCATTTAGCCTTTGTTCTTCCATCATTTGTCAGACGGAAAAGCAGCTCCAGCAGAGTGTCCTGGATCAATACACTACTTTATTTTACTAATAGTTTCATTGAGGAATCTAGCCAACCAGAAAAATGTTCGCTTTCGATCAAGGGAAATGCATTCACCACATAAAGAGAACAAAAATATGAATATTGAAAATAGAAAGAAAAAAAAGAATAAGATTAGTAATGTAGTCAAGAAGACTTTTTTGTATTGAGTTTTACTAAGAAATTATCTTTGATTGGATAAAATTAAGCTTCATAAAATTGACCGGATTTTAAATATATCGCAAATGTAAGGATTGAGCATCTTAAGGTTTGGTCATAAGTCCTTTTTAAAGGATCTTTAATAACATATTTACTTGTCATAAGTCATTTTTTAAGGTTTGGTCTAACCTTTTTAAAAGCTCGACCTGACTTGAAAACCTTAAATTTTAAATATACCAAAAGGCTTATATTTAAACAAGTCAAACGAGTCTTGGCCTTTAAATAGATTAGCAAGCTTAGATCTTAAAATATGATTATAATTAATGTAATTAGATATAAAATATAATAATAAAATTATTATATATATTATAATATAATAATAATTATAAAATTATATATATAACCAAAAGTACCCGTCATACCTAAGTCATTTTGGATGACGTTTGCCTCACCTTTTAAACTAAAAGACTTTAAAAAACTTTGACTTGACTTGTTTAATAAACAAGCCAAGTTAGACCTCACATAAATCGGGTCATAGGCTTCTGATAGACTGTCTGATCTATTTTCATCCCAAATGGCAACATTAACCTTAAAAGAGGTGGCTGTAATTTTTGAAATAAAAAAGATGTCGAATATAATTAAACCAAATAAAAGTGAGTAACTTTTTCAAAATTATTTTATTTATAAATGGATAGTCCTGATTAAAACAAGGAAATTATGAATACCAAAAAAAAAAAAAAAAACGAGGAAATTACTACTCTTTCACACGATATTGATATTCCTTTACAAGAATATGTAAGTAATAATGCAAATAGAAAAAAAAGGAAGGAGCTCTAGGCATGAAAATATATATGACACGTGGGATGGGGTAGGGTTTCTTTTATTTAATATATATAGATAGAAGATAGATGGTAAGGTTCCACACTTCCACGGTTCCACCTCCAAAATAGATCATGAAAAACTCAAGTGCATTACCTCATTTTTTGTTCTTTCCAAATATTTTGTTTATACGCAGCATATATACAGAACTTAGAAGCTTTCTTAGTTGTTCACATACAAATTGGATGTTTGAAAGCCTACAGGGTTCTATATATGTTTTTAAAAACACCTATGTGATTCTAACTACAGGTATTAATGGACTGGACGAATCTAGAACAGCCCAACCCAAAGTTAGTCCTATATATATACGATATACGACAAACCAACCAAATGGCCCAACTACTGGCATTTGAGGCTTTGACTTAAAGGAAAAAGTAGAGAAGTTTTAGGGAACTGGAAAGAGATAAATCCAGAAAAAGCAAAAGAAGGAACAAAGATTTTGATGCCTGGATGAGTTTGGGAAAGCTAACCCAAAGTCCATCAACAAACCCAAAAAGAAACCCTAAGAAGTTCTTTATTATTGTCTCTTTACAAACCCCTCCCTTCCACATGGTTTATTGCAGAAATTAGTGTTAATATTAAAATGGACTACTCCTATAATTGCATCCATTAACAAATAACAACAACCTTCAGTCACGGTCAACGCTAAGTAACTGTTTAGGGTCTAGTTAATGAAAATGTCTGTACTAGCCTACAGGTCTAGTTATGATTGTTGCACTAAAGTTAACATACAAAAAGTCTTCTATGTTAGTGTCCTTCAAACAAAGTACATCAAATTAACATACTACTACTCGGTTCACAAGATGATCTTTTTTCTCTGTCACACAACTTAATTTTGGTTAATTAATAGTAATAATTTCCGAATTAGTAGGTAGTAACCACTACTGTACTATTACTCTGTGGGCCTACAAAAGGGGTCCCCCTCCTTGACACATAACTTTTTATGATACAAAGTAAAAAGCAGGAAAAGTGGGTAAGGGTCACAAGAATTGAGGCGGGTGTTTCCTTTGAAAAAATAGCAGAAGAAACAGTATGAAACCCACGTTCCTATTTAACATCCTAACCGCCCCACTAACTGCTAGAAGTGTCTCACACCAGTTTCATTATCTTCCTTCCACCTGAGTTCTGATCTTTATCTCCTTTGCAAACTAGTAAATAAACCTTAACCAAATCAACAATTGCAACCCAACAACAAGAGAATCATCTTGGCAACAGAAAATGATGAGATGGGGAGAAAGAAAGCCTTCTTCTTCTAGCTCTCATGCATCTCCTTTTTATTGGCTGTCCAAGTTCAAGCAGATGAGCATCAAGCACAAGACAAAGCAGAACTCTCCATCTGTTGGTTCACCACAGTGTTCTTGTGGGAATGGAGGTAGATTTTATGGAGGGGATGGTGATGCTTTATGGAGAGCATCATTTGGTGAAGAGAGTCATGAGGATAAAAGAAGTAAAGATATCGATGAAAATGTCATTCCATCCTCAAGTTTCCCTAGTGGTAGAAGGAATGCTAAGAAACATGGAAGAAGAGAAGGCACTCTCAAGTTCAAGGAGAAGGATATTTGTCTAGGAGAAGAAAGAAAATTGCTGAATGATAGGAAGGTTTCAGTGGAGATGGATGAGTACAATCGAGAAAAGGAATATGGAGACTTAAGGAGGAGGTTTGAGAGGAAAGCACAAATAGTTTTGCAAGAGCAACTCTTGAAATTAGAAAGAGAAGCAAAGGAAGTTGAATTTGCATCAAGTAAAGCAGTAGAGAAAGATGTGATGCAATTTGAATCACCTACAACTATTTGTACTCCAAGAACACATTCCTTTGCCTCTAATGCAGATTCGAAGGATTCTAACCTTAGAAGTATCATAGAGGACCGTGTATTCAGAAGCCAGAACTTTGAGAATATTGACAGGTCCTCTCAGAATAAATTGAGTTCTGAGTGGCAGAATTTGAAACAAACTAAGGAGTTGAAGGTAAAGACTACCAAACAGAAGCAACCACTTCAAGTCAGCAGAGAACTACAGTGGAGGAAACCAAAGCACTCTAGGGTCAGAATATATTCTCCAAGGATGGCTTCCAAGGTTGAAATTTGCAAAATAAAGGCTCTAGAAGACAAGAGAAAAGCAAAACTAAAGATGAAAAAGGAAAGGGAGGAAATTGTGGAGGAAACACCGGGATTAGATAGCTTTGCAGTGATTAAATGTTCATCAGATCCAAAGAAAGATTTCAGAGATTCAATGGTTGAGATGATCACAGAGAGACAGATTAGGCAGCCAGAAGAAATGGAAGAGCTGTTGGCATGTTATCTAACTTTGAATGCTGATGAGTATCATGGTCTCATCATCAAAGTGTTCCGGCAGTTATGGTTTGAGATGAGCCAACATGGTTTGGGTATTAAATCAGATATGCACTTTTTTTGCTATGAATAGCAACTTCTGTCTTGTAGATAGGCTTGAGCGGAAATGTAAATAGTTACTCTACAAACATTTGTTGTATTTGTCATGCTTTAATCTTACTTGAAACTCAATATTATTCTCCTCTAGTCTTTTGCATAAATTTCAAGTTACTTGCATCAAGATTTCAAATAACTTCATGCTTCCAAAGAACTACTAGTTCTTTGTGCATATATATCAAATCATGATTGTCTAGTAGATGTTTGGATGCTCCCAACAATATATCCAATCTGCAGCATTGTTTTTGAGGTAGGTTGCTGGACTATGTCGGAAGCAATGGTGACGAGAGAAACTTAAGGAGGAAACAAGGGGTCTATATGATGATATTAGCCAATAAGAGATGATGTACACGCTGCTATGCACATCAACATGTTTGGATGTTTTGGGGAAGATAGAACGGAATAGAAGGAGAAGAGATGGAATGTTTTTTTTTTTTTTTCTTGTTTTTTTGGAAGAGTAATGAGAGAAGAAATCGAAATATAATGAGTATAAATAAGAAATTTCCATATAACCTTCAGACATTTTACACATAGATATATTTTTAGTAAGTTAATAAGAATACGAATGCTAAGAAAAAGTAGGCTGTCAGGGGGGAACCAGGGGGGTAGTTCCTCCCATCCCCACTCCCCTCAATCCTCCACAATGCCAAACTAGTTGTCAGTCACAAGTTACATCTAACACCAAAGAAATTCATTAAGATGGTTGGTTACTTGGGAAAACTGTTTTTAAGCAATGAAGTTCCCTTGCCTTTGAGGGACATGCTGGAAGCAGGCTTTGAGCTCAGCAACTTAATATTGAGTTACAGCTTTGACATATACATATAGAAAGCAGAACATGAACAGAACTAGCTCCAAGATATCGTGTAAGAACTTCTGGCTCATGTCTCTGCTAAATCCCAATTCAATAATTTTTGGAACCAACCGATTCCTAAATCATTAAAGCTTTATTTGTAGCATTGTTTTCGTGAATCCCTGATACCCCGTGGCCTTCCTAGCTAACCTACAAAATGGGCATTCCTTTTGGGCATATCATCAAACATTTGTGCTTTCTTTAGTTTGAGAAAGAAAATGGAAAGATAAAAGGATAGAAAGAAAGAAAGAATGTGGGTAGAAAGAAACTAGTGAGAAAAAGAATAGATTTTAACACTTCGTTTCGATAATATTAATTTAGATAAGAGTAGAAGTTTCTGCAATCTCTCAGAGGTCATGACACGAAGCCTGAAGACTAGGTTTAGAATAAATAGAGTAAAATTAGGAATGTATGGATTGAAAAAAGCGTAACCTTTGTTAATTTGTAAATTAAATAATGAAGTATTAGATAATAATAAATATGGATTTAATTCAACAAAAAATAAAATGCCAAACCCATCAATGCAACCTTTCAAAACTCTGCTATTCATTTGTACGAGCATTCATAGTTCCTCCTCCAGTCTCTTTTACTTGCCAAGAAAAAAAAGTTCCTCCAATTTGAAAAATTTTACAAGATTTTAAATATGGAAATAAGTAGATTTGAAACTTACTTAACCTATCTATATCCTCTTTCCTTCCCTCATTGTCCTATCCATTTTGCTTTTGTTTCCTTCCCCTCCCTTGCTCTTCCCAACTCCCAAACATACTCAAACGGCATATAATGGTTTTATCACAGCCTTGGGTATTTTGGCCCATGCCATGCCCTTGTGAGATCTGTATAAAGTGTCCTGTAATTAACAGTGAGAAACTGGTCAGAGAACAGTTTCAGATTCCATTTGATAAGAAAGAAGGTGAATAACAGCCACATTGGAATAGTAAAGATTGAAGCTGACAATAGTTTACAAAGAAATAAACTAAAAACTGATACTTGTATACACCCTCTCTGGATCCCTTCTTCTGTCACCCCTAGATAGATACTAATACTCATTTAAGTCAGATTATGCTTTCACTGAGCTACCAAGGCGCCCATACAAGGCTTCTATGATATCAATTAGGATTGACAAATCACAATTATTTCAGATATATACACATACCTGAAATACCTCAGGTACAAATCAATATAAATTGCAAATTTTCAAGTTAATCAGCAACTTAAATTCACAAGTGTGGAATGCAAATCAGAATTTCTTTATATTATTAAGTATTAACATGGTATATCTTCTATTCCTCTCCTTTCTACAAACTTAACTTGAACTTAAAATAAAGACAAATTGCTAAATGCAGCAGACAGCAATAAAATTTGCAGTCGACTAAGAAATTAGGAGCACATCATGCCATCACATACATAGTTTAGCAGAAAGTTTCATGCCCAAAATAGTCTTGGTAATTGATTATGCTTTCAATCATTAAAATTGAAAGGAAGGACAAAAACATTAAAATTGATCGCAGGTCCATGGGAATCAACAATAGCAATAATCAAAGAAAAAGCAAAGAGAAATTTATTAAAATGGCAAATTTATGCCCGGAAAAAGCAAAATGGCATGGCTGAGGTGTTCTCCAAATTTTGTAAATAATTAAATGGACTATAATGTATCAAAAATTTATTTAAAAACAGAAAGTTGAAAAACAATTTGTATAATTGGATTTAGAACACAAGTACCTTACATCCATGACCTAGCAGTTAACACTTCCCCCCTCCTTAAAGTATCCATAATCTCTGTTGTATGTGTGCGCGTGCCATGCTCCCTACTATATTAAAGGCACTACGCATACATGCAAATGCAGATTTGATTTGCTTTCAAACAGCTTCAACTAACCAAGCATTACTTCTGTATACTGAATTTTGATTTCCAATGTTAGCAAACAAGTTTCCCTCTCCAGTCTCCATCTAATTGAAAGCTACAATTCAGCAATCATTATCTTCTAAGACTTCCAACATAAGTTGGAAACCCTAGTACAATAAATGTAAAATAGACTAGAAGCTAATTTCACATCATATGGTAGGACACCACGACACCATTCTATCCTGAATTTCTTTATTACACCTTGTACTCATTTGTGGTCAGCTCGCACTATATGTAGTTTTTGTGTGCTATAATAATATAGTGGAAATTAAAACCCCATGAAAATTATTGAATGAAGAAAGTAGAACTAGAAGCATATATTCACGATATGTTGTATTTCCCAAAATGAAAAGTCCTAGTTTCAAGTAATCTTTTGTCTAAATACTCTTTAAGTCTCCATAAATTCATTAATCAACAGTGCTGAGAAAATTATTGAATGAAGAAATAGAACTAGAAGTATATGCTCACAATATCTTGTATTTCCTAATATGAAAAATCCTAGTTTCAACTTTCAAGCAACCTCTTGTCCAAATGTAATACTCTCAAGCCTAGTTTCCATTTAAATGTATTACTCTCAAGTCTCAATAAATTCATTAATCAACAGTAGTTCCCATTCTTATTGGCAAACCAGCATAGCCATGAATAATCTTGAAAACTATTGGCGTTCATAATGAAAACAAGGGACAAAAACTACCATTCCTCAACCCTAATCTTCTAACAGAGATTTACTACATTTCCTCCTACACGAGCAGTAGGCTATAGAGTGTGTATTCTTTTTCTCACTTGTCTTTTTTTTAGTACATTTTTTCGCACTTATCTTTTTTACAACTAATTTTATCCATTACATGCCTCACTGAAATGCCATCATAGACAACTTTCAACTGTTAATATTAGGCCATTTTCCTTGATGGGGCATCTGTAATTCTATATAACAATTGGAAAACCAAACTTTCACTCTTAATATTAGCTATCTCCTTGCAGTTGATGGCAACAGAGAGTATCTGCAGGTGGATTCTATTGGAAAATGGATCACCTGCATTCAATAAAACACACATTCACGCATTCACTAAGTATGCACCGTTGGATTAATCTTATTAAATGCAGGGGATCCGGGTTCCTATTATATGGTAAAGTATCATAAAGAAGGAACAAAGGGAAAGAAAAAAAGTGTAGAAAAGCCAACCACACTTCAGTACAGGTTTTGGCATGGTGGAACCAAAAGAGACTAATATCAGTATAATAATTGACTAAATTCATAGAGGATGCAAACATTCAACCAAAAATATGGAATATGCATTATTGCAGAGCAAACCATGCATACTTACATTATTACATGCAATTGTGGGGCATCACAAGCAAGAAGGAATAATCAATTCCCTATAAGTTTTCTCTACTTGACTAAGAATGCCCCATCTGTTCTGGAAGGTTATTTATATTCCTTGTGTTCCACCAAAATTTGCCATGGTCACTAGGTTTTCCTTCATTCTTCCTGCCATCAGAATCCTTTCTTTCTGACTGTGCTTCCTGGGTTTCTAAGGAACCAGGATTCTCTGTCAAGAATTGTTCCCAGAACACATCGTTCACACCAGTAGCCACAGGGGTTGTTCCCACAGGTTGTTCTTTTGATACAACAAGATCAGGAACAGCAGCTACAGCTGGCTCAGAGTTCATGTCGATTCCAGATGACTTTGGCTGAACTTCAACATCTAGTAGCACACTAGATATAGCTGGACTTTCAGCGCAACTTGTAGATTCATCAAAATCCAAGTTTGAATGACTTCGAACAAAGGTACCGCCAACATCTTGTGAAATATTCTCCCAAAACATCATAGATGACTCGAGCTGATTCAATCGCTCCATGTTTAATGAGAAAACAGGTGTACTATCTGCTTTTTCTCTAGGTAACACTTGGGTAGTTCCCATAGGATCTTCAATGCTAGCTTCATCACTAAAGTGACCACTTCTTGGCAACCTTCGTTTTCTATCCATGTTTTCTGTCAGTGCCAAGAGATTTAAGGCAATCCCAGGTTTCTGCAATACTTGAGAAACAGAAGCGAGCATATTCTGTTGCTTCTTTTCCAACTTTTCCAAACGGTCATTTGAGCATTGTATTTGCATTTCATACATTTTCCACTCCTGGTCATGTCTCTGTAACTGCAGAAGAAGTTGTTCTTTATCATGTTTAAGCTTCTCTATCTCATCTTTCAAACTCTGTCGCTCTGATTCCGTTAGCAAGGTAGCCCCTTGTCCTTGGAGATTTTGCAAAGAATGGCTATGAACCGGTTTGCGCCTATGGATATTCTTCAAGAGATGTGGTTGACCTCTCACAAAATCGTCATTTGCAAATTCCCATAGTTCAGGGTCAACCTTTCTAAAGCCCTGATCAAACAGAAAACATGTCATATTCCAAGCAATCAAAACAAGAACAATAAAACAAATACAAAACAAAAAAGTAGTCAAATCCAAAAACATGAAAGATGTTGTATTTGCTTACATAAGTGTTGAGCTGTCTGATAAAACTTGAGAAGTTATTGTGCTTAAAGAATCTGGGCAACAAAACCCTTGCAAATTCAGGTGGATTCCAAACGACGAAACTTTTGTTGGAGGCACTCCAAGAAACAATGGAGTTAGTGGAAGGATCATCCACCATCTCATAAGTCTTGGCCAGGAAAGGAGGCAGGGAACTGGAACTTCCCTGAGCTTCATCCATCACACAAAGCTCCAAAACCAGACACAAATCTCAAAACAAAGTGAATCCTCAAACACCCT
Source organism: Ammopiptanthus mongolicus (assembly GCA_039655645.1). NCBI lineage: Eukaryota > Viridiplantae > Streptophyta > Magnoliopsida > Fabales > Fabaceae > Ammopiptanthus > Ammopiptanthus mongolicus. The sequence goes on along the minus strand of CM077344.1, from coordinate 101,454,516 downwards.
TTTATACACTGGGCCGTCCCAGAAAAACCCTGTTTATGCTTCTCAAATCTAACCTAAAAAAACCTTCCTTTTTGTTCCTATGAATCCAATCAATAATTCCCAAAACAGATAGACCCGTTTTTCCAATTCAATCCACAAAACACCATGCAAGCAAATCACACACGCTTACCTTCACTCAACCAGCTGGCGGTGAATCACAACCCAAAGGTGAAATCTTTTGCAGATTCAAATGCCCAAACACCAAAGCTGAGAATGGAAACACCATAACATACCCACCATCCTGTCACCTTCTGGCTCTGCTACAAATATGCAAACTCCATTTTTTTCTGTCCATATTTGCAAAATGGTTCTGGCCAGTTTTTCAACAGTCACCATTGATTGAATTTTCCAAAGAAAATGGAATATTTTTTAATTCATTAAAAAAATAAGCTTGCTGGCCAAGTAACAATAATTGGGGATTTAATTTCTTTTGGGAAAATATAAGGAAAACATTAAAATAATATAAATGACCGTTCTTATTTGACGAAGAGAGAGAGCTGAGAAGTTGAAGTTGCAAGGAGAAAGGGTTATATTGGTTTCTTGGTGCATCGAAATTTTGGGATCTTTGTTTTCCTGGTAATGGGGTAAGACAATTTTGAATTTTCTTCTTGCAGCTATTCTGTTTTTTCTGCTCCCTTATTTATTCTGCTTGATTTTTTTTTTTTTTCTCTTTCGATAATTAAAAATTATTTCCATTCGAGACATGTAATTCATCAAAATAAATTTGATCTTTTCTATCAAAATTTTTTTCATATACATGATAAAAATTAAACATGTATCAATATTTTTAAGGAATTTAATTATTTACTAAATGGATCAGATCTTTTTAATATGTGATTGAATTTATTTGAAAAAGGAGAAGAACTAAAAGATTGAATTAAGCAAAGAAAACAAAAAACAAAAATTCAAGAGCCTTTCACTCTTCGACCATAGAAATTTCATTGCTTTGACCTCATGAATGGATTAAAATTTCTATGATTGAGGACGATGTCAAGAATTAATTTAATTCTTAATTTCTAAAACTTTTTTCAATCTGTCCTACTCTTGCGATACTTTTATTTTTAGGAAAAATTCGTTAAGACATTTCTTTGAGACTTAAGAAGGTGAAGCAACCAGGATAATGTTATGAGAGTTGATAGCGTGCCTCTCCTCAAGGAAAAATATGTACGTTCGATTCTTAGACTCGTCTATATGGGAGGTCGTCCAATTCCGTATATAAAAAATCAGATGTTCGTTTCTGCTGAACCGAAAATTAGTCCCATAACCAATCCAAATAGACAAAGTTGTGAGGACACCCCAATAAACCCACCGAAAAATCAAAGATCCTAATCACGATGGATTCTGAACTAAAAAAAAAAGGTGAAGCAAGGTATTCACAGGATCAATTGTTTATTGAGTAAATACTTAATTTGGTCTCTGAAATTGTAGGTCGTATCAATTTAGTCCCCCACATTATCAATATTCCAAAATGATCCCTGGAATTGCAGAAAGTTAATCAGATTCGTCCCTCCGTTGATATTTGCATGGACTATAATGACATTAAGTTGGTAATTTCAGGGATGCATTCGAAACTGAGTGAATAATGTTAGGGATGTATTTACTACATTTTGAAATTCTAAGGATCATTTTGGAATATTGATAATGTTGGGGACTAAGTTGATACGACCCTACAATTTCAGGGACCAAATTGGATATTTACTTATTGTTTATTTATACTTTTGATTAACTAATTATAATATTAATTAATTAATTTTAAATTATGATGATTAAAAAGAAGAATGAACAGCATCAGTAAAAAAAATTAAGAGTGTTAATAACATTATCATTTTTAAATATAAAATAAAACATTAAATAAAAAGTAATATTATTTATTGGTTTTTAGAGTATTGACGGAAAAATAATCTCTCCATAGTGTTAATTTAAAAAGTATTATTATATTGAAAATACAAACTTCCATTATTTTATAGTGTGTATTAAATATTACTTACCAATATGTAATTGGTTCGAGTGGTAACTGTGACATCCAGTACCCCGCATATAATAAAACATGAATAAAATCATACATGTCTTTAAAAATAATATAACAATTAATATATTATAAATCTTATCCTCAAGGGTAATGTGCATCACATCATCTATAACGTAAAATGTAGGAATCTGAAATAATCAAAATTCTTTAAAAACAAAATATGGAAAACATAAATAATAAACATAACCCAAATCCCGATGTCACATATCAGAGCTGGTATACATATACCGATAATACATCGGAATAAACCCGAATAACATAAATCATAAATCCTAACTACTGAGAGAGATCTTCTCGGGATCACTCCTCGTCAGCATGCTCAACCTCCTCTGCATATACCACAACATATGCACAAGAATAACAAAGAGAGGGGTAAGAAACACAATCATGAGTATATGTAAACGGAATGGAATAGTAGTTAAAATGGCATACAACATACATCAATCAACACAGATATAATCAATATATATCAAAGATGCATGTCAATGCCAATGCAACATCACTACTTCGTATGCATGTGGCCAACAACTCTAACTCTGGAAAGACGATTTGGAGTACATTCCGGTTATCAACGTGGATGTTATGCCAGATCATGGGCCATCCCCGAACACTCTCGCTAATCCTGATAACGTATAGTGGCTAGTCAAGGTACTCAAGCTTATTCTTTAGGTCACTCCGACAATAGGTAGCTAGCCCATGTCACCTGGAACTTCCATACCCAATGTACCCGCAAGGCCGGGATAACACCCATCGTGGCCTCCACTATCGCGATTCATTGTTTGCTTTCCACCCAACATATCAACGTCAACGTATGATGCATGCTATGCTCAGCAACATGCAAACACATGTCCAACCATCCACCATCATAATCAATCACATTGATTATCAACAATGACCATCAACGATGATCATCAAACCACTAGGCGCTAACCATCGTTATTGCCTTTATCAACATTGCCAATATTATCATATCGTCATTATTAGTATTAACGCTCTTTTCTATATTATCAACCTTGAATTGTGATCTCACAGTCTTTTTCTCATTACCCTATTCATTATTCCTTCACAACAGAATCTGCGTGAGAAACCCAGATTCGTTAGGCGAATCGTGGCTCGCGAGGCGAGCCCGAGAGCTCCTAAACAGGTTCTCAGATTCGCTAGGCGAATCGTGGCTCACGAGGCGATCTCGAGAGCCCCAATATCTGGTTCTCTCATGCGCCTCGCAGATTACAATCCGCTAGGCAAATCACGTCAGACCATGTGGTCTCTCTGTCTCGCCTCGCGAATGGCTATTCGCCAGGCGAATCATGACAGATGTGGGAATCTTAAGAATTTCTCTAAGTTATCCCTATGCCTATCATCCCATCTCTCAAGAATCATTCCTATGGGTTTCCAAAACTAATCCAATATGATCAATCTCACCTCTCATAACAACTCATTCATTATGGGGTGTCAAACGTCCTAAAGTTATGTTCTTTCACTAATCCTATTTTCGTCATCGCAACGCACATCATCATCAAGTCACCATTATCAATCCACATCATATAATCTCATCAATGCATAACGTATGTATGTACATACCATTCATCGCACCTCATAATATTTCAATCATATCATCAAGACAAACACCAACAATCATGGTCATAGCACCATAGGCATATACATATATATACATAATATTCACATAGGCATATTCTTAGCATATACATATCATATACATAACATACACATAGATACACTCATAGCATATACATAGACATTTACAACACATATAGACAAACATATAGGGGTCATGGGTTAACCCCTTCATCTTAACCTATCCCAAAACCTACATACTCATGATCTATTTCTTCCCCCCATACCTGGTATGACGATCACAATGAGCAAAGGAAGGGAAAAGGTCCGGAAAAGGTTACGTCTCCCAAATGCTCGATCTCACAACGCTTGACTTCACGATCACAGTCCCAAAAGGTTCGAGAGCAGCAACTAGGAAGAGGGCTTGTGATGGCAGTGATGCTCTTCAAGTGAAGGAGGCGAAGAACGAGGAACAATGGTGCAATCTCCTTTAAGAATCCTTGGAAAGGGTTTAGAAATCCTTGTTTGGAGAGGAAGAGGCGGTTTTTAAGAGTAATTCGACTTAGAAAATAGGTTTAGGTCGAGTCTTATGGTACAAATATAAGTTAGGATCATTATGGCCTGATTAGAAGCCCAAAAACACGATTCTGCTGCGCGCAGATTCGCGAGGCGAGTAGCCTTTCGCGAGGCGAACCAGAGAGCTGCAATAATCTGGCTATCAGGTTCGCGAGGCGAATGTACCTTCGCGACGCGAAACTGTAGAAGTCGAATTTGGCCCTAACACCTGAAATAAGACTTGTAGATAATCTTCTAAGCTTTCCAACGCATCAAAGATCGCCTCAATCGGACATCTAGAACCAAGATATGGCCAAAATCGTGAAATAGGTCGTAAGGCGATAAAGTGATTAAACTATTTTTAAAGGCTAAACTATCCCAAGCATGAATCTAAACCTCATGGACGAGCATAACCACATATATTGGTCAAGAATAATACATAATAATATGTATTAATATAAGGTGAAATTCGGGGTGTTAGAGTAACGAGCTTGGACCCCTTATGCAAGTGGTTAGAGATTCAATCCCTAGCTCTTGTGTATGGAGAAAATCTGATTGAAAGATGTCAGCCCTTAAATGTCGTCCAATACCGCAGGAGATTAGTCTCTACAGTTGCATGCGAAAGATACCTTCGAAAACAAAAAAAAAATATTACTTAACAAATTCCCTTAATTCAATTGTTGGCAGTATGTCGGCAATTCAATAAGATTGTCATTTTTTAAGAGTATGATATTGATTAAGTATTTTAGTTGTTGGTTATTTTTAATAAAATTTTCAATATTTAATTAATGTTTAACAATTTATCTTAAATACGGTACTCATTAAAATATTATAAATTTATTAAAACACTCATTTTTAGGAAATAAAGGTTAGGAGATACCTAATTTCAAAATTAAAACAAATCATCAACTTTGACAAATATAACATTAAAATTACACATCAACCTCTATATATTAAATTTGAGTCATCACTTTGAATATTAGATACTAGGCACGATAGGTTGATTGGTCCTATACTTTTATTTAAATTTTTACATCGGTCCCATAAATTTCAAATTGGTCCTATACGTTATGTTTCGTTTTCACATTAGTCCTTTCCGTCAATTTCGACCTTACGGTGTCAGATCAAAAGCCACGTGTAGCACTAATACAATGCCACGTTAGATCAAAATTGACGACGTTAGGTCAAAATTGACGAAGAGAAGTAATATGGAAACAGAATATAACGTGTAGGACCAATTTGAAAAAAATAAAACTTATGGAATCGATATAAAAATTTAAATACATATATAGGACCAATCAACCTATCTTGCCTACATACTATATATATCTCAACTACTCTCATTCTCATAATCTTTTTGATATTTTATTTTTTGATTGTATCAATGAAATTATTTATTTTTTGTATGTTCTAATAAATTATATTAATTGAATTATTTATTTTATATGTTATAATTAATTGTATTATTTATTTTTATATTATTTTGATGAATAATTCTAAATCCTGTTATTTACTAAATAAAGATAATATTAAATACTTTTTTTATATTTTTAAGATGTTGAATGCATTATTTTTCATTTAATATTTTCTTTTTTTAGTAGTAGGATGATTAGTATGAGAATTTTATAGGAGGAGGTGGCAAAACTCTATTTTGATTTAACATATTCCACAATTATATCATTAGTCACATTATTTTTTATATGATTTCAATTTATTATTGAACTTTGCTTTTGGAGCGAGACATGCCATTAAACTATCATTTTTTTTTTGGCAAAAATGACATGCATAAACATCATTGTAATATAAGGCATCTCAAACACTACCAATTAATCATTTGCAACACACCAAGAATTTATTAATAAAAAAATGAAAAAAAAAATACAAGATAGCATGGGGGGCATTGACCTGACCCATGAAAGAATGACTAAGAAAACCTATAATAACAATTTATTTCTAACAAAATCAGTCCTAACAAAGCCAGGTATTAAATCCCACCAAAAAAATTCCTGGATAACAAGACCATGAGCTGCTAATTTATCAGCACAAGAATTTCCTTACCGACAAATGTGAGAAACAGAAAATACCATTTTCTTAGTCAAGAAGATGTAATTGAGCCATCTATTTCTAAGTTGCTAAGGAACAAGATTAGGATCTTTAAAAGCACTGATCACTAACATAGAATCACACTCAAGCCATAGCTTGAGCCAACCCTTACTATAAGCCAACTCAATAGCTATAATTGCAACATTCAATTCAGCATGATTAGAATAAGTAACTCCAAAATTTGCAGCAAAACAACCTAAAATGGCAGCTGAGCTATCTCTTAAAATGTCACCCCCCGCAACAATATCAGGAGAACCTCTAGCTGCCCCATCTATTTTACATTTGATCCAAGTGCATAAAGGTGGATTCCAAATAATTGGCTTAATAAGAGGAGCCTTTCTTATATGCCAAAGGCTTTGAGTATCATAAATTCCTCCATAGACTCAGACATATGCCCAGAAGAGAGGCTTCCACCTAGTGAAACTGCAGCTAAAATCATATTAATAGCATTCCTGAAACTGAAAATCTTGCTATCATACTTGACTTTGTTTCTGCAAAACCATATGACCTAGATGACATTTGATATGGCTGCAATAATGATATCCCGAACCTGAGGACTCCAATCCTTAAAACAAATATCGATAGCAGTAAAAATTGTAGTTAAATCAATCCTGCACTTTGTTATACTGCATAACCAATTCCAAATATCTCGTGCAAATGGACAAGTAAAAAACAAATGTTCTAATGTTTGAGAATCCATTCCACAAAGGCTACACATGGATACTACACTGCAACCTCTTAGCCTGAGATTCTCATCTATAGGCATTTTACCATGAATTAATCTCCATAACAGAAAGGACCTAGATGGAGGGATGTGTTTATTCCTGAGTATTTTTCCCCAAGGCAATTTCAAAGGAGGTCGGTGTAATTTCTAAACACCCTTTGATAGTTTAGTAAGAGCATCTGCATCAATACATCAGCTTCTTATTAAGCACCCCATTTTTTAGGGGTGCATCCACAAGCACCGATGCTTGTGGGAATTTTGGAAGAAAATAGCCATTCAATTTATATTTGTAAGGATGTGAGATCATTCGTAGGGTCCATTTAAAAACCTTTTGGAAATTGTTGGGTTGAAAAGATGAGGTGCTTAAGTTGTAACTTATAAAAAGTAAAAATGAGTGATATATAAGATGATATCCATTTAAGAACTCCAAAAAAAATAAAAAAAGGGACTACTAGGATAAAGTTGCTCTAATATATTCAATTACTAAAGTATCATTAAAACACTCACCTCCATCATTAAAACACCCACTTCACATAAAAAGAGACCGAAATCGGCACCTTTGCTTTTGGAGCGAGACATGCCTTGAAACCAGCTATAGAGCATCACCAACATATTCTCCTTGTTGAAACTGATAGTTGTATTGATAAAAAAGCAAGGTGATGATACCCACAAAGTCTTTTCAATCAGGAGACTTCCTTTGCATACAAATTTAACGAACAAATCAAAATAAAAAATAAAAAATAAAAAATACACACCTCCACTGCCAGTAAGAACTCACAAAAGTTAATTACTCACCCTTCCATTTGCAAATTGTCACTATTAAAGTATTTTCATAGAACAATAATTAAACACGAGCATGAGTAGAAAAACTAGCTATACATTTTGATCATGATCCATTCATTAATATAATCCATTGAATTTTTTTATTAGTCATGTAGTATTATGATACGAAACAATTGATTGAAAGATGGTTACCACTATAAAGCATATGCAATGTATATGCCCCCATTGTCTGCCTTATCATGCCTTCCTTTTTTTTATGAGATGATTATCACGATATATGGAAACAAGATATTGTCTCTGTCCTCAAAGACCACCACAAAGTGACAGAGAAAAAATAGAAACGTTATTGTGATTAGAATTCAACGGAAGAAGTTATAATTAGTTTGTAATTTAATTGACGTCAATATAAATTTTTACCACGATGAAGATTTATAAATTCAATTGAAGATGTTAGTTAGTTCCGTCGATAAAAATTTTACAATTAATAGGAGACTTTGAGATCAAATTTCACTTTTACTATTTAGAAAAACTCAAATCTCAATATCTAATAAAAACTTGGACACCCCTCATCCTAAATATCATTTTTTGGGGTTGAGTTAGGTTTAAAAATTCAAAATTTACCTATCACATATGTGCTGGTGGAGATTCCTTATATTTTTTCTTCTATTCAAATGCTTTCATTTCTAATGGGAAAAACAGAAATGAAAAAGGTAATATATTTAGAATTTAATTGGTATATACTGCCAGTGTAAAGATTTTTTACACAGACAACCAATCAGAAATCATGGTGTGTTTGACTTTTAAGGTATTTCTGATTGGTTGTCAGTGTAAAAAAAACTTTACACTGACAGTATATAGCAATTAAACTCATATATTTATTATGAGAAACCATGACTTATTGTATTTGATGTTGTCCTTTGTTCATAAGAAATTTTCAATGGTACGTTATTTGTAAATAGATTTAATTGATATCCACGGTTGGTTTAAAGATTTTTGAAAGATTTTATGGTATCCTTTGGATAACATATCCTTACCTATGTGGACCAATCACATGATGAGAGCTTAGCCCCGTGTGACATTGACATGACTCAATTAATTGAGGTGACGTATTCTGATTGGACATAGGGTACCCAAACCCTCTACTTTTCAAGGATAGCATAGCAACGCCCAAGATTTTTATACTGTCAACTAATCATAAATTATCACATTGTTAAAAAATGTGACTCTTATCATGACTATATTAAAAATCACTCATATCATGATTTGTGATTGGTCAATAATATCATAAATTTTACATTGATAATACATACCAATTAAATTTTTTTGTAAATGTTATGTAAGTGTTTGTCAAGTTTGGAAGCTTATGAAACTACCATTCCCGTTCTTAAATAAATGTAATATATTTATTGTGACAAAAATGAAAAGGAAATGAAAAGTGAAATTGCTCTTACAAAATAGAGTACAATTTTGATGGTCAATAAATTTTTTATATACTCAATTAATTATAAATCATGGTATGATATGATTTAAATGAATGACTTTTAAGATAATTAAAATAAAAATTAAATATTTTTAATGATATATTATTTTATGATTGATTAACGATATAAAATTTTTGCATATCAATTAAATCATATAAAATTTAGTTTGCTTGCATAAGAGCATTGACTATAAGCCTGATTTGGTCGACGTGGTAAGGGCTCAATAATACACATAAATACAGTCTCTCTACCAACTTCGTGTCTCTATCACGTGGTTGAATGGATTTTTTCATAGCTCATAATTATTATTGTTATTAATTTGGCTCTAGTTACTTCTTGTTATCTTTGGGTGAGGATGACATTTGGACGTAGGGGCTGCAGCAGAATTCAAGGGATCTGTCCCCCTCCATTTTTGGATGGATCATGGAATATTATATACAGGAGTATATACAAAATGACTGTAAAAAAAATAAAGGAGTATATACAAAATACAAGTAAGTACATGGGAAAGACTTTTCCCCCGTTATGCAGAGAGAGAAACACAAGCTCCTACGGTTATATGTGAACGCGTGGCTTGAACCTATCTGGTTTGGTAACTTGAATGATTATAGTCTGTGATTTGAATTTTGTTATGATTATTTGATAGAGTAACTAACGAGTTTGTATTCTCCCTCATATTATTACCTCCGGATAGATCTGAGTCATCAATTATAAAGAATAGAGAGAAATTTCAAAATGTAAAAGAGAAAGAGATAAATATTTTAAGGGTGAAGATTTTAACATAAAAAAATCCAAATTTGAGATTTGAATGTCTTTTGGGGGTTATTCTAGAATACATCCTCTAAAATAAGCTACAATTATGAGGTGGCCCATCGATTTTGCTTTAAATTTGATGAATGATTCAAATTGCGTCTTCAAACTTGTTTAATAAGTTATTATTTGGGATAAAATTTTATTGCAACAATAGTATTTGATTATTTCTATTTAGTCATTAAAAAAGCTCAAATTTTAAACTTTATCCACCTGATCTCTCTCATCACTGCAACCACTTTCACCACCCTCATCGCCACCATTTTGACCACTACAACTACCTTCCTTCGCAACATCACTCTCTCCCTTGCTCATTGTCCTCCGTTGAACCCCTCTCCCCCTCAACTGCATGTGATTTCCTCTCCATCGAACCTTCCTCCTCCCACCACCTCCTCACTGTCGTCGACCGCCAAAACCGCATCGCCCTCCTCAACTTCCGCTTGGAGGTGAGTCTAGGGGTTCTTGTGAATCCAACATATTGGGCGCATTATAGACCTAGATGAGTACATAGGTTTTGGGCTTCTGAGCTTCAATGTGTCACCATTACTAGAGACAAAGCAGAAAGACGCGAACTTTGAGTTGGAACATAGCGAGGATGAGGAGTTGGAGAGAGAAAGCGGAGGAACTAGTGCACCAGCAGAGAGAAAAAAAAACTAATATTGAAGCTTTGAGCATGAATTAAAGGGTTACATTATGACCTTTATCATTTGCTTAATCTTACTATATAGAAATATGGTGGTGGACATCAATGAGTTCACTGGAGAAGAAGGAGTAGCAGTGGTGGCCCAAGCCTTTTTGCAATTATCATTAGTTTAGGGTTTAGAATTTTAAACAAGCAATGACTACTTTATTAATTTTTCGCTTGATGACCTACAAAATCACTTGGTGCATGATGCACCATAACTTAAGAGGGTGCATTGTAGAATCACCCGTGTTTCGGTCCAAGATTTAGGGACAATGAAGTAATAATAGGGTTAGAGATAAAAGTTCATAATCTTGTGATACTTGAGACAATATCGATGAGAAGGAAGATCTTGCGAGCCAATTGGTTGAGTGTTGAATAGGCAGACGACAGTGCACCTGTAGGGGATGAAAGGGAATGTTAGGATGTCTTTGGGTATCACAGTGTACCAAGCTTATGGGTGAAGTTAAGGTTTTTTGAACGATGGTTTTTAGGGTTGGTTTTTCAAATAATTATGAAGACTATGTTTATTCCTTGCATGAGGGTGCTTATAGGAGTTCTACGTGAAAGGGTCAAGAAACATTAATTTGGGGTTGACTTTGAGATTGTGAGAATACGAGGTTGCAGGCTTTTGTGGGCTGGATACAAACATTGTCAGGCTTTTAACTACTCATGGTTAAGCAAAAGAGGTCAAAGGAATAAGGTTTAGGGGTTTCAGGTGCCATTTTGGTGCAAGGTAGAGGCGTGGGTTCAGAGGGGAGGCTCAAAGGCGTTAGTGTCGCCTGTGATACTAGAAGATCCTATGACTCGCCTTCCCATGGTGCCTTAGTTGTCTCCCTTCTCATGGCATGAAACGCCTCAGGGAGTGTCTATGCCTAAAGCCTGCCAACCCATATTCGCGCTCATAGTTCCCGATCTCGCTCGCTTTCTCAAGACTAAGCGCCATCCCCACGCGTTGGTCTTGGGCCGAAAGCAATCTTATAATCCTGAACTTAGACAAATTAATGGTCATTAACAGGCCTTAATAACTATTGTAAGAATGGATCCAAAACAGAATGATACTATGAAGAAGTGTTATTACTTTTAGACTCATTTTTATTTTGCTTTCTAGTAATTTGTTCGAATTAAATTTATAAAAGTAATAGAAGATTAAACTAGAAGCAACTGCAAATTGCAAATATATAGCTATATCAGAAAAATAATATCAATATATGTATATATATAAAGTGTATGGTAATCTTTGACTTTTTTTTATCAACCACCGTAATTAGAGTCTTTGGCTCCTCAATAGCATCCCAGAGTATCACCACAAGCTTCGAACCTTAGGAACGACTATGAGACTAATCATTGAACGGCTGCTCGCAATCTCCCAACTAGAGTGTTGTCACCAGGATTCGAACTTACGTCCTCTTCCTTATGGGATCGAGATGCTTATCACTCAAGCAACCCTCGAGTGGTGGTAATCTTTGACTTTTATTAGGTTATTTATTTGATGTTATCTGGATTCTTTAAACACATAATTTATTTTATTAGCAGCTAAATTTCAATCTATGAATAAATCAAATTATGCCCATTTTTCTTTGCAAAATTATACAAGAATGTATTCCCACTCCAATCTCATTTTTGGAAAAAAATATTTTGGGTTGATTTTTTTTTTTTGGTAGAGTCCGACAAGAAACAAAACAAAAATGGAGCCTTTGCCATAACTGTGTTAATGAAAATAAAAAAAAATTATTTATGTTACTAGTGCAATAAATTATCTCAAAATTAGAGGCTGAAAGGACGACACCTTTTTTTAATTTTTATTTTCAAAGATTAAAATCTTGAAAATAACATTACTCGTTTTTTTTTTTTTAACTCAACTCATATGCTTAATAGAATTTTTTTTTGGTAAAATAATAGAATTTCAAAATGAAATGAATAGAATAAAATGAGTAAACAAAATTGATGGTGTATTATGTTTGTCAACATAGTATCATTTTTTACTTATTCTTCCACTGCCATTTAGTACTAATTAGAACATCGTTAATTATAAATAATTCCTCTGCTACTAGTCTTTGGCAAAAAAATATGCTACTACACTACTAAAAAAATCACAAGGAAAACGGATTTAGTTTTCTTTTTTTTATTCTTGTTATCATTATAGAACCCCATTGATAGAGTGAGCTTGTTTGTATTAAGTTTGGAATTTGTCATATTATCTAAAAAGTCTGATCTATTTTTTTTGCTTGTTCTTTTTTCTAGGTTTGTACTCATATTTTTAACCTTAGATGTCTCAGGTCTACCTTTTTGTTTTTAATTATCTGGGTTTGTGCCTTTTTTTTGTCTCTTTTTTTACGAGCTTTGATACCATGTTACGGTTATAATGCAGACCCAATTGAGAGAGTGTGAGCCGGTTTGTATTAAACTTGGAATCTGCCATATTATTCAAAAAGTCTAGATAATTTGGACTTAAGCATTTTCAGCTTATAGACACTTTAGTTCTCTTTATTCTATGCAATGTGAGACTTATTCTCCAACACTTCTTTCCTTCTTGCTTTCTTTACTCTATTTTTTTCCCCAGTTTTTGCCTCTAATTTCCTGAAAGAACTTAGTGAGGATGGATGTTTTATTATCTAAACCTCTTCTCATACTACTAATTGATTATTTGAAGAAAAGATTAGAGAGGTTCCCATGTTTAATTGATGATTGCAATTTGCAAATTATTCGGATCTAGATCCTCTATAGTTTAACCGCAGATGCAGTGAAAGATAACATATACACAATACATTTAAGTACTTTAAATTCAGAAATCGTGAGACCCACCTCTTGTGTCTATCGCTCTCTATCTCCACCTGCAGGTTCAATTCAACTGCAGAGAATCAAATCCCCAAATTGTTTTCTTAATGCTAATAAGCTCGTAATCTTGCTAGTTATATTACGAGGCCATGATATCATGTCTTAGAATTTCTTTTTGGGGATGATATAATGGCTTAGCTCATGGCAAAATATGTAACATAAATTTGATCCTTATATTTTAAGAAGATATAAGTTTTCTTGTCTCTAGTTGGATTGATGTAATGATGATAGGGTCGGTAGGCATGGGCCATTCTGCATATTCCACATGGTAATAGAAAGATATCATAATATGATTTATATAATATAATCTTAGAAAGATATGACTGTTATAAAATAAAAAATGCGTTTGAGTAAACAACTTAATTAAATGTTTATTTAATAAGTTTTTTTTCGAATTAACTAAAAATAATTTATTTTCATAAACTTATGTGACAATCTTATTAGAATAAGCTAAATAGAGCTCGTAAAAATAGAATAAACTATTTTCATAAATTATTTATATAAATTTATTTTCATAAACTATTTTCATAACGCAACCGCAATGAAAGTATAAGAAATATTTTAAATTGACAACTGAAAAAGGCAACCAGTTGACATTTTCTTCATGTTAATCCTTCTAAACTTCTAAGATTAAGACTTTATATTATCATTTTGAATTCTTCCTCTCTATATTACCAGCTTCGATTTCTCTCATCTGTTCTCACAATAACCACATAAAGAACAATATTCTTATGTAGGTCCACTTCATAATTTTAAATCGTGATGATCACAAAAACTGATTTTTTAAGAGTTTAATTTTGATATATATATATATAAAAATGTGCACTGTCGATCCTTTTAAAAGTAACTAATCTTAGCTAATGTAGAAGTCAATCATATTTAATTATATATGATAATATATGATCACATGACACACGACAATGCATTATAGTTAAATCCAGCTAACCTTATCGGCTTGCCCTGTACCAAAGTGGGCTCGCCATACTAATTTGACATCACTCATCAAGTCCCTGGGATTTAAAGAAAAATGCATGATTGAAAATGATTGTAATAGGATAGTGGAAATAGGAAAAGGAAAAGGAAAAGGCAGTGTAGAAAAATTGAAGTATCGATGATAAAAATTAGTTATTTCTTTAAAAAGTCAAGGCCATCGTTTCTTTCTTTCGCGATTCAATGGGGTTATCCATTGGATTCCAAGAGACTGTAATTCAGCTGCGCATACAAACATCACTTAAGACTCGAGTTGAATCCACCTTACTAAAATAGTTCAGTTTATGGGGACAAAACAGGAAGAAAGACAATAATATTGCCTAAAAGGACAATTCATGCCAGACTTTCAAGGTTACTTTCTAATCTTACAAAACTTTAAAGCATAAATTTTCTAAATTTTGCTACTGCATTAACTACTTGTATAACAAATATGATTACACTTTTCTACAATTTTATTCCATCTATGCCATTGAAGCGTACAAGTAGCAACCAAATTTGGTCACGACTGAGTTTTCAAGTTATAGCTCTAATAATCAGGGATGGCAGAAAAGCGGTATCCTTTGGCACCCCGCCATGCATAATATGCAATTCGAGTCTCATAGAAGCCTGCAGCCAGAAATCAATAAAAGTATGTTCCGAGTTTAGCCAACAAAAGATCCTTATGACAGATAAAGTAAATCTCTACAGATTTAAATGGTGATAACCAAAAAAAGGATGCATGGCTGAAACAAACTATAATTTTTCTCAACCCACTGTAGGTGCATCCATGGACGAAAAGTAGTGCGGCATTTATAGCTCCAGAACAAATAAAACAGGTAAAAAATCATGTCAAGCAAACATCATTCCACATATAAATATGATTGAATCATAATTGTAACCATGTTCCTAGGGATGGAGATGCCCTGTACCCGTTCCATGCCGATTTCCCGTCCCACTTCCACCAATAAAATATATGACACCTTAAGTTAAATAAATTGTGTTACTGTTAATGACCCTTTAATGTCTAGGTGGCATAATTTTAGTGGTGAGAAAGGAAATGGGGATGGGTGATCTTAATCCATTAATTGTAGGCCTCACATCATGTGCAATTCTAGTTCAGAAACAGTAGTTACTTATTCATTGCAAAGGAGCAATTTTTACATGGAACTATTTATTTAAAGTTCTTGGTGAGTATTGGTGTGTCCAATTTCTTTGGAACAAGTTTTGATGATTCATTGTAAAGGTGTTGGTGAACACAAGGAGGCTGCCTAGTTTATGTAGTTATGTATTATTTTTTGCTAATCATGAAGTGCATCCACCATCCATCCCTAATTGTTATGCTGAAGCCTTTGCAACAAAATTATTTTTATGGCTCTTATAGGACAACTTTTTAACAAATTCATCCAAAAGCATATTTGCAGTCTCAAAGACTTGTCAAAAACAATTAATTTCCTTGTTCATTATATTAAACTGGAGTATTTAGCATAAATAAACAATGCATATGACACTCTAGGAAACATACCTGGGAGAAAGCTAAGAAACCCTAGGGCTAAAAGGCCATAAGCTTGAGACCGATCTCCCCCCATATGACCGGTGAAGATAAAGTATGAAAGAAACAGAAGTCCCGACCCAAGGAATAACAGGAAGAGTGCAAGGACAATGGATTTCCAGGGAACTTTATCCAACGCTTTTGGTGTATAATCAAATCGAGGGTCAAATGGTCTATTCCTATCACCAATATAGTCATCCTCATCTGAGGCAAGAGGGGTGTAACGAACATTGCGTCTAGTTGCCATATCCAATCTTCCTGACTTCTTTGCTCCTGATTCCTTATCCAAAATGATGTGACTGAGACCCTCAAACCAAATAAAAAAGGGAAATGTTAGATTTAGATCTGATTGGTTTTGAGAAAGAATTGGACCAGAAACTTTTAACACCACAAAGCAGAAGGGTAGGGAAAGATTTACAGTTATCATCAGGTTGTTGAAGATTGAGGTTCTTTCAGTCAAGGGAAGGCTCTGCTGCATAAAAAAAAAGATCTGTCACTTCACTCTAAATAATTTATGAACAAAAGAGATACAATAGTATGCCCAATTCCAATATTTGATAATAATAATGATGATGATGATGATGATGATGATGATAGTATAATCAAAATTATAGTCAAGAACAAATATTGTATATGGAAACTGTAATTTAGAGCAAGAAATCAATTATGTGACTATAAGAGACTCAGGTGTCGGGTTATGGACTTTGCACAAGCTACTCATTGTGATAGGGACGAAAAATCAGTATAAAGAACAGATGTGTAATGAATAAATGCATCATCTATCGATTTCAGTATTCCTGCTTATATACATACAGAACAACTCTGTGTTCAATTTCATTTTTGGTTCTACACCATATAGAAATTGTACTATGGTGAAAGTACTGAAGATCTTGACAGGTTATCAACAATACCACAAGGGGAACAAAGTTAAAAACATGAATCTTGGTCTTCCATGTTGTTATTAATATTATTGATTTGATTAAATTCTTTTGATTTTCTTTCCCACTAGAATCCTTCAAAGCTATTTGGCAGAAGAAAAAAAAGAACTAAAGAAAATTTTGAATCAACACTAGGTTGGATATCAATTATCATGTGCGAGACTAATCTTTTTAGGCACGAAGCGATACAGTTAAGCCCTCCCCACAAATGGTGTCTCCAAGGGTCGAACCTTTGTCCTCCCCTCAGGGTGCAGAAGCGATACAGTTAAGCCCTCCCCACAAATGATGTCTCCAAGGGTCGAACCTTTGTCCTCCACTCAGGGTGCAGTTCACTTACTAGTACACCCAAACCCTTGTGGGTTGTATATATTGAATATTGATATTGAAAATTTCAATTATATTTTAGGATGTTACCCTAGTTCCCTGTTCTTGTTACAGAACTGTTTATATTATTCAGGAAAGAAGAGAAGAAAAGAAAAAAAACACTATAAGAACAGCATTGGATTTGTGATTTCCTATAAGGCACAGTTGTCAACGACAGGAAAAAAACAATAAACAAATGCAGTAACCAAATTAAACCACTGCGCCAAAAAGGAAAAAACAGAAGTGATCTACAATATATAGACACACACTGACACACACACATTCATTGCGTTAATTTCAATAAATTATCTTGGTATAACAAGCTATGCAATTTTTGTTTTCACACTTCACAGAAGTAAAAGGAAGAGCAGGATCAATAAAACTAACAGAAAACTGACAATTTCCATAAATGTCAACAACTTCTGCCAAATGAACATTGAATACCCTCATGACAGCATATGACTCTGTTATACAGAAGTAACAGTAGATCAAACCCCTAAAAGCCTAAGTCGGAAGACAATAGAGATATGATCAAATTCCCAACACCAAGTCGGTGGACTAAGGCAGCTTTAAAACAACAACAAAAAGTATCTTTGCCTTTATAACACGTCCAAATTTGTAGCAAATGAACTTGAGTTCATAGTTACCAACTGCCATGAATGACTTGAGTTGGCTAGGGCATATCCAACTTCCACATATTATCATTGTCCAAATGAATTTCCAAAACCAAAATTGTATTGCTTTTCATGAAATTTCTATATGATGAAACCGGAAAAGAGTGTTATGCTCTATTAATCAACCCATTTCCAATAATTCTAGGGACTAACAACACACAACACACTAAGACCCAAAAACCCACATTAGATTTTGGGAAACAAATTGATTTCATGAAGCAAGAGAGAATAGGTTGTTTTGGTGAAAGAAAGGTAGATCGTAGAATGAATTAGGTTAAAATGCATAAAAATGCGAAATCAATCACAAAGAGGCATGCATGCTATGTGTGATCTTACTCGAATTGAATAGGGTGGTGATGTCGTAAATAAATAGGGAATGAAAAAGTGAAGAGAAGAGCAGAGAAGAGAACCTTGTTGGAGAAAGGATAGATTTCGACGGCTGTTGATGGCAACCTCTGCAACTCACAGAAAACAGCTTCCGATTCGTTGCATCGGATAAAAGTGTTTGTTCAGGGAAAACGCTCTCTCCTGTTAAGATACACTTCCCTCTATTAACGTATTTATTTAGGTTTTAATCTCATACGAGACTTATAAATCATTCAAGTTGATCCTCCCTCTTCTAATAAAACATTTTTTCATACAAACGCTTTCTAAAGTTTTTTTTTAAAGAGGATCAATAGTGTGATAGGAACTTAGGTATTATGAGGTGCCTAAGTCCCACATCAAGTAGTATGGAATGCTCGATGGAATACTTAAGCGACTTGTCCTCTCCCTTTGATAGCTAGTTTTTAAGAAAGGATTCCTTAAGTGCTTAGGTGCTTATCAATTGGTATCAGAGCTGGTTGCCGGTGTCTCAGAAAGGACTACCTACGGAGGGGCTGACCGGAAAAGGCCGAGTGAAGCGTCGTAGAGTGCAGCCGCCGGCTCTCAGGGACGGTGCTATGACAGGGACTTGGGTATTATGGGATGCCTAAGTCCCACATCGAGTAGTATGAGATGTTCGGTGGAATACTTAAGTGACTTGGTTCTCCTCCTCAATAGCTAGCTTTTAAGGGAGGGTTCCCTACGTGCTTAGGTGCTTATCAATTGGTATCAGAGCTGGTTGCCGGTGTCTCAGAAAGAACTACCTACGGAGGGGCTGACCGGAAAAGGCCGAGTGAAGCGTCGTAGAGTGCAGCCGCCGGCTCTCAGGGATGGTGCTATGACAGGGACTTGGGTATTATGGGATGCCTAAGTCCCACATTGAGTAGTATGAGATGCTCGATGGAGTACTTAAGTGACTTGGTTCTCCCCCTCAATAGCTAGCTTTTAAGGGAGGGTTCCCTAAGTGCTTAGGTGCTTATCAAATTGTTAGATATGGGCCTTAATGGGCTCTCTTATGTTAGTAGTCTTGTTAGTAGTGGTTAATTGTAATAGGTTAGTTATGTAATAATTCAATTGGAGTTAGTTAATGACAGTTAGAGTTAGTTAGTGGTGGTTAGAGTTAGTTACTGGGTTAGGAATTTATAAATAGAAGTAGAGAAGGGAAAAAGGCATTGATTCTATTGTAATTTCTAGTATTGGGAAGGGAGGTTAGAGGAGAGTCCCAAGTCTCTCGAATACTTGAGGAATTATTGTACTATTCATCCTATTTTCTGGTACAATATATTCAGTTTCTATCAACCGGTATCAAAGCACTCGGTTTTGGGAGTGTTTCATGGTACAAACTCCAAGAATCGGAGCAAGGATCGAGACACTTGAGCATGGGTTAGAGAATCAGAAGCAAATCCTCGAGGAAAACAGGACGAAAAACGGTAGGCGGTTCACCGAGATCCTGAAAATTTTGAACAGAAATTTGCACAATAGTGGTCATCACAATCAGAATTCTGGTGGAAACAATACCAGCGACAACAGACGTTCGGTGGTTGGAGAAGAGTCGAGTCGAAGAGGAGACAAATGGAGGAAACTCTGTTGAGTCTCCAAATGTCTGATGTGCATTTATCATATTTTTAATGAGATTAAAATAATTATTCAATGATTTAATTGAACCCGTCTGTGGTGTTTAACTAGTCTACTTAGTGTGCAGATTAAAACATTAAGTGTCTCTATGAACTGTTCACTCGTCTGAACTTGGATAAGTTCACCCGTCTGAACTAACTTAAGTTCACACGTCTGAACTAACTAAAGTTCACTCGTCTGAACTGAGATAAGTTCACTCGTCTGAACTAACTAAGGTTCACTCGTCTAAACTAAGAGAAGTTCAATCTGTCTAATGAAGTTTTCAACCGTCTGATCAAATGAAGACTCATCCGTCTAAAAGACTATGCAACTGACGTCATCTCTTTGTTAAAGAGTCAACCCGTCTAATGAAATTACTCACCCGTCTGGTGACTAAAGTTAAAGAATACATTGGATGAAAGTTGTCTCGTCTCTGATAACGAACTTCAACAAAGTGCTTTGCCTGAACACAACTGCATCTTATACCAAAAGGGAAAATCTTCCCTCTAATGGCAAAAAGCAAGTATACAGACCTGCTAAGATCAAAGGTGTATCAGAAGTCTTCACCTTTCTGATGAGAGAGAACAAGCGAAGTTCCCTATGCTTTAATGGCTGACCAGCACGACTCTTTGCATTTATTGAAGATCTGCAAGAAGCCAAGCCTTCAAACTTTGTGTCTAACGGCTTTAAAATCTTGAAGCCTATTTAATGAAGAAGACTTTGAAGATTCAAGCAGAGAAGAAAACGAAAATCAAAGAGCAATTACTCTGCGCATTTATATCTTCATTCTTTCATTATTTATTCTTCAATCATTTGAAGTTATTACGCAGTCTTTTAGAACTTCACATTTAATACACTCGTCTGGGTGCTTGTGAAAGACTTGCAAATTGTAATTTATTTTACAACTTCTCTCAAACAATACCCTTCAATACCCATCTATGCCTGAAGAGGCTAGGTGTGCAAACAATATTTGTCTAGAGCCTGGAGAAGCTAGCTATGAAAACAATACTCGTCTGGAGCCTGAAGAGGCTAGGTGTGAAAATAATACTTGTCTGTCCTGTAACCTAAACCAGTTATAGTGAAAAAACTTGGTGCTGCCAAGGACTGGACGTAACCTCATTGTTAAGGGGTGAACCGTGATAAAACCTGCTGAGTGATCTCTCTTTTTCCCTTGACTATTTAGTTTGATTTTTTATCTTAACTATCATCTAACTAAAGGGGTTTATAATTGTGTTTATCAAACTTTTTTTTCATCTTGCATGATTGTGTGTTTTCTGTGAAAACCTTCAGATGAGTTATTAGTCTGATTGACCTGTCTAAGTTTACTCGTCTACTATCACTCGTCTGTGCTTGCGAAAAAGCTTCTAAATTCCGCATAAATTTGTCAAACACCATTCAACCCCCATTCTAGTGTTTGCATCTGTCTATTTCAAACTCGAAATTCCTTTGTTCTCGGGTGAAGATGCGTTTGGGTGGGTGAACAAGATCGAATGCTATTTCGATTCGAAGGGGATTTCAAACCCAGAAAGGCTTCATGCAGCCATGGTCGCGATGGAAGGTGAAGTTTTGTGGTGGTTTAAATGGTGGGAAATGTGTGCTTTGAACCCCATATGGGAGGAGTTCCGATCCGCCCTGATACAAAGGTTTCAGCCTTCACAACGGAGCCGAGAATAGAGGACAAATTCATTAGAGCCAAGAAATGGAAATGAAGATGAAGGTTTGAGGATCAAGAAGAATTTTGAAGAGGAAAAAAATACAGAAAAAGAGGAAGCAAAACCAGAGTGGGTCATAACGGAGAACACGACGACGGAGGTAGTTAGATCATTAATGGCTTCTGGTTTTGGGAGTTTGCACATGTTGGTTGAACCTCCATTGCTGGCCTTTAATCCTTGTATGATGGATAGCAAGACATTGGCAAAAGAGGTTGCGGAGACTAACTGCCCCGCCATGGCTACAACAATCAGCCTCGTCATAAGTGGTCAAGTCAAGAACAAATCCCCGGACCCTGACTTGTCCGTGGAGACCGGTGGAGTGACGAAGAAGTCCGGCCTCCCATGGTGGGTGGCTAAGCTTCCATCACAGGAGATACCCGCCTTGAGCCCACACGCGGCGGCCGTTGGGAAGTTCGCAGGGGAGTGCCGACGAGAGGTGCATCGTATCGCAAAAGCAGTTATGTTTCTGCGTATAACCACCATAGAGGAGAAAGGAAAACCAAGATGGGAAGAATGGGAATCTTGCAAATGGAGCCTGATATGTGACCGAATGGGCCAAGCCCATCTCTTTACAACAAAGAGGAAGGGCACTATTAGATTAGAAAGAAAAAGAGTAGGGGCTCATTTAACAAAGGTCCAACTATTAAAATCTATCGGATCACAACCCAAAACATTGAAGGATGCTGAGGGAATTATCGGTGACATCAAGGCAACATTGGTTCAAAGTAAACAGAAGGAGGATTTGTTGGTTTTTTTCCGTGGGAATTGAAGAAGAGCGACAATGGGACCCCGATGGACAGTTGCATTGGTCGTCAAGCTTCAAACAATGGGACCCAGAAAAAATTATCTCAAGAGGTCACTTGTTGTTCACCTTAAGGACAAGGTGATAGTTTAAGGGGGAGTATTGTTAGATATGGGCCTTAATGGGCTCTGTTATGTTAGTAGGCTTGTTAGTGGTGGTTAATTGTAATGGGTTGGTTATGTAGTAATTCAATTAGAGTTAGTTAGTGGCAGTTAGAGTTAGTTAGTGGGTTAGGAATTTATAAATAGAAGTAGAGAAGGGAAAAAAGCATTGAATCTGTTGTCACTTCTGGTATTGGGAAGAGAGGTTAGAGGGAGAGTCCCAAGTCTCTCGAATACTTGGGGAATTATTGTACTATTCATCCTATTTTCTGGTATAATATAATCAGTTTCCATCATAGTGGTTCCCCACTTCCTCTCTATATGAGTTGAACCCACGACCATTTGGGTATAAGTGAAATGTCTTACCATCTCAGTTGTGCCCTTGATAATATTAATTGAGAAACCCAATTATCTATCAATTTGTGTTGGGTGTTCTTGGTCTCTGTGATTTTATTTCATTAAAGTATTGGTTCATTTTTTCCATGAATTATTAGTTCTTATATTTTCCAATTATTGGATATTACTTCTTCAAAGACAAAAGTCTAAATAAGTAAAAGTATAGGGTTTGATATGTGTATGGATTTGGGTTCTCTATATTCAAAATTCACTATATTCATTACATTCACTCATATGTATCATTAGATGTATTTAAGTGTACATTAAATAAATGAAATAACAATGATCCAATGGTGGATATGAATGAATGCAGTGAATGTAGTGAATTTTAAATGCAGTGAATACAGGGGAGTGTGTCAAGTGAAAGAAAAATTATTATAAGAGAGTGGATGGGTAAGATTAGAAGTTAATTAGTGATTATGTGATCAATTAAAAAAGTCATATGACTTTATGTTTCAATCTTAATCGTTCATGGGTTGATCCAAAAGGTTCGAATTTGCTCATCTCACTCTCATATAAAAATTTCATTCTCACTTGATATATATATATATATATAGCATATCAAGTGAGAGGAGTGGTATATGATTACTAACTGACTGACTATTTATATATGATTTAATGTATTCATATTTTTTATTTTTTATTATTAATAAATACAGAGGAAAGTCGACAGAAGTCAAGTATTTTTTTTTTTTTTTACAAAATTGGGATTTTAGAATTGTAGCCTTAACCAGTGGGTTTGATGTAGAGAGGGGCAAAGATGGGTGTTAGCCTCTCTCTCTTGCATATATTTTGTAAGATTAGTTATATATATATATATTATAAAAAAATATCTTATATAGCAAAAACCTTCACCAATATCTTAGAGGTATTTTCACGGTTAGCAAGTATTTCGATCTAGAGTGATTCTTAAATGTGGGTATTTGAATGTAACTAATCAAAATTTTAAGATAACCATTTCTCCATTATTTAATTGACTGTGGTAATAATAGATATTAAATCCATACAAGGTATCTTCCGCCATTCATGACTCACCGCTGACTCTGCTCCCAAAGAAGAGCAGGAATACATTTAACTAACCCAGCCAACAATCCAACGATCGACTTGAGCACTCTCATCGTAACTTAATGATTAATGTAGGCCGGGGCTACTTGACCGGTTGACCACAACCCTTGGCCCCGAAGTTAAATGAATTTAACCCAAACCAAATAGAACTCTCACAATGGGGCGCAACAGAAATTTTAAAAGTCATTTATACCCCTCTAGATGTGAATACTAGGCAATGACTAATGACAATAATATCACAAGGCCGAACTCACAAACACGGGGGGAACAAATAATGTTCCAAAGTAAAAGAAAACTTCTAACTTTAATTATTCTTGACTTATATACTTAATTAATTAATTAAGCAAAGCATATTTACTAAAAATAAGCAAGGCATATGCTCAATTTTTTTTTTTTTATATATATTTTGGGTTGTGTGTGATTCCTTTGCATGATGAATTCCATCACTGTTGCTGTCAGTTAATTAGAGCAACCTATAGAGAGAGAGAGAGAGAGAGGGAGAGAGAAGAAACATAAGATGACAAAGCAGGTAGGCTCAATTGAAAAAATGAAAAAGCCTTATATACTGGCCAAGAGATATGATTGGGAAGGTTTCGGGGAATTCTTCCGTAAACACAAAGATCTATTGGATAAACAAATTGACTTGCATGAAAGCACTCCATTTCATTATGCAGCTCACTGTGGCAGTCCAACAATGTATGAAGAAATGCTTGATATGGTGGATCCCTCAGTCATGCAGCATGTGCTGAGGATGCAGGATGGCATGGGGAACACACCACTTCATGAGGTGGCCTTCACAGGAGAGGTGGAAATGACTGTGAGCATACTCAATTATGAAGACAAAGAGTCACAGCAGTATGAGTCATTGCTAGGAATGAGAAACTATCTGGGGGAAACCCCAGTTTACCGGGCAGCTGCACTTGGAAAGACCAAATGGCTCAACTACTTCGTTGAAGAAGGACGTGTAGACCTAACCCAGCATTTTCACCGAACTGGGGATATGATGTCCATTCTTCACACTGCTGTCATTGACCAATTTTTTGGTCTCTCTCTCTCTCTAATCTTGATACCCTCTTTTGCAATTTGTGCATGCACTGAGCACCCTTCTTTTGCATGCAATAGCATATATATATATATATGGTAATTTGAGGAGACATAAGATTCACATGAAACCTAACCTGTTATATGGTGCCTTCTATTGTGCACCATCAAAAAGTGGTGCACCATACATCATTAAGTTGATTATTTCTTGGACCAATCAAATTGCCACATGTCATTACTTTTTGTAGTTGAAAATTTGATCAAGTCAGAGTCACTTATAATAACTTGAATGTTTGTAGTATTTGCACATTGAGTGTTGTATTTGCATATGATTTTATTAAAAGAAATATACTTTGAGTACGTTGCTGTTAGAACCTCCGCCCTAAGCCGCCACGAATTCCATTGTAGCGTCACCCTTCCTCCGCCACAACTCTACAGGTTCGGCGGCATCAACACCAGGCCCAGCCGCTCAGCAGTAGCACCGCCACTCCGTCGGCAAGACCCCTCACAAGCTCATTGGAAAGCTTCTGGAAAGCTCTTACCAAATATCCAAATCCCTAACTCAATCTTCTCATCGCCATCCAGATCCGACCTCCACCCCGTCCAGCAGCCTCCGCTGCTCCTCCGCCTCGAACAGCGGCGAAGCCATTCTAGATCTCACCCTTCCGAATTCGACGTAGAAGCCACCCTTTCCCGTTTTAACCATCTTAAAACCTCCATCGACTCTCACCTCGCCTAATCCGAACCCCTCTCCTCCGAACTCAAACCCCACTTTGAAAAAATTGCCGCCTCAAATCTGTGATGTGGAAAATGCTCGCTCCTGTTCCTTACTCTCCCCGCTGGATACACGATCCGAATACACCACCACCATGTGTCCCACCTTCCCTATGTCCACGTGGATCTCCGGTGGAGGCAGCGCGTGCACGATCTCTTGGATTTCCTTGGAGACGACGGGTGTGGTGGTGCCAACGACTTTGGGATGTTGGAGTTTGTTGTTGTTGCAGCGGTGGCGGCGGGAGGTGAGGCAGAGAGAGAGGAAAAAGAGGGTGAAGACGATGAAGGAGCCGACGAGGATTCCGATGACTACCTAGCAAATCCGATAGAGGGAGAGGGGAAGGGAGTTGAGTCACAAAATATAAAATACATCCAAATACAACAAATTATTGAACTCAAGTGCAAATACATCTGCTTTGCTTACATCACTTTATTTTGACTGGTCAACTTTTCAACCCAAAAAGTAGATGTGCACATGTGTCTAATGTGTGACATGTAATTGGTGCATGTTGCACCAGTTTTTTTTGCTGGTATAACTTAGACGGCACCCCTGTTATATATATGGTACTAATATCAATAATAGTGCTTGTTTATTTATTTTTTGGTAGGAAATAATAGTGCTCGTTAAATATTGATATATAGGGATGTTTTGAAAAGAGACCTAATTTATTTAACTGATGGTGTATAAGTGACCTAAAGGAAATGTTTTTTACAAATGGGTTACACTTAAATTAGGTTTATTAGGACGATATTGACACATTATTAATTATGATTATTAAATACTAATATGTGAAATATATTTTATTGTTTTGGTGCACTCAAATTAAATATACCAACTTTATGCAAGAATTTCTCGTGTCAAATTCTCTTAGTCTATTAGTATTTAAGTATATAATGTTTAAGAGCTTCTGATATTCATTGAGTTATTAGGATGGCTGGGTGGTTAAGGGTGAGGGACAAATGGATTGGGAGGTATAAGGAGGGCATGGTTCCATCCCCGCCCCGTAACATTTAACACACTAACATAAAATTGACTTAATTTGGCCTATAAAAAAAAAGAGCTTCTAATAATCATACACCAAAAAAAAATTGTGAAATGCAAGAATAAACCTCACGAAGTGACTTATACTATCTTATTAGTTCATTTCTATACAGTTTGTGTGAACCGACTGTATACAAGAGTTTCCAAGAGACAAAGTTCTTTTTGTAAAGCTTTGGGTTAAGAGTGACTCAAAATCAGTAAATCTGTCTTGTGATCAATTCTGGAGAATTCGCTGAGCGAATGTGATCTCGCTAAGCGAGAGGAATTTTCAAGTAATGCATTTCTGTATTAATTTCACTAAGCGAATGTGAACTCGTTAAGCGAAACTGAGGTTTTTTTGAAGCTAGCATCACTGTGTAAATTTCATTAAGCGGAATGTATCTCGCTAAGCGAAATATACATTTCAGAAATAGAACGAGTGATTAAGGCATCTATAAATAAAGGATTATTGGATGGATGCATAAGAGGACTTTGAAGAGGATTTTCGAAGAGTGAAAGAGAATATATGCTTAGACTTGTGTAACTTCTAGAAGTGAGATTGAAAGGAGATTTTGAGAGGATTTGTGAGCAAGAGAGTTCTTGGATAGCAATTCTATCTTGATAGAATCATAGAATGATTTGTAAGAGATTGAGAAAGTGCATAGGAGTAGAAATAGCTATCTTGGGGGTATTTCTTGGAGGCGTGATGGGAATCACATGGAAGTACAAGAATAGGCAAGATAAGCTTAGATTTCTATTGTAAAGCCTTATATCTCTTTATTCATGATAGTGAAGATTGACTGCTCTCTCCCGTGGATGTAGGTCGCATTGACCGAACCACGTAAATCTGGTGTTCATCTCTTTTATCGTTTTATTTTTGCTGCGTTTATATCTTGTTTGGATTGTGCTTTATTTGGTTTTACATAGTTGCTGTCTTGGTTTGTTTCTTTGTTAACGGAGATAGTTACGTGACCTTTGATTTCACAACACTTTGCATAATTATTAATTAAATAGCAGTGTTCCTTTTATCTTTTTTTTTTTTCATTTTCCCGTCATCTTTCACTATTAAGAAAAATGAAGTTGGCTAGCTGTTGATTTTCAACGCAGGCACAGCTTTGTGGTTACTGAAACGGTATGAAGAACTCGCTGGTAAAGTGGAAAACAATGGACTGACAACTCTGCAATTGCTAGCGAAAATGCCCTCTACATTTAAGAGTCAAACCCAAATGGGATCCTTTAAAAGTTTCATATATCCTTGTAAATCTCTTCCAACTTTATCTCGGATTTTAGCTTTTGAATAACAAGCATGCATATACTCAGAAAACACAACGATTTTATTAGGGGAGAAAATACTTTCAAATGCAAGCTTGTATAATTACATCCAAAAACACCTTTTTCTTTCTTGAAAACATGTCGGTTTTTTGACATAGGCTAGGGGAACCAAATGTTCAAATTTAAGTGTGGATGGATTGGGATGATTAGCAAAATATAATGTTACAACCAATAACTGCTGGCACAAATGATTAGTGTGAAACACATCAACTTAAGTCAGTTAGAGTTAATACTATGGAAAAAGAAGGTATTATTTGTAAGTATCTATGTGAGCGTTTACTAAGCCTAAAGACATATCTGACTCTAGAATGAGGCGGTCGCCATGATTTTTTTTTTTCCTTTTGATATACAAATGAAGAACACTGTTATGCTTCAATTTATATAGCAACTTTAATTAGCTAATATATAGTTGCAATACTGTGACACAGTGCTTCCTGATTATCATGATTATGAATACTACCTCCAAAATAACGATGACAATACGAAAGGGGAAGATTTGGAACGTGGCTGGATGGGCAGAAATCAACTACCTCAAACGCATAGGAAGCTTTCAGGTATGTGTTCATTGGTTCTTAGAAAAAAGAAGAAAGAAAAACAAGCAAACACATACAGTACACAAAGGAGACAATAGCTTCGTCTACATCCGATCCCTCAAGCATGAATAATGACCCGATTGCTGCATGTTCGATTATATCTGTTTTTGTGTATAAAAAAGTAATGAACTGATCCTTCTAGAAAAATTTAATATTGTTGAAAATTAAATAAGTGACTTTGTTGTACATGTAAAGAGCTTTTGTGTAGTTTTAATTTATGTGTATATGCATCTAACTGTGTTAAAAAACGTCAAACAAATTTGCAGTTTTTTCATGGATGTGGTATACCATGTGGAAGGCTCTGGCCCAAGGTGCAAGCTATATCATGACACATTTCAGCAAACATAAAATTAGAACATTTCTAGTTAGATGGATCTGACACTTTATTCTTCACATTTTTCTTCAGAATGGAAGGAGATTGATAAAGTTTGGAGGATAAAGGAAATGCATAAGTTAGCAGAGGAACTTGTTCACTTGTTAGCAAAGAAAGATCATTCATGGCAACAGAGTTCTATAGCAAGGGATAGAACAGTTTCCATGGGGAGAAGTCATCAATTGGCTGATGAACCTAAAGGAAAGGAACATGAGGAACAAAAGGCTGCTGACAAACCAATCACTTATACCCCCTTGCTTATGGCTGCTTGCAATGGAATTACAGAGATAGTTGAAGTGATAATCCATTTGCATCCTCAGTCAATTGAGCATGTTAGTGAAGACGAGCAGAACATATTGTATATGGCTGTCAAACACCGTCAGATAGAAATTTACGGAATCTTAAAGAAATTGAAAATGGTGAGGAGGCTTGCTGGCAAAATAGACAAGAAATCCAATACTGTCCTACACTACACTGCAGATTTTAAAGGGGGGTCCCAACCTGGCTATGCTATGCAACTGCAAGAGGAGTTGCATTGGTTCGAAGTAAGTGTCCTTTTGATTATGTCTAAATGAAAATTGATATTTACACCGTAAATTCTCTGGTAGTCGGAAAACGGAAGAGTAAAAGTTTATCCTGTATAGGTGATCCCATTATAGGGTTAAGGTCATGGACACTCTTAATTATTTGTTCGCACTCCTTATTGATTAATCATAGTTTTATTTTTTTTTATAAAATTATGAGTAATTAATATGAAACGTGAATACACAATTAGAAGTGTCAATGAACTTATCCTATTCAATATATACAATCAAACTTTGAGCAAATGGCAAAAGTAAAGGCACACATATTGAGCAAAAATAAAATTGACATTGCTGGCACATGCATATGTTGTACATCTCTAATTGATGCCTAGCAAGTACCATGAATCTCATTACCAATTTTATCTGTATACACATATTGTGCACGCATTAGCAGCGTATAGAAAAGAGACTCCCTTATCATTACACCATTCACTACAACAAGGATAACAAAACAGCAAAGCAACTTTTTGTGGAAAAGCATGAAGGTCTGCTAATGGAAGCTCGTAATTGGATAAAAGAGACTGCTCAGTCATGCTCTGCGGTGGCTGTCCTTGTTGCCACTGTTGTCTTCGCCGCGGCCTACACCGTCCCTGGAGGCACAGATGACAATGGCCTCCCTAGATTTCTTAATCATCCTATATTCATAGTGTTCACAGTCATGGATATTGTTGCCCTTGCAAGTTCATTGGCTTCAGTGGTTATGTTCCTTTCAATCCTCACATCACCCTGTGAGATGTGGGATTTTCGGAAGTCCCTCCCTAGGAAACTAATGGCTGGTTTTGCCTTGTTGTTCTTCTCCATGGCCACAACAATGCTATCATTTAGTGCAACAGTTCTGATCAATATCAAGTTGGAGAGGAACAAATGGACTTCAACCTTGACATATGCTGCAGCGTTCTTCCCTGTCAGCATATTTGCAATGATTCAGTTCCCTTTGTATGTTGCCATGAAAGGATGTGTGCGGAGCCTCCTCAAGAAACTCAAGAAGATCACTCCTCGTTACTTCCTCGGTTTTCTCAAAAGCAGTAAGGGAAAGAGATTGTGGGACTTTTGAATTGGAAGCTGTCATTTTTCTTGTGTACACCCCCCTTTTTACATTTCACTTTTTTAAAGTCCCATTGGACATGGACATGAATGAATACGAGTAGATGAATAAGAGCATACTTTTTCTTTATCTGTATGTTGAGGTGGTTGGTAAAACAGCTGTGTTAGAAACTCTAATGTTCAAAAAGTAAATACTCATTAAAAATCAAGTCTTCCAAACATCAACCCAGAAGTTGGTTTATTCAAATTTGTGTAAACTGAGGCAGACACCCAATGTATGTATTTTGATTGCAAAAATTCAAATCCAGCCATCAAGTGATCATTAAGATTACAAAAATGGACAAAGATCCATGTATATCAATTTTCTTTAACGAGGCGGGTAGGTGAAAAGGTATAGTGCCAGGTGTAGCATACTTGCATTGTTAGGGAGATGGCCACTCAAAATTGTTGATAAACTTCTCTTTTTATGGCCATTAATTAATATAATTACTGAACTTTGGAGCTTCATAACATCATCAAATAATTATGACAACTACAGTCTACTGTGTAACCAAATAAAATTAACACTAAAACAGGTCACATTCTCCACCATCGTCGACGTGTAGGTGTATACAATATCTGCATGTCTATTTACATTGACAAATAATGACAGCAAGGAACCTTTAAAATCTGAGTGTGACAGAAGCTGTACAAGTTGTTGATGGTCCAATAGGTAAAGTCCAACAGGAGAAAGGGAATGAAATACAATGTTGAACCATTCAATTAACCATAAAGCTTCATATACAAATCTGCAAGAGCACGGTAAAGAATGGCGGCAGCAGGTGGCCTAGGCAACGAGCCAAGAAGTATGTCCGTTGCAGTTATAGACTGGCTGCCATAGAAACGGGAATTTTCTTCCGTGCGTGTAGTGACAATACTCCCTTCAAGAGAACATCCAACAAATGCACCTGCAAATAATATAGCGGTCAAACACTACCCTAGAGGACTTAATCCAACCTCACCAAACAAAAAATCTCAATACTTATCATTGGCATACTCCGCATTACTAAATGTCTTAAATCACGAATGTATGAGTTAATGCTTACGTTCCGAGTATTATTAACCGCGAAATTTAAGTATTTTTATAACAGAAGTTCAAACCAAGCATCAAGAGGTACTATGAATCTAGAAAAAGACTCAAGTCATCTAAGCCAAAAACTCCAAATAGAAGAAAGAGTCATTGTTGTCGAAATGGACGATTCATACGAAACAATACGAGTCATGGAGAAACGATATGCACCGGTGGTTGAATCGGAGAGTCGCAGGAATCGTACCATGAAATCGCGCGATACGATGACGACTCGCCGGATGGAGAGCGTTCATGCTGCTGCATTTTCGCGGGTTGTGTAATTGGATTTGCGGTTCAGAATCGGGTGTCGCAACCCAGAATGAAAGCGCGACATCTCCTATACAGTGTGTTCTGTTTGTGTCTTTTAGGCTGTTTTTACTTTGAGATTTGAAATTAGAACAATTAAAAATTGAATTTGCATTGAAGTGGGATTCATGCTCTTTATCGAAATCTATACAGAATACAAATTCATGCTTTTACTTTGCCTACTTAAACTGCAAGCTTGGCATCACCTGCAAGTCATAGAAAATTCCTTCTATTTCTCTCTTGCTTCCAGTTTCCATCACCATATTCCTGTTATGTTTGATACACATACTTTCGATACATCCATGGCTCCAAAATAGAAAGTGATTATTTGGGATCATTGTAAGTCTCTTGAGACTAGGTTACATGTTAAATGTAACTATTGTCCAAAAAATGGGGAGGAGCATTTAGGATAAAACATCATCTTGCCGAAACACACAAAGAAGTTGCTCCTTATGAACAAGTGCCGGAACGAGGTAAGAGATTTATTTAAAAAAATGTTAGCTGATATGAATAAGGATGATATTGTTCTTTAGCGCTTCGATGGTAAAGGACATATTTACAAAAAACGAGGGCTATGAATGCCTTTTTAGTAAAAGGGGAAGTGGCTCTTCCACAGTTAATATGAAGTCCGTGAAACAACAAATGTTATGGTGGATAGAGGTGTGGTGGTTCGGGATATTTGCATATATGGCAATGCATTGCCATTTAATTTGGTTAAGAGTCCACTGTTTATTAATATGAAGAAATCTATGAGTGAATATGATAGGGGCTTAAACTGCTGACTTATCATGAAGTGAGGGAATTAAACTTGAAGAAAGAAGTAAATTTTGTTCATGCTAATTTAGATAAATATAAGCTTGAGTGAGAAAAACTGGGTGTACATTGATGTCGAGTGGATGGAAAAGGTAAACCCCTTACTAATTTTCTTGTTAATAGACCTACAGGAGCTGTTTTTATAAAATCTGTTGACAAGTCTCATTAAAGTTGCTAAAAAAATGTTTGAATTACTTAATGAGATGGTGACCGAAATAGAGGAAGAGAATGTTCTTCAAGTAATGACGGGCAATGCTTCAGCATTTGTATCGGCTGAAAACAAATTAATGGATACAAGAAACCAACTCTTTTGGTCACCACATGGAGTTCATTGTCTTGAATTGATTGTTGAAGATATTGGTGGCATCACGATATTCCATAATACCATTGGAAAAGCAAATAAAATTTCAATTTTTATTTATAGACATACTTTTGTGTTGAATTTGTTTAGAAGCTATTCTAGAGGTAGGGAGTTAGCTAGGCCAGGAATAACAAGGTTTGTTATATCTTGTTCGACAATGAAGTCCATTCTAGAACAAAAGATTGTATTTAGATCTATTTTTGCTTTAGAAAAATTGGCTGTAAGTGCCTATACCTCTAGGATTGAAGCTAAAATTGTAAAGACTGTCTTGATTGATACAAGGTCTTGGAAATCGATAAAGTACTGCTTGAATTGTGTGTCTCCTCTTGTGAAAGTTCTCAGACTTATGGATGGTGATTTAAAGCCAACAACGTGATACATTTATAAGGCTATGTGTCGAGCAAAGGAGCAAATAACAAAGAATTTTAATCATGTGGAAAGTAGATTTAAGAAGGAATGAGAAATCATTGACAAGCGTTGGGATTTACAACTTCATAGGCCTCTTAATGCAGCAGGATATTTTCCTAATCCCCAAGTATTTTTGACAACTTGCTGCATAAAAATTATATTGCATAAAAATATAAATGTGTCGTCTCCGGTACCCTCAATAATTTTGGGGTAAAAGTTATCCTGTCCCAACTCAACTAAATGAGTAATATTAGTGGATCAAGTCAAATGGTTCTCACCATCTGATTAGGCCACCTAGACAGGGTAAAGTTACGCTCGGAGTACCATAGAATTCACCAAATATAAATGCTTTTATAAAAACACTTGGGATTAAGAAAATATACTACTGCATGAGGAGACCTATAAAGTTGTAAATCCCAATGATTGTCAATGATTTCCAATACCTTCTTATATTTGTTTTTCCACATGATTAAAATTTTTTGTTATTTGCTAATTAACTCGATCCATAGCCTTATAAATGTATTTCATTGATGGCTTTAAATCACCGACCACAAGTCCAAGAACTTTCACAAGAGGAGACACAATTCAAGCAGTACTTTATCGATTTTCAAAACCTTGTATCAACCAAGACAATGTCTTCTACAAATTTAGCTGCAATCCTAGAGGCATAGGCACTTGTATCCCATTTTTCTAAAGCAAAAATAGATCGAAACACAATCTTTTGTTCTAGAATAGACTTCATTGTCAAACAAGATATAGCAAACCTTGTTATTCCTGGCCTAGCTAACTCTCTACCTCTGGAATAACTTCTAGACAAATTCAACACAAAAGTATGTCTATAAATAAAAACTGTATTTTTTTTGCTTTTCCAATTGTATTATAGAATACCGTAATGCACAATATCTTCAATAATCAATTCAAAACAATGAACTTCATGTGGTGACCAAAAGATTTGCTTTCTTGTATCCATTAATTTGTTTCCAGCCGATACAAGTGTTGAAGCACTACCCGTCACTACTTGAAGAACATTCCCTTCCCCTATTTCCGTCACCATCTCATTAAGTAATTCAAACATTTTTTCAGCAACTTTAATGAAACTACTACAAAAGATTTGATAAAAACAGTTCCTCTAGGACTATTAACATTCCCTTCCCCTATTTCCGTCACCATCTGACATCATTATACAACCAGTTTTTTCCCACTCAAATTTATATTTATCTAAATTAGCATGAAGAAGATCTACTTCATTCTTCAAATATGAGACCCTCACTTCATGATAAGTTAACAGTTTTAAACCTCTACCATATTCACTAATAGATTTCACCATATTAATAAACAATAGACTCTTAACCAAATTAAATGGCAATACATTGCCATATATGCATTTACAAATATCCCAAACCATCAAATCTCTATCCTTCACCGTAACATTTATTGTTTGGTGTTTCATGGACTGCATAATAGTTGTGGAAGAGCCCCTTCCTCCTTTTCCTTTTACTAAAAAGGCATTCATAGCCCCCTTTTTGTGAATCATGTTCTTTATCATAACACCATCATCCTTATTCATATCAGCTAACATTTTTGTAAATAAATCTCTTACCTCTTACGGCACTTGTTCACAAGGAGCATCGTCTTTGTGTGCTCCAGCAAGATGATGTTTCGTCCTCAATGGTCCTGCCCACATTGTTTTGGACAATAATTACATTTAACATGTAACCTAAGTCTCGAGACTTGCAATGATCCCAAGTAATCACTTTCTTTTTTGGAGCCATGGATGTATCAAATTTATGTGTATAAAACATAACAGAAATATGGTGATGGAAACTAGAAGCAAGAGAGAATAAGAGAAATAGAATGAGAAGGAATTTTCTGTGAGTTGTGACTTCAGGCGCAGCCTAGCTTGCAGTTTAAATAGGCAAAGTAAAGACATGAATATGTATTCTGTATAGATTTCAATCAAAAGCATGAATCCCACTTTAATGCAAATTTAATTTTTAACGGTTTAGATTTCAATTCCCAAAGTAAAAGCAGCCTAAAAGACACAAACAAACGCACCATATAGATGTTGCACTTTCGTTCTGGGTTGCAACGGACCTGACTTCAGAACTGCAAACCCGAATGCACAACCCGCGAAAATGCAGCATCGCGAATCGCTCTCTGTCTAGCGATTCATGAGTCGACTACATATCGTACGATTCCAGCGATTTGTGGTGCGACTCCGACGACTCTCTAATTCAACCACCGATGTGTATCGTTTCTCCACCCACTCGTATCGTTTTGTACGAGTTGAATCATAAATCATATGATTTCGACAACACTGGTTGCAATACTTTACAGCCACTCCAGTTCAAATATACATTTGTTGGTACTTAATGCCATGAAAACAAAAAAATCTGTACAATCTATAGCTAGAGATTAGAGAGTATATTGCATTCAGACTAAGAAATATGTACGTTGAACAAACATAGAAAAGGTCAAGTTGCATACTATTACCAAAAACAATATAGGTTTCAGTACATTAGATGATCACAAATAACACACATACCTTTACTGCAGCTGTAAGTATAACAAGCAGCATAGCCACCATCACCAGCTCGAACATCAGCTTCAACTGACCTTCCAAGAATGCCAACTGCAGCACTCAAACCAGCTCCAAGTGAAAGATGGGCGTTACCACTAAACGTCTTGACAGCATCATTTGTTCTCAGAACAATAATGAAGTCTGTTAACTCTCCTCCAGCCTATGTTAGGAGAAAAAATAAGTTAACACTTCAGAAGATATTGAAATATATGGATATCAGTAAAACCTTGAGACATGCTGCTGCCTGTACATGGAGTAGGAAGTTGAACTCAGTGCTTGGTACAGTTCAGGAGTAAACAGAATGAAGATCTAAATAGAAACTTATCTATTGTGTAATATGTCAAAAATATTTTCTGTTTGTTTCATCAAAAGCTACAATGAAATTTCTTTTTTGCCAGAGTCCAACAAAATGAAATCTTCTAATATTAGAGTAGACCTCCCTATACAATATGTACAGCATATAGTTGAGATTCAATCCATACTCATAAGTCATAAGCAACGTCATTATTAGTTAGACTGGTTGATCAATATTGTTATAGATTAGTTACTTCACCTGAGCCCCCCACCCCACACCAAATGTGGAAACGGCAGATGGTGGGGACCATGAACCATCATCCCTACGTGCAACCACAAGTCCTGTTCCAATATTATATGTAACAACCACTCCCACTTTGACCACAGTGATAATTGCAAGGCCTTTTGCTTGCCTTAGAATGACATCAGGGATTGACTTCTCAGGCTTCAAAAAACCTATCTGCAAAAGTAAAATACTTAATGAAGTAAAACCTATTTTTGCATACAAAATTGATAATGTAGACTTCCACAACCATGACATAAGTAATATCACCAAGAACTTAAGTTTTAATCTTAAATTACAAAATGGTTCACCTTGTGTTATGTATTTGAGCTAAGGCACCAATCATTTAAATTGAACAAGCTAAATCTGATGTCAACACAAGCTATATACAGTCACCAGACTATCATGAGTAAATATGAAATCACTATGACACAAAATGAGATTTGTATTTGGGGGGTGGGGATTGTGCTAGATGCAGTTGAATGGTCAGGGAGATAGGCAATGAGCATAGTTGCTGAACTTTTGATTGTCACCAAGTAATCATATAGCAACTCTGGCCCATGTTATACCAAATTAAGCTTGCGACTTAACCACACCAGTTCTCATATCAAACCTACTTGCTCAGGGTGATTTTATCTTCTAGAACAACAGACTTTACAGAAAACTAAAAATCCTCAACAAAGTAACAAGAATATTTTAAATTGCTTTCCTAACTTTGTTCTTCAGATCAATATTGGAGAGAGTTCATTGTAGACATAACCCCATAATAATTAGCATGGGTCGTGAGTGGTGTCTGCCTCTGCAGGAAAATTAGGCATGGAAAAAATAAATACATTTGAATGGATACCTGATTGTAAGCCTTGATAGTGTTAGTTGCCTTGTAAATTTCATATTCCATGGACTGCCCCCAAGGAAAATTAACCCATGATCTCAAAGTGCTGAGGTCTGTTAGGTCGTGGGTTGGCAACTGAGCTGCATTACTTACATGGTCCATCAAATAAGGCTGTACAGACTCAAGTCGAACACCGCATACATCGCAAACTCTTTGAGGGTCAGAAACTCGGAATTTTGATGGTAACAAGCTCCGTCCTTTAGAGCATTCACCACAAAATATTCCTCCACAAAACCGGCAGTGATGCCGGGAGCACATGATAGGATGAAACCTCACACCACAAAGCATACAAGAAGATGCAGCACTATCCGCCAACCATTTCGGAGGCTCTGCATCTAGTAATTCCTTCACATTACCGAAGTTGGCCTCTGTAAGAGTCTGTGCCATCTCTTTCCAAGCTTGTTCAAGTAAATGGCTGGATATCCATGAAAAGTTACAAGAATGGATATCTCCTGATGCCAAAGTAGTCACTTTTCCCCTGGCTACAAGTAACATTTCTACTAGCACATCCCACATAGTCAATTCCCTTTCTTCTCCAAGGTATTGATTCCATCCCAAGTCATCATCAGGAAAATAGCCACCGTTCGAGTGAAAACCTTTGGCCCACTCTCTGTGATCATCTTCTAGCATAGGCGGAACTGAAACTGGTATCCAAACGCCAGTATCTTCATAATGTGGAGTATCATAAAAGAAGTACTTCCCACGCTTCTGAAGATTACCTGAAGATTCCATGTCCTCTTTATACTTTTCCAACGTTTCTTCAGATAATTCAGGATATAATCTAGATGAATTCATACTATGCCCTTCAATGCTGGCAGTGGGAAAAGAATCATAATAGTCTTTAGTAAGATAATTCCTCCTATTACCACCCGCCTCATCATCCTGTCAATGGCATCAAATCACAACAAATCAAGCATATATATCACAGAGCACCGAACTACAAACACCTAGTTTAAAAAGGAAAAATCCATAAACTATTCTTATTTAAAGTAATATATTACAATCAGATATTTGCAGATGATCCATGAATTTTTTTCCTTATTCCTCTTTCTCTTTCAGTTTCCTTTTAAATGCAACACCATCACATAATTTTTTTTAAAAAAAAAATTGAAGATATTCAAAGTCAAATTCCACAAACACATAATCAAACACCTATCATAAACAACACAAACTCGAAAAAGTGAAGAAATTTCCAATTCATTAAACAGAAACACCGATGTTCTAGCAAGGGAAAGTGGATAAATTTTACCAGAGGAGAATTGGAATTGGATATCTGTTCGCCAAGGGAAAAATTAGAAACCCTTGTTGATAAATTTTCTACAACTTCCACCTGATTCTTACAACCCAAATCGTTGCCCTCCATTGGTTACACCTAAAACGCCAAAGTAGGGAATATGTATGCATATGATATCCACATACAATATCAGCCAAAAATACAAATTTCTAAACAGCGGCGCTGCTGAGATTTTATGTTTTAGGGCAAAAGAACGAAACTTTGAGAATAGAAACGAAAAGGGTATGTGATCGAATTCGAATTAGAGCTTCAATGGCGTGTTATCATCAATACGAAGTTCCCCAGGGCTTACGCCTCCCTTGCGTACAGACTGAATATTCAATTTTCCTCACCTCATTTTATTATCTTATCATTTACATTTACATTTATTTATAGTTTAAGTAATGTTTTGGTATTTTTAATTCAGTCCCAATACCTAAAAGGTTTGGAAATCAGTCCCCATACATATAAAGTTTAGCAAATTCGTCTCTGATGAGTGATGACAGCAAATTGGTCCTATGCACATTTTTTTATTTGGTCCATATAGCAAAAAAGTATTTGAATCGATCCATATATGTGCAATTAATGGTAATTTCGAGAGGTGTTCGTGAATTGATTTGGATCAATTTTGAGTCAAAAGTCATCTGATCCAACAATAAAACAAGTTGTGATTTGATATGGATTGGGTTGATTCGTATATCAAATTTGAACCCATATAATCTGATTAAAATTGATTTGGATTAGATTAGATGATTTAGTTTTTACTAACATAATAACTAAAAAGTAAGTCTAAATAACATCAACACAAATATAATAGAACATAATAAAAATTAATACATTATGAACTAACAAGTACCAATTTAATGTTTGGAACATTAAAAATAATAGAAAAATACATCACATCAAACTAATAAATATTATTAGAAAAATAAAAACCAACAAATAATAGTCTAATCCAACATCACATACTAATAATAGAGTAAATAACTATTAAATTTTACATATGTGGTTCGGTTCGGTTTCAAAAAAAGAAATTGAAAACCAAATCGAACCGATCGGTTTTCACAAAAAAAAAGTCCAAACAAGTCCAATAAAAATCAATTTTGTTCGATTTTCGATTTTTTTTTTGGATCGTTTTTTTATTAGTTTGGATCGTTTCATATGCCAAGGTTCAAGCGACGTGGATACTTATTATGTAAACGTTTGTTTCCCTCCCATCTTTAGAAACAAAAGCAGAACAAAAACACGTCGGGGGCAAATCGTGAGTGAGGGTCCACACACTACCACAAATCCCTAAACACCACGTCGCTCGCAGAAGCCTAGGTCCCCACATTTAGAATCCTCACCAAAACAACAAAACTTACAAACTTTTCAAGTTTAATACAGTATTTTTTATAATTCATCTCCAAAGTTTAAATCTTGGAATTCAAAAAAAACCCAAAAATGATTTTATATTTTGAAAGTTGTTGAAGTCGGTTTTAAATAGAAGAAATAAATTGATATAATATATAAAAAATAATAAATATGAAAAGAATAAGTACAAGCTCCTTCATAGACGGTAGGGACCAAATTAATATTGATTATACTTGTAGAGATCGATTTAAAATCTTTTTAAGTATAGAGACCAAATAAAAAATATGTGTCATATATAAGGATTAATTTATCAGCGATAGAAACGAATTTACCAATGTTTTGCACATGTACAAATCGATTTTCAAACTTTTTAGATATAGAGAGCCGATTAAAAATTTGTGTTACTTATAAACCTTTATTTATTTATTTATTTATTAATAATAATAATATGGGAAAATAGAATCGATGCCTTTCAACTAGGAATTTAAGATTCATCACATCATATACTTGTCGTTTTGAGCAACGTTCTTGCGTTGTGTCCAGAAAAGCACTATAATCAGAAAAACGCTCGTCTCGTTTGTAAGATCCTTTTCAATATGCGTCAATAATTTATTTTAATTTTTTATTAAAAAAAAAGAGGAAGCTTTTCCCTTCATTCTTTCTGGTGTAACAGCCTTTCCAAGTTGATTCTCATCGATGGCGTTCTCTGTCTTCAACCCCAACCCACCATCCAGTTTGGTGGCGATCTTATTTCTTCTTCTCCTCTTCCATGCTTCTTTATCTGACGCATTCCCCAGATATGGCCGTGGAACGGGTGAAGACGGTTCAACTCGGCGGCTATTTGGGTCTCAGGTTCCGAACAAGTGCGGAGAGCTGGTGGTGCAGTCGCAGTGCTCTCAGAACCCAAAGTGCAGCTGGTGTACAAGTGAGGACCTCGATGACATGTGTTTCAGTAAATCCGAGGCATGGAGGTTGCCACATCAGGTTTACTCTTGTGCCTTCATCCGTTGACTGACTGAGATCCATTCTCTTTTCATCTTTTTGCATCCGGATCTGTCATTTACCTCACCTGCCACTTTTGCTTTAAGAGTTAAGAGGGTCTTTGATGTACTTGTATTTGGTTGTCATTGTGTATATGGATTCAATATAAGTCAAATTTGCAACGTGGTTAGAATACCATAGAGATCTCTCTGCCTTTCTGTGTCATTTGACAAGCTGCTCACAATGCTAAAGTTTCATTAAAACGAGCTTAATACTCATCAATTTTTCATCACTTCATCTTCAGACCTGATGTTTGGCTGACAGTGCAAATGCAATTGCTTCTTAAAAATGTGCTGAATGATATATCACTCGTTTATTAGTGTTTATATTTGCTGAATTGGTGATAAAATAGCATCACTCCTCTTCCCTATTGCGTACTGTACCTACCTATTCATCTTGAATGGAGGGTTTTGGAAGGAAAGGGAAGGGAAGACTTATTTTTCATTTCTAACTTAAGGAAACTATAAAATGTTTTTAGAAATGAATAAAGGGCGATTGAAAGGTTATATGATATATCTTTCATCTTATTCCTTTATTTTAAAGGAAAAATCTCAAATATAGATCACTCACCATATAGATAAGAAAGAACAAGACATCCCTCCCCTTTTCCTCCAAAACCCAAACATAGCCTTAAAGATTACTCTGCCTAGGAAGTGCATGTTGTCTTTAGAAAACCTGTTGACGAACGCCCAGATATTGTTGATATTCTGACCAGGTACAGAAAATTGAAATTGTTTGTTTTTCATTTTATTTTTCAATTTGGGAGGGCAATGATTCTGCTAATGTCTATGTTTTTTAATAGCTCAGAGTCTGCTTGGTATGATTGAAAATAGGGGGAGTTTTTTGGGGGAGAAGTGGCGGTAGGAGTAATAGTCTAGGTGTTAAGCTAGTATTATGAGTAAATGAATTGTCAATTTTCCTCTTAAGCCAGTCAAAGAGAGGTTTTTGTTGCTGTTTGTGGCCAAAAGATTGGTCGGAAGATATAAAAAAGCTAACAACCCAGAGTTAATCTTGTCTACCTGTGCTGTTGAATCAGAGATAGATTGAACAAGATTAACATCGGGGTATAGTGCAGAATTAAAGGAAAATGAGGTTTTTTTTTTTTTTACTTGTGTAAAACATGATGATAAACAGAATTCTGTTTTATCCATAAGTGAAGTGCCAGAATTCTGCATTCTTGTGCCATACGATTAAGTCTAAGATCTCTTAAAAGGTCCAATCTTTGATGCTACATTTGTAATCGGGTAAATTTCGCATTACCCCCTAAGGTTTAGCATATTTCAATTTTCATACGTGAACTTCATTTTGTAACAGTCTCGTTAAACTATGGTAAAAAGTGTTAACTTGTATTTTCTGTTAAATTTACCCATGGTTGCACGTGTTTAGAAGTTGAGGGTTTGAGAATTATGTTGAAAGAGATCATGTACTTCTCAGGTGCAGACTCCTACTGTTAAAATTGATAAAGACCACAAGGTTTACACTTTATTCCCCGGTTTAGGGGTTTATGGGCTACAGAATAAAGTTCATGTATGAAAAGTGAAAATGGACAAAACCTCAGGGGTAATGAGTAATTTACCCTATACATTCCTATCTGTAACTGTAATACTTGGAGAAATTGTTAGGTGCTACGAGAAGAAGAGATTTCTCTTATTATGTACCATTGTATGTGTATTGTAGCAGCTATAGGATTAAAAGTTTAGTTCAAAGTGGGAGATAATGATAGCCCACAAAGCTGAAATGGTACACATTTCATAGTACCGAGCAAGAGAAATTTCTTGCTTTTAGAAAACCTCAGAATTTCTTGTGCCTAACCTTCACCGAGCAAAATGCAGGCAAAAAATATATTCCCGTTTTAAACATGCCTGGTGGCTTACTGGGACAGGTTTGCTGATATGAAAATGAAAATGGAAAAAAGAAAAAGAAAAAACATTAAACCACATTGTATCCAATAACTTTCTTTCTGTCTTGCCAAATATTAAGAGTAATAAGTAATAACGTTCTTGGTTGCTTCAGCTTGTTCATAAAGAGCAAATAATTTTGTGTTCCCTGAACATTCTTTCCCAGTAACCAGTAAGTGGATCAGCATATTTGAATCTAAGCTAGTGTGAAATGTCACAAAGTAAGACAGAGGAATCGTGTTAATTTGTTCACGGTCATCTTTCATTTGAGGGGAGAGGCACCTCGATAATGAACTAGGGTCAGCCATCATTGGATGTTCCATAGAGTTCCCCCATTGAGTGGGTATAAACTATAATGGTATGCTCTATAAAACAGAACTTTGTGGCTGTCTTTCTAATTTTCCCCCAGCTTCGTGTCACGCATGAGAGTTCAAGAGCCATAAGTAGAGATAAATTAGACAAGAAAAAAGGGGAAGAGAAGTGGCTGGTGAGCCTGCTTTGCTTGCTATGTGATTATTTAAAGTCATTCCTGAAATTTTCAATGCTATATGACAATGCAATGCTTCAAATATACCGAGCAGCAAAGATGTAGCTTGTTTTTAAAGCTCGATTTCATACTACCAGTCATAGTTGCATGACCCACACGGGCGAGGAAGCCTGTTATCCGACCTCACCTGTGATCCAGTCTTTTGGGGGTGGTGTATAAGGCACCCTTAGTTTACATTAGTAGAGAAAACTATATGTGAATTCAGAATTGATACGTGTAACATACTTGAGAGGTATAACCCTA
Organism: Ammopiptanthus mongolicus; assembly: GCA_039655645.1. Classification (NCBI taxonomy): domain Eukaryota; kingdom Viridiplantae; phylum Streptophyta; class Magnoliopsida; order Fabales; family Fabaceae; genus Ammopiptanthus; species Ammopiptanthus mongolicus. The sequence continues at coordinate 101,410,188 of CM077344.1, read as the reverse complement.
TATACTTGAGGTCTATTGGGATGAATTTCGCTTTGTCTTAACTTGACCCAAGATGATGATTAGGCTATTTGTTTGGACACGGGACCGACCTTATTATTGCTGGACTAATGACCAAGTTGACTCGATATTGAAACACAAGATATAAATTTGGATGTTATGCATAATTAAGTTTTTAAACTTTAAAACTAAGAAACTAAAAAGTAAAGGATGTTTTACAGGATGTATTTCAGAACAATTATATCAATACAAAAATGTTATAATGTTAAGTAAAATGTATTAATTTAAGTCCAGAAATCTTACAATTTAGTACTAATTTTTTAAAAAACATTATCAGTTTTAAAGTATGATGCAGCATTGGGCAAAGTCGAGCCAACTCAAAAGTCGATCCAACCCGACCTAAAAATACATTAAGTTAATTTTTCAAAAGTCAAACGAATATGTCTTAATTAACTTTGAGATGAAACAAATTACTGGGCAAGCGGATCTTGGACACCTTTATTAAGGCCTCTCAAATCTTTGAAGCAAAACATGCTATGGAATTTTCATTTTAATCTATTTATAGTGTAAAACCATCAATGAAGCCATTTTTTTATGAGGCTACTCAAATAGCCTTTGGGCACCAAAGAAATTCACCTAGGAAGGCAAGATTTAAATGACAGGACCCAAACTCGTGTCATTTTTTTTTCTAGACTCTCGATATCCGAAAATCACGTTGAACTTCGACTAATTTGAGTCGGGAAGACCCATTTAAGGGAGCAAAGCACTCTCATCGCCAATTTTTTTCAATAATAACACTCGAACCCGAGAGGAACTAAACTCCTTGCCAATTGTACCAACAGGCATTGGTCCCAAACTCATGTCTATATAGAAAGCGAAACTTAAGATTTTGAGACTCTAACCCCTTCTACCAACTCGTGTTGGCCAAATCTTAATTTTTTTAGTGGTCATATTTTTTTATTTAGTGATATTTTAAAAACTTCGAGTAAAACCCCAATTTAATCCCTTAAATTGTAACACAGTGTCAACTTAGTCCCTGAAATTAACGAAATTGATCCCTTTCAAGGAGGAGAGATCACAAAAGTGAGTACAACCTCTCCCAACAAAGTCTTTTTCATACACATAGCAGGAATCGAACCCTTAACATGTTTAAACCTATTCTATGTCTGAGAATGATCGCATTGCTATGCAACTAAGAAAGATGAAATTCTCAAATTCTTTTCTCTCACATCTTTTGTACGCCTACTTTGTAATTATTGATTAAAGAAATTGCTTTTGAAACAACAATAAGGACGTGTTTGGATAAACAACTTAATTAAACGTTTATTCAAAAAAAAAATCAAATAAGCTAAAAACAAATTATTTTCATAAGCTTCTCTGACAAGCTTATTGAAATAAGCTAAAAAGAACTTATAGAAATATCATAAACTATTTTCATAAGTTATTTGTATAAGTTTATTTTCATAAGCTCTTTTTTTTTGTGCAAAAAAGTTTAGGTGAGCTGGGTTTCGGGGGCTCATCAGGACCGGGGCAGGTCTCATAACTCAAAGAGCGCTTACAGAGGTACTTACAGATTACCCACCAATGAGGTCCTCACATCGGTAGCGGGACTCAAACTCACGTCCTTGTGGGATATGGGTCATATCCTTACCAACTGGAACAACCTTCGTTGGCTATTTTCATAAGCTACTCCAAACGCACTCTGATTAGATGATCACTAATGTAGGGGGGTTTGAGATAAAAGAGTTTGAGAATTACTTTAAAAAATAAAAAAGATTTATCTACCACATTCCACATAACTATCCAATTTCTTTGGTATCCTTTGCTTCATGAGCGGTGTAAATGAAGGATTTTGATCTTCTTCTTTTCTTCTCTCCTATTATATTATAAGAGAAAAAGACACACAATCAAGTTTTAATGGAAACAAAAACAAATTTCTGTCATTCTGTTTCTAACAGGAGAGAAAAAACATATAAAAGGATCCAAATTCATAAATGAATTAAAAAAATGACATTAATTGGGATAAAGTTTATCCGAAATGGTTTTGTCTTTTATTTAAAATAAGTAAGGGTAAGTGTTTAGAGATCTCAAACTAAATGATTTGAGGAATGACTGAAGATTAGATATATACTTACTGACTTTACTTTGGAGAGAAACTCACGTTTAAATCAGCTTTTTGCAATTGAATATAACTAACATAGTGATTAAAGTTGAACCAAAGAATTAGTAATACAACATTATCCCTCTCTTTTTTTCCTGGACATTGAACAAATCGTTGTTCAACTCACGATTTTTCCACCAAAACAAACTTGAGAAGGGAAATGCAAAGACCAGTTAAAAATGAGAGCACTTAATTTCTAAGATTGCTGTTGCAGCATAAGGTAGTACTTAACAGCATCCCTCATATCTTCATAGCAATCAGACCCATCAAAAAAGCTGCCCAACTTCCATAGCTCCCTGTCCCCAACGTCATCCACGAAGGCCCGAATCTGAATCGCGTTTTCGGGTTGATTCGCGAACGAGTTCGGGTTATCATCCACGATAACCACCCGTTTCAAATCCCGACCCGTTTCCGAAAGATCCTTAACCAGCTTCCCTTCCACCTGGCGGCACGAGTCCCTATAAAGCCGGTGCGATATGAACCGGTTCCGGTCGAGCCGGTCCAGCACCAATGAAGCGTACTCCTTCAGCGCCGCGGTGAACACCACCACCTCAAACTTCGCCGCCAGGGATTCCAAAAACTCGTCGACCCCGGGTCGCTTCAGCACGTAGAAGTTCATGGCCTCGCCGTCGATGACCGGCCGGACGACGAAGTCGAAGCGTTCCGGCGGAGGCTCCGCCTTGGAGTGGATGAGGGTCTCGTCCAGGTCGAGGAACACGGTCCTTCTGTGGGAGACGGAGGGCGGTGGAAGTTGGTGGTCGAAGACGAGGGTTCTGCAAATGGCGTCGAAGGATTGTTGTTGTTCTTGTTGATCAAGGAAATGGGTGCTTTTCTTGAGGATTTTGTAGGATTTTTTGTTAGGGGTGGTGAGGCGTACTAATTTGGAGAAGAGCTTGGTGATGCGGCGGTGGACGGAGGCGATGACGGCGGAGGAGGCGGCAATGACATTTTTAATTGGGGATTTGCGGCGAAAACGACGGCTGCTACGCAGATCCTTCTTGAGAGATTTGGATTTGAAAGGGGTTCTCTTAACCTTTGATACCATTGCTATTTGTGTGGCTTGATTCTTGGATTGGATATCAGAAAGAGAGAGAGAGAGAGAGAATGAAAGAGATGGCGTTGAAATTGTGTGTGTTGTGTTGATGGGGGCATTTTTAAATGTAGGTACGGTGCAACGGTCACGAGCTGCCTCGGAACCGAACCTACATTCTCGCCTTTTCATTTGTCGAGCTCACAATTTCTCACTGCATTACTGTTTTAACAAAAAAAAAAAATAGTTGAATTTTATGATACCTCAAGAATAATTTTATTCTGTCTAAATAATCCAATCAGATAATAAAAATTATTTGATTTGATCCATTAATATGACTCATTTAATTGAGGTGACGTATTCTTATTGGATAAGATAACTTTTACCACAAAATTATTAGAGATACCGAGAATTCACAAAAAAAAAAAATATGATTTTGGTTTTCTTCAATTTTCGACGGTTTTTAAACCATCTTTTTTTTTTTTTAACTTTCATATTTTATATTAAATTAAATTTATTAAAACTAAGGAAATTTTGACTTATGAGAGCTGTTTTTATTAGTAATGAAGTTTGTAATAATAATGAGTTTATTTTCAATACATTGAGAGTATAAAATATTTTTATATAGGTATCCAATCATAAATTATCACATCAGTAAAAAAATTGACTTTTATCCTAATTACCTTAAAAGTCATTCATATCATGATTGTTGATTGGTTGTCTGCAGAGGTGGAGGGAGGGAGAGGCCTTTGGTTGCCATGGCTAGGGATGGCAATGAGTATCTTACCTAGGGGGTACCCGCAAAAATTATTCATGATGGATAGGGTAATTACCCTCACAATGGGTATCGGGGTGAGGACGGGTGATTACTCGTAAGATTTAATGGGTATGGGTACGAGTCCCTTAGTACCCACCCCGCCCATACCCATACCCGTACCCGCATATCTATATATTAATATTTTTTTAATTATTATTAATATATATATATATTAAATTTGGGTTACTTCTTTGGTGATACTGGAACTAATTCCTCAGTGTGAAAGATGTTTTTCATTCGAACCTACCATTTGTAAAATAGATACTATTGCCTTGTTATTAGACCAGTGAACTCGTTTCTTATGCAATTGGACCAATTGTCTAGATAATGTTGGAGTGATTGATGGTCGAAAACTATGCTAATTCATAGGTTTGTTGTGCTGTGAAATTATGTGGGTTTCACTTATTGAAATTTAATGCCGGGATGAGATATATATATATATATATATATATGAGTTTAATTGCTATGCACTGTCAGTGTAAAGTTTTTTACACTGTCAACCAATCAGAAATCATGGTATAAGTGACTTTTAAGGTAGTTAGAATAAGACTAAAACATTTTAACTTATGTGGCAATTTCTAATTGGTTGACTGTGTAAAATTTTTTTACACTGACAATGTATGCCAATTAAATCCTATAATAAATATTAAATTAAAACAATTGATTGAATTGAAATGAAAATTAACTTATTACTTTCCTATTATTCCTAAGTTCCTAGTGTCGTTCAGTTGTTCATCACTTGAGTTTCTATCCTTCTTGAGTTCTTATTCTTCCTTTTTTTTTTTATATGAATAAGTTCATATTTTTCCTAGTGCTATAGATCCTAGCATAGGACTTTAATAATGTTCTTTTTTGTTATATACTATCATGATATTTGTTTGAGAACATACCAGAATACTATGCCTTATTATATACTATCATGGTATTTTAGACTTTAATAATGTTTTTATTTATTTATTTATTGATTTTTTAGTTAATTAAAGTGCTGGTAATGGATACGGGTATGAGTACTTAGGTACCCAGCGAATAAGGGCACAGGTGCTTCAGTTGCTACCCACGCGGATATGGATCCGGGTACGGATATTTTTTTAAAACGAGGATATGGGGACGGATATTATAGTATCCTACCCATACCCTACCCATTGCCATCCCTAGCCATGGCTTCCCCAAGTTTTCAATTTTTCTTTAATATATCTATAATTTTTTTTCAATGTTATCATTATCAAAATGGAATAATTATTCAATGGATTTAATTTTAATGCAATGTGAATATTTTTTACACTCAATCAATCATATATTGCTACATCATTAAAAATATTTGATTTTTATACAAAAAGAGCTTAATTTTGATACACTTTCAGTGTAAAATTTTTTACACTATCAATCAATTACACATATGATGATTTGTGATAGGTTATCAGTGTAAAAATTCTTTACACTCATAGTGCATACCTGCTAAACCCTTTACATTAACTACATTAAAAGTCACACATGTGGTGACGTTAATTGGTTGGCAGTATAAATTTTTTTTACATTGACAGTATATCAAAGTTAAACTCTAATTTTATATCATTTACGTAATATTATATTTATTTAGCAGTGGGATGATTAGTAGAGGCATTTTGTAGGAAAATATAGTAAAACTCATTGAAATGTGAGGATGCATTAACGAATTCGTGGATTTTAATTATTGCTCCAACTTAATATTTTATTCAATTTCATATAATTTTTTTTATATACTAGTTAATTTTTTTTTATTGTTTTGTATAACAAGTCTTGGCCCCCTCATAAGAAATTTTTGGCTTCTCGCCTGTTTGTCTATGTAAAAATGTTTTACACTGTCAGTGCATAACAATTAAACTCAATAATAATATATCAAGTTGCTAATTTTTTATCAGAAAGTGGTGTCGAAATGATGTATTTAATAAATTAAACAACAATATATTTAATTTTTCAATTAAAAATTATCAAGTTTTTATTTCTTAAACTTGCACTAAGGTTTTGTTTGGCAAAAATAGCTGATAATCTAACTTATGGATGATAAGATAGCTTATAGATGATAAGCTAATTTTTAGTTGAAAGCTTATAGCTTATAATTGATAGCTGAAAAGCTAGCCAATTGAATTTGAAGTGTTTGACACAATTAGTGGTTGAACTAGCTTATAAATGTAAAATGACATAAAAGGACATATTTATGAGAGTCATGATAAAGTGAGAATTTCATTAAATTAATAAGGATAAAAATGAGAGAAAAGTTAATAAGCTATAAGCTATATAAATTAGCTTATGAAGAAAAGCTATCAGCTAATGAGATAAGCTTGTCTCTACTTTGGTCAAACAAGTTTATAAGTTAGTCAAATAAGCTATAAGCTAGCATATTGAACATGCCAAATAGAGCCTAAGAGCAATTGTAGCTAAAACCATAATATATAAACTATTATTGTGTTTTAAAAATTATGTATAGCTTTTTATGTGTTTTATCTTTTTCAAAAAAAAGTTTAATTTTGGTGAAAAGTTTTTAACATTATTAACCAATTATATATCATCACAAATGTGTTTTTTAAGATAATTATCACAAGAATCAAATATTTTAATGATATGATATTAGAGTTTAATTGTTATGCACTGTCAGTGTCAAATTTTTTATACTGTCAACTAATCAGAAATCAATGTATGAGTGACTTTTAAAGTAGTTAGGGAAAAGGTCAAACATTTTAGCTTATGTGACAATTTCTGATTGATTGTCAGTGTAAAAAAACCTTTACATTGACAGTGCATAACTATTAAATCCATGATATTATATGATTAGTTGATAATGTAAAAATTGTATATTGATGTTATATCAAAATTAAATCTTTTTTAAAATCGATGTTTCAAATAAAGCAGTTGAGAATTGCTCTGAACATGGCAAATTTTGTCGAATGCTCGTCATTTGCATTCCAATTGGGAAGTCGGCAATGCTACAGCCGATTCTCACCTGCATATATATTTTTTTAAGTTCTTAAGGGACGTAGGTTTTGGCATTGCTAATTTCCCATCTTGGCTTTTTTATGTTAATTACGAAATTTATTTGTTTTTCAGTGTTTAAATTGTGTTTTATTAGTGTGAAAATGCAATTAAATTGTGTTCTATTAGTATACAAATTAAAATTTATAATTTTATTATAAAATAATTTTTTGTTTAATATATAATATTATTGTGTAATTAATGCAAGAATGCAAATTCAGTAGAAACTTAAAATAAAAGTTAATTTATATATAAAAGTACAATATTAATTGATATCGGTACCAAATGCACTGTTTTTGAGTGATGTTTTGCACTTTTTCTCCCAAATTTATCAAGTAAATCGCTCCTAGTCCTAGTGCATATGTTTAGATTAAACTCGGTTAGTATCAGTCAAGTAATGTTCATGTGGTTTTGATGCATTTTGAGCCATTTTTTCTTATACCTTCTTGCAAAATAATTGATGCAATGTGTTTCCCTATGAAGATTTCTCAAGAGTGTACAAGGATGGAGGCTAGGATGCTTTGGAAAGTGGCTGGAATTTGAGAAAGAGATGGCATGAGGAGGTTAAATGTCTAGACATCAGCAAGACATTGAGCAAAAAAAAAGTAGAAGAATCACTTGGTGCACATAATGTGTAGACGTCCAATGCAAAAAATTTACCAACGTGTAGCACTATAAACGTGCTATAGATGTCGAGACATTAGGTGATGATATCTACACGTGATGTTTATGTTGCGAGTCCCACATTGGGTGGTTAACGAGCCTGACCGTTGCTTATATAGTTAGGTAGACCACCCCCTCATAAGTCGATTTTTGAGGGGACCTTTCGGATGCCTGAATTCTTAACATGACATCAGAGTCACGTTCTGTCCGGTGGTGTGGATAGTGCAGTTAGCCCTCGCTTGTGGTGACGAGCCCAGGCTCGAGGGGGCGTGTTACGAGTCCCACATCGGGTGGTTAACGAGCCTGACCGTTGCTTATATAGTTAGGTGGACCACCCCCTCATAAACTGGTTTTTGAGGGGACCTTTCGGATGCCTGAATTCTTAACAGCTTACGTCTAGACAATGAGAGGATTCCATACTAGGAGGGAATACCTACTCGATATGATAATTTAATACTTCTAACCAAACTGCTTTTTTTTTAAAAAAAAAAAATGCTCCACTCACATCTATGTTGTAAGAATCAAACCGGATCGGCCGATTCAACCGGTTGAATCAGGAACCAGCTGCGCCTACGGTTTGGTTAGCTCCCAAGAAACGGATGTCATGTTGAATCTTTGAAAATTTGTTGAAACCGAAGTGAATTGGCCTTACCAGCTTGAAATGGCGAACCGGAAAAGGTTTTGCAAAACCGTTCAATCCTAAAAATTCCATTATTTTCTAGTTTTTTTTATGATTTGAACTTTTTTACCTTCTTTTACTCTTCCACATTTCACGTTATTGGGACCCTAATTTTGAAATCAGAAAATGCAAACCAGAAGCTCCCATGCAGTGCTATAACTCAAAGCTCCCAGCGGCAGGCACATCTCCCTTGTCGTGTGTCTGTTGCACTCCCTCCTGTGCTGTCATTGTGCACCCACATTGTGTTGTCGTCGCACAACCCCCGCTCTTTTGTCGTCCTACCTGTTTGTTAATTCGCGTCTTCCTCCCACGCTGCTTCGGATTCAGCTATGGCACAAACACTGCATCTTCAATTTGTTCTCTGCATCTTCGGATTCAATAGGACAAAGCTAGCCTCCCACCGGCCGGTTTGTTCTCTGCATATTCAATTCATTTTGAATTTCGCTTTAGTTTTGTTTGTTCTCTATGTGACGGTGTGTTCTACTTCCCTCTAAATCTCTAATAGTTATATGTTCTATTCTCTTTTTTGCTACTATTTGTTCTATAACAATAGTTGAATCGGTTGAACCAATTGAATCATGATCTGGACATCTCATCGATTTGATCTCCGATTCGATTCTTAAAACCTTGACTCACACTCATCCCCATTCCCTAAAATATAAACAAATCCAATCATACAACCATTTATTAAAGAAAGAACTCTATAGTATTAACACCTTTGACTTTGCACTTCATTTTAACTTCTGAGATAACCTCGTTTATATATATATATATACAACATTGCAATTAAGCTATGTGGAGATTGTACAGGGAAATGTAGCAATCCAATCTAGACCAGCTAATTAGGTCTCCTTTGCGAAAGGGAGCATTGATCAAAGCTGAGAGTGACGACTTTGCGAGAACTCGATGACAGAGATTTCTTTCAATAAAAGTAGAGGTGTCTGGTCTAAAAGAGAGTCAAAACTCAATGCAAAGAAGGATTTGGTGAAAAAGACTTGGAAACTTTTCAGCTATAATGTTGGAATTCAAATTTTGATTAAAAATAAATAATTTTATTTAACTTTACCCCTAATCAAAACCCATATATATTAGGTTTTTCCTTATTATTAGCATTTAAGATTGGACCCAATCGTGGAAGTGAGTTGATTTGTATAATAAGTTTAGGAGTTACTTTGTTATCCAAAAGATCTAAGATAATTCCCAACTTATATGCATTATAATTGTCTTTATTTTATCTTATGTGAGACTTTATACTCCAACACTCCCTTTCAAGTCCAACCGGAGACCCGATTATGTCTTGCACAATTTGATTTTTGATTTTTTGTTTGTAGGCTTGTACACATTTTTTTTAGCCTCGGGGACATCAGGTCCAAAAATTTTTTCTTGGTTGCCTGGCCTTGTGCCATTTCTTGAGTCAGAGGCCTCAGATTTTTTTAATGGTCTCTGATACGATATTAGCATTTAAGATTTGGCATATTTAGGGAGTGAGTTGATTTATATAATAACTTTGAAAGTTATTTTGTTGTCCAAAAGATCTATAGATAATTTGGACTCAAATTTCTCAATTTATATACATTATAATTGTCTTTATTTTATCTTATGTGAAACTTTATACTCCAACAGCTATTACTCTAATTATAATATTGTTGTACGCTTTTTTTTCAATGTTAATAACACTTACTTGATAATTATATATTTAAAATATATTTTAATTATAAAGATATTTATTCTACAAAATTTACTTTTAACAATAAAATATGTAAATATAAATCACTATTATAAATACACTTTTAATCAAAAATCAAATATACAAAACTTAATACTTCAAAATTAATTTTACAAAAGGGTTCACAAATACATCTACTGTGATCGCTCAGACCGCACATGGTGATCGGGGCAAATAAAACAAGAAAACAATTTATGATTATTTTATGAGGTAGTAACTGAGGAGCGAATAGGCGAGTGCAGGAGGAGGACAAGTTGAATCCTATCTCCTATATATTATCTCTTTTCCACGGCCCACTTAATTATTTTCCCGTGGGGAAAGGAATGAACGAAGTTTAAGATTGGAAACGAACGGCCCCCCTTGCTTCTTTATCCCCACCTCTTAAACAACTTGTAATATAGCCTTTGTTTTAAAATTGTTATGTTTCTCCCCTTGTTTTTTGTCATCTCTTTGATTTTTCATGCTGATTAAAATTGTCATTTGTCCTTACCCTATGTTTTAGAAAAGAATTTGATTGTCATTTCTTTTATATACATAATAATAATTGCAGCTATCACCTTCAGGGAAAGAAATACTTAAATATTATGATAGTAATATTCTCATTATAGTTTATATCTATTTATTTGAAAATGTTATTACTTTAATTTGATTGCATATATTTCATTATGTAATTTGTATTACATTTTTGTGGAATTCATGTATGTTTCAAGTTATATAAAGATGCTTTCCTTTTCTTATTTGCTAAGATAACAACCAAATCAATCACATTAAGATTGCATTTGAAAAAATTTATAAGAATAATTTATGGAATTAAACTTATACAAATAATTTATGAAAATAGTTTATGATCTTTTCATAAGCTTTTTTTAACTTATTTTCATATGTTTGTCAAAAAAGCATATAAAAATGAGTTATTTTTAGCTTATTTATAAAAAAGTTTATTGAATAAACACTTTATTAAGCTGTTTATCTAAATGTACACGACGTGCCTCTAGATCTTTTTTAAAAAAAAATCAATTAGATTTTGTTGGCCTAGGATACGCCAACAGGTCTTAAAAATAATCAAAAACAATCTGTCCTTGTTTCCCGTTCAAATGTGTAGTTGCCACTCTTGTCTTGTGTCCTTATATTCAACACAAATAATTAAATGATATTTCTTTCATGTTTGGTAAATAAAAAAAATGCTAAAATTTAAGAAATCTTTTTTATGTGCTTTTGTAATTTGAAACTCATCTTTTTAGGTTTCTTATAATATCCTCCCTGCGCAATTAGGAAATTAATCACACGAGATACTAGATGATATTGAAGAGCTGATCTTTTTCAATCAGGTTTTATCCGTATATAAGAGATAGGGATCGCTCATGAATAATTTTTTTACACGGTTAACCAATCACAAATCATCTTATAACTAAATTTTAAAATAATATTATAAGAGTTGATCATTCTTAATGATATAACAATGAATCATGCTAAACAGTGTCCTAAAGGTAGTCTGACAGTGGTTACGGAATTAATATATCGAAAACATTTAATGAAAATCACAACTTTTCAACTTTTAATATATTGAATATATCGTTTTTCAATACAATTTTTTTATATTTGATTCCTTAAACAATATTTTTAGGATACTGATTAATATTTTTCTACAACAATTAATGATGATATGGTACATAATAAGCTTAAATCTTATCAATAATACTTCATGAGTAGGACCGTCTCATTAAATCCATGAAGATTAGTCCCCATTATACAGTACAAACAACAAATTATTACATATTTTTTGGAGTACAATAAACGCTTACTTTTGAGATAATATTTACTTTTGATTTTAAGTTACTAATTTAAAATTAATGGTTAAAACCGTTACATGAGTGTACATTATGTGTTACGGGTAAAGATCCTCTCCAATTATTTAAAGAAATGGAAGGTTTCATTACTATAATATTGGATGTATAAAATATATAAAAGCCTAATAAATATCACTCATTTTAAAAATAAATATCTTTATACATAAAAAATTATAATAATGAAGCTTTCTATTTCTAAAGAAATGGAGAAAATCCTCAGTCATATGTTACATACAACGACATGGTAAGATTTCTCTAAATCCAATAATTTTTATATCCTATATTCGGATAAACTCCATTTGTAAGTTTATTAATCTCACTCCTCTTGGAGAGAACCACCATTCACGGTTATATATAACAAGAAATAATATTAAAGTGTACCATTAAAAAGAAAAAAGAATTGATAAAAAAGTGTATAAAGAAATAAGAAATAATAAATAATAATAATAATAAATAAATGACCATTCTGTATATTCTTTGATGCAACTAAACCAATTGTCAAATATAGGAATGCTCGTTTAAAGAAAGAAATCAAATGAATATTAATGAAAAATCATGTTTATCAGAATTTAAGTTCGATTTTTTTTTCTCTAAGAGGGTGTTTGGAATCTTACCAGGTGCTGTTTTTATAGTAAAAGTTGGTATTTGGAGTAAAATGATTAAATTGTAAATAATTATTTTTATGAGAAAAAATTGTTTTTAAAAAAGTTTAAAGTTTGAAGTTTATTTAAAAAATTCTTAGATTATGTTGAAGTGAATAATATTTTTCTCATTTTATTATGTAAAACTAATTATCAAATAAATATTATTAAATTATACAAATAATTTTATACCCTCATTTTATAATTTACTAAATTGAAAATGATTTTTTACATAACTTAAACGAAATAAAAAATCGTAAAACGATTTGCAACAAACACATCAAAACATAATAATGACTATTAAAATAATTAATTTTTCGCATCTAATCCAAATATACTAAAAATGTATCTGTATATCCGTGCATTGTGGCCAATTATATAAAATTATTTCTCTCAACAATTATATTTTGCATGAAAATTAATGTAACAAATAAGAGCGTCTCTACTCTTTAATGATACACGTCATTAGAATTGCTTGACTCATTTTTTATGAATTCCATAATATTACATCATTACTTTTTATATATATTAATTTAAATAACTCTAAAAAGTAGGAATACTTCTATAAATAACGATGGCTTATGTAAACAACATTTTTTATATCTAAATGTCATATTATGCTCCAACAATACTATCGTCTCAAAATCAATTCTTACGTTTTTAAGCAACTCCCGTTAAATATCATCTAATAGCACCTAAATACATTGCATTTTATAAAAAAAATAAGGAAAAATCGTTATTATATAGTAAAATAAGAAAGAGTAGAATTATAAGTTGAGGCAGAATATTAAATGGAAAAAAAGGGAAACGATGATAATTATCACAAAGGCATAAGGAAAGAAATGCGTGGCCCCCTTTGATTAGAGAGGGTGGAAGGCAATGCAATTCGTTGAGATGTGAGCACTACTTAACCCCGCACCCTCGTTTCCCCACCGCACAAATAAAACACACACTCAAACGTTCCTTCGTTCGTTCCTCTCTTTCTCTTTCTCATTCTCAATAATAATAATGGAAGGATCTGGAGTAGTAACCGTCTACGGTAACGGCGCAATCACGGAGACCAAGAAGTCTCCCTTCTCCGTGAAGGTGGGCCTGGCCCAGATGCTCCGTGGCGGCGTTATCATGGACGTCGTTAACGCGGAGCAGGCCCGCATTGCTGAAGAAGCCGGTGCGTGCGCCGTCATGGCTCTCGAGCGCGTCCCCGCCGACATCCGGGCCCAAGGCGGCGTGGCCCGAATGTCCGACCCACAACTCATCAAAGAAATCAAGCAGGCCGTTACCATCCCCGTCATGGCCAAAGCCCGCATCGGCCACTTCGTCGAAGCCCAGATCCTCGAAGCCATCGGCATCGACTACGTCGACGAGTCCGAGGTCCTGACCGTCGCCGACGAAGACAACCACATCAACAAGCACAACTTCCGAATCCCCTTCGTCTGCGGCTGCCGCAACCTCGGCGAGGCACTCCGCCGTATCAGGGAAGGTGCCGCCATGATCCGCACCAAGGGAGAGGCCGGCACCGGCAACATCATCGAAGCCGTGAGACACGTGCGGTCCGTGATGGGTGATATTAGGGTTCTGAGAAACATGGATGATGATGAGGTTTTCACCTTCGCGAAGAACATTGCTGCTCCTTATGATTTGGTTATGCAGACGAAGCAGCTCGGGAGGCTCCCGGTGGTTCACTTTGCCGCCGGCGGCGTAGCGACACCTGCGGATGCGGCGTTGATGATGCAGTTGGGTTGCGATGGGGTGTTTGTTGGTTCTGGTGTGTTCAAGAGCGGTGACCCTGCGAAAAGGGCGAGGGCGATTGTGCAGGCTGTGACTCATTACAGTGATCCAGAGGTGTTGGCTCAGGTTAGCTGCGGTTTGGGTGAAGCCATGGTGGGTCTGAATTTGTCGGACAGCAAGGTTGAGAGGTTTGCGAGCCGCTCCGAATGATTGTGAGTAGTGTGTGCCTTTGACCGTGATGCTCTATCTCTTTCGGAATTGAAATTGAATTTCAATTAAGGGTTTTGTTTTCTTCTAGTGGTGTTAGTTGGTGTTATTCCATTATTATAATAATAAGTTTATGTTTTGATTCTTCTCATGTTGGAACTGTGTTAATGGAAAAAAAAAAAAAAAAAACAAACAAACAAAAAGCTAGCAAATTGGGCCTTGTAATATGCCGACGCTTGTTTTACCCATTTAATGTTTTAATGTCACACTGTTTATCAGATATTCCATTCTTGTTTGAATGTTGAATTCTGAGTTTCATGTTGGATCTTCATTTCTTGCTTATTTGATTCCATTTTCTGCCAGTTCTTCGTTGCAAGGTTTGTTTTTTTATATCTAAATTTGGAATGGTTGAACAAGATTGTGGCATGGTTGGTGCCCTTTAGTAATGCGTGAAATGTGATTGGAAAATGACAATTCTAGTGGCTGTAGAGAAATTTAGGTTCTCTTTGCTTTGTTTCCAGTACAAAGCTTTGACAACAGGAAACAAAATAAAAACAAAGCAAACAGGCCCTTAATGCTGAAAGTTATTGTTCTGAATGCTATTTTAGGTCTTTGAATATTTTTAATCGTGTGTTGTATGCAATTTATGTTACTCAATTGAATAGGGAACAAAGCCTGCAGCTTATCTTTGTTAATGTACCAGTGTGGTCTGCTCTCAAATATCCCTCCACTCTAGTGATCCTTGACTTCTTAATTGTACTATATTCAAATAACTTTCATCATTTTTTTGCATATCCGTTTTCTTGTTTAATTTAGTATATAGCTTCCCTTGCAATACTTTACAATGATTGAGTTGTGCCACAGGATAATATTTTGTTATCCGGCTTTGATATTGTTGTCTCTCCGACCTTGTCTATGATGTCACTCTATTGCTAGACAGTTCCTTTTTTTCAGTTTTAACTTTTAATCTATCTAGAGAAGATAGAATGGTAGATATAAGATGTATGTTACCCTTTCTGAGAAAATGACCTAGCTGAAATAGATGGGCGACAAAATAAGGTGAAAGAGAACAAAATGACATAGTAGCAGTGTCACAGCATGTTACTGTAATCTCAAGTAACTACAGCTGCATCTCTTCTCAATTTCTATTCCTATGTTATGAAGAAATCTATCTACTGTTGAATTTATCTCACTCCTCAATTTCATGTCCCTTCTCCATTAATCCGAAAGGTACATATAGGGGGAGGCTCCTTAATCTTTTTACTCCAGAAGTGTCATTCTCAATTTTGTTCCCCAGGGCTAGAGTCCCAGCATATGAGCATAACCTATTAAGTATTACCCAATCTACTGAGCTTTAACGATAGATCATTAAGAATTGGGAATACCTGGTTGTGTGTCTCCGTCCTCCACGCCTTATGGTTCCTTTGGTACATTTTGCAAATGAATCTTATGCATAGGACCTATGCAACTCTCAACTCTGAATTGTTATTTAATTGCATTGGTTAATGGTACAATTATTTTAGACTAGATTTGTATGTCAATCATAAGATTATATTTGAATGTTAACTGTGTTAATGACTGTAACTGCGGTTTTATTTGTCTATGAAGCTGTTGCTTGGTTTAAGTTGTTCCATTTTCCTCCAATATATCGGCTATTGCTATACTCAGTCCAATATTATATAGGTTAAATACTGCCATTTGGTTTCTTTGTATATTTAGTTATTTACTAATATCTTGGCAGATACTCTGGCTTCCTTTGCATTAGATAGAAAGTTTTATGAGTGAAGTCCAGCATATTGTTTTCAACGTAGACTCGGGCATGCTTGCTGCATGAAAACCCCAAAGATCCTGAATCGAGGACTTGGGTTCACTTTCTTAATGTAAATTAAACATTCGTTGTCACTGCCGAAGTGGTAATAAAGGAAGAATAGTTAGTGAATCATTATACGACGATTACAACAAAATTATAAAAATCCAAAGTACACATAATTCATCCCCTTCGTTCGTCTTGCATAATTTATAATATACTCTGAAAATGCTAGTGTGTTTTTCAAACATAAAGCTGGCACTTGGGAAATGGATATGAAACTAACATAGAACTGGAGACAATTACTCATATGGCACGTTGCAGCTGGAGGACTGGTGTATTTGGTTGGAGATGCATACATTTTCTATGGGCCCAATTTTATCGTTGCGTATGTTATGGGACGCGTTTGTGTTTATGGCATTATGGCCTCGATATGCAGAGATCGTACCGGTTTATTGTAATTTTGAACTTTAGGCTTCTTTTAATATCTCTGATTAGTTTGGATGATATGAAAGACTCAGAGTTGTTGCTGCCAACATGTGAAGGTAAAGTTTATCCTTGCCCCTGGTTGTATTTCTCGGCTTCTTTGCCTTATCTTTTTCTTTTACCCTTGCCCCTCCGAAAAAAGAAAAGAAGAAAACAAAGGCAAGCCCATAGGAATTAACACTTTGTACAGTCCCGTGCCATTTAAGCTAAAGATAAGTTAAAGTGAAAAATGAGAAAGTAAGAGTAATGTATATACAACTTTAATTAGTTAAAGTGTGATGAGATCTTAATTCATTTTAGCTAATCAAGGATGGATATATCTTTATGTTTTTATTTTATATTTTTGTTCACTTTAAAGCATTTTGATCCTTAAGATTCGAACCATTTTGTCATCAACTGGATCCATTTCTGGAGGACCTAACGTGCAAAGGAGCAAACCACCTGCATATAGGCAGCAAAACCATCTCGAGTTCAACCCATTTTTTTAATGTTTTTTTTTTTTTATCATGAACCAATATTTTATTTGAGAGAGAAAATGCACCAGACATTGATTGTGATAGTCTTGGCCTGTTTGTTCAACCTGTGTGGAGGAGGTGGCTGGATCTCGCTTGTGGTTGTGGGGACATTTTAAAGGGCAAATCTTTATTCCTGGGCTCCATGGAGTTGAGCATCCATCCACTAAGGATATAATGGGTATTTCTTATAAAACAAAAAAGTTTTAAAAAAATAAAAAACTAAAAAGTCATCGCTACTCTTTCATTAGGGATGGTAATGGATAGAGTCTGGGTAGGATATTATAGTATCTGTTTTCATACCTGTGTTTGAAAAAAATATCCATATCTAGACCTGTACCTATGTGGATAGCAACTAAAGTATCCTTATCCGTATCCTTTACGTATCTAAATGTCCATATCCGCATCCATTACCCACACTTTAACTAAAAAACAAAAAAAAAATAACACAAAGAAAGGAAGAGATAAAATAAAGGAACAATTTGTGGTTGTGTGCAGGAGTTACGGTGGTGGGAGAAATTGAAGAGAGGGGATAATGTGAGAAGAGGGATCTTCTGGGTTGTGAGGAGGTGCGATGAAGGAGTGAGGAAAGAAAAAAATGAAGAGGGGGATAGAGATCGTGAGGTGCTACGAGACGTGGAGAAGAGATGAGACTCTGGAGGTTGATGAATGAAGATGTTGGAGTGGTGGTGTGGTGCTCAATGGCTACTTCATGTTTAGGTGATTAAGTCTGAAAGGAAAAAATAATTAACAAACCTAGGTTACATTAATTTTATTTTTAAAATTTAATATATAATTATAATTATAGGTATTAATATAAATAAATAAATATATAAATATATATATTTATATATGTCGGTGCCGGGCGGGATAGGTACTAAAGTACCTGTACCCGCATCCATACCCTCTCTTGTTTGCGGGTTAATTATCCAGATCTGGATCCGTACCCATAAAACGGATATTTACCTTACTTATCAAGGGTATTTTTTGCTGATACCCAATGGATAGGGTCCAAATTGCCATCCTATCTCGCATCGATGCATAAGCAGAGCAGTGCTCCGGTAACATGGTTCCTATTTCCGCCACCGTTGTCGTTCAATTCCTGATCGCCGTTCAGTTTCCGCTAACAAAGCAGAGCAGTTCTTCCAAAATGTGGTTCCTATGTCCTCTACCGTCGGCTATCTCTGTTTCGTCACGATCACCGGCGTTTCCGTCACCATTGGCTACCTCTCCAGTGAGTGTGCTTCTCTTTCTCTCTCTCCCTCTCATTTTCCCACTTTCCCCTGTTACATTAAATCAAATTGAATTGGGAATTGGGAATTTTGTTTGTTAGGGATTAAGCCTGAGTGTGGAGCAACGAGCTTGCGTGCTGGATCTGGCTGGGTATGGTGTGTGATGCGTGGTTCAGGCGTAAATGCTGTGTGATCCTGGTGGCGCAAAAACAGCAAGCGGTGGCGCGGGGTATGGACGGTGGTGCGTTGACGGTTACTGGGGTCACGTGGTTCTGCAAGCTAAAGTAATTGCGTCTT
Source organism: Ammopiptanthus mongolicus (assembly GCA_039655645.1). Classification (NCBI taxonomy): domain Eukaryota; kingdom Viridiplantae; phylum Streptophyta; class Magnoliopsida; order Fabales; family Fabaceae; genus Ammopiptanthus; species Ammopiptanthus mongolicus. The sequence goes on along the minus strand of CM077344.1, from coordinate 101,391,352 downwards.
CTGCGGCTTGGGTCGTGGGTCTGAGCGTGGGTTACAGTGTATGGTGTGGCAGGAACAACCATGGCAACGGTAACTCGCGGTGGTGGAGGAGGACATGGGAGTTATGTTATTTGCGATTGATGCGTGGTGGTGAGAGTTGTTGGTTGGGGGGCTAGAATCAGGGGACCTTCCATGGTGACTGGTAATTTGATGGTCTCATGGTTGCATTCCCCCTAAACTTTGCGGGTGGCTCATATGGTGCATTATATCAGAGAAAAAGGTAGAAAAGAATCTGCTCTATGCTTGATTTGTTGCTGCTTGTTTTCTTGATAATTTACCTTTCTTACTACCTTTCCCTTCTGGCAGTATAGAAGATGACTCTTTATTTTGTGAAGTCTCAATCAGAGAAAGAGTGGTGGCGGACCGGAGCAACGGCGCGGTGGCTCGAGTTGGTGGCAGCAATGGGCGGTGAAAGCATTTCTGATCATTTTAGTTCCGGCATTGTTGCAGGGGTGGGCTGTCGTCGGTGACAATGGAGTGGCGGTGGTGGGTCACCGTCGGTGGGGTGGAATAGTGGTGTGGATGAAGGTAGAAGAAGGGTGCAATAAAATAAATGAAACTACACATATGTTTCATCCTCCACTCCCATAATGGAGGATTGTACACAAAGCCCATTTTAAAACTTTTGGTCAAATATCAAGAATTTAATCCAATCATTCCATGATAGAGAGTTCAATGGCAATGTCTTCAATCCTCCATAGTTAAAGTGGAGGATCCATCCTCTTCTCTTATACACCATTGATTTAATACATCAAAGAAATCAATGGCTGAGATGTTGTCAAGGTAACCGGCTGAAGCAGTTACATCTTTTCCCTCTCTCTTCTCCCTGCTTCCAATCCCAAAGTACAACTGTAGAATCCGTAGAATCCGTTTTTTTTTCTGTTAAGTTATTGATGTAATAATTCCTTAACTAGAGAAATGTAAATAATTGGTATAAACAAGTAATCTGGATACCTATTCTTAGCAGATACAACCGACATAAAAGAAGGAATAAATAAAAGGAACCATTATGATTCAATATGTTACATCTAATACAAACGAACACCATGAATTACATATCTAGCAGTATTGTGCATAATCAATACAAATAGAATGTTAAATACAGGCTCAATCCATTGAAAATTCCTTGTTTCCATGTCAAGCGAGGATTAAATCCACTAAAGATCAGACTGCAAAATCTCCATCAATGATTCAGATCTGCAAATACCAAAAAACATCATCCTCTTCCCTCATTACCCAACTAAAGCTTCAATTTGCAAGTACCACCACGCCGGCACCTCCGCTATGTCGTCCCAACCAGCGTTCGCCGTCTAGATGTCTCCTCCGTGCGGCCCTACCCTTCCTTGTTTCGTCCCTTCACCCCCATCTCTCTCTCTTCCTTTTATGTTTGAATCATCTATGCGTTTGTAGTTTGTTCAAGCATTTTTTTTCCTCAGAAATTGTTCCTTTCTTATTCCAAAAAAATAAAAGATGACCTTTTTTCACTTGACAAGGGAAGAAGATCTGGAACAAAACGCGATGAAGAGGACTTCGATCTACAACAACACTTTAATTCAATTCCAGGCTGAAAAAAAGAATTCAATTCAACAGAGAGAAAGGTAGAGAGGAAGAAGAAGATGGAATCTTTAATATGAATTTATGATAATAATCCAGCTTAATTATCAATTTATTTTAATTAAATACTTACTAAACATCCCTTAATTACCGGTTCGTTTTGGAATTAAGACCTATTGTCACCGATCAAACTTAGGGAGTATCCATCCTTAACACTTGGGTTGGAGGATTAAAGAATTGCCCCAATTCAATAGTCCACATTGTTCCATATATAAGGACTTAAGGAGTGTGGGTGCATCACTTATAGGAAGGTGCAGCTTTGTCTTCAATCCTCACTCCCTATAGGGAAGATGTAACATCCATCAATTCTAACCATTGATATAATATTAAAATAAATCAATGATTGAGAATAAAAAGGGAAAAACGGGAAAAGTAGAAGAAAAAAATCAACCTCCCCCTCCCTGAATGCATCGTCTGCTACACCTCAAGCTCGTCATCCGCGGCCACCGCCCACCACCACCACCACCGTCCCCCGGCACCCCCGACAACCTCTACGTCTGCGAAGACCCTCCACTTTCGTTTAGCATCCAAGCGTGCGTTTTAACCTCTCTCTTTTTCTTTTGCTTGATTTTTAATATTTTTTAGGATCATGCTCTCAAATTTCCTCACAAGGCTTCAAATTTGTGGTTTGTTTCAGGTGATGATGATCGTGATTTAAACTTCCAATCCAATTCCATGGAGATCATTAACAACAACGACAATGACAATAACCACCTTGCAATTATCCGTGATCGCTGCCTCTCCCTTTCCCCTCTCTCTAAAGTATGAATTTTTCCTTTCCCAAAATCAAGTTTTCCATGACAAATCGAAACGGTTCGATCATGAAACCGCGATGTACAAAACATGGTACGATTTACGGAAGTTTTAAGCAACATCTATTCTAATTCTCCATTCAGCCGGAAAAACCACCACCAATCTCCGCCGAACCGATGTCGACCCTCGATTCCAAACCTTCCCCGAAGCAAATTCCAACACAGCAACCCGATGTCGAAGCTGTAACACCCGGGGCTGACGAGGGCGGGGAGTGATCGTCGGTGCATGAGGCACGGACAAGGAGCGGCTCCTGGCAGGCTTCTAGGCGGAGGGATACATGAATGAACCGATTCACACCGGAATGAGAGGGATCCTGAGGCTGTGCAGGTATGGGACTGTACAGTTGGCTTGACTTGGAGTAATTCTGGGATGGGTGACCTCCTGGGAAGTTTTCCTAGGAAGCGTGTGAGTGAGGACAAAGCACGCTGAAGAGACTTGTGTTGGTTTGTGGGGACAGTCGGCAATCCTGAAAGCAGTCCGGGCCGTTACAGAAGCAAAACCTCCTCCTCCATCCCAACCAGGTTCAGAGTCTTCGAAAGCCGAAGCAGAATGAGATGAAGAGGAGGAAGGAGAGTGCGAGTTTTGCTTGTTCATGAAATCAGGCAGGTGCAGAGACACATTCATCGATTGGGAGAAGTGTGTGGAAAATGCAGAGAAGAACAACGAAGATCCGACGGTTCTGGTCTCAAATCTTTGTGGTTTTTGTTTTTTAATTTTATTTTAGCATAATATCCATTATAACCTTGGTGTATCAAAATTCAACTAAAAGGAGTGAGGATTAAAGATTTTCCTAGAAGGTGCACCATAGACGTACCTTGCAAAATAGTCCAAAATCATGATAAGTTACGTGACACTTTCTATTCAAAAATTATCATCTATCACTAAATACCCAAAATTTTTTTTTTATCATCTATCATGATTTTGGATCACTTTACACAACTCTTGGGAGGTTAGGGATCTTGTTGTATATTTTAAAACTTGGAATATGAAGCAAATTGAAGAGTGTAATTTGTACTTTTTTCTTAATTTTAATAAATGTTTGATATTTTAACATGATGAACACAGGACTTAAATAGCTAATATTTTTAAATTTTTTAAAATATAATAACAACAAAGATGTATTACAGTCGGTCAAAACAAATATAGGATCTCGTATATGACCCCTTAAGTCAGCTCAGTTAGTAGCTACAGGTTAGGTGAAGCTGGGTGTGTGGGTTCAAATCCCCACAATGCGTTTCATCTTTTTTTCATTTCATATTTTTCTCTTCCACTCTTTTTTACAAGGTCTACTTTTTTTTTTTTTACTAAATTTATAAAGTCTACTATGAAACTCCTTTTGAGTCAAAAAAAAATTAAACGTTCTTAATGTCTAGACAAGATCCAGCATGCAAATTACAAATTAGAGTGATGTCACAGTAGAAATATTTCCGGGCCAGTGTTTTGAGGGAGGGGTGGTTTCTGATGCAAGCATTATCAAATTTTATCTAGAAACAACAATATATCTAATAGATTTGCCGTACTGATTATTAATCTATCAGTTATGTTATTTGAATATTAAAATTTGAATATTATATATATCTATTTTTATTTTTTATTTATTTTTTATCTTCATAGATATATATCCTTCTCAAAAATATATCAAAAAACAAAAAAACCTTGGGTTGAAATGTTCAAACATCTTTACTGTTAATGTAATTTGCTTATACTATTTAAGCAGTTGCGGTACTTTATTGTCGTCACGAATCATCCATATTCACTATTCTCTTTGAGCATGTGGACGAAATGTTCTGGAAAGCGCGGCCTTCTTCTTCTTCTTATATAAACCAATGCTTACTACAAAATGTTCTTGGACCAGTAACCCACGTGCTTCCAAGATTTTATTTGGTGGCAGAAATGCAGCTAGCTGTCTTAAACATATTCTGGTCCAGAACAGGTAAGTAAGATTATCATTACACACTGTGCGAAGTGAATAATTGTTCTGGGTTTACCATGACAGTTTGACATCTAGCTATGAAGCAGTGACAAAGACAGAGACAAGGACACCAGACATGAAATGGACACGGATATGCTGACATCGATAATGTCCAAAATATAGTTGTTTAAGTTTATAAATATAGGACACATTAATCCTTAGATTTAATTTAGATATTTATTTATTTGTTTATATATCTCATTAATCATTTTATTTGGTTCGTTAGTGGTCCTGCATGGTCCATGACGAATTTTGACCATAAAAAATGAATGAAAAGTAAAAAATAATTTTCTGGTATTTTGGGTTTTAAAAGTGTACATATTTTTTTTGTACTTTTTATTCATTTTTCATGGAGGAAATTCGTTATGGGCCATGCAGAACCACTAACAGACCAAATAGGATGGTTAATGAGATACATAGACAAGTAAATGGACGTCAGAACTAAACCTAGGGACTAATGTATCCCGTGTTTGTAATTTGATGGACTAAATTGTTAGTTTATTTTTTTCAGGAACTAAAAGTGGATCCTCGAAAATTTTCAGGGATTAATTTGGGTCTTCACTCTAAATTTAAATATGAACATCATTTTAAAAGATCTAAACTGAGAATCAAGATTTATATATTCGTCATATCAAAATAAATACATAAGCATTACTATAATACATTTTTTCCTTTAATAATGAGTCTTGCAAATAATAAGAGATATCATTATATAATTTGAGCACTTTGTTTCTTTACAAAAAGATTCTTACATAAGAACATGAACTATATCTTTCACCTTTAAACTATCCATGTATAACCAAAAAAATTCAAGAGTATCCTTTCAGGTGTCCAACCTCATAGAAGTGTTGGCTAGGTGTACAACCAGGGTCAGAGCCGAAAAAATTAAATTTTTAATTGGATTCCTAACAAGGAGTATCGGATATGTGTCGTGTCGGTATCGGATCGGACACCGCCAAAGGCAGGAGTGTCCATACTTCATAGATATGTACAACATCATACAATGCAATGGAATAAACACAAACATTGAAGCCAATTACTATCATTGGTGAGATTGCCCAAGGACAACCTGTAATATGATGGTTGCTTATCCCTGAAATTCCTCTGAATTTGGATTAATTCCTTATCCCCCCTTCACCTAGCGGACTGTATAATCTTTATTTTTCTGGCCTAACGGCAAGGTACAACTGATATTGAATGTAGGGAGGGAAACAACATCTCGGAGAATCCATGTTACCTTAGATGACTCATATTAGATGATAATGAGGATCTTGAATATTTTCCCACAGAATGTGCCTTAATTGGAAATGGAAAGTTCTATAAAGCATGATCACTTTAAAATAGTTGCCGTGTTTGCGTTAGAAAGTATCTGATATCAGACACTCCAAAATAGAATTATTTCTCACAGAAAGTGCCTTAATTGGAAGTGAAAGTGTTCCGGTGATATATGGTGAAAGTGTGAAGCCATTATTATTAATCGGTGTGTTTATGGAATAAGACTGCGCTAAAGTGAACTTCTATCCAAAATTGAACTTCTATCCAAAATAAGAAAATAAGAGTATTTTACTGTTAGTGTAATAAAATGCATAGAGATATTATTTATTTTATTAAATTAAAGGTGAAAGTACCGTTACTTACTTTAATGACAGCTTTTTTCGTGTCTGTGTGACTTGTTTTGAAACTCTCCTTTCATTCGGGCTCTGCCTATCTCATTTGCATCGGGAACTAGGTTATGCCGCTTTCTCATCTAATTCCAATTTAGGATGAGGATTTTATATTTCATTTTAATGTATTATATTATATCGTAATTAATAATTATATAAGTTAAAATTTTATTTAATATTAAAAAAATAAAATATATGATAAAATATTATTAATTAAGATATAATAGGATATATCAAAATAGAACAGAAAAACTTCATCCATACTTTTATGCCGTTAACTTTATTACTCGTGTAGAGAGGTATCAGCTGGCAATGTTTCAGTCAAATTAACAGCTGAGCATGTGACTTGTTGCCGTGTACATAAAAACAAGAATTGTCATATATTTTGTCCAGATTTACATTATGGAATGGCTGATGGTGAACACATATCTGGGCCTTGCTGATATAAATGATTTTTTTACTAGTTTAAGCATATTAAAACTGTCAGACTAAAGAATAAGCATTTGGTTTTTGTGTCTTTAGTTCTTTATTAATATTTTGACAGATTGGAGTAGGAATAGGTTAGGTTAAATTAGGTTCTGATAAATCTAAGTTTGATTTGTGTTTTAATCTTAAGGCCTGAGTCTGACTTATTTGTCTGATATAGGTCAATTTTTAAGGTCTAACCTGGCCTACTTCAAAGTTTGGCCTGACCTGTAAGCCTATTTAAAAGCCTACTTTTCAACAAGACCTTTAAATATGTTTCCACCTATAAATATGCCATAGACCTTTACTTGTAAATAGGCTTGTAAGCCTCTAATGATAAAGAAGATGGTAAGCCTATATTGATAAATAGGCTATTAGGCCTTCACAAATAAATATGCAAGTAGAGCTCTACGTTTAAATGAGTCAATAGGCCTTTACTTTCCAATGCTATAAATATTTAACATATAATTATGCTATAAATAATTATGCGCGCCTAAATTATATTATATATATATGTGTACGTGTGTTAAATATGAAATAGACAGGTACAATCACTAGAAAGGGGTTGAATAGAGTTTGACAACTTTAAGCGAAAATATAAACTTTTTCGCAAGCACAGATGAAGACAGACGAGTAAGTCAAGACAGGTCAATCAGACTAGTAACTCGTCTGAAGGTTTTCACAGAAAGCCACACAAGCATGCATGAAGAAAAGGTTTTGTAAAACGATTATACCCTCCTTAGTTAGAAGATAAATAAGTTAAATAAACAAACTAAAGAGTTAAGATAAAGAGAGAGATCACACAACAGGTTTTATCCTGGTTCACCCCTTAACAAATGAGGCTACGTCCAGTCCTTGGCAACGCCAAGTTTTCTCACTATAACTGAACAAGTTACAGAACAGACAGGTATTGTTTTCACACCTAGCCTCTTCAGGCTCTAAGACGAGTATTGTTTGCATACCTAGCCTCTCCAAGCTCAGACGAGTATTGTTTGCACATCTAGCCTCTCCAAGCTCAAACGAGTATTGTTTGAGAGAAGTTTGTAAATAAATTACACTTTGCAAGGCTTTCACAAGCACTCAGACGAGTGTATTATATGTGAAGTTCTAAAAGACTGCGTAATAACTTCAAATGATTGAAGAATAAACAATGAAAGATTGAAGATATAAATGCACAGAGTAATTGCTCTTTGAATGCTGTGATCGTTCTCTGCTTGGATCTTCAAAGTCTTCTTCATTAAATAGACTTCAAGACATTAAAGCCGTTAGAGATAATTTTGAAAGCTTGACCTTTTGCAGATCTTCATTTAATGTAAATAGAGTCATTCTGGTCAGCCATTAAAGCTTGAGAACTTCGTTTGTTCTCTATCATCAGAATGACAAAGTCTTCTGATACACCTTTGGTCTTAGCAGGTCTTTATATATGCTCTTTGTCCTCAGAGGGAAGTCTTTCCCTTTTTGTGTAACTTGTAGTTATACTTAGGTAAAGTACTTTGTTGAAATTCCTTTTCAAGAGACGAGACAGCTTTCATCCATTTGCAACTTAGATGGAGTCTCGAAGGGAGTTCAATGGTCTTGAAAGTATTTCTTCAACGTTAATCAACAAACAGGTGAGTAACTTCATTAGACGGGTTGACTTTTGGTAGAACTTCAGACGGGTGAACTTTCCTTAGTTCAGACGGGTGAACTTTCCTTAGTTCCAGACGTGTGAACTTTCCTTAGTTCAGACGGGTGAAATTTCCTTAGTTCCAGACGGGTGAAGACTTCATTAGACGAGTTGAAGGGATTTCTTCAACGTTGGTCAACAGACTGGTGAAGACTTCATTAGACGAGTTGACTTTTGATAGTACTTCAGACAGGTGAATCTATCTTTGATCAGACGGGTGATAATACACTTTTGCTATAAAACACTTAATGCTTATTATTTTAATCTCCACATTGAGTAGACGAGTTAACCACCATAGACGGGTTCAATTAAATCATTGAATAAATGTTTTACTCTCATCAAAACTATGGTAAATGCACATCAGATATTTTGGAGATTCAACAAAATAGGCCAGCCTGATAGGTCAAATAGGTTTTTTTAAAAACCTTAGCTTGACCTCTTTAGCTATATAGGCTTTTTTAAAAACCTTGACCTGACATTTTTGTTAAATAGGTTAGGTCAAGCTAGGCCTTAAATAAGATAGGCCATAAGTCCCCGACGAGCGGTCTAGCCTATTCCCACCTATATTGACAGATACTCCGGCTTCCTTTGCACAAGATAGAAAGTTTTATGAGTGAAGTCCAGCAGATTGTTTTCAACGTAGACTCGGGCATGCTTGCTGCATGAAAACCCCAAAGATCCCGGATGGAGGACTTGGGTTCACTTTCTTAATGTAATTAAACTTCTGTTGACACAGCCAAAGTAGTAATAAAGGAAGAATGGTTAGTGAATCATTTAATTATACGACAATTACAACAAAATTATAAAAATCCAAAATGCAGTTATAATTCATCCCCTTTGTCTTGTATAATTTATAATAAATATACTCTCTGCATATGCTAGTGTGCTTTTCATACATAAAGCTGGCACTTGGGAATTGGATATGAATGATTTTTCTGTTTTTCCTCACTCCCTCCCCACATTAATTTTATAACTAAAGATTTGAGTAAATGGATAATATCTTTAGGAGCCTTGGAAAAAAAAAAGAGATAAAGTAGATTGAAAGTGAAGAAAGCATCAACTTGATAAGAACAATGCGACCACCAAAGGACAAGTGTTTGTTTTTCCAACTAGAAAGGAAGGAGACAAAGGGTCGCCCTCTCCTTAGTCCTCTTCCAACTTTGAATTCCACTATTGGACTCTCATTCACAAGGATAGAAACTCATGCACATTTCAAACACTCTTTCATCCAACTTCTCCATTAGCTTACCGTATCACACTCTTCGAAATACACTTTAAACATCACACATTCCTTTTTTTTTGTCCTTTTATGCCTCATCTAGAATTTTATTTGAGTCGATCCCCAGTTTGATCTCTAAAATTGTAAGGTCATATCAATTTGGTCTCGTGCCAATTTGGTGTCAATTTGGTCCCTAAAACTATAAGATTCGTATCAACTTGGTCCCTGACGGAAGAATTGAATTGATTAACGTTTGACAACTTCCAGGATATTTTTGGAATTTCGAAAATGTCAGAGATAAGGTTGATACGATCTTACAATTTTAGGGACCAAATTGGGGATTTACTCAATTTTATTTAAATAACAATCACATCCATAATTTGACTATTCTTGAGAATAACTGGTTGACAAAGTTCATAATTTTACTTAACCTGAATGTCAATACTTTGGCCAACACTTGATACATACAACTAATAAGAGAAATGGCATGTAATCCTAATTTTCCTATGCCTATCCTTTTTTGGAATCAACACCAAAAAAGAAGTATTACAACCACTCACTAATTTTCCATTAGCATGGATCTGCGTTAGAAAGTTGTAAATATCTTCTTCTTTGATAATCTCCTAAAAATCTTTGATGAATTAAAAATTGGGTCTTCCTAGTTAAGGAATCAAGAAAAAACAAGGTTTTATTAAAAAACTAAAAACTTTACTTCTTGATACATTAACTACACCATTTCCTTGTAAAAAAATTGTCTTTTCAATTCTTTAACTAGTATCTTTAACGCACCGGTTAACATTTCCTTTAATTAAAAATTAACTTTGTCGGGTCCTTAACTATTTGAGTTTTCACAATTCTACATTGCATCCCTTATTTCTCCATGGAAAACGGAATAATCAAGATTCATTTTCTGCCACATCGAGTCTCTTAAACTCTAATTGGTTGATGGCGGGTCGGACTCAACCTTGGACAAAAAATTAACATTTCCCTTAAAAATTAACTCCAATTGGACCTTAACTTTTTGAATTTTCATAACTCTACAACGCATCCCTTATTTCATCCAATGAAAAATGGATCAATCAAGATTCGTTTTTGTTAAGGTACAAACAAGTCTCACATTGTTCAAACAAGGGAAGGTACTTGGATTTAAAAACATAAGAAATGTCTCCATTGATATGAGGCTTTTTGGGTAACGTCCAAAAGTAAATCCATGAGGATGTAAGCCCAAAGTGGATAATATCATACCATGATATGGAGACATGTGCGATATAAACGAGATCTCCAGTTCTCAACAGTTTTCTACCACATCCAATCTCTTAAACTCTAGTTCGTTGGTGGCAGGTCAACCCCAACCTTGGACAGAAAATAGATGTGGTTGTAGATCTATCTCTAGAGCATGCAACAAAGTAGCTGATTTACTAACTCAAAATGCTAAGGCTAGGGCAAATTGTTCGTGGCGTAAAAACCCACGTGGTTTTCTTGTGGAACTCTTTCAGCTTTTGATGCTGTTAACTAGGGACGGAAATAGGCTATGCCGCTCGTCAGAGATCTATGATCTAACCTATTTAAGATTTGACCTGATTTAGCTTGTTTTACAAAAAGGTCGGATCTAGGCTTGACTGATAGACCGACCCATTTATAAATAATATTATTTTTAATTTTTAATTTTTAATAAATATATATATATAATATTATTATATATATATAATATTATTTTATGGTAAATAAAATAAAATAAAATATAATATATAATCTATCATAATAATAATAATAATAATATTATTATTATTATTATTATTATTTTAACAAAATAATATGTTTTAAGACTAAAAAAGAATTAGTTTAGAAATGTTGTAATTTGTTCTTTATTTATAGAAGGTTGGTCTGCTTTACATATAAACTTTAAAAGATGTGGGACTAACTCCCAATAAAACATTGTTGTATATCAACATTACAAACCACCATTCTAAACTAAAACAGTAGCTTCCCAAATCAATTCTCCCAAGTAATCTGAAATCAACATCAACTAACTAAAAGACAAAAGAATTAATAAACCAAACTGATTACATTTCCTATACCCTTCCTTCTTGCTATACGAGCTACTTCATTCCTTGCTTTAGAATGAGGAAGAGAGAAATGTGAAAGCAATGCTACCTTCCCTCTATTCTTTCTACACAGTACATGTAGCTTTATAGTACATGACTGTGAACCAAAGGAAGAAGTTCCCACCTGTGAGGAATGAGGCTTTATAGTTTTATAACAAGAAGTTACCACCATTGAACCAAACTAATGAACGCTTTACCCCCTGACCGTGAACATTGAAAGTTTGGCTGATTACCACCTTATGAATGGTAATCCCAGTACATGTATGCTTAATGCTTTATAGTACATATAGCCTAGTACAAATGAATATTACCACCTGTGAAGAGATTAATAATAAAAGATTGCAATTAGAGGTAAAAATATGGCTTGGAGGATGAGATTTCAGAAGTTGGGAGAGCTTAATAGTTTGTACAACGAGAAGTTAAAATGGCAAGTTGAACCACATGGGAGTTAGTCCCACATCACTCAAAGTATACATGTGAAGCAAGTCATTCTATAAATAGAGAGTAAACAGGTCATCAACATACTTATCTGGATGAGTGATTAAAAAGGTCCATTAGGTGCTCCATGTGATGTGTCCCTATGAAAGGTCTTATCCTATTTAAAGGCCTTATTTACTAGTCTATTTTTTCTTCGTACTTATAATATTATTTTCGCTTAGTCTATTTAATGCCTTAATTGGCTTTTAATAGGCTTACCGATCATACCAGACTTTTTAATAGGTCGGGTCAGGCCTTGAAAAATGACCTATATCAGGTCACAGACCAGGCTTAGGCCATGTATCTTTTAAACAGGTCAGACCTATTTAAGTCAAAACATAGTCTGACAATAAAATGTTTTAAGGTGACGTTTGGTTAATGAAATATTTTACTAACAAGTAAACTATATCCTTGAGAACCTCATTCCCATAACTGAACAAATAAGAACTTCGGGTAAAAAAAATGTATTTATAAAAGGAGCTTAGAATTGTGGAGGAAATTGATATAGACTACACAACTCGATCATTTAGGTTATAACTGGACCTAAATTTTGTTGTCAATTTTGGACATCTTTATATATATAAAAGTACGCTTCATTTGATTGCTCTAATTTCATTGTTTGGTTGTCATAATTTTAGTTACCCGAAGGGTATTGATGTGATTTTTTTGTGATTTAATGCTATTTGAATGATTTCCAACCTACAATCCTAACGTAGAAGAATTTGAATAGGTACATTATTTTAAATTTTTAACAATTAAGAATGACAGAATCTATTCATTTGAATAAATTAGATATTGAAGGACTATTGAAAAATAAACCGTTGGTAATAAATAAAAATTAAAAAATTCAATTAAATGCATGAATTCAATTGTATATAATCAAGAGTTTAATTGTTATCCACTGTCAGTATAAAGTTTTTTACACTGTCAACCAATCAAAAATCATGATAGGAATGACTTTTAAGGTAGTTAGGATAGGAGTCAAGCATTTTCGCTTATGTGTCAATTTCTGATTGACAATGTAAAAAATCTTTACACTGACAGTGTATACCAATTAAATCATATAATCAAATGTTTCTTATTCTCTTTAAAAATGGTATGTGTCCTAATTGATTAATTGTGTTTTATTCCATTCCAATAATCAATACCAACTTTCTCAAAGTCTCCTTATCTCCACTCCCAACTACAACGGTGTGCAGATTATTTTATTATTTTTCACAATAATTTTGTAAAACTAAATATCTTTTTATTATTTTACCCAATAATTTTGTAAAACTACATATCTTTCTTTTTTTTTTTTTAAGTTTTAAGTTTGATTTTCCATTGCTTATATCCAGTGGTGTTTTTATGACGAATGGGACGCAGATTTTCTTTGATTAATGAAATTGTTCTTGCAAGAATGGGGTGGAAAATTAGGGTGCGTGTAACTCGCCTTTGGAAAGTTCTCGAGTTTAAGAATTTGCAACAAACCAATTGCCTTGAAATGGTTTTACTTGATGAAAAAGTTAACTTATTTATTTTGAATCATAAAAATGTATACATTAACTTTGACATTGTACTTTACTCTCTGTTTTTATCTTTAGTGTGCAAGGATACAAGTAACAGTGAAGCACAATCTAATACCCCAATTTGAAAATGAGCTCCTAAAAGGGACTTCATATGTTATTGAGAATTTGTTAGTTGCTCAGAATGAGTCAATGCTCAGGGCAACTGCGCATAAATTTAAACTTAATTTTATGGGAAAAACCAAAGCGAGAAAGAGGAGGCAAAAAATATACCCAAAAATTATTTCCAATTGCTCTGCTCTATGTTTTTCATTTCTTTTGTGCGTTTTGTAAAACTCATGAATCTATCACCTTTTTCAGATGTTATTGGACATGTTGTTCAGAAAGATGACATGAAAGAAACTGAAAACAAATGGAAAGAATAACAAACTAATTGACATTCTTATTGAAGATTTAGAGAGTGATATAATTCTATATTTTAACCACCTTTATTTATGCTCACCTTTATTGTAAGAATATTGTATTTCGTTGCTGTTGAAAAACTATAGTTCAGAATGTGCAAGAAATTAAAAGGTCCTAGGTGGCTTTATTATTCCGATGCTTCCATTTGAATGTGTCCTCAATGTTGGGTGATGAATATTGTTGCAAAAAACTACTATTTTATATGATATTCTTTTTGTTTTTAACTTTAAAGACAATTAAATGTTTCTACATATGATTTGATATTTGATATTTTTTTATTTTAAAGATATTAAATTATTCTTCTATATAAATAAATTTTTAATATTTGTTTCGCAAGATCTTTCAAAGTAGGTATTGTTTTGTTACTGTTATAAACGAAACAAAAGCAAAATTGGTGTCATTTTTAAAATGTATAAAACTTTAAAAATCAAACTAATTCTTATTTTTTTAATAATATCTTAACACATCCTACATACAGAATTTAATTTACAAAACATGTAATCATTGGTGTCATTCTTTAGAAAAGTGGAAAACAGCTACGGAGTCAAAATTCACCATTTTTTTAGAATAGATAAAACAAGGGGATAAGGAAAATTTCACAAAAGTTTGTTATAATGATTTCTTCCTTTATGCAACGTGAAGTTAATCGACCAATATTTATCCCCCCCCCCCACTTCACTATATGCAGCATTGTGTGCGTTTATATAGAAAATTTAACCCATTCGGTTTAATTTACAAGCGCGAAATGAAAGATTTTAAGTCAAATATATGGCTTTATATGACTTTTATGCCAAATGTTGTTCTTTTTTTGTCACCCATTGATTTAATACATAAAACTAAATTTATTTCTATATTTCCTAATTCAAAACCAAACTGATACATAAAGTTGATAATCCATTTATTATGCAAATATTTAGAATTTATAAATATAAATTATAAGCAACAAACAATGTAAATTTTGTGCATCGCACGAGTAATAGTATTAGTAACTAATAATAAAAAAAAAAACATCCGGATCGGCAAACCTCCCATTCTTTTTTGTGTGTGTGGATAGCAAACCTCCCATTCTAGTAACCCAAGTAGACGACATTACCATTGTGAATCTATCATTCTTAGGGAGCGTTTGGTACAAGTTATATTTAATATTCCCGAACATATGGGCATGAGAATAAAAGTTTTTCATGTTTGGTACAAGTTTTAAAAAACTATTTCCATGCATAAAAGATGTCCGAGAATAAAATTAATGAACGAAAGTTAAAAAATCTATTCTCATGTGTGAAGGTGGGAAAGAAACATTTTGGGAATGTGATTCTCAAGAATATAGTTTATTTGTGAATAAAACATTCCACGAGCCAAACGTTACCTTAAAAGATATCCTATCTGTGAAATTGGCCATGAATCTTTTCTTGTGGTACCACCTCTGCAGCACCAAAAATAAAGAAAGGAGGGGAGGGATAATAGAGAGGGGAGGGGTAATGATGGAAAAAAAGAAAAGAAAAAGGAGGAGAGAGATAGAGAGGCTAGATACACATGCTAGGGGTGTTCGCGGGTCGGTTCGGTTCGGTTTTGAGCATAAAAACCATCCGATCCAAAGAGTAAAACATCATGCAGTTCGATTCGGTTTGGTTTGCTTCTTTAAAAAAATCCGAACCAATCTGATCCAATTAAATGCGGTTTGAATCAGTTCGGTTAGTTCGGTTTGGTAAAAATAAATATGGTCAATTAAATGTGATTTGCCCTCTTTCCACTCTTCTAATTTATTTCATACTACTACGGCACAAAGCCACAAATCAAGCAAACAATGTGTCTTTTGTTGAAGACAATAATCTTACTACTTAGACAATATTTGTACGTACAAACACGTTTTATGTCATGCAATAAATATTCCGGAAAAAGCCTAAAGAGTAAAGATGGTCCAAAAAGAAAGTTCCATACTATAGTGAGTGACCAGTGGTGTGTCGTGTGCGTGGGTAGTAAAACGCAAAACTCAACTTTATATTACCAAACGCAAAACTCAACGTTATATTACATGATAACTTATAACTGATAGCTGAAAAAGCTAGCTGATTAAATTTGAAGCGTTTGGTAAAGTTAGGTGTTGAACTAGCTTATAAATATAAACTGACGTAAAAGACATGTTTATATGTTTTTTTATATAAATTCTAATTAAATCTTTATCATTAGAATATTATTTATTTTTAATTTTATTTACTTTTTAAATATTTTTATTACATAATATAAATGAAAAAATGTGTTTATATGATTTTTTTTTTACATATAAATTTTATTTTATGAGGTAGGGGTTTGGTAAGGAAGTGATAATCCGTTAGCTTATCATGTTTTATCTATTGTTTTAAAACGAATTTCAATAATTAAGTTGAGTTAAATATTTGATTTGATCCGAATTTGACTTTGTTTGTCTATTTTGGTGTTTATAGTTAATTTTCTGATTTTATTAAATTTATTTACATTTTTAATAAATTTTCTTATGTTTTGCATTTTATGTTTTTTTAGGAAGTTATCAAGAAAGAAGAAGAATTGAAGAGTAGCTAATGAAAGAAAATCAACTCATGACAACATGTGATTGTATTGAAAATAAAGGAAGAATTTATTTTAGCAAATGGAAGCAAACGTGAATCAAGATGCAATTTGTTTTGGCAACCAAATTGAATTAAGGATTGGTTTTGCAACCAATTAAAGATAGAAATTGGTTTTGCAATTGGAGAAAATCATGGAAGTTTGAAGCTTCAGGGCTCACCGTGAATTCAATTCAAATTGAATAATTTGAATATTGAATAATAGAAACAGATCAGGATTTGTTGCAAAATAAAAGATCAGGACGGCATAGTTTGGGAGATATGCATATATCTCAAATAAACGAGATTCACGGGGCACTTAAGATTTAATTTGTAATTGGATTGAAATAAGGATCCTTGCCAATAATATAAAAACAGACAGTGCCACACAAGAGGAATATTCACAATTTCTGAGAACTCGTCATAGTTTTAGTTTTTTTTTTTTCTTCTTCTTCTTTTATTTTAGTTATGAACTAAATCCTTTTTCTAGGGTGACGATGTAACTGCGCCATGACAGTTTGGTGATTTATTTCAGTTTTTCTTAATTTATTCTTCTTCTCTATTTGTGTTTTATTTCCGTTCTTAATGCTTCTAATTGCTTGATCACCAATTAGATGATAAGCTAATCATAATGAGACCGAGAGGAGATTTATGTGTCAAGGGTATTGAGATAAAACCATAGGGTTAATGCGGATAGAGATATACTGTAGGAGCCTTATATATATAACTGCTATGGAGAATCATAGATCTTAATAAATTCTTTGATAAATAATCATCATAGAGATATAGTTGATTAGATATCAATGGGTAAATTTTAGTGTGCTCTAACCCAGGCATTAAAATAAATTAAGATTCTTGGTTGACATTAGAAGTTGATTAAGAGATTAAGAAGAATTGATATAACTGAACCAAACTAAGTGGAATTAGGATTCCTTGTCGATGAGGAATCTATATTCATAGCGTTGGTAAAATCAGATCCCTAGAATTTTCTTTCATTGTTTGTTCATCATTTTATTTTATTTTTCTAATTAATTAATTCAAAAACTCAAAAATATTTATTTCCTTTTAGTGTTTCTTTATTTTCCTTCCAAATCAATTTATTGAAGTCTAAATAGTTGTTGATTTTGCGAAGTGGTACTTGGTGCCGTTGCCGGGGATTGGCAATATCAATATCATTAGTAACAAAGGAGACAACTACTTTAGACATTTTTTTTATTATTTTGTATATATTTGATTTTTTTCTTTTGAGTTTTGTTTGTGCTAGGTGGATGCAACACATGGACCATTATTATTATCCAATGCAGGAATATCAAATTGATTGGATCGTGTTTGATGGTATCGTTAATAAGCATGCTAAGTTATACTCCAAGGAGGAATGGAAATCCCATTTGTCATCTTTACCATCACCACCACACTTTCAGGTGAATCCCGATATGCTAGAATTTCTTTGGAAGATAAATACACAAGTTGTGATCCAAAGCATAGAGCGTCTAAAGGCGGAACAATTTGTCATGATTCAGGAGACAGAAATGCGATTTGGGGAGTATTCTAAAGAGAAAACAGCCCAACTACGAAACTGGATGCAAAAGTTAGAAGTGCAAGCAATAGAATTCTCCAAACTACTAGTAGAAAAGCCACATGAAACTCAATTTGAGGAGAATGTGATTGCGAATATGGATTTGAAAGAAGTGGTGGTGGAAGTTGATTCAAAAAAGAGAAGACCATGAAGTGGAAAGCAAGGAAGAAATATCTCTCGTCGATCCTTTGCAAGGGATAAATGAGAAGAAGATTGATATGAAAAACACTCACTTTACCATGCTTATTGATGAACTTGAAAATTCTGATTTGGATAAGTATATTGGTCTACATGCATGTGTGGATGCATCAAAATTGGCTCCTAAAGGTGACATTTTTGTGCGTTATGAAGATTTCATTCATGGAGCCATAGTTCTCAAAGCTTTCCTTCTACAATCACCATGCTACAAGCCATGGTATCCAGGAGGAGTCTCTTATATGATGAGCATTACTTGGCTCTTCTTCCACAAACAATGGGATCCGGGAGGAAGATCTTATGTTTTGAGCACACCTTGGCCTCTATACCACAAGCTATGCGATCCGAGTGGTTTATAAACCTTTCTTTTTATTTGTTTTATGCTTTGAATAAATTGGTTGCATCGTGTCCTTTTGTGGTTTTGTTCATGTGTCATTAAGTTGATGTTGGTTTTTAGTGGATTAAATGTGTTAAGCCCCATTTGAAAAATGTCATGCCACTTGAACCATCATGCATATATATTCCTTTTTGATGAACTTGAAACTATGTAGGACTGAATTTAGAGAAAGAAGTGACATAACTTCAATGCATGATTCATGATAAGTTTGGGGTGTTGGAGTTCTTGGCATAAT
The DNA here is from genome assembly GCA_039655645.1 of Ammopiptanthus mongolicus. Lineage (NCBI taxonomy): Eukaryota > Viridiplantae > Streptophyta > Magnoliopsida > Fabales > Fabaceae > Ammopiptanthus > Ammopiptanthus mongolicus. Next base: position 101,372,372 of record CM077344.1, on the reverse strand, counting down.
TGCTTATATTGGAATGGGTCTCTAATGTTTGTCCTAGTGAGCCTTAATATCGTGATTATCAAAACCGGACCGACCTGTTCAACCGATAAATCGGTGAACATAACAGGTAGTCGGTCCGAAAGGCCCTTGAAACCAGCTATCTAAAATATCGGACTGAAACCAGCTAAACCGGAACAAAACCGATAAAACCGGTTAGAATCGGAAGTGGTTGAACCGGGTCAGGGAAATCGACACTATCCAACTATTGTTCTCTCATACACTCTATTTTTATATCTTATCTTTTCATCCTTCTCCCCTTATATCACCGACATGGGAGTCCTTGATATACCCCAAGCTATCCTTTTCACAGAGAACCAGATACTTCTTTAGCTGAAACAGAGAAGCTACAACTATTACCCAAAATGAACACTCTATCCCCCAAGTTTTTCACATCAACTTGTGTTCCCCAATCTTCGTTCAACTTATAAACTTTGAAATATTCCACAACAGCATGACTATTGGGAGCTATTACTTTGTGTGTCGACACCTCGCTGAACTATCTGCTTTCTTTGGTTTCGAACCATAAACCTTATGGCCACCACTGAGTGATCTTTTTCCCCCATTTATTAATTGCATCTTGTGGCTCCTAATTTGATTAACCTATTTTATTTCTCACAGTGAGTTTTATAAATTATAGTATAGCATTATTTTCAAATCATTATCTTGAATCGATAATTGGGTGAGGTTAGTGATGATTTAAGATTTTGCCTAGTTTGTATGGCTGCTACTTGGGCTGTCTGAAAGAAGCTGGCACATGGCTAGAGAGTTCCCTTACAAATAAGGTTGCGTCTTATTCATTTCCTTGTTGTATCCATTTATATCCAACCACTCAAGAAGAGTTAGGAAAGAACAAAACTTTGTTGAGAGAAGCATAGAAACGCCCATAAAATGATGTTCCCACTTGAACATTGGACCAAAAAGAAGCTTTCTCAGCTTGGATTATAAGGGGTTGGCCCAAAAATATATTATTTTAGTATGTTAGTTTATTTTTCTTTTATTAAATATATTATTATATAAAATTAAAATATATATTTAATTATGACTGATTCGACCACGGTTCAACTGCTGTTGGACCATTAAACCGTGAATCAGTATCTTCACCGGTTCAATGATCGGTCCGGTTTTAAAACATTGCTTAGTATGGTTCTTCGAATTAGCACAAACTATACTTCTGGAATCCAAAATAAAATTATTCTAATATTAGAAAGTTACTCAAAACGATTACCTATAGGTTTGTGATTGGAAGGATAATTAAAAATTAGAAATAACTTGATTTGAATTATTTTGATTTTATTTAAAAGTCAATTCTCATGTTTAAAAATTTATCATATTATGAGAGAAGGAAATATGTTAACAGACTTTTTAGCTAACAAAAGTTTAGTTGAACCATTTTTTATAAGGAAATTCCTCTTCCTTTACTAGATCTTAGTATACAGCTTATTAGTGATATCTCAGGGGTTTCTTTACCCCGTCTTGTAACTCATTAGGCTCTCTTTTGGATTTTTAACTCGTTTTTGTAACCAAAAAAAAAATTGATTGTAAAAAATGAAATTTGACTAATTGATTTACAAATCAAATTTTATGTTTTAAAAATATTAAAATTAATTGAATTGATTCAATGTTAGTAATTTATTTCATTATCCAACTTTAAATAGGTTAATTGATTTTACTAACAAGAGAAAATATGTTCATTTCAATTATTAAAATTATAATTAAATTAAGCCCACGCAAATCCAACTAAATTTAAGTGGGTAAACAAAATAAAAATAAAACTACAAAACCCTTTTAATCAAATCAACTCTTATCGTATATCCTTCTAAAAAAATTATTTATAAATTAAATTAATTCCTGAAAATGTTTGATTCCAAATATACTCTTACTGCACGTTTGGTTTAGTGTTGAAAAATTGCAAACATATATTTAGAACAAAATATCTATAGAATTCATTTGGAATAAACGTGAGTTTGAACCCAAACATACTTTTAAAACGATAAACCAAACATAATCTTAGTTTTTTTATTTGAAATGAAACATGTTATAGTCATCTAAAGGCGTCAAATAATCATTTAATCATAAGTGACATATGTACTTAGACCAAACAAAAAACCAAGGTCACCTAACAACTAAAAGCATATTTGGTTTAGTTTTTTTTCAATGTTAATGGGAACTTTTTATGTCCCAAAGAGTCTGAACCAGCTTTTTTCCAAAACTCCAAAGTGAAGTTTTTCAACAACGCAAATTCAAACGCACGTTTGCGTTTAAATAAATCTTAATCAAACAGGTCCTAACTAATAAAGCTAAAACAAAAAATGCAAATAGTAAAAAAGATGAAGGCAAAGAGTGACAATTTCTACGTAAAGCAATAATCGCAAGGGTCACTGCCTGCCACTCAAATATTATAATCCAAAAATAAGTTACCTAATATCTAATTTTTGAAAACATTCTTTTAAAATAGGTTTGTCTTTCAAGTAATTAAGTAAGATTGTATCTATTAATTACTCTTAAATTATTTAGTGGATTGAAATTTTTATATACTTTAACAAATTAAAGATAAATATATTTTTATTTACTCACTTTAAAAATAAAAATCACTTTAAATAAATGAAATGTTAATCAGTGTCCCTAGAACACTAGGACTATGGAACTAAAATAACAAAGTTTCATAGGAAAATGATGCAGTCAATACATTGAGAAATGTGATTTTTTGTTTTTCAATAAAACATTACTTTTTTTTATTTCTTAATCAGTGTCATTGTCCTTAAAGGCACTGGTATAAAGGCATCGGTTAACATAATCATTAAAATAAGGATCATGTTAACGAATCCTCCAAGGATACTCTTTGAGGAATACAAAAAAAAATAATTTTGCATTAAAAAAATTAAATATATCATCTTTTTAAATATTAAATACATCAATTTTTAATAAAAAAAATTTTTTCTTATTTTTTTTAAAATACTAGTAAGATCATTAAAATAACTTATGCTTGGCTTTTATTAAGTCTTCTCTCCATGATTGATGGGTAAACTCTTCGCAACTGTCACACTAGCCAATTAGTCAAGCGCTGGTATGTGATTTGCCTCTCTTTGTCCGAAATTAAAATCAATCCAACTGACTTGAAAGTTTCGTCAAATAAAAGCTTAAACTTTGAGCATCGATAAAAATTGTCTTTTTGGACGGCAATTTTCACCGTTTGTGTCAAAAGAATCTGAATCAAACATACCGAAAGTGATTAGAGCCAATTGAACCCAGCGACTAAATTAATATATGAATTATGTTATTTGAATAACAAAATTTAAATATCATATTTGATATTATATGTTTTTATTTTTATCTCTCAATTATCTTTTATCTTCTTTATATATGCTTATCTCAAAAATACATCACAATATATATATATATATATATATATATATATATATATATATATATATATATATATATATCACCCGTCCAATATGGAGGTAATGAAAGCAAGTCGACCAGTGTAGGAATAACTGCTCAGAGGACATCTAATTGAGCCTGCCGTTGAAATGGTGGTGCATATAGTGGGAGGTTGGAAAAACTTGCATGCGTATTGAATTAAACTCTATTGCTTTTGACACTCGGACTATTGTTTTATTGATTAAGGGAAAAAATAGAGAATCATTGACGTTAGAAATGCACCATTAAGTTTTTCTATTATTACAACAAGAATTGCTTTTGAAAAATTTGCTAACATGACTCTTTTAAGGTCCGTTTGATTTGTTTAATATTTTTTGTTTTCATTAATAATTACAAAAATGTTATCTTATTTGTATTTTATTTTTTTGTTTTGAAATATTATTATTTTCACTTGTTCTTATACAAATCTTTAAAAAAACAGAAAATGAAAATAGGAAATAAAAAACAAACCAAACACACCCGTAGTTCTTTTTAATTTTTATTTTTCAAAACTCATTTGGTTTCAAATCATTTGTTAATTTTAAATAATTAATAAAAATTATTATTTCTTTTAATTTTTTTTCTTAATTAATTGTTATCACCACTAATAAATTAAATATTTTTGTGAGGAGAAATTTATGCTTAATTTTGTCAAATAATAATTTTATTTTTAAAATTTAGGTTATTTAATGAGTTTTCTAATATGGTATTTGAAACTTAAACAACTATCATTAAGAAATGGAGGGAGTATGGCAATTTTTCTTCTATTTTGAAAAAAAATCTTGAATACTTTTTGTTCTGGGCTGGACAGTTGCTCAAGATTCTAAGTAGTTCACTAGACCTCGAAGATAGGCCTAACGCTCAAGCAGGAAACGTCGAACTAAGGACCACGCTATCAACTTTAATTTGTAAGATCGTTACCCTGCAGGATTTCCTCCCACTTAGGAATCCTATATGCGACTGTAACGACCACATGACACCACTGTAAGTACTATCATGGTAGACACGTACGTATTGATCCATGTCTAAACACCTAACCCCACCTACAACTAAAACTTATTTGGGAGTCAGAGTGTCTTTACAGACACCCTTTATTCACTCTGTCGTCGAGAGGGCTAACTTTGAGAGAAGAATCGTGAATCCTGGACGATTTAGGCATCATCCTCTCCACTCCAATTCACTTCTATAACAAGACTTTTTTTGTTTGACAAATGCTTACCAATGCCCTAAATCATTGGTTAAGAAAATAAAAAAGATAAGTTTTTATTGGAAATGATGAGAAATGATCTATTTAATATATTGAAAAGTGATGTTTTTAGTTTTCTAATAAAAAATTACAATTTTTGATTCCTTGATCCGTGTCTTTCAAGACTCAAAGCTTGTAATAAGTATTCACTGTATGCTAACTCAACTATATATGAGCTGTGTTTCTCATTTTAACAACATTTTCAACGTTATAAATGAGGCAAAATAAAAAATATACAGTAATATCTTTTTCTTACTCCAAGGGGGAATTAGGCAGGCAGATATTTTCTTTTGTTCCCGCAAGTCATGATTCATATTATTGGGAATATTAAAAATGTATTTGATAGGCGTTAAACATTCTTAGAAATGTTATTTGAGAATATTTGGTTCTCATGTTTGGTTTAAGGACATCTTTCGTGGAAATGTTAGTGTTATTTTAAAAAATATCCTTCAACATAGATTAATTGAAAATGAAAAATAAAAATTATTATAAAAATGTTAAAAATTAAAATAATTTTAAGAAATAGTGCAGACTAGTATTTGTTCATGCATTGATTTTATACTGAGGTTTTTTTCTCCCAAACAAAAATATATTTAACATAATATTTATATTGCCCATGAGAAACTAGGGTATAATTTTAGTCTTTTCAAATAACAAAAATTCTCCGATCTCCATGGAAAACTAGGATTTTCACTATCTCCCATGGGAACGGAAACATAGACAAAAAACAATTTTGGAAATGCTAGTTTTCTGGGAATGTGTTGTTTATAAAAGCATACCAAAAATGAGAATTTAGAGTTTCCAAATTAGGATTTCTAAAAAACTAAAAAGAATTATTCTCCTAAACATCCCCAAGAGAATCCTTGTTTATTCGGTATTGCTGAAAAGTAAAATTATAAAATAAAACATTTTTTATTGTAAATTATAACTTATAAAATTTTAATATAATAAATATAATATTTTTTAATACAATTTTTTATCTTTCATTTGTTAACCATACCCTAAGCATTTGTCTTGTTTGTTTCTTTAAGTACCATAAACATTTCTTTTATCTTAAATTTTCTATATTGAATTTTGTAATTCATAAATGATATTAAAGAATATTGATTAGCCACTCTGGTTTCGTTGGATTTGGATTCCCTGCTTTCAAAATTCACTACATTCACTCATATGCATTATTGGATCATTGTTATTAATTTCATTTATTTAATACACACTTAAATACATCTAAATGTGCATATGAGAGAATATAGTGAATGTAATGAATTTTGAATGCAGGTAACGAGATCCGATTTGGTTATATATAAAGATATGTTATCCCAGTTGAGAATTTTAGCAAGACTAATTTTGATGAAGTCAAATAAGAAAACAGTTAATCCCAAACAAAATATCTAACTAAAAACTAGAATTGAAACAATATATAAAGACTAATCATTAGAAATTTATGTTAAATTTAATAAACCAAGCAGTATTGCTACCAAATTTGCATATTACTTATTTCTATTTTATTATTTTATTTTTTGGATGTGTTTTCAAATCCACGGATCAATAGTTATTATTAGCAAATCTGTTTATCAACATTAACTTATTTTCATTTTCAAAACAATGTTTTCTAAAAGAAAATAAATATCCACGCATGTATATCAAGAACAAAATTATGCTGTTTCAAAAAAAGTGATTAAATCTTTTTAATTGTTTACTCTCGTTTATAAAATAACAGATGTCATTTTTAATTTTTTTAAATATTTTAATTTTTTTATTTTGATTTAAACTTTTATTTTATACTTAAATTATTTACATGTCTATTATTTATAATTTTAAATATTTTTAAAAATATTATTTCATTTATTTATTTTATACTTTTTTCTAAATTTAATAAAAATCATATAATGCATAAGATACTTGCTAGTTATTTGAAGATTACTAATAGCCACGGGCTTTGCCATGACTGAAATATGAGATCAGCATAGAGTCATACTTACCAAAAAAACAGAAGTACGTGATCTGTGGAGTTATCTTTTTGACTCAACGATCTCGTTAAGGAAAGGTAATATGAAGTGAATCTTTGGACAGAATGAAACCTAATACAAAGTTATAATAATTCTAACTACTTCATCATTGCACATGAATCATGATCATGAGCTTCTTCGTATATTTTTTTTTATAGGGTATTCTTCGCGCATAATTGCGGAAACTAATCTCACGAGATATTGGACGACATTAAAAGAGTAATCGCTTCCAATCAGGTTTTTTTCGTTCACAAGAGTCAGGAATCAAACCCTAACTACTTGTTTAAGGATCCGAATCCATTATTACTCGAACTAACACATGTCGGTTGCTTCTTAGTAATTTTTATGAGGCACAAAACAGACATCTAGAGTCATGAGGCGCTGTTTATTTAGGTGTTATCTAAGGTGCACCACCCATCAAAGTGGTACAGTGATGCACCACCAAAATGATAAAATGTGGTCCATTCGTTTTATCACTTTGATTAGTTAAAATATCAAAATGTAGTTTTGAAACGTGAATTGAAAAGTCAACTAACCCATGTGACAAAATCAATAGACCAAATTGTGCCCCTTAGGAGGTGTACCACTGCACCACTTTGATGGGTGATGCAGCATATCCTTCACCATTTATCTATTAGCAATAGCGCAAGATATGTACATCTATTGGGGGCTCTTTACATGCGGCGCTCTGGGCCATATGGTGCAGTTCCATCCACCCATTATATCTAAACTCTTTCTTTTAAAAAAATAAACTAATAACACTAAAAAATTAAAACAATACTTAAAGAATAATAGAAATAATAGTAACAATAATCATTAGTTATAACGATAAATTTTTTTTAAGGATGTTTATAACAATAATTATAATATAACATTGATCATTTATTACTCTCTTAAAAATACACATTACTATTAGTTAATTATAAAACTACTATTAATTATAATATAACAATAATCTTTAAGACTATAAATTAATATTAATTACTATTAATCATAAATTTTTTCTTTTAAAATATTAATCTCTTAAATTTTTATTCAACTATTAATTTTTTAATCCAGTACATGATTTTTCCTTATTAGAGTTATTATTATTTTCTAATATTATTTAAATATTGTTTTAATTTTTTAGTATTAGTTTAAAATTTTTTAATAGTGTAGGAATAATGAGTGGATGGATTGCGCCACATAGCGTATTCTGATGAGTGGCGCTACTCTCAGAATGCGCGGCATGGTGCCATGAAACAAAAATTTATTTAAATTTTTTTTTTGTTAATTCTGGCGTCCAATCAAAAAACGCCACGTATAAAGGAGTGACGCTAGTCAAACTGATGCCACTTAGTCAAAGTAAAAAAATTATTAAAATATTCAAAACAATACTATTTTGATAAATAATTTGGAAACTAGATTATTTTAATAAATAGTTTAAAAATTATACTAATTTGGTCAAAAAAACAAGCTTCTGTTGGGCCTCCTATTTGACTATTGAAAGTCGAAACTATCCTGATTGTTTAGAAGGATGTACTTTCTAAGTTTAGAAGGATGTACTTAGAAAGTGTAAATATGGACAACAAAAGAATTTAACTTGTCATTTTTTATTTTATTTTATTTTATAATTTGAAATAATCAAACATTCCTGGATGGCTTATCTTTATATATAAAAGGAATATAGTCATCGGGGTATTTTTGTAAAATCACTTGGATTAATAATTTTTTTTAAAAAAAATATTGGAAACTAAAATTGTTGGGATAAAATTGTATTTTTAAAATGACATATTAATTGTTTTGGGAATAGGTTAACTCTTCATTAACCCAATTTTTTCTCTCTCAGGGATTCAAAAATCCACGGTTACTTTTTCTTTTCGTTGGCCACTTCTTTCTCTCTTTTTCTAATGTAATACCATCATTAGAATCTTCTATAATGAGGCTTTGTAATGTGTGCCGAAGGAATTCCACAATTTGCATTGGTGTTTGCTTCTTGCACGGCTAGTGGCGCCTATATACCTGCTATGATGTTAGGTTCTTGCCTTTTCTTTTCTTTTATTGATGATATGTTGATTTGATTTCTGGTAGCTTTCTACAACTGGGTTTTGAAGAATTTGTCTTTTTAACTTCATTTTTCTCTGCAGAGGTTTGTCTTTGTGTTGTTTTATTTTCCTGTCTAACCTTCTCTACTTCAAAGGCAAGTTTATGAATAATCATTTTTGCTTTTTTCTTTTCGATAATTCAAAACGGGTTTTAATTTACTATGTTTTCTAGCAACTTGGCTTAGTTTGGATTCTCCTCTTTTTATACTTCCTTCTGCTCTGACTTGAACTTATCGGCTTATCTGGTAAGATTCTGTAATCCCACTGGTAAGATTCTGTAATCCCAAAATTCAAACTTTTTCTTTCTGTTAATCGCACAAGATTTATAATTTTTTTCTCTATTTTTCTTTTTGTGCAAATGGGTGCTTAAATTTTCTCTATTTTTATGTGTTTTTCATGTTTCTATCAATGAGGTTTCTCTTCTTAATTTGTTTGCCCTGTGTTGCCGTCTAGCTTTGCCCTTCTCTATTTATTAGGTTAGTTTCTTAAATCCCAATTCTATTTATATTTTATATGTAAAAATCTATTTTCACACAGGATCATCAATTTTGACATGGAAAACTTACGGTGTTGATATGTGAACTTTCTATTGCATATACATATGATGACAATTAAGGTCTTCAAAAAGGGCTCGAGCTAATTTCAGGCCTCCTGCACCAAGCGATAATGATCTTGATGGGATGCAAAGTTCACCTGGAAGCCACGAGGACACTCAAGAGAGGATGTTCCAATGACTGATCAAACCGAGGATGATCGATATGAGGTAATGTGTGCTTTGAATTTCTTTTTCTTTTTTCATATCTTCTAGCAGCTACACTGCTGAGTTTTTTTTACTATTAACATAAGGACATGCAATGTAGGATGATTATGATGATGAAGGCCGATATAAAAAAAAAAATTGTACAACTGATGGTAACTTTTCGTGAAATCTATCCAAGCTTGAAAGGATACCATCAACCAATTACATGGATAAGTTACAGCTAGATTGTACAAGTTCTTTCAATAAGTTTGCTTAAAAAACAAAGGCTCATACGTAATATTTCTACTTCTCTTAGGTGAGTTCCTGTCCAATTAAGTTTCATATTTATTACTCTTTGTTTGCCTTAAATGTAATAGAACTTTTCTCATTGTTTATTTTATGAATGACCTTTGTTTCATTTTTCTCATTGCTAAAATTCTTTCTTTCTTATTTTATCAACTTTTTTTATATATTTGTTATTATCTGAGAAGGAGGAGCCTATCAGGAAAAGGTTCTATTCTTTATATTGAGGGTACTACCACTTTTTACTGTAGAAAACTTTTTTTTCGTGCAAACTGTCCCATTTTTTCTATTCTTTCTTTTTCTTCATCTTCCATATTATTCTCAACTTTTCTAAGGTAACAGTGTTCACTTCAAGGTGGGATTTGATTTGAGAAATTTCTATTGATCCTATTTTTAATCATTAAGGTATTTCTAATTTGTGATCTTATTCTACTTTGAGTGTATTGATTGGTGAAAACATAATGCATTTTTCTAACATATATTTGGTTTCTTTTGTTTTTCTTTTTGGTGCCAACTTCATGCATCTAAATACTTTCTATTTAGATGTTCCTGATCAATTCCATTTGCAAAGCACAATAGCTTTCATTTATCAGATTTATCTGAAGTTGTAGATGGAGGAATAAAGTTGCATTACTTTATTTGATTAAATGTCTATTTGTAAGTCATTGATTAATGCTTTATTTATCTCTTTAGAATTTGATGTTTGATTTTATCAAAAAATAGGTGATTTTATTTAGATAGAAATAGAAACTATAATGTAATTGATTCGGTAAACTGTGAGCAAACTGGAATTGGCACATAAAGTGCATTTGACATCTTATAAAATCATTCCTTGGATCAGTAGTATCTATTGTTCTAACAAGTTACTGATTCAGAAGCCATTTTGTAACCTGGCTTCAATGTATAACTTGAATGAAATTTAGAACTTGGAATTTCCATTCTGTCATTATGTTGGATTTTGACAATCAAACTTCAGTTTTGTCTCTATCAAGTACTAATAACTTGTTTTAGCTCCCGAATTATACTATGTAGTTACTATAACTTATTATATTATTTAACAAGTATAAGCTATTCAAAGGAAATTAAGCATGAAATATCTGATAGAACTACTTTACTGTTTTTTTTCTTTCTTTTTAAGAATTTTCATAACCCTACATTTCCGGTAAGTAATTGTTGTGCAATTAAAATAGCTTTTACATGTTAATAATCTCATTGCGTGATAAAGTCTTCTTTTTAAATGTGTTGAACTGCAATGAAAGCAACATTAAGAGTAGGAATTACAACTATCCAACTAATTGGGGTTCAGTAACTTATTTAGCATGACTTTGTTTTCTTCTTCTCTATTTTCTTGTGTGTCATGTATGTTCATATGCACAAAGAAATGCATCCCTTTTGCTCCCATAGGGAGCTTTAAAAAAACATTTTATAAATGCACTTTTCATGGTTGAAAGAGAAAAAAGGATTTACAACTTTAACTCGATTTTGTGCCTGTATCTTATGGCCTAATATATAAAGTTCATTTACGTGTCATTCCATCCTTTTTATGTTGAGTTCTGTTGGTATATATATAATTTGAGTAGGATACCCTGACACACTTAGATTTCAACAAGTAATTTCTTTTATATGATTTGAGTAATATTTGTTCTTGATGCTTGGTCGTTGTCTCATTCCACATTCAATATTGGAATCAGAGGATTTCTATGTTTATTTAATTTATCTACTATAATTTATATGTGATTCTAACTCATAAATCTTATGTAATTTATTACTATAGATTCTTATGTTTTGGGCAGTGACTTATTATTTTTTTATTTATAGTGGGAAGCAAGAATGTGTTCCTTTTCATTGTGCAATGAATTACTTTATCTCTTCAACAAAAATCAGTAAAACACATAATTAGAGTACCTTCCTCTTAAGTTGCCAAATACAAAATAGTATTTTACATGTGAACTTAAGCTCAAAACAACTTCAAAAACAAAACAAACATTTAAATATAGATAAAAATAAAAAAAAAAAAACATCAGTTCCAACAAACTAAACGTGTAAGCATGAAAATTTGATCAACTAACTTCAAATTTTAAAGTGAAAAATGTAAATCTTCCAACTTAATGGAAGAAATAATTTCACCTGACATAGTTATGTGCATCGATCAAAAAGGCACTTTTGTGAATTTAGAGAAATAAGATCTTAAGAGATTTAATGGAGGAGGAGCATAAGTAATAGAAAAGTTTCAGTTTGTCAAGTAAAAGAGGGCATAGCAATAGTCATTTATGCTGAGCAAAATGGCCAAGCCGAAAGTGAATCTGCATAAAAATTATAATATCTATGTAGCAAAAAGCGAGCAACTGATCATTATTCAGTTACATTATTAATCAGAATAAAGGGGCAACTATGGCCTTTTCTTCCATCTAGGTTGTAGAGGCTGGGGATATTTTGAACTTCCTACATGTCTTCTATACCTTGCCATGAGAGTGCTTAGGCATTAACCTACAACTCAATTTCTTGAGGATCATGTTCCAACTTACCTTGGACTTCATTTTTTTCCAACTCTTGCTCCATGCTCAAGCACTCCTTCTCAAGCTTAGACACTCGCTCTTTTATGATATCAAAAGCTAAAATTGGGTTGCTTGATTGGGTTGCCTTCATTTCTTATCAGAGCAAAATTTCCACTCAGATTTTATGAGTTTTCAAGATTATTAGATGCTAATAACCAACAAGCAATAGATGTAGGGAGGTTAAGTTGTTCGAAGAACAAAACTTGGACTACAATACGAAGCGGCAACCTCTCATTTTGTGTTGCATGGGTGCTGGCTTCCAATGAGAGCTTCTGGCAGATCATGAGCCTGCATATTTGTTCCTCTCGGAGTCTCTCATCCAAGGATGAGCCTGAAATAGAGAATTTATCAGTCTCTTTCAAATATAATACAGAACACGAAAGTAAATTTTAAAACATCAATTTCTAGAGCCGCTGCTAATACAAAGATTTCTGCTTATACAGTTGAGTACAAAATAGTAATAGCAGTACAAAATCAAGTCATCTATTTTTATATTATCTTGAAAAGCACAAAGACTGTAGAGAATGTGAACAATGCTATGTTAATATTTTATTTTTCTTCGCAAAAAAATTATATTTTTTTGGGCTTGGCTTGATTGGTGACAACTGTTGTTGTTGAAGACTGTTGTTAGGATTGGTACCTGTGAAGCATATGGTGTTAAAAGGAACGACTCAGATTTTGGTCCAATGAAGATGCAGGTATTACTGGGGATAGTTCAAACCGGGCCTTTTTGTTGTTTTACACTTTTCTTTATACTAAAAAGATAGTTCAATGATAAGAAATAGGGAAATAAGGTTATATCTTATCATTTTTGTTGTTAGTTTTCTTTGTCTAAAGAAGCAAACATGTAAAGAACAATAGAAGAACGATTCAGCATCAATGCGAGATACAAGAACTTGTATGTTATGGAGTGTGGACATGGAAAATTTCTTGCATATATTCCAATAGTTTATCTTCGAAAGAACAATTACATAAATATGACGGATAACTTAATAAGCATCTAAGTGATTGACAATGTGTCATACCACTCATTACAATGTACAATCCGGTCATCTTAATTCAAACGAATACGATGTATAGTCCACCAAGAGGCTACTTGTGGAATGCCTTCCGATTCTCATGAAAAAAAATCGCGTCTCAATCACGTGGGAAGAAATATATCTCATATTAATTCATGTACACCAAACCATAACGTCCCCTTAAGATTTGTTACTAAGTCACATTTCCCTAATGGTTTAACTTTCATATCTCAAACATACAAACAGATCTTCCGAACCGTTCAAATATTACACAAATATGTATTCGTTGATCTTTTAATGTGTTAGTTTTTACATTCTAAAAAATATTCAAACAAATAAATACAAAAACATGTTACACCCGTGCATCGCACGGGTACAAGATCTAGTTTATATATAAAAGGAAGATGGTAGTGGAGGGTAAAAATTTAAATTCACTTGTGTAAAAAATAAATAATTTTTTGATAATTTGATAATTAAGGGATAATATGGTAATTTAAAGAGGTGAAATTTAATATAAAATCAATTCTATAATTACTTATTGATTAAATAATTTAGAGGAAAATTAATTGTGTGCAATTTTAAAATAAATTCTATTTTTAATCTTTTAAAATCATTTAGATATGCACTAAATTTTATGGATTTAATTGGTATGTACTGACAGTGTAAAGTTTTTTTACACTGTCAACCAATCATAAATTGTCAAATCAATAAAAAAGATTGACTCTTATCCTAACTATCTTAAAAGTCACTGAAACCGTGATTTTTGATTAGTTGATTGTGTAAAAAACTTTCCACTAACAATGTATAGCAATTAAACTCAAATTTTATTAATAAAATCGTTTAGGATAATAACATCTTTTATAAATAAATTTTATTAAAATTATTGTATTAAAATCTTTTATATTATAAAACTAATATAATAAACGTTTAAATAAATATATGGTAGAGTCAAACATTCAATAATAAATCAATTTTATAATTAATTATGGATTAAATAATAATTAATTATATGCAATTTTAGGATAAATTCTATTCCCAAAATTTTTATATTTTATATCATAATATAACAAACATATAAACCCAATAGAATTAAAAAATTAGTTTTGTTCATCTATTGCAAAATATTTAGAAAAAATTAAATATTATTATCATTTTCATTCAAACCGGTAGAATATTTGAAGCTCTTATAATTCTTTTTTTAGACTTCAACGTACAGACTTCTAACGGGTTATTATATCTTGACATGCACTCATTCTATTTTTAATAGATTCTTTTATTATATTTTTATATTGTAATATAACTGTGTTGTTTTTTGGGTTATAAAATTCAGTTTTTAGTCGGTATTTGGTTTAATGCTTACATGTATTTCGTATAGTGATTTCCAGTTATTTTTCTGTTGTATTGATACAATTTTATCATTTCCATTGTGAAATATTATTTGCTGTCAAAATATACTTGAATAGATGGAAGACAATAACAGTAATTTTTTGTGAAATGCAAAATAGTATTAGAAGGGGAAAAGTATGAAATTTGCTTACAAACAGATTACAATTATATTACAATTGTTCATGAAAAAGTTTAGAGAGGAAGGTTGTTGGCGATGAAGTTTTGAAAATTAGTTTGGTGAATCAAGTTATTAAATATCTTTTTTTGTTCTCTGTACTGATTTAAGTGTAAGTGGTTTTTTCTATATAAAAACACGTTTCACGTAATGCTTATATATGTTAAATGTTACTTATTATTAGTAAGGGGAAGTTTACTTGTATCAATATATAAAACTCTTTGGTCTCTTTCATTGTCTCTTTGTTTTCTTTCTTCTTCTTTTTTTAAAACATCTCTCTTTCTTTCTCTAATTATTTTTATAATAAAGTTGAAATTTAAACTTGAATTCTTACTCTTAGAGTTGGCTTGATATTCTTTAAATTTAAGAATAAAAAAAATAAAGATGAATTTTCATATAATTTTTTATTTAAGATTTATCAATGAATTTTTCACCGGGTCAATTCCACTCTCATTTTTTTTTATTCGGAACCTACCATAATTAGGGCATTTGGCTCCCCAGTAGGTCCACTGGGGCATTCCCACAACTTTGGTCCTTTGGACCGGGTATGACACCAATCCCCGGTTCGGCAACGACAGACGTCCAACTTTTTACACATGGGATTGGGCTGCTTCTCAACTGGACGACTTCAGGAATCGAACTTGCATATTTTTTTTTAGGGAAAAGTCACGCTATCAACTCTCTCAACATCATGTTAGTAATTTCACGCTCATTTTTATTGTTCATAAATAAATTTATCTAACGACCCTTCCTTTGATTTCCTCTATTGTGCTAATGCCTTTGGATAATTTTTTTTGGGTAGTAAATGCTTTTGGATCATTTAAATTGCGCATATTTAAATATAATTTTTTGTATCAATCTTATAAAAAGGGAGAGGGAGAAAAGGGCAAAACTGAAGGGCCCAATAATAGAAAAAGAACAAGGAAAGAAAACACTATACTATGAAGTTTCCAAATTTTATGAGCAGAAGTTGACTCTATTATTTGTTTACATTACATAGCTACCATGAATGTGTTTTTTTCTCCGGAAAAATGTTTATTATTGACCACTTTATTTTACAAGAGTATTGGTAAAAAAGAAAAAGGTTTTTCTTGTAAGAAATACGTGATATGGAATTTCGTGACGCCATCAGTTTAAAAAAAATGCATTTGTTTTTCTTTAACTATTTTAATGCATACCGACACCCCATTATATGCCATGTAAAGCAATTTATGCCAAGTAAAGCAATCTTACTCATGCTGTGTACTTCACAACACATGGGTTTCCTAATGCCAAAGTCCCGTTCCAGAGCCTTAGAATACATTTCATAAAATTTCTTAGCTTCATCAAACATTTTATTGATTGGAACTCTAGCCTAATAACACGAACTCTAGCCAATTTCCATGTGTTGGATGAAGAACAAAAATGCTAAATCCCATGAACGACACACGAATTAACAAACTATTTTGGGTTTTACGAACCAGTTATTTTTTCCATTTAAAAATTTAACTGCAAACAAATGAACAGATCAACAGACCAAATAGTACCGTTTGTGAATGGTTCGTGAAACCCATTTCATTCTATTTAGCACTGCTGGATCAAGAATTTTGTTGAGATTCACCTTTATCAGTAAATACCAAGTTGTTGGCAAGGGCGAACCTTGTCCACTATGTTGCTCTGCATTCGATCTTGTTAGAGTCTGATATTTGTTAGTTATCTATAGGTACTTTTGGGCTCATTAACGAAAGTAATACAACTTTTTAAATTATTTATCAAAATAATCTAGTTTCCAACTTATTTATCACAATGGTCTTGTTTTGAATATTTTTTTAATTTGACCAAGTGAGGCCAGTTTGACTGGTACCACTCTTTTACACATGACACCCCTTAATTGGGCATCAGAATTTACAAAAAAAAAACTAAAATAATTTTTTTGCATGAAGGGGGCCACCATGTGTAAAGGAGTGACGCCAGTCAAACTGACGCCATTTGGTCAGAGTCAAAAAATTATTAAAATATTCAAAACAAGATTATTTTGGTAAATAATTTGAAAATTAGATTATTTTGATAAATAATTTAAAAAACTATACTAGTTTGGTAAAAAAAAATTGATACTTTTGTAAATGTTCATTGAGCTTTACCCTAGAATAACCTTTGATCTTAAATATTTTTTAAGCAAGAAAGTAAATACCAAGTTTCTAGCTAACCTGACTACAAAATGAAAATTGCCGGAAGTAATTGGTAGTGGTAGGACACTAATGTCTTCTAGGATAATCCATGATATGAATCCATCTGCCACAAATGAACCACTATCAAGAGAGGTTCTCTGCTGTCAATGTGGAGGGAGTGAGATTTTCTACAATCAAATTTTTTCACATTCAGTAGGTTGGAATCATTGGATGAAGATCGAATGACTCACATTCCGAATTTACTTTTTAAATTCGATTTACGAGAATAAAATATGAACCGTTCGATCTTCATCCAACGATTCAGACTTACTGAATGCAATTAATGAAGGCAATGTGGATCCCAATGTGGAGAGGAGCTGATTTGAACCATGTAGCCTCTATTGATGTCAATTACGGAAATGGATCCCCTATAATCACTTTTTGATTGTAGAGAGATCTTGATCATTGATTAAACTTTGTATAGGATAAATATATTAATATAAAAATAGATGTATAAGATCCTGACTGTAGAAGGTGAATGCATGAATTTTGTGAATGTAGGGATCCAGGTCATGTCAATTACTCTTCCCTCAAAAAAGGCATTTGTTAATTCGTGTTTAAAAAATATTTAATAGTCTCTACGAAACAAATGCAATACCTTTTGCATTGGAGGGAGGGTTTTAGGATGGTCATAAGGGAGAGTGACTCTCAAAGTATCATTTCTCAGCTGATTAGAGGTTTTTCTGAGGATAGGAGCCATTTGCTTCGGGGTATCAGGTCCTAATCTATTCTTTCGTGGCAGCTGTGCTTCGTTCATATCCTGCGTGTTGGTAACAAGTGTGCCGACTGGTTGACCGCCTCTAGTGTGGCCTCAGATTCTTATGGTATCAAGGTGTTGAATACACCAGCATATATAAGAGCTCCTCTATGCTCGTTTGTGATATTTTTGGGTGTCTTAGTACCCCCACTAGCTATTAGTCGTTGTAGTTTTTGTTCTTGGGGCTCTGCCCCCGTTGTTTTAAAAAATACATAAGTATTCAGATAAAAATATAGTTTAATTTTGATGAACTGTGATCATATTTTTTTTTAATTTAAATCATATATTACTATATGTGTAATATTTGAGATAATTATTACGAACCAAATATTTTCAATGATATGACAATACATAATACACATATATGTAGCAAATATTTTTAAAAAGATATTATATATATAACCAATTATACTAGAATATATTTAAGAGAGGAATCCTTCCCTGAAAATATATTTTACTTGTAAAACATAGTTGATGTTTGCCCAATAATTGTAACGCGCGAAATTCAGGTTTTACTTTATTTTTTATTTTTTATGACATTAAGCAAGAAATTGATGTTTAATTTCTATAGTAAAGGTGTTGAATTCTGCATTGATAAATATTTGAAGTTATATCTCTGCTATTGATTTTCAATTTTGATTGCTCTGTTTCGGTTGCTCCAGCGCTGAGAATTTCTGAGAAAACCATTAATTATCATGCTGAGGAAATGTTTGTCAAAGACAAAGATCAACCCATAACAGATTTGAGTTCCTTCTTATTCCAAACACATAATGAATAGTATTTGTCCTCAAAGCAATTCTCGGAGAAAGTTTTTTTTTTCTTTTTTTGTTCACTTAGACTAGGGTTGACCTTCGTAATTGGCAAATAATCTGTAGTTGTGAGTGAAATCATTTTCCCAAACCACACGGAGATTAATGTTTAGATTTTTTTTTACAATTGGATTTTTATTAAAAAAAAAAATGCTAACCAGTGTCATAAGGACATTGGTTAAGGAGTCAAAAGAGGAAAATTTTCATTAAAAAATTGTGTATTTAGCATACCGAAAAAATGATGTATTTAGATTCCTAATAAAAACTTTCTATTTCTTGATTCCTTAATCAATATCCTTAGGACACTCGTTAGCAAGACCCTTTATTCGAAGGTTCTATCCTTAACATCATAGCACCTAACTTTCACACCTTCCAAGAAGAGTTGAAAATAAGCACTCAATCATGTGCACATGAACAAAATAGCTCGAGAAAAGAGCATATTACATCACAAAATCCACTTACAGTACACTGCCAAATAGTCCTATCACAAAAAACAAAAACCTCCCCTTTACACGCTAACACACCCTCTCCCTTATTAAAGCTTAGTCCAAAAACAACATAAAACAAATACATGATAAAAACATACACCTCTATAAAATTGCCAGAAAACGATCCAAAAGAACTGCAATCCTCATTCATTGCAATCCACTAGATCAGAAATCAACCACCTATAATATAGTTCCAGCCTCACAACATATCGATATGTTTCCATGTTTCTCCAGATTTTCACGGTTTGCTCAAAAAACCTTCTAGTAACTTCCTTTCATCCGGCCCGTTCCTTGATTCCACCATACGAAACACGTACAACTTGTTTCTCATCTCTTCAAGGTCTATTCGGTGCAATATCCACTTGCATATAGTTAGCGCCCTTAATGTGAAATTCCAGCTTTGGCAATCCTTTATCAAAGTTACCCACCTGTCATACATTTCTGCAAAAAAAAAAAAAAAAAAAAAAGGAAAAAAACTAAATAGAGCATCAGTAAATTAGACAAAATTCACAAGATTCCCCTTTTTACAGTGTGTTAGCCTCCCTTTGATACATGGCTTTCCTTATGTCCAGGTTAACCAGATTCCTTCTCTTTGAGTCCTTTCCTTGCTAATGAATCAGCAAATCAATTTGCTTCCCTGAATCTATGCACAAAGGAAACCTCTTTTAATATCACAAGAATATTTTTCAATTTATTATCATAAAATCTTACGTTCCAAGGATATGTTTCAACACAATTAACCCAAGCTAAGGCGTTCATAGAGTCTGATTCCACAATTATTTCCTTTTCCATGATATATACAAGCCTTTTGTATGGACATTTCTAGTGCAAATACTATTGCTATAAATTCTGCTTCATTTGAGTCTCTAATACCCACAAAGGAAGAAAACATACCTAATATATTACCAAATTCATCTCTTAGTACACCCATTCAGATTAAACTTTGGGTAAAAGATTATAGTACGTTTGAGAATGACTTTTTCTTTTTAGATTTTATTTTTATTTTAGCTATTTTATAAATTATTTAAACATGAAATAATTAATTTAAACACACTTATTTTTAAAGGTAAATGGAAAAACTTAAAAAGTATAAAAGGAAACGAACAGAAAGATTACATGTAGACTCCATCCACTTCAGGTGCCACACGGTTCGGGCAACTAGAATTCTGGTAACACTCATGGCCAAATAGCGTTTTTCTCTTTTTAATGCATGTATCATCCTGTAATTTTAATTATCATATTTAAATGATCTCATACTTGGTAAGTTTAAATTATTTTTTTTCCTCTTAGGAAAGTTATATGATTTTTATTTTGTGCTAATTTTTTTATATATAAACATGTTTATGAATAAAGTATGCTATAATCTAAAAGTGTTATTCGATTTTCTTTAGTACTGTCTGTAGTTTGATGAACCAGTAGGATAGGATAAGCTAACCTATTAGCTTATCCTATCCTGTTACTTAATTATAATTCTATCCTGAGGGTGGAGCTGGGTTAGAACCAATAGGATAGGATAAGAAAATGTTTTCTCTTTTATCTCTTACCCTTAATATTGTTATTATTTAATTATGATTTCAAACCTAATTAGTTAACCTTATTACTAATTAAAATATGTGGTTCAATTAGCAATTTTATAAAAAGTGAAAAAAAAGTTAATTTTTTATAATTTAAAAAATGGACTAATGTATTATTAAAAAGCCGAAAATATATATTATCAAATATTTTTTAATTTAAATGTATAAAAAAATCACATAATATTAAAATTTATTTTTGAAAAAAAATGTCATTTTGATATAAGGGTAATTTTATCATTTGTGGATATTTTATATCATATCCTATCATTATCTGATGCACATCAAACATCGGACATGATAAGAGCTTATCATGCTTATATCCTATCCTATCTTTATCTAACTCTCATATCCTATCCTGATCACCAAACGAGCCCGAGTCTAGCAAGGGATCTTTCAAAGGTGAGGGCTGTTTTTCTTTGTTCTAAATAATTTTGTTTCTTGGATTGATTTGGTAGATTACAGGTGTATGTAAAAGCATGTTAATTTAAAAATAATGTCATGGGTATTTGTTTTTAACGAAATATGTCATGAACCCATTTTAAGAATAAGTGATTGTGCTGCTTTGATCTATGTACATCTTCGGTGAGATGCATTTATATTGCTATGTCCATTTCGTTCTTCGTGTTTTGAATACTTGGCAAGAAGGATGTAGTTTCATTGAATTTGAGCGGCTGGGCTGTTTTATTATATGTAATGTAAATTGGGTTTATAATCATGATGTTGTAGCGTGATCAAGAGCTCCCAGTTTTGCTTCTCCATAATGCAATTTCGGTGCTAATGTGTTGGAATGCTCTCTATTTCTTTCCTTATCTTTGTTCTTTATCCTCTGTTCCTCAACCCCACTTTCCACCAACACTGTATATAAAGCAGTGACTTAAGACATTTCTGAAAATTGGCTATTATTTTGGCCGTTTAAATTCTCGGATGTTTTCAAGTTTCAGTTGAATTTGATATTGTAATGTTATAGTTAACTGATCCTCTATAAATTATAATTGCTGCAAGATTCTTGAATTGGTATACTTTATATATATATATATATATATATATATATCACTACATTTTCTTGGTGTTTATTTTTTTGCAAGTAAAAGTTAATATTGAATGATGCTTTATATATGTTTGTGCGTGTGTCATATAATATTAGGAACAAGAATTGAATTATAGTGATTCTGTTACGTTGAATCTTTTATTGTGCAAGACAATGAATTTGTTTTATTTTATTTTTGTAGCTGGAGCTATTTAATTTGAAGTTTAGTATTTAAATTTTATATATAATTAAGTATGTTGTGAATACTTTTAGATGAATATGACTATGATGATATAAAGATAGGTGTTATGCTATAATGACAAGGACCAAATCCTAAAACTTCAGTGATAGCAGCAATTCTGCTATGAGGGATTGATCCTATATATAATTGTTGATTGTATGTGTTTTGGAAAAGATGTTGATAAATACTCGTGAATATAGAATTGTTGATTTCATGTGTTTTGGAAAAGATATATTGATTCTTTTTATGACGAAATTATAGATATGAGGATATTATGGTGAGTGTTGGTCTTGCTTATTTTGATAATATATGTTGAAGGATATGAATCCATGTGTATGTTTATTTTGCAAATATCATGTGAAAGTACTTGATGGAATGAATTGCCAAGGAAAGGTTATGAATCTTTGGGTAGACCGACCGGGGAGCGGGAGGCTGCGGTATATAAATATCATCGTCGGGGATGAGGGGACCCCGTTAGATACCCCGGGCGTTAGGAGGGACGTTGGTGCTTGTCGGAGGGGGCAGTATCTCCGGGGTACAAAATTAAAATTGTCGAGGCGGGGAACCTTAGTGAACAACCTCAATCGGAACCCCAAAGACTCGATATGAGTATATGATATTTATCCCCTTATGAGTGGGACATGATCCATGAGAAGGAAAAAAAAAAAAAAAAAAGATGTGTGCAAGCCATTCCACAAGTATCCAATTTGAGTATAAGAGCTCTATTGTTGCATATGTGTGGTCATAGTCGTGTTATGTATTGATGTTGTTATGAGTTTTTTTTATATGCATGAATGTATGTGTAATTTTAGTTTGCACTTGTTTATGTATGACCGCATGTGTTTGGGGGAAGCTCTCTCACCGAGTCAGTGGACTCACCCCACGTTTAACATTTCGGCTGTAGGTATTTGTGATGTCGCCGGAAGCCTTGGATGCCATGTGAACAATTTTGAAGGGTTTGAACCCGTAGGTTTTAAGTTGTATCTAGTGTAAGCAGGACTTTATAATTTATGTTATGTTTTGGTTTGACTCTGATGATATTATTCAATCTTATGATGTATTATTGAATGATATTTATTTAGACTTTAGATGAGACGAATTATTATGCTTGAGAGGCTACGAAGAGGAAAGAAGAGATTTTCTTTTTCGACCGGTCATGACTATGAAATTCGAGTCATGACAAAGTATTATCGAAGGTAGGGTTTTAGCATGTCACGTGCGTTGCAATGAAGTGATGAATTTCAGTTTTCACTTTTCACTTTTCAGCCATCGAATTTGACATAGACCAAACTGACCTTTTTACAACTTTTGTTTATTCACATTCGCCAATGTTGTGCCTTATGAACTAATCGGTAGTTTTTGGTTTTCCAGGATATCCCGCACATAATTATCGAGACTAATCTCTCCGGGTAGGATCATAAGAAACCAATTGGTAGTTTTTTAAGGAAAATGTTTTTCTTTGTCCTATTCACCCGTGAGTAAAAATCTACATTATGTTAAATTAAAATAAATGATTTAAAATTAATTGAATAAAATATCATAAAAATGTCATAATTTAAGCATTTTAAAAAACGAAAAGTTTTGACCAACAACACACAACACAGTTGATAGATAACTGGGTTCTTAAACATATTGTCAGGGGTTCGATTCATGTCATGTGTATGAAAAATGTTTTGTTGGGAGAGGCAAAACCTATTTTGGTGATCTCTACGCCTCAAAAGGGATTAGTCTTCGACTATCGATTGGAGGATCAATATACTATTAATTAGTCTTCGACTATCGATTGGAGGATCAATATACTATTAATCCTTTTAAACTACTCTTGCATCAATGGTTAAGATTAAAGCAAAAAGTCATCTAGATTTTTTAAGCGATGAGCACATGACCATGACTATTAACTAACTTTTAATTTTAGTCATCCATGTATAGTTTAATGATCCAATTTCATTCCTCTCACATCTCACAAGAAACCATTGCACACACACACACACTCTCTCTCTCTCACACACACACACACACACAACATATCAGGTGATAACGGTTTTTATTATAAGAACTTGAAAACAATGAGTTTTAATCATTAAATCTTATTTGAATGATAAAAATTAAAATATGAATGCATGTGATGTTTTTTTAAGTGATTATGTGAGCACTAAACAATTTTTAATCTTGATCTTTCATATACAAGGTTATATGGTCAAGATTATTTTTTATCACATTCTTGAAATACAAACTTGTGTTTAATATTCAGTCAAAAAAAAAAAACTTGTGTTTAATAGGTCGTGCCCTTCCTATTATTGACAAATTAACAAGCAACATGATTTATTGTTCTGACTTTTTTAAATGCTGCCATAATAAGATGGAATTGCTGAACTGTGAAAATGTTGTTGTTAATTGAGGATTAAAACATAAGTTCAGGAGAGCTCCAAAGTTTCTTTAACATATGCTTGCTCGTGCTATTGTTTATTATTCATTAATCAGGACAGCCTATATAACATATCAGGCATGCAAAATTTGCAGAGACATAGGATGAGTTGTATAAAAAAATGATTTGTTTGTCTGCATCCATTGGATGTTTTTTAATAATAAATAAAATTGATTCTATTATAGTATAAGAAATAGGTGTTTGCTTATTAGATTTCTGGCTTTGTCGCAACTTTAAGCACAAGAAGTAGGTGGAAGGAAGGGAAGAAAAAGTGCACAAAATTGATTAATCCCTGATAGTGTTTGCTTTGGTGCATTACTGCATATTCTTGTACTTATGAGTTAATATATGAATTTCGAAATTTGTTTTAATGTTTTTGGTTATATAGGGTTAGTGCACTTGTAAAATGTAATGAAACTATGAACTGTTATCTATTTTTTATGTTGAATTTGCAGTGTAATTAGTTTTAACGAAAAACTAATAAAATAGTGGTTCAGTGAGAAATGCATTTGTTAAAATGATTTTTCTCAAATTTGTTTATTATTTTTTGTATGGCTCCTGTCAAACTTATTGTAACTTTTGTAGGGTTTAAATAATATTTTGATACCTATAAATATAACAATTTTTTAATTTAGTTCTTACTAAAATTTTATTCACTTTAATTAGTCCTTACAAAAATCAAAAATAATATGCTTTATAAAGAGGGCCCGTATCTCCCTCATGGGTGAAAGCTCCCTCACCCTAGAAGCCACATTTATTTAAACCTTTTTTTATAATGAACAAGCGGTGACGGATTTAGGATCCAGAACCAGTGGAGGTAATTTATTTCCAAAATTTTTAATAAAAAACATTATCATACATATGAAGATAAATATATAAATTTTAAAGGCATACAATTTTAATATACCTAATCAAATAAATTACATATCTCATAATTGTCCTTTACGTGATCTCATGTTTTGAAATTGTTGAATGATTAGTTCATTGTCAATGTTATTGAACGCACCTCTCTCAATATAAGTCACCAGAAAATTATTCATCCATATATTTCTCATTCGATTACGCAACATATTTTACACAGTCTTCATAGCAGAAAAGGCTATTTCCACGATTATTGTGGCAATAGGCAAAATTATTGTTAACTTCAAAAGAAGATAAATTAATAGATAAACAATATGTCTTTTATTGAGGGTCACCCCAACGTGGCTCCGCCACTATGAACAAATATTCAAAGTCAACCACTGTATATAAAAAAGGCTAAAATACCATTTTGGTCCCTTAATTTATTTTTTAGTTTCAATTTGGTCCCTTAACTTTTAAAAGTTTCAATTTGGTCCCTTAACTTGTCTCTTTTAACACAAGTTAGTCCTCTTCATCAATGACATAAACAAATGAATTTCAAATTGGTCCTTTAAATTGTTAACAAGTTTCAAATTGGTCCATTAACTTTTAAATGAGTTTCAAATTGGTCCCTTAACTTTTAAATGAGTTTCAAATTGATCCCTTAAATTTTAAATGAGTTTCAAATTGGTCCCTTAAATTATTAACATGTATGACACTTTCGTCACTTTTGCTTATGTCATTGACTGAGGAGACTAACTTGGGTTCACAAAGACAAGTTAAGGGACCAAATTAAAACTTTTAAAAGTTAAGAAACCAAATTAAAACTAAAAAATAAGTTAAGGGACCAAAATGATATTTTAGCCTATAAAATAGTGTGACTTTAGTTCGTGATGAAGGAGTAAAAAAGCACAATACTTTTTATTAAATGAGAGAATAAAATCGAATAAAATTTTAATAAAATTAAATAAAAAATCTTATGTACAAAAACAAAGACTTATTTAAACCTTTTCATAACGAGCAAGTACTCAAGGGCCAAGGCCAACCATTGTACAAGAAGAAAAAGGATAATGGGATATATTACAAAAATATATGGGGCGTTATTGTTTAAATTAATTCATCAATTAATTAGTAGTGAGGCCTCAACTACTTAACTACGAGCGCCATTTTTAGTTTAAGGATATTAATGTGTATGGCATAGAGTTAACAGCAGGCACGTACGCAGCAGTTGTGGGAAAAAGTTCTTGGGCTTCAATTATACTACATATAAATATAATAAATATAAATAATATGTGGAACAAAAAATAGTAATTAATACAAACCAGAAGTCTGTCATAAATTATGAATTTAATTGATATATATTATTAGTGTAAAGATTTTTTTATATAAATAACTAATTAAAAATTGTCACACAAGATAAAATAATTGACTATTATCCTAACTACCTTAAAAATCACATATATCATAATTTTTAATTAATTATTAATATAAAAATCTTTACACTAACAAAACATAATAATTAAACTCATAAATTATTAAAGCGTTCTATATCAAATCACAAACAATGAGTATTGGTGGTCAGATGACTAAAGTGAGGGTTCTATGCCAGGGAAATTCTAACATCCTCCCATAAAAAAGTGGAGGACCCATGCTCACATATATTTTTTTTTTTTTTTTTTGTAAAAATGCTCTCATACTTTTAACCGGTTACAATCGGTTTCATATTTTATAAATGAAATAATGTTTATTCTTTTAGGTAAAAACATAATATTATTAAGTATTAATACATAATTAATAAACCATAATCAAAACATAAACTACTGGAAATTAAACATTAAGAACATACTGGAAAATTGGAAAGAAACACAATTAGATCTGAAAATTACAACTAATCTTAAGAAACAAAATCAAACATCAACAAGCCACGGATCTAGAAAGCATTGAGCAAAATGGGTCGATGATGGTCTCTGAGCAAAATGAAACCAACCGCATCTACATGTCACTGATCTAAAAAGCACTCAGTTAGGATCTAATGTTTTCTTCTCCAGCGGCTTTATCTCCCAGCAAGAACCACAAGGCGTAGATTGTGGCGTGCCTCAATTCCCCAAAATCAAAGCCCTCGACATTGTCAGAAACTTACTCGCATCTTCATGCGCCAACATCGTGCAAACGCTCGCTTCTTTGCTTTCCTCCGGCGCCCGAACCTCCTCACACACAACGCGCAGTAGCTCTGACAGTTCCATGAACTATGTATCCCTTGGAAAGGAGAAGCTTGACAAGCCAAGACACTACAAATCCTCCTGCCCCAGTTACACATATCTTTGTTGCTGCAGATGTTGCCATTTTCTTATTTAAAATGAGTTGGGAAATGCTAGGGTTTTGTTGATGTGTGTTGGGGTTGCAAGTTGCCACCTTTCCATTTCTATGTTGCATTTTTGGGGCTTCCCCTTAGAGGGATGCTTGCTGTATCAATTAAGTTTCAAATTTTTGGGTTGCTTGCATTTCTATGTTACATTTTTGTGGTGTTCTGGCCTTCTGGGTGTTTGGTTTTTGGTTTGGGAAGGAGAAGTTGGAGGAACCAACTATGGCAGAGGAGTTCATTCATACGATTTTTAATTAGTTTTAATTTTTAATTGATAATTTAATTCAGTGGTGAAGGAAACTTTTAGGTTGTTTAATCACTTCTCAATATTTACCTGCTTGGTCAGTTACCTGAACATGATCTAGACAATCCATTTTTTATATGCTTAAATCAACGGTTAAAATATTTAGAGGAGTATCCTCAACTCTTAGGTTGGAGGATGTTAGAATTGCCTTTCAAGGTAAGGTGCAACCTCCAAAAACTGAATGTATGGGTGCACCTCTTAAAGTTAAGCATTGGGAGAATGCCATATGGCAAGAGTTGTTTTTTCTTAATTCATGGTAGGGTCAAACTGGTCAAAACTTGTATTTGCACAAAAGGTGCTTTTGTATGTTTGTATTTGCATAAAAACAATTTTATTTTAACATGAAAATCCATTTTACTTTTTATTTTTTTAACAAAATTTCAAAGAAAAAATTACAAGCTTCTCCAACTTTTTTTAAAAAAAAAACTAAACTTCTGAAATCCCTAAGTATCCCTCTCAATGTCCTTCATCTCCCTCTCATCTCTATTCACCAAAGCGACTGGAGCAGAGGCGACAACTTTGGTTTCTGACGCAACTGGCACGGTGACTGACATCATGGACGAGGCGCGACTGGCATTTTGTTTGGCATTGCAGAGGAGCTGTTGGTTAGTGTGGAGGCTTGGTCTGGTGCGGCGGAGTGACAATGGTTTCTGTTTTGGTCAGGGAGGATAAAGTGGATCATCCCACCCACTCCCCATTGATACTTAGGGCTCTGTTTGAGAGTTAGGAGGAAAAGGAATAGAAGGGGATTATAGGGAAAGAAAGGAGGAGGGGAAGGAGAAGGAGAACATTATCCCTCTCCTTATTTGGGAATACATATTGTGTGAGGGGAAGGAAATGAAGGATATTGGACATACTTTTATAATGAGATCCTTATTTAAGAAAATTAACATAATTAATATTCTATAAATAATATTAATGCAGAAAATAAATAATATTTTTCTCCAAAAAAAATATTTTCCTAATTTTTTTATGTCTATAATTTTCTCACTCTAAATTTTTGCTCTCTCTAATTTTAAAGTTTTTTTTATGGAAAAAAAGAAGGGTAAAATTTGAAATTATTAAAGAGTAAATCGGTAAATTATATTTATTATCTCTCAAAATGCCCCAAATTGGGGGAAAAGGAGAAAATGGCTCCCGGAGGGTTTACAAAATGCTTCAAAATCTTTCCCTCTCTTTTACTAAACTCCCAAACAGGGTTCTGATGCAAACTTACATTTCATTTCCTTCCCTTTCCCTCGTGAAACTGTCTCACAAACAAAGCCTAAGAAATTTATTCCAACTTACCCTTACCTTAGCTGCTGTGAGTTGGAGTAAATGCTTGGATACATTTGTGGTTTTGTTTTGTTGGCATACCGATCTACTCTTCAATCATGTCAACTTCATCATCATCGTCTTCCTCAACTTTGAAAATTGGCATAGTTGGATTCGATACCACCATTGACTTAACCGTTGCTCTTGCTCCTCCTCCTCCACCACCATTGCCGAATCCCTTGCCTCCTTTGCTGTTTCCAGTTTCCAACTTTAACAAATGAGATTCCAGATATGGTTTATTATTATTTTTAAATATATCAAGGACACAATTGACATGAACATCAATAGGGTTCAGAAGGTCTTGGTTTGTTCTCCACTCCCTCTGCACGATGACAAATCTGGTGGTGCCATTGCAGATCTGAGTTGAAATTGAAGATTTGGTGGAGAAGACGAAGCATGAAGCATCCCAATTTTGTTTTCCAACGTTTGATGAAAATTAAGAGTGAAGAATAAAAAAATGAATTTTTTATTTCTTAAAATAAAAATATTGCATCTACAAATATCAATTAATATACAAGCACCTACTATGTAAATACCAAAACAAGATAGGGGTGTATGCGGGTCCGACTCAACCCGAAACATTTGGTTCAGACATTTTTTTGTCTTTGGGTCGAACCCGACTCGGAAAGAACCAGATCCCATTGGTTCAGGTAACATGTTTATTTAATTCAAACCCGTGAACCGTAGACCCGATGATTTTTTAAAAAAATACCCTTACACTTAAACGATACACACTAAGTCACTAACACACTCAGAGAGTCAGAGTCTCAAACTCAGACACGCAGCACGCTTCAATAGTTCGCTCATCCATCACTCCCTCTTTAGAAAGTTAGGGCTTCCACGTCGCGTGCACTATGTCGTCGCTCCCATCTCGAGCAAACGAGTACACTCCTCCACCGTGCGCGGCCTCGCTCTAGCAGACGAGCACACTCTGTTGTCGTTCTCATCTCATCTCCACAGTGCCGTCACGGTCGGCGTCTTCTCTTTGTCTCTCTGTCGTCTCTCCATCGTCTTCATCGCCTATCCCCTTTCCGGCTAACAGCGCGGCCACCACGATCAAATTCAGCTTCCTCCTCGCACAGCATGGTGTTGTTGATACAGAACCAGCACACCCACCTAATTAGCACAATGAGCAACGTCCTATTGCTAGGGTTTTGGTTGGCTGCTTTGTTTTCTCTTGTCGGGTTGGGCCACTGTTTTGGGCTTTTGCAAAGTTTTAATTTTTTTCAAAAAAAAGTTTAACGAACTAAATAAATATGTGACTCGATTGACCAAAACCAAACCAACCAGGTTTTCATCGGATTGGTTTCGTTAGGGTTTGGCTAAAAAATTATATAAACCCAACCCGAACCGACCCATAATCCATTGATCGGTTCGGATAATAGGTTTGGTCAAACTCGACCCAATCCGACCTTTGTACAGCCCTAAAATAAAATTAGCTACTTTTGACTGTTTGACCAAGTCTAAAGTGGTTGAAAATTCAACCTTGTCGTGTGACAATTTGATGACCAAGATTGCTTCACTTTAGGGTGCACTTATGCACCACTTTGGGAAGGATGCATCGTAGAATCGCCCTAAAAGTGAGCACCATAAAACAACCCATCCATGACAGTTAATTCGGATGTAAATAGTTAACGCAGATGTTTCAACTTTCAACATCCTTATCCGTTTATCTTCTTAAGGGATTTAGCTTATCAAAGAAAAGTATGCCAAAATTAAAACCTTGAATCCCTATTTATGGGTCTTCTTGCATGAACTAAAATTAGAGTTCTTATCTATTCACGTGATCCACTTTTTACTATGAAAATCAAAGTTATTCAAAGCCTTCACTGCCTTGTTTTCATTTTTTGCTTTGCCAACTCCGTGTTTCCATTAATTAAAACCTTTCACTGTGGCAACCTCATACCATTAGACCTTAGGAAAAGAAAAGGTCAACCCTAAAATGAGTAAATATTTAATTTGATTTTTAAAATTATAGGATCGTATTAATTTCATCTTTCATATTATCAATATTTCAAAATGATCCCTGAAATTACAGAAAGTTAATCAAATTCATCTCTGCATTGATATTTGCAAGGACTATAATGATATTAAGTTGGTAATGTCAGGGATATATGTAAAACTAAGTGAATAATATCAGGGATGCATTTGCTATATTTTACAATTTCAAAAATTATTTTAAAATATTAATAATATAATGAATTAAGTTGATACAACCCTATAATTTTAGTATCACCTTCTATATTTACTCACCCTAAAATCCTGTTCGTAATAATGGTGAGCGTCATTATCCGGTGGGTAGTTGGACAAGCTTTCAATGTTTTCTCAGCTCCCAACTCACACGTTACAAATATTGCTTGGTACGGGAATCTTATCCTTTCATTTATCTCATATTTTTTTTTTCTCATAATATTATGGGAAAGAAAGAAAATAAAATTATTAATAAGGTCTAACATAATTATTAAATAGTTGAGTTCTTTAAATATATTATCCGGTAATATATAAAAATAAAGATCTAAATTGATCCTCAACAAAAAATTATGGTGATATTTTAATCTATGAAAAATAAAAAATATTAATTTAATCCTTAAGAATGTAAAATAAGGTCAAAATAATCTCTGATGGAAACTAAAATGTCCGTAAAAATTATCCTAAAAAGAAATAATTTAATCCATATTTTATATTCTTAAAGATCGGGCCTGTTTGAATTCTCTTTTTAAAAACTGTTTTTCATTTTCAAAAATTTAAAAATTCAAAAACTTGTTTGATGAACCCTGTTTTTTAAAATAGTTTTGAAATATGATTTTGTTTTGTAGTTTTGGGAATTAAAAAACTGAAACAACTAAAAGTTGTTTTCCTTCTCACTTTTACATTCCAGTTTTGAAAACAACAAAAACAAGGAAAAGTGTCACTTTTCATTAATGGCAGTTTTGTAATATTTGACAACTTTTATTATTTAATTTAAATTATTACATTTTTTATTTAATTCCATGAAATAATAATCTAAAATAGAACATAACATTCATATAACATGTATGGACCAAATTCAAAATCATTATCACGTATAGGGACCAAAAGATTAGTTTAACTTTTATTTGACTTTATCTCTACATGTTGCTTTATATATGTTTCTTTAGAAGTGAATTATATATCACTTTATCATGGTATTCAAACGTTGTTTTAATTACTTTTACTTTATTAATTATGTTATTACAATATATGTTACTTTAGAAAGTGAATTGTATATTAATTTTATAAAAATATATTCTTTTTTGTCAAGATATTATTCAATGATACTTAATTAAAAAGGTGACGTAGATAAGAACATAAAAAAATAATATTGAGATATTATAAAAAAACTCGAAATTGATCCCATTTTAAAAATATGTATTAAACAAGTTTTCTAATTTTTAATTTTCAAAACATATTTTGAAAACAAGTTTACCAAACAAGTTTTTTCATTTTCCCATCTCTAAAACAGTTTTAGAAAATAAAATTGCCAAACAGGTTTTGTTTTTAATTCTCTTTTTAAAACAGTTTTTTAAATTGATTTACAAAACAGTTTTGAAAAACTTAAAACCAAAATTAAATCAAACAGGCCCCAAATTGATATTTTCAGTTTTCGAAAACCAAAATTTCACCATATGTTTTTAGTTAATGTTCCATTTAGGCGTTTAATATTTTATTAAAAGATACGCAACTCAATTCAATACACTTGTAAAGGAATTAGTCCATAATAAATTAGGATACCTTGCTATAGAAATGTATTTTGGACAATAAAATGTTATTTTTTTATTTTTTAATGTATTTTTGAATTACGTATATATAAAAAAAATAAAAAATATATAAAAATTAAAGATAAATACATATTATATCATATATAATATTCAAAATTTGATATTTAAATAATACAACCGATAAAAGAAACTCTCGATTAGAAAAAGAAATCAAATCCATTTCCATGGATATATATATATATATATATATATATATATATATATATATATATATATATATATATAGTGAGAGAGAGGAGGGTTGTTTAGTCCATATATATCTTTTCCCATCTTCTGTGGAAAAATTGAAAAAGTCCAATGTCCCTCTCCTCGCCCCATGTGTCTAGCTAGCTATTTCCCTTTTAGGACATTTTGGGTGTCTATAAATTGGCGTTGCTTGTTTGGTTCTTCATCACTTGCGGTTTAGGAGACAGAACGTAGCATTCTGTGACAAAGCAGAGCATTCTTCTGTCCCCAAATCGTACTCATTCATTTCTCGGCTTTCCCTTTGTTCTCTGACGGTCATGGCTGATAATTCAACAAGCAATGGAAACCATGAGGTGGCTGTAAATGTGTGTGACGACGTAACCATCGATGTCTCTGTGCCTATATGGCAGAAGGTGTCTCTCCTAACCTTTCTTTACCCTCTCTCTTTCTTCTCTACCCAAAACTCATGGAATGCTTTGTTTCCCAACCCATATGGGATTTTGATGAAATGATCATTTGTTGTCTCAAATAAAATTTGAAACTTTTTTTTTGTTGTTTTGGAAATCACAGAAGTGAATAGTTTCTCTGAGTCCTATTTATCATTAAAATTAAATTAATGAGCTTGAAAGAATGATTTGAAAATGACAAAAAAAATATGGTTTTGTTCTTTGTTGAATATTGCAGTTGTTAGCAGAGGTGCTGGGCACGTTCTTCATGATATTTGCTGGGTGTGCTTCGGTGGTGGTGAACCTTGACAACGAGAAGGTGGTGACACATCCCGGAATTTCACTTGTTTGGGGACTGGTTGTGATGGTCTTGGTTTACACTCTTGGCCACATCTCTGGTGCTCATTTCAACCCTGCGGTCACCATTGCTCATGCTTCCACCAAAAGGTTTCCTTTGAAGGAGGTGAACCTAACAATACTTTTTTCATCTATCCACCTTGATTATTATTAGTTAAGCAGTTTAACAGGAGAAATATGTGCTTATTTGGTGGTCCATATATTGCGTCATTTTCCTTTATACAAGATTGGCAGCGTTTTTTGTAGCTCATTTATTGCCAACTTTGGTTGATCTGAAACACGTTTCTTGATGTCTTTCTCTTTGCCTTTTCACACTAGATTCTGATGGAAATCTTTTGTCCCCTTTTTCTGTCTCATATTCTATTTTCCACTAATGATATTTTGTCACTTAATAAAATCTCATTAATACCTATATACATCCTCAATTTTTGATTGATGGGACACTGAAATATCATTTTTTGGGACAACTAAATTTTGTTGGCTAGATTCCTATGTGTTTATGTTTTGCTTAATTAATCATATCCAAAGAAAACGCTAAAAAATGTTTTTTTGAGCACTCTCATAAATATTTTAATTTATAAAATGTTTTGAACATAATACTTTAGTGTAAACACAAAGAATAGAATCAAGAAAACAAAAAGAGAAAGCCTCTTCCTCTATGCAATTGTCTCAATTTTGTCTTAAATTATTGAATTGTCCCTTTTATGTGACAGGTACCCGCTTATATGGTAGCTCAGCTGGTTGGATCTGTACTTGCAAGTGGAACTCTCAGACTTCTATTTAATGGTAGGAAAGATCATTTTGTAGGAACACTCCCAACTGGTTCTGATGCGCAAGCTTTTGTGGTCGAGTTCATAATCACTTTTTACCTCATGTTTGTTGTCTCTGGAGTTGCCACCGATAACAGAGCGGTAACGTTTCTTCCTTAAAAACTATACTCATGCATATTTGGTTATAATTGGTTATCATCTATTGAACCTTTTGATTAAGATGCGTTTAGTAATTGGAGGTTGGCAAATCACCCTGTTAAACTCTTTAAAATTTGACATAAAAACTTAGTAACTTAAATTAACTAATTTGTATGAATATATTTGTAACATTTTGAACCACATGGAAGAAATGCTAGAAGTGTACATCACAAGCCACATATCTTGTGTATCAAAATCCATTTTTGAATGTTCTTAACCCTATTTCATGGCTTCTTTTTATTTATTTTACTTTCAAATCTTGCAGATTGGTGAGTTGGCTGGACTTGCTGTTGGGTCAACAGTATTGCTAAAT
Source organism: Ammopiptanthus mongolicus (assembly GCA_039655645.1). NCBI lineage: Eukaryota > Viridiplantae > Streptophyta > Magnoliopsida > Fabales > Fabaceae > Ammopiptanthus > Ammopiptanthus mongolicus. The sequence continues at coordinate 101,336,982 of CM077344.1, read as the reverse complement.
GTGTTGTTTGCCGGGTATTAACTTATCCCAAAGCCTAATTAAGTATACAAATTTAGTGCAGGAAGAGCATTACATATTATTCAATAAAATTAAGATGTTAAACCCTTTTGGAAGAATATTACATTATTCAATAAAATTATAAGATGTCAAATTAACTTAGAACTCATTTGTGTGTCAAATTGTATTTTATAGGCCAATCACCGGAGCATCAATGAACCCAGCAAGAAGCTTAGGGCCTGCTATTATACACAATGAATACAAAGGAATATGGATATACTTGGTGTCGCCGATCTTGGGGGCCGTGGCCGGTACATGGGTCTACCATTGCATTAGGTACACAAACAAGCCAGTGCGTGAGATCACCAAGAGTGGCTCTTTCCTCAAAGGACATCAGGGAGCTGAGTGATTTAAGCAAATGCAACAATTTTTTTCTTCTCTTTTTCTTCTTCTTAGGAACATCACCATGTAATAGGGTTAATCACTAGCATAGTGTGATAAATCACTAGCATAGTGTGGTAAATAACTTGTATAATGTGACAAATAACCCTGTAATTACAGATAGACAATGAAAAGTTAAGTTTCTTCTTTATCCATGCACCAATCATGATATTTGCTTTTAGTTACAAGGGAAGTGGTATCATTCTGTAATACCCGCTAAAATGATCTTTTTTTTTTGGGGCAAATTTGTTTAAGTTAAAATTATTTAATAAAATGTATATAATCAAGGTGGGAAAAAAATAGAGTTTGATGGTAAGTTATGTGGTAGGTTGTTTTTTTTTTTTTTTACCCCTAGTGCCAAGATAGGAGTAGCTTAGCACTAAGGGCCTCTTGGTAAGCCCAAGAGTTAAGAAATAGGGGGAAGGTTCACAAAGTTGGGGAGAACTCTAAGATCCCTAAATCTTTCTCCAGAGAGAATAGAGAAGGAGGAAGAACTTCAACCCAAGTTTGGAGGAGTGTGTGCGTGGTGCGAGGAACCTTCTCTTCCATTCCTTTACTTCTTTTGGTGTCGAATCAGGTGAGGGGTTTAGATTTTAGGTGGGTTTGTGGTTTGAATTTAGGGAAATTCGGAGATATGATAATATAGGTTTTTAGGTTATGCAAAGGTGTGTTTTTGGCATGATATTGTGATTAAAATGTTTGGGTAATGTTGACATATGAGTAACTATGTTTGAATTGTTGCATATGTTGTTAAACATCATGTGTGCACATTCCTGTATGATTTTAGAAACTGTTTTGGGACTTGGATTGGGTGGAACCTCTGCAGAAATCGCGTTTCTGCGATTCTGCAGAATTCGCACCGACGCTGGGCGCCATAATTCCTGCGCTGAGCGCAGGGGTGCCCGAGAGCACCCCTGATAGTTGCTTCGTAGCGCTGAGCGCTAGATAATTAGCGCTGAGCGCTAGTGTCCAGCGCTGAACGCCATAGAGCGTGCGCTGAGCGCTGGGGTGGCAGAGAGCTAACCCTGAAACTTAACCCCACCGCTGAGCGCTACCAAGGCTGCGCTGAGCGCTGGGGTACAGGCAGAAAACTTATTTTTATAAATGTAGTAAACATGAATGGCTTGCTCCAATGGATGATATATTGTTATATATGTTCTACTGTGATTATATTCATGTGAGAAAACTATGGATGAATGATATTTTGTTATATGGATGATGGTAATGTATGATTCTCAATGAGCCTTGTTGTTTCAAAAGATATGAAAACTGTGTTTGAGGAGATATTGTGGTTTGATAATGATGGCAATATCCGTTATGTCATTGGACATTGAGTAAGACTTGGTAGGTCCGACCGGTCAGCGGACTCGACCGGTATATAAATGCGACCGCCGGAGAAGGAGACTCTAGTGAAAGAACCTCGGAGTTTGGAGGGTATTATGTATCACCTACCGGTCAGCGGGTCCGACCGGGGTATAAATGTGGCCGTCGGAGCGGGAGACTCTAGTGAACAACTCCAAACGGGATACAAGTATCTTACTCAATGGTGGAACGATTTGTGGAATCAAACTCGATAGAGTTGCTATGGTTAATCCAAGTTATGCATGTGGTGTTGTACAGTATGGTAAAGGACATGGACAAATTTACCTTCCTAATTATATGATCAAGGTGATATACTTGTTATGTTTGTATACCCTTACTGAGTTCTGGGACTCACCCCGCTCTTTTTGGTTCAGCTTCAGGTACACCACGTGGGGAGCCATCTCAGGAAGCCCATGCTCATGAGTAATGTGGGCAGTCGTTGCAGTTCTTTATCTCTTTTGTTTCTGATTAGTCATATGAGACATCTCTCCTTTGTTATGGATTTTGGGACTATTTTCCCCTATTGGTTGTAAACTGTTTTCTTCTTTGTTTTTTTTAAACTCTATAAGTGAACTCAGGGCCACCTTGGCTTTTTGGTTTGGAATAATCATTTACTCTGATAGTATCTTTTGTTCGTATATGTCTTGTTACGATGCGACTTGAGTGTGCTTGGAAGGCCTTGGGAATGAGACAGTGAGGTCTCATTCTGGCCGGTCAGGAACACCTGAGTTGGGTCCTGACAAAGTGGTATCAGAGCCAATGGTTATAGGTCCTGAGCAAGATTAGAAACTAATGAGTTTTGTGATAGTTCCCGAGCCCGGGCGGGAGTTGTGCCAGAAGTCATTAGTAACTAATATGGTTTTTAATCAAAGTGAATCACTAAAAAGGGAGATGTTCTCATATGACTATCAAGAGTAGCGACCTGAGATGGATGGTGTATTTATTCTATGGATTAGGGGGTTGATGTAGGGAATTTATGTGTAGAAATTTGAAACTTAAATTCTAATGTTCGCTTTCCTTTTGAAGGATGGCAAGACCTAGGGGAAGGGGAGCAGCTCGACCCCGCGGAGGCGTGTCAAGACCTCCTCAAGACGGAGATCAAAACCCACCACAGCAGGAAGTGGTGATTCCTGAGGCTCTTCAAGCAACCCTGCAACAGATAGCACAAGGGATTGCTGTGATACAGGGAGCTTTAGCAGGAGGTGGTCGTGGAAGGACTTCGATTCCATCACAAGGTGGGGTTCCTCCCCCATCACCTCCTGTGACGAGGACCTCTCTGGAGTCCTATGCAAGCACAGATGCTGGAAGTGGAAGGAATGCAACACCAAGGCCAAATCAAGAGGCCAACCTTTATGCTTCTTTGATTGAGTTCCGTAAGATGAAGCCGCCCACCTTTGCAGGAGCTAGTTCGGATTAGGACCCATCCTTCTTCCTAGAGGAGGTGGAGAGACTGTTGAGGGCCATGGGATGCTCGTCTGAGAGATCCGTGGAGTTGGCTAGTTTTCAGTTGAACGGTGCCGCTCGGGAGTGGTATACTGCTTACTGGGCACAGAGAGATTTGGATGCTGAGAATCTCGAATGGAGGCATTTTACCACTGCTTTCATGGAGACTTTCTTACCCAGAGGTGAGCGGGAGAGGAAGGCTCGTGAGTTTGAAGTGCTGAAACAGGGAGAGAGGACTGTAATGGACTACCGCAATGAGTGCTTGCGGTTGTCGAGGTATGCGCCACATTTAGTGAGTGACCCCCAACAACGGGTGTCACGGTTTGCTTACGGTCTCCGGTTTAACATTGCAAGGTCCGTGCCGATTCTGAAGAATGCCACATTTGAGCAGGTAGTCAGCTTAGCCATTAGAGCTGAAAGTGTTTTGAATGAGGCAAAAGCTGAATTCAAACAACAACCGAAAAAGAGGAAGACAGAACATAGAGGTGAGGCCTCAGGGATGAAGTCAGGACATCATCAGGGTAACCAGTGGGCTCATTTTGGTAGGGCAAATAGTGCGCCTACTCGTCGCACCCCTCAACAATTTCTAGGGGTGTCGGCGGAAGGTCGCGGTGTTTCCTATGGAGCAACTAGTTACCCCACTTGCAACCATTGTGGGAAGCAACATGTCAGCCTGTGTACAAAAAGGGGAGAGCGGGTTTGCTTTTCTTGTGGACAGCCTGGACATTTCAAAAGGGAGTGTCCTATGACAGCGGAGCCTGCACCAGCTCATAGTACTCCGGGCGGGTCATCAGCACCAAGCGGGAACCAAAGGTCAGGGGGGAGAGGAGGAGCTTTGCCAGGACAAGGTCGTGGAGGTGGCAACCGCCCTACCGCCCGGGTGTTCGCTCTTAGTCAGCAGGAGGCTCAGGCTGATCCAGACATGGTCACAGGTATTCTACCAGTTGGTCCTTCACATGCTAGAGTGATATTTGATTCTGGTGCTACTCGGTCATTCGTGGCCGAACATTATGTGCGGGTTACGAGGATGCCTTTGGAGGCACTTCCACACCCTTTGATTGTTTCTACCCCACTTGAGGGTAATCATATAACGAACAGCTATGTTCGAGATTGTGAGGTCAGAGTCAACGGTTTGAATCTTCCGGCCGATTTAATTTTGTTGGGCATGCTTCAGATGGATGTCATCTTAGGCATGGATTGGTTGTCTAGGTATGGGGCGAAGGTAGATTGCAGAGATAAACTAATAACTTTGTAGCCAACAATTTCAGACACCCTAGAGTTTCAAGGAGACCGCAGCTTGGTATACCAGAATGTGTTGTCCACTCTTAAAGCACAAAAGTTGCAAAAACGCGGATGCCTATGTTTTTTTTTGCCACGGTTAATGTAGTGAACAAGTCCGAAGGTGATGACATGTCGATGGTTCCGATAGTCAGGGAGTATGCTGATGTATTCCCCGATGACTTGCCGGGAGTACCACCGTCTCGTGAGATTGAATTTTCGATCGACTTATTACCAGGGACACGACCTATTTCTATACCTCCATATAGAATGGCCCCAACTGAGCTGAAGGAGCTCAAGGATCAGTTAGAGGATTTGTTGAGCAAGGGGTTTATACACCCTAGTTCATCACCTTGGGGGGCTCCTGTGTTGTTTGTGAAAAAGAAAGATGGATCATGGAGGATGTGCGTTGACTATCGTCAACTTAACAAGGTCACAATAAAGAATAAGTATCCGTTGCCGAGAATCGATAATTTATTTGATCAATTGCAAAGGGCACAATTTTTCTCAAAGATTGACTTAAGATCAAGCTACCACCAGTTGAGAATCAGGGAAAGTGACATTTCGAAGACAGCTTTCAGAACCAGATATGGTCATTATGAGTATCTTGTAATGTCCTTTGGGTTGACAAGCGCCCCAGCAGCTTTCATGGATTTGATGAATCGGGTGTTTAAGCCGTTTATGGATCAGTTTGTGATTGTGTTCATCGACGACATTTTGATATATTCTAAGACCAAAGACGAGCATGAGCAACATTTGAGGGTTGTGTTGGAAACCCTAAGGAATCACCAGCTTTACGCCAAATTTTCCAAATGCGAATTTTGGCTCTCAGAGGTATCTTTTCTTGGGCATGTTGTTACTACAAAAGGGATTTCAATGGATCCGAAAAAGGTGGAGGCGGTACAAGATTGGCCAAGACCTACCAGTATCACGGAGATACGTAGTTTCTTGGGTCTAGCCGGATATTATCGGAGGTTCATTGAGAACTTTTCGAAGATAGCAGCTCCTTTGATGCGCTTGACTCAGAAAGGAGTTAAGTTTGAGTGGAGTTCGAAATGCGAAGAAAGCTTCCAAACATTGAAGGATAAGTTGACTACCGCTCCAGTATTGACTCTTCCATCGGGTACAGGTGGATTTGTAGTGTTTTGTGACGCATCTCTAGTGGGTTTGGGATGTGTGCTAATGCAGAATGGAAAAGTAATTGCTTATGCTTCGCGTCAACTAAAGAAACATGAACTTAACTACCCGACTCACGATCTGGAACTAGCAGCGGTGGTTTTTGCCTTAAAAACCTGGAGGCATTTCTTGTATGGCGAGACTTGTGAAATATACACGGATCACAAGAGCCTCAAGTACATTTTTGATCAGAAAGAGCTGAATTTAAGGCAGAGAAGGCGGTTAGAGTTGCTGAAAGACTATGACTGCACAATTATGTATCATCCTGGAAAGGCTAATGTGGTGGCGGATGCTTTAAGCCGCAAGTCAATGGGCAGTTTGGCACATTTGAATGTTGAAAGGCGAGGGATAGCGAATGAGTGCCATAGGGACATAAATGCCATGGTAGCTTTTGAGCCAAGGGAGGACGGTATCTTGTTAGCGCAACTTGGAATCAAATCTAATGTCTTAGAGGATATTAAAGCGTGTCAGGAACGGGATTCTGACCTAGTTATGTTGAGGGATGCTATTGACTCAGAGAGTGGTAAGGGTTATACAGTGGATGGTGAGGGGATGCTTCGGTTTAGTGGACGGGTGGTAGTTCCTACAGAAGCTAGAAGGAAGCTCATGGAATTTGCCCACTCTTCTTCATATATGATGCACCCTGGATCCAGAAAGATGTATCAGGACATGAAACGATTTTATTGGTGGGCTGGTATGAAGCAAGACATAGCTGATTTCGTTGCCACATGCTTGACGTGTCAACAAGTGAAGGCGGAGCATCAGTAGCCAGCAGGGCTTTTTCAGACTTTGGAGATTCCGGAATGGAAGTGGGATCACATCACCATGGATTTTGTGGTAGGTCTGCCCAAGACCAAGGCGAGTTATGATTCCATTTGGGTTGTGGTAGACCGTTTAACCAAGTCCGCTCACTTCCTAGCCGTAAAAACCACTTTCACGACAGAACAGTATGCGAAGTTGTATCTTCGGGAGATTGTATCCTTGCATGGAATTCCTGAATCTATTGTTTCGGATAGGGGTTCACAGTTTACCTCCCATTTCTGGAAGTCGTTTCAGCAGACTTGAGGAACTCAGGTACATTTTAGCAAAGCGTTTCATCCACAAACGGATGGTCAGTCGGAGAGGACTATACAGACTTTGGAGGACATGCTTCGTGCATGTGTACTTGAGTTTGAGGGCACTTGGGATGTACATTTGCCGTTGATAGAGTTTGCGTATAATAATAGCTACCATAGTAGCATTCAAATGGCACCGTTTGAGGCCCTTTACGGCAGGAAGTGTATGACCCCAGTGGGATGGTTTGAGACGGGTGACCATCAGCTTTTGGGCCCGGATCTAGTTCAGGACTCGATAGAGAGAGTCAGAATGATCAGGGAGAGGCTTCGTTTGGCACAAGAACGACAAAAGAAGTATGCTGACGTCAGACGGCGAGAATTGGAGTTTCAAGAAGGGGAACATGTATTCCTCAGAGTGTCACCCTTTAGAGGCACTCTACGTTTTGGTCAGAAGGGCAAGTTGAGCCAAGGTACGTGGGACCATTTCAGATCACTCGGAGGGTGGGAAGGTTGGCATATGAGTTGGCGTTACCACCTGAGTTAGCTCAGGTGCATCCAGTGTTTCATGTCTCCATGTTGAGGAGATACCTTCGAGACGATACTCATGTGCTACAACCACAACCGGTCGAGGTAGATCAATGACTAGCGTTTGAGGAGGCTCCACTGAGGATTGTGGAGAGGCAAGTGCGGAAGTTGAGATCGAAGGAAGTACCATCAGTGAAAGTGGCGTGGGGACATACCCAGGGTGAGGAATTCACCTGGGAGTCAGAACAGATTATGATGCGGAAGTATCCACATCTTTTCATACAAGGTACGAACTTCCGGTTTCTTTCACTTATGGAATTCGGGACGAATTCCTTTGAAGGGGGGAAGAGTGTAATACCCGCTAAAATGGTCTTTTTTTTTGGGGCAAATTTGTTTAAGTTAAAATTATTCAATAAAATGTATATAATCAAGGTGGGAAAAAAATAGAGTTTGATGGTAAGTTATGTGGTAGGTTGTTTTTTTTTTTTTTTTTTACCCCTAGTGCCAAGATAGGAGTAGCTTAGCACTAAGGGCCTCTTGGTAAGCCCAAGAGTTAAGAAATAGGGGGAAGGTTCACAAAGTTGGGGAGAACTCTAAGATCCCTAAATCTTTCTCCAGAGAAAATAGAGAAGGAGGAAGAACTTCAACCCAAGTTTGGAGGAGCGTGTGCGTGGTGCGAGGAACCTTCTCTTCCATTCCTTTGGCGTTGAATCAGGTGAGGGGTTTAGATTTTAGGTGGGTTTGTGGTTTGAATTTAGGGAAATTCGGAGATATGATAATATAGGTTTTTAGGTTATGCAAAGGTGTGTTTTTGGCATGATATTGTGATTAAAATGTTTGGGTAATGTTGACATATGAGTAACTATGTTTGAATTGTTGCATATGTTGTTAAACATCATGTGTGCACATTCCTGTATGATTTTAGAAACTGTTTTGGGACTTGGATTGGGTGGAACCTCTGCAGAAATCGCGTTTCTGCGATTCTGCAGAATTCGCACCGGCGCTGGGCGCCATAATTCCTGCGCTGAGCGCAGGGGTGCCCGAGAGCACCCCTGATAGCTGCTTCGTAGCGCTGAGCGCTAGATAATTAGCGCTGAGCGCTAGTGTCCAGCGCTGAACGCCATAGAGCGTGCGCTGAGCGCTGGGGTGGCAGAGAGCTAACCCTGAAACTTAACCCCACCGCTGAGCGCTACCAAGGCTGCGCTGAGCGCTGGGGTACAGGCAGAAAACTTATTTTTATAAATGTAGTGAACATGAATGGCTTGCTCCAATGGATGATATATTGTTATATATGTTCTACTGTGATTATATTCATGTGAGAAAACCATGGATGGATGATATTTTGTTATATGGATGATGGTAATGTATGATTCTCAATGAGCCTTGTTGTTTCAGAAGATATGAAAATTGTGTTTGAGGAGATATTGTGGTTTGATAATGATGGCAATACCCGTTATGTCATTGGACATTGGGTAAGACTTGGTAGGTCCGACCGGTCAGCGGACTCGACCGGTATATAAATGCGACCACCGGAGAAGGGGACTCTAGTGAAAGAACCTCGGAGTTTGGAGGGTATTATGTAGTGGCCAAGGTCACCTACCGGTCAGCGGGTCCGACCGGGGTATAAATGTGGCCGTCGGAGTGGGAGACTCTAGTGAACAACTCCAAACGGGATACAAGTATCTTACTCAATGGTGGAACGATTTGTGGAATCAAACTCGATAGAGTTGCTATGGTTAATCCAAGTTATGCATGTGGTGTTGTACAGTATGGTAAAGGACATGGACAAATTTACCTTCCTAATTATATGATCAAGGTGATATACTTGTTATGTTTGTATACCCTCACTGAGTTCTGGGACTCACCCCCGCCCTTTTTGGTTCAGCTTCAGGTACACCACGTGGGGAGCCATCTCAGGGAGCCCATGCTCATGAGTAATGTGGGCAGTCGCTGCAGTTCTTTATCTCTTTTGTTTCTGATTAGTCATATGAGACATCTCTCCTTTGTTATGGATTTTGGGACTATTTTCCCCTATTGGTTGTAAACAGTTTTCTTCTTTGTTTTTTTTAAACTCTATAAGTGAACTCAGGGCCACCTTGGCTTTTTGGTTTGGAATAATCATTTACTCTGATAGTATCTTTTGTTTGTATATGTCTCGTTACGATGCGACTTGAGTGTGCTTGGAAGGCCTTGGGAATGAGACAGTGAGGTCTCATTCTGGCCGGTCAGGAACACCTGAGTTGGGTCCTGACACATTCAATTTTGAATTTACCACCTTATGAAATTAGGACCTCAATATCTTCGGATAATACAACCAAAAGGTAAGGGACTGAACTATAAGTTATAGCAATAAATGAACTATTTTAGGAGAAGCAATCAAAGCTAATAAAAAAAGAGTTTAATTTGGATATAACTAATCAATCACAAATCATCCTAATATGTGACTTTTAAGGTAGTTATTATAGGAGTCGAACATTTTTCATGATGTGACACTTCATAATTGATTGATGGTGTAAATTTTTTTTTTTGGTTTTCCAAAGTATCCTCCCACCCGATAGGTGAGAGACTAATTTCTCGAAGTATTATTAAATGTCTAAGTGGGGACCTCTCCAAATAGTGCCTTTTTCATACATATGAATCCAGAGATCGAACCTATAACCACATACTTGAGGGATCCAAACTCCTTCCAAGTGGACGAACATACATTGATAAAAAAATATCTTTACATTAATAATGAATAATAATTAAATCCATAAAAAATGTATACATTTTCTGATGTAGACATTTAAGCTATGTTAACATTTTTTTTACAAAGACTCCAAAAGCCCACAAACTTCGTCTAACACCTAAAGACTGCGATAAAAGATAAATTCTTTTATTCTATGTTCAGGTATGGTGCTTTTATACTTAGCAGCATGACTACGCTCCATGTTATAATTTTAGTATTAATCGTTTGCAATGATTATTCACTGGACGATTTCAATGGATGGATTTTAACTCATAATTGGATCATTTGTCATTGTTTTGTCCCAAAGTCTAGTTAATTGAGTTATTTATTCTAGCTTGATTCGATGTTTTTTATTCGAAGTTTATTGTATTTTGCTATTTGCATGTGTAGGGAATAATAAAAATGAGATTAGAACATGAAGATTGAAAGAAATTGAAGAAAATACAAAAAAAAAAATCTTATGGAAGGTCTGCGTTGGCACAATTTTTTGCGTCTGGCGTAGGAACTTGATGTAAAAATCTTGTGCCTCAAGTTATTTTGCGTTTGGCATAAAAAATGTTGGGCTCGACGCACCCAAAAGCTACATAATTATACAAATGAAGTTTTTTGTCTCATGATTTGGGCTGGGCACAATTAATTTTATGCCCAGCGTGAAGCAAGAAAAAATTACCCCATCTCGAGCCTATCTATGTTAGGGACAATTTGCTAAAACCACTATATAGTATAAACCCTACCTTTTCTTTAATAAGTGGACGTCTTTGGTCAACCCCAAGATTAAATTTGCGCTCTTCATGACCTAATTTAGCTAGTTCCTTGAGTTCATGGGAGGAGGGAGAATATTTCTTACTCACTTCTCTTCATATTTTCATGAAGTTACTTTATCCCTCTCTTTTTCTTAATAAATTTGTTTCATTTAGCATGTTTAACTAATTTCCCCTAGTCGAGGTTAGGTCACCTTGATGGATTCCACTTGTATTAATTTGACATTGGGTTGATTAATATGATTTTCTTTCTTCTATTTTTGAGCTTTTAATCTCTATGCTTAATGCTTCCGGGGACTGGATAATTCCTTGGATGTTTTGTTGATTATGCATACAAATGGAGGTTTGATGTGTAATTTTGATCTTGAGATTATTAGCCTTGTATTTCTTTATTTTATGAATAGCCATGGAATTGCAAGAAACCTTTTGGATTCTTTTACCTCTAACGTTTTTTCTTTAATTAACTCAACTAAGGAATTAGGGATTGGTTAGGGATTAAAGGCTCATTCATTCAAGGAATTAGAAGTTAGGCATTTGTAAGTGAAATTCGGTTGGCAAAATAGGATTAAAGGCTTGTATTAACCCAAATTGATGTTCTTGTGGTTAAAATCAAGTGAAACTAACCTTAATGTTTCCCCCCTTGCATTTTCATGATTTACCGTCTTAGTGTTCAATAAATTGTTTCAAAGAAAATCCAAAAATATTTTATTGCTTTATTGCCTGTTTTATGTTTTTTAGCGCTCTACATACCAAATTTAAGTTTTAATAGTAGGTTAGCTTGAAAATTGGTACTTGGAAATCACTCCATGTGGATGATACTCCGTTACTCGTTGTTTTATATTACTTGGAATGATGTCATACGCTTTTTATGGTCCTTGTCAAGTATTTGGTGTCGTTGTTGAGGATAGGACTTGCCAATATCAAAAGTAACAAGGGAAACGACTAGCTTAGGCACACACAAAACTAGTTTCATTTTCATTTGTCTTGTTTTATATTTGATTATTTTTTGTTATTAGTTCTTTTTCTGTATTTTCTTTAATTTCTATACTTGTGTTCTTTTTAATTTTCCCTTTTGTTATATTGAGGTTGATGCAACACCCACAAAGACCATATATTACTCATATTATCATGCATCTCATGAAGAATTGGGGATGCTTGAACCAGAATAGTTGGATCATTTGAAAATCATTGCGACTCGAAACAATACATTTATTCAACAACTATCCATAATCATTCAACAAATAAGTAATGTGCTGCCGAAGGGAATGGTCTCTCCTCCACCATTCATAGGCGATTATTGCTGGGGAGATCCATATCCTAACAACTACACTCTAAGGTGGGGGGATTCCTCTAAACTATGATTGGATCGTTCAAGAGGAACAATGGGGATCTTATTCACCTTCCTATCAACCATAACTACCCCATGAGCATGACGAGCCATCACCGTTAGAAGTTGCCTTTGGGAGCTTTATGGCTACAACAACGACCAACTTTGAGAACCAAGAGTCTGTCATCCAGAAGAAGGACTCCACCATTCAAATTTTAGAGGTACACATTGGGAAAATCTCCAAACAATTGTCAAGGTGGGCATGTCGGGCATTGATTGATAAGAACGCGAGTGACAAGATGGAGCAATAAGAAGATGAAATGGTGGTAGAAATTGAGTTAAGAAGAGAAGAATATGTTGCAGAGAACAAGGTGGAACCTTCCCCTATTGACCCTCTAACAAGAGAAAATGAAAGGAAGAGGCATGTGGAAGACATGCAGTTCATTATGCTTAAATATGACTTATAACTCGGAGTTGGATAATTCGATTAGGTAGCATGCATGTGTTGATTATGACGGAAGGAATGTTTATGTTGTATGTGCTGATATTTATTCGTATCGAAAAGACGATGAGCTTGGTTCTACAATGAGTATAAACTATGCGAAAAATAAAGCAACACCATTAGTCTTTTCCAATATGGTATATCACCCTGACATTTGCGCTTTGTGCAGATTAACATTGTGCATAAATTTCGAAAAAAATAAAAAAAAACTATTATTTAATTTGTTTTGTGAGTTTTTTTGCGTTTTCCCCCTTTTTATTTTCCCCATTTATTATCATAAGAAATTTGTTGATATCTTATGTTGGTTTTATTGTTATTATGATGTTTGCATATTGTTTAGAATAATTTCAAACCAATGTCCTGACAAACTTAGAAGTTATAGTGTGTTGTCGTTCTTGGCAATTTTATTGTAATGTACACCCAGCTTGTGTGTTTTTCTTTTAATTAGAAGGTGAATTTTATGGTATAGTTTTTCATGTTTGTTTTTGTTGTTAAGTAGGTTTTATAATTTTGAAGCATATTTTGAACCTTGCTGATTAAAGTCCATGGCAATGAAATTTCATGAAGAACTATTTGGATTTCCTAATTTGTACCCTAGTGATTCTGTTGGGACTTAAGATGAAATATATCTAAACGAACCTGACACTCTGATTAGATATAAAGACAAAAGTTGTATTTAAAAGTTGGTTTTGGCAAAAAGCATGGAACTTATTCCTTAAGAAGATTTGTTAGCATTGAGTTTGGAAAATCAAAGGTGAAAATTTGTTTTTTCCAAAGGTCCTTAACCAGAAGCATTTTTGAAATACACTATTAATGTCTTTAAGGAGCATTTGCATTAAATGCTATTAGAGAACGGCTACCAAGGCGGAAATACCAATAAAAAGATATTGGATCAGAGAAGATCAAGATTGAGTCTCAACGGTTAGATTTGAAGCTCTATAAAAAAAAAAAAAGACAAGATTGCTAATGAATTAAGAAGAAGAGAAGTTGATATAAAAATGGTGACTATTCTGCAAAAAACTTCAAGAGATAATACTTGATTCTTGCTAAGAAATACACTATTCATGTCTTTAATGAGCATTTGCATTAAACGCTATTAGAGAACGGCCACGAAGTCGGAAATACCAAAAAGATATTGAATCAGAGAAGATCAAGATTGAGTCTCCACGGTTAGAATTGAAGCTCTATAAAAAAAAAAAGAGTTGCTAATGAACTAAGAAGAAGACAAGTTGATATAATACTGGTGACTATTCTGCAAAAGGCTTCAAGAGATAATACTCGGTTCTTGGTAAGAAAGCAATTCTTAGTCAAGTTCACTCATGTTCCTACTCAGATTTGTGAATTCACTCTGAGTGTTTATTTGTAGAGTGAAAATCAAAACACTTTGTTGTGTGTTGTAGCCTGAAGAGGCATTTCAGAATACTTACCTTTCTTGGAACCTGGAGAGGTTGTGAAACATATTCATAGTGATTGCCTGGATAGGCACATTTGCGAAAAGAATGCTCGTTGTGTTAAAAATCTGGAGAGGTCGTGAAACATACTCGTTGTACTCGGCTGCCTAAAGAAACACATTTAAGAAAGAATACTCTATAAAAATTTCTAGATGGTTGCGGGAGACTGGACGTAGGCTCGAGTGTGAGCTGATCCAGGATAAAGTATGGTGTTTATCTTCTTTTCCTCAAGCCATTTACTTGCATTATGTATTTATTATTAACAAATGGATTAAATATTACGCTCTTAACGTTTCTCTATCTAAACACGGTGTTTAATTCTTTTTGAATATCTTGCTTTCTATGTTTAACTAAAAATCAATTTGATTTTATTAAGTTTGCGAAAAAAAATTAAGAGTTTAATTGCTATGCACTGACAATGTAAATTTTTTTACACTGTCAATCAATCACCATTCATGATATAGATGATTATTAAGGTAGTTAAGATAAGAGTAAAAAAAATATGCTATCGTGATAATTTTTAATTGGATGTATATATGTGTAAAAAGGTTCACTTTCGGTGTATAAAAATTAAAGTGAAAGAGTAAATGAGTATCTATAAGATAGAGAATTTCTATGGTACCTTGAAAGATTTAAAGGTTTTGAAACAGTTTTTTATTGATCAATAGATGAGTAGTAATGCATATCAAGTCCAAGTTTTGTTTTTTTTAACCTGAAACTTTTGCTGTTACAGATTTGTCACTACTAAATAAATAAGTTTGTTACCTTTAAAAATTTTAGAGTTTTGCCATTTTTTTAAAAAAATTAAAATTAAATTTTTTTCTTCTCAAAATTAATTTTTTTATAAAAATTAAAATAATTACATTTTTGAAAAAAATTAAAAGAAAGGAACTTTTAAAATCAAATTTTTTTAAAATCCTTTTATTTCTTTTATATTTTTTATATTAATTCTTTATTTTAAAATTTGTTATGCGCCTTTTATTAGTGGGTTAAAAAAATAAAGAACAAGTATTTAAAAAATAAAAGAATTAAAAGAAATTGGAAAAAAATCTTATTTTAAATTTTTTATTAATTTTTTAAAAAATCACAGGTGACATTAAAATATTAAAAGTAAAAAGGTTAAAAATAAAAAAATTGGTTTTAACTATTATTATTAAATTTTTAAAAAGATTTTTTTAAAATGGGACGTGGGATTAAAATATAAAAAAGAAAAGTTTAAAAAAAATTCTGGTAATTAATATTTTAAATTATCAGGATAAATTTTTTTAGTGACGGATTGAATCGTAAAAGAAGAAGTTTGATATACTGAATAATAAATGATATAACATTAAATTATTAAATAATAATTCTTCATCTATTGGTTCAAACCAAGATTGTTCCAAAACAGTTAAATTATCCAAGATATTATAGTAGTTGTCTATAAGGTAAGGAGTTAATGAAGATGTGTCAACATTCTAATCTGGTTACATAAGGGATTTAATTTATCAAAACAAAAGTATGGCAGCTAACGATTGACGACGTTGAATCGAGACATATATGGTTCTTGCATGTACTAAAAGTAGCTAGAGTTCTTATCTATTGACGTCATCTCATCTAATCCACTTTTTAGTATGAAAATCAAAATTATTCAAAGGCTCAGTGTCTTGTTTTCAGTTTTCGCTTTGGCAACTCCGTGTTTTCAGTTAAAAGTTAAAACTTTCACTGTGCCAACCTCATGCCATTAGATTAGACCTTACGCAAAATAGGTCTGCCCAGCCCAACCTAAAATCTCGGTTGTATTAATGGTGAGTGCCATTCATGCATGCTACTTTCTATATATCCGGTGGGTACGTAGTTGGACAAGCTTCTAATCACAACTCACAACATAGATATATCCTATGAAGATAAAAGAAAGGAAAATTATCTTTAAATTACGTAGTGTATCATAAAAATATATAGACACGTACGTCCAGAGGGATTGTTTTAGGTCCATATCCTTTCCCATCTTCTCTGGAAAATTTGGAAAAGTCCAACCTCTCTCTATGCCCCATCTGTCTATTCCCCCTTTAGGACTTGTTGGGTGTCCATAAATTGGTGCTGCTTGCGGTTTAGGAGGCACAACACAATAGAGCATAGTATTCTTTGACAAAGCACACCATTCTTCTTTCTCCAAACCGTAATATTCTTTCATTTCTCTGCTTTTCCTTCTTCTCTGACGCTAATGGCTGATACTAATTCAACAAGCATTGGAAACCATGAGGTGGTGGTTGTAAATGTGTGTGACGACGCAACCATCGATGTCTCTGTGCCTATTTGGCAGAAGGTGTCTCTCACAAGCTTTATTTATCCTCTCTATTTCTTCTCTACCCAAAACTCATCGAATTCTGTGTTTCCCAACCCATATGGGATTTTTATGAAGTTATTTGTTGTCTCAAATAAAATTTGAAACTTTTTTTTTGTTTTTTTAAAATCCCAAAAGTGCATAGTTTCTCTATGAGTCCTATTTATCATACAATTAAATTAATGAGCTTGAAAATATGATTAGAAAATGACAAAAACAAAATGGGTTTGTTCTTTGTTGAATATTACAGTTGTTAGCAGAGGTGTTGGGCACGTTCTTCATGATATTTGCAGGGTGTGCTTCGGTGATAGTGAACCTTGACAACGAGAAGGTGGTGACACATCCCGGGATTTCACTTGTTTGGGGACTGGTCGTGATGGTTCTGGCTTACACTCTTGGACACATCTCTGGTGCTCATTTCAACCCTGCTGTCACCATTGCTCATGCTTCCATCAACAGGTTTCCATTGAAGGAGGTGAACCAAACAAATCATTTTTCATCCATTGGTTACATCTAAACAGGAGAAATGTGCTTATTTGGTCAATATATTGTGTCATTTTCCTTCTATACAAGAAAGACATAATTTTTGGTAGCTCATTTATTACCAACTTTGGTTTATTTGAAACACTTCTTCATAACGTCTTTCTCTTTGCCATTTCACACTAGCATCCAAACAAAACACTAAAAATTGCTTTTTTGCTTTTTAGAAGTACTCTCACTATTATTTTAATTATAAACTATTTTCAACACAAAATAAGTTAACTGAAATTAACACAAATGGTGGAATAAAGAAACACTAAAAAAAGTCTCTTCCTCCATGCAATTGTCTTAGCACTTGTCTTAAATTATGAATTGTCCATTTTATGTACAGGTACCAGCTTATATCGTAGCTCAGGTGGTTGGATCCACGCTTGCAAGTGGAACTCTCAGACTTTTATTTAGTGGCAAGAAAGACCATTTTATAGGAACACTCCCATCTGATTCCAATGCTCAAACTTTTGTGATTGAGTTCATAATCACTTTCTACCTGATGTTCATCATTTCTGGAGTTGCCACTGATAACAGAGCGGTAATGTCATCTGTTCCTCCTAAAAAAAAAAACATTTCACTTGTTTTTTGGTTATAATTGGTTCTTATTATCTATTGAACATTTTGAATATGATATGTTTAGCAAATGGGGGTTGGCAAATCACCTTTTTGGCCTTTGACGTAAAAAAGTAGTTTCTTAAATTGACTAATTTGTATAAATCGATATATTTGTAACATTTTAAACCACATGGTAGAAATTAAGGCTTGAAGTGTACATCGCAAGGCACATATCATTCGTATCAAAATTTATTTTTGAATAATCTTCAACCCTATTTCTTGGCTTTTGTTTATTCATCCTACTTTTAAATCATGCAGATTGGTGAGTTGGCTGGGCTTGCAGTTGGGTCAACGGTAGTCCTAAATGTGCTGTTTGCCGGGTATTAACTTATTCCAAATCTTAACTAATTAAATATACAAATTTAGTGTAGGAAGAACATTAAATTATTCAATAAGATTAATTAGAAGAACATTATATTAATCAATAAGATTAACATGCATGATACACCCTTTTAATTAGAAGAACATTACATTAATCAATAAGATTAAGATGTCAAATTAATTAACTTAGAGAACTCACTTGTGCGTGAAATTGTATTTGATAGGCCAATCACTGGAGCATCAATGAACCCAGCAAGAACCTTAGGACCTGCTATTGTATACAATGAATACAGAGGAATATGGATATACTTGGTCTCACCAATTCTGGGGGCTGTTGCTGGTACATGGGTCTACCATTTCATCAGGTACACGAACAAGTCAGTGCGTGCTATCACCAGGAGTGCTTCTTTCCTCAAAGGACGTCGTGGAGCCGAGTGATTTAAGGAATGCAAGAATTTTCTTTTCTCTTCATTTTTCTTCATATGTAGATGATCACCATGTAATAGAAATGAAAAATGTTGCCAATAACCTTGTTACAGCTAGAGAAATGAAAAATTCTATTTCTTCTTTATCAATGCACCGATTGTGATTTTTGTTTGTAGCTACTTAATTGAGAAGTTGGTATATGCATCTGAATTTGACTTTACCACCTTACGAAATTAGCATATTTACTGGACTAATTAACATATATAATTCATATTATATTTGTTTTATATAGCTATAATTCCGTCTCATGTTCAGGAATTTAATCATGGCTAAACTCTATTTACAAAACGTGTATCCCATGTTTGGGATTTAATCGATTTTCCAATTTTCAACATAAATGTGTGCATGATAGGAATAAAAATCAAGGTTCATTTAATTTTGTTTTAAAAAAAGTAGTTATTAAAGACTGCGAAAGCCTACAAAAGAGGAGTGAAGCTTAAAAACAAGGACCTGGGTCCGCGACTCAAATTGCAGCGCGATGTGGTGGTTTTTATGGATTGGCAGCAAAGGTGATTTCATGCGGTTATGTATGGGACTGGGCTGTTTGGAGCTGTGGCTATTGGCTGTGTGAGCAAATGGGTTTGATGTGAGTTAAATAGCTTTAGGGTTGATAGGTATGTTATGTATGTGTTTTTGGTTTGTTTTTATTTTTTTATTTTTTGTATAGAGGATCAGTGCTGTGTTGAAGGTTAGGGCTTGCAATTATACACAATGAATATAGAGGAATATGGATATACTTAGTGTTGTCGATCCGGGGAGCCGTGGCCGGTACATGGATCTACCATTGCATTAGGTAAACAAACAAGCCAGTGTGTGAGACCACGAAGAGTGACTCTTTCCTCAAAGGACATCAGGGAGCGGAGTGATTTAAGCAAATGCAAAAAAAAAATTCTCTTTTTCTTCTTCTTAGGAACATCACCATGTAATAGGGTTAATCACTAGTATAGTGTGATAAATCACTAGCATAGTGTGGCAAATCACTAGTATAATGTGACAAATAACCCTGTAATTACAGATAGAATGAATGAAAAGTTAAGTTTCTTCTTTATCCATGCACCAATCATGATATTTGCTTTTATTTACAAGGGAAGTCGTATATATCAGTCAATTTTGAATTTACCACCTTATGAAATTAGGACCTCGATATCTTCTAAAAATACCACCAAAAGGTAAAGGACTGAACTATATGTTATAGCAATAAATGAACTATTTTAGGAGAAGTATCAACGCCAATAAAAAAAAGAGTTTAATTTTGATACAATCAACCACAAATCATCCTAAACTTTTAAGGCAGTTATTATAAGAGTCGAACCTTTTTAATGATGTGACAATTCAAGATTGATTGATGGTCTAAAAAAATTTTACATATTTTTTTTGGTTTTCCGGAGTATCCTCCCACCCGATAGGTGAGAGACTAATCACCCGAGGTACTGTCAAACTCGTAAGTGGGGACCCCACCCAATAGTGTTTTTCCATACACATGAATCCAGAGATCGAACCCAGAATCACATGCTTAAGAGATCCAAACCCCTTCTAAGTGGACCAACACACATTGGTAAAAAACTGATCTTTACATTGATAATGGCTAACAATTATATCCATAAAAAAAAATGTTGACATTTTTTCATGTAGACATTTAATCTATGTTAACATTTTTTTTACAAAGACTCCAAAAGCCCACAAACTCCGTCTAACACGTAAAGACTGCGATAAAAGACTATGTGTAACACCTACAGAATGCGATAAAAGATAAACTCTTGTATTCTATGTTCAGGTATGGTGCTTTTATACTTAGCAGTAGCTTGACCTAAGCTCCATGTTGATAATTTTAGTGTTAATCCTTTTCAATGATAATTCACTGGATTGTCTGATTTTCGTGGTCTCAATGGGTGGATTTTAACTCAAAATTGCATCATTTTATCTTTACATTGTCTCAAAGTTTAATTAATTGAGTTATTTTATTTTAGCTTGATATGATGTTTTTTATTCAAAGTTAATTGTATTTTGCTCTTTACATTCATAGGAAATAATAAGGATGAGATTAGAGCATGAAGATCGACAGAAATTGAAGAAAATACAAAAAAAATCTTGTAGAAGGTCAGTGTTGTCGCATTTTTTTTGCGTCGGCCATAGGAACTTCATGAATAAATCTTATGTCTCGGGTTGTTTTGCGTTGGGCGTAAAAAATGTTGGGCCCGACACACCCAAAAGCTACATACTTATGCAGATCAAGTTTCTTGTCTAATGATTTGCGTTGGGCGCAAATAATTCTATGCCCAACGTGGAAGCATGAAAAGAAAATACCACATCTCTAGCCTACATGTGTTGAGGACAGTTTGCTGAGACCACTAATAGTATAAACCCTACCTTTTCTTTAATAAGTGGACGTCTTTGGTCAACCCCAAGGTCGATTTTGCTCTCTTTATGACTAATTTGGCTAGTTCCTTGAGTTCATGGGAGGAAAGAGAATATTTCTTACTCATTTCTCTACATATTTGATGAAGTGACTTTATCCCTCTTTTTTTTTCTTAGTAAATTTGTTTCATTTAGCATGTTTAACTAATTTCCCCTGGTCGAGGTTAGGTGACATTGATGGATCCCACTTGTATTAATTTGACATTGGGTTTATTAATATCATTTTCTTTCTTCTATTTTTGAGCTTTTAATCTCTATGCTTAGAGCAAGTTTGGAAAAGATTAATTTTTCTCATTTTAGCTGTTTTTTGGTTAAAAAGTTGTTTCATACATAATTGATCAGGTTTGACAATCAGCTTAAATTTATAAAAAAAGCTTTTTTTGGGGAAAAAAATTGTTTTATGTCATTTAATTTGTTTTAACTTAAGGTTGTTGTGATTTGTTTATTTTTCATTCTGAAAACTATCTTTCCTATTTACCCCTACAAAACTAACTTCCAAACAAATATTATTAAATTATACAAATAACTTCATACCCTTTTTTTGTAATTTACTATGTAAAAATGATTTTTTTTTTGCACCATCCCAACGAAATTGATTATCTTAAAATCACTTTTCAACAAATATACCAAAACAAAAACAGATTCTGATTATAATTGATTATCACAATAAGCAATTATATATATAATCGATTATCAGCCAAATCTATTTTTTTTCAGCATTGCCAAACACGATCTTAATTCTTCCTTGGACTTGTTCATTCCTTGGATGTTTTGTTGATTATGCATACAAATGGAGGTTTGATGTGTATTTTGATCTTGAGATATGTTATTAGTCTTGTATCTCTTTAGTTTATGAATTGTCACGGAATTGCAAGTAATCTTTTGAATTCTTTTATGCCTAATGTTTTTTTCTCTAATTAACTCACCTAAGGAATTAGGGTTTAGATAAGGATTAAAGGCTCATTCACTCTCGATTGGCAAAATAAGATTAAAGGCTGGTATTAATCCCAATTGATCTTCTCGTGGTTGAAATAAAGTGAAACTAACCCTAACGTTTTTCCCTTGCATTTCCATCATTTGCCGTCTTCGTGTTCGACAAATTGTTTCAAAGAAAATCTAAAAATATGGTATTGCTTTATTGATTGTTTTATGTTTTTTAGCACTCTATATACCAAATTTAAGTCTTAATATTGCCATCGTAGTGATTGTATGGAGAGGCACATTTGTGAAAAGAATGCTCGTTGTGTTAAAAACGTGGAGAGGTCGTGAAATATACTCGAGTTGGAATCTGGAGAGATCGTGAAACATACTCGTTGGACTCGGCTGCCCGGAGAGGCACATTTAAGAAAGAATACTTTGTGAAAAATTCTAGATGGTTGCAGAGGACTGATTGTAAGCTCGAGTGTGAGTTGATTCAAGATAAAACTATGGTGTTTATTTTCTCTTCTCTCAAGCTATTTACTTGCATTATTTATTTATCAGGCTTAATTGCATTTGTGGTCCCCTATTATTGATCATGTGCGATTTTGGTCCCTATTTTTTTTTTTTACACATTTGGTCCCCTATTTTTTAAATATTTCAAATTTGGTCCTTTTGTTGAATGTTTGTCTGTTTTTTCAATGATCAACATAAAGGAACCCCTCCTCTAAGCGTGCAGAACCTCTGGTTGAAGTTCTCCCTCATCTGGCTCTCTAATTTAACATATTCAATGATTCCTCTATGCTATTTACTGGTTTTGTCCCTCCTTTTCTGAACCTGTGTTTGGTTCCACCACATATCTTTTACCAAGAAGATTAATCAGAGGTTAGGTGCTTAAAACAGTTTTTCCTCCTTGTTAATCATTGAAAATTGATGGACATTAGAAGGACAGACTGAATTTGGAATATTGAAAAAATGTAGGGACCAAATGTGCACAAAAAACTTTCGGGACCAAAATCGCACATAACCAATAGTAGGAGGATTAAAAGTGCAATTAAGCCTATTTATTAGAAACAAATGGGTTTTAAATTACGGTCTCAATGTCTCTTTATCTAAACAGGGTGTTTAAACATTTTTGAATATATCTTGCTTTCTAAGTTTAATTAAAAATCAATTTGATTTTATAAAGTTTGCGAAAAAGAGTAAATGAGTATCTATAATGTAAAGAGCTAATGAAGATGTGGCAACATTCTAATCTGGTCATCTTAAGGGATTTAATTTATCAAAAAAAATATGACAACTAACGACAACGTTGAATCGAGAGATATATGGTTCTTCCATGTACTAAAAGTAGAGTTCTTATCTATTGACGTCATCTGATCCACTTTTTAGTATGGAAATCAAAGTTATTCAAAGCCCTTCAGTGTCTTATTTTCAGTTTTCTCTTTACTAACTCCGTTTTTTCAGTTAAAACTTAAAACCTTCACTGTGCCAACCTCATAGCATTAGATTAGACCTTACGCAAAATAGGTCTGCCCAGCCCAACCAAAATTCCCGGTTGTATTAATGGTGAGTGCCATTCATGCACGCTACTTTCTATATATCCGGTGAGTATGTACGTAGTTGGACAAGCTTCTAACCACAACTCACAACATAGAACAAATATCAGTTTCCATCGATATATCCTATGCAAGATTAAAAAAAAAATTATCTTAAAATTACATAGCGTATCATAAAAATATATCTTCTCCTGAAAAATTGGAAAAGTCCAACCTCTCTCTAAGTCCCATCTGTCTAGTCCCCTTTTAGGACTTGTTGGGTGACCATAAATTGGTGCTGCTTGCGGTTTAGGAGACACAACACAACAAAGCATAGTATTCTTTGACAAAGCACGCCATTCTTCTTTCTCCAAATTAACTGTAATATTCTTTCATTTCTCGGCTTTTCCTTCTTCTCTAACGCTGATGGCTGAAACTAATTCAACAAGCATTGGAAATCATGAGGTAGTGGTTGTAAATGTGTGTGACGACGCAACCATCGATGTCTCTGTGCCTATTTGGCAGAAGGTGTCTCTCACAACCTTTTTTTTCCCTGTCTGTTTCTTTTCTACCCAAAACTCATCGAATTCTATGTTTCCCAACCCATATGGGATTTTGATGAAATGATTTGTTGTCTCAAATAAAATTTGAAACTTTTTTTGTTGTTTTTGAAATCCCAAAAGTGCACAGTCTCTTTATGAGTTCTATTGATCATACAATGAGCTTGAAAATATGATTGGAAAATGACAAATTAAAACAAAATGGGTTTGTTCTTTGTTGAATATTGCAGTTGTTAGCAGAGGTGTTAGGCACGTTCTTCATGATATTTGCAGGGTGTGCTTCGGTGATTGTGAACCATGACAACGAGAAGGTGGTGACACATCCCGGGATTTCACTTGTTTGGGGACTGGTGGTGATGGTCCTGGCTTACACTCTTGGCCACATCTCTGGTGCTCATTTCAACCCTGCAGTCACCATTGCTCATGCTTCCATCAACAGGTTTCCTTTGAAGGAGGTGAACCAAACAAATCATTTTTCATCTATTGGTTACAGCTAAAAATATGCTTATTTGGTCAATACATTGTGTCATTTTCCTTCTAAACAAGAAAGACATAATTATTGGTAGTTCATTTATTACCAACATTGGTTAATAGGAAAGACTTTTTCCCAACAAAAATCTTCTATCCCAAAAAAAAATGTTGTTTCGATATGAACCACCAATCAAAGGCTTAGAGGTTTTAATGAATTCGTATTTTGTTTTCTTAAGTGATAAATTATTATTGATGAGAAACAGAAAATGTGACAGGAGATTTTCATTCACTTCTTTGTCTTTCTTTTTTCCATTTCACACTAGTTTCTTACGCGTTTAAGCTTTAGTTAATCTTAATACAAACAAAACACTAAAAATTGCATGCTTTTTGTTTTTTTAAGAGTACTCTCACTAATATTTTAATGATAAACCATTTTCAACACAAAAGAAGTTAACTGAAACACAAATGGTGGAATCAAGAAGCAGTAAAAAAAGTCTCTTCCTCCATGCAATTGTCTCAGCTTGTCTTAAATTATTGAATTGTCCGTTTTATGTGCAGGTACCAGCTTATATCACAGCTCAGATGGTTGGATCCACACTTGCAAGTGGAACTCTCAGACTTCTATTTAGTGGCAAGAAAGACCATTTTATCGGAACACTCCCATCTGATTCTAACGCTCAAACTTTTGTGATTGAGTTCATAATCACTTTCTACCTGATGTTCATCGTTTCTGGAGTTGCCACAGATAATAGAGCGGTAACGTCTTCTATTCCTCCTAAAAAATATTACTCTTGTTTGTTTGGTTATAAATGGTTTTTATTATCTATTGATCATTTTGATTAAGATATGCATGTTTAGCAAATAGGGGTTGACAAATCACCTTTTTGGCCTTTGACGTAAAAAGATAGTTTCTTAAATTGACTAATATATATTTGGTTAAAGTAATATTTTGGTTCCTATACGTGACACCGATTCTTCATTTAGTCCCTATATGTAAAAAGTTATTAAAAAGGTCCTCATACGTGCAAATATTATCCATTTGGTCCCTCTCGTTATGTTGTCGTCTTTAATGATCCGTGAACTACTACGTATAGGGACTAAATGAAGAATTTGTGTCACGTATAGGGACTAAATGAAGAATTTGTACCACGTATAGGGACCCAATAATTTAGGTTAAAGTAATAATCTGGTCCCTATACATGGCACAAATTCTTCATTTAGTCCCTATACGTGACACAAATTCTTCATTTAGTCCCTATACGTAATAGTTCACGGATCATTAAAGACGACAACATAACGGGAGGGACCAAATGGATAATATTTGCACGTATGAGGACCTGAATAACTTTTTACGTATAGGGACTAAATGAAGAATCGGTGTCACTTATAGGGACCAAAATATTACTTTAACCTATATATTTGTAACATTTTGAACCACACGGAAGAAAGGCTTGAAGTGTACATCGCAAGGCACATATATAATATTCTTCAACCCTATTTCTTGGCTTTTGTTTATTCATTATTATACTTTTAAATCCTGCAGATTGGTGAGTTGGCTGGGCTTGCAGTTGGGTCAACGGTAGTGCTAAATGTGCTGTTTGCTGGGTATTAACCTATTCCAAAGCTTAACTAATTAAATATACAAATTTAGTGTAGGAAGAACATTAAATTATTCAATAAAATTAACATACCTGATACACCCTTTTAATTAGAAGAGCATTACATTAATCAATAAGATTAAGATGTCAAATTAATTAACATGGAGAACTCAATTGTGCGTGAATTTGCATTTGATAGGCCAATCACTGGAGCATCAATGAACCCAGCAAGAACCTTAGGGCCTGCATTTGTATATAATGAATACAGAGGAATATGGATATACTTGGTCTCACCAATTTTGGGGGCTGTTGCTGGTACATGGGTCTACCATTTCATCAGGTACACGAACAAGCCAGTGCGTGCTATCACCAGGAGTGCTTCTTTCCTCAAAGGACGTCGTGGAGCCGAGTGATTTAAGGAATGCACGAATTTTCTTTTCTCTTCATTTTTCTTCTTATGTAAATGATCACCATGTAATAGAAATGAAAAATGTGGCAAATAACCTTGTTACAGCTAGAGAAATGAAAAATTCTATTTCTTCTTTATCAATGCACCGATTGTGATTTTTGTTTGTAGCTACTTAATTGAGAAGTTGGTATATGCATGTGAATTTAACTTTACCACCTTATGAAATTAGCATATTTCCTCGACTAACATATGTAATTCATATTATATTTGTTTTATATAACTATTATTAATTTCGATATCCAAATTCATTAGAGCATTTTAAGTCCAAATGAAATGCTCAATACTTTGGAGATCAAAAATGCTAAATTGTACTATTACGAATTTCATAGAATGCATATTGCTTTTCTCTCTCTCCAATCTTGATTACTTTCTGGAGTTCTTTCCATTTATTAACCATGTATATAATAGCTGATTGGTTAACCTTCCTTCACTGAAATTCGTATTGACTTATCTCTTACTAAATAGCTTAACTGCTTGGAGCTATTATCGTAAGCATAATTGGGTTTTATTAAATAGGTCTAGTGCACGTAATTCATAATAGATAGGTTCAACCCATATTAGGTCTTGTGATGTATGAAATTAATTGTTTAAGGTGGAATTAATATTTCCGTCTTAGTGACAAAGTCCTACACTTTCTACACAGCATGGTATATTTGTTAGAGGCAAGGCTGCAAAGAAGGTTAGATATTTAATTTGATGTGCAGTTGTATGGGCTATTTGGTCTATGAGAAATCAAATTATTTTCCAGGGGAAGACTGCCAGCTGTTCTGTTGTAATTGCTCATGCAAAGGCAATATCTTGGGGTTGGTTTATTAGCAGAGAAGGTAGAGGTTTAGGAATACTGTATTCAGATTGGTGTGTTACGTTAGTCCTATGAGATGTATTCAGAGTATTTAATAGACATATCAACTTGAAAGTGGCAGGTTTTATTTTGTTTGGTGAGGGTTACTGCAATATCGGTGGGGTGGAGATTTGCTGAAATTAGCAAGGGGTCTTGTGGGTGGTGTTGGGCCATTCTATTGTTTCGGGTTTTCTGATTCGATGACCTCTTTGGAGGACTTCTATCTATATAAAACTTGTAGGCATCTTGGGTGGCTGGATGTTATCTGCGCTGATTATTTTAAGTTATGATGCCTGGTTGGACTTGAAGCTAGCTCTCACGTGCAAGTTTTTATGCAGTGTACTTGCAAAAGTCTTCAAGGCTGAGAAGTTTGCTTTTGTTATCAGAAACTTTGGGGTCTTTGTTTTTTATGTGGGTGGTATTTTCTGCTAGATTATTATATGAAGTCTTTGTTCTGTTTTAATTTTGGGGGTGTGCTGCAAATGATAGTTGAGGTTTGTGGTACCAATATAGTTGGGGGTGTGCTGCAAATGATAATTGTATTTTTCTCTTTACATTCATAGGAAGTAATAAGGATGAGATTAGAGCATGAAGATTGGCAGAAATTGAAGAAAATACAAAAAAATTCTTGTAGAAGGTCAGTGTTGTCGCATTTTTTTTGCGTCGGCCAGAGGAACTTGATGAATAAATCTTGTGTCTCGGGTTGTTTTGCGTTGGGCGTAAAAAAGGTGGGGCCCGACACACCCAAAAGCTACATACTTATGCGAACGAATTATTCTTGTCTAATGATTTGCATTGGGCGCAAATAATTCTGCACCCAACGTGGAAGCATGAAAAGAAAATACCCCATCTCTAGCCTACATGTGTTGAGGATAGTTTGCTGAGATCACTAATAGTATAAACCCTACCTTTTCTTTAATAAGTGGACGTCTTTGGTCAACCCCAAGGTCGATTTTGCTCTCTTTATGACCTAATTTGGCTAGTTCCTTGAGTTCATGGGAGGAAAGAGAATATTTCTTACTCATTTCTCTTCATATTCGATGAAGTGACTTTATCCCTCTCTCTTTTTCTTAGTAAATTTGTTTCATTTAGCATGTTAAACTAATTTCCCCTAGTCGAGGTTAGGTGACATTGATGGATCCCACTTGTATTAATCTGACATTGGGTTGATTAATATCATTTTCTTTCTTCTATTTTTGAGCTTTTAATCTCTATGCTTAGAGCAAGTTTGAGAATGATGAATTTTTCCCATTTCAACAGTTTTTTGGTTAAAAAGTTGTTTCAAACATAATCGATCATGTTTGATAATCAGCTTAAATTTATAAAAAAAAAGCTTTTTGTTGAGAAAAAAAACTGTTTTATGTCATTTAATTTGTTTTAACTTAAGATTGTTGTGATTTGTTTATTTTTAATTCTGAAAACTCTCTTCCCTATTTACCCCTACAAAATTAACTTCCAAACAAATATTATTAAATTAGACAAATAACTTCATACCCTTTTCGTAATTTACTATGTAAAAATGATTTTTTTTTGCACTATCCAAACGAAATTAATTATCTTAAAATCGCTTTTCAACAAATATACCAAAACAAAAATAGATTCTGATTATAATCGATTATCACAATAAGCGATTATACATATAATCGATTATCAGCATAATCTATTTTTTCCAGCTTTCCCAAACACACTCTTAATGCTTCCTTAGGCTTGTTCATTCCTTGGATGTTTTGTTGATTATGCATACAAATGGAGGTTTGATGTGTATTTTGATCTTGAGATATGTTATTTGTCTTGTATCTCTTTAGTTTATGAATAGTCACGGAATTGCAAGTAACCTTTTGAATTCTTTTATGCCTAATATTTTTTTCTCTAATTAACTCACCTAAGGAATTAGGGTTTAGGTAGGGATTAAAGGCTCATTCACTCTCGGTTGGCAAAATAAGATTAAAGGCTGGTATTAATCCCAATTGATCTTCTCATGGTTGAAATGAAGTGAAACTAACCCTAACATTTTCCCCTTGCATTTTCATCATTTGCCGTCTTCGTGTTCGATAAATTGTTTCAAAGAAAATCCAAAAATATTTTATTGCTAGATTGTTTGTTTTATGTTTTTTTAGCACTCTATATACCAAATTTAAGTCTTAATATTGCCATCGTAGTGATTGTATGGAGAGGCACATTTGTGAAAAGAATGCTCGTTGTGTTAAAAACGTGGAGAGGTCGTGAAACATACTCGTGTTGGAATCTGGAGAGATCGTGAAACATACTCGTTGAACTCGGTTGCCCAGAGAGGAACATTTAAGAAAGAATACTTTGTGAAAAATTCTAGATGGTTGCGGAGGAAAGATTGTTCGCTCGAGTGTGAGTTGATTCAAGATAAAACTTTGGTGTTTATTTTCTCTTCTCTCAAGCTATTTACTTGCATTATTTATTTATCAGGCTTAATTGCACTTGTGGTCCCCTATTATTGATCATATGCGATTTTGGTCCCTATATTTTTTTTTACACATTTGGTCCCCTATTTTTTAAATGTTTCAAATTTGGTCCTTTCGTTCATTGTCTGTTTATTTTTTCAATGATCAACATAAAGGAACCCCTCCTCTAAGCGTGCAGAACCTCTGATTGAAGTTCTCCCTCATCTAGCTCTCTAATTCAACATGATTCAATGATTCCTCTATGCTCTTTACTGGTTTTGTCCCTCCTTTTCGGAAACTGTATTTGGTTCCACCACATATCTTTTACCAAGAAGATCAATTAGAGGTTCTATATGCTTAGAACAGTTGTTCTTCCTTGTTAATCATTGAAACATTGATGGACATTGGACGGACAGACTGAATTTGGAACATTGAAAAAATATATAGGATCAAATGTGCACAAAAAACTTTAGTGACCAAATCGTACATAACCAATAGTAGGAGGATTAATAGTGCAATTAAGCCTATTTATTAGAAACAAATGGGTTTTAAATTACGGTCTCAACGTCTCTTTATCTAAATAGGGTGTTTAAACATTTTTGAATATATCTTGCTTTCTAAGTTTAATTAAAAATCAATTTGATTTTATTAAGTTTGTGAAAAAGAGTAAATGAGTATCTATAATGTAAAGTGTTAATGAAGATGTGTCAACATTCTAATCTGGTCATCTTAAGGGATTTAATTTATCAAAAAAAAGTATGGCAACTAACGACAAACGTTGAATCGAGAGACATATGGTTCTTGCATGTACTAAAAGTAGAGTTCTTATCTATTGACGTCATCTGACCCACTTTTTAGTATGAAAATCAAAGTTATTCAAAGCCTTCAGTGTCTTATTTTCAGTTTTAATTCGCTTTACCAACTCCATTTTTTTAGTTAAAACTTAAAACCTTCACTGTGCCAACCTCATACCATTAGATTAGACCTTACGCAAAATAGGTCTGCCCAGCCCAACCTAAAATCCCGGTTGTATTAATGGTGAGTGCCATCCATGCATACTACTTTCTATATATCCGGTGGGTACGTAGTTGGACAAGCTTCTAATCACAACTCACAACATAGAACAAATATCAGTTTCCACATTGATATATCCTATGCAAGATAAAAAATAAAATAAAATAATCTTAAAATTACATAGCGTATCATAAAAATATATCTTCTCTTGAAAAATAGGAAAAGTCCAACCTCTCTCTAAGTCCCATCTGTCTATTCCCCCTTTAGGACTTGTTGGGTGTCCATAAATTGGTGCTACTTGCGGTTTAGGAGAACAACACAACAGAGCATAGTATTATTTGACAAAGCACACCATTCTTCTTTCTCCAAACCGTAATATTCTTTCATTTCTCGGCTTTTCCTTCTTCTCTGACGGTAATGGCTGATACTAATTCAACAAGCATTGGAAACCATGAGGTGGTGGTTGTAAATGTGTGTGACGACGCAACCATCGATGTCTCTGTGCCTATTTGGCAGAAGGTGTTTCTCACAACCTTTTTTTCCCTGTCTGTTTCTTTTCTACCCAAAACTCATCAAATTCTATGTTTCCCAACCCATATGGGATTTTGATGAAATGATTTGTTTTCTGAAATAAAATTTCAAACTTTTTTGTTGTTTTTGAAATCCCAAAAGTGTACAGTCTCTTTATGAGTCTTATTGATCATACAATGAGCTTGAAAATATGATTAGAAAATGACAAATTAAAACAACGGGTTTGTTCCTTGTTGAATATTGCAGTTGTTAGCAGAGGTGTTGGGCACGTTCTTCATGATATTTGCAGGGTGTGCTTCGGTGATAGTGAACTTTGACAACGAGAAGGTGGTGACACATCCCGGGATTTCACTTGTTTGGGGATTGGTTGTGATGGTCTTGGTTTACACTCTTGGCCACATCTCTGGTGCTCATTTCAACCCTGCTGTCACAGTTGCTCATGCTTCCATCAACAGGTTTCCTTTGAAGGAGGTGAACCAAACAAATCATTTTTCATCTATTGGTTACAGATAAATATATGCTTATTTGGTCAATACATTGTGTCATTTTCCTTCCACACAAGAAAGACATAATTATTGGTAGTTCATCTATTACCAACTTTGGTTGATAGGAAAGACTTTTTCCTAACAAAAATCTTCTATCCCAAAAAAATGTTGTCATGATATGACCCACAATCAAAGGCATAGAGCTTTTAATGAATTCGCATTTTGTTTTTTTAAGTGACAAATTATTATTAACGGGAAATAAAAAATGTGATAGCAAAATATGACAGAAGATTTTCATTCACTAAAAATTGCATGCTTTTTGTTTTTTTTAAAAGTACTCTCACTAATATTTTAATGATAAACCATTTTCAACACTAAATAAGTTAACTGAAACACAAATGGTGGAATCAAGAAGCACTAAAAAAAAGTCTCTTCCTCCTTGCAATTGTCTCACCCCGTCTTAAATTATTGAATTGTCCATTTTATGTGCAGGTACCAGCTTATATCGTAGCTCAAGTGGTTGGATCCACACTTGCAAGTGGAACTCTTAGACTTCTATTTAGTGGCAAGAAAGATCATTTTATAGGAACACTTCCATCTGATTCTAATGCTCAAACTTTTGTGATTGAGTTCATTATCACTTTCTACCTGATGTTCATCGTTTCTGGAGTTGCCACAGATAATAGAGCGGTAACATCTTCTGTTCCTCGTAAAAAATATTACGTTTGTTTGGTTATAAATGGTTTTTATTAACTATTGATCATTTTGATTAAGATATGCATGTTTAGCAAATAGGGGTTGCCAAATCACCTTTTTGGCCTTTGACATAAAAAATAGTTTCTTAAACTGACTAATATATATTTGTGACATTTTGAACGACATGGAAGAAAGGCTTGAAGTGTACATCGCAAGGCACATATATATCATTCGTATCAAAATTTATTTTTGAATATTCTTCAACCCTATTTCCTGGCTTTTGTTTATTCATTATTATACTTTTAAATCTTGCAGATTGGTGAGTTGGCTGGGCTTGCTGTTGGGTCAACGGTAGTGCTAAATGTGCTGTTTGCCGGGTATTAACTTATTCCGAAGCATAACTAATTAAATATACAAATTTAGTGCAGGAAGAACATTAAATTATTCAATAAAATTAAAATACCTGATACACCCTTCTAATTAGAAGAACATTACATTAATCAATGAGATTAAGATGTCAAATTAATTAACTTAGAGAACTCAATTGTGTGTGAAATTGTATTTGATAGGCCAATCACTGGAGCATCAATGAACCCAGCAAGAACCTTAGGGCCTGCTATTGTATATAATGAATACAGAGGAATATGGATATACTTGGTCTCACCAATTCTGGGGGCTGTTGCTGGTACATGGGTCTACCATTTCATTAGGTACACGAACAAGCCAATGCGTGCTATTACCAGGAGTGCTTCTTTCCTCAAAGGACGTCGTGGAGCCGAGTGATTTAAGGAATGCACGAATTTTCTTTTCTCTTCATTTTTCTTCTTATGTAGATGATCACCATGTAATAGAAAAGAAAAATGTGGAAAATAACCCTGTTACAGCTAGAGAAATGAAAAATTCTATTTCTTCTTTATCAATGCACCGATTGTGATTTTTGTTTGTAGCTACTTAATTGAGAAGTTGTTATATGCATGTGAATTTGACTTTACCACCTTATGAAATTAGCATATTTCCTCGACTAACATATATAATTCATATTATATTTATTTGTTTTATATACTATAATTCCGTCTCTTGTTCAGAGACGGATCCAGAAAGCATTAAAGGGAGGGACCGAATATATGATAGTATATGCATATATGTATAAATATTTATAGTAAGATATTTTTTTATAAAAAATACTATATATATATATATATATATTTTTATAAAATATATGTAAGAGGGAGCGACGCCCCTCTAAATCCATCCCTTCTCTTGTTCAGGATTTTAATCATGGCTAAACTCTATTTACAAAACGTGTATCCCATGTTTCGGATTTAATCGATTTTCTAATTTTCAGCATAAATGTGTGCATGATAGGAATAAAATCAGGGTTCATTTAATTTTATTTTAAAAAAAAAATAGTTATTAAAGACTCCGAAAGCCTACAAAAGTGGAGTGAAGCTTAAAAACAAGGACCTGGGTCCGCGAGTCAAACTGCAGCGTGATGTGGTGGTTTTAATTTATGGATTGGCAGCAGAGGTGATTTCATGTGGCTATATATGGGACTGGTTGTTTGGATCTGTGGCTATTGGCTGTGTGAGCAAAGGGGTTTGATGCGAGTTGAATAGCTTTAGGGTTGATGGGTATGTTATGTATGTGTTTTTGGTTTGTTTTTATTTTTTATTTTTTGGATAGAGAATCGATGCTGTATGTTGAAGGTTAGAAAATTGGTGTATTGTGTTTGCTATTTTTGTATTGGGTAGTGTGTGGTATTCTATTCGGAGGGATGATTTGGTGATGTTGCGGTCGCTATATATCAAGGTTCATGGTGCATGGTTTGTGTTTGTGCGGATCATGGATAGCTAGCACATATTTCTCTTTTCCTGTGTTTAGTTCCTTCTCTCAATTGCTCACCACTCTATCTCTCTATGTTTCTGAATACGTCCTCTTCCCCTCATCTCTTCTTAGTATATGGCTATATTTTATGTCAAAATTCAGTGTTGTTGAAACACAAGCATTAACACACACTAGAGAGAATATTGAGAGGAGAAGAAGAAAATATTCTAAAAATCTTTATTCACTTCACTATGATTACACTTTCTCTATTATTCACTTTGAATCACATAAACACCTATTTATATTGCTCTACACACTTAATTCCCACATGGACTATTAATCACTTATTAGTTATAACAACTTAACTAACTAACAAACCCTTAACTAACACTAACTAACACTAATTGAATTACCTAATCTGAATTATATTCCAACACACCTTCTTAATTCAAATTAGCTAAAGAAACACAATAGCTAGTATATCTCTCAAGAACACATTTTCCTGAATTCCATTGCTTGAAGCATGACACTCCAATCATCATAAAAATACATACATAATCAATTTTGAAATTCTTGAACCAATTCGTATTACCAACCTGAGCTTTATCAGGCCCAAATCTTCAAATTCTTGAATCACCCCTCCATTTATCTTTGACCACACTACACTGGGTGGTTCCACTTCTTAGCTTTGCAGAAACTTCAGAACCCAACACCTTCCTCCTCTTCGGGCACGGTCCCTTCATGATTCCCCCTTTCATGTTACCTTCGCCGACCACCGTCATCTCAACATTGTTTTTGCACGCGGGTTCCAACTCAGATGCGCCACCGCAATTGCGGGCGATTGGGTTGGCAGAGGTTCGTTCTTTTTCCAACTCTTGCAAACCCACTTGCTGATCATAAGACTTCTCTACCTTCTTCACTTTATCAGCACCTCCATAGGCTTTGTTGAAGATTTCCTAAGCTTCTTTAGCACTCTTAGCCAAAGAAATCAAATCAAAATTCCTGTCATCCACATATTAATGAAGGATGAAGAGAGCCTCACAATCTCTCTTCTTGGAAGCACCATCTTCCACATCTTGAATTCCTTCTACTATAATTTCTAGCACATCCTGGAAATCGAATATCTCTCGCATCTTCACAACCCCATGGCTGAAGTTCTTGCCATCAAGAGCTGACAAAGAGGCTGGAAAATCTTCACTGAAAATCGCGACAGCCATGGACACACCCTCACAAGTCTCTAATTGTGTAACTCTAGATACCAAGTTGAAACACAAGCACACATTAGAGAGAAATATTGAGAGAGAGAAAGAATAAGAAAGAATACTCTAAATTTTATTGATCACACCTTTACTAACTAATAAAACTAACCACTAAACTAAATTACATTTCCAACACTCCCCATAATTCAATTTCCCAAAACTTTGGTGGATCCCATATTTTGAAGCACAAACTCTTATGGTCATCATAATACACCTTGCAAATTAAAACAAATTTGACTTTCTACAAGCTGGTACCAAGCTTTTCATATTCTAGTTTATAATAATGCGCAATCGTCATGGTGATTGATCTCGTACTCATACAAATGCCACTCGAGATAACTTAGAGGTTGAGGGTCCATGTAATAAGACCTCTTTTGTCCCCCATGTTCCTTCATCACATGTTTCCTTGATTCATGCTAACCACGCTTGCTGTAATCTGGGAGTGATCTCTGTTTTCTATTTCCACTTTCAAATGCCCTTCTCGGCTTGTCAAAGAAGAGCCATTCCCTTACAGTTTCACCCTCATGAAAAGCAAGATCAAAGAATGGCCCGGAGCATTCCAAGGGGATTTAGTTGAAGCAGCACCTTCACATTTAGGGATGCCCACTTCATTTCCCCGTGTCTTTGCGAGAACAGCACCATGTACAGAAAAAGCACAGCCACGAACTACTGTTGTTTTCAATGATCCTTTGAACACTTTCTTTATGTGGATATCAGCTGCACCACGCATTACCCCAAGTCTGTTCCTGATCAGTAATCTTAGATGCTGCAGGCAACTCAAGATCCTCAGTTTCTCTGATTTCAACAGGTCATATTTCAACTCCACCGGATTTCTCTTCTTTCTCTTCATGCTTGGCATCAACCTCAAGAACAAGATTTTCTTCTTGCATCACAACCTCTCCAGAAGCACCATGGTTCTGATTAGTAACCTTGGAAGATTCCTTGGCTGCGCTTACCATCTTCCTTGCTGCAGCACGTCTCTTCACTTTATGAGTACCTTCATAGGCTTTGTGCAAGATTTCCCATGCTTCTTTAGCACTCTTGACAGTGGAGATCTTCTCAAAATTTTCTTCATTCACACATTGATGAAGAATAGAGAGAGCCATGTAATCCCTCTTCTTGGATTCCTTGTAGGAGGCACTGTCCTCCTTTTCTTGGATCCCATCATTCACTATTTCCAGCACCTCATGGAAACGAAAAATGACTCTTATCTTTACCGCCCATTACTCAAAGTTCTTGACATCAAGAATTGGTAGAGAAACTGGAAGATCTCCATCTACAATCGTGGCAACCATGGACATAACCTCACAAGTCCCTAATCATATAGCTCTGATACCATGTTGAAACACAAGCACTAGCACACACTAGAGAGAATATTGAGAGGAAGAAGAAAATACTCTAAAATAAATTTATTCACTTCATTATGATTACACTTTCTCTATTATTCACTTTGAATCACATAAGCACCTATTTATATTGCTTTACACACTTAATTCCCACATGGATTATTGAACAAACCCTTAACTAACACTAACTAACACTAATTGAATTACCTAATCTGAATTATATTCCAACAAGTATGTGTTGAATGAGAGCAAATGCAGTGGAGAGGTGAGTAACAAAGTGTATAGAGTGGATATATATTGGATATGCAGTGTATTCTATATTTCTATGCCTATCATGTCACACACCCGTCCCAATCCCAAGTTAACATGATTTCATGTTTTAGAAATTAAACCTAATATATTTTTGTGTTGGATTTAAGTTACATTTCGGATCATCGGGTGCAAAAAATAACTTCCAATTTTTAACGTGTTCAAAAGTAATTTGCACATGAGCTAGCCCTATATACCAACGCAT
Source organism: Ammopiptanthus mongolicus (assembly GCA_039655645.1). Lineage (NCBI taxonomy): Eukaryota > Viridiplantae > Streptophyta > Magnoliopsida > Fabales > Fabaceae > Ammopiptanthus > Ammopiptanthus mongolicus. Next base: position 101,299,770 of record CM077344.1, on the reverse strand, counting down.
TTGAAGTACTTTAATAAAAGACAGCCCAGCCCAAATCATGTTTACGGCCTTTCTTGGGACAAATGGGTGGGCTTGCTAAAATGGATCCATTTTGATAAGTAAAATTTTCCAAGCAGACACGACTGATGATAAAATTTCATTTCTAAATTTTTTAGGCAATTGCTACCTACATCCGTACACATACTCCATCCACCCCACACATCTAATTTTGGTACATGAAATGACAATTTTACCTCTATGAATTTCAAAGCCCCTTCCTCTTCTTCATCTCCCTCGTACGCTAGGCACCCCCACCCTTTTTTTTCCTCCTCTCTTCCTTTCCTCTTTATGGTCAATACCGCCCCCTCACTTCCTTTCTTCTAGTTGGACCCACTACCTTTCTTCGTCCTCTCTCTCTCTCGTTCAATATATGCATGCAACGCTTAATTTGGAGAATTTTTGCCCCATTTCCTCTGTTTCCAAGAATTTTTGCCTTCCGACAATTAGTTGCCGAAAAATGCAATATGTAGCCTCCGGCAACTAATTGTCAGATTATATTTGTTTCATGTTTTAGACTTTCCGGCAATTAATTGCCAGAATATAATTTTTCAAGAACTTTCAACCACTGACAATTAATTGCTGGATTAAGAAACAAGTAGCCTTCGGTAATTAATTGCCGAATTATATTTGTTTCATGTTTTAGTTTTTCTGACATTTAGTTGCCAGAATGTAATTTTTAAGAAATTTGACCTATCGATAATTAATTGCCGGAAACTCATTTTTTGTATTCCGACAATTAAATGCCGGATTCATAATTCCGACAATTAATTGCCAGAAGATGCGAAAAAAGGAAACAAAAAAAAGGAAACAGAGAGTAGAAGACAGTACCAGTCAAGCACGATAGAGCAAAAAGAGTCCCATACACTATCACACATCTTGAGTTGAGATGCCAGAGAAGAGGGGGGTGGAGGTCGATGAGAGAGGAGGGGGTGGAGAGAGATGAGAGAGAAGATGGGGTGAGTGGTAGAATTTACTGGAGAAAGGGCAAAAAATTAGAATAAATAGGTTTTTTTTTAACTTAAGAGCATTTTGGTAATAAAAAAAGTTTTAAAAGATGTGTGGGATGGATGGAGCATCTGTGGGGATGTAGGTAACAACACCCTTTTTCTTATATAAATTACATCATATATGACATGCAATTAAACATGTACATTGTGATTATATTAAAAAAAAAAAAAAAAACATGTACATTGTGATTGTAAAGGAAATTTAACAGAAAAAAAAAAGAATTATATGTTAGGATCCCTCGCTAAACATGGACCACATATCAGAACACGCTTGGTTAAACTGTTAGACAAAAATCTTCCACCATTGTAATGAAGCATGGTAAAAGAGTTAGTCTCAGCTTTGTCCATGAAAATTGTTTTAGGTCGCAGGATCGCGAGCATAAGCAGCCCTTTGCCTTGTTCTCGGAATAATGATAGGCCTACAGCACACTAGAACCAAGAGTAACTCCATCACAAATGTCATCATTGTGATCCATATAAATATGCTCATCTTCCAAAGCCACATAATCCTCTTGAAAAAGGAAATTTCGGATTCAATAACCAGAGATGCATCATATATTTCAGGAATGCCAGCACCAGGTTGATATTCTGCTCGTTGCTCAAGTGTAACTTTCAAGCACGAAGTGGGTACATCCCCTTCAACGAAACCTCTCATCTTTACATTCAGAGTCTGGGTTTCGGATATATAGCCAGTAACAAGTGGAGCAATATTGAGGAAAGTCATGAATAGGCGGATAGGCTCACTTCTGAATCTTAACATGCAAGGTTGAGTAGAGCTTGCAATGGTTTTACCATTAGACAACAGGAAATCTACCCTGGCCTACAAAAAGAACAGAAATCCAAAGAAAAAACTCAAAAACAAAGCAACAGGAAACTATGAACTGTAAGTCTGTAATTATAATCATCAGTTTTAATCATGATTCTGAAAACCAGACTGGAAGATTGAACCGGTTGAATTGGAAACCAGTGAGTTTACCGGTCCAGTCACAGCATGTAAAGTATAAACCAAAGAAAGCTATAAAATGCATTGCCGGCTTGCCCAACAAAGCTATAATTGAAATTTGATGATGAACCTATCAGAATATAAAATTTTCAAAGCCAAATCATTTCAGGTAGATTAGTATCTCATTATTTTTACTTGGGAAAATACCAGATTAGTTCCTTTCTAACACCAAATATTTCCCCTTTTGCACATTTTATAACATAATAAACAAAATTTCTTAGAACTAAATGACAAAATCTTTCACTGAATAACCACCACTTCAAGGAGCCTAAACAAAATTGTTTTAAGCACAACTTAAGTGTATTTCTCCCTTTCTTTCTTTCTTTCTTTCTTTTTCTTAAAAAAATATATAATAATATGACTTTAAGCTCTGGGCCCTGTATATGTGTGTAATTTCGATTGCAATGATTTGAGAATATTTATCACTAGTTCACTACAAATCAGTTTGTACCCTACACATTAAAATTCAGAGAAGATCTGAACAAGTAAAACTACATAACAACAGAGTAAACGAAAAATTTGCATAGAAATTAATGGCAAGCCAAACTTTGTTTAGGTTGAAATGAATTCGATAGAGATAGGTAGGTAACCTGAAAGACCCCAAGATTTCTGTTGTATCCTGACTCTGGCACTCTCAATGAAACAGTAACTTGCACTTTATGCTTGGAAGGCATAACCCTTTCACCCATCCACTTCCTAACTTGAATGTTATCCTCAGAATCTTTGGCAGCAGCAACAACACCAGCACATGATATTATTGGCACATATGCCACAGGACTATGCTTGGTGTAATCAAAATTCAAAACTTGCTTAATCTGAATTGGCTTATCCACTAAGAACTTCATCAAAAACCCACTAAACACAAACGATGAAACCAGGAGACCAAACAAAATGCAACAAACATAGATTGACCACAAGAATCCCCGGCATCCACAACGAAATACCACATTCCAAACTGAAACGTTCTCCTTAAACATTCTTTCAACATATGGACTAATGCACCAAAACACAACACCCCACACTCTACCAAAAGTCCCTATAAAAAAAGCCTTGCCTTTCCTCATCGTCCCAAAAGGGTCAATGAAAAACATGCAACAATGAAACAGGAATAAAATGGGATAAGTCACAAAAATAACCAATAACTTGATTTGAAACCCTACTGCCTTAATCAACAACCCTGCTATGAATTCGAGAAAACTCGAAGATGAGTCACCGAGTTGCGATGCCGAGTCAGCGGAATCGCCAGCTGCATCATCGTTCGCAGCTGTAGTTATCGTCGATCCCTCCTTGTTCTCTTCCTTCGAATCGCGTTTCTCAGCTAAATTCTCATCTTCTTCAGAAATTCGAAGATTTCTATAATGTCGGAAGCTCGTTCTGGCGCCATCAATCAAATCGCTCTCGGCAGCGACGGGAGAATCTAAAGCGGAATCTGCCGATTCCTTAACCGGTGATAAGCGACGGATTGGGCGGCGGCGGATGGTGGTGGCCGGAGATGATGGTTGGGGATGGGAATTTCGAGGGAGTGGTGAAACGGGTTGAGGAGGATCCGAAAGGGTGGAAGCGGAGGGAGAAGGTTCCGACGAGTCATGGGTGGTGGGTTTGAAAGAGGGGATAGAGCAGTGGTCAATCGCGTCGAGGAATACGTCGCCGTCCTGATGGTTTGAAAATGGTGGGTCCATTGAAGATGATGTTCCGTTTCTCAGCTAGCTATTGTCGGAGATGATTCCTTTTTCTTTTTCTTTTCTTTTTTTTGAATGAAAAATAAAATGAATAGATTTCCTACTTTCTTTTACGTTTTCTTCATCTAAGTGAAGGAAAAAGGTAGATTGGTGATTACGGATGAGTTAATATTAATAGGATAACACCCCTCTAAAATGAAATATTCTCTAAAATGAATATCATTTTATTTGTTCATTTTAGAGAGTATTTTATTTTAGAGAAATTTTTTTTTCATAATAATAATATTAATAATAATAATAATAATAATATTAATCTTTTAAAAATTCAATCTAGCAATGTCTTTGATTGTAATTTGATTGGTTTATACTAGTGGTTGAATTGTAACTGAATTATTATAGTTAAATTCAAAAGTATTGAAATAAAATACATACACATTTGGTACTCTAATCATTACAATTAATCACCAACAACTCTAGCGTAATTTGTAGATAACTGAGTTACTTAAGTGTGATATCAGGGATTCGATTCATATTGTCTATATGAAAAAGGTTTAGGTTTTGTTCAAAGAGACAAAATACATTTCAATGATCTCTACGTCTCGAAAATGATTAATTTCCAATTATTGGCGGGATATCCTTATGCACACCAAAAAATCACTTTAACTAATTGATTATACGCGATTTTTAATCAATAATTTGTAAGCTTAAGTTTTGACATCACCATTCATCACATTAAAAAGGATATTTGCTACCAATAAGTCTAAACACACTTGATAAATAAATGAATATGTGCAAAAAAAAAAATTGCTAATTTTATTTTTTAAGTTTAGTTAGAACTGTCTTATCCTGGACAATGTATTTTATTTTTTACTGTCTATTAAGTAAATGTTAAGAATGAGTAAAAAATTTAAGCAAGTTTTTTTCCTGCTGTCACTGTGAAACTTTTAATAAAAACTATAAAAAAAAAAAAAAACATTTTAAAATTTCTTGAATATAATTCACCTCATTTTGCATCAACTCATCAAATATGTGCAGTGGAACAGTGGTGCATTTGTTCAGATATTGACATGATGTAAAAGTACAATAGAAATTCATTTTTTTCCTTGTTCAATTTAAATCATGCAATTATCATTCAAAATTCCATGATTAGAAACTAATCTTAATGACTTGTAAAATTTGTTCTTACAAAACTTAGATTAGACCAATTATATATCAAGACATATACCGCTTCATTTTAGATGACAATTTGAAACCAATTATCCCTATAAAATATAGATTTTTTTGTCATTTAAATGAATTTAATTTGTATGCATTGTAAGTTTTATACTGACATCTTCTGATATTATTTTTGTAAATTAGTATTTATTGTTATCATTTTTAATTACTAATTAAACTAAAAATAAATGTGTTAAAGTATAAGTGAATGTTAGCTTATTAATCTTATGGCGTATTCCACTTTTTTTTTAGGTCCTTAGAAGGCATACTTAAGCCTTATAGGAGAAGGGGAAATTGGAGCCATTGGGGGATCGGACCCGCATCTCATCAGTCACCAAATGTCTCTGCAGCCTTATCACTGAGCTGCTGAAGTGAGACATTCCACTTTAATTCTATTTGAATTTCCTACTCTTCCATAATATAATACCTTCAACTCCAAGTAAAAAATATACTCAGCCACAGCCAATTACCAATGCTGATGATGCGATGCAGTTCGTTAAAGAATCTATGCCGCCACATTTCTTTCGTGGATATACAACAAGAAGAAGAAGAACCTCGTCAAAAGTGGCGGGGAGTAGCTGAACAAAAACTCTGGATCCTGCCCCATGGAGGCTGCACTGATTGCTACATACTTACATCTCGGCATGAAGGGCATTATTTTGGTAAAAATCTTCTCAGGAAGCTTATCTTGGGTTTGACATCATTGTTCATGTCCATTACATCGATGCTGGTTTCCTTCTGTGCTAGCTACTTACTTGTGCTCAAGGACGAACTCATATATGCTGCATTTCCATGACATGGAGTGACATTCGTGCCAGTCATACTTTACGTTTGGCTCATTTTCCACTGTACTTCGACCTTATATGGGCTACTTATAGAAAAGCACCATTCTAGTAACTTCAATTATACTTCACCTGTCATGGTTAATGTTCCTGTCATTTAATACGTAGCTTCAAGACCATATTTTCTGAAAATGTAACATAATTGGACCTTGCAATTGTTAGTTCATAAGAAACTAGAGATCTAAAGTGGGCATTTCAGTGTGTATCTTTATGTAATATTAACTGTTTGTTATATGGTTAAGACCGTTTTTTTGGTTGAGACAATTTTACAAACATGCACTCCTGCAATAAGATCAAAATAAAGAAGATACCCAGCAATACTGAGACCACATAAAAACAACTGCGTGTTGAGTTTTACTTTCTTGGCCTTTTCAGCTCGTCCAAAGAATACATCTGTCTTCAAATATAGTCTGAGAAGAATCGGGAAACAGAAATTGTAATAAATTATAACTTGTCTCCTAATCATGCTAGAGAAACCGGAACGTCAAAAAATGACAACTCTAGAAGACAACAGTATCAAGCATCATTCCGAGAGTTTGAACGATGTTGGAAGACATCAAGTTTGAGACATGCTCTTCAAGGTGCTTCTTGGCATCTTGTCTTCCCACATTTGCAATTGCAAGCTTCTCAGGAGGCAGCTCATCTTCCTCCTGGACTGCCTTGTTGTATTTTATAGCTAAATTCAGCATTTCCTGCATTACCAAATTAATTGAGATCTATCAATATCTGGAGTAATGCCATTGACGCTCTAAATTGTCTATCTACACTCTTAACTGACCAATAATGATTTTAGTTTTTTATTTACAAAATTGCGATGGGTCAATGAAGAGTGTACATACCCAGTTGGAAGTGCCAATAACCTCACCCCATCTACTAATATGTTGGACAAGTTTCAAATCTTAAAACCAGAATAAATAAAATAAAAAAATTATACAGTGACTTTGAGTAATCAGACAGGCACCATTCTACCTTCACACTGAATTCTTAAATTACCTGAACAGTCTGTTCATTAGTTTTGGAATGTGTATCAAAATGCTTAAGTGTCAAACCATCAGTCCATTTCTTCTTGTGAAGATTAAGCAACATCTTCTCCTCAAGTTCATTCTTCCTGTAATTAATGGCTATGGAATAGTAATGCCGGTTCAACCCATGAATCAATGCCTAAAGCGGGTCAATAAAGATAGGTCAGCAGTAAAAAATAAAACTAAAAAAAAGCACCATATTTCATTCCAGTAAATAGTGATAATATAGAAGCCAGAAAGAGAACGGCTTTGAGTAACACACTTGAATCGATGGTTTATTCAGATGCCCCAGATTGGATGTTGTCTGCCTTGGTTCTTGACCAAGCATCATTGTCTGTGGATTGATCAATCTAAAAGCATCAATCACCACTTTGCCTTTGACACTTTGTATTGGATCAACAACCACAGCCACTGCACGCTGATTCAAAGCCTCAAAACTCTGCATGACATAACATACAAGAGCAGGTTAATCATACTAATCAGCAGCACCATACTAATAAGAACCACAATAATAGTTATTACTAACATTGCATTTAATTCTTTTTTTAATAAAATAATACTAATATTGCATTTAATTCTAATGCCTAGGCCTACCTGGAAACTTCAATTACCAGAAAGTCAAATTTCAAGTTTGTGAAATAGGCAATAGTTGGCACTTGGCAGTGCATTCCATGACATCATTTCAATTAGCAAGAAAATGGTTTGCTTCCATTGATAATTTAAAATCTTATATAAAAAATGACGAACGCCCTTCTCAGAGAATTAGAGCAAGCTTCCATATTAACAAATATTGACTTTCTTGAAACATCAGACACAAATCCAAGATTTTATTTTAAATGAACCTCAAATTTGTTTCTATAAACAAGAGTAAAATGGCACTATCATCCCTGAAACTATATCCTCGCTAGCAATTTAGTCCTTAAATTATTCAAACTCGTTTCACCTTACTCTTTCTGCTAAGCCATCAGAGGGAATACTTTGAATGCAATCATCTTTTAAACATAATCAACTTGAGGGGAACTTAAGAATTTAGTATAGGTTGGTAGGCATCTGCTTTATTGACCAAATTCCAGTACAGAACCCAAGCCATATTACCAATTTTAATAAGACTTATAATAGATTCTTATGAGAAATCATAATTTGAGGGTTGGCGTAATGCGTTGGCTAAGCTGGATCCTATGTTATTCTCTTTTCTTTTAATTTCAGCAAGGGAGGCATAGTGTATTTTTGTTTCTCCACTACTCTTCCATACGAAAGAGAATGAGTAACCATAATCACAAAAAGAGTGTTGAACAAAATATTAGGAAACATTAAGAAGAGAAAACAGAAACAGTGAGAAATCCATTTACACCAAGAGATTCATGTAAACCTGCCAATGAAAGTAAAGCATCCAACTTTGTTACAAAATAGCAAAGTGATTAAAGTCAAAACTAACTGGGATCACGCGCCACATAAATCCTTTGGATTCATTCACTAGTAGGTATAGAAAAACAAACAATTAAATTCAATTAAATGCATGATAAATGAAGTACAGAAAAAAAAAAAAAGAGAAGTTGAACCTGCTGTGTATTAATGTCAACACCAGAGAGCCAACAGCCAAATCCAGGATGGGAATGATACCAACCAACAACCATCTCTGGTCTGCAACACAATCAAAGTAACGAACATCAATGAACCCACCCATTCATTCTTGAATTAAAGCAAACACAAAGATTAAAAAACAATAATAAGATGAAATACCGTCCGGTCTGTTTGAGCATATCAAGCATATTAGTCTGGAAGACATGATCAACAGCTTCAACACTAACACCAGTACCACTCTGTGGCATGGCAAACACATCAACAACGCGGACAGTGTACTCATCCACGAACTCCCCCAACATCAAACCCATCACCTCCATTGGAACCCCAGCCCTTCCTATCGAGAATTAAAGAAAACCCTAATTTTGAAATTGAGTTTAAAGAAGAAAAAGGAAAGCCCATGGTTTGATTATTAATGAGTTAAAAAAGGGGAAGTTGAGTTAGTTACCGTGCTTAAGCATCTTGAGGAGAGCGAGGGAGGAAATATAGACCTGCTCGGAGGAATCGAGGGTTGGGGAATCGGGGGGTGGATGCCCTAACGCTCCTCCAGCACCTGCGAACATTCGCTGAAGCCTCTCCATCTCTAATCAAATCTCTATTCTATTCTGATTTTCTTTGCTTTATTCGTTTCTGATTTGAAATTTGAACTGCCTACAGTGACTACTGGGGTTGAACTTTGAGCTGAACCAGGAAGAAGAACAAAGGAACCACCATTGATACCTGACGCTCCTTCAACACTTTTAATAGAATAATAAACCTTGAGGTTACGTGTTTAGATTTTTTTTTTTTTTTTAAGAAGGAAATACATTTTTTCCTTCATTCAAATTGATAGAGTACATCGATGATAATACAGCTCCAAAATTACTAAAAATCAAAAAGGATGAAACTACGAACAAACTCACCGCACCCAGGTTAAAAGCATAATACAGCAAAGTCAAATTGTCTACAAAAATGACATCATCAAAGTCACCGGAATACCCATGTTTTCGAATTTGTAGAATTGAGACCCAAGTCTTGACCAAATCTGTGATGGATCAAAGCAGATCTGTCAATCTGGAATAAATGAACACCGCACCAAGACGGGAAACCAAACAAAGCGACACCAAGACTACGAAGAACAAGGAAAAAAACACAAAAAGATCCATATCTATATGAAAAACTCACACAAAAGAACCATATCTATGTGGAAAACCCACTTATGGAAAGAAGAAAAGAGAAAAAGCGAAGTAAATAGGTGATTTTAGGCCAAAATGGTCCAAAACTACCTATGCCACCTTCCGTGAGAGTGTGAGGAAGATGTTAGAAAGAGAGAAGATTTTCTTACGTGTTTAGATCTTAGCAATAAGAAAATAAGAATATGTGTTTTTATTTACATAATAATAATAATAATACTAATATGTCACGTTAAACTAATCATTTGCTCCTATAAATTGATTTTGAATTTGATCCGTATAAGCAGGATCAGTCTAAGAGTCAAGAATTAAAGTTTTTATTTTAGGGCTCAAAAAAATTTACTTATACTACAACAAAAAAATATTTCGCGTCGATCAAAGGCTAATATAGCGTCAGTTAGGTCTACGCTAACTTTTTAAAAAAAAAAAAAATCTTTTCAAAAGGCTTCGACTCGGATTTGCTTTAAACCTAAATAAATGTTGGACCGGCCCTGCCTACACGTGAAAACTTTTTAAATGAGTCTATATATACAATTACTTTTATTTTGTTTTCGCCATTTATTGGTGTTATAATCACGTTCGTTTGTTGGAATTAAAGTATATGGACCAAATTCAAAATGATTGTCACATGTAGAGACAAAATTCAAAATTTGTTGGTAGTTATATGTGATAATTATTTTTTCTTTAGTCCTTATACGTGATAATCATTTTGAGTGCGGAAATGGTGAACCACCATCCATCATCATCACGTTTTGGACGATTGAAAGTTAGGGTTGGGTATTTTAAGTGGCACCGGTATCAATTTAGTCTCTGTGTCAATTTAGTCCCTGAAATTATTGTCTCGAGTGACTCATCTGACATGGAACCCACGTGTACAGCGACATAGAAGCCAACATGACACTTAACGTGCCACATCAGCGTCGTTAACGGTGTCAGGTAACTAGGGTTAATGGAAGGATTAAATTGATTTACGTTTTGCAATTTCAGGTACGTTTTTAAAATTTCATTAATTTCAAGGACTAAGTTGATATGATGTTACAATTTCACAAACCAAATTAGGATTTTACTCTAAGGCTATTTGGAAGAGGAAAGAAAAGTAGAGGAAAGAAAGTGGAAGGAAAGAAAAGGGGAGAAGAGAAAAAGAAAAGAAAATGAGATGAATATTTAGTTGTTTGGTAAGAGTGAAAATGAAAGGAAAGAAAGTTAAAAAAATTCTCTTCTTCTGTTTGGTTTACTAGAAAGTGAATGAAAAGGAAAAACATATTAATGAAATGACATAAATATCCTTACATAATATTTTTAAAAAATAAAAATCTTGACTTTTTAGTCTTTTCATCCCAAAAAAAAAACAAGATTGACGCTCTTCCTCGGTTTTGCTGTTTTCTGTGCAAAGATGGAGGAAAAGTTTTGGATGTGGGTCCCACTTACACTTTTTCATTCCTCCTTTTTTTCCTTCATTCCAAACGACAGAAAATTGCCTTCTTCTCTCATTCCATCCCTCTTTTGTTTTTTTTGAGTAAATACCCAATTTGATCCCTGAAATTGTAGGGTCATATTAACTTAATCCTCCACATTATCAATATTTCAAAATGATCCTTAGAATTACAAAATGTAGCAAATGCATCCCTGACATTATTCACTTAGTTTCAAATGCATCCCTGACATTACCAACTTAATGTCATTATATTCCATACAAATATCAATAGAAGGACGAATCTGATTAACTTTCTGCAATTTCAAAGATCATTTTGGAATATTGATAATATGGGAAACTAAATTGATATGACCTTATAACTTCGGGACCAAATTGAGTATTTACTCTTTTTTTTTCCTTTCTTTTATTTGAACCAAACTAACACTAAAGTTTATGTTGCGAGAGGTTTAAGTTATGTCTGCATGTTAGTTTTTTGGGCTTCGCCACCAAACCAAAAAATCAACATAAATTTCAAGAAGTACACATAATATAGAGTTTAATTGATATATACTGTCACTGAAAAGTTTTTTTATATTATCAACCAATCAGAAATCATTGTTTGAATGACTTTTAAGGTAATTAAGATAAAAGTCAATTATTTTTTGTTGATGTGCCAATTTCTGATTGGTTGACAGTGTAAAAAAAACTTTACACTATCCGTACATAACAATGAAATCCTATAATATAACACCCTAGAACAATTTAAAATCAAAATAAATCAGTATTAATTTAAACTAATAAAACAAAATATATTAATAGTAATAAGAATCATAATTTGATTTTTTATATTACTGTTGACTATTGTTTATGAAAAATTGTACCAGATTATTAGTACCATTTGGATCATCCAGTTGTGAAGAATCCAAAACATGACACCTGCCCATCACGTTGTTATTTTGACCAGTAATACATCCCAAATTCCCATTCTTTAAAAAGAGTTTAATTGTTATGTGTTAGTGTAAAAACACTTTCAATTAATCAGAAATCATAAATCATGATATGAGTGATTATTGACTTTCAAGATATTTAGAATAAGAATCAAATATTTTAGTTAATATAATAAATTATTATTAATTAACGATGTAAAAAATATAATGACAATACATATTAATTAAATCCTTTTAAAAATATCCCAAACACACCATTTCTCAATATTTTTACATGTGGGCTGGTCAAATTTAAGTTGCAATCTTTTCTAAGTTTCAAAATTTAAATATATTACCCATATAATATTGTCATTAAATAATAGAGTTTAATTATTATATATTGACAGTATAAAATTTTTTATACTGTCGATCAATATTAATTAATCATGATATAAGTGACTTTAAAGATAGTTAAGATATAAATAATATTTTTATTGATATGATAATTTATTATTAAATATCTGTATAAAAAGATTTCATACTGTTGATATATAACAATTAAACTCTAAATAATATTACTTTAATCCTCCTCATGTCAAATCCGACAAAGAATTGTTTGTTAAATTAACGATATTCACTAAAGAATTTCAACTGTTCTCTTTCTTAGCGTCGCCTGGATCTCAATGCGGTTTATAAAGTGTTGAATTTTGATCGGTCAAAAACATCATCTTTTATTATTAATTATTAAATATTTGAATTAATTCACCTATCCAAATTTGGGAAGAAGATCTGATCGTCCTATTTTGATATATTATATTATTTTTTAATTAATAATATTTTATTATATAAATTAAAATTTTATTTTATATTAAAAAAATAAAATATATAATAAAATATTATTAATTAGAATATAATATAATATATCAAAATAAGTCAAAAGATAAAATTGTGACGCTGGATCTTGGCACAGCAGAAATTTTCCTGTCACATTCTCCCGGTCTCAAATGGTCCAATCTCTGTTGTAAAATGCAATAATTTATTATACCAAGTTCAACAAATGAATAATTTATTACTAAAAAAATGCAATAATGTTATGAATAGTGATAGTGTCATTATATTTGGCCTGGACAGTGCAACAAGCACAATCTCCATCTTCAGATATGGGTTCTTGCAACTCAATCACTTACTGCAGATACGCCATTAGCTGATATTTGAAACAACCTCTGCTGTATAGCAGAGTCTAAAGCCAATTTCGTGGTTCTTGTTACGTCTCAGGGCAACATGCAAGTTGTCAACTTCTTTCCCTTCCTACTTTTTGCACTAAGTTGCTTCCAGTTGCTGAGAGTTTCTGAATCAAAACTACCCCAAGAAGAAGGTAACTCCAAATTCTTCTTTCCACATGTGAAACTTTGTTAGCTGCTGCTCAGAAAGTAGAAAAGTGGAAGCTGCTGAAATTATTGGTTGAGGAGATTTTAGTAATACTGAAATTATCTTGCTTTTTCTTTTCTTAATTGAAGCAGCCAATTGGGTTATCTTGGGTTTCATACATTGATATTTGCTTGCTTCCATTGTTTTGCTACCTGGGTAGATGAAAACTCCACTAGATGAAATCACACATTAGTATACCTGGGTAGATGAGTTCCTGACCTGTTGAGCTACTGCTCAGGGTTTCAAAATAATTCAATAAAAGGCTATGGGTGAAATTTCAATTATTCTTTTTTCTCTTCTTTTATTTTCCTAATTATGTGACACTTAAACAAATCCTTTTCTTTTTTAAGTGGATTGGCAGCTGTCAACTTGATATTAGACTCACTTTTAATGGATGAAGCTTCTGACTTCTCTAGTTTTTACAGACATGATACATTTCATATCTGTTATGTTTAGAACGCTGACTTTTACATGATTATGATTGCCATTTAGTTGATGACCTTAAAGAAATTACCAGTGTGATGGGGCGGTCTATTGGAAGTTTGATGCTGATTCGTGTGAAATTGAAATGGTTGGACTAACACAAGAACCACCTACTGAATCAGAGAGAAGCATTGTTTGTGATTGCAGTTTTGAAAACAGTACTGTCTGTCATGTTGTGAAGATGTAGGGCTACCTAATTATCTTATTCCTATTTCTTTAAGTACTTGTTGCATTCCCAGGACACATTATTTTTAAAGAGCCTATCAGTACTTTATGCATCCTTAAAAAGACTGCTGAACAATGTTTCTATGTTTAGGACCCTCAAGCGCCTTAGTCTACCTGGCATACTCCCACCTCAACTGGCTAAGCTACCTTTTCTCCAGGAAGTGTATGAGCAGCAGCTTAAATTAATTTTATTTCTTGTTAAAATTTTGTAACGGCTTCCACGCCTGGAATTGATTTTTTTTTTTTTCCTGCTATAATCTTTTTAAATGATTTTGTGCTTCTTCAATCATAGTATTTCCAATATTTTTCCTTCTATTATCAGAGATTTTGCTTACAATTGTTTGACTGGTACAATTCCAAAGGAATGGGCTTCAATGAAATTAACTTCGATGTGAGTCATTTTCAGCTACTGTGAACTTGTGAGTAAGTTTTTTTTATTGGTCTTATTTATAATGATTACAATTTACGTATGACATGATGCAGCTCTCTTCTTGTCAATGGCTTATCAGGGGAAATTCCTAAGCATCTAGGAAATATTACTACTCTCACATACCTGTATGTTTCAAGCTGTAATTAATTCATTCATATATGTCCTTGACATTACATTATTATGTTTATTGAGGTCGTCGAGACTGAGGTCTACTTTAAAGGTCTCATTGTGATAGTGTACCATTTTTCGATCGCATTGAAATGATCTCTGTAATTAGGATGCTTGAAGCAAACCAATTTTCTGGTGTTGTTCCGCTCGATCTTGGGAGTCTAACAAACTTGCAAACCTTGTAAGATATTCAAGTCCAATTTCTACTTTGCAGTTCTGAATATGATTTTTCATTGTTGGTCTGTCTCTTGAAGCAGATATATAATGCTTCCTGACAATTTGTTTATGCAATATTACCACTAAAGGGTGCTCTCATCCAATCAATTGACTGGGAGCTTACCATTGACACTTGCTGGGTTACGAAATTTGACCGACTTGTGAGCTTTGATTTTATTCCTTGTTCTTAGAACACAAATACTTCACTTATGATACTATCGTCTTATGGATGGCATTCTTTGTCACATTGCAGTAGGATAAATAATAACAATTTTACTGGAGCCATACCTAATTTCATACAACACTGGCAACTTCTCCAAAGACTGTGAGATTCTACTTCCTTCCTCTTTAAATAATTCAATTGTGTTTTTTGGGACAACATTAAATCCTATATTATTTTGCACTGCGATACTCTTATCAATGTTAAATCAATTAAGAGAAATGCATGCAAGTGGATTAGAGGGACCTATTCCATCGAATATATCTCTTTTGAAGAACTTAGTTCAGTTGTGAGTATAAATATCCCTTCTGTTTTACTTATTATGATGTATTTTTACTTCATTTTTGTCTATCATTTCTTTAGTCTAGCTCACGATAGCACATCTTTATACAGAAGAATCAGCGATATAAAAAGTCCGAGCCAGGTTTTTCCTTCGTTAGGGAACATGACAGCCCTGACTATATTGTAAGTAGAATTGTAGACTGCTACTATTGATGAATAAATTTTCTCATATTTTTTTTCCTAAAATGTGATTCAGTTTTATTCTTTAAATTTAAATTGTTGGCCAGAAGTTTAATGTGATTCAGTTTTGTATTAAAGGGTTTTAAGGAACTGTAACCTGTCTGGGGTGATACCTTCATTCATCTGGACAATGATGAATTTGGCCACTTTGTAAGTAAAGCATGTGAATATTTTGTGCCTATAACATGCTTACTCTGCATCTCTGTATTAAAAAACAATAGGCTTCTTTAACTTACTTCCCCGGCAAATGTTGTTGGAGAAAAGCTTATTGTTGCTCAATGCATACCAAAAAAATCACTTTATATGCCTAATTTTATGAAACACTAAATTATATGGCAGATTGAGAAAATGCAAATAATGGATTCTTTGGATTTTCATCCATGGTTTAGTTCGTCTATGTTGATATCTTACCTTTAGTTGGATGCTGCTATCTTGTTTCCAACTATGAAAATACTTATAAGAGAAGTATTTAAGGAAGACTTGTGAGAAAGGACTTCAGTTACACCATATGAGCATGTGCTCTTATAAGTTATAACATGTTAACAACTTTAAGATTGTTGAAGAGTAGACCATGAGGAAAAGAAAGAGAAAGGGAGTCGATAGGAAAATACATGTGCATAACCAGGGATCCAGAAAATATTAAAGGGATGGGCCAACTTTGTCTCAAATTTCATTACTTCGATCACTTCTAAAAACCTATAGTAAATGATTGTGGGGTGTTCAACTATTTCAAACAAAAGCCAAAATAGGTTGCATGACACAACAAAAAGAAATATTTTGGAATTAACTGAGCACATTGACATGGGAAAAAACGAAACACAATCTCTATATTTTCACATTAAGTCTAGTTTGAATAGAGAGAAATCAGTATCAAATAGGCAAATAAATTGTAAATATGAGTATGACATGAGCATCTGAGTATTTTGGTATAGCAACTTTCTAATTGGCCTGTGCTAAGTGCCATATAATAGCTGTAGTTGAGTTACTGTAGTGGCAATGTTTATATAAGGCCCTGTGGCCCAACATACGCTAAAAGTCCAGTATATTTAATATCTTAATATATAAACAACAAATCCACTTGTCAGGAAAGAAGTAATGGATCTCCAACCGTCTTGAGCTTTATCTGTATGAATTGCAATATCCTTGTTATGGACTTCCTTTAACTTGTTTTACTAGGTGCTTCTATTATTGCATGATTACAAGTTTCTAGCAAAATAGCGTTGCATGTTTTAAAAATGTGTGTTTTGAAAAATTTATGATAGGGATGTCAGTTTTAACATGCTAGTTGGGGAACTTCCGGCAATTTTAAGTGCAAGGCGTCTGAGATTTATGTAAGTATCTTACTCTAAAATTGTATGTGGACATAGTTCAGCTGAAGTGACATAATATTCAACTAATTGTCGTGATTAGATGACCTTTACGGTCCACAACCATGTAGTGCATGTAGTTCTTCACAATTAAAATTGAATAATTGCTTCTATGTTCAAGTATTGAGACAATGAATTGAACAGTTTGGCATTGTTCTTGTTAGCTACTTAACAGGTAATATGATTAGCGGAAATATACACCAGTCCTTCCTGAAGGATGGAAGTAGCATGTAAGTTTCTTGGTGGTTTAAACTTCTTTTTATCAATCTTATACTATAAGCAAGGTTGTAGTCTTGTAGATTAAGAATGTGTAGGATAACTCTATAGAGGAAGCTACAAATTCAAATGCCATATATTTGATTGTTTGTTTTTGCTTTTCCCTTAGGAATCTGTTTATTTCAGATTTCTCTCAATTTTATATATTGTTATTCTTTCTAGTTAAATGTATATGAAAAATTTGGCAAGTAACTTGGAGTATCAGGTTTGAGATGAAGAAAACAACACATGGTAGTTGAAAAGAATCTGTTTAGTGTATCATCAACAATTAATCTTCTAGTATATATTAATCACAAAATGATCCGATTTTTTTGAGACAATTTTTTTCTCCTTCATTTTTAGTTTTTCAAACGTTGTTGAAAATCCTCAGTGTATATGTGGTTCTCTGCAGACTGGACCCAAAATAAGAGAACTAAATCAAATTATTTTCTTAGCCATAGCAATTTGCAAATATAGGACCTTCCACTTGGTTCATCTTTGTTCTGGGTGTAATTAAAAGTTAGATGTGATTTACAAAATCTATTTAATCTAAAAACAATAAGCATGTAGAAATTTAACCACTCAAGCTCTTTTCAGAGAGTAGCCTAAACTCAATCATCTATCTCTGAGTCAAATAATAGCAGGAAGAAACTTAATATAAGTGATTTGATGTGGAGTGTTAGGATTTTAAGCACAAAACAACTTGCTGGTAGTTCGACTTTGTGTTTCGGGTTCTTCCACTTTGGGTATTATGGCTTACATTTCCTTTTTCCCCTTACTTATTTTATCGTTCTACTAATCAATGTATGTGGAATCAAAACAGAGAGAGAGAGGGATGGAGGGATATATCTTGTTAGCAGGGGCAGTGCCTCATGTATGTCTAAGGGGGCTTAAGGATCTTGATACACTTAGCATATGATAGGGACCTAGACCCAAGGCCCAATATTACTTACTAGAGTGTATGTGAGGATGATGCACCTGTGATGCACTTGATCAGAATTAGGAGAGAGGGAAATGTAACTAACTGCATAGCTGGCAGTACAGGGCGTGTGGGCATTTTTGTATGGGGAGAGAATATAAGTATGAGGGAGGGAGGGAGGCAGCAGAGGTAGCCTGGAATTGGGTTGGGACTTGGGAGAGACTAGGCACTCTCTAATTGCCTAGAACTACGTCTTTTCATTTCTGCATTTCCCCTTTTGTAACCCTAAGGTGTATTATCTTCTTGATAATTGACCTGATTCTTCTCAAGACAAATACACATCTAGTGTTTCTCTCAATTTTCTGGTTCCTAACAGCATATTAGGCCTTTGTTAGTGATGTCATTTTCTTTGAACAAATGGATGAACTAAATTCAGATGGGTACAAAAACTAAGTTGTTGAAGCTCCTCTTTGGACATCAATAAAACACCACATGCTAAGTATTGTCTCTTCTACTCTATTTATTCCCCTCTTTTCCCTTTGTTCTTTTATATATATTTGGTTGGGGAAGGATTGAAGCAGGGTGGGTATATGGTTTTTTTTTCTTCTCTGTTCATATCTAGTAGAAGAAATGTTATCAGTAATAGGTCTTATCTGTTTTAAAATTCATTTTGTAGTGGCAGAACATATTTATTAACACCTTTTGAATCCAATTTATGGTTTGTTTCTGATGGAAATTCCCTTATATTGTTGGACACAGTGATCTTTCTTACAACAACTTTACTTGGCAAGGCCCTGAGCAACCTGCTTGTCAGGATGACATGTCAGAATACAAAAGCATTTTCAATAATCTTTCGATTATTTTTTCAAGTTTGGTATTTTTTTCAAAACTAAATTCTGTTTCATGCTGTTTCACTTGGTAGGAACTTAAATCTGAATTTGTTCAGAAGCTCTTCAAAGGAGAATACGTTGTAAGATCTCCTCTTCTCTAGTTTCTTTGGTTAGACGAGGAGCAGACTGAAAATGATTTATTTCCCTTTTTCCATTAGTAAGTTTTGGTTTTGCTATTGACAGAGAGGGACATGTTCCTTGCTCAAAGAATTTCAGTTGTCCACGGTGTAAGTATATATTATTCTGAATTATCAATATCACGGGCTGCTTTGAGTTCATTTGTTTTTGTTTATTTTTTTGTCAGCATACCTACATTTGGAATATATATAGTGTTTCTAAGGAGGTTTAGTGGACCTAAAGTAGGTGGAATGAAAAATAGGAATGTGAGAGATCCAACCTTCACTGTATATTCACAGCCCTTAATAATAAACTTGTACCTAGGAAAAGACTAAAAAGTAGAAACCATTAATGTTTCATCGTGTTGAATTGAAGGACTTTTAAAGATTAGAAACATAAAAAATGAGGCTATATCAACTGAGAGTGAATTTGGAGGGTAAAAAACTTATGCATGACTGACATGTGGCATTAACTCCACCTGCATGGACTGTCTAATATAATATATATAGATATAGATTGTTACACAACCTTGGGTAATATAAAACTAAAATCATGGGCCATTGAAAAAGTTGATAACTAATGTTTGAAATCAATTGACTCCAAATTTTAGTTGTGTGGAGAATCAGCCAGTTTGTCAAAAACAGTCTAGTTGGAAAAATGCTAAATCAACAAGATTTTGACAAAATGAGTTGCCTTTTTTATTACTCTTTTATGAATGAGTGGTCCCTACTACTTTATTTCATTCAACAACCTTTGACGTTGACCTTTTTGCTAAAATTTGTACTTTAAGGAGTAGATACATGAAATTTTCATACTCACACTGTCTTAATTTCTTTATCATTGTGGTAGATTCAAGTTGTTTACATGTTAATTGTGGTGGGAAGGATGTAAAAGTAAAAGATGATAATGGAGACTACCTCTATGTGGGAGATGGAAACGTTCAAGGTGGCACTGCAACGTATTTCTATAGCAACAATGATCACTGGGGATTTAGTAGTACTGGAGACTTCATGGATGATTTCGAGTCTCAGAACATACGTTACACAGTATCGCTGCCATCTTCAAATATGCCTGAATTATATACAACAGCACGTGTAACTCCAATTTCACTTACTTATTTCCACAATTGCATGGAAAATGGGAACTATACTGTAAATCTCCACTTTGCTGAAATACAGTTTACAAATGATAATACTTATAGAAGTCTTGGGAAGCGCATATTTGATATCTATGTTCAGGTAACTGGTCAAACTAATGAGTTTAGCTTTAATATCCCAACAAGGAATTAATGCAGTGACTTTGTCTCAGGAAAAACTTACTCAGAAGAATTTTAATATAGAGAATGAGACAAATGTTGCTGAAAAACCACTGGTACTTCCTATACACAATGTTAGCATTACAAATAATGTTTTGGAGATTCGATTCTACTGGGCTGGCAAAGGAACAACTAGAATTCCTGATCTTGGAGTTTATGGTCCCCTTGTATCAGCATTATCTGTGGTTTCTGGTGAGTACTACCCATTAGCATGATAGGTATTTGTAGTCAAAATTTAAAAGGCTTCACCATCACTGTTTTCTGGCATCTAACATACTTCATTTCTCTCGTGTATAATACAGCCGCTAGTAAAAAATGAATGACCTAAAATAAAGATAACCTCATGAAATAGTAATTCTGTTTTCATTTTTTTTTCTTAACTAGCATTCTTTATAACCCTTTCTAGACCTTTTCAATTAGAGCAAGTGCAGTGTCTGTTTCTTACAGATCTTAATAGACGAAGGGCATTTTATAGTTTTGACACCAATCTTTATGATGGCTGATGCTATCTACAATTTAGTCTTTATAGCTTTCTGCATTTTGACCAGATTCTAGACTTTGCTCAAATGGTGGAAAGAAGGTTGCTGCTTCTATAATAATTGCAATTGTAGCTGGGGCTCTATGCTTAGTGGTTTTTATATCCGGATTCATTTGGTGGAAAGGCTTTTTCAGAGGGAAATTGCAAAGGAAAGAAGGTGAAGTCCGTCTATTACACTTTGAAGGCTCTATATTGTGAACTTTCCGTTAGGGAATGCGACTAAAAGTTTGCACAGCCTCGTTAGATTTTGTTTTTAACTAATATTTTTGTGCAGTGCTGACAAGATTTGAGCCTTTTATTTATATCTCAAGCCTAGTTAGATACCTACTAATTCTTTGACACACAAATTTCTATTGGCTTCCATGGGCAGGTACAAAAGATGGAGATATTCAGACGGGAACTTTTAGCTTAGAGCAGCTGAGAGCTGCCACTAATGACTTCTCTTCTGCTAACATGATTGGGGAAGGCGGTTTTGGTCCAGTACAAGGTTTTTGGATAACCTAGATATTTTTATTTCATTGAAATGAAGTTTTCTCTTTATTTGTGACATGTGGGGTTTCTAATAATGTGAATGCAGGGTCAATTGTCTGATGACACTGTTATAGCAGTCAAGCAACTATCATCAAAGTCACGGCAGGGAAATCGCGAATTTTTAAATGAAATAGGCATGATATCTTGTTCGCAACATCCTAACCTTGTAAAGCTTCATGGTTATTGCATTGAAGAGGAACAACTTCTATTGGTATATGAGTACATGGAAAATAAAAGCTTAGCCCGTGCTTTATTTGGTGAGTTATTATTTGGGGATGAATTTCTTGAAATCTCACATGTGGAGTGGTCATGTGAGAAGCTCAAAATGAATAATATTTTATTTCAGTGGTTTTAACTTCATAATTTTTTTTTTAACTTTCTAACACAACTCGACGGGATTGGGATTGGACGGGATTGGGATTGGAATAGCTTTTTCTTGTCTCTCTCACTTCTTATTTATTTCCCCTATAATTCCTCTACACTTGGATTGCAAAACCATGTTTGACACCCTTCTATAATTCCAGTTCTTGATTGTAGAAGCTGTAAATATGATTTGATTCAAATAAGCTGTATTCCCCATGATGATTTGTAGGCAGTGTAATCAATCAGCTTAAAATGGACTGGCCCACAAGGCTTAGGATCTGCATTGGCATAGCAAAAGGTCTAGCATTTCTCCATGAAGAGTCAAGATTCAAGATGGTTCACAGAGATATAAAGGCTTCTAATGTGTTACTCGATAGCAAATTAAATCCTAAGATATCTGACTTTGGCTTGGCTAAGCTTCATGAAGAGGAAAAGACCCATATCAGCACCCGAGTTGCTGGGACTATGTAGGTTGTCTTTGCCCAAATTTGGTAAATTTAAATAATATTTGGGTACCTAAATTACTAGCTATCAAAATGTTTTCTTGCAGAGGATATATGGCACCAGAATATGCATTATGGGGATATCTTACATACAAGGCCGATGTTTACAGTTTTGGAGTTGTGGCCTTAGAAATTGTTACTGGGAAGAGCAATAGCAATTATTTACCAAATGATGGAAGTGTTTGTCTCTTGGATTGGGTATGTTCAAAGTTTCTAGCTGTTTTTTGTTCAATTATAGATCCTTCATTCTTCTTCTATGACTTATTTATAGTGAAGTGCAATTTTCGAGTTTCCGTCACTTAATTCTTAAAAGAAGAGAATAATAATTCATAATGCAGGCATGTCAATTGCACCAAGCTCAAAACTTGATGAAACTGGTTGATGAAAGGTTGGGGCCAGACGTTAATATAATGGAAGCAGAAGTGGTGGTCAAAGTAGCTCTCCTGTGCACAAATGCATCTCCATCACTTAGGCCAACAATGTCTGAGGTGGTGAGTATGCTTGAGGGACAAGCAGGTATTCCAGATGTGATCCCAGAACCAAATGCCAATGAAGATTTAAGGTTTAAAGCTTTGAGAGACTTCCAACAACAACGGTCAAAGCAGAGTTTGAGTGAAAGCCAGACTCAACATTCAATGACAGTGCCTACATTCAGCTCAACCTCTGGTGGCAATACTTACACAAGTTATATTGAGGATCGCAGTTTAGTTGACAATAATGAGTTTTCCACTTCAACAAGTTAAATACACAGTTGGTCTCTTTAGCAGATAGCACAATTGTAACTCCAAATCTTACGCGTTGAAAAAATTGACCATGCACAGTCATACTAAACAAGAGTGCACTGGACACAGATGCATAAAGATCTTGAGGGGAACCTTTTATTTTCATCTGTTTAGTTTTTGTATACACATTAATTCAGGGGATCGAACCCACGATCATATACTTGGCAGATTCAAGTCCCTCTCACTTGAATCAATACACATTCATTATTAAATCTTTATTCATTTGGTTCTGTATTCATATGATTGAAAGATCGGTTAATACATGTTATGAAAGTATGGGACTTTGGCTAATTAAAGGAGGTAAATTGTAGAAACCTTGCATCTCTTGCCAAGTTCAACTGATGTCTAGTGTTGTCAACTTAATATTTCTGTTTTCTGCCCTTAGATGGCAATATCAATTTTTTTTGTTTTTAGGGCGTGGATAGTTTGAACTTGCATTCATCTTTAGAAGGCTATGATTGGAGTTCCATTTCAAATTGAAGTTTGGCCAACGGAAAATTTTTTCCTTTCATGTTGGATGAATTTATTTTTTATAAAAGTGTCATTGTTAACTTAAGTTTGTAGTTTGAAATCCAAACATGCATTTAATGTGATTGTGTAGTTATGATAAACAATATTGTTATATGGTATGAAATTGAGTAAACGAATTATAGTCAAGAGAAAAAGATGTTTTGACCCGACATAAGTAAAGATTAACAAAATGCAAATTCATAGATGTGTGTTTTTTAATTTATATGTCGTTTCATACAAATTTTTCTTGTATCAAATAGTTATGGTAAGAGTCACATAATTTTCTTTATAAAGATAACACATGAGTTAAATTCTAAATTAAACTCTTCTTTAGAACCCAATTTCTATACACTTTCGTTTCATTAAAAAAGTAAGAAAAATCTAGAAAGATGTCACTTCCACTATTGGCAGCAGAAATAGAAAGGAAGT
The DNA here is from genome assembly GCA_039655645.1 of Ammopiptanthus mongolicus. Lineage (NCBI taxonomy): Eukaryota > Viridiplantae > Streptophyta > Magnoliopsida > Fabales > Fabaceae > Ammopiptanthus > Ammopiptanthus mongolicus. The sequence goes on along the minus strand of CM077344.1, from coordinate 101,275,659 downwards.
TTATTGTGAATGTATTATCATTAGAATAAACTAAATATTTATCAATTCTTGGATGAAGATTTTGTCACATTTTGTTATCATATTCTCTATTTTTCATCAATAATAATTTGTCATTTAAAAAAATAAAATGACAACACATTAATATTTCTGTTCATCTTTAGTCTTTGATTGGTGTGTCACACCGAAATAACATTTTTTTGGGATATTTACCGAAAATATTGCAAGATTAGATATAATTAAACAATAAAAAGTATATAAATAATATAATAAATTAATATAAGAAAGATGTTCGTGACTTATATATATCTAAAAAAACATATAAAATAATGAAGGTACAAAATAACCCAACATATATTAGAAATAGAATCCAAAACATCCAATCAAATGGACTCCTTAGCAAAGAAGGAGCCAACCGGCAACCGGGACCAAGATCAGACCTGGTAGTAAATATTCAATTTCGTTTATGAAATTATAGGTCATATCAATTTAGTTCCTCATATTATTAATATTTTAAAATGATTCTTGAAATTATAAAATATAACAAATACATCCTTGATATTATTCACTTCGTTTCAAATGCATCCCTTACATTACCAACTTAATATCATTTTAGTCTATGCAAATATCACCGAAGGGACGAATCTGATTAACTTTCTGCAATTTCAGGGATTACTTTGAAATATTGATAATATAGGAGACTAAATTGATACAATCCTATAATTTCAGAAATCAAATTAAGTATTTACTCAATAGTGATAGGGTAATGGTTTAATTTTCACAATCCCTTACCGTGAGTTTGGTTGAAAGGAGGGGAAGGTAAAGATGGGAAAAAATTTTAATTAACTATTATGTATGGTTAAGAGGAGTGGAGAGAAGAGGAGAGGAAAGATTTTAATGAAGAAAGAAGAGAAATTTTAGTCATTCCATTCAAAATGTTTTAAATCTTCTTCTCTCACCTGCCCTCAAAATCCCCTCAATTTTGGAGTGGAGCTAAAATTGGGTGAGGAGGGATTTTGCTCTCCTTCATTCTCCTCCCCTCGTATAGAAAATGAATCAAACAATAAATAATTAAAAAAATCTCTCTCATTCATTTCTCTCCTTTCAAACCTTATGCTATTTAACGAAAGACACCATATAATAATTATGAAAAAAAAATTACTGAGACACCAAATTATTTATCTATATTTTAATTTTAATTATTAAAATTTCACTTTTTTATTTTAAAAAATATAATTATTTTAAAATATAAATAGGTGATTAAAAGTATCTTTAAGGCTCCCCTAATAATTAGATTTTGGCGTCTTCTGTCCTTTACTTTGACTTTCTATACTAAATTTTAATATATTAATTTTAAAAAAATTCATTAAAATGTAATTAATCTTAGAGTTTAATTATTATATATTATCAGTATAAAATTTTTTATATTGTCAATCAATCAGAAATCATGATAAGAATAAATTTTAAGGTAGTTAGGATAGGAGTCAAACATTTTCACTTATATGACAATTTCTGATTGGTTGACAATATAAAAAATCTTTACACTGACAATATATATCAATAAAATCCTTAACCTTATTAACAACCTCAAATATATATTCTCACTGCACAGGATTGCACACAAGCTATGGGTAATGAATAAATTATAATATAAAATATTTTAACAACTATTTTAGAATTTTTTAGTAAAAAAAAACAACTATTTTAGATAATAATTTAGTTTATAAATAACAAAAGGCTCTTGCTAACTAATATTACTTGTTAAAGAATAAAAAAATTATTTAGAAAAATAATATATTCAATATATAAAAAAATTAGAAAAAAGTACATACTATCCCTTAAACTATGACCCTTTTGTAAATAAATATCATTAATTAGTGATTCTTCCCAAATAATCCTCAAATTCTAATAATTAGTGAAATAATCCTTATGTTAACCCATGATTAAATGGCTAATAGTGATAAAATCTGACCGTCCATTTTTATTAAATCTCAACCATGGATTATATTTTAACTTTTAAATTTTTTTATTTTCGAAAAAAAAAAAAAAAATCATGAGAGCTGTTCTTGCTTCTTCTGGTTCACCACACGGAGGTTGGTGAGGGCTGTGAGGGCGGCGAGCTTTTCAACTGGATCGTCGCGCGGGGTCACGACATGGAGCGTCGCTGCCTGTGGAGGAGAAATCACACGATCACAGCTTTGCACTCATTTGGGGATTTTGGAATTCCTTTCCAATGGATGAAGGCGAGCTTTGTATTTGGAGTATAATGAAACTTCATTTCTCTGTGTTGTTTGCTTGTATCTGGAAGGGGATAAAAGCGCCCAACAATCAGACTGTGTAGGATTTGATTCCATGAAGATTGAAAACAACACTTCATTTCCTCAAGAATAAAGATAGCTCTGTCCAAGAGACCATTCTTGTTGTAGGCAAATTACAATGAAGCGTATGATTCATAGTCCAAAACACAACCTTCATTAACCAAAGCTTGAAAGAAGACGCACCAGAGAAAGAGAAGGCCCGTCTCTTTCTCTAATTTTTTTCTTTTTTTAAAAAAATCAAAAGATTAAGAATTAAAAAATAAAATAAAATAATAAAAAATGAAAATAATCCATGGTTGAGAAATAATAAAAAATTAAAATAATTCATGGTTGAGATTTAATAAAAATAGACGTTGAGATTCTATCACCATTAGCCATTTAACCATGGGTTAACATAAGGATTAATTTCACTAATTGTTGGAGTTTGAGGATTAATTGGGAAGAATCATTAGTTGATGGTGCCTATTTGCAAAAGGGTCATAGTTTAGGGGGGCAGTATGCACTTTTCCCAAAAAATTAAAAGTAATACAAACTTTATATCTTTAAATTCTTCATTGTAAGTCCCTTGTTAGTAAAAAACTTAGGGTCTTGCTAACCAGTACCCAAGGGCGTTGGTTAAGGAATCAATAAAAGGAAATGTTAAATCAGAAAACTAAGGACCTGTTTGGTTTGATCATTTCCTGTTTTCATTTTCAATGAAAATAGAAAATGAGCTTGAAAATGCGTTTGGTTGAGTTTAGTGACTGAAAACATTTCCTGAATTGGACCCAAATCTGAAAATAAAAAATAGTTATTTTCAATGTTTTCATTCCTAGATTTTTGAAAATAGGAAATGAAAACAAAAAACAGGAAGTCAAAACAAACACGTTTTCAAATTTTTCAAAATTTGAAAATGAAAATAATTTTCAGAAAATAGAAACAACAAATGAAAACAGGAAATGAAAATGCAAACCAAACAGACCCTAAGTGTTGCACTTTTTAAAATAGGATCTTGCTAACAAGTGCTCTAAGAGCATTGTTTAAGGAATCCAAAGTTAAAATTCTTTTATTGAAAAACGGAACTTTTGAAAGTTCAATGCATTGAATACACCATTTTCAATACAAAATTTCTATCTTTGAATCCTTAACCAATGCCCTTAGGGCACTAGTTAGCATTTGCCTTTAAAATATTAAATACACATCTTTCAATCCAAAATTTTCTTTCTTAATTCCTTAACCAATGCCCTAAGGGCACTGGTTAGCATTCTCCAACAAATTATTGAGCACCATCCTTAAGATCCGCTTTATTAAGGACCTCTCCTACGTGGAAATCACCAACCCTTCTCTTCCCGAGCATTGTCCCAATTGGCTCATTCTAGCGTGAGCAAGGCTTAGATGTCGCTCACGGTGCACCACTTTTATTCACCGTTAGATCAAATAGTTCCACCAATTTTATCATAAATTGGACACACCAGATTATTATTTTTTTAATTTCGTTGTCTCCCACACAGTCACACTGTGGCTTTGCTTGTCGGCATCTTCTTCAACCTTACCCACCATCTTCAACCTGTTGGCAGGACATTGTAGAGCAGTGGAAATGATAGAACACACGCCTGGAGATGGTAGTGTTTACGACTGAGCGAGCACGGCTATCCACGCAGTGGAGTGGCAGTGTGCAACGGTCCGATTCCGATCTGCATTGTGCTGTGCGTGGGAATGGCGGAGCGACGAAATCACGGCGATGCTGGACAACGGAGCGGTCTCAGGGTGGCTCTGCTATACGACTGTCACAGTGGCTCGTGGCGGCGCGCGACGACATGGCTGGTTGATGGCGGATCTTCTTCGGACGTGCTGGAGCTGCGCACCATGGTGGCTAACGACTTGAGGTGATTTGATCTGGACGGCAGGACGACAAGATGATGTTACAAGGTGATGAACAACAGCGTCTAGGCTGCAACAGGTGGAGCTCAAGGGAGGAAGCATTGTGACTTCCTTTTTTCATCTTCTCCGTCATGTCTCCACCAAAACCACGGCCACGGCCACGGCAACTCTGATTCCTATGACCAACCAGAGCTTGAGGTTGGAGGCGCGGTGATTGCATGATTGCATGTGGATGGAGCAGCGGTGAAGGAGATGGACTGGTGGGGAAGGGCAGGGGCAGGGGAGGGAGTTGCGGGAGGAATAATCTAGTAACGACGGTGCATGATAGAATTTGGTGAGATTACTTGATACAACGATGAATAGAAGTGGTGCACGGTGAGCAACATCTAACAGTTGCTCACGCTAGAAGAAGCCATGAATGTATTATCTTTCAATTTCAATTCAGTTTAATGACCAACTCTATTACCACTTAAAAAATAAATATTTACCAAAAATAATACTCCCTCCGGACCTATATATAAGCAAAAAAAAAAACTAATTTCACGCGTATTAAGAAAGTTAGTTATATTAGCTTAATTGTCTTGATTTGTGTAAAAAAATAAGTTATAGTTACTAAACTACCATTTCTTGGGAGTGTATAATGTTCTTGGAAGTTGTTTCTTGAGAGTGTATAATGCTCTTGAAAAAATAAAAAAAAAACAATTAATCAAAGGGTATTTTTGAAATACTGCCATTAAATAAAGTTGATTTGGTTGACTTTTGCTTATATTTGAGTCCAAAAAATTTAGGTACATTTTTGCTTATATATATAGGTTTGGAGGGAGTACACGAATAGATATAATTATTCTTTGGTTAAATGAATATTTTGGTCTCTGCAAATAGGATGAGATTTGATTTTAGTCGCTCAAAAAAAATTTCTTAGGTTCTGCTCCCTAAACGTTTTAAAACTTTGAAAATTGTCCCTACCGTTAGGGTACTTCCGTTAAGTGATGACGTGGCAGACAGAGTACCACGTGTACAAAAATATTATTTTTAAATTCCACAAAAAATTTTAAATAAATTTTTGGTCCCGACAAAGTTTATCAATTTTGGTTCTAGTCCCTGTAAACTTTTTTCTTATAATTTTGTCCTTGGAATCTCAATTTTTTTTATAAATAGTCCCTACCGTCACCTCTCTGTTAATTGTTGATGTGACAAACGGAATACCACACCAGTCATACCACGTCGGTGCCACATCCAAAAACTGGATACATATACTGGAAGTCATGTGATACAATTTACAGGTTGTTAGCAACCAGATTCTGTAGAAATCTAACGGTGTTCTAATTGTTACTGGGAACAATTTGTGCATCTAAAATTTTTCATAATTTTACTAGACTTGGATGAGAATGTTATCTTTAATTCTAATTTGGTTTCAGTCAATTCAATTTAGACAAGTATAGAGGAAGATACGCATCCCACAAGGTAAGGACTATTTACAAAAAAAATTGAGATTACAAATACGAAATCCTAATAATTTTTTTTTACAGTGACTAAAACAAAAATTGGTGAACTTTGTAGAGGCCAAAAACTTATTTGTAAAATTTTGTGGAATTAAAAATTAATATTTTGTAGACCTGACACTCTGTTTGCCACGTCATCACTTAACAGAGGTACCCTAACGGCAGGGAGGAATTTCAAAGTTTTAAAACATTTTGGGACCAGAACCTGAGAAATTTTTTTTGGAGCGACCAAAACCTAATCTCGTCCTATTTGTAGGGATCAAAATATTTATTAACCCATTTTCTTTTGACGGAAAGATTAGATATAATTAGACAATAAAAATTATATAAATATAATAAATTGATATAAGAAAGATGTTCGTGATTAATAACATCTTGAATGGTACAACTCATCAGAGTCGTTTAATTTTATTTTTTATAGGTTTCATCATGTCACATCACAACTTTTTATTTTATACTATTTTATAGAGTGGTTAATAATGAAGTGGAGTGAACAGGTAAAAGCATACTACTACATTATTTGAAAGTTTAACGAGGGAATTTCAAACTCCCCAATTTGGAGGTATAAAAATTGAAGGTTTGAGTGGGATAAAGTGGTTTGAGTTACCATTCTAGACCATCTCACTCTATTACTTACTAAAATCACACACAATGAGTTAAATCCTTTTAACTATCTCACTTCATTACTAATCACGTCACCCATCCTTCCAAACATAGTCTTAAGCAACTCTTACTTCAACAATGTAACTCTAAAAAAGGTCCCATAAGTTACCCATGGTTTTTCTAGCTTATTTCTTTTATTTAAGCAATAATTGCTTCTATAAACAATAATACCTACATCTGTATCTCATGTCACTCTACTTCAATGGTACTATCAAATAAGAATATATCTAAATAAAACCGAGAGTGAAGATCCAAATTAGTCCCCGAAAATTTTTGGGGACCCACTTTTGATCCCTCAAAAAAATAAATTAACTATTTAGTCCCTCAAATTTATAAATGTGGGATCGACATCCATTTACTTGCCTATGTGTCCCATTAACCATCCTACTTGGCCCGTTAGTGATCCTGCATGGCCTATAACCAATTTCAACCGTGAAAAATGGATGAAAAGTGAAAAAGTGTATAATTTTAAGGTATTTTAATTTGAAAATTGTGCATATTTTTTTCACTTTTTATTCATTTTTCACAAAAGAAATTCGTCATAGGCTACGCAAGACCACTAATGAATCAGGTAAGATGGTTAATGAAAAGTAAATGGACGTCAAAACTAAACCTAGGGACTAATATGTCATCCATTTATAAATTTAAGGGACTAAATGATTAATTTATTTTTTCAACATTAAAAATAGATCCCAAAAATTTTAGAGGACCAATTTATACATTCATTCTTAAACATATAATAGAATGTACGTACAATAAAGTCCCAACATATATTAGAGTCCAAAACATCCAATCAAATGGACTCCTTAGCAAAGAAGGAGCCAACAGGGACCAAGATCTGAGTCATGAGACCTCGTCCTTATAACAGTGGTAGGGTAGTGGTTTATTTTTCATGATCCCTAAGGTAAAGCAAAACACCATATAATCATTATGACAAAATTTACTGACCCACCAAATTATTTATCTATATTTTTTATTAATTAATTAATTACAATTAATTTTTTATTTTATAAAAATGTAATTAATTAATTAAAAATATAAATAGGTAATTAAAAGTATCTATAATCCTCACCTAACAATTAGATTTTGGCGTCTTCTATCCTTTACTTTGATTTTTTATACTAAATTTTAATATATTAATTTTAATTTTTTCATTAAAATGCAATCAACCTTATTAAGGACCTCAAATATATATCCTCACTGCACAAAATCGCACACAAGCTATAGATAATGAATAATTATAAAAAAATATATTTTAACTATCATTTTAACTAATAATTTTTTTTTTTAAATAACCAAAGCTGTTGATAGTGGTTAAAGAATACAAAAATAAAAAAAATGTTTTCAAGAGTAATATATTCAATATTAAAATAAATAAAAATTATATTTTTTAATAAAAGAGTGCTATTAACATACTCTCTAATTTCAATTAATTCATGAAGATCTCACTTGAATTATGTATGATCCATATCAATTTTAACTAATAAAAAAATATATATTAAAAAAAGAATGATAAAAAATGGATTATTACTATTTCTCTTTTGATAAAGCACTTGTTACTTGTTAGTATGAAATTATTGAAGACCATCCTTATCAAGATCCGCTTTATTAAGGACCTCTCCTACGTGGAAACCACCAAACCTTCTCTTCCTCCCGAGCGTCGCCGGATGAGGATCCCGTTGACGGTATGAAATTCGATCCATACAAAATATTTGATTTTTAATTTATAAAAAAATATTAATACTTTATTTTTTTTTCCAACCATCAGATCGAGGGAGTATCTTTAATCAGAGTTTCATACGAATTACTTAAAAATAAAATATTATTATAATATATTATATATGATTTTAAATTCCTGAGGATATGAGATATCGAGTAAATATTCAATTTGGTCCGTGAAATTGTAGGGTCGTATCAATTTAATCCCCCACATTATCAATATTTCAAAATGATCCCTGGAATTGCAGAAAGTTAATCAGATTCGTCCCTCCGCTAATATTTGCATGGACTATAATGATATTAAGTTGGTAATGTTAAAGATGGATTTGAAACTAAGTGAATAATGTCAGGGATGAATTTGCTACATTTTGAAATTTCAAGGATTATTTTGGAATATTGATAATATGAGGGACTAAATTGATACGATCTTATAATTTGAGGACCAAATTGAGTATTTAGTGGTGAGATATCCATATGGGAAGAGAAGTTAAGTTCAGTTGACATACAAAAGTGATTGCAGAGAATGGTGGTCCAGTATGGCCCCAATTTTCTTCATTTTCCTTTCCACGCAGGTTCCCCAAACTTTGAATCAAATGTTTCTGTCTGTGCCTCTGTGCCCATAAATAGATCATAGTGTGGTGTTACTTGTTGTCCATAATTCACATCCACATCTATCTTTTTCCTAGTCCCCAGTTCCAGTTCCAGTTCCAGTTGGTATCAACAAGTGTTTGATTAAGCTAGCTCTGGCACTGCCACCAATATGGCAAGCAGGGAAGACAAAGCCATAGGCATTGACCTCGGCACAACCAACAGCTGCGTTGCAGTGTGGCAACACAACCATGTTGAGGTCATTCCTAATGAACAAGGCAACCGCACCACCCCTTCTATTGTCTCCTTCACTGATACCCAAAGGTTACTCGGCGATGCTGCTAGATACCAAGTAGCTACCAATCCACACAACACGGTTTTCGACGCAAAACGTTTGATCGGTCTTCGATTCCACGACCGATCGGTTCAGCAAGACATGAAGCTGTGGCCTTTTAAGGTTGTCCCCGGCCCCAGAGAGAAGCCTATGATTGTGGTAACCTACAAAGGTGAAGAGAAACAAATTTCAGCTGAAGAGATATCTTCCATGGTGCTGTCCAAGATGAAAGAGGTTGCTGAAGCTTACCTGGGTCATCAAGTGAAGAACGCTGTGATCACTGTCCCTGCTCACTTCAACAACTCACAGAGGCAAGCCACCAAGGATGCAGGTGCCATTGCTGGCTTCAACGTGATGAGGATCATCAACGAGCCAACCGCAGCTGCGATTGCTTATGGTTTGGACAAGAAGGGTTGGAGAGAAGGTGAGAAGAACGTGTTGGTGTTTGATCTTGGTGGTGGTACTTTTGATGTTTCTTTGGTTTCCATCGATGAAGGGATGTTTAAGGTTAAGGCCACGGTGGGAGATACCCATTTGGGTGGCATGGACTTCGATAACAAAATGGTGAACCATTTTGTGAATGTGTTTAACACGAAGCACAGGATGGATATTAGTAAAAATGCTAGAGCTCTTGGGAAGTTAAGGTCAGCGTGCGAGAGAGCTAAGAGGCTTCTGTCTTCGACTTCACAAACCATCATTGAGATTGATTCTTTAGCTGGAGGGTTTGATCTACGTGCTACTGTTACAAGAGCTGCGTTTGAGAAATTGAACGAAGACTTGTTCGCAAAGTGTATGCAGATTGTGGAGAAGTGCTTGGTTGAGGCCAAGATTGATAAAAGCCAAGTCCATGAGTATGTTCTTGTTGGTGGATCAACTAGAATTCCCAAAGTTCAGCAACTTTTGAAGGACATGTTCAATGTGAATGGCAGAGAACTCTGCAAAAGCATCAACCCTGATGAAGCTGTGGCATATGGTGCAGCTGTGCAGGCAGCTATTTTGAGTGGTGAGGGAGACAAGAAAGTGGAGGATCTGTTGTTGCTGGATGTGATGCCTCTTAGTGTTGGTGTTGAGAGTGGTGGTGGTGTCATGTCTGTGATGATTCCAAAGAATACCACGATCCCGGCCAAGAAGGAGAGGATTTTCTCTACCAGCACTGATAACCAGTCAAGTGTTTTGATCAAGGTGTACGAAGGAGAACAAGCTAGGACTGGGGATAACATCTTTCTTGGTAAGTTTGAGCTCTCTGGCTTCCCTTCAGCACCAAAGGGAGTCCCACAGATGAATGTTAGATTTGATATAGATGTTGATGGTATTATGGAGATCACTGCTGAAGACAAGACCACGAAGTTGAAGAAGAAGATCACCATCACCAACAAGAAGGGGAGGTTGAGCCCGGGAGAGATTAAGAGGATGATGAGAGATGGAGAGAGGTATAAGGCAGATGATGAGGATGTGAGGAAGAAGGTGAATGCAAAAAACTCGCTTGAGAAATATGCTTATGAAATGAAGGACAGATTGAAGAAGCTTGAGGAGGCAGTGGAGGAAACCATAGAATGGATTGATAGAAACCAATTGGCTGAAGCTGATGAGTTTGAGTACAAGAAGCAGGAGTTGGAAAGGGATCTGCAGTTTCTGTAATTGTATGTATAGCAAGGTATGAGATTGAAGAACCAGTGGAATACTGAGTACGAAGCAATGTAAAATAGTTTTAGCTTCGTTACTTAAGCAAGCATCTTGATTCTTGAGTGTGTCTATTAATATTAGTTACTCTAATATAGCTAGCTTATGGTGTATGTCCAGCATGTGAAAGTAGTTTCGGTAATATAATATGATGCCAGAAATGTTGGGTTTGTAACCGATGTCATTGATGAAGCAGTTATTAGACGAAAACTCTGCTCTGCTTACATATTGTTTTATTTACCTCAATTCCTGATTTGCAATATATATTATTGTTGCTGCATACCTTGTAACAAAATAATAGAATCTATGTTTTGGATGGGTAGAAAATTAGAGCGTAGAATTATAACTCTAAATTTAATTCTCCTGAATTGACTTTGGTTGTGGCGGCGATAGACGAGGTAGTGGTGATAGTGGTGGCGGCAGCGGTGGCGATTGTGTCTTTTCATATATGGAGTTTACAATAGGTGAATGTTAAGAATCCGGTGGAGTTTACTTTAATTATATTTTAATGCTTTCAAAGCTCGAAGATAAAAATTAGAATTCCAAAGTCTAATTCCAATTTTAAACCCCAAATTCTAGATGCCAAATGGGCGCTTAGAGGTTTTATCCAATAAACTTTGAAAATTAATCATCTCATTTAAACTTACCTAAGGTCATAACTAAAAAGATTAAAAGAAAAAAACACAAGTCAATTCTAAATCACCTAAAATTCACTTAGCCTCAAGTTTCCCCAATCTAAGAACCCTAACTCATCTTCACATGAATTCTTCATCTCCTTCTTTTCTACCTTGTTGGTGCTTATATGCAAACTAGACGATACACCCATGCGATGCACAGGTGAAATATTCGTGGGCAGTATAATTTCATATTATGACCCGTGCACGGGAAAAATAGAATTTGTGAAAATAAGTCCGCATTTTTATTTGGAAATTTGTTTTTTGTATCTTAAAAATAGTAAAATTATAAAATATTATCGATAAACAAATATTAAGGTAACACGAACACAGCCCTCCTAATTAAGGTAACACAAATATAATACACTCGAATATCATATGTGTACCCGTGCATCGCATGGGTAAAATATTTGTTGGAGTAATTTATTTTGTAAATTAAAATTAAAAATTATAAGATAAGCAAAAGTTATTGAAAAATAAATATTAGCATGATATAATGACATCTAAATGTTTTCTACTTCTGCATAAAATAAGATTGGATATATGTGCAAAAAAAATAGAAATTATTATACTTCACCATTCCTTTGCTCTACTTTCTTCAACTGCCCCATTTACTCGGTTCAATTAATGCTTGTAATATATATATTAGAAACACAATATATAATGAATGAAATTTCCCTTCAAAACACAACTTTTAAATAAAGGAGTTTTAAAAAAATTTACAAATATTATGACATGTGTCGCGACCGTAATCGCGAAGGGAACGGCGAGAAAAAGACATTTGATTAAAAACATGTAGAGTCGCCACCAATTTTATTTAATTTAAGGAAAAATTGAAAAACCTTTAAAACAAGATGGTCTTTGGAACCAAGTCGAATTCGGGAGTCGATTGTACATAGAGAAGGGTAGAGAATTAACCCCACAACACCCCTAATGTACCCGTTAAAAAAAAGGTTACGCAAATTAATTGTGCAAATATTTATTTTACCAAAAAAATTAGAAGAAATAGGTTATAAATTAACATTAACATTAAAAGGCAAGATGAAAAATAAATTACTCCATGTTCTATGGTTTATTTCTATTTTTAAACATTGATAAATCCTAAATGAGGTTGAACACGACACATGAGTCCGTAGAGCAACCTCACACTTAAGGGATTGAACATGACACTCAAGGTCATAGGGCATCCCAAAAGCAAATTCCAATTATTTTGATTATTTTTATATTTGTCATTGTTGATGTCGCTATGATTTACACTAAATAAGGAACCAAAAATAGAATGTCTTGCTGCACTTTTCAGAAGAAAAAACGTGATCAAGGCAGGGAAAAGAATTGCTGCCAGCGATACTTCTTGAAATAGAGGTGAATCAGAGTGTATCTCATCCACTCAATCACAATTAATTAACCTGTACACCATAAACTGCTCAAACTTGAACAAAAATTTAGCATACCGATACTTATTATTCAATAAATGTTAATCTGAATAAACATGACAACCCAAGGGGAAGCTTGACCACAGTCCCTACAACTCCAAGCTTTATTCCGAATAACTACAAAACAACTAAACCTATCTCTAACCAATATCATTTGCTGCAGCCACTAAACAACAAGAAATTATCTTCCTGGCAGTACTTGGTTGCAAGCATAAACAAAGCAAAAATTTGCAGTCATTGTGACAAGCCTAGGAAGAGCTAGAAGACCAAATATCGAAGCTTTTGATCACACATCAACGAGTTCAAAGATTCAGTTTCACAGTTCAAAGATTCAGTTTCACAAACCATATAGCGGCCAAAGCAAGTGCAATATAACAATATAGGAATCCACCATCCATTCTACACATGAAAGGACTATAACTCCTCAATTCATTAACTCAGTCACTAAAAAAGAAGGAAATTAAACGAAGGAGCTGTGATGTAGTGGAACTGCACATGGGAGAGGGGTAACATTAGGAGGAAGATGTGACTCCCAGGAGTAAGCACACAGGTTCTTTAACAAAACAGGTTATGTGCAATACAGAAAAATACATTAGACTACCAAAACTGTGTCTAACAAAAATCAAATCATCATCAACTCAAGCTTTACATCAAACATGCGGCATGCATTGCAGCAAGGAACATGATATTACAATATCTGTGTCACAGGGTGTCCACAAAAAATTAAATCCAAGCCAACAACCATTTCTCTATTATGTATTCATCTAAAGTATGAAGTAGAAACATTCAACAACCATACACCAGAAAGTAATAACAGGACCAAAACCTATTGAGATGATTTCAAGCAAGCTAGAAATCGCGGTAGGGACGGCTGGGTCTACGTGGTGCCGTTCGGTGGGGTGCTGGGGCGGCGGTGTAGCGGCGGACTACGGCACTGGATGAGGACGCGTCAAGGCCGCGTGAAGAGGATCGGCGACTCCGGACGGCGGTGCTAGGTATGAAATGGAAGCTCCTTCTCCTTGCTGCTGCAGTTCTTTCGTGACTGCCTCTGCCTCTCGGTCTCCCTTTTCTGGTTGCCTCCCTTGTTCTTTATAGAGTGACCCCTTCTACATCTCTCCGATTTCTCTTTCCTGTCAATCAATGAAAAACCACAATCAAATATCTTGATTTGAATCAACCATAAAGAGTAACGATATTACCTTGATTATGGAAAATGGATGAGAATCACATCCCTGTAATCTCGCACCCTCCGCTAGCGTGAAACGTGATCTACGGGATTGAGTATGATTCGGTCCAAAAATTGAACGAGGGAGAGAGTGTTTCTGATGTGGATCCGGGTTAGGCTGCTGGATTTCCAAATTGGGAGAAGATTGATTGCGCAATTTCTGGAGCTGGAAGAGTTTAGTGTGCGGCTGTGTTTTTGGGGAAGGGGAAGAGCGAAAATGAGGTGGAGGCTAGGGTTTCTGATGGATGAGGGAGGAGATAGACGGGTTATGGAGGAGATAGACGGGTTATGAGAGGAGATAGACGGGTTATGGAGATAGACGGGTTATGGAGATAGACGGGTTATGGAGATAGACAGGTTATGGAGGAGATAGACGGGTTATGGAGATAGACGGGTTATGGTGATAGACAGGTTATGGAGGTAGACAGGTTATGGAGGAGATAGACAGGTTATGGAGATAGACAGGTTATGGAGGAGATAGACGGGTTATGGGCTGAAACTTTTTTTATTTTCTTTTTTTTTTATTTATTTTTTTTTTTTTATTTTTATTTTTATTTTTATTTTTTTATTATTATTATTTTTTTATTTTTTTATTTTATATTTTTTTTTATTTTTTTATTTTTATTTTTATTTTTTTTTTTATTATTATTTTTTTTATTTTTTATTTTTTATTTATTATTTTTTTTTGGATTTCTATAAAAAAAGACTTTTTTATGATTATCCGGTCAAAATGAGGTGTTCACAACATGTATTAGATTAAGAGTTTAATTGTTATACACTGTCAGTGTAAAGTTTTTTATACTGTCAAACATTTTAGCTAACGTGATAATTTCTAATTGGTTGACATTGTAAAAATACTTTATAGTGATAGTACATACCAAATAAATCCTTAGATTAAACTGGTTGAAGTTATGTTATCTCCCCGTCGAAACAAAGATATGAAGCAATTTCTCACAACCCAAAAGAATCAAATTGGCCTCACCTACACACAATTTAACACCAAAAATAAATCACAAAACACATTTTTTTTAAAAATGAGTCCTAAAAAATTTTAAAAATATAATGACATGTATCAGATTAAACTTATTGTAGCTATGTTATCTTCTCGTCGAAGCAAACATAAAAAGAAAATTACAAAGTTTGTTGTCGATATTTGATGTACTTCAAACACACCAACAGCATATCCAAAGCAAATTACTAAAATAGCACATTAAAAGCAATAGCAAATTACATTATCACAGTAAATGCAAAAAAACACTAACATGTAACTTCTGGATTATATTTGATATCACAAATTCATAATAACCTCAGGAATTTTCTCACTCTCAAAGAACTAACGCAGCAAGAGGAAGAGAATTGTTGACCAAGCTCCACCGCCACAAAGAAAAGAGGCGTTGCACTCACTATGAGATAAGCGAATTCTACAATATCAAGAGACACCAAAAATTTCACACCAAAATCTATGCTGAAGAGTAATGCAGTTAAGAAACAACTATGGTTGGGTCAAAAACGAAAATTAAGTGGAAGGAAACAATAGTGAAGCTTATTTTTAGGCTTATAAAGTTGAATTCAAAATCAAAAAGGGAGGGGAAAGAGGGTAAAATCAAACATAAACAGTACCCAAATCTATTCAAGTGAACTAAACTCTAGTTAGAGATGCAATTGAAAATCTTTAGCAATGTAAGGGTAAATGCTACCTTTGGGAACATGCTGCCTCCATCTGGTCACCATTTGAACCATAAAATAATCAGGAAGTTTATTAGGGAAACAATTAGACTTGGGGAAGAACATGAATCCCCTCATTGGTTCTGAATACGGACACTATTAGAAAACCAAACCACTCACCTAAAACCACAAATACCCCAATTGGTTGCACACTTTAGAAAGTTTATAATATACAAAACCTGAGCATGAGATAGCACTTTCCTTTGCTCCCTGTATCATAAAATGTTAAAAGTTGTAAACATTCTGCATTATCATACAAATAAAAACAATGGCAAATTGTGCAACAAAATATGAACAACAAATGGGTAAAAAAGAATGAAAAGGATAAAATCATTTTGCATTTATCTTATAATGAAGAAGAAGAAACAGGAAAAATGGAGAGACGAAAAAAGATAAGAAAGAAGAAAAGATAGTAGCAGATCCAAAACCCTCTTCATCTTGACCTTTTGAAAAGTGAAACAAAAAAATAGAAGAGAACATTATGACCAACACAAAACCGGCTACCAAATAAAGCGAAAACGCAACACCAAAATGAAAAGTGGTGAACCACATAGGTATCATATATAAATACTGATGAAAACAAAAAGGTGATGTGTTACGAATGAAACATGAGGGATTCGCCAGGTCCTGTTCCATAAGAAATTAAATAACATCATAAAGATATAAATAAATAGGTAGCAACAAATAACTTTATAATATCTTCTGGATAGAAAAACACTTATGCTAAACATGACCGACTAAGAATAGAAGGAACAAATTCATCTGTGGTTCTAACTTGCAAGAGATGGAGAATGAACAAAAAGAAAGCAATAACTTTCCCAAGGATCTCACTATGACTGCAACACTAACATGATGAAAATGTCACGACTATGAACTGAACTGATTACACCTTAGTGCCACGCTTGGGAACACCAATGATGTCCATATTCCACTGGTGGTGCTCACGACGACGCCCTCTTGTTATTCACTCATAGTGCCAACATGGTCCGTCCAACAGTGAACAAAATTCAACATACCTGACAAATATCCAATTATTCTTCTCTTGAAGAGATGCCCAAAGGAAGAAATGAAAAACGCACACATGGAAAGACAGTGAGTTTCAAATTTTGAAAATGAACTATTTCCTTTTGATCTATCGTGCGACATTGGGAACACGTGCCGTAAAGGACGTTGCCATTATTTCCTTATCGGAGATGCACGCCTTATTAAATGAGCGGGTAAGAGAAGACATTGGGGAAATGAAATTGACTGTTTCCAAATATTTAAGTTTTTTTTTACAAAATCGTTCAAATATTAATTGTCAAGGAAAATGACATTTTTAACCTTAGTTTGGGCGGGAAAAAATACTCCAGCGTCCCTACTTTTATATTTATAATAAAGATTGAAAGATTTTAACAGCAATTATATTATGGTTAACTTTAGTATAATGATGAAGTAATTAAGTTAGATAATTGTTCACAGAAGAATTATGGATTTATCTATGACAAGTTGCTTGTTGCTCATATATGAGACATGTGGGAACTGTCAAATTATTTTCAGCAAATTTAAATGGTGATTTTTTCGGTACTTACGAACATCGGTGACCATGTTATGTGGTTCATTTGGACCGCAAAAATATATTCACTTAAAATTGTCATCATTTGATGTGTTAAAATAAAAAAAAAAACATGGAAAATATTCGCTTTTCTATTTTCGTTTCAAATCGTGTCAAAGCCAATCGAGGGAAAAAGGTTGAAGTAGGTGGTGTAGATCTGCATTCGCAATGGTGGGTAGAGATGGACGGCGGCTCACAATGGTGAATGTGGCGGAAGATGGTGTGATGATGAGCTTCTGCGACCATTCAGAACCATCTATGCAATGGTAGCCAACACGATGGACCTTGCTAAGAAACGCATATCTGCTTTCGATTTCAATGTTGGGCGGAGCAAGTGGTGGTAGGAACATTGTGAAATGCAGTTGAGCCTTAGCTTTCCTAGTTTGAAACGAAGCTTGCCAAGAAATGCAAATGCTTTCCCCGAGCATAAATGCTTTCCCATGAATACCAATTTCTTCGATTTTTTCTGGTTAATCACTTTTTTTGGAGAGGCTTCCTTTTACTTAGGGGTGAGCGTGGGACGGGTTGGGACGGGTTAGGCTTGTCCCTCACCCAGCCCTGAACATTGATCGTGTCAATTCTTTGAACCCGAACCCATCCCTAGATCCGAAAGAACCCGAACATACGTGGGTTGGTTTAAGACCGAGCCAATAAGGGACGGGACCGGGTTGACCCGACGTGTAATGAGAAAATATAACAACAAAAAAATCATTAATTCAGAAGTATAAGAATTATTGAGAACAACCCAGTTACACCACCTTAATATCTTTCATTACAAATTGATGTCCTTCAGTTACATTTGGTCCTTTACATATGCTCCAACACCATGCAATCATGCACCATGCAATAGACAATCTTAGGGTCAAGCTATAGCAAAAGTAGTAAACAACAAATATGCAGACTCGTGGCCAACTTCTGAAAGGATCACAGACTCATGTCCACACAACTTCATTACAAATGTCCAGACTCTTCACCCATCTTTATTCAAAATCAATCAAGAATTGAATTCCATGTTTGAGGAGAACCAAAAAACACAGGCTACCTTTTCACTCTCATGACAGGAAAGCTTAGTAAATATCAATCTAGAATCATGATTAAAAAGAAGGTGCAATATGTATCACTTTCACCTTTTGATCTATCAAAAGGGAGATAAAGACATGAAGAAGATCTGTAACAATTAAAATTAATAACTTCAAAATAGAACATGTTTCAGCAAGAATCCATTATCAAGGCACAAACAATCCATAATCAATACCACAAACAATAGATCAGCTGAGTAGATCAAATCCATAATCAATGTACAACAGAAAAATCTGTTGGATTTGCGGTAAAATCAAACAAAGAAACACACTTTAATCCATTACTTGCAGTAACTGGAATCAAATTTTTCACTATATACATACATCATGAGCCCTAAACTCAATAATAAATTAAGATGCTAGAACTAAAGCACAAATTTTTTACTAAACACATACTTTAATTCATTCACTACAAACAATTCAAGATCTAAAACTGCAGTACCAAAGCACAATTCAAGAACCATTTACGGCTGAAATAGCATATCAGTATTGGGCCATATTAAAGTTGCAGCCTGCAATACCCAAGTAGTCATAACCAAAGCACAAATTGTACCAAAATCAGTCTTAACCAATTGGATAATTGGAATCAGCTATGATTCGAGAACAATACGAGAGGTGTTACATAAAAAATACAACATAATAGGATCTGCCTTCACTATATTTATCAGCAGCAGCATCTAAGAACTAGAATTAGCAAACAAAATGTAAGAACTAGAACTGAGAGTTGAAATCCCTAATTTCAGTGAAAGATTACAAAATACTAAGACCTAATCAACATCTAACATTCACTCACATTGCAATACTCAAAATACAATTAACCAGCGGCAACCCAGTGTTGAAGCAGATGTCTGATGTCCAAGTGTGTGCTCACCACAACAATACAATGAAGAAAAAAAAAGAACATAATAGTTACCTAAAAATAAAATGCACAAAACAGAGAGCACCAAGTGTATGCAACACTCACACACATAACAGTTACCTAAAATGCACAAAACAGAGAGCACATAACACTCACACACTGCAGCAACATACACACACATTGCAGCATTCACACACAACTCAGAATTTGAAACCGTGCCAATAACACAAGCCTAGATAGCTGAACTGAGAGGAGAAATGGAGGAGAGATCATTACCTAGATAGCAGAACTCAGAATTAGCAATCTAGGACCAGAATTTCAGAGTTGAATCACCTTTTATCAGGGTTGAATTCTCTAATCTCAGAAATTTCAGAGTTGAAATCCCTAATTTCAAAAATTTAAGTTATAGTTATATGGGAGAGAAGAAGAAGTAAGAACTAGAAGTGAATTAGATGGGGGAGAAGAGGTGGGTACCTAGTGGTGAACTGAACGATAACGGCGCGCGGTACAGGAAAGAGAAGAGGTGCGCCGATTGATCGAGAGAGAGAGGGGAAATTGCTTATGAGGTGTGACTGAGAGAGTCAGAGAAGAAGGGCCGGAACCAAACGTGGTGGCGGAAGGTGGTGGTCTTGTCAGGCGCGGTGGAAGGGTTCAGAAGGGAGGTGGGAGGAAGAAGGGGGTTCAGAAGGGTTTCTTTTCTTTTGCTTAGGGAAGGGAGGGTAAGATTATTAGAGAGTGGGCTGGGCTGGTCATTGGACCGTCAGGGTATAGTAAAAAAAAATTTAAAAAAAGTATAACAGTAGTATAGGGACTGGCTGGGTGACCCGAAGGTCAACCCGGACCCGTCCTAGACCCGACATTGTCCCCAGTTAGTAGGACGCGGGTCTGCCCCTCTTGCAACACGGGTCTGGGTCCGACCCGGCCCGAAACCTACGAGTTGGGACGAGCTCCGGGCGGGGCCGGGTTATGCTCACCCCTACTTTTACTTCATATTTTTTTTTAACCTTTATTATTTTACATGTTCTTTTGTGGTCACATTTTAGTTTTCAACTATTCAATACCCAAAATGTCTACTAAAATCGAGTCAACAACCGGTTTCATTTAATCATTTTTCCAGATTATACAAGATCAATGACTCACGAGTTGGAATCTTTGGACTCCATTTAGGAGAGAGATAGATACAAAAGAGATATTTGTGTCTCAAATTTTTTATCATTTAAAAATATTTTAAATCATTAAAAGCTCTTTTTGTCTCTCTCTCTTAAATGGAGTCTTTCATTTCTTTTGAAAAAATGGAAATATCCCAAACTTTGTTTACAAGGTGCATAACAGAGATCACCTGAGAAAACAATAAGAACCTAAGGAATTTTATGTTTCGGTTGTGGTAATTTTTTTATAGGTACAGCATCTAATAGGGTTTTGTTAATTTCTTTAGAACATAGATTAATAAATTAAAATAAAATATTAAATAAAAATAAAAATATTTAATAATTTGTAAATAATTAAAATCATTTAATAGAAAAAAAGGTTTCTTGACCTATATGCTCAAGGTCTTTTTTGGTTTTTTTTTTATATATTTTCATTTTAAAGAGTAATTTTGTGTTAGAACTAGAAGTGTTTATGACCAGTTCTGTCCTACTCTTACTAACTTGTCATAGTTCGAAGTTAATTGTGACGGCTTCACATTTTAGAAATTAGAATGATGTGTTTTTGGTTTGGCTTCAATTTCAAGTTATGCTCAAGGTCGTTCTAAGCGACCCAAATTAACACATTTTTTGAAAATTTATATATATTTTTTACAATTAAGTGTAACTAGTTATAAAATTTCTTAAGTTAATAACCTTTTTGCATATCATGACAATGTATATTGATATTATTTCAAAATATTATAAGATATATTTTAGTTTCAGTTTGAGTTTCCTACTTCTTTAATCCTATGATTTAATTGTGCACGATGTTCAAATTTATACATTATATTAATATACCAATTAAGTTGATTTGGTTCCAACCCAATCAGGTCATGATTGGATTAGAATCGGGTTCCAAACAAATAGTTTGATCAAAATATCAGGTCGAATTTCAGTCAAGCTAAACTCATCTCATCTCGTCCCATCCTATGAACACACTTAGTACTATTAAAATTAGGATTTAATATGTATGCATCATGAATGTAATTTTTTTTATACTGCTAACCAATCATAAATTGTCATATCATTAAAAACGTTTGACTCTTATCCTAATAACTACCTTAAAAGTCACCCATTTCATGATCCATAATTGATATTGGTTGACAGTGTAAAAAACTTTACATTGACAGTGTAACACCCTAAAAATTATACAGTTGATATAAAATTTAAAATAATTAAATAGTCTCAATTCGGGTTCCACTAATAGTATAAATGGGTACTGTCATTAAAGTCACCAAAGGATAAAAATTTGAACTTAATTAGATATATAAGTTTATAAATATTTTTCGGTGTTAAATAATGTGATCGGAGTAAAAAAAAAAAATACGAAAAAAATCCACACTGATAAAATATTAATGTTTTAATCAGTGACAGCTCAGTCCGTCCAAACTAACACGGTTCCCAGTTGAGTGTCATGCTCGGAGCCGCAAACCCCCCAATAACATCTTAATATTTTTCTAATTCCAATTCCTAAATTCTAGATGTTGATGGTAACGTCTACGATGAAACACCTTAGAATATGGTATATCGATGAGACATTTAAAACAGCCGTTAGATTTATTAGTATAATATTGAATGGTTGAGATTGTTTTGTTTAAAAAAAAAAATTAACCGGAGACCTGCTATGATGCTTTGTTAGGAAATTATAATATAGTCCCTGTGTTTTGCCCTATTTTTGCAGATAGGGACTTATCTCCTCCTTCATCCCACCGTATTTGCTTCGGGGTGAAAGTTGGAAGAAGATGGCATGATCACTGCAATTGAAGGCTCCGCCAACCGCCGCCGCCTCAAACGGTGAGTTCTGTTACCGATCTCCATCCTCCACCGAGCAATGAGGAGAAAATGTCGTCATTAACCGAAAGATGTCACCAGAAAAGAAATGTGGTGGTTGATACACCGTCATATTCGATGGTGGAAGCTCCGGCAACCGCGTCGACGTGAAGACGGGGAAGCACCACGCCCTTCGATTCCACCTGTTCCAGAAGAAGGGGAGGTAATTTTGGGTTTTATTGTTAATGGATTCACCCAACAGATTCAGTAGAAAAATAAGCAACGTCCATAATTGATTCAGTCAGAATAAAATAAAGGTATTCATTATTCACTTGCAACACAAATAAGTAATTACTCGCAAGAGAATCGATTCACTCACAAGAGAATCGATTGACTGGAAAGAAAGAAAAGTAATCGATTCACAAGCTATCCATAATCGATTCACTCACAAGAGAATGGATTCACTCGCAAGACAAGTAACCGATTCAGTAGCGGAAATATACATAATCGATTCACTGAAAATAAAAATAACCGATTCATATTCAGTTGCAACACAAATAATTGAATCGCAGTAAATTCATGTGTAAAACAAATAACAGCCCTAATCGATTCACTCGCAAGAGGAGTAACCGATTCACTAGGTAATCGATTACAAATTTTGATAAGTAATCGATTGCGCATTGAAATTGGTAATCGATTACCAATTTCAATAGGTAATCGATTACAAATTGTGTGGCAGCCGCCCAAATTTTTTCGGATGTCCCTCCCTGCAATTACTTAAATTTTACTTACCTACAAATACCGCATAAACCGGCTACACACTGTCAAAAAACTCCCTCACCGGTATGCCACATGTTGAGATACTTCATGCTAGCATACACCGATGTTGATACCTCAATGAGTGTTTCAACTTCTAACCATAAGATGAAGCTTTCACTAAAAGCCTCTAAGACTTATTTGATCAGCCTCATATGGTCAAGGCTTCCCAAATAAGTCAAACCAGATTTTTTTTAATCTTCTCCCACATGGCCATACGGTCATTCCACTCCAAGAAGCAAGTTTCACACTTTCATTCTCTTCTCCTCCTCTTCTTCCTCACAATCGTTCACTCTCTCTTCATCTTTTTCTATCATTATTCTTCTTCCTTCAATATTCTTCAAGTTCATCATCTCTTCTAAGTGGTTCTCTTCATTTTCGGTTTTGAAGGTGAGAAAGTCCTCACCGTTTTCCTCTTCTCCTCCTCTACCTTTATTTCGGTTTTCATGATTTTTGGACCAAGCTCTCTTTTGTTTATTTCTTTGTTTGTGTTGACTATAGAAGCTTGAGGAGACAAAGAAGCAAGTGTTGGTGATGATTGATGATGCTCTTGAAGTTTCGGCAGAAAATACTCTAATAGGTGGGAGGAAGATGATTCACCATTCTTGGGTGATTAGAGTATAGTTTGATTTTTTGCTCTTTGTTGTTTTTGTTAGGGCATCCTAAGCCCTATGTGCATGTTGCTTGTTATTTTGTTCTTGATTTTCTCTTGATTTTTTTCTTGGATTTTCGGATTTGCCTTGATTTTAGGATTTTGTGACAGTTGAAAAATTATTAAGTGGTGATTTTTGGTTGATTTGAGGCCCTATGGTTAAGTTGTTATGGAAAGTTGATGTTTTAAGGATGTAGCTAAGTGTTTAACATAAACTTTGTTGATGAATGTAATGGTTGTCAATCTTGAAATAGTGAAATTGAAGTTGTAGAGAGTTAGGACTAGAACTACTAGGATCAAACGTAGATTTGGATTAAAATATGCATATCTTGAGTTACAGAAGTCCTTTTTGAGTGAAACTAATTTTGTTTGGAAGATTAATTATAATGGTATAAGGAAAGTTTCAGCATTTTTCCTCAAACATGTAGGTCCCAGTAAATCCGTGAATGTTGCTGCCCTATTGTAGGATCTGATGCAAACTTGCTCACTTTGGAAGACCATAACTTCAGTTATAGGAATGATATTTAGATGAAACTAATTGGATTTGAAAGCTTACTCAGTGTAGTTTATGACTGGAAAGTTTCAGAATTTTATCTCATCTGTACAATGTTTCGTGCTTCCTTGAAGATTGCCGTCCTGTTTTCTAATCTAATATGAATCAGTCTGTTTTGACTGCGCATAACTTGATCTAGGAAACTTATTTTTTTGTGAAAACAATTGAGTTTGAAAGATAACATATGTTAGTCTTACACTGTTAAGTTTCACAATTTTTGGCCAAAGGGAGTGATCACAGTGCTCACAAAACCAGATAGGTATAGTTCTGGATCCTATTACAAAACAGTCCATTTTGGATGTGCATAACTTGAGGTAGGAAAATTATTCACATTAAACCAGCTGGGTTTTAACCATAACATGTCATAGTTTACTAATGTTAAGTTTTAGAATTTTTGGTCATATGGATCGGAAATAGTGCATCGAAAATCAAATACATTCAGTTCAGAATCCTGTTATAGATCAGTCCACTTTGATAGGTCATCTCTTGAGCTAGGAAAATCCAAATTAGATGATCTTGGTCTATATGGAAAGAATAGTATGTCTAGTTTATTGTGATAAAATTTCAGACTAAAACATTTTAAGAATCAATCTCAATGACTGATTAAAGTAACCTCGTTCAAGAGAGAATTTTCTGGTTTAGTGCAGAAAACTTGAAATCTATAAATTTCTAGATGTGATATCCCAAATGGGGGTGATCTTATAGTCTTAGAAAGTCTGTAGGACCTAAAATTATGTGCCAGAATCTTAGTCCTTTTCTAAATTTAAGGTGAGATTATTGCATATGTAAAGCTAAGACCATACGATTATAGAGTTGTAAGACAAGGCTAAGGAGAGGTAGAATCTTAATAAGTACTCATGTTTCTAGATTTTTTTTTTAGATTGTAATGTTATATATAAAAGTTGGTTTATTGAAGTAAGTTGAGGCAAGATATAGAATTTGGGGTATTCGGTTAAAACGAATTCTCTATGTTGTATGAATGAAGCACAACTATTAGTTAAAAATTGGAAACTTGGAACTAGGTAAGGTGTAGAAAAGAATGAACACTATTGCTCTATTCGAAAATAAATTTATTGATACTTGAGCAATTGTGAATGATTGTGCTTGGAACCATGCTATACTTGAATGAGATGAAAAAAGGTATGTGAAGATCATGTCATGCCATCTTGAATTTTTATACGCAACTAATGTGCTTATGCCAACGTTGATGGATGTTGTTGCTCTGTCTGAAAGTAAGTGTTTAATATTTGATCAGAGTTGAATGAATGTCATTATAAGCATGTTATATATAATGGCATGAAACGTGTGCATTGAGAAATGCATGACCTTAGAATGTAAAAGAAGTTAGGCGTTAAGAGCATTCCTCCTATATGAGTTTTCGACCTTGAAGGATATACTGGGGCAAGCACCAAAGGAATGACTTGACGGTCTAACATGTTGGTATAGAATGAAGTTGTGTTGAGACTTGAGATCATACATGACATTGACATTGACATTGGCACATTGAGAAAATTTGGTCTTTGGCTTGATGCCGAGGAGAGAGCTACACCAGGTGCAGGTGAGAGTACAATAGGGAAGGTTGTGGAGACCTAGGGGACACTCATGGTGCGATACTCCACAGGGGGCCGGGTGGTAGCTATGCAAACACAATGGTGTCCCGACCAGACCCTAAACTACTCGAGATTAGTGGAGAGTGTTCCAGTGAGCCGTTAGCGCGCATTTGGATTTGATGGCACCTATTGGGCTAGTGATACGGAACATGTACTCCTGATCGCTCCTCCTACTATGTGAACACTCCATGGAGTTGGGTCGAGTCTAGTCACATGCATGTGCATCCTCATTGGTCATCATACATTCATTTCTGAGATATTTTACTGTATTCTTTGGTGTTGTCGTAGATTCTTTGAGAAAGCTAAAGTGTGATTGTATTTATGATTTATTGACGTTTAAATGTGAATACCTACTTGATTCCTTGTATTGTTTTTCAAACTATATTACTTTGACACCTGTTATAAGAATTGTGGATATCTTACCTTCTTTGCTTTGCATTCTTGTTATTTTCTGCCTTTCCTTTTTCATAGAAAGCTTTTATGGCGGGCGAATTACATTTGTGGCAACGATCCAAGTGGAGTTCTACAAGGAAGATGGTCGGACCTTTTAGTCCCGCTTCATAGCGATCAACTGTGGCGAAGTCTTCTCTTTTATTCATGTTGGTCTTCTCCCCAACATATGTTCTCGAAGTAGGTTGAGTAGGGTCTAGTTATAATAGAATGTGGCCAGCTCTATGGTTTTTGTTAGTATTTAAGTCTTCATAGTCATAGTTTGCTCTACTAAAAACCTTTTCTGTATATTATATCCTGATATATGTCAATACTTATATGTTGGTTAGATAACTGTTTTCAAAAGCACTTATTGATGAAAGCCCATGATGGGTCTATCCTTAGTATATTGATGAAATGTGTCTGATGGATGTTTTAATTTTATTGAGATTTTGGAATGAACAGGTTACAAAGCCCACTAAGGCCGGTTATGTTTGAAACTTTTTTTCTTTGGATTACTATCAATTGACAATGAAAGTAGTGGTTTATATTAGGACAAGTTATAGGTTAAATGAGATACTCGGGGATGTCTCAGACGGTGTATACCAAATAAACTATTAAAATAATTTGAAATAAAAAACATTTTTTTTCAAGTAATGCAATGAAAAATGTGATTTTATTTTGGAATATTGAAATGAAATCAAAATTTAAGATTTAAAATTTACAATGTAAATTTAAGCTTCGCTGCCATTTTCTTGTAGCCAATGTGTATAACATTAGATTACAAATCTTAAACTACATCTTAAACTACTTGTAATTTTTCGATTCAATGAATTGTATGAGGAGTCAATCCCTTTTTCTTTTGGGGTGAACAAGCAAATTTGATATATTAGATTAGAATAAGCAAAGGAAGGATGATTTCATAAACTCAATAAAGGAATATTAAACTTACACTCAGATGTCTTGTATGTTCTCTCATTTTTTAATTTTTGCAACTTAATAGAGAGTATTACCTTTGGATGCCAATACAAGGATTGCATTTCATATTGATGGTGTATTTATTTATTTTTTAAAATTGCGCGGTCAAATAATCAGTTTTTTATTAAAAACAATATATAATCACGATAAAAGATGTTACAATGATATATAGAAAATGATGTTATTATCTTTTTTTATTCTAATATAAAATGTAATTACTACCAACTAAGGGTTGTTTGAGTAATAAGCATCTCGATCCTATTAGAAGGAGAACGTAAGTTCGAATCCTGATGACAGACACTCTAGCGGGGAGTTTGAGAAAACCAATTTCTTGCTTTAAGCAACCGATCCGGGATTAGTCTCATAATCGGTCTAAATGATCGAAGCTTGTGGGGATATTCTGGAATGTCACAGCTGGGGAACCAAAAACCCTAATTATGACGGTTCATCAAAAAAAGTAATTACTCAAAACCATCTATATTTATACGGATTTAATTACAATATACTGTCAGTATAAAAATAAATCATATATTAATACATCAATAAAAATATTTAACTTTTCTAGTAACTATCCGAAAAGACACATAAGGTGATTTGTGATTGATGGAGAATATAAGAAAATTTACATTAATATATAAAACTAAATTCGTTTTATTTATTCAAGCAATTGTGGTTGAATTTGTCATATGAAAGTTTGACTTTATCATTTAAAATTTAATTAATTTTAACATTTGACTCTGGTAATTGAAATTTTTTACATGAACTTTTTTCTCTACATTGTCAAGATTTGAAATTTCACAATCTTAATCACCTATTTTATTAATGATTTTTTATTCCAAATGCTTTCTTTTAATTATTTCTATTTCAATGATATTCACTTTTAAATTATTTTACACGTAGTATTTCTAATTTTTTTATTTTTAATTATATTGTAAATTAAGGTTATATTTTAAAAAAATAGAATAAAATTTATTGTTCATCATTTAGAAAAGACTTTCATTTAAATGTGTTTAGTATTATGATTTTTTTTTAATGTTCTTATTTCCATAAATGCTAGTTTAAAAATAAAAATAGCACATCACATAACATAAGCACCAACACAACAAAAAAGACTGGTCAACTCAGAATCTTGGAGGAAAAAAAGAAATGCAAAAAAAAAAAAAAAAATGAAAGAAAAGAAAAGAAATAAGTTAAGAACCCTCCTCTCCAGCTGTTTATGGACAATGGTCCCTACAGATTACAAAAAAACGCGTTTTCGGACAATAGATTATTAATATGTTTGTTCTTACAGTCAAACTAAAAAATAGTTGCCTTTTAGAACAAGAGAAGGAGAAAGAGAAAGAGAGCAAAACAACCATCGAACTTCAACAACAACTACATGCTCCAACCTTCTCTGTCCTTTCCATCCAACCCCCCCACCCAATACCATCTTCTTACTGAACAAAACTACAAAGAAGAAAAAGAACTGAACTTTCCATGTTCTTGTTATGCACATAACAAATGCTATCCACCATCATCAATCCAATTTCAACACTTTCTACCCTTCTTCACTGACCATGGAAAACCCCACTTCAACAAGAAGTTCTGATTCTCTCTCTGCCACTCTTGCCAACTCAATCCAAGCTTTGGGTCGTGGCTTTGATGTCACATCAGATATTAGGCTTCTCTACTGCAAAGGGGCTCCTGGGTCTAGGCTTGTTCACCTTGATGAAGACCACACCAGGGATCTTGAGGTTGAGGTCTCCCATGGTGTTGTTGTTCCCAATGTCTCTATGGACATTGATTGCTCCCGTGGGAAGAGTGGCATAGAGAAGATCCCTGTCTGTAGTTTCCACGAGGTGATTGTTTTCATTCACCCCTTCTGCTTGTTTTCTAGAGTTTGATTTGTTGTCTTTGCTTGCTTGGAATAGTCTCTGTCAAATGAAAGAAAAGGCAACTGGGGCATAAGAAATTTGCAATGTTTTTTTGTTAAATTTCTTTCTGTTTTTTGTTGCTTTTTTATTTGTTGGTCGGTTGGCTCGTGATTTCTGTGTGTTGAATTATATTTTATAAATGCATTGCCTAACTCTATAAATGTGATGTTTCTTTGGTTCATACCTCCTCAAGACTGACATTTGTGCATTGTATGCTTTGTTCTTGATCATCAAGATGTAGTCTTATTTTGTTATTATTATATTAATTATCATCTTGGCTATTGGTAAAGTACATTTAGTGGCAATAGAAGTAATGCTGTCACTATTTTCCTGAAATAGGATTTGGATAGTTAAAATGAACTCTTTTATGCCCCCTTCCAAGCAGCATTTTATTTTTGGCAAATGATGGGCCAGTAGCAATATAAAGTGCATGCATCAAATGATGTCACCTTAAAGGCACAAATTAGTTTTTGATCAAGCAGAACGTTATCTGTGAGTTAACTAAAAGCGCATTTACATGAATTAGACTCTACATTGGTACTTAACAATTATGAACCAATTTAGCTCAAGCACTGAATGCATTTTAGATATAATTTTTTGTTTTCTCTAGCTCCAGCAAGGCTTTATTTTATCTTGCAACCTCTGCATGTTTCCAACAAAATTTCTACTTATTATGATTCTGTTATCAGTACTAATTTTTCAAACCAGTATCTCAGCCCTAGAGTATGTAGAGATGCAGGTAGAGATTGTTCAAGGGTAGTAGAATTAAATTCTTTTTAAAGGCTCAAAAAACTTGGACTTATTTTTAAATAGTTAATAAGCTGAAGAGTGATGCACCAAATTCTTTGAAAATATGGGAATAGTACAGTAGTTGAATAGTGGGGGAATTGGGAATTTGCACTATATCTTGTAGAAGCAACTTCAGGAGTCAGGACTGCTTCTTTGTGCATTTTGGCAATTTTAGCGTCTCAGAATTATGAATGACGAGAAATGCTTTGGAGGCCTAGGGATTTCGTTTGAGTAGATGAAAGACAGAATATATGGAATTTAAGTTCAATTAGCATAGGAGAGTGGTTGCTATGATAGATCAATCATTAGGAAGAAGGTTGGAGTGACCCACCCCCTATAGAAGAGCAAATGATCGAAAATCGTTTAAAGTGGTTTGGACATGTAAGATGATGACCTATGCAGGCCCTGGTATGATGTGAATCTAAAGATGACGTCGCTTTAAATAGGGGTGGAGGGAGACTGAAAGGGCCAGGTGGGAGACTATGACACATGAGTAAGCACAATGGTGTGAGAGAATCCTTGTAGCCACTCCACTCAGTGGGAGTAATGCTTGGTTGTTTTTGTTGTGTAAGAGATGCATTATTTCTTTTAGCTTACTTTGTTTTTATTATACATGAAAGATACATGCTCATTCCCCTGATCACCATGAACAATCAGTTAAGCAGTTTTGGTGGCCTTATTTGATGATTGAATTTTCCAGATGGCGAAATATTTCAATGAGAGGTCAGGCATAGCAGGGCATATTCCCCTTGGAAGCTTCAATTCCATGTTCAATTTTACTGGCTCCTGGATGATTGATGCAGCAGCTACCAAATCCCTTGCTATGGTTGGATATTTCATTCCACTGGTCGAAGTTAAGTTAACCAAATTAAATTTGGTCTTGAATGAAGAAGTCAAGCGTGCTGTTCCTTACTCTTGGGATCCAGCATCCTTGGCAAGGTAAACTATGTTTTTGTTGTTTTCTATAAATAATATTTAGTTAGCTCTTGCTGCAGAAAATGGTTTTGGCTTGATACATCTGAACACAGGAGTTTATACTTGGTAGATTTTATGCTGTATACACAGACTCTGCTTAGAGGGTGAACCTTAGCGCAACGGTTAGGTTGCTGCCTTATGACTCGAAAGTCACAGGTCAAATCTTGGAAGTAGCCTCTCCGCTTGCAGGGGTAAGGCTGCGTACATCTACCCTCCCCAAACCCCACTAGGTGGAAGCCTCGTGCACTAGGCCGCCCTTTACATAGACTCTACTTCTAAATTGACCCAAAATCATTGCCTTAAAGAGAAGACAAACAAAATTTTGTTGCCAGCTATAAAACAATTTCAGTAGTTATTAATATTTGTTCTTAGAAGTTTATGTTCTGGGATTAAAAAATATCCATTTACAAGATTTTGGATTAGAAAAGGCCAGTTTAAGTTTTGTTGAAAATTCAGTTACTAAAATATCCAAAAACTTAATTTTACAATATCCTTTATGTTGAAATGGGGAGCCTTGGCACAAGGGTTGAGGTTGTCGTCATGTGATCCGGAGGTCACAGGTTTGAGTCGTGGAATCAACCTCTTGCAAATGCAGGTTATGACTGCCTATTATAGACCCACATAATGGGTCCAACCCTTTCCTAGACCCCGAGCATTGCGGGAGCTTTATAACAATAGACTGCCTTTAGGTTGTTTAACTAATTCAACCCCTTGGACTTTTCTTAGTGAAACCTACTCTAATAATCATAAATTCATAACTAGAGTTGGGACACACTTACCTATGCCAATTAGTTTGTTTTATTCCTTTTTATTTAGAAAAAGGACCATAAAATAAAGATTTTTTGAAACTCCAAATAATTATTCATGGACCATAGCTTTGTATTTTTCAGGTTAAGATTTTTTATTTTGAAGGCACCGTGAAAACTACTAGCTGAGGCATATATATTATTATAGTAAATGTAATTCCTTATGTTTCACTTGTTATACAACAGTGTCATTTGGTTATCTTATTAAAGATATTGTGTTTTGTATTTTCCAGATTCTTAGTCTCTCTCTCTCTCTTCTCTCTTTTTTTTTTTTTTTTCAATTTTTTAAAAGATAGAACTTAAAGAACGAAGGGAATATAAAGAATGACGATAAAGGAATGCTCCTAGAACAATGCTAAAACTAAGGGAAAAGTCATTCTTCTTGACAGAGCTCTCCAATTCATCCAAAAGAAAGCTGCTAAAGAAACCATGAGCTGAAACCCTCTACAATCCCAGATTTTTAGACTCAGTTCTGATTAAATTCAGATGTCAATTATTGAAGTAACTGTAAATTCTTGAACATAATTTGACAATGAACTAATCCAATGATGAAAATGTGGTTTTTTGTAACACACTCTTGTTTGGGGTTATAGAATATTTGTATGTTCTTATTCATGTGCTCTTTGAGACATGTATGAAAGTCTCGTGAAGCTAAAATTGGATGGGTGATATGAGAATAGAATATAGCTTCTGATAACTTGACTCAGATATGATTTTAAATTACAATTTACAATTCCAAATAGCGGACGGAGTTGCAGCGATGTATAATGACAAATGCGTACTCCTACATAGGTTATTGAGATTAAATTTGATAGTTTCCATTACCAATTAAAATTCCATGTGTCAAATGCGATGCCTTTGACCCATTATTTTATGCAGAAGACAATGAAATTTATCTTAGTTGCAGTACTATGACAGTAAAGATTGCACAAAGCATATTTCTAATCTGACTTATGTTGATTGTTCAAAAAACTTATCCACATTCCCCTCTAAAATCCCAAAAGAAAGAATTATATATTATATCACTTAGATGGGATGGACAGGGTCAAGTTCTAATCAGAAACTTCTGCTCTTTCTTCTTCTCAGTTTTATTGAGAATTATGGTACCCATATTGTCACATCTGCAACAGTTGGTGGAAGAGATGTAGTGTATATCAGGCAGCACCAATCATCTTCTTTGTCTGCTCCAGACATTGAGAACTATGTGAAGGACATTGGAGATGATAGGTTTCTTGATGTAAAAAACACGTTGGGTCCTGGTCCTTTAAAGTACAAGGAGAAGGTTAGTATTAAGAAATGCCTTTTCCCCCACTATTACTCAGTAAACAGATAACTTTTCTGCTTCTAATTATTTATGCAACTTCCTTTAGTTTATGCAAATACATTCCGGCTGAGCCTTGTTGCATCAATTTGATTTGTTTCTTGCTATTGCGCTCTATCTCATTGAAAATGATTCAGTCACTGATTCAATACATAAACTACAGGAATCTCAGTGAAGTGACCTTTCATTTCGTTCCTGCAGGATGTTACTGTCATTTTTAGGAGGAGAGGAGGGGATGATCTTGAGCAAAATCATACTAAATGGGTGGAGACTGTAAAATTGGCGCCAGATATCATTAACATGAAATTTACACCCATTGTTTCTCTTCTTAAAGGAGTGCCTGGTGTAAAGCATTTGGCCCGTGCTATTGATCTATATCTGGAGTGTAAGATCTAATCCAATTAGTAATACTGTGGTGTTAAATTGATTATTAGTTATGAACTTATGATAACTATTCAAAGATAATGAACTCAATGAATCCTAGAAGCAGTTAATATCATAAAATTTCGCAGAATATAAACTGCAAATCAATCAAGATGGTTTTGAAAACTGTATGAGTCTATCTGGATTTACAATGAGCCTTTAGTAGCAATAAAGCTTAGCTGCATAAGCTAAATATAATTAATATACTTGAAAACTCAACCATAACAGAAAAATAAAAAATAATATATAAGATGAATTAAAGAAAAGTTTGATGAATACTACATTACATTCGCAATCACCAGGATGGTCTGTCTCCTAATAGATATTTATTTAAGTCGTCCAAATCTGTCTTTCTGGGAAAGTTCTTTAACCTAAATCAGCAAGGGATCATGATGGAGAATTTGTGATCTTTAGATTATATGTATATGTCAGTATCTGCCAGAAGGGATAGCTTGTCAACAAGATAACTTTTTAGTGGTTTCTTCTTCTGCCTGTATACATATGCTGGGGGGATTTGTTGGAAATTTGAAAAAAAGTTGTTATTTTCTTGTTTTAGTTTACTTTTTTGAGTGCATGGTTGCTAGGGTCCCCAGTGATGGTACAAATTTGAAGAAATTTTTTTTGGTTTAGTGAGCCAGAAAACTAGCTATGAAATTACTAGAATTTTAAGGAATTTGAAATTGAAAACTGGTACATTAATACCAGACATGATGGTTTCTGGCCAAGTATGACAAATAGTACTGCAGAAATATTGCTGTATGTTACCATAGTTTCATGTAGTGTATATAATAACACCAGTCTTATATCCACCAGACAAACCACCTATCGAAGACCTACAATACTTCTTGGATTTCCAAATAACTCGAGTTTGGGCGCCAGAGCAGAACAATCTACAAAGAAAGGAGCCTGTTTGTCCGTCCCTCCAGTTCAGCTTGATGGGACCAAAGCTTTATGTTAGTCCAGATCAGGTATAGTTTACTAATCCTACTTGATTTGAACATAACTATCAAATTATGTCCAAATGGACTATTCACAATACAGAATATAGAATAAGTGCTGAGACTGTCATTATATCCCTATTTGGGTGAATTGAAACTGACTATCAAGATGTTTCAGATAGCTTCTCATTCAATTTTTGTACTGATGAGAGAGTAAAATGAAGCTAGCTATCTAGCCTGTAAAAGTGAGAAATTAGAAGTTTAGAACGTTTATTCGTTTTGCAATAAGAAACCAAAAGTTGGACTCCTTGATAGCACATATGTTTTGGTTTGCTGCCTTATTTCATTTGTGTCCATCCTGGCTCACTCCAAGATATTCCGCAATTATGACATGTACTCAATTGAGTTGTGAAAAATACATCATGCGTGCTTGAGTTGTGAAAAATACATCATGTATCTTTGCTATTTATGTAGTTAACTCTACAAGCATGTTTGATATTTCTTCCCTAGCCAAGTAACAGCATGACTTGGCGTTGCAGGTAACTGTTGGACGTAAGCCTGTCACTGGGCTAAGGCTTAGCCTAGAAGGCAGCAAACAGAATCGACTTGCAATTCATTTGCAGCATTTAGTCTCCCTCCCGAAAAAGCTTCAGCCTCACTGGGATGCACACATGGCCATAGGTGCTCCCAAATGGCAAGGTCCCGAGGAGCAAGACAGCCGCTGGTTTGAGCCAATCAAATGGAAGAACTTCTCCCATGTAAGCACTGCACCAATTGAGTACACTGAAACTAGCATTGGAGACCTCTCTGGTGTTCACATTGTCACAGGGGCGCAGCTTGGTGTTTGGGACTTTGGTGCTAAAAATGTTTTGCACCTCAAGCTCCTTTTCTCCAAGGTACCTGGATGTACAATAAGGCGGTCAGTGTGGGATCATAACCCCTCCACTCCTACTGCACAGAGACCAGATGGTGCTTCATCATCATTGACAAAGAAAACCTCTGAAGATAAAAAGGAAGATAGTTCAATCCACAGTGGAAAACTGGCAAAAATTGTGGACATGACAGAAATGTCAAAAGGACCCCAAGATATTCCTGGTCACTGGTTAGTTACAGGGGCTAAGCTTGGAGTCGAAAAAGGAAAAATTTTACTGCGGATAAAGTACTCTTTGCTTAACTACTGATTGATATTATTATTATTATTATTATTATTCTTTTTTGATGTTATTTTTTATTTTTTTTTCCCTCCACACTAGAAACAATAGTCAAGCATTCTTTGCACAGGGAATCTTTGAGTTCTTTTGTGATGTAGATTTTGCTTATTAGTTATTTTAGTTGATGGTCACGCAATCTTTGATTATATTTCGAATTCAATTTTGTTTATTTACTTGATATAGTGACATCCTAGACAGACAGAGATAATGACCTTCTACTTTATATTATACCTTTTCATCTGAATATAAACCCACATTATTTTGTTGACCGACAGGATAAAATAATTAAGCAATTGTTTTCTCCCAAAATACTTCTATTGAGGACGTGACATTTCACGTGGAACCATAACTAATAAGAAATTCAACTGTCTCGCTAAATCAGCTGGCATATGTTGAAGCTTCAGTTTTCACTTTTTATTGCAATACAAACTCTTTTAAGATATGTGTTTGGCAGTTCTTCTTGACTTCAATGTTATGGTAACAGTTAGAGCAAAGAACGCATGCAGTGTTTGCGTTGCTGGAAGAGCGTCAGGGTGAAACTGGGAAGAGTAGGGGATTAGTAATAAGCATTTCTTCACTGTTAATTCATTGGAAAGAGGAAAATTTGACCAACTGGACTCATCTTGTCTGCAATTTAATTATTCAGCCGGCTACTTCAAGTTGAAATTTCTAATATATTGGAGACTTCGAAGTGTATAAGCAACAAATGGGGCTCTGGTCCTCCACCTGAAATAAATCATCAATAACGCAACTAAGTTGAGTTTTCTCCATCATCTAAATTTATATTGTATAGTATGGTGTGAACCCTTGACGTGTCTATATCTGTTGGCACTCTTTTAGATTTTATGGAAAACATAACAACAAAATGCTCTTTTCTGTGACACCTAGGATAGTACATTGATTGGAGTACTGTTCAGTTAATTTATTGCTTATCACTAAAAAGTATTATTTCTCTGAAAATGTTCTCCAAACAATATGCTTTCATTATAATACAGTATAATATAATTTAACCCTACTAAGTAGTGGGAAGCTTTTAGATCATCCCCATGTTTTTTTTCTCTTTCTTTCTGAATGATTTGATAGCATGCGTCGAAGTGGAAAACTTTGTTCAAATGCTAATACTTTCTAGAACATCTTCCCATAGACTCACGGCATTCACATCTCAGTTTTACCTCGTGGAGACTGGAGATGGTGTAACAATGAATATACGAATTTGAAATATGGATAAAATATTACATTTTACGACATGTAATTTGTCTAAAAACACTTTGTTCTTTGTTCTATACAATATGATACTTTAGTCCCATGTGCTTTGGCTCAAAGACACTGTCCCCATCTGTTATAAATTTGACAGTTTGCCGCTTGAGGTTTGCCTCAAAAATTGCTTCTAAATCTGTCTCTATTAGAGACAGAAAAAGCCAATTAGTTACAAAATGTTAATTTTCCTAATTAGAGAAAAATTGTATCCGTTGTTGACATAATCCGTCTCTAGCTAGTATACAGTAGTAGCTACAAAATTCGATAATTTTTTACTAGTGACTTTTTACCATTATCAACAGCTTTTGGCTACCGTTTGTAATGGTGAAAATTCTTGTAGTAGGCTACATGGGTCTCTAACTTTTTTTTAACTTTAAAATTGTTATTTTCATTTTTAGATAGATTTTTGTGAGTAATCCAAGGACTAAAGGGGTAAAGGTAATAGGCATGGAAAAGATACAAAGCATACTCTAATGGTAATATTTTATATTTGATAAAAGATGATGAATTAGGTACATTATGCTCTTATTTATAGAATTTGATTTGGCTAAGCATATGTGACCAACTCTTAACCATATAATCTTTTACCCTCCTGCAAGCCGACAATGATAACCATAATCAGCTTGAAGTGAAAAGGGAAAAGAAAAACTAAAAATGCTTCCTATATTTATTTATTACAACAAACCAGTTGCATTAACTAGATGTATGGTAAAAAAACGAAACGCAACAGAGAATCTCATTCAAGATATAACGGAGAAATCTTGATTTAATTTGTGGTAATTTACAAAATAATAATCTCCTTGACTCTCTCAGCGCACAATGAAAAAAAGACGGTGATTTGGAGTGCATAACTTAGCCAAATTCTTATTGGTTTTTTATATGCATTGTGGTTCTATTTATAGATCAATTCATGTCATTTG
Organism: Ammopiptanthus mongolicus; assembly: GCA_039655645.1. NCBI lineage: Eukaryota > Viridiplantae > Streptophyta > Magnoliopsida > Fabales > Fabaceae > Ammopiptanthus > Ammopiptanthus mongolicus. Next base: position 101,237,861 of record CM077344.1, on the reverse strand, counting down.
ATGAATGAAAACAACTTTTCATAAATTGAAAGAATGAATGCAACATTTTATGCTTGTATCCGCTGATATATAAACAAATATGCTCATAATAGAACACACTTATTAGGAAGGATTTTAAACTCATGAAGAGAGATGTTTCCTCGTGTGTGTTGTCGGACTTCCATATTGTTATAGGCATATGCTAACAGGTAGGTTGCATAATATTGTTTCCACAACAAAGTTTTAGAGATCATCTAAACGAGATTGTCATCACATCAACAGGTTGTGCCAAGTGGAAAATTAAAATAAGGATTGGGTAACTTTTGGATATAGGCATGCATGTAATACCCGGCCCGCCCGCCATTATGATTGTTCTTGACAAACAGGCTCCAACCTTGGATTCTCCTCTTTCTAATGTCGGCTGATGCATTTTATTTATCAACCAAGAACAGAGTATCCTGTCTAAATAGAACCGGTTATTAGCTACCCGTGTCATTGTCGTATGAGTCGCTTGATATACCCATAACTATTTCTTTTTTATACAGTACAAGTTTTTATTTTATTTTATTTCTATTTGTTTTGTAGTGATATATATTGCTATTTGCTAAGTTGAATGTGTATATAGGAAGAGATTGGTCTTGCCTCCTGCTGCCATTGTATTTTTGCCAGTTCTGATCTTTCTTTTGAATTGGCCAGCTACTCAAAAGTGGTTTGCAGAGCCATGGCATGCCTATGCAGGAAAAGCCTGAGGTTTTGGATGGGAAGGTTGAAGAAGAGCTTCAACTGGTTGATGGAAAAGTGGATTGGAAAGGAAGAAGAGCTCTAAATTACAAACATGGGGGGATGAAAGCTTCCTTGGTCATACTAGGTATTGAGTCTATTGACTAACTCATATATAACTCATGTTATTGACAAGGAAAGTGAACCAAAGTTATGATGGATAATTATATCATCGTATCGTATGTACTATATATGGAAAAGCAAGAAAAATGTTTACTTCTCCTTTATCTTTTAATATTTTTCTTTTAGAAGGAATATATGTGCATATTATATCTTTATATATAGTATAATAATAATACTGGTTTTTGGGTTAATTAGGAATATTCTCTTTAATTTCCAGATGATGTTTTGGTGGTCAATGATATGTGCAGTGACTTTTATTTGGGTTTGGTGCAGCGACGCTAGCTTTCGAGAACTTAGCAACTTTCTCACTAGCTGTGAACTCGGTGCCATACTTTAATGGGATCATGCATGCATTATGATCTAGCAGATGCAGCTAACATGCTCACTAACTACATGGGTCCATTTTGGTGGCCGTCGTTGCTGACACATGGATTGGCAGATACAAATTAATCCGTTTTATTTTCTGGCTGCTTCGAGTTTGTGGTAAGCTCCTAAAACATCCTCCTGATACCTCTTCAACATCCTATATAAATTATTAACCACTTCGTACTGGTAAAACAAGTGCTATTGAAGCGGACACTAAAATCAGCCACAACTGCAGAGGTATGTGCTTGTGAGTATGACAGACTAGTTGTATGTGAACTAAGCTGTAAAATTTCATGTTGTATGTGAAACAAAAAAAGATATCTTAGTTCATGTTTGTGATTAATTTTTTTGATTTTAGAAATGCTTACAAAATAAATAAAAAATGACCGAAATTTTTTTCTTCTTCTAAAAACAAAATTAATCCAAATATACACTTTAGATAAGATTTGTGAAGGAAGGGACAAAAAAATGTAAAAGTATATTATTTTAATACTAAACTGCATCCAGCAAAATCTTCAACCTCTATATTCTCACATTACTTATTTATACCAATTTTTATCTCTGATTAATGAGGTATAAATTCATGATTAATTCATCGGTTAACGAGTTGTTTAACAGTACTTTTCAGATTAATTATCAACCATTCAATAGACATTTTTTTTTATGAATAACCATTCAATAGACATGATTAACAACAAACTAGATTGTGACCCGCGCGTTGCGCGGTTGCACCCTTGGTTGTTCACCACAAAAAACGGCAGTCTTGACCTCGCAGTGGATACCTATCATTCCATCTTTTCAGCTTCAATCCTTCGACGCTTGTGTGAGAGTATTTCTTCTGCACCTTCCTTTTTTCTAATTAAAACAACAACACAAATTTCAAAAAGGAAATACCTTTCAATATCCCATTTGTGCAAAATTTTAACTTCAGTGTTAAGGAGCCAATTGAAAAGGGATTGGTACAAATAGAAATCTATTTTGAAATTAGAGTGCAAATGCCCCATTTGGATAGAGCATAAAATCATCAACTGAGAGGAGAGGCTAGAAAACCTTAAATGAACAAAATCTTAAATGAAAATAAAAAAAAGGTATAGTAACAGATCGAAATTTTAAAACCTTAAATGAAAGGTTAGAAAAAATGAAAGAGGCTAATGAAAGTATTTGCTTAATGAATGAACATACAAAAATGGATAGAATAATGAAAGAGACTAATAAAATGTTACGTGAAGCATAGATACCTAAAATGGATAAACTACAAAAATAGTACAAACAGAAATTTCAATACTATAAAAATGGTAAATATTTGCTTAATGAAAGAAAACCTCACCAGAGGAGAGAGACACAGAGGAGGGAGACAGCAGCTGAAACACGATTCACAGAGTCGAAATCTGATTTAATTAGTAGCTTTGGTTAGTCATAATCTGATATTGTGTCTCTATTTATACAATATCACTTTCCACTTCTAAACCAAGTGACCTTATATGTTTAAACTTCAGTTGGCATAGCATGTGGGTTTGGAGAGTTCATAGGACTTTTTGCAACATCACTAACTCTCCTTGAGATTCTTCTCTTCGCTTCCTATTGTTGAATGATCATCATCATTAGTCTCCAGATTGTTTTCTGTTAAAAGATCGAATAATTCAAATGAATAACATAAACTAATATAGCAATTGTTGATGTGCTTGTTGTCAATATGAAGCGGCCCAGAAACTATTGGGGCTAAAAACCTAACCTGTTATATATATGGTACTAATCGCAATAATAGTGCTTGTTTAAATATTGCTTAGGGATGTTTTGAGGAGAGACCCAATTTATTTAATTGATGGACTTAGCAGTGTATACATGACCTAAAGGAATATTTTTTATAAAAATGTTACACTCCAATTAGGTTTATTAGGGAGATATTGACACATTATTAATCTGATTATCAATAAATACTAATATGTTAATATTTTATCATTTTTGCAATCAAGTTAAATATACCAACTTTATGAAATAATTTCTCGGGCCAAATTCTAAGTGTATTAGTATCTTAAGCAATGTTTAAGAGCTTTGAATATTAATATGGAAAAAATTTAGGTGCAATTCTATAAGTGTTTGTGGTGTTGTTTTTCAATAAGAAGAAGACATTTGTACCCATAGAATAATACCTAAGTTTTGTCCTATTCATATACCTAAAACAATTTATGAAATGTGCGAACTAATAAGTATATTATCTTATTAGTTCAATTTTATACAATTTGTGTGAATCGACTGTATACAAGAGTTTTAAGAGACAATTCTTTTTCAAAAGCCTTGCATAATTAAATAGCAGGGTTCCTTTCATCTTTACTTGGACACAGACATACCTTAAGCAATGTCAGATAATTTCATATGACAAAAAGAGATGTAAATATCCCCCTCCAAAAAAATGAGCTGAATCTATTCATATGTAATTTCAGTAGGCTCTTTATTATAGTTTTAAGATAAAAAGCTGTAAAATACTCATCTCTTGTAGGGCAGCCAATCCCATCTCTTGTAGCCAATTCACATACAAACCTCCCTCTGAATTGTTGCTGAATTATTCTTATCCTTATGTGTCTTCTTGCTAGAGAAGTGTTTCAAGAATCTTTACAAAGCTTCTACATGTCATTCCTGTAACAGCTACACTTGTCAATGATTTGTTATAAGCTACTGTGTTGTCTATGCTTTTCATGGTTATACATGTGTTTATGAAGTTGCTTCTTAAGTGTGATTAGTTCTCATCCCTAGCATCTCAAACCAGTTTCAATGAATGTGATGTTTCCCAGATCTTTAACCACTTCGTTTGGTTTTCTTTTATTCCTCATGATTATTTTTTTTCCCTTTAATTATCTAATATGGTGCAATCCTCATAAGTTAGCCTTAGCTGCAATTTTGGACACCCAAACACCAAAGCCTGGCTTAGCTTAACACATAGTTCCCTTAAATTTTTCCTAAATTATTTACCTTATGTAGTGCCTTCAACTTATCCCATAATAATGTCTTTTCTTATATGTTACAGTCGAGTAACATTTCTTGAGAAAACCTATTTAATTTTGGCACTTCTAGTTTGAGGGATATTTGTCATTAAGATGTCTTTATTGGAGTTTTAAGATAAAAAAAACTTTAAATCACTTATATGTCAGTATATGAAAGCACTTTAAGTAAAATGTTAGGATTTGGGACGAAAAGTTTTACTTCACTTATCTGTTAGGTGGAAAACCCCATCAAAATGAATTGGAAACAAAAAAATTATCATAACCCATTTTCAAAACTCCTTGTCAAATACCAACATAATGCTTTATTAAAATATCAAATAAATAAAGAAAAAAAGAGGAACATAAAATCTAAATTCAGAGGCCTAGAGTTATGATTAAGCGTTGTTTTCCAAATCATAGATATAAGAAAGGTGATGTTGACTCTTGCTATTGTTGCCAAAGTAGAGATCATAGAACAGAATCAGTCCAACGGAAGAGGAGAAGGCAACAAAAACAACAAAAGTAACACAAAGATATCTGATATGTGAAGCAAACAAAAACCTGATCAGCAGAAGTTGGCCATCTCATCCCTCGAAGACCTAAACTTGGAGGGGGCGTGATCCAAGTGAAAAAATATGAACCTCAACTCTTTCCTACATAAAGGATTATTTTAGTTCCGTACATATCTTCCAAATTTGCAGCTTCTATTAAATGTTCAAACTGTTTTGGTAAACAAATGTGAAACTCTTCCATAGATGAAAATGATTGTTACTTACTATAAATCTTGGTTTCCGGAGCTTTTAAAGTTTTGAGAGACACAAAAAAAATACAAACTTAATAAGTTAGTTTCAGTCTTAAGAGAGCCAATCTCCAATAAATAGATTTCTACATCCAGATCTTATAATATTAAAGCAATTTGCTCGTATACAACAAATCATAATGAAGTACAATGTATGTGATCTAATTCGGACATGGATGGAAGAAAATTTATGCGGTCTTGCCATAATGTGGGAAAGCTAACTACAAATTTAAAGGACCAACAACCTATTGAGAGTCAGGACAATAAATGTTCAAATTAAGATATGCACAAATTTCTAAGAGTAATAAGAAGTATGCAAAAGCTTGTACTTCTCATCTCAACTACTGAATTATTATGAGCGTTGAGCATAGACAAGTGAATTGAAAATGTGGAAAAGCGTGGATAACAGAAAACAAAAAAAGGAAAAAATCAATTAATGCCACACCTCAAGCAACCTTCAAAAAATAGGGTAGTCTTGTTGTTCTTCTTCTATAGCTTGGGATTCATAGAACCATTGAATTATTACTGCACCAAGAAAAAAAAATCTTTAGCTAGCTTCTAGAAGAATCCAGAAGTCGTTAGTTTGCCAATATGCCTACTTGCAGTCTTTTCTTGATACACAATGCAATTACAACTTTAAATTACCATACATGTTCGCCAAGAAAAAGAAGTTTAATTCACCATTGATAATCACCAAATTTCACACCAGATCTTTCAGTGCATCAACTAATGGCACTACATTTGCTCGCCCGGTACCGTTGCCCTCAGAGATATCTCAAAAAGTTGCGCCAACTGCCTTTTGACATTGCACACATTATCTTCACCCTGGAACCAAACACACAAGCTAAGATCACCATTTTATTACGAAAAACAATTGAGGATGTCACAGGATACTAACACATCTTCTTATCATGCATTAGAAATTGTTAGTGAGTAGATCTGCCTACACAAGAACAACAACATTCAAACAAAACTATATAAGTCAGCTTCTAGAAGGATCCGGAAGTCATTAGTTTGAAAATATGCCTACTTGCAGTATTTTCTTGATACACAAAGATGAAAAGTGAAAGGAGTGATATAGGCTTAGCAAGTGAAAGGAGTGATGAATCTCAAACGTCTTAACATAAAATAGTCCATCAGATACCTAATTCTAGCCTTAACGTAAAGGAGTGAGATCAGAAACTCAAATTCTCAAATATCAATTTTCCAAAATTCCTAACATGAAGAACTTGTTGAGGTGTCTATACTCTATATAGTCATTGCTTAACATGTTAACGTATATGTTAACCTTTTTCTTTTTCCCCTAATTCTCTCTACACTTAACTTAAATATAGTAAACGACAGAGAAATAAACTTCACTTGTTAGCAAATATAGTAACTTTGCTAACCTTCAAAACCAGGTAATCAACACAAGTCTTTAACATAATTCCTTACCAAAGCTGAACTGATTTCGATATTTAAACTAAATTAAAATTAATTAACAGATTAAATCGAAAAATGAGAAGCAGTAAGGAACCTCGAAGCATCGAAGCGGCGCAGAGCAGGGGTCTGATTGGTCCAAACGCCGACGGTGGAAGGGGTGGTGGCGATGACGCTCAACGATTCAACGTTAACGCAATGCAACCTCAGATGAGAAGATTGAGCCTCGCTGATTTAACGGTAGAGATCGTGAGTTGCCGGAATCGCTGCTTTGGAGATTGACCTGGGAAAGTCGCATTGGAGCAAAGGAATCGTGGGTTTTGCTTCCATGCGAAGGAAATATGTGCCTCCTTAGGCGTGTGAGTGATTTGTTTGTGCGAGTTGAGAGGGCTTCAAGTAGGGTTTGTGTTTTGCCTTATTCTTTTGCGTTTTGCAGTGCACGAGAGCCTAAGGAGGCACATATTTGTCATAGCCCGAAGCAAAGGTGCAATGTCGGAGAATGGAGTAGCTGAATTCTGAAGCTATACACATCAGATTATTACTGACGTGGAAAAATTTATATCAGGTGGCAAAATTTTGTATGAGATGTCAATGTTATGTTTTTGGAGCTTATTTTAATGTATTATAAATAGATTTTAGCATAAGAGTCGATCTAATCCCACAACTATAAAAAATAGGCTAAAATATACTTTTGGTCTTTTATCTTTTGGTCAGAATTCATTTTGATCCTTTATTTTTAAAAAGATTCATTTTAGTCCTTTATCTTTCAAATGTTACATAAATTCGTCCTTTCTGTCATCCCTGTTAAACTTAGTAACGGAAACGTCTAATGTGGCATCTAACTCTATTTATTCATCCTACGTGGATGGTCCGTCTACAATACACTATCCCTATTAACCCTTTTATGGTGACGGCCGCCGCCCTTGCCACCACCACCACCACCACTCTCACCCCACCATCAACGTTGTTTTCTTCTACCACATATGTTTTATTCCTCTCTCTATACCTAGATCTGGGTTAAATATGTTTTATTCCACCTCTGCACTTATAGGATTAGATCTGGGTTTTTTGTTTTCTGGATTTTCTTTGTTTATAGTTTTTTGGGTTTTACGCGCGTTTTCCATTTTTTCTCAGATTTCATTTCATTTTCTCTTATCTTTTATTACATCTGTGAGGATTGAAACATGAAATTGAGATGGCAAAAACTTTGAAGCTGGCTGATTTGTATAAGTGCGTGTGTAAATCATTGTTTATAGTGAGGATTGAAACAACAATCAAACCTCCACCCCTTCTCCCAATGAAGAAAAAGAAAACCTTGTAGCCATACCATAAGATGCATCGATAAAAAAGGATTAAAAGCATCGAGGCTAAATTCTAATAAGATCAAACTTTAACTACATAAAAATACAACTAGTTATACACCAGTGGAAGGTATAATGGCAAGAGCTACCCCAAAACTATCTCTTGTTCCATCTCCTTTCACTTCCTCTATCATTGGCACCCGAGGATTTGTCCTCCTTATGATGTCTACTAGCTATTATCTCTTGTTCCATCCTCTTTCACTTCCTCTTATTTAGTTTTTTGTGAAATATAAAATGAATACGTGCTGGGGACAAATTTCGTGTGTTTAAAGATTGAGGTGACAGAGAAATGGTATTGTTGTATGTAAGGGAATGAGGGAGTGAAGTCACCTGAGATGAATTTGGGGAAGAAACCTAACTACGAAATTAGGGAAGAAGATAGCAAAAGTCCACATGTGATCGATGCCATGTCATAGGTCAGGGGAGAGTTAACAGCCACCTCAGCTCACACTAACGTCTGTTGTAAAAGAGTTAACGGAAAGGATTAGTTTGTGTCACGTTATAAAAATAAAGGATCAAAATGAATCTTTTAAAAAATAAAGGATCAAAATGAATTCTGACCAAAAGATAAAAGACTAAAAGTATATTTTAGCCTAAAAAATAATATATAAGTACAGTCATGTGCAAGAATAACTTTCGTTTTGATTTGATAATTAACTTGGTATTTTATATATATGCATATAAAAAAAATTGACTTGTTTGAAATCTTAGATACATTTACAAAGTTGAATAAAATTCTGGTGTCCCAAAAAATTGTGTCATTATGTTCCTTACCAATCAAAAGCTGGAGATGTGCATAAGTGTTAATGAATTATGATTTTATTTTATTAAGTGACAAATTGTAATTGGTGGAAGACAGCAAATGTAACAGAAAAGTGAAGATTTTCATTCTAGGAAGTTAACTTTTGAATATTCTAGAGTATCCCATGCAAATGTTGAAAAATACTAATTTGTCATCCTAAGTATAAGTTTTGATAAGGTTGGTAAAAACTCAACTTTGCCAAATAGGCTCGTGGATTCATTGTGAATTGGATTCCAAATACGAACCCTAATATTGAAAGGGAAAAATAGGTCCAAAAAAGTTATCAGACACATGCCCCCAAATGAGAAACAATGAAAGCTCAAACCAAGGTCCTAAAAGTTGCAAAAAGGCCAGCAACCCTGAACCCACATGTCAGTGAAATTCAGTCCTCATCCAGACCCAGAAAGTGGAATTCAATAGAAACGGGGAGACTATATATATTTTCTGCAAAAGAAATCCAACTAAGCTTTAAATTCTAGTGGTCTAGTTTGAACTTATTGAATAAAAATTCATGACATGAGTTTGTTGTAAATTATCTTTGAGCAGGGACTTGCATTGCTTGCAGTACAAGCACTACACTATCCTAACCTTAAGCCCCCCACTTGCAACGTCTTTAATCCATTTGGTCACTGTGAAAAACTCAAAAGCGGCCAGGAAGCTTTTCTCTTCATTGGTCTATACTTGTTGGTCTTTGGCAGTGCTGGAATCAAAGCAGCCCTGCCATCACATGGTGCTGATCAGTTTGATGAAACAGACCCTAAAGAAGCAAGGCAAATGTCCACTTAATTTCTTTAACAGTCTCTTGCTAGCTAGCTGTTTACATTGGTGCATGGTGCTGTCAGCTTAACGTTTGTTGTGTACGTACAAGACAACAAAGGATGGGCCGGATTGGGGCTTTGGGATAGGCAACATCGCTATATTTTTGGGGTATCATTATCTTTGCTACTGGATTGCCACTGTACAGAATTCATGTTGCTCAAGGAACAAGTGGTTTGATTGACATCATACAGCTGGTATCTAATTAGCCTTTGTAAGCCTGGTTGTTTTCGTAAATTAAATTGTAGTGCTTATATACATGTGTCTGTCACCAATTCAATTCTTATCTCTGGTCGTATTATTATATTTATAGATAAAAAACAATTTAGTTTTTAACCATATAGGAGGCCTTCCTAGACTTAGAAAAGGGGAATAAACTGAATTGGGCAAGCACTGAGCTCATGACATTGACTATATATATATATATATATATATATATAGTCATGACTTTCAAGTTCAATATCAAGGAATAATACCATAATGGAGAAATGGCGACAATTAATCTTAAAGTTTGTGTTCTAGGTACAATTTATATTATATGATGTTTGTGTTGCCATTGTCTATTTTTTTTTTTTTGTAAGCAAAAGTATATTGATATGAGTACAAGGGGTACTCCAACCCTTATACAAGAAACAAAAGAAAAGAGTCTGACCTGCTACTAATAAAAGACAGTATAAGTATTACAAAAGCCTAAACCTTTTAAAGAGCAAAACTAAAAAAAAAAACAAAAACATTGGTCATTGAAGTCCTAAAAGAACAACAAAAGCCTAAAAACACTTCTAAAGTGCAACACGGTCAATAAGAAGAATCCGAGCAAAACAAGATTCTAATGATTGCTACTGATTCTAATGTAAACAACTTTTAGGTAGATCCAGCATTTTTTTTATCTGAAAAAACAATGGGAAGGGTTTCGCTTTACAATTGAAATGAATTGAATAATTATTTGAAGTTTGAAATGTATTTTATTGGCTATCATACCATATTGCATAGATCAATATGCTTGTTTTAATTTCTACTCATGTATATTCTAGGTCTACGTTGCTGCAATTCGCAACAGAAATCTTCCCCTTCCTGAAGATCTTACAAACCTATACGAGATTGAACAGGACAAGGAATCTGCTGTGGAAATAGAGTTTTTACCTCAGAAACATTTTCAGGTTAAATTTCATTTGTGTCTAAAATACACATATTTATATGTCACTCGGTAATAACTTCAGTAGTAAAAGTGATACAAGGTTTTAGATCGATCTTTTTTAATTCAAGTAAAAAACTACCTATGCTAACATTGTAAAATATCACTCCAATTCCAATGTATGTATTTGGCACTAAACTGAAGTTGCTTTTTTCACAGGTTTTTGGACAAAGCTGCCATCTCTGATGGGCAATATGAGAAACCAGAGGCGGCTCCAAGCCCGTGGAAACTTTGCAGAGTCACCCAAGTAGAAAATGCAAAAATCTTACTTAGCATGGTCCCAGTATTCTGCTGCACAATTATAATGACCCTTTGTCTAGCTCAGCTAGCTCCAAACCTTCTCAATCCAACAAGGTTACACCATGGACACCAGCTTGACCAAGCACTTTCACATTCCACCTGCAATTGCATCCCTCCCAATCATCCCATGCAATTACGCTCTTAATCATTATCGTCCCTATCTATGACCGCATTTTTGTGCCTCTTCTCCGTAAAATCACTGGTATATATTCCTACAGGTGTTACACACTTGCAGCGCATAGGAATTGGTCTAATACTCTCTTCCATCTCAATGCCTGTGGCTGCAGTCATAGATAGAGGTGAAAAGGAAAGGAGTGGCTAGAGACAACCACATGCATGATGTTACACCATTACAATTCCCATTGCCCATAACCACATTTTGGCTTTCTTTTCAGGATTTCATATTTGGCCGGCATAGCTGACATGTTTACCTACGTGGGTCTGCTTGAGTAGTTTTTCTATTCGGAGGCACCAAAAGGCCTTAAATCTACATCAACATGCTTCCTTTGGAGCTCTATGGCATGCACTTGGGTATTTTCTAAGTACTATAGTGGTGAAGTGCATTAATGGTGCCACCAAGCATATCACTAAAAGTGGGGGCTGGTTAGCAGGGAACAATATTGTAACAGAAATTAACCATCTGAACCTTTTCTATTTGTTTCTTTCCATAGTGAGCTTCATCAACTTCTGTATCTATTTGTTTGTTTCAAAGAGGTACAAGGACAGGCGTGAAGCCCTACAGTCCCAGTCCTAGATGCATGGCAATTCAAAGGAGTGAACAAAAAGGGTTATAACGAGTAAAAAATTATAGGATTGTATGATAAAATATAGATTAGGTCGTTTCTTTTCTTCATATATAATTTGGAGGCTCTCGTGTCAAAGATATCATGCCTTTAGGCGTAATTGATTTATATTTTGATCTTCTTCTCACGGTTCACCCTTCTTTATCTTCATGTTCATCTTCTCATTGCTGACCATATCAAATATGATAGGAGAATTACACTTCTAATTGCGTTAATTGTTCCTCTAATTTTTTTTATTGGGTGTATAAGGTCTTTATGTTAATTAATTGCTTGTTGATGAGTACTCCTTGTACTCCTACTTATTATGACATTTTCTTTTGTTTATATATATATAAAAAAAAAAAAACAACTTTCCAAGATGTATCCATGTCATAACATTTGAGTGGTGATCATGAGAGAACTCATTACTTATTATATTCACCGGTGCCTTCTATCTTGCATCATCACTAAAAGTAGTACAACTTGCTCCTTAAAGTAGATCAATTTTGACCAATGAAAGTGCCAAATGACACATGCTTTTTTTGGTTGAAGTCCAAGTCAAAGTCATAGGTGGTCAAACACATAAACTTTATGTATTTATATATCGGGTGTTGATATTGTTGTATTTCCACTTGCAGATTGGCATTATGTTAAGTTTCTGGCATTATTTTATTTGTTATAATTTTTTATTGTAAACCTAATTAGTTGAAGGTCCGGCAGCGCAGCGAAGAAGATGAGGTGCAGATTTGCTGGGTCTCGAACGGTGCTGGTTGGGCAATGCGATGAATCTGTTGGTGGGTTACAACGGCTCTGTTTTCCGATCGAGGTGTGCTTCCACTACTTCGATGACGATGACCCCCTGGAGTTGCATTTCTTCTGGTCCGATGGGGTTGAGACGCAGTAAACCACCGCACCACCATGACCGAGTGATAAGCCTTTTCAGTGAATTAGCCTTATAGTAGTCCTAATACAGTGTATCAGGGTCGTATCCACAGGGATTTGATAATATTAACAAGTCATGCAACTATTCTTATACTAAGGTGAAGTGTAAAGAGAATTTTGATGTGGTTCTAAATTTGTAACATGAACAAAGATTAAAAGGTTGTGATTCAAATTCTTAAAGGCATTGGGATTGAATTTCATCAACTCCGTTTAGCGGTATCTAGCTGATTCATCACATTTCCATATCAAATCTAGTATTGATTTATCTTACCAAATCCTTCAACTATACTAATTCCTTAGTTAAAGTTGAATTGATCATTTGAATTAAATACATGATGATTCCTCAATCAAGTGATTTAATCAAAAGCATTAAGTTCAGGTAAACAAGATTGTAACATTAATCATATTCCTAGTGACTTAATATTACAGTTGATTCTAACAAGTTCAGATGTAAAACCAGTTTTCCAACCTAGTCAAACATCCAAGATCATGAAATGGTTGATCAAGCCAAACCAAGCATTAAACATATATTAGAAGCAATAAACCAATACAAAGATTAATATGAAAACATTAGAATCTCTTATAGATACATAAATAAGAGTTGATTACATTCAATCCCAATAAGAGAGGAGTTAGCAGTCCATTTCCGTGGAAGCTTTTAACAAAAAGGTGAAAGAATGAATCTCCTCAATAGTTGAAGAGGTGAAGTAGCTTCTGTCTTCATTCCTTAATCAGAGAGAAGAGAGTGCCTCGAGAGAGAGCCACTTTCTTTCTTTTTATAGCACCCAGAATCCAGAACAGGGCAACCAGTAAATGATTAATTCGCTTAGCTCATATAAATTCGCTAAGCGAATGAAGAATTCTTCAGGTGGAAGAAAGGTATTCGCTTAGCACAGATGATCGTGCTAAGCGAATTTGATTTTCCAAACTTCCCTGCTGCTGTTACAAATTCGCTTAGCGAATTCAGTTTCGCTTAACCGAATCTTCAAAACCCGTCTGTGGGATCACCCATCTATGATCATTTGTCTGCTCACCTGGGACAAATTCGCTTAGCGAATTTAGTTTCGCTAAGCGAATATTTAACCCGTTTGTGGGATCACCCGTCTGTGGGATAACCCGTCTGATCACCTGGGACATATTCGCTTAGCGACAGAAATTACGCTAAGCGAAATTTCTCCAGCTTGGGCTCTGTAAGGCTTTTCAAAATCTTATACTCTCTCATTTCTTCACCTGTATACACAAAACAGGGATTTAAAATATAATCTTCAAAATAATTTCATAATATATTTTCTATTGATCTAACCATTTACACATTAATCTTTTTGGGGATCAAGTGACTAAATTTTACCCATTTCAGTTCAATAAATACCTTAAACTTTTAATGTTTTCAAGTAACTATGGCACTTATCACCGAGTCCTCGTCCCCCGTCACAATCTCAAGATCTGCCGCCCAAAACCACTAGGCCATGCACCACCGAGCAACAGTCCTTGTTTGAGAGCAGATCTGCCACCGCCTCACCGCTATACAGCAATCGTCGCTGTTGCAATAGGGGATGTGCCATGGTGGAGGTTGTTTGGGGAATAGATCAGTGTTAGGATGTATTAGGATGTAAGGGAAGAAACGATTTGCTTCGTGCAAAATTAGAAATGGCTATGATGGTGGGGAGTTGATTTGCAGAAACGGGGAAAAGGGAGAGGTTGCGGTTGCTGTTGATGGGGTGTTACAGCAAACGTTTGACTCCACCAACAAACATCATCTAACTCCTCTGCCTAATACAATAACAATGTACAGATGCATTGTAAAAAAAAAAAAGTAGAAATGAATCACATGAAATAAAAAAATTTCAACAAAAAAACAAAAAACACAATACATGAACATACATCTGAATACTGGACTACACCTGAAAATACATGAACTTTGAAGTATGAATACAAATCTTATGTTGACTGGTCAAAGATTCAACCCAAAAATTTAGTATGCCCATGTGTCAGATTGGATTATTGCTATTGGTTAATGAGATGAGGTGCAAGTTGCACTACTTTTAGTGATGGTGTAACATAGACGCTACCTATATTTGCTATCCACTTCTTAGTATGTTTTATTCATCAACCTGTCCTATAGTTCAGTTACATCTTTAAATAACCAAACTCAACATACAAGCGTACATAAAAATAGTCATCTTCTCATATGCGTTTGTCATGTTTAAGTATATAAACATGTTATCTTAAATTTATTTCTATTCATTAAGTTTAATTTCCTTCTCAACTCTATGAATACATTTTTTTTTATAAGCGAAAAATATATTGATATAGAGTACATAGGGTACTCTAACCCATATATAAGAGTAAAGACGAAAACAAAAATAACAAGATAAATTGGCCCTATGTAATTACAATACTACATCTGACAGACCAGTATTACTATTGATAGTGCAAAGTTGCACTTGCACACACACACACACACACACTCAACACACTGTATCGAAAGAAATATAGAAAGTTCTAAGAATTGCAGAAAAGAAGAATTACTGAATATTGCATTGTATTTTTATTCATCAATCATGAGTCTTTTATAGACTTACACTTGAGCTAACACAAGTTAGTTAATTCCTAACTAACTTCCAAACAGCTGGCAATTGTATTACTACTTTTTCTAGAATAGCTAGTTACAACAAAATCACTTCTAAAACTGAATTAACAAACTCTTTCAACATACCCCCTTTAATTCAGTTTTCCTAATCAAGCATGATATGCAAAAGTGCATCACTATAAAGTCCAACGTCCCAACTAGGTTGGCACCTTGGACTCTACCATTCATTTGCTGCATATCATTCTTTGGAAAACTCTAAAAGTGACACAACACCTAGCTTATTCCTTAACACATTGAATCTGTCAGTCTTCAACGGTTTAGTGAGTATATCCGCAATCTGATCCTCAGACTTACAGTATACTAGCTCAAGTTTCTCCTTGCTCACTTGATCCCTTAGGAAGTGAAATCTTGTTTCTATGTGCTTGCTTCGACCATGTCCTACTGGATTTTTGGCCAAACTTATTGCTGACTTGTTATCTATGTTCAGTTTCATAGGAGTAGATCCTATCAGCTTTAATTCCTGCAGCAATGTTGTGAGCCACAATGCTTGACATGCTCCAATTGAGGCTGCTACATATTCTGCTTCACATGAGGATAATGCAACAATGTTCTGTTTTTTCGAGCACCAGGAAACCGATACATCATTGCACATAAATACATAGCCACTTGTACTCTTTTTGTCCTCCTTATCACCACACCAGTCAGAGTCTGTATAACCAACAAGTTCTGCACTTCTGGTTTTCAATTCATTAGGTAATAGCAAGCCAAACTCTAAAGTACCTTTAATGTACCTCAGTATTCTCTTAGCTGCTGCAAGGTGTGAGGCTTTTGGCTTCTCCATGTATCTGCTTACAAGTCCAACTGCATATGCTAGGTCTAGTCGTGTATTATAGGAACCTCAGCGATCCTATTAGGCTTCTGTACTGTGTTGCATCTACACAGTCCTCATGCTTGTCTTTAGTCAATCTGACACCAGTCTCTGCAGGAGTAGCTACCGGGTTGCATTGTTCCATATGAAACTTCTTCAAAATTTCAGTAGCATATTTCTTCTGGTTCAAGAGAATTCCTTTCTTAGTAGATATAAACTCCATTCCTCGGAAATAAGACAATTTCCCTAGGTCAGTCATCTCAAACTCAGCCTTCATTCTTCTCTTGAACTCAGCTATCTCATTCTCACTACTGCCAGTAATCAACAAGTCATCTACATACAAGCAAATAAGCAAGATTTCTGAACCTGTGGCTCTACAGTAAACACCATATTCACTTTCACACTTGAAGAACTTTTGCTGCAAGAGAAATGCATCAATTCTCTTGTTCCATGCTCTTGGAGCTTGCTTTAAGCCATACAATGCTTTCTTAAGCCTAAGCACTTTATCTTCATGATTCTTCACCTCAAAACCAGGGGGCTGTGCAACATACACTTCCTTCTCCAATGGTCCATTCAAGAAGGCTGATTTTACATCCAGCTCGTGAAGCAACCATTTTCTCATACTGGCAATGGCAGTTACCAGCCTAATAGTCTCCAATCGAGCCACTGGTGCAAAGACATCTTGAAAGTCAATTCCTACCTTTTGCAGAAAACCTTTAGCCACTAACCTGGCTTTGTAGTTTGCAACACTTCCATTTGGTTTCATCTTAATCTTGTAAATCCATTTTACAGCTATGGATCTTTTCTGTGGAGGCAAAGGTACTAAGTCCCATGTTTTATTCCTCTTTATCGAGCTTAGTTCTTCCTTCATAGCAGCCAACCACTTCGCATCTTTCATGGCTTCCTCAAAGGTTACAGGCTCAGTTTCTGAAAATAGAGCCATGTGAACTAGATCACCTTCTGTAGTTACCTCAGTGTCAGGATTAATTTCATAGTCATTTAATCTCTGAGGCTGTTGTCTCATTCTCTGTGGCCTTGGTTCGGGAATGACAGTTGCTGGAGTTGAGTCTGCAGGATGATCTTCATCCATCGGAAGTTGAATCTGCACATCATTATTGGAATCTTTTTCATTCCAATTCCACCATTTTGCTTCATCCATTATTACATCTCTGCTCACCAGAATTCTCTTGGACTTGGGATCATATAGCCTGTAAGCTCCAGTAGGGTGGTAACCAAGAAAAATCATCATCTCACTTCTATCATCAAGCTTTTTCCTTAGCTGCTCAGGCACATGCTTCCAACAAACTGAGCCGAAAGTTCTGAATTGAGAGACATCAGTTTTTCTACCTGACCAGGCCTTTTCTGGTGTCCAATCTTTCAGTCCCTTTGTAGGACTTCTGTTCAGGATGAATGATGTTGTTGATACTACTTCTCCCCATAGAAACTTAGGTAGCTTTCTTCCTTTTAGCATGCTCCTTGCCATGTTCAGTATGGTTCTGTTTCTCCTCTCAGCAATGCCATTGTGTTGAGGAGTATATGGAGTTGTTACCTCATGCATTATTCCCTGCTCATCACAGAATTTCTAAAAATCATGGGAAGTGTATTCACCTCCCCCATCAGTCCTTATTACTTTGATTTTCTTGTCACTTTGTTTCTCAGCCATCAGAGTAAATTTCTTAAACACAGATAATACATCACTTTTCCTTTTAATGAGATAAATCCACATCATTCTAGTAAATTCATCAATGAAGGAAACAAAATAACTGTTACCTCCAAGTGAATTGATCTCAAAAGGACCACACACATCTGAGTAGATAACCTCCAACTTTCCTTCAGATCTGTGGGGTGCTAAGGACTTGAAGGCCTTTCGAGGCTGCTTGCTGATGCAGCAGTCTTCACACAAGTGTTGTGCGGTCTTCATTTGAGGGAGTCCTTTGACCATGCTCCTTCTATGCAGTAATTCAAGACTTTTGAAATTCAAATGTCCATATCTGTGGTGCCATAACCAAGTAATATCAATCAAAACAGCATTGAAGCAGTTGTGATCAAACACTTGGATTCCAATCTTGAAGGTCCTATTCTTGGACAAAGGAGCTCTCAAGATTAGTCTTTTTTGTGAATCAAAGATCCTCATTAGATTTTGCTCCATGGTCATTGAGTATCCCTTTTCCACCAGTTGTCCCAAGCTCAACAGATTACACTTCATGTTGGGAACATACAGGACATCAGTAATGTAGGCCTTGGCTCCATCTTTTCTTTTAATCAACACCTTACCTATTCCCTGAGTAGTGGTGACAGTGTTATCTGCAAATTTGACTTTGCTTTTTGTATTCTCATTGAGATCAAGGAACCACTCTCTTCTTCCTGACATGTGGTTAGAACACCCAATATCTAGGTACCAAAAATCAGAGAAATCAGATTTAGTTTTAGTAGTTACCATAAGCAAGACTTGGTCTGAATCTGAATCCTCATCTTGCACCAGTTGTGCCTCATCTTCTTTGGCATAAACTTTCTTGCTTCTGCACTCACTGGCAAAATGGCCCCATTTCTGGCAATTAAAGCATTAAATCCCTTTCTTGTCAAACTTTTTCCTACCTTCTTTTGTGTTGCCTCGAAATTTCTTATTGCCTTCATCACTAGCTCTTTGATCATTTTATCTTCTTGAACTTTCACCTGAGTCTTTCCCTTTATTCTTCTTCCACTTATCTTTCCCCTTCTTGCCCTTTTTATCATCATAACTGTTTCTCTTGTTTGTTCGAGCCTGCAGGGCTTGAGTGGAGGATCTTTCAGCATTTCTTTCATTCATTCTCAGCTCATGCGCCTCTAATGAGGCTTGCAGGTCTTCAACTTTCATTGACTCGAGATTTTTTGATTCCTCAATTGCTACAATAATATGATCAAACCTCGGGGTCAAGGTTCTCATTATCTTTGCAACAATTACCTGACTTGTCATGCTCTCACCACAACTCTTCAGCTGATTGGTGAGAGATGTTAGACGAGTGAAGTATGCAGCAATGCTTTCTTGATCATTCATTCCCATTAGATCATACTGCCTTCTTAGAGTCTGGAGTTTTACCTTTTTCAACTTGTCAGCTCCTACATAGGACTTTTCGAGACAGTCCCATGCTTCTTTTGCAGAGGTTGCTGAGGCTACCTTTTCCCAATTACCGGGATCTATGCATTGGTGAATTATGAATAAAGCTTTACAATCTTTTTTCTTTACCTCATGGGGTGCTGCTTTCTGAGCTTTCGTGGGATTCTTTACAAGTTCTGATATGCCATCAGACACAATTTCCAGTACATCTTGATACCCAAAAATTACTCTCATTTAGGCACTCCACCTATCATAATTCTTGCCATTCAACATGGGCAAGGTGGCTGGAAAGTTCCCATTGGAAGCGGCCATAATCTTGATCTCCCAAGATCGCAAAACAAAGCTTTGAATACCACTAATAGTGCAAAGTTGCACTTGCACACACACACACACACTCAACACACTGTATCGAAAGAAATATAGAAAGTTCTAAGAATTGCAGAGAAGAAGAATTACTGAATATTGCATTGTATTTTTATTCATCAATCATGAGTCTTTTATAGACTTACACTTGAGCTAACACAAGTTAGTTAATTCCTAACTAACACAAGTTAGTTAATACCTAACTAACTTCCAAACAGCTGGCAGCTGTATTACTACTTTCTCTAGAATAGCTAGTTACAACAAAATCACTTCTAAAACTGAATTAACAAACTCTTTCGACAACTATTACATAAATGGATGGAAATTCGTCTGCCCCATTTTCCTTTCATATTCTCTGTCCTCCACCAATAACAATTTGTCACTTAATAAAATAAAATCATAACTCATTAACACCTATGCACATACTCAACCTTTGATTGGGGAGAGACACTGAGACAACATTTTTTGGGACAGCTGAATTTTGTTCACATAAGTCATACCCCAATTAAAACATCAAAATAAACAGAGCTTCCTTAGTGAGACCCAGCGCCTATTTTCCAATATACTGCAGCAAGAACACCCCGTTCAGAAAGCAATAGCACAGTTGTTATTCCATAGCCATTGAAAAGAAAAAAAAAAGGAGAACCGAAATCATCGAACCAGAGCAACCATAGCACAACTACCTCATAGAGGATCAGAGAACCAGCTCCAATGTCAAATATTTGTACATAGCAGTTAAAGTAGAAAGGCAAAACTCCAAACCATCGAGAAACATTGTCTTTACAGCTGCATATTAATATTTCTTAAAAACTACCTTTCACCCACCATTAATTCTCAAGCTAAATGAAGAAGTAAAAGAAATGATTCCTTTAGAAATTGTGACATAACCATACTACCTTTATTGATTGAAGTAGGTAATCGATCATATTGCCTTTTACAAAATCATATAAACTGTCAAACGTAGCATTGACACCAGGTTTCAACGCAACGCCAAGATACACTGCCACTAACATTAGTAGAGCAAAAGTATGCACAATCGGAGTCAAACCAACAGCCATACCACCAACCGCCTGTAATGTGATCGATGGAGAAATGAAAAAGTAATGTTACCGAAATGGAAGGAAAAGAAAGAAACATGAAAAGGAGGAGAAAAGTGCTTACTCTCACTGTTGGTTACAAGAGGAAAGATGAGAAAGTAGAGGATCAAGGCATAAACATAGTTGAGAGTATTAGCCATAGTTCCCCGCATCTACATGTAACCACAACCAGAAATGGTTGGTCCCTTTATAATGTATAGAAAAGTCGTATTTTGTTTACATCATGTATATTTTTTTCTTTGCACATTACTTGAGTTGCAAGGTACCCTTTTCTACTATTAAAATGATCATTGTTTTGTCTCTTTAATGTATCAACATGTCGTGTTTGTCCCTAATTACCCACTCAATTGGTTGTTAGAACATGGGAAGGTTTTCGCAAGAAAATCTTGTTGATCATAAGAGATCTTTCACTTTTTTAAGCTACCTTTCTTTTTTGTTATTTTTCGGTGACAGATGGGCGAAAAAGAGAAAGAGTGTTATTAAGGGCACATTTGGGTAAACAGCTTAATTAAGCACTTATTCAATAAACTATTTTTTAAATAAGCTAAAACAACTTATTTTAATAAACTTCTCTGACAAGCTTATAGAAATAAGCTAAAAAGAGCTAATGGAAAGATCATAAATTATTTATATGAGATTATTTTTATAAGTTATTATCATAAACTCTTTATAAGTTATTCCAAACGCACCCTAAATGCTGGAAAAACTGTTTGTAGGAAATGTACACGAATGATGTTGCAATATTTTAACCATAAATTCAAAAAAGGATTAAATATGTTTTTTATCACCATAAAATAGCAAGAATTCGTTTTTAGTCTCTCATTTTCAAAAAGTTCATTTTTGGTCCCTCAATTTTCAAAATAGTTCACTTTCGGTCCCTAACATTATCTCAATTTGCAAAATAGGGACTAAATGTGAGCTATTTTGAAAATTGAGGGACGAAAAAAATGATATTTTGAAAATTAGGGACTAAAAATGACGTTTTGCAAATGAGGGACTAAAAACGAATTTTTAATATTTTACAGGGACCAAAAACATATATAAATATCTGAGAACTATTTGATAGGGTGAGTAAAATTTATTTATAACATTATCCTTTACAATTTATTTGTAAATTTTTCATCCTTAATAAAATATATTTATAATTATATTTTTTTATATTACTTTAAATTATTAAATGAATAATTGACAATGATAATTTAAATACAAAAATAATACATTGAGGTTAGAAATCATTTTTTATAATAGTATGGATGAATAATATCAATTCTCTCTATTGTGTTAAGTTTTATTGTTTGGATTTATAACACATTGAATTAAAAGAAATCTACCATTATAATTAAGATGTGATTTTTATATTAAAAATAATTATTATAATTCTTAATTATAAATTGAGGTACGTAGAAGTGATATAATAGATAATTAATTTAAATAAATTATTTAATAAAGGGCATTTCTGAAAAATAAGAAAAAAGTTAGATGAAAAAAAATGGTAATAAACATTCCAAGAAAAATGTAAGGGTTAAATATGTTTTTTGTCCCCGTAAAATGAGTGAATTTTGGTTTTGATCTCGGTAAAAAAAATTCTTTGATTTTTGTCCCTCTAAAATATAAAATCATTATTTTTGGTCCCTACTGTCATGTAACATTCATTAACTACTTATGTGTCTAACAGAATGTCATATGGTAATCTCAAGTGACACCCAATGACCTCTGTGGTGTCATATTAATATGATTCCCTAAAATTTTCCTTGAACCCTAAAATGAATTATATTTATCAACCCTAAGATGAATGCTAGTGACTAAAAACGGTGATATTAAATTTTAGAGGAATGAAAACCAACTATAACCAATTTACAAGGATCAAAATTAAAATTTGCTCATTTTATAGAGACCAAAATTAGTAATTTCATATTTTATAAGGATTAAAACCAAAGAAATTTTTTTACAAGGACTAAAATCAAAATCCGCTCATTTTTTAGGGACAAAAAACTTATTTAACCCAAAATGGAATTATCCTAATCAAGTAAAGGACAAAAAAATTAATAATTGACTTATTACAATATATATATATATATATATATATATATATATATATATATATATATTTGCAAATTTATTTTTTTATTAGTAAAAGTTTAATAAGTATATGATATGGTTATTTAATTATTGCATTATATGATTATTTGTTATTCGCATAGAACAATTATGAGTTGTATATCCTTTTGATTAAATTTCACAAAAAAAGTATTGAAGAATAATATTATAAGGGTTAAACATGTTTTTGGTTCTTGTAAATAGCGAAAATTCGTTTTTAGTCCTTTCTTTTTTGGTCTCTCTATTTTTAAAATAGCTTATCTTTGGTCCCTATTTTGAAAATTGAGCTAAAGTTAGAACCAAAAATGAGTTATTTTGAAAATTAAGCGACAAAAAAAGGACTTTTAAAAAAATGAGGTGCTAAAAATGAATTTTCGCTATTTTCGTCCCTTCGCTTGATCTACTTCAGTTACAACTCGATAGAGGGTCAATCAATTAGGGGATTGGGTTGAAAGGAGGGTAAAAGTCCTGCTATATATGAAAGATTTAATAGCTAACGTACAGGGGCTAAAAACATATTTAACCCTTAAAAAAATGTAATATGCAAGTTAATTCATTGGCCTTAGCTTATAGCTCATCTAGCGTAGCTCATTGGGCAGATTGCTTTTCATAGCCAAAGTCTTTGATAAATCGAAAGGATTCAAATGTAGGACATGCACTAGTTATCCCACATTCTCATTTGTAACAAATTGACAATTCCTATTGATTAACATCTTTCAAAGAGATAGAGTAATATTAAATCTTAAGAAAATTGTTTGTACCGTGATGAATGAATGATGTGGCTCCATGGTTTAAGTAGAGTTATTTTTTTTTTACGGTATGTTGATTCTAAGTAGGCTAACAATTTAGTCTTTTATCTTATTTTTTAGTTTTAAGTTGGTCTTCTAAGTAATAAAAATTCTAGTTTGGTTCTTTAAGTTGTCAACATTACACCATGTTAGTTCTTTCCGTCAGGTTTACCATAACAGTGTTAGATTTTCACGTACTCGTCACCAGACCCTCTTCTCTTACCGGAATATGGGCATTCTGCTGGAATAGGGGAATCCCCCAACTATTCCTCTCTCTCTTCTGGCCTCAATCTGCACCCAAAGGTTACAAGGTGAGTCTGTTAAACAAAACCAGAAGACTCAGTATTTTAGCATTCAAGTTGAGACATATTGATTTTCTTTTTGACTTTTGGTCCTTTTTTGTTGAGTCTAGAACAAAATGCCTTGGGAAACCTGTTGGTGTTGTTTCTTCCCGGAGGTATTTTTGCAGGGGTGACACTTGACTGATTGTGGTTAATAGGTAAAGGGTGGTGAGATCTCAATGAAGCCAAACTAGAGGAATGGTTGTGAGGAATTCTTTGTGAAGAAGAAAAAAGAAAATGTTCATATATAGTTTATCGCATGTTCTTTTGCTAAATTCAAAATAATAAATTGGTTAATATTGGTATTTCATTCATGATAATCTAACATTTGATGAAAAGTATTAAAGATATAGTTAGTTAGGACCACTTGTTAGCTAGTATATAAGCCACACTATCGGCTCATTTGTATTACCTTTCTCATTTATATTCTCTCTCCTTCAATCAATAAATTGTTCGCATATTTTCTCTCTACTTCTTCATTCATGGATGTCATATTTACTAACATAGTATCATAGCGATGTCATCCACCTTGAAGGATTCTTTCCGCTGCATTCCTTTTTCTTTCTTTTATTTTCTGTTCATACTTTATAGTTTCTTCTAGTTTTTCCTGAGAAAATCCAAAATTGATTTTTTCCTTCCTTTACCGCATTTTCTTTTCCCCTATTCTTTAGATATTTTTCCTTTTCTCGTTCTGTGATTCTGATTCACTCTCACACACAAACACATTCCACTCATTTAGATCAAAACTCTTTGTTACTGTCTTAGAGAGAGAGCGCACATTAGCGTAAGAAAAAAAACAGGAAGATAAGAATGAGCGATCGTAAACGTTGTGCTCGAACAATTGTGGTCATGGAAGATGATTCTTCAAGAGCAGCTACCATCTCCAAAACAAGATAAAAACCATTGCTCCCCCACACCTCCAAAAAAAACTCCAATTTTTCGCTCGGTAACTTTCGGGACACAAACATCTCGTAGAAAACTTCCGTCGATTTTCTGGCATTATGGTTTCCGGTGAATTTCGCTCTGAGCGTAGGGAAAGATTAGTGGTGGTTCCGATTTGGTTTTCCTTACTTCTTCTGAGATCTGGTATTGAGACACCCCCTGGCATCTCATTATGTACCTGTAACCTGTCCTAGTATTATCTATTACTCAAAGTAATATTTAACAACCCATATATATATATATATGCCCTCCGGGCTCCACAACCTGTGTGGTAGTCATAAACCATTCTTTGAGCATAACATAAATATTCATAGTACCAAACCAGTCTCGTGTTCATCAAAATTCATATGATCAACTACTATGCTTATTATAAAAGATATATTTACAAAATACCAATCCAAAGTATTAACTATATAATCCCAGAGCTGGTCAAAAGTTCATGTATTTCTCCCTTTACCCGCAATTATTCTGTCGCTTCCGGGTCCGTGTTAGCGTCCTCCAAGTCCAGCTACCCAGGTATGTCTACATGATCGCAGTATTACAATAGGAAACAACACACAAACAGGAGGTAAGATGTCTATCATCCAATTAAAAGGTAGGAGAGTAGAAATAATGTTTAGAAAACCAAACAGGATACATAAGCAAAAATTCATCAGTTAAAACAATCCAATATAGATATATCAAATTACATTTAATCAAGTACCAACTTACAATGTATTATAACATTGATAAATGAAATGCGAATGCAATATTAATGTGCATGCATGATACCCAAACTGACTTAATTCCATGGAGTGATAACATCATCACAATCAGAGTGAATTTCACACTTTACTTGATATGTGATGTAATGTAATAATGAAGAAATATTATTGAAAGACAATGAAACCATATCTGTAAGTTAAGGAAAGAAAAATGAAAAGGATGAGGTATAGACTTACCAAATGCGGTAACCAGAAGAAAGAAGGAAAAGAAGATCAAGGCATATATAAAGTTCAAAGATTGTGCCATAGTTTTCAACATCTACATGCAACCACAAATGGTTTCATGGCTTAATATATAATCTTAAGAAAAGATGTATGCTATTATTTTACTCAATTAAATAGTTTGGTAACATTTCTTGAGTTGCATGACACTCTTTTCTAATATTAAAATATTTTTATATGTCTCCTTAATATATTAATGGGATGTGGTTATCCCTTTAACCCACTCAAATGATTGCTTGACCTCTATAAGGATCTCATACGAAAATCTTGCTCATCATCAAAGATCGATCATTTTTTTTACCTTTCGTTCATTCTTTTCTTTTAGATAGACAAAGGCAATTAAGCCCAAAAGAAAAGGAAAAATAATGCTAAATATTTGTATAAAAGGTGAACAAATGACATGACACCATATTTTAAGCATAAACTAAAAATATTATGAGATTCTAAGTTAATTCAAATCAAATGTAAAAATTTCATGATTTACTCTAGGTTCTTATTCGTAATAAATTTACTTTTTTTTATTGATTAGATTTTTTCAAACTGTTTTCAAACGGATTTTAATATCATGTAAAATTGTGATGGCTGGTTGCCAAACTGTTCATGTGAGTAGCTATATATATATATATATATATATATATATATATATATATATATATATATATAAAAAGAGACAAAGGTGACAGAAAAAATCTATAACAACAAAAAATGGGGTTAAATATGTTTTTGATCCTGTAAAATAGCGAAAATTCGTTTTTAGTCTCTCATTTTTAAAACGTTTTTGTCCCTCAAATTTTAAAATAGCTCACTTTTGGTCCCTAACGTTAACTCAATTTTCAAAATAGGGACCAAAAGTGAGTTACTTTGAACATTGAGGGACCAAAAAATGACATTTTGAAAATGAGGGACTAAAAACGAATTTTCGATTTTACAAGCACCAAAAACATATTTAACCTTTATAATATTCTTCTTCAATACTTTTTTTGTGAATTTTAATTAAAAGGATATACAACTCATAATTATTCTATGCGAATAGCAAATAATCATATAATGCAATTATTATATAGTTTGGGTTTAAATTAAATAATCATATCATAAATTTGTTTAATTTTTTCTAATAAAAATAATTTTGAATATATATATATATATATATATATATATATATATATATATATATATAGTAATAAGTCAAACTTATTACTTTTTTGGTCTTTTACTTGATTAGGCTAATTCTAGTTTTTTTTGGAATGTTTATTACCATATTTTTTTATCTAACTTTTTTTTCTTATTTTTTAGAAATGCTTTTTATTAAATAATTTATTTAAAATAATTATTTATTTTATATCACTCCTATCTATCTCAATTTATAATTAAAAATTATAATAAATATTTTTTAATGTAAAAATCACATCCTATTTATAATGATAGATTTCTTTTAATTCAATGTGCCTTAAACCGAAACAATAAAACTTAACACAATAGAGAGAATTGGTATTATTCATCCATAATATTATAAATTAAAATGATTTCCCACCCCAGTGTCATATTTTTTTTTAAAATTATCATTGTCAATTATTCATTTAATAATTTAAAGTAATATAAAAATATAATTATAAATATATTTTATTAAGGATTAAAAATTTAAAGATAAACTTGTAAAGGATAATGTTATAAATAAATTTTAGTCATCTATCTTATACTATATAAATATAATACATTTTATATAATTAAATATGTTTTTTATACTTTTAAAATAACGAAAAATTCGTTTTTAGTCCCTCATTTTTAAAATGTCATTTTTTGGTCCTCACTTTTCAAAATAGCTTACTTTTGGTCCCTAACATTAGCTCAATTTTCAAAATAGGGATCAAAGGTGGGCTATTTCAAAAATTGAGGGATAAAAAAATGACGTTTTAAAAATGAGGGATTAAAAACAAATTTTTGCTATTTTGCAAGGATCAAAAACATATTTAACCCTTAAAAGAATATTCGAAATTACTTTTCAACAAAATGAATTAACCTATAAGTTCATTTCTGTGCTACACGGTATAACCGGGTCATTGTATAACAAAATGTATAACTAGAAGTTAGTTAATTAAGCTGTTAACTAACTTATAGGTTATAGTTAACAACTTTTGTACCACTTTCTGGAAGTTAGGTAGTTAATTAAGTTAGAAATGGACCTTTAAGTTAGATCAACAAAATGCCCTTTTTTATTTTTCAGAAATGCCCTTTCTTATTTCTCTGACTCCCTTCCAGAAAGTGGTACAAAAGAATATGACACCTTGAGGGAGGGTGATGGCTATAAAAGTGAGGTAGGTTTAGAAAGGTTGCTATCTGGGGTGGGTCTTAAGGCGGGTCGAAGGAAGACGAGTCCATTAATTTAAAGGGTAAAGAGAAAGCAGTAGAAGGTGAGTGTTTCGGTGGGGAAGGTTATGAGCCCAAAAAAATGAAAACACTTTATGTGGGCTGAGTCATAGTGTGGTTAGTTTGAAAGCAAAAATGAAAAAGAAAGGAAAATGGGTTGGAGGTTGGAGGGGGAAAAGAAGTTGGAGGCAGAGAGGATAACGAAGGGGAGAAAAAACAATCAGAAAGGAAGGAAAAAAGTTGGGTTCAGTCGATCCAGGTCGCTTGTTTGTTCCTAGTCATAATCGTCGTAGTAGATCGATCTCCATCATAACATCGCCATAGGTCGCCCCTATCTGTTGAACTCTTTGGCCGCTATTCGCACTTTGTTCTCAGACCATGAACCACTCGTACCTCACTTGGTCCATCTCAAACCATTGGTATCACTATAAGTTCATTTCTGTGGTACATTGTATAATTCTCTTTGATGTGTAGCATTATGGTGGGTTTATGAGGGTTGCTATAAATATTTTAATCCCTTCTTTATAGTTTAGTTCTGTTTGAGCTGAAAAGCTGCAAACCCGATCGGCTAAGCAACCTAGTCTGCTGTTTGCCAAGTTATTCATATCCTAAGGCTATGCCTTATATATATAATGTGAGGATGACCTTTACATGATATTAATGGGTCATTATGAGCAATTATAGACGTGAGGGCAGTTACAAGTATAAGATCGGTTACAGATTTCAACAGCCACAACCTAACAGGAGTTTATCAGCCTATTGAATATGCAACCTAAGGACGGCTATGGGCCGAGATCCAACTCGGGTCGTGCCATAACAGAAGTCCCTCAAGCCTCAAGTCGAGAATCGACGAAGGGGCTTAAAAACTCTCTTGCATGATCTATGCATAATAAGGTTGGGCCCAAGTTAACACTTGGCCCATGCCGTAACAGAAGTCTCCCAAGTCTTAAGTTGTGAACGACGTAGGGGCTTAAAAGCTCTCTTGCATGATCTAAGCATAATAAGGTTGAGTCTGAGTTAACACTTGGCCCATGCCGTAACAAGTTCAAATAAATAAATCAAGGGTTCACTTAATTGGTAAAATCAAATTGTATAAACGCAAACATTTTGATTTTTTTTTTAAGACATGAAGCAGCTTAGGCGGCCTGGGGTCTTGTGAACCATGGTCTACAAATTTAAGCAATTATAGAAATCAAATAAATAAAACTATTATTCCATTCCATTATTAGTAAAGGTAGTTAAAGAAACTTAGTTTGACCCGACACAGTTACATCTTAATTTTTCGGTCATCACAGCACGGGCCGCCACAGTTACACCAACAGACTCCAAAGAAGCATGCTTTCCGGCAAGGCCCGGGCCCAGGTGGACAGTTATTAAAGTTTGCGCAATCCCGGTCAGACTTGCAACTGTAGTTAATTACGCTTGCTGAAACTTTTGAAATTGGAAGACCTACAAAATTGCATGCAATTTCAATTATTCAAAAAATAAAAGAGAGTTTGTACTTTGCATACTTAGTACGTAATCGCGCACATAGAAGGATAGATCTTACCATGAAAAGCAGTTATAGCAAGAAAAGAAACCAAGAAAGCTAGCATGAAGGAAGACTTGTCCATGACTTTTTGAGACTTGTGGAATAAATATGAAGCTTTTGATGTATATATTGTAGGCCTGGAGAAGTTGTTGTTTGTCCAATTGAAATCATGTTCATCTAATTTATAGTAGAATCCATCCCTATGCAATTAGTTGTCTTTTTTTTTTTTTTTTTCAATTCGTATCAATTTTTACATTTTCAGATCTCAATTTTGATTGATTGAGTATACAATTAAATGAGCACATATTTTTTAATAAAAAAATAGAAGAGCACATATTATTTTATTCTCAAATTAAAAATCATTAAGTATCTCAGTTGTTCAGTCAAAAAAAATACCTCAGTTGAATAAACCGTTTCAATTTTGTACTTTTGACTTTGATTTGTTTTTATTATTAAATTAAACTAGTTTTTTCTTTTTTTAATTTTAATATATTTTTTTTACAGCATTTAATTTTAATATCTAGTTAATGAATATTTATTAATTAAAATTTTTATTATGTGTGCAAATATAATTTAACATTATATACGTATGCAAGATTTCTATTAAAAAATATTTATGTTTGATTTTTTTACATTTCATTTTAAAAAAAATTATGTGAGAAATTATATAATTGTTTATTTAATTAAATAACAGTATATACTTAATTATATTTATATTGGGATCATAATATTGATAAAAATATTATGAATAATCTGTTTTTTTACGATTATCATTTATTAGAGTTTTTATTTATCATAATCAGCAAATAATAATAAATCGTGACGTGTTCTTTTTTAGAGTATTTGTTTATTTGAGTATTTAAATTCCTTTTTTACGAGAATTTATTAAAAAGAAACCTTTGGATTAAGAAATTCTTAGGTATTTATTCAAAGAAAGAAAATTTTGATAAGCACCGTGTTATACATCGTCTTTTAAGCACTGAAATCTTTATTTGATATGTGTACAAACATTTTAAAAGCTAACATAGTCCCCACAATCTAATATATCAAATAATAATTTAAGTATACACGATAGACGGTGGCTACTTTTTCTTTTGACAACAAAAAAAAAAAGTAGATATCATTTATCATATATACTTAAATTATTATTTTTAACTACTTAAAAGTTACTGTTTATATTTTTAACTTTATAAGTAGCATTGGATCACCACATGTAATGTGGAACTCTAATGGGAATGGATCCTTTCCAATGGAATCCTCTCCGATTTTTTCATGTGCATCAATCTCCACCCTTAAACACAACATCCCTTTGTTTTTTATATTTTCAACTCTCTCCCTCTTTCTTTTATTTGATGGCTTCGATTTCACATGAGGGTAATGTGACCGGAGACAATCCAAACCCGAACTCTAATACATCGCAATTTTAGTCACTTTCAAACAAATTTTTTAATGTCACCTCATCTTATTTTGGTGCTCTCACTTCTTCCCAATGTTGTTTAAAGCGGGACCGAAAATCAAACTGAAAAGGTTTCAGGCTCAGGTTCAACCGGTCGGTTTAATCAGATGGTCTAAAAAGATCATTTATAACATAAATTTTCACATAAATTATAACATACAATACTAATAAAATATGAGGAGTGCTACCAACATACTCTCTTTCTAACACTCTTTCTTCTATTGGTTAAAATTCAAATAGGTCCCACTTGAATTATGTAGGACCCACGTAAATTTCAACCAATAAAAGAGAGTGTGTTGGAAATAGAGTATTAAAGAGTGTGTTGCTAATATTTCTCATAAAATATTATAATGATTAAAAGTTAAAACTAGCAATTAATTAATTAAAAATTGAACATACCATCTATATAATATAATACTAGTATTGTGTACACAAAAAAAATATAATACTATTATCATAAAGTTTATAACTTTATACGTTTTAAGTATTTAACGTTGAACTTTGCGAGGATTAAAGAGTTTGTCTGTATTTTTTGTTTCTCACTATTTTGTAACTCTTATTCAAGTCAAGTGCGGAAGACCGAGGAGGCGAGCGACTATGCGCAGATGAACTGATAATGATCATGAGCGACTATGCACAGATGGAGACGAAGGGTCGGACAAACTACAGCAAGAGGAGAGAAATTAAGGGATGAGATGAACGGCCGGATGGAACAAGAACTTATGTTGTTCTGCACTGTCGTAGTTAAGGAAGAAATAGAGGATTAGCTAGCCAATTAAGTTTTCTCTTTTCTATTTCACTTTTTTGGTATTTTTTCCTTAAATTATAAAAGTTTAATTTATTCTTCTAGAAAACCGACCAGATACGATTTTATCCGGTCCAACCGGTTTTTTTTACCGGTTTTGATCGATTTAAAACAGTTTGACCATAAAAACGGTTTTGATCCCTGACCAGTACCGAACAAGAGGTCGATTCACAGTTCCATCGGTCTGCATGCTCTGGTCCAATTTTTATAACCTTGCTTCTTGCTTGAATTATTTTTTTCGTCTTGCTAAGCATTATTTAAGTATATAGAGATAAAAAGTCTCTATTTTTTTTTGACAAGATATAAAGTCTCTATTAAAAAATGTGTATTAAATATATTAAAAAACCAAACGCATCAATTTTCACATAAATTATAACATGCAATACTAAAAATATTATAATGATTAAAAGTTGAAACAAGCAAATAAAAATTGGACATTTTTTTTTTACTGAAATAGAAATTGAACTTACCATCTATATAATATAATAATATTATTATAAAGTTTATAACTTTATATGTTTTAAGTATTTAACTTTTAACTTTGCGAGGATTAATGAGTCTGTCTGTGTTTTTTGTTTCTCATTATTTTGTAACTCTTATGAGTAAATCGTCAATTTGATCCTGAAATTGTATTGTTGTATTAATTTGGTCCCTAAAATTGTAAGGTTTGTATCTACTTGGTCCTTACCAGAGGGATTGAATTGATTAACTTTTGACAACTTCAGGGATGTTTTTGAAATTTCGAAAATGCAAGGGACCAAGTTGATACGACCTTACAAATTCAGGGAGCAAATTGGATATTTACAACTCTTACTCAAGTCAAGTGCATGAAGACCGAGGTGGCCAGCAAGTGAGAGCAGATAAACTGATGATGACTGTGAGTGACTACGCACAGATGGAGACGAAGGTTGGGTAGACTGCAGCAAGGATAGAGATTAAGGGATGAGATGAATGGTCGGACGGAGCAAGAACTTCTGTTGTTCTGCAGTGCCATTTTTACGAAGTTAGAAATAGAGGATTAGCTAGCCAATTAAGTTTTATCTTTTCTGTTTCACTTTTCATTTTTTTGTTATTTTTTTCATTTTTTAAAGTTTATTTTACTCTTCTAGAAAATTGGTCAGATCTGGTTTCATCTGGTCCAACCGGATTTTTTTTATCGATTTTTCCGATTTAAAACGGTTTGACCATAGAAACGATTTTGACTGGTAACCTGGATCGGCTAAAAAGCCAATTCACGGTTCAATCGGTCAGATCAATCCGATCTGGTCCAATTTTCATAATCTTACCTATGGCTTGAATTATTTTTTTGTCTTGTTGAGCATTATTTAAGGATTTAAAGATATACAATCTCCATTAAAAAAATGATATATTAAATATATTAAAAATCCAAACGCACCACTTTTCAATATAGATTTTACATTTTTTTGATTTCTTGACCGGTCATTACAGGTTGTCATTTGCCTTATTTCTTTTTCCTTCCATAATATCACTGATAACAATGCCATTAGTTCTCTTTTTTTTTTTTTTAGCATATAGGCAAATGCTAATCAATGTCTTCAGGACATTGGTTAAGGAATCAAATATATAAATTTTGTGTTGAGAAGTGATGTATTCAATATTTAAAAATTTTAAAAGTTATATTTTTCAATATAAAATTACTATTTTTTTTATTCTTTAACCAATATTCTTAGGATATTGGTTAACAAGATCCTTTTTTTATTTGCTTTCATCCTTTCTACTCTTAATTTCAGTTTCATACCTTTAGAGTGTAATGTAACTTAAATCAGTATTATTAAAATCATACCAGACAACAAATCAAAAAAGATTCCAATTCATACCGATTCAATTGAATGGTCAAACCTTGGGATTGCGAGGGTTGCGATAAATATATTAATACTTTCTTTATACCCTGATTCAAAGAAGCATGGGTTAATTTAATTGGCAAAATCATATATCCTGCTTAGTCGGCCTGCGGTCTTGTAAACTGATAGAAATTTGGTGTCTCAAAAATGATGTGTTAGTGTTTTCCACGAATCAAATGCTGAGAATGAACATAAATATTAATAAGTTGTGATTTTATTTTTTTAAGTATTAAATTATTATTAATGGGGGATAAAGAAGATAATAATAAATTGAGACAGAAGATCTTAATCCCTTATGAACCATGATCTACAAATTTAAGCAGCTATCCAATAAATAAATAAATATATTATTCCATTCCATTATTGGTAAAGGTGGTGAAATAAACTTCACTTGACCTGAAGAAGTTACATCTTAGTGTGATGACTTGTTTCTGGCATCAGAGAGACGCATCTACACAAACATACTCTATTATTCAAGCAAAATTTGCGAATTATATGACAAAACCCAGGCCCCTTGGGTGGAGGATTAATAATCTCCCCTGATGAACAGTCATAGTTAGCGCAATCACTGTCAACCTTGCAAGGTTGAGGACCGCTTGCTGAAACTTTTGAAGTCGGAAGACCTACAAAATTGCATCCAATTAATTCAGTTATTCAAAATATATATAAAAGAGAATTTGTATACTTCGTAGTTAGGCACATATAAAAGGAGAGATCTTACCATGAAAAGCAGTTACAGCAAGAAAAGAAACCAAGAAAGCTAGCATGATGGAAGACTTATCCATGACTTTTTGAAAGCTGTGAAGCTTTTGATGTATATGTCCAGCCCAGAGAAGTTGTTGTTTCGTCCAATTGATCTCATATTCATCTTATTTATAGTAAAATTCTGTTATCTTTATATCTTTATATATAAAAGAAATGTAGTAATTAAGAATAAAAATGTAAAATCACTTGTATAAAAAATAAACATTTTTTTGGTAATTTAATAATTAAGGGATATAATATATGATATTTTACGGAGGTGAAATTTAATACAAAAATATTCTATAATTAATTGTTGATTAAATTATTTAGAATAAAATTAATGGTACGCAATGTTAAAATAAATTCTATTTCCAATCTTTTAAAATCATTTAAATATATAGTAAATTTTATTAATAGCATCGTTTAGGATAATAACATATTTTATCAATAAATTTATTAAAATTATAGTATTAAAATATTTCAAATTATAATACTAATATATAATAAACATTTAAAGAATATATGGTAAAGAGTCACATGACTCAGATTTAATAAAATATCAAATTTATAATTAATTATTGATTAAATAATAATTAATTGTATGTAATTTTAAAATAAATTTTATTCCTAAAATTTTAATTGCACTTTTAGTCTCCTAACTTTTTTAATTGTGCGATTTTGGTCCCTCAAAAATTTTAATTGCACTTTTTGTCCCTCATCTTTTTCAATTGTGCAATTTTGGTCCCTTAAAAATTTTAATTATACTTTTCATCTCTAAACTTTGTGAAATCGTGCAAAATTAGTCATTCTAGGGATCAAAATATAGGCTTTCATTGTATAATGTAACCTTTCATTGCACGTAAGTTTAATGCATATTGGTGTGTTAATGCATATTCTAACTCACGCTTTATTGGTGTATTACATGACTTATTCACCTCCTCCAACGGAGCAATTTTTTTACTTATTAGTGTTTTCTAGCTAAATACTAGTACAGTGGCTAAAAGGTTTATACCCACTTAGGGTGGTGCGCTTAAGTAGGATACCCATCCGAGCATCATTGATCTTTGGTTGCTATCTCTTGTTTGATAGAATGCCTAAAGTTGCTTGATTCCTATCTCTGACTGTATGTTCTTTGATTATTGAACATATCTTTGTTATGCTTGGGACTTATTGACTGATGTCTGCACCATTGTGTGTGTGTGCTAATGTTATGGGCTGTGGTTATCTGACAACTCATGATTTGTTTTATTTAATGATGAAATTCCAAGCTTTTGTGTTGAACATGCATGTGGAGCAAGATTGACTTTGCTAAAATAGGACAAAAGCAGTTTGAGTTTTCAGCATATGGGAATGATGTTGTACAGGGATAATTGTGTTAATCTTTTATGTTACTAGATAATTGTATGTCTTGCTTCAATACTTTTAATTCTCATATATCTCTATGTTCATCTGCTGGTAAAACAAGCAAAGACTTTATGTTTACCATGTAATTGCAAGGATAGAATCAAATTATTGTTTTTAGAAAGAAGGGATTGATACAGTTTCAGTTATGGTTGTTTCATACCAATTATTCATCTTAGGAGGGTGATGATTTGCCCCATATATTGTCTTGAACATTTGCTTTTTTTGAGCCATGCCTAAAAGAATTCCTTCCTATGCTTGATAGATCCAAAGTCTCAGAGTAGTCTTTTTCATTGATATTGGTAAGTTCTCACACTTTGACTAAATATTGTTTGGTTTGTGATTACATTTCATATTTGAATCTCATTTTTGAGTAACTTGTATTGTTTTGATTCTTGCAGGTTTAAGTTTGATTGCTTCAATATTCTACTTCATCGTGTTCTTTTGCTATTATATAGATTTAATCCATAAGCCTTTCAATGGCACTAAATAAATTGTATTCTTTTAGTGTTATACAGATTGTATCCATAAGCCTTTCAATGACAATGAAGAGACTGTACAGTGACTATGTGATTACACTAGTTATTGGACTCAAAATGACACTAATTATTAGACTCAAATGCTTTTTTATGTTTTGTTGATGACACTCTTAAAGTTAATGATAGTTGTTATTTTTTGTTGTAGATTTAATGGAATATATTTTGTTTTGATAAAATAAATTTTAGTATGATTTATTTGAAACATTTGTATGTCATGATATAAGTGTTTTATGAGCAAATATTATTGTCGTTAATATTTTTGTTAATCAAATCATACCCGCTTTTAGTGGCAAATAGTCTTCATGGTAGTAATTGGTGGAAAAAGCCAGCTAGAAATTTTAGCGGCAATAAAAAAAAGCTGGTAAATGAGCTTAGAAGAAAATTTTAAAATCATATTTAGTGGCCATTAAAATTGTCGCTAAAGGCCACGATAATTGCCACTATAACTTTTGACTTTTAGCGGCAATTATTTGGGCCTTTATCAGCATTTCCTATAATTGTCGGGAAAGCTTTCAGCGACATTGGATATACCGACTAATTAATAATGGTCGGTAAAGGTTTTGGAGACTATTATTATTACCACTAAAGATCATAATAATTGCAACTAAAAGTGCATTTGGTTGTAGTGACGCTGCACCCAGGAACATATATATTCATAAGGATGTGATGGCAATTGACCCCACCAAGCCAATTTTTTTTAAATTAATACATTTAGTAATTTTTTTGTCCCCATAAAAAATTAAATGTTACCCCACATGCCAAATTATCATCACTCAAATATAATTTGAAAATGAATATTACAAGTTAAAGAGGAATGAATATGGAAAGATACAAGATAAAAGAGAGGGAATAAATTCATATTATTTTATTTTTAATCCTAACTTTTTTGGAACATAAATATTAATGAGACTAAATCCTTACTGTGGTGGCATAAGGATTTCAAATACTATTAGATTATTTATGCCGGTAAAGAATAGAATTAATTATTAAATAGTTTTTTCTGTTAGAACTCACTGTAATTATGGCCTTTGGCTCTCTAGTGAGTCCACGGAGTATCCTCATAAGCTTAGATCCTTTGGACCTACTATGAGACTAATCTCCGCTCAGGTCCTTAGTCACAATTAAGGTTCTTCGCCCCTTCCTAAGAATATGTTTTGTGGGATTCAAACCGCAGTCCTCCCCTACAGGCTCAGCCTGCACAACCAATTGAGGCACATCTATTGGGTTAATTATTAAAT
This sequence comes from Ammopiptanthus mongolicus, assembly GCA_039655645.1. Classification (NCBI taxonomy): domain Eukaryota; kingdom Viridiplantae; phylum Streptophyta; class Magnoliopsida; order Fabales; family Fabaceae; genus Ammopiptanthus; species Ammopiptanthus mongolicus. The sequence goes on along the minus strand of CM077344.1, from coordinate 101,200,116 downwards.
AGGTTTGAAATGTTAAAAAATAAAAAAAATTCAATTTCTAAAATATCATACATTTTATTTTTAAATTTAAAAATCCTATCAAATATGAGAGAATTTACTAGGATTCGATCTAATTTTAAATAAATAAATAATTTTATTTTTACTAACTTTTTAATTTAATCTTCATACATAAGAGTGTCTAAAATTTTTTTGAGTAAATATAGATATAATTAGATTAATCAAATCTTATTGTAATATAAATTTTAAATATTATATTTAGTTTCCAAATTATAGTAAATTATTCTAAATTTCATTAGTATCAACATATATTGAATAAAAAATAGGTTAAACAAATCACTTGGTCCTTATATGTGATATTGATTTCGAACATAGTCCTATACGTGAAGAATTTTGAAATTGATCCTTATATGTACAATTATTTTTAATTTGATTCTCGCTGTTTATTGATTTTATAACGTCGTTTATTGAAGTTAAAATATATGGACTAAGTTGAAAATGATCATCACGTATAACAACCAAAATAAAAATTATTATCACTTATAGGGACTAAAAAAATTTAATTTTGGTCCCTCTATGTTACAATCATTTTGAATTTGGTTCTTATATTTTAACTCCAATCAACGACGTTGTAACACCAATAAACTGTGAAGATCAAATTAAAAATAATTGTACATATAGAGATCAATTTCAAAAAAATTTCATGTATAGAGACCAAATTCAAAATCAATGTCATGTATAAGAACCAAATAATTAGTTCAACGTAAAAATTAAATGCATTCAAAGTTTAAAACATGAAAAATATCAGTATTTTCTTTATTTAAATATTACAAAAATTAAAATATTTAATAATTTCCAAACGTGCTATATCTTTTAGGAAAATGCTAACTATGGTAATGGTTAGGAAATAAAAACAATTGAAAGATTTTAATAATATTCGAAGATATTGTGTCTCCTTAATGCCAAACTAAGGAAAAAATGTAGCTTATATTTCCAAGTTTGTACCCATGATGTAATGAAATATTCACTGTCCAATAGTAATATTTTGTCACTCAACCTCTCCATTATGGTTTATTGGCATCTTAAAATAACCAAACTCAACCCAAAAGCATACATTAAAACATTTATCCTCTCATCTTCATCTATCATATTTAAGTATATAATCATGTTAACTTAAACTTATTTTCATTTATTAAGTTCCATCTCTTTCCAATCACTCTCTCGATACATTCTAATGTATTTTTTTCCCTGATTTTCGCCCACCACTACTGAAACAAAGGCAAAAGTGAAATAAATTATTACATTGGAAACTATTACATAATCATATTGTGTTTATTAACTAAAGTAGCTAATTTGCTCAGCCTTATTGTTGTTCCTCGATATATCAAGTTCAAAGTACTTGTAGATTACACATAATTACTCGACCAACATACACAAACTCCTTTGGAGCAAAACCCAAATTTTCCTAAATATTGGCATAATGAAAAACAATGGAAGTCAACTTCACAGTATCCTGTGATGTAATGCAAAAATGAATAAATGTTATTGAAAGGCAAAGAAACCATATCTTTAAGTTAATGAAAGAAAAAGAAAAAGGATGGAATAAAGACTTACTTGCGGTAACCATAAGAAAGAAAAAAAAGAGGACGATCAAGGCATAAACAATCTTCAAAGTTTGTGCCATAGTTTTCAACATCTATATGCAACCACAAATGGTTTCATCGCTTTATAATGTTGAGAAAAGATGTATATGGCATTTACGTCATTAAATAGTTTCGTAACATTTCTTGAGTTGCATGACACTCTTTCCTCATATTAAAGTATTTCTATATGTCTCTTTAATACATTAATGGGATGTGTTTACTCCTTTAATTCACTCAAATGAAGTTGACCACAATAAGAATCTCCTGTGAAAATCTTACTATTCATTGTGGTACTATATTTTAAGCATAATTTACAAAGATTTCTATAAGAATATTCAAATTAGTTCACATCAAACTTAAGACGTTTATGGTTTATTGGACATTCTCATCATAATAGATTTATAATTTGTGTTCAATAGCATTTTTTTTTTTTGTTGACAGAGTTCAATAGCATTTTTAAAGTGACAAAAATACAGAATGTTATGAAAATTCTTGGACGAATGGTACATAGATAATGTGGCACCATATTTTAAGTAGAGTTCCATTATTTTCGCACCTTTTCTAACATGAAAAATATTTAAAAGTTTTTTAGAGAGATTAAGTCATAGTTTTCAATTGATAAGGTCTTAAAACAAACGCTTGTAAAAGAGAAAACCTAGAGCCGTCTTTCTCTCAATCTTTCCTCTACTTCTTTCTTCCTTCTTCCTCATCCACCAGAGCGGGGTGGTTTTGGGTCATTTTTTGGTCTAGAATCATCCCTCTACATCATTTTTTTCTCTCCTTTTATCTAAATAAGTGATTTTTTCACATAGATCTGGTTTTTATTTCGTGTTTTTCCGTGATTTTGTCGTCTGAGTGCGGCGTTGTTTTGGTCGTCGTCTTGGTGCGGCGTTGTTTGATTTTCCCTCTTGTTGCGGTGTTCGTTTGGTTCAGATTGGCAGATCAACTTCGATCCATTACAGATTCAATCAAGACTTGGGCGACGCTACAGATCCGGATGTATGGGTATTTCGGTCACTTTGATTTTGTCACCTTTATAGGCATTTTGCCGTTTTATGCTATTAACCTGGGTGTTGTGAGTTTGTTCGCAGATTCATCCTTTCGATTTTTAGCGATGTTGAATTTGTGTTATTTTCGATGTATTTTACCAATTTGAATGAATGAATATCTTTTTTAGTCAAAAAAAAAAAAAGGTCTAGTTTTCAACATCTACATTCAACCACAAATGGTTTACTTTATAATAATGTAATTAAGGAAAAGTTGTATTTTGTTTAAGTCAATTAAATAGTTTTATAATTATTCTATGCTAATTAAGATATAAATCGCAAGTGAGTCTCAACCTGCACCTAATTAACATCATAATCAACACATACCAAAACTTATCACTAAACCGATGAAATGATGGAACTAATAAGAAATGTTTATCTGGATAAGTGACGAATTGAAGAAATACGTGATAATTTGATTTAATCTTTCTTTCAACTTATTCTTTATACTATAAAAGAACTGGTTGATGAGTATTTCTCCCTTATAGAGTATAAAAATTAATTAAATAGATTCATCATTAAATATTTAATGTTACACAACATACAATATAGACATTTGGACATGTAGCAAAAAATATATAGACATTTGGACATTAAATATCACAAAAATATTAATATAACTCAAATGATTCTAAATATCTTTAATTTACATTATACAAAATTAGCCATATGTAATTAAGTGGGAGAATAAATCATAACAGTATGAACCCTAAACCATATATTTTTATTAAGTGAAACAAAAATACTACAAATTAGAATAAATATACTTCTTAAATATTATATTATGAATAGAGAAACAAAATTTATCATTTACCATTATAAAAGATTACATAATTATGCATCACAATTTTATAAAACCTATGTAAAATTATGAAAAGCATAATTCAGATAACGCTAATTATTTCTATTTATTATTTTAATCTTCAAATAATACTTCCAATTGGAAAACCCTCAATTCCTCCTCACTCCCCGCCCACGTTTTACCCTTGCTTGTCGTATGGGTAAAACTTTTTTTCAAAATTAATTTATTACAATTTTTAATTTAACTTAATAAATAATTGTAATTTTCATTTAAAATAAGATTATATTATATGTATTAATTGAATCATAAATATAAAAACTAAGATGGTTTCTCCGATACTTCTAATAATTTTGGGATAAATATCACCCTATCCAACCAGAATACGTCATCTCAATTAAATGATTCAAGTTAATAGGTCTCACCATTTGATTTAACCACCTAAATAGGGTAAAATTACTCTTGGGATACCGGAGAATTTACCAAAAACTAATCATATTATAAATATATTACGATAATTAAGGCATAAATCAGTAATTTAAGTTCAAATAGAAGATTGACACTCTTATGAATTTAAGCTTCTTAGAGCGATCTTAGAAAAAGAATAATGATCTATACTTAAAGAATGCATACATCATAAATTAAGAACTTCACATCACATTTATTTTAAAATACTACACATGATTTATAAAAAAAATACTACACATGAAGAACACCAAAAATAAAAAAAAACACCTCAGCATACGAAATGTGCTATTTTGTTTTACATGGGCACATCTAATTTCTTAAAGTGTATGTGCTTTATTTACTAATATATTAATACTTTTAAGTTAAGATATTTTAGATGAAATAAAAATACAGAAGTATTCCATCCGAGTTACTATATTGAAAACGGTGTTCCTGTCTTAGTGTGAACTGAATATATGCATCACAAACAATCAACTATGGCATCCAATTTCTTAGCTTTTAAATACTTTGATTAATAAATTATCTAATTTTTTATAGCATCCGGATCCATGAAATTACCATACCACATGCAATGACATGATATTAGAGCATCTTTATTAGTTAAAAAATGTAAACACGGTATTCATAAAAAAAAAATGTAAACACGGTATCATCAATTTTATTATAAGTAAAAACATGGTGTCATCATCTACAATGACATGATATTGAGCAACGAAATTATCAATAAGCTTGACAAATGGAAGGAGGGCATTTTCATTTCGAAAACTTTCCAATCCATTGGGAAGTTCAGACACACCACAATAGTTAAGTTTGTTAACTGGATCACACCCTTTTCCAATATAGAGAATCATATATTGCACAATCAACAAAAAGCAGACAGTCAGATTCATGGGAAATTTAAAATCATATACATAAAATTGTTTGTATGCTAATTTGTTAAACTTTGCACTTGACAGAGAAAAACCAAAATAAACCCACTACCGTGTTTTTACTTAACAAAGCCATGAAACAAACCATATTTCCTATAACCTTCTCTAATGCTATGCGAAGAATACATCTTCTCACAGAAGAAGATACATTAAAATTATAAAACAATGAGTTGCTTACCTTTTTCAGTAAAGTTCTAGATTTTTTGGCCATATGGTTCAAGAAAGATAGAATTCTATTTAGCAAAAACATTTTACAAATGATGAATTAGAATATCTATTGTAACACTCATCTACCCTAACATTACCATAATGCTAAAATGGAAATTATTCCAAGTAAAACAGATCAAGCAAGACTCATTTCAAATGTTAAGGCAATCAAGAAGAGCAAAGTAAATGCCTTCGAACAAATATTTGTGGTAGGACATATGACAGGGGATCATTAATGACCAAAGGAGAAAATATGAGCTGCTATTTTTAAAGTAAAACAGAAAATAGGAGCTACTATGTTTCGGTTATGATGTGCATCAATAATTTAATTTTAGATACTTAGCAATGTAGGTGAATGCTTAGATAGTGCCCTGACCGTGTGTTTGTATAATATCGATTGCACAACATGATATTCTCCAAGTAAAGGTTACGAAAGGCATAAACTGCAATCCTATAATGCATGTTAATCCTATAAAGCTAATGTTAGTACGTAATGGATTATACTGGACTGCACTCAACAACATTAATAATGGATGTTAATCTAAATAGTATAATTAAATCCTTACATAGTGCAGAAGTTTATAGGAAATAAAGTAAAATTCTCAAATTTACAACATTTAAGTGTTTAACTTCACCAAGTGCGATATGACTTAAGGCCGTTGTTGGTTACTATTTTAATATCTCTATATCATTCAAAACACCTGCAATCATCTCAATCTCAAAACTCTCTAAAACTGAAAGTCCACTGGACTTTCCTGATCCTTTATGCAGGTGAACTAAGTACATAGAATTTCCTACACTCATATGTCCTTGTTTAACAAACCATAAAAATGGTGTTGCCTAAGAAAAACGGTATGAAGAAAAAAGTCTTGCAGTAAAGGTAGTCAACAGTGATAAATGCCATACTTCAAGTATAAGTTATGAACACTTGACAAAGTTTAGTGCATTGACTACGAAGTGAAAATGGCATACAAAAGAGACAATGGTAGAGTGGCAAAAAAAGCTTTTTATATTAACCCTAGTGGCTTATATTAACTTTAAATCTTCCCAAAAGATAATGTGTTTAATTGAACAATATAGTCACACCAATTTGATATATACATCGAACAATATTATATCGATCTTTCCATTTCATGCATAGTGATATGAGGTAGTCATTACCTATTGTGCTTGAAACAATTCAGCTAGATCAAAAACATGTTTATTTAGACAACATGTGCAATGAGGGAGATAAGAATGAGTTTAAAAAATTACAAAAACAACAATCAAATAACCTATTTTTGTATAAATGTGCGGTTTTTCATATAGTGAAATCACTGAAGTTTTGCATGCACAATTAATAAATTCGGTGACAACCTTCATAAGAACAATTTCAAAGTTGAATGAAAAAAGAAAGTCAGAAAGGAGGGGGCAGTAAAAATTAAGATAGAATGGCAAATGGAGACATAGAGTTAGGTATAAGCCATGAGTAAATGCAAAGAACTTTATCAGCTGAGTTAGGCATCAGCTTTTATCATAATCAATGATTGAAATAAAGGCAAACCAATGTAGGACATGTTAGCTAATATCATGTATATTAATATACATTATGTTCAACTTCCTACATATCTCCGAGAGACTAATCTCAATCAAAGCTATTATGAACTATAAGTTGTGAGCCTATATCCACACATGATTCAGTTAACGTTTTCATCAAACATCATAAGTAAAAAGTCAAGCATCTGATATTTGTAGCCCAGTCCAACTCATGCTATGGTACAGGGGACAAGTACAATAGAAAAATGGACCTCTTTAGTGCAAGGACTTCCGGTTTATCATATGCACCTATATAAGCAAAAACAGAGGAAGAAAATCCAATTTTATTTTAGTTCAGCATTTTTTTATGTAACAGCAAAACTGAAATTCCCCAACCTATGTCAAACTCTACCTAGATTGTGCAAATAAGCTAACTGAGCGAAAACACTTCATGAGTGGTAACCACTTTGTCCTCTATTTCAAAATATTCAGGGTATTCAAAAATGCAAAACTCTATAGACAATTTTGTTGAAGCAATCTATAAGGCCATTGAGAATGTGACTACTTACCACATAAATTTAGGGAAGAAACTTCATCAGATAAAGTATACAAAAAACCAATAAAAATTAAAACTATATTATTTTTTGAATCCTAGCAAACCACCAAGATCAAACCAAAGGAGAAGGATGAGAAAAAGTTGAGAAAACTTACAGGTGAAACCGAGTAGCTTGGAAGAAGCTATTTTAAAGGTGGGAGTCACGGGACTGGAAGAAGCTTGGAAGAAGTTGCTGAAATCCATAACAGCAACTGCATGTTAGAAGCTTTATACTAAGAAAAAAACACTACAATTTCAAATTTGAATAAAAGAAAAACATATGGAGACCAAAGAAAGATTAATGAAAAACATATTTATCATGTTTTAGGTGACTAAGCTATAAAGATTTGCTTGAGGAAAAAAATATCAGTATCCCTTACCTTCACAATTTTCGACACCATCACCTCTAAATCTTGCAGGACACTGGCATTTAACCCCTCCATTATCCCGTTCCCATAGCAACAAAAATTTATGTGATAAAAATTTACATTTTACTTAAATGTTGCTCTTCAGCCATTTTCTTGAGTGTAAGATTGTTTTGCATACAGAGTGGCAAAAGCCCTCTAATCCAGCTCCATGGTGCACTTTAGAACCATCCAAAAGTGGTGGAGGAGAACTTTCATCATCGAGTATAGAAGATAAGACATGTAACTAAACTCATCAGGTTCAATTGGATTCCTTTCGGGGATAGACATGAAACTATTAATCATAACCGAGTTTTCCTCATGGAGGTATCAAGAATGGTTCATCAAATATAAGTTAACTGTATTTATGAGTCAAACAAGGTTAAGAGCTAATAGTTGATTTTCTATCTATGTTGCTGCTGAAAGAATTTAACAGCAAATCCTGTTGAATTTGGAAACCAAGGCTTGATGGACTGCCACTTTCTAGAAGATGAGCAACCATTTTTGTGGGTGAAATATAATAAAAAACAAATATGTAAATGATACAAAACATATAGATATAACAAATTTAGTTGGCCAAATGAATTACTAATTAAACAAATCATTATCTTTCTAGTTCACCTGAAATCGGTATATTGATCCACTGCCATGTCTGCATTACTGAAGTCCTCAATTCTTCCTATCAACACAATGCAAAACCAGAAATCAAAAACTTCTCAGGAACTTAAAAATCATCCTTTATGTGTATTATTTTTTATGATATATATTTGCTTTTTCCCATCCTTAAAACTTCATCTCTATCCGGTATCTTGAGAAAGTATCCCATATGCTATCTCCTTTATTTCCTTCATCAACAGCTCCCTCAAACTATATAACAAAAAACATTACATTACCCAATCAAATTAGATTGATACTTATTTCAATAACCATATTGAATACGGGGATAGTGCATACCTGGTAAGCTGAAGAAGCAGTTCCAAAGATAAACCCTTCTGGAAAATCTGCCCTGCTCATTCGCAATCACAATGAGTTTGGCTATGAGGTGCAGAAAAATAGCAATCCTCATGGTGAAAAAACTAAACAAAGTTTTCTGAGTGCGTCAATCTCGTACTGCAAAAGACAGAAAACGAAAAGCTATTATTCCCAAGTGGTGTAAGTAATCCATTATAAAGCGAAAGTGACAGAAACCCACATAGTATTAGATGTATCCTTCATTTCCTTCCACCATTTGTCTATTGTCTTCATATACCAATATTATGTAAAGTACAGTGAGAAGCAGAAATTTGTGAGAAGAATGGCTTACAGAAATCGGAGCTGAGAAAGTTCCGAAAATCAGAAAAATGAAAGCTTGCGCGACTGAGAGTGAAAAAATGAAACCGTACCTCCCCCCTCTCCGATCGCATTTCAGGATCTCTACAACAGCACCGTGTCTCAGAAACCCGACGAACTGACCATAGATTCTGATTTGGTAACTGCAAAGAGGGAGGAGGCGAGAAGAGTAGGTAGGCGTTATAGGGAGAAAGCTTAGAAGCTGATGGTGGCCGGAGAAAATTAATGAGGGAGAAGAGTTGCCGATCATGGACCCAAGGGAGGATAAGGAAGCAAGAACAATTGGCGAGGTAAAAAGGAAAAGGTTGGACCGAGGAGAGAGGTAGCCAAAAATTTCAAAATAAAGTACTCTGAAGAAAGTAAGAAACAATAAATGTTTCTGAAATACGTATCAGTCAAAACACGTCAATCCCATTCAATTGTAGTGTAGCTCACCTTTTTTTTAAAATTAAAAAAATTTTAAAATTAAAAAATGCGTTAAAAAGTAGTTTTATTTTAAAGAGAAATTGGTCCCAAAAAAGCTAGGAGCCAACAGGTGTCTTTGAATAGTAAATTTGGAGTCCCCCTTATTTAATGTATAGATAGATTTATTTATTATATGTCTATTTAATATATTAGCAGGACATGTATGTCTTTTGAACCCACTCAAATGATCATTTGATCTCTCTAAGGATCTTGTATGAATTTTTACTAATTATTAGAGATCTTTCCTTCCTTTTTATTATTATTATTTTTCTTCTACGGTAAATAGGGGCAAAAGCCTGAAAGAGAAAGAATTAAGCTAAATATTGTTTCAGTTTTATGTATGAAAGGTGTATGAATTGTGTTACACCATATTTTTATAAATTAAAAAAATTGTAAGATCCAATTTAGTTCACATCAAATTCGAACTACATTTTCATTCATAACAAATTAGGATTCATATTGATTTGTGTTTTCTTATGAAAATGATTTGTATGAATGGTGCACGAATGATGTGGCACTACGTATTAGATAGAGTTTCATTGTTTTCATACTTTTCTTACATTCAAAACACTTTAAGAGAAACATTAATTTTCCAACACTTACTCATATATACTACACTTGCAAGACCAACATGTTACATGCATTCTCACTTTTTTTTGTTGCTTCATTCTCCGTAGTCAAGAATCGTTTGTTGTGTCCTTGCTCCCAGACTTGGTATTTATAAGTCATGGAAGACCACTTGGATGATAAAATATGAGTAGAAGCAGTGATGGTTGAGTAGCTAGACCCCACCACTCCTATATTCTTGTGTCATAAGAAGATATTTCTTCCTCACACTACAAGGAAAATGGTTGTTACCGACGGCCAAAAGCCGTCAGAACGGACCAAAGTCATCGATAAAGACATTTTTCCAACGAGAAACTAATGACCAGGTAGCGGTCGAAAACCCTCTTGTCGGTAACAACTTCTAACGGGTTTGACAAAAAAACGTCGATAATTACCGAAGACTAAACCCATCGGTAATGTGAATAAATTATTGACAGCTACCACCGTTGACAAGGTGGTCATGTTACCGACGATTTAGCCCATTGGTAAGTGATGACCCTTACCGCTAGCCATTGCCCTCAGTAATTGATTCACTATACGAACGGTCATTTCCGACGGAGACTGTCTGTAATGTTTTCTATTTTTTTTTTAAAAAATGTTTTTGAAAATTATGTTTCTATTAAAAATTGATAATTATATATTTATGTTAATTATTTTATATAAATTATTTACTAATATTAATTAAAATATTGTTAAAAACATTATAAATAAAATAAAGACAAAAGCAATTAAAATTAAAATGATAATTAAAATTAAATTAAATATAACATGATATAATGTTTAAAAGTGAATCCAATAAAAAATTACATGGTAAACAATATATGTAAATGCCAAAAAGCCTAATATAATCTAATAATCATCCTGACAATTGGAAATTTTTAAATACGTTCCCAAACTAAAAAAATTTGTAATTGGATCTCTGAACTTCTAAATACTTTATAATTGGATCCTTACATTTTAAACTTTTGTAATCGGATCCCTGAACTTATAAATAATTTGTAATTAAGTTCCTAGGGTATGAGACATTTTAAAAATCTTTGCTATTATGAGTGATTTAGTAATTCTGTTAACCTCCAAGATAGACAAGAATCCTGTAAGAAAATTTATAGGATTCTCTAATTACAAGGTTGTTCTATTACCCCAGGGCCTAAATACAAATTATTTAGGCTGTGTTTGTTTTTAAGTTGAGGAACTTACGTTTGTCACAACAAAAATTATTTGCTTTCGCGTTGGATTGAAAATAAATTACAGTAATATCACTATAAACTTACATTTGCCAAGGGAAATGGACAAACAAACACGCACTTATTAGTGTAGGGATCCGGTTACAGACGATTAAATGTAGGGACCTAATTACAAAGTATTTAAAAGTTTGGGGATCCAATTATAAATTTTTTTAATATAAGAATCTATTTAAAAATTCTCAAATTGTTCATGAAACTGCAAGATTAATTAAACATTTTTTAAATAACGTATGGAAAAACCGTTTTTTTTTTTTTTTTTCTTCATTTGAACAATTTTTTTCTAATTTAATGAAACTCATCTAATATATTTCATTAAATCCGAAGGCCGAAACGATTTTATTTTATTTTTTATAAAAAGGCTGTTTCCGTACATTTTTTTTTTTTCTAGTTTTACGCCCGGCTTTCTGCCTTGCTTGTGCTGGCACCTTAGCTCAACGCGTCACGCGCTTAGCTCAACGCGCAAAAGCCACCTTTTCCTTCTCCTTCTTCTCTGAACTTCAAACTTGTCGACTCCGCTTAAAGTTCAACCACAATCACAGGTCGCACAGACATTTTCCCTTCTATAACTTCAAAACAAAGCAAAACGAGCTTTACCCATTTTTGTTTCTTTAGAATTTTCCACTTCCCAATATTCAAAATCCCATCTTTTTTATCTTCACTTTGTGGAGTGAATCTCTCTCAAAAGGTCCACATGGAATCGAAAAACCCTGCAAGGTTTACGCTGGGGAAGCAGTCATCGCTGGCCCCAGAACGTGAACGTGAAGAATCAGAGGCGGGTGAGAGTGTGGAAGGTGTTGATCCGGGAGTGAGGCTCATGTATTCTGCAAACGAAGGCGATCTGGATGGTATCCGTGAGGTGTTGGGATCAGGTGTGAGTGTTAATTTCAGAGATATTGATAATCGCACCGCTCTTCATGTTGCTGCGTGTCAGGGTTTGACTGATGTTGTTGCTTTGTTGCTCGACAAAGGTGCTGAGGTTGATGCTAAAGATCGATGGGGTAGCACGGTAATTACAATATTCTCTTCTGTTTTCACAATCTCTGACTTCGTTTTGTGGCCTAATTGATTCGGGTGTTGTTTATACTTCATACAATTTAGTGTTATTATTGTTAACCAATTTATTTGGATAAAGAGCGAACAAAAGTGTCAAGTGCGAAAGTAAGATTCTCTCCGGTCTTGATTAGTTAAAGTACATTGAGATTTAAACCCACTTTACCCGATCAAGGTGGAGGTACCCTTACTTACTCATTTTACACTTTTACTCACTTTAGAGAAGCCATCCATTTTATTTACCTTGCAAAGATTAAAATGCAGCTTGTTTTATCTAGATTTACCTTTCAACTTGCAAGCATATATTGTTAGATTTAAACTCAATAATCATATACGAAATGTGTTATCATAAACTTTATTGCGGAAACATAATAACCATATATAGCATGCATCTCTATTATTAAGAACAACTAAAACTTGATACCTTAGGATCTACAACATGCTGATTTATCAAAGATATTAGGAATACCTGGATCCATTGCATGTTCCCGATCTCAAGCGTGTTCTGAATCCATTGTATGTTCCTAACCTTAAGCGTTCTTCAGAAGAGGAACTTGATCACCAACCTTCACGAACGGAGGACGGCAATCCTAAAACAAAGAGAGGGGAGAGAAAAGAGAGACGGGCCCGTTGGCTTGTCGTTCTTCCTCAACCGGGACTCCTTATGCCTTAGTTGCTCTTCAAATGGGGAGAAGAAACGGTATGCCATATATTATTTGGTGTATTGGGGACCATAGCCTATATAAAGAGTGATGGCTAATTAGGGTTCCCATTATTCCGAAATGGGCCATCAATGACATCCACTCATATTTAGCCCTATCAATTAACTAATTTATTATCAAATGAGAAATTTAATTAGCTTTATCACTTAATTTGATCACATATCAATTAAGGCTCCTAATTGATAAATAATTCATATAATTAATTGACGATATCTGCCCACATTATGACATTGGAATATAATTAAATACAGAATATTCCAACAATCTCCCACTTAGGCAATAAATCGTAATAATTATATCAGAATTCTTTAGGCGCGCATCCGAATGCTATTTATCTTTAAATTTTCCCTTTACAATCTGGTTCACCTTATACATCAACAATGGGACCACCGCGGCTGTCGTCACTAACGTCTATTGTGACTAAACCCTGACGACCACCACATCAATGCACTTGACGACATAGATCGATATGGATGAGTGGCATGGAAATTTCATGCAATGTGATCTCTGAATCATGCCTGTTTTCAACTGATCCAACTTAAGTCTTTAGTGAGATCAATTTTTGCAATTTTGCAAACCAAAGTCCTTAATGTGTAAATAAATTTTACACACAACAAGATACAAACAAGTTCATAATGAACTCATAAACATAACTTTATTTCTGCAGAAAATCCGAAATAACATAATGTTTGTATCTCAAACATAAAACACAAATAGAGACTCCCACTAAACTAAGGCATCCTCAGTGACAACACCCATATGAGCAACATGCTCGTGAAAAGCCTTAGGTGTCAAGCCTTTAGTTAGTGGATCTGCTAGCATAGAATTTGTCCCTATGTGCTCCATAGAAAAATATTTTTCCTGAACTATTTTCTTAACTACAAGATACTTGATGTCAATGAATTTCGACTTTGTAGAACTCATGTTGTTGTTGAAGTACAATATGACTGACTTATTTGTCACAACCTGACTTGAGTGGTATTTCAATATCTTTTACTAAATGCAACCAAGTGACAAAAAATTACTCCAGTCATATCCCTTAGTCGGATGCCTACTATTTTGGCATCCTGTAAAATCGGAGTCAAAATTCCTCATGATCTCTAAACTGTTAGATCTCCGATATGTGAGCATATGCCCTTTTGTTCTCTTTAAGTATATCACATTCCTTAAGATTGCTTTTCCAATAATCCTTGAATTGCTCAAGTATCTGCCTAATAATCCTACTATGTACGCTATTTCTGGATGCGCACAAACCTGAGCATACATTAGACTTCCCACAGCCGAAGCATAGGGAATCTTTTGCATTTCCTGAATTTCCAGATTTTCATAGGGGCATTTAATTGAGACTAAAATGTCTCCCTTAGTGACCGAGGTATCTCCTAATTTACTATCTTTCATGTCGAACTTATCCAAAACTATATCAATATAGCTCTTTTGTGATAACCCAAAGATACCTCAGGAATGATCTCTAAGTATCGAATTCCTAAGACAAAGGAAGCGTCCCCAAGATCTTTCACCACAAAATTCTTTGTTAGAAATTTCTTGGTTTCGCGTTATAAGCCTATATCGTTCTTGGCTAGCATAATATCAACATATAATACCAGAAAAATGAACTTGCTTCCACTGAACTTGTAATACCCACAGTTGTCCTCGATATTCATCTCGAAACCAAATGAGACAATCTATTAATGAGACTTGTGGTATCACTAACGAGAAGTCTTCTTTAGTCCATAGATAGTTTCCGTCAATTTTCAAACTATCTTCTCTGTGTCTTTCGACACAAAGTTTCCTGGCTTGCATTATATACATTTGTTTCAGCAATGTTGCCATTGAAAAACACCGTCTTGACATCTATCTTGTGAAGCTCCAAATTATAATAAGCAACGTGAGTCATGATTATCCTTAAAAGAGTCATTCAATGATACTGAAGAGAATGTCTCTTTACAAGCAATCCTTTCTTTTGAGTATAGTCTTTTGCCACTAGACAAAACTTTATAACTCTCCATATTACCCTTTGACACCTTCAAGTAACAGGATAAGTTTCAAACCTTATTGTCTAGCTTGAGCTTGTACTCATACCTTCAATCCACTTTTCCGAATAGAAACGTCATATGGTTTGATGGAAGTTGATAGAATCATCTTCCATTATACCATTTATTTTATGTTCCTAGAGAAATACTATATAATTATCCAAAGTAGTATTCACTATTTCTTTAGTGTATCATGGCAAAAGGCATATCGGCTCTTGATGCTCTAGTTCTTAAGGGTGTTGAGTTTGACCTTCATGAATAATTTCCTTATCTTGAATGGGAAGAATAACAACAATATCCTCACAAGGATCCAAATTTGCTACACCAATAGCAACTGTATGAATTGGTTCAGGGATTAGAACCAATTCTTCCTCAAAGATATTGTCTCTAATCTTATCTCCCTCCAAACTCAATATCCTCAAAGAACTAGTCAGTTCCTATCTCAAGGTTTCTTTAATTTGGGATTATCAAATTCACATACCCTTTTGACTTTTCAGAGTATCAATAAGGTTGCCGCTCACTATTTGGGGGGCTCCAATTTCCTTCGCAAGACTCATAAGGTCTTGCCTTAGTTGGATGTTCCCATACTTGAAAGTGATTGATTGGTCACTTTAGTTGGTACTCTGTCAAGCATTTAAGCTGCAATCTTTACTGTTACTCTCGTAGTGACTCTGGTAAGGTAGAATGACTAATCATACTCCTTACCATACCTTTAAGAGTCATTACTAGGACTTAACTGCATTTTTGATAGCCATGTTCTGATATATTTAACTTTAATGCATTTAATACAAACAATAAAAATGTATAAGGCCAATGAAATCTAAGATTCCCTTATACAAGTTGCTCAACTCTATTCGTAGAGATGTGCTCTAAATGTTTGTGTCGTAGTGCTCCTTAATTTTACTATCAACATACGCTTAGTGTCGTACGATTCCTCACTCAATGTTTTGCCACAAGAGGTCTCAATACCAAGCAATTATAATTTGTGTAGCCCATAGTTTAATTGGTTCCTACAATATTTGAATTTAAAAGACAAATTGAATCCATCGTTTCTAAATGAACAAAATTATCCTGATTTGTTCAATAAGAAACCAAAACCAAATTTCATCTAAATGATGACTAAACCAAAATATCTTTTAATTTCAAATATTAGCCAGTAACAATAATCTAAAATGTCAATAGCCTTATCCTTTACTGACTTTGTCAACTCCAATATAGATGCATCTTTCAGCATCACTTGGCCTTCATCAGTTCAGACAATCCTTTATAGGCATGCCAAACATGATATTTGAGACATTTCTTCTTTAGATACCCGATGTCCTTATAAAAGAAATAATTGTGACCCTAGTTATTTCTTTTGAGACGGGCCCTTAGCAGTTTTATTCTTAGTTTTCTTTTGTTAGCCCTTATCTTTAGAGGTATTTGTCAAATGAGCACTATTTATCGTCTTTTGCTTCATTGTTTCCTTTCTTGCACACCTTATGAAATGAATCCATTCAGATACCATTTCTCTTTATAGCAGCTATAAGCTGACTTACAGACCGAATTGTGCATGAAGGAATACCAAATGCTAAATGCATGGGTAAGTCGTTAGACAACCCACGTTTTAGCGCCGTAAGTTTATGAGCAAGATTGGACATTCCCATAATGTGCTTCTTACGTTTCCTTTGGCTTTTTACTTAATGAAAATCTAGCTCTTCAATGAGTGCTTGTTTTCGTCTTTATTGTTTTCAGAAAGCACTTTTAATTTCAGCAAGGAAATCTCTGACATTAATTATGCCATCCAAAATAATACCCCTAAAGATCTCTAGAATATCGTCCTTTATGATAATAAGACTCATGCAACTGGAGCGATCCCACTTTCTATACTAGATCAGAATTGTGATTTTCTCCATCTTTATGCAAGGTCTAGAACCAAGAACAATCTTAATGTTCTCCTTTCAATCCCGAAAAATTAGTCAGAACTTTTGAGAATCGAAATTGAGTTAAATCAGAAGGTACATAAGCAATATAGCTTAAAGAGAACATAAGTACCGTAAAGATACTCACCAAAATAACTTGTGCACCATTAATATTAAGTCTTTGGACAATAACATTAATTGCCAGTGGTATTTTATTGTAATGATCAAACACTGGTGATAATTTCTGTCAAACAACAACTATCTTTGGATACTCTGTTATTCACATGAAAATAATCTTTATAATCACTATGTGTTTACCATCACAGGTGTGAATGCAATCCTGCCAAATATTAATCTTCCTTTGGGCCGATTAATATCCTCATGGATGTACATCCACATAATCTTTAATATTTTTTTTGAGTGATTTTCATAAAAGAGGTCACCTTGACGAATTCATGCTTTAAGTGACTCACACTCACTTGAAATCCAAATTGGCAAATTGAAGACCCAAACAAGATATCAAGCGCACCATTAATCCCCAATCTTCGGATTGTAAGAATTAACTGCAAGTGATACTCTCAACGCAATGATCAAATATTGGTGATAAGTCCTGTCAAATAATGGTCACATTCGGGCATCCCATTATCCACATGGAAAATACTTTATAATCACCGCACATTTACCATCACAAGCATGTAATTATCCGGTCAAGTTGTGCCTTCCTTCGGGCCGACAACAACTCGCATGAATAATTCCATACTACATCTTTTGTAAATCCAATTGAATCAAATTTACGCAACAGAGGTTGCTTCGGCAACATGTTGTTTCAACCAACTCAACCAAAATTACCAGACAATTTTAATAAAAAATTGGGGGGGAGGTCCCGAATTTACCCTTTTCACACTAAAAACT
This sequence comes from Ammopiptanthus mongolicus, assembly GCA_039655645.1. Taxonomy (NCBI): domain Eukaryota; kingdom Viridiplantae; phylum Streptophyta; class Magnoliopsida; order Fabales; family Fabaceae; genus Ammopiptanthus; species Ammopiptanthus mongolicus. Next base: position 101,182,254 of record CM077344.1, on the reverse strand, counting down.
TGAAAACCTTAATGTTTAGTGTGAAAGGAAAGAAAAACAAAACTTTTCTAATATGTGAACTTTCCGAATAGGTGGTTCTATAGTTCTAACATTGATCCTTAGAGTCTGGACCCATTTTGAAATATTTCCCACAACCATAGGTAAACTATTAGAAGTGACAATACTCTCGAAAAGATCACTTTAAGTTAGGCCTTCATGATAACCAAACAAGATGTATATCCAGAAAGCTACCACTACTCAACCTCTTCCCTATCTCAAGTTGCACTCAGGCCCGGATATAGGATCTCACTCATAAGTGTGTGAGAAAAGGTGTAAGAGGCAATATACAAGCAACGAACCCGTTGCTCTAAGTCCTTACTTTATAGGCGTGGGCCATAAATTCATTCAAAAACTCATTTAATAATTAAATGTAAAACTAAATTCCCAAACCTTCACGTACAGGCACAACAAGCCATTCTCAACCAAATCGAAAGAACAATTCATATATATGTATATATATACATTTAATATATGATAAACAATTACTTGCAGGAAGCAATTCTGGCCTATAAAAATCTCGTACTGGAAACCACCAATGCAATTCAACATTTACGTTAAAACTTTTGATTCTTTTATAATTCCCAATTTTCAAAAATTAGGATTCATAAAATAACCCCAATAAATCAAACATGAAGACCCGCTCTGATACCACTTGTTAGATTTAAACTCAATAATAATATACAAGGCATGCTATCATAAACTTTATTGCGGAAACATAATAACCATATATAGCATGCATCTCTATTATCAAGAACAACTAAAACTTGATACCTTAGGATCTACAATATGATGATTTATCAAAGATATTAGGAATACTTGGATCCATTGCATGTTCCCGATCTTAAGCATGTTCTGAATCCATTGTATGTTCCTGACTTTAAGCGTTTTTCAGAAGAGGAACTTGATCACCAACCTTCCCGAACAGAGGACGGCAATCCTGAAACAAAGAGAGGGGAGAGAAAAGAGTGACGGGTAATGAACACCCGTTGGTTTGTGGTTCTTCCTCAACCGGGACTCCTTATGCCTTAGTTGCTCTTCAAATGGGGAGAAGAGACGGTATGCGGCCATATATTGTCCGCTGTATTGGGGACCATAGCCTATATATAGAGTGATGGTCAATTAGGGTTCCCATTATTCCGAAATGGGCCATCAATGACATCCACTCATATTTAGCCCATATCAATTAACAAATTTATTATCAAATCAGAAATTTAAAGCCTTATCACTTAATTTGATCACATATCAATTAAGGCTCCTAATTGATAAATAGCTAATATAATTAATTGACAATATCTGCCCATATTATGACATTGGAATATAATTAAATACAGAATATTCCAACATATATCTCTTATTTATTGCACTTTCGCGTGGCATGCGGCGGTTATATAACTGTTAAGGCCTAAGTTTATTAGAACAAATTCAAGAAAATATGATTGATCTCTTGCTGAAGAGTGTACTAGGTTTCTTTCTGTTTGAAGTATTAATCATCATTGTCCTTTTCCTTTGTTTCACTCCCAATGAAGTGATGAGCAGATTCAGGCTGTGTTACATTTTTACTGAACTTTTTATAGTCTTGTCTTTGTGCTTCCACCCGTTCCTCTCTCTGTACTGTAACAACTGTTCCAGGGTCTTCTGTATGGACTGTATTTGAAAATAAATTACTACCCTTAGATATGTAGTCATTGGACTGATTATTAATCTCATGTCTCTCAAACAGCCACTTGCAGATGCTATATTCTATAAAAAAAATGACGTTATCAAATTATTGGAGAAGCATGGAGCAAAGCCTCTGGTGCGTGTGAATTGAGGATTGTAAAATTATGATGTTTTAGCACTTATTTATCTAGGTATATTAGTTATAGCTTTAGTATTCTACTGATGGTTGCCAACATATATGGTTATACTATTTCAGATGGCCCCTATGCACGTAAACCATGCTCGTGAAGTCCCAGAATATGAAATCGATCCTAAAGAGATTGATTTCACCAGCAGCGTGGAGATCACAAAGGTAACAATGTCGTTATGATTTATTATTTTTCTTTATTGACAGTCCATTTGGTCTGTTTTCAGATTATTTTATTTCAGAAACCTTGAGGAACTAATGAGATTTTCTATAATCACATCTCTTTTACTGTCCAATGTTTAATTTTGTAACACAAACTTTTGGATTTGTGTGGGTACTTTATTTATTTTCTCATTAATTATAGTAAGTTAGACTTATAGTTAATGATTTTTGTAAGTTTTTTAATAGCTATAAGCTGCATTATATAATAATGAATTTTTATGATAAGTTTGTTTGTGACCATGTTTTGGGAATATGATTGTCGGGAGATCAGCTAATTCATCTTTCTTATTGAATTTGACTGCTGTTAAATATCTATACCCAGCTTGCAGATTCACTGCAAAAGAAGTTTTAGGTGTATATAATTACCTAAGTGTGTGAATCATCTTCAACCCCACTGCATCTTATAATCTTGTGTTAAATGGCAGGGGACTTTCTGTAGCGCACTCTGGCGTGGGACAGAGGTTGCAGTAAAAAAGCTTGGGGAGGATTTGCTTACTGACGAGGAGAAAGTGTGAGTTGCTTATAAACATCAAGCAAAGATTGTCTTAGTTCTGTTATATACTTTTATGATAATTAGTATACTGGCTTTTCACAGGAAGGCCTTTAGAGATGAGCTTGCTCTGTTCCAGAAGATTCGGCATCCAAATGTAGTCCAGTTTCTGGGTGCTGTGACCCAGAGTAGTCCAATGATGATTGTGACAGAATATCTTCCCAAGGTTTTTTGTCCTACAATTGCATGGAATATAATCCTTTGGGCGTTGCTTGGGATGTTTGTTTAATGAAGGTTAACAGTAATATGATAGAAAATATTCGTTTCTTAGTCTTATTTCCCCATGTATCATACAGGGAGATCTTCGTGCTTTCTTGAAAAGAAAAGGAGCTTTGAAACCAACAACAGCTGTGAGATTTGCACTTGATATTGCTAGGTATCTAACACTCTCATGCCTTGATTTTATTTTGATTCTTCTGTTTGCAATATTAAGTCTTGAAATCGGCTCTTATTTTTGTTTTGGGGGGGGCGGGGGGAGGCTGGTATTATGCGGTTTGATTTTGATTGGTGCTTATATTTTCAAATTTAAAATACCTAGATATTATATACTCACAAATTTAGTTATCTCCTGATTTCTTTCTTTTATACATCTGCTTGAGAACTGAGATTGGGTGAAAGTATTTTGAATTATATGAATGCAGTGAAGTGCAGAATATTTGCACAGTATAAATGTTAGCATCATAATGAAACATAGGGATTAAATATAAATGTGCCATTTATTTTTGTATGTGCTACATCTTTCACTCTATGATATCTTTTATTAGGGGTGGGAAACAGATGGGTTGGGTTGGGTTGGGTTGGCTTTGAGTTGGATTATAAATGCATGGGTTCATGGGCTGTTTGCCACCTATTTGTCCATTAATCACCCATTTAAATTTTTTAAAGGATCATAATAATTTCCCACAACTCTTCCTGTGTTGTGCTTTTTTTTTTTTTTTTTTGTCCAAACTTTACAATTTACATAGTCACTCCCAAGCCTTGAATATCTTTAATGTGGCTTTATAGAAAATGGGATATGAACATGTTGTTATAGAGACTGGAGCAACTTGTTAGAATATCTGGCAATATTCATCATATCTTATTTTATTTTATTTTAGGGATAATTGTGTTTTCTTATTCTGTCTTTTTAGGAGTCTTATCTTATCCTTTGGGGTTTTATCTTATCTTTAGTAAGTTATTTGTTTCCTTATTTTATTATGACTGGGATTCTATTAAGAGTATAAATAGGACTCTTAGGTTTGTCTTTTGTAAGACATTATCAACACATCTTATTAATATTAGTTTCACAATATTCTTAGTTTCTATTCTCTCTTTTATTTCTTCCCTACCCAAGACCCCCCAATTCAAAAAACTGTTTGGAGATGGGGCAATGACCACTTGAAGATCAACAGTTTGATGGCCATTTCCCCATCGCCAAACAGTTTCTCCAGTCTCTACTCTCTATAACAATAGGTTCATATCCCATTTTCTCTAAACCTTCTTCGGTGTCTTCTACTTGTGGAGTGTCTTCTACTTGTGGTGGCCATAAACCTATAGGTGGTAGATAAGATCTATCTTCTCAAATCCTCTGTATATCCTCCTTGAGTTGTTCCTGATCCAACCGTGTTTATAATGAAATTTGATTGCGTGCAGTCTTGGTAGGAATCAACTTTATGGCTTCATCCTTTAAGCTATTAGACGAAAGCACATGAATGACTTTATACTATCTCTAACACGCCCCCTCTTGCAAGAGCCCTTTGGGCTTGAAGCATGGACAATGTAGGTCCATTTTTACCATGTGCTTATATTCAACTTTTGTTTAGAAGAATGGGGTGACAAGGATGAATCCATGACCACTTGGTCATGAAGGCTTTGATACCATGTCATGAACCAACTCTCCCAAAAGCTTAAGCTATTAGGTGAAGGCACATGAATGGCTTTATAATGTCTCTAACAGGGACATGAGATTCTCTTTAAGTTTGCTTCAATTCATCCTTCCAAATCTCAACACGGAGAACTGTTAACCCTTGAGTTTGATGAAGATTGAGTGGAAAATGGTAGGATTGGAAGAGATAGCTGAAAAAGGAGACACAAAGCGAGTTTTGGAGGGTAGAACGAGCTTTAGATTCTTTGCCCTACTGGCTAGTGTTGCCAATACAGGAGTGAAAGAGTGTTTGAGAGACTAGAAAGTGATAGAAACTGCGGGAAAATAAAAAATATAAGAAGCTGAATATTTATAATTTGTTAAAATTTTATTTTATTACATAGTTACGTGGGTAAGTGGATGTTTATGGGTTGACCCATTAAAACAATGTTTAGTTGGTCTATGTAATGATCCAATCCATTTCTCCGGTAACTTAAGTGGGTAGATATGGATGGACCAAAATAGAGGTGGATCCAGGTGGTTAAATGGGTTTGGCTCACAAATTCCAGCTCTAGTTTTTATCAGACCTGCTTAGAAACAGGTTATTACTTCTATGAAAAGGCTCTCAATATAATTTTGAAAGATGCCTTATTCATACATAATTCTTGAGCAGTTTTCCTATCTGAATTTTTGTCGATTACATGTCATGCATGGAATTTCGTTTTTAGAAGTGTCATGGCTCTCATGGCTTTTAACATTTTTCATGGACTTATACTTATTGAAGAAAAATCTATATCAACTTTTTTAACACATAATTTCTCAATATTCGTTTAATTTGGATCATGTTTTGATGAAACATTTCGTGGGTCTTGAAATATGGATACTGATGTCTCTTCTCCTCTTTATGTTTGTCTTTTGGTCTGTCAAAATTGTCACTGCCTATTTTTTAATTTGAAATTATGCAGGGGAGTGGGTTATTTGCATGAAAATAAGCCATCACCTATTATTCATCGTGATCTTGAGCCTTCGTAAGTTGCTTTGTTCAATTATTTTTATTCCTTTATTCTTTTATGTGAAGTCCATGTGTTCGGTTTAATAGTCTGATACAATCTACACTTTTTATCAATGTTGCTTATGAGTAAGCTAACAGTAATATACTGCGGGATGATTCTGGGCACCTAAAAGTTGCAGACTTTGGGGTTAGCAAGTTGCTGGCAGTTAAAGAAGACAGGCCTCTAACTTGCCAAGATACTTCTTGTGGGTGCTGTTTTTCTTCAGAATTGTCATTAATGCACAGTTGAAACATCTAAATATCTCAAATGCTATATTTCCTTATTCATAGGACATAGGAGAGTATTGTGATATTTTTTCATGCAGTGGACTTTGACATGCCGCTTCATGGACTGATTTTCTGAAACTGAGAAATTTGTTATTTTTGTTGGCAGGCCGCTATGTGGCTCCTGAGGTTTTCAAACAAGAAGAATATGACACCAAAGTGGATGTATTCTCATTTGCACTAATTCTGCAAGAGGTAACTGTTTTTAATATTTCATCCTCTAATGGGAGGCTACTAGATGCTATACATTATACAATTGACGTATCACGCATGTTCCTATATGAGAACATTTCATTGTTTATTTATTTATTTTGCGAACTATTGTTTAATAATGTTGAATATGAGTGATAGGAATATCAAGATCCTATGAACAACTTATGTACTCGATTTTCCAACCAATCTGGTCTGGTGGATACTTTTGAGCAATCAGGATATCATTAAAATATGGCTGTGTTACTAGCTTCTGTCCGTGCAAATAATTATCAAATTGCCACATTCTTTATGATTCTTTTTGGCAAACATACGTCAAAAGTTGGCTTGTATGTAGGGGAACATAGTGAATGATGAAAGGGAATATTGGTCTTCAGGACAAACTTTGTAATGAAAGATGCTTAATAAATTGGTAGAACTTGTCAAGTCACTAATGGAAATTTCAAGCCACTAGTAAAATGTAGTCAGCCAACTGCTTAGTTTGGTGGACTGTTGGGGATTTTCTAACGGCTGAGTGTGTTTATGGACTCTCTTCTGGATATTTTTTCTACTCATTTGATAGGTTCATTTGTTCCTTGCTATTACAGATAGCTGAAGGAACCAAAAAATTTCTTGAGGGTTTGTTTGCAATGATGCAATACAAAAGAAGCATAAGAGAACAACATACTATCTCATTTCTGATTCTGATTCGTGGTAGTGTTAGATAAAACAAGTTTTCTTATTGTTGATCCATTTTATTTTCTTGTGTCCATTCTGTGTGAAACCATTATTGACTTCACAAGTTGAACTGACATCAACAAGGTCCATATTGTTAGCAAACCATCTTCCTAAGTAACATTTAAACTACATTGTTTTTCCTTGTAAGCAGCTATGCAGAATTTTAAAATCCTTTCACTTTGATGATTGATTTATCTTATTTCCCATCAAATCCCAATCATTTCGACAACTAATATGATAACATGCTTGAAGTATTTAGTATTAAGTTTCTGACAATAATTATTGGTGTTGTGGAATTATTCTAGTTTTCCTGTGAATTCTACTATCCTAACTGGCTATAGTGAGTAGTGATATTTCTTATATTCTATGACTCAGATGATTGAAGGCTGCCCGCCGTTTTATGCAAAGCAAGATGAGGAGGTTCCTAAGGTATATGCTGCAAAAGAGCGTCCACCTTTTCTAGCTCCATCCAAGCGTTATGCCCATGGACTTAGAGAGTAAGACTTCTATGTTTCTTGATGATATTTCTTGTCTAGCAATTTCTTTTTCTTTGGGTAAAGTAACGGAATATTAAATTATTTCCTCATCTTAATTTATAACTGACTATATTTTGCTAATAAGTTTTCTAATCAAGTTTGAGAATTTTTTCCCCATCTTATTTGAATTTTATCTGTTTACAATGCAAGTCAAGGTAACTTTAATTTTGTGAATGTGAATTGCATCCTATAGCATGCATGACTCATATATTACTATTTTGCTTGTTTCATAGTATGTTTTGCCCACCTAATTGTCTGAGCATGAAATTGCAGATTGAACTGATGATTTAACATAATTTCTCTCCAAACATTTGGTTTTTATCCTTTGATAATTATTTATTACAGTATTTACATTTTGCTGATATTTCTAATGATATCTGCTGACAGATTGATCCAAGAGTGCTGGAATGAGCATCCAGCAAAGAGACCAACATTTAGGCAAATAATAATAAGGCTGGAATCCATCAACAACACTATTGGTCACAAAAGAAGTTGGAAGGTTATGACCTCTCACATTTCCCCAACCTGGCATTTGTGCTTGCATATGCATATCAGAAGTGTGAAGACTGGGTTGCATGCTTAATCTCAGTTTATAAATAATTTTATATTTTATTGATAGAAGTAACTATTAAATGGGGTAAAAACTGTTTTCAGGCATGTTTCTGGATTGATAAAAGGACATATAATAGCATGTTTCTGGATTAAACATGCATGTCATTTTATAAACTATGTGAGTGAATAGAATCAGATGTGGCTAATGGATTTGACAAGGCGGCAGAATTTTATGAAGTTTCTGCGTAACAAAAGTGAAAATTATATCACTTCATGCACAACACCTGGCATGTTTCAAAGTGAAATGAGGGCTAGGGTGGAGGTAGAGAAGAGAACATACCTGGATAATCCCCTAATCCTAATGTGCTTAAATAGGAGGTGAGACCCCTGTGGTTTGAGATGATTGGTTGGGCTCACACCATCGAGCTTGGGCCCAATAGGGATTTAGTATTCTGACTTCTTTGGCAGGAAAAGTGGGGTAATTTCTTTGTTGCATAATTATCTTTTCAGTTGATCTCTAGATATATAAAAGATACTTGATGTGTTGAGTAGATTTCGAGTTAACAAATCATGTATTGCCATGAATCCCGTTAGGCTTTATTTGAAGTTCACATAGGAGAAATCTGGAAAATAAGATACTTTATGACAAAAAATTGTATAAAGAGGATCCATATACAATGACCTTATCAACTTGCACCTAGGTGAATGACTTTACAATTTTATAGCAGGTCCGTAGTCCATCAGCTAAATTTGATGTTGGTTATATTCAATTATAATATAGAAGTTTGCAATTTTAATTTTATATATCTAGCATGAAAGGAGAAAAGTTGGCACTGTATTTATGTAAACTATTTTGCTTATTACAGAACATGTGGGGTTGGTGGGGGAATTGTAACACTGACACTATTTGCCTCTGGTTCCTTGCAACATGTGCAGGTTAGACCATTGAAATGCTTCCAGAATCTGGAAGCCTTATTGAAGAGGGATCATTCGAATCTAAGCAGTCGGAGCGGTTCATCTCGCTCCACAGCCAGCCGTATATGAAAAAAGAGAACATGGGTGTTGTCATGTAAAGATTAAGATAGCAAGCAGATTTGGCTTCTGGAGTTGGAGCATTCCCACGTTCATCATTGTGTTTCCGGCTTTCAAGATTCTTTGTACTTCTCCACGATTTATTTCCAACTACATATATATCTTGCCATAGAATATGTAACATTGTGACATACATTCAAGAAATTTGCTCGTCATGTACATTATTTATGTATTATGTAGCAAGACTATTTTTTTTAAGTAAACCTAATGCAATAAGAATTTGGGCGTTGTTATCGTACCCTTGAAAAATAAAGGGTCTGGATAATCCTATGTCCAATTAGAATGTGTCACCTCAATTAATTGAGTCTTGTGAATATCACATGGGGTTAAGTTCTCATTATTTGATTGGACCACATAGATGAAGTATCATAGAATCTTCCTAAGAATTTAGGTTTTTATAGATTTTTAGCCGAAAACAAAGGCCTTTTAAAGCAAAGTGATGTTTGCTTTTATGCAAAATCAAGTTTAATCAAGACGAAAATTTAGTATTATTAAAAAAAATCATATTTATATTTTTTGCCTTCAATACTGCATAATGATCAAAATGACTTATCATAGTTAAAAATTTCTTATAGTTTTTACTACTTTTAATGACAAATAATTAAATATCATCAACATGATAAAGAACCACATGAATTTGGAAATGTCAGGGAAGGGTGCATTGAAGAACAGATAATATGGATTCTAATGAAATATAATTTCTCCTCCTTTATTCAAGTTCTTTTTCTTCACAAGGTCTTCCCTCCATTCTTCCATGAACTTTAGAGCTAATTACTGATTAAACGGTCCAACCAAGCATCCTTTAAACCATCTCCATGCGTTTGTAGTAACCCTGCAATCACCATAGCATAATGGGTCGCTTTGTCTCAATCTTCTCTAGGGCCTAAAAGGTTCTCCAAGCACTCATTTAGCAAAATATAGTAAGAGAGTGAAGACACACCTCATAATCAAAGAAATAAACTATTCACCAAAACCCATCTTTTCCTCGTGAAAGCATTTAGAAAAGTCCATTTCACTTTATCATAAGCCTTTCTCATGTCATGTCTAGTTTCAAGGTCTATTTATGATACTCATAGTAGTCAAATGAGTATAGATACTCATTGTTTGTCACTTGGTATTTTAATTTTGCGTGATCTAAGGGTATTTTTAAAGAATCAATAAAAGAAAAGTTTGTATTGAAAAACTGAGTAAAGCACTTTTCAATCTATTAAATATATCATTTTTTCATACAAAGTTTCATTTCTTAATTCCTTAAACAATGTCATATGAACACTCTTTAACATTCTCCTTTAATTTTTTATGATTTACAATTTAGACCTTGTTTTTATTTTTTTGTTCCGCATACTAATATTATAATTTTGGCCCAACATCCGAACCCTAGAAGTGTCTCGCCATTGTCCGTCTTCCACCAGCAACCTCTCTCACCAACCAGATGATGAAAGGGGAGCTTTCGAATCAGAACCTTCGTGCCTTTCTAGTAGAGCTGGGTATACGGATCGGTTCAGGCCAGTCCGGTCTGCATTAGTCCGCACTTAGACGGACCGGACTGGAATAATCCGCAAAATAAATGAACTTGTATTTGTCAAGTCCACGTCCAATCCGCGTAGTCCACAGATTAAATGGACCGGTCCACGAACTCAAAAAAAAATAGAGGAGCAAATTTTGTAGGTCAGCTCTAAATTTTATTTATTTGTTTATTTTCTTTAGTTAAAACCTTTTTTATGCTACAAAAACTGAAATTGGTAAATGCAAAGTTAGAATATGACTTGCTTTAATAGCCTGCACCATTTTCATGCAATTTTATCTTAAAATTCTCCAAAGCAAGTAATATTTGACTGAAGTATATCAAACACGAGTACATCAAACACAATCCAAAACAATCTGATGTGTCACAAATTGGGTCCTAAATTCTTTGAGTACGTAAGTCCTCCTTATTCAGGATTTTTTTATATTGTGTAAGTCCACGGACTAAGTCCGTTTAGTTCACAGGTTAAACGGACCGTACTTAAAATGCCTGCATTTAAATGTACATGAATTTTGCCTAGTCCAGGCCCGCACGGGCTGCGGGTTAAGCGGACTGTCCGCAGACTCAGGTCCATATATCCTGCTCTACTTTCTAGTCCATTCGATCTTCCTCAAGTCAACGATTTCTGGCCCTAAGGTTGAAGCTTTTGGTGATATAGGTGAAACTGAGTTTGAGTCCTCCAAATTGAAAGATTTTAGGGAAAGTTTTAGAAAATTCATATTTTTTTTATGAACAGAAAATTCATATTTTATTATACTAACCTGTTAAACCGGTTGCCTGTGATGCATGGCAAACATAGATTAATATTATTTTTTTTGGTAAAGACGTAGATTAATATTTTAATGGTTGGAGATTGATCCACACTCACTTGACCAAGGTGTGTAAGGTAAACAGACCCCTAATTTCATAGAAATATAATAACCCTTTTTTTTTTTGTGTGTGTAAGGGTATCTCAATCGATGGTTAGAGACTAATCCCTTTCAAGGTATTAAGATTATCGAAGTGAGTTTTATCTTTCCCAAACAAAATCTTTTTCATACATACGACACTAATTGACGCCTGACAACATGTTCAAGGAACTCAATTATCTACTAACTATGTCTGATCCAGTTGGCTGTGTGTTTTATCCCCCTACTTATTAGAGCATGAACCAATTCGGAGGCAACAAGGATATTGTCTATGTATGATGTGATATTTCTGCACAAATTCATTCTGGGATTTTGAAATAATACTAGGGAGAATTACTTTTAGGTTATGTTTGGAAGTTTAGAAGGAGATGGAATGGAAAGATAAAAATATACAACTTCACTATTTGAAAGTTTGAAGGGAGATCCCAAACCCCCCAATTTGGAGGATATGAAAAAATGAAAAAATGAAAGGTATAGGGTGGTTCGAGTTCCCACCCTCAACCATCCCACTCCATTAATGAAGAAACTCCCAAATAATGGGTTAAACATTTTCTACCATTCCACTCCATTACTAACCATCCCACTCCATCCTCCCAAACATATTAGCCTATTAGCTACAACCTTACTCATAAATTAATAATCTCATACAAGTCATTAAAAAGATAGGCCTATACTTACCGAGTCATATTCTTTGGATTTAGTATTTTTTGTGCTAGAAAAAAATTAGTATTCACCTCATATAAATTCTCACCAACATTCAAGTAATAAAAAAATGTCTGAGTATAATACCAAAAAAAAAAAAAAAAAGCAATGTCTGAGTACTTGCTCCCCAATAATGTCCTAATACTTCTGATTAATCCCAGCGTACGATCAGGACCTGAGGCCTTGGTAGCACCAATTTGAGAAAGGGCTGCCTTGATTTCCAAATTAATAAAAGACATGAAAATAAAATAATAATATTAAACATATTATATATTATTTTTTTACGAACAAACATATTATATATTATTAATATACCTCTTATCTGATGATATATAAGCTTACTCCACTTGTTAATTAAATGATAGATTTCGTTAACGGTGGCACCAGTTAAGAGGAAATATTTGCAGTTATTGTAGCTAGAAGTATGTTTTCCCCTTTGGGAACAAGACCATAGAATTACTCTATTAAGCAAATTTAATAAGAAGTTTGTTTAGACTTTAGAGCACATTATCGAATCAAAAGATTAATTCGTAGCTGAAAATGGTTTGAAATCTAAACTTAAATAGCCAGTCCTAATTGCAGACGTGCTTACCTATTTGTGAAGAGATAACAAAAACTTCCATCCGTTCCCATTGTGAGTGGAAGCAGCGTTTCCCCATTTGGACAGTTTCAAAAGTGCAAGCTAATCCGCTGCCTTTACCTTTTTCCTGTTTGACCACAGACCGTGTGCCGTAAGGCAAAAGGCACTGAACACAAAAAATAAAAATATAGCGTCTGTGAATACTAAACCATATAGCACAATCTAGTTGCCAACCTTTAGCATAATGAAGAATCTGTTATAACATGAATTTGCCAATTAGGGGGGAACCATATGAACCGTAGAGTCCAACTCAACCATCTTATTTTGAGAAAGCTTTGCACGTAATGGACATGTTAACTACTTCACTTCCACCACAATGATCCAGCTTCTAATGGTGATAGCTTTCTAGTCTTAGCTAGTACGGAAACATTTAAGGTCTACTTGATGCAATTGAAGATAGGGCAAATCCAAGGTTGCTGACCGTGGAAATTAGATGAAGTACGTACGTACGTATTCCTGCAAATTGTAGTTGAAGTTGTGCTCATAAATCACATTTCCAATTTCTGTCGTCTGTGAATTTCAGTTCCTTGTCAACCATGAATTCGATCGATCGTTTCCCTCTCACTTTGTCATCAAGCTAAAGATAATTATAAATTGATGTTGATGTTGATGTTGAAATTAAGGCCTCGCATAATGTCAACTTTTTTTTGAGGAGGCTTCTAGCTTGCATCTTAATAAAAATTATAGAAATGCTTCCTCAGTACTGATCATTGATTTAATACTAAATAAAATTAATGGTCCAGATGAGTGATCTGAAACCTATTCAACTGGTAATTTTGAAATGTAAAAAAACATCTCTAACGTTTTTTTTCCATTTGCTTCTTCACCTAATCCCTAACCCCAACCACGCCACCGATCGAACAAGCCGTCGGCACTGCGAACTGTCACCCACCTTTATCCACCTCTACATCTGCGCATCACTAGCCAACAAGACAGAGCTTGCCAAGAAACGTGCATGCTCACAACAGAACCGGCGGACCAGGACCACAATAGAACAATTATGTGACGGTTTGTTGACAGATCTTCTGCCAAGATGGTGCAACGTGTTCATAAAATAGTCAAACAATAGATGGTGCGACAATTTGCGGAGATGATAAAAATGGCTGCAGAGACACTACCTCAAGTGCGGTGGTTTGCAGGTAACAACTCAACAACGGTAGTGTGACGACGGTTGATAAAAAAACATGGCAGAGAAGAGAGAAAATGAAAGAATTGATAGAAAACTAGAAAGCAAAATTTACTGAATGAGAAAAAGTGATTACATCAACCTAACTATGTGACTCATATACAATGGGAGAAAGTAACTAACTTGTAACTAATTACTAACTACCTCAATTATCTCTAATAGCACCCCCATAAGCTGGAGGATACGTACTTTGCATTAAGATCTATAAACGAGGTGCAGCCCCGAAGCCCCGTTGTTTTTATACAGGGCATTAAGACCTCACATAAAGCACCTAATTATCTCGTTAATAATGTTTAAAATTGTTAAATAGAGATGGCAACGACCCCTCATTTCCCGTCCTTGACCATTATTTTCCTCCTTGTCTCTGTCCATCATGGGGAGTATTTCTCCATCATCCTCGTTCTTAGCCTCCTCGTGGATCCCCACGGAAAGAGAAAACTGGTAGAAGAGACAGGAAAGTTAAGTTTTAACATAAAGACATTTTTATCCTTATAGCAATTATGATAGTTTTATCTTATTCTTGAAGTTATATAAGGGTAAAGTTGGCATTGCACTAAATTTTCTCTTCTTCTCATAGAAATTTCTTCAAAAATGAAGATACTTTCTTTTGGTGAGTCCCACTTAAAAAACTTCTTTCCTCTCTTCTTTCTTTGCTTATCCAAACAGTGGAAGTTATCCTTTTCCACTCAACTTCGCTTTCCCTCACTTCCCTCTCCCCAATTTCTAGCCTTCCAAACGATGCATTGAAGATTGGTCATAACTCATAACATTTAAATTGATAATATGGGGGAGGCTTTATAAACTTAAAAAATAATAAAAAAATGAATAAATACTCAATTTGATTCCTAAAATTATAGGATCGTATCAACTTAGTCCCTCATATTATCAATATTCTAAAATGATCCCTGGAATTGCAGAAAGTTAATTAGATTTGCCCCTCCGTTGGTATTTGCTGGACTATGATGACATTAAGTTGATAATGTCATGAATATATTTGAAACTAAGTGAATAATGTCAGAGATGTATTTGCTAACGGATTCAAATGGAGGGACGAACCTGATTAATATTTTACAATTTCAATGATCATTTTAAAATATTGATAATATGAGGGAATTAAATTGATATGATCCTATAATTTTAAGAATTAAATTGTATATTTACTAAATCAAAAATCAAAGTATGGTTGAAATTCAATGCGTGAATCACATCAAATCAAAATCGTATGTGACTGATTATTTTTTCTGGCATCGTATTGATGCCTTCGTTCATCACACCACTAAATATTATTATGTCACTTCACTTGCATTTCTTCCTTCTGTCAGTCAATCAATCCGAAGTCAAAGGGCCTTTGCTGGCGTGAGTCGATCAAATCATAAAATGGTCCGATCAAACTCCAGCTGAGAGGATCGAGTTAAAACATTGGCATTTCTAGGCAATTTTAATGTGCACCCGTAATTTGAATTTAGACTTTTCTGATTTATTCTATTATTATTATATAAAATGACTGGTGCATGGTTTCTTTTTTCCAATTGTTAATCCAACATGTACGTAATTAATATGTGCAATGTAAAAGCATATTTTTTTTATATTAAAAAATGTATACATTTTTAATTAAAATTATACATCTTTTTGTGTATACATGTAACTCTCGTATATAATTACTGTTAAAAACAAAGTAAAAAACTTATCTTCTGAAGTTGAGCATAGTCTGACATAAAATTATTATCATAGTTGCGGTGGCGGATCTAGGATCCGAAATCAGGGAGTCAATCTATTTTTAAAAAGGATAATTTATTTTTAAAAAAATTAATAAAAATTACTATTAAACATATGAAGAAAAAGACATAAAATTTTAATATATATAGTCAAATAAATTATATATATCCTCTATGTGATTTCATGTTTTGAAATCATTGAATAATCAGTTCATTGCTGATGTTATTAAACACATCTCTCTCAATATAAGTCACAAAACAATCATTCATCCATGCATCTCTCATTCGATTACACAACCTATTTTTCACAATTTTTTCTTTGAGGAAAATTATGTTGAGTAGGTTGGCACTGTCCTCTTTGTAAATAGGTTCGTCGTATCTTATCTCTTTGTAAATATGCAGAGGAAGAATATAGTAAACACAGTCATATAACAATAGAGTAAACAATTTGATTCAAAACCCTAAACAATTCAAAGCAAATTAGAGGACCCTAAACAAGGCAGAGTGTGTGAGAGAGTGGGTCAAAGGGTCAAAAGGTCCAATGACATGGGTGCAATTTTTTACAACTATGGGGGCATTTTTTTTTTTACCTAGGATATTAGTAAATGATTTTAAAAATCCAGGGATTCAAGTGCACCCCCTGGACAACACACAGACCTACCCCTGCATGCCTGCATATTTTGAGGATAATACTCTAAATAACTCTTTTTTTTTATACAAGAAAAATATATTGATCGATAGTACAAAGGATACTCTAACCCATATAAAAGAAGAAGAATACAAGAGCAAGAATAGAAGGAAAAAAATGGGAGCAAGGCCTAAGTAAAATTAATACTCCTTCTAACCAACATCACACTATATGATTTACTATAGTCCTGACCCAAAAAGGAACAATTATCCATCAATCCATTACAATAACTCATTTATTTTAAAGTTAGTTTGACTATAAATGTTATTTTTGTGTCACATATGATCTTTTATATATATTATATGAGCTATATATTTTAAGTGAGAGGTAATATGAGTGAATTTTGATTATTATATTTTATTTGAATGATTAAGATTAGAACATAAATGGATGTGACATTTTTAAGTGATCATATGACATTTTACGTAATTTTTGTATAACTAAAATTCACTTCTCTTACAGCCCGCACATGCATGCACACTCCCCCGTGCATACATACACACACATAGGTATATACTTTATCAAAAATAAATTAAACACACACACACACAAATATATATATATATATAATTTAAAATGTGAAATCAATGAATATTAATCATTGAATCTTATTTGAGTGGTCAATATTAAAAGATAAATGCGTATGACTTTTTAAGTTGTCATGTGACCACTAAACAAGTCTTAATCTTAATCATTCATATAGGATTGTATGATTGTTTGTTGAGATACAAATTTACTGGGATAAACATAATGATTTATGTCAGCAAAAAATTAGATCTTGTTAATTAATAATTATTTCCAATTTTCTTCCTTAATTTCCAAGGTTGAAGTTTTGACATAGCATAGGGTACTAATTAACAGTGATTCTACAAGGAAAAAATGGTTATAACAGGTATCAACTTCCAACTGCTTTGTGCTTTTTCCAAAGACATCATTGCCCTGTAGAATGTTCAAAAAAAGGTGATGGGAGGCCATATAAATAACAAAAATTATATTCAGCTCCATGTGACCACTATAAAAAAAGTTGGTTCATATCATGCCTACACCCTCAATCCAACAGGAGAAAAGGGAGGCTGAAGCATGAGAGTGGTTCCGTGAATGAGTGGAACCTTTAGCGAAAAAGGTAGACTTCATACATTCCAAATCCATGAGAGCAATCAACATTATACATGAGCATGAGTCACTTTTTTTTCTCTTCAGTTGCCTTTTAAATTTTAATTAAGGCAAATTCATTGATCCTCATACTTCATTTTGTATGACTTGGAATAAACTTCTTCTGTTAAAGCTTGGAACCACTTGGGAAACTTTTCACAGAAGCATCAAAGGTAAATATCAAATTACAAATATTGGCATCCACTTTTCATTCATAAGAGAAAGAAGTACTCATATTTTTCTAGTTCTGTTGATCTAACTAGACAGTGCTGGCAGAGGACCCTCAATTTATCTTCTACAGCTTTTTGGGTCATTGAATTTGGATCCATCAACTAAAATTTATAGGCTTAGAGAAAAAGGCCAAAGGTAACAAAGAAACAAGAGAGGAAAATGGACAACAGATTTATACTGTAAATGGGAATTACAAGCATCTACCAATTACCATTGTGGGTTCTCTTTAGCAAAAGGTAGGGTTGGAAGCAAACATCAGTCACCCTAAAGTAGAGTGAGAGATGAGAACAAAAAGATATTACCTAATATAGCTAGAGTATTTCTGTTGATCTTCAATATTCTTAAGCTTTGGTAAAAAAAAAAGGGGCTACTCACTTTTTAAAGAGGGCCAAGTACTAATGCTTCCTTTTGTTTAGTAGTATTTCATGACATTTCTATCAGGTTGTTGCACAAACTAATTGCCATTTGCTACAGAATCTAGTTAAATTCGTTTTAATTGAAAGGCTAATTTTTCAGAATTGAGGGTATCATCCATGATTAAGTAGAGGACTGAAACCCTCCTCAGAACGATTGATTTTATGGGAGTGGAAAAAAATCCTGCATTTGTAAAAAATTTAAAACATTCAAAACATATAAAAGAAAAAATGAATACCTAACTGTTTGAAACTAGAACTGGATATTCAACATAAGAATTCTGGTAATCTGACCAATATATTTGGACATATTACAAGCTGCTGAATTTGCTAACATTAGAAACACAAGGATCTTGTTGATCCTAAATATTTGAAACTCAATTGGTGCCAAAAAACAAAAGAAAGAAAGAAAAAATATGCAATTTTTCTGAAACTATTTGAGTAGACAGGAGTCCACGATAGGTCTAGTTCATTAAGTTACATACTTACATCATGGAATGGGCTCAAAATCGTATACTTCAAGCATTTTAGGTGGCATTAACATTAACAATTGACTTGATGTTAATGGCAGCTTTAAATGTTCCCAATGAGTTAGTAAGGCCGTTAATACCGGATAGTTTATGTCTTAGTTCTCAATTCTGATGGAGCTGCTTAAACAAGAGCAAATTTGTTGCAGTCCCCTTATTCTTTGAATTCAATTTAGTTCCCATTCGAGCTAAACTTTCTATTTAAGCATGTGGTGGTGAAAGCTAGCACTTGAATCGGTTGAAATCCTACAATAACTTGAAGACAAAGAAGGTAAGATTGTGACAACCTACATACTATGCATTTATGAGATTAGGTCTTGCATTCAAGAACTGCAACGCGTAGCATCATTTGAAAGCCCAATAGAGAATCATGTAATTGCTTTGTGGTCCCCTTTCTGCAAAGAATATATTACTCCTTAAAGGAACTGCTTCTTGTACTTTGCTTCCGTTCCAACTTTACAATAAAAAATGATATTCTCGTCTAATAGTCATTCTCCCATAAATTTATATATCATTTCACAAAAGCATTTGATTTTGAAGTTGTAATTATATGTATATATTAAGAGAAAATAATTACAGGAAATTAATTATGATAATGATGACTTCCGCTTTTTGTTGAGACATTACTTTGAAATACAACGTTATAAAGCTCAACAACATTGAAGAATTGAACTATTTGTACAAGAACTAAACTATGCTATGCTTGATAGAGTTTTTATTTTCTGATGAATCGAAATTTTTTGACAAAATAGGTTGATTGGTCCTATATGTTTATTTAATTTTTCACATTGATCCCATAATTTTTTTTTTCTTTCAAATTAATCTTATACGTTATATTCTGTTTCCACGTTAGTCCTTTTCGTCAATTTCGACTTAACGCCCTTAGTTTTGAACTGACATGGCTATGATATTAGTGCGACACGTGGCTCTTAATCTGACGCCATAAGGTCGAAATTGACGGAAATGACTAATGTTGGAAACAAAACATAACGTGTAGGATCAATTTGAAAGGAAAAAAACTTATGGGACCGATATGTAAAATTAAATAAGCGTATAAGACTAATCAATCTATTTTGCCAAATTTTTTTGATGAATAACTTGATAGAGTTAAACGAGAGAGATTTTAAAGAAAAATAAAGCAATTAATTACTTCCTCCTGGTTACATGTTTTATTAAAATTAGGAGAAAGAAAAGGGTGGGGGGGGGGGGGCAATGGAATGGGTTCTCAGAACTTCTCACACATTAACAATAATAAAAGGGGACCTCCTCCTCCTCCCTTGTCCTCCCTTTCTGTGCTCTTTCCCCTTCCTCCCAAACAGGCCCTTAATCAGAGACTTCTCATAAGGCATCGAAGCACTAATTTCAAAAATTATTTTTCATGTATACCACCACTTCTTTTGCATAATTGGTTCACATTGAAAACCATGCATAACCAATAATTGAGAGCTCTATATATGCCCACTGATGACACATGCATATCTTAACTTTAGCATTTGGATGGCTGAAAGCAAGAGGCATGTGGTACCACTTACCCTCAACCTGTGGTCCTCATGGCAGATATGGGCGAGATTTTCTTGTTGTGAAACATAACGAGTTTGACCCATGAGGAAATGGGTTATCCCTCATGTCTTTCCATTTCAGAGCTAAATATAATTAGAATTGAAGCTATGAGTAGAAGGTGAGTTGGAATGTTTAGAAAAAGGCTAAGCAATTTGCGCCAGAGCAACGAAAAATAAAAATAAATATATTAACATGGGAATCACTTGTCCTGCGCAAGACGGAAATCTTGACAAGGATTGGTATTTGGTCCTATGGTGTCAACATGCATGGTGGTACTTTTCAATTCCTAAGCACCTGGATATAGAGACTATCCATAGAACATTCTACCAATACCATGAGGTATTGGTGCACATTTTTGTTAGTCTTATGTACTAAGGTGTAAACTTGAGAAGATGAGGTAAGATGAGGGCAAGGAAACCGTGCAAATATTCCAATAAGGAAAGAGTGAGTAGTAATGTAAGGAAATTGAGATGTATTAATCTAGGATGAGACCGTTTAATTTGTGCCTCAAATATTAATTTGCCATCTAAAGATAATGCTAATTTTCTAATGCTCTAACCTTAGTTTTGTTCTTTCTACTTGTTCAGTTAATTTCCAACGCCCAAGTGAGTGAGATTGGCCCAAAGGATGGATCTTTAGGTGAAAGGTAGAGTTTAACTACTTAATTATTCGTACGGCCTTTCCATAATGGGCAGAGGGAGGCAAGGAAGAGATAACACATGGTGGGTACCTTGCTTTGAAGACTAGTGTCCAATCTTTTATTTATTTGTTAAGTAAATTATTTTGAGGGGAGGAGAAAATATATAAGTATGCATCATTAGGAGCATATACATATATAAAATAGGCCTAGCTTGCCAACTGCTGAAAATTGCACTCAAAAGACTGTTTTTCTTTGTCATTAAAATGTAAAAAGCAGGATAGCAACATGGTAAAGATTTTCCAAGCTTCTCTTTAAATGATGTATCACAGTACCAGTCGCGGAGAGGAAAGGCAAACGAAAAGAAGCCGTTGAAATAGTGCAACATATCAGCCTTCATGAAAATACTGCTAGTCTACCATATCCAGCACTTCTCAATCAAGCACTTGTGTTTAACTTGTTAGTGTGCAATATAACGGTTGTGAAATCTGACAGCCGTCAAAAGTATGTTGAGAAATGATATATTATATATTATATATTTTTTTATAAGTGAAAATTATATTATATATTATATATTATTATATAAATAAATAAAAATGTTTAAGTGAGGGTTAATAATATCTACCATTACAAGAAAAAATGTCATTATCGAAAGCCAAAAATCCTTGGAAATGCCCTAAAGTCGTCGATAAAGGCCCTTTAACGACGGACAACCAACAACCCAACATCTATCGGAAAGAAGCTCCTCGGTAATGGATACCGATGGCTTCATGCAAAAGACAATCAGTACATACTGACAGAAAAAGTCGTCGATGCTGTCGTAGGTAAATATCAACGAAAGAAACCGTCAGTGATGCCACGACAACTACCGACGGTCAAGCTGTTGATACGCTCGGTCAGCTGACTAGGTTGCGGGATTGTTGTTGCTACATTTGCTACAACGCCGCAAGCATCTGCTATATCATCACCGTCATCTGAAGATGCTCCAAGTCCCTTTGTTGCTCACGCAGCTCTACAGTGGCTAGTCTACGCTTCAACTTGGCAATCTCGGCGAGTGCGGCGACTGCCGTTGGCGAACTCTCCAGCACAGAGATCGAAGAGGCGCGACGACCCTTTCCGATAGTTATCGAGAAGGTCTCCAGCACCATACAGACGGCTCTTTTTCTTGCCACCAACAACCTTCGCCCAAAAATGCAGCGCAAGCCGCTCCTTCTACTCGGGGTCAACAGGGGTGGATGGGGAAGAGGCTCATGTCTGAGACCTAGCCTGAGTCATCCACGTCTCAAACTTTTCATGTTATGCATAATCAAACTTAATTTTTCCTTATTTTCATTCATATCGTTAATGCACATTAATATTTTACACAAAAACGAAAAAATGCTAATAAACACACACACACACACACACACACACACACAGATGGTGGTGGTGGTGGTACAGTGGTGGTCCGGTGATGAGACAGAGATAAAGACAAGGTGGTAGTCTGGTAGCGGTTGCCGGCGCGATGGGGAGGCGCGCGCACACACACACACACAGAGAGAGAGAGAGAGAGATGGTGGTGGTGGTACAGTGGTGGTCCGGTGATGAGACAGAGATAGAGATAGGGTGGTAGTCTGGTAGCGGTTGCCGGCGCGATGGGGAGGCACAATGTTACACACACACACACATACACAGAGATGGTGGTGGTGGTGGTACAGTGGTGGTCCGGTGATGAGACAGAGATAGAGACAAGGTGGTAGTCTAGTAGCGGTTGCCGGCGCGGTGGGGAGACACGATGTTCCTCGCACACTGAGATTGAGAGAGGAGAGGTGGAGGAGAGAAACAATGAAGTGAGAGGGAAGCATCACTGTGCACGAACTTCCCTTACCAACTGGCTAGGCCGTCAGTACCTCAAAAAAGAGTCATTACGTCCATAATACCATAGGACACTTACCGACGGGCTAGTCCCGTCCGAAACAAATAACAACAATACTGGCAGTCTAGCCCGTTGGAAACTCCGTGGGACAATTTTCACGTCTATTTGTGCCAAATTTATCGAAGGGACTATCGACGGTTTGTCCCTCGGTAGTGTTTATTCTTTTTGCCGACAGGCATGTCCGTTGGTAATCTGGTCAAGTATTAATTCGCATGTTACCGATGGACTAAGCCGTCAGAAATGCTCTTGTTACCGAAGGTTGTATAGTTGTCAGTAGAAGTCCGTCGGTATGCACACGTTTTCTTGTAGTGTATATTGAGACAAAGCTCACTTCGGCGATCTCTACGCCTCAAAAAGGATTATTATCCGACTATCGGCTGGGGATATCCTTAGTGTAAAAAAAAAACTACTTTTTATACTAACAAAAGTTAGAAAATAAACATTATACAATGTTCATAGTTTGATTGAAAATTTATATAATATGTATCATACTCATCAATTTTGCTTTCACTATTTCCTTTATATTTTATTTATTTATATTTTTAAAGTTTACTCATGTACTTCCTTCATCCCAATATATATGTCATATTTGTTTAAATCACACAGTTTAAGAAAAAATAATTAATGAAAGAAAGAGAGTGATAATTTTACTAAATTAACTTTATTAATCATTGATGTTTAACTATTGTCATAAATGCAAAATTGAGTATTTAAGGGTACAATTGATAGAAAGCATTTAATATTACATTGAAAGAGAAAATGATATATATTTTGGGATAATTTTTTTTGTAAATGTAATATATATAATAGAATGGAGGAAGCATCTTAAAAAAATACTCACATAAACATGTCCCACTTTTAGTATAACATGTTTATTGGCCATAAAATGTTTGCAATGTTAATTGCACCAAAAAATTTATCCCATAACTCTCATCGTCATTACTTTTATTCTCTCTCTCTGTTTTTTCTTCACTATTAGTGAATAGTGACATGTCTCAAAATTATGAGTCACATGTGGTTGACGTTTATTTTTCTTTCTTTCTTTGCTTTTTCTTCTTCTTTTTTTCTTTCTCACTAATTTTGGATAAATGTTACCTACCTAACTCAATTATGTAGCTTAATGCTTGCTTATGTTAGAGATACACCAGTATGCTTGAACTTTGTAGTGCGAACCTTAGGAAATCTAAAATTTTCAGACTAACACCCTATTCCACAAAGCATCCCCTTTCCTCACATGAAAACATAGTGATCTTCAACTCTTCAAGTTTTTATAAGCAACAGGTATATTAAATAAAAAACACAAAAGATACTTTAATCCATATACAATGACAAAAACAATAAGAGATCCTATGTAAGTAAAATACTGTATCCACCAAGAAATAACAATATTAATATTACAAATGTCTAGACCCTAAACTTTTAAAGATCCTGAAACAATAGGAAACCTGGTATAGAAAATATCTTTTTTTATAAGCAAAAGAATATATTAATATTGAGTAAAAGAAATATTCTAATCGGTATACAAAAAAAAAAAGTCAAAAAGGAAGACACTATGTAAAAAATCATACTGCTTCTATCAAAGATCAGTAAAATATGTTTACATAAATCTATCCCCAACCAATCTGAACATACAGAGAATTAGAAAATAAAAATAAAAAAATAAAACCCTAAAACCTTGCACAACTTATCCAGGAACCATATTCCCTTTTGTATAAAAAACTTGTTGAATTCTCAGTACCCAGCAACTGTAGCAGAAAGCTTTAACCACCACCTTGAATCTTCAAACTCCAAATTAATCTAAAACCAATTCGGTGATTGCAGGGCCAAAAAAAACCACACGAGAAACATCATACATTAGCCCATGACTTCAGGGAAAGAATCACACTTCAAAAATCCATGATTGCTTAATCTCAGTTGAAAAAACTTCAAATATTTGCGGTTAAAGGGTCAACACAAAGAGTATGTCACCACTTCCTGTTAGAGTAAAAATAAGCCTTAATCCTTAATTGGTTCCCCGTCTCACTTGGTTGCCATTGAAAACCACAAATAAAAACAGATTATTGTGCCACCAAAAGACTCCCGATAATAGCTAGCATGTCTAGAGAGAGCTAAAATTCTCTCAGGTGAATGCCTTGGTACAGAAAATGCCTTATATTAGGTAGAACCAAAAAAAAAACTTAGCCAAGCCTATGTACACCTAAAAACCAACTTTACCCATCACAAAACACTTCTGCTGCACAAACATAGCTCAACCGACCTCAACCAAAAAGTAAGCTCCTTTGAGTGACAACTTGAATCCTTTAACAAGTATTCTTATAATTTATAACATTCAAGTGAAGTAGTTGGCAAAGGAAGACTCATAGACCTTAACCCATTGTCATCTCTCTATTGTAATGGGTGTGCTGTGTGTGTGAATTTTTTATTTTAATTGCAATATACGTCTTGTTTCTAACTTTCATATTGCTCGAATATGATTAACGTAATTAAAGGATCGCTAACTAACATTAAAGCCGAATAAACTCAATAACTCGATTATCACTCTTATTATTTGTTTCACCCGTGTGATTGCATTTACTTCTACGTACGGTCAGGGCCGACCCAACATCTATTGAGGCCTAAAGCAAATTCTGTTATGACGCCTTTTAAAAAATTAAATTATAGGAGTTGATCCCTGAACCTTACAGTTAATGGTAATTTTTTATACCAAATGAATTAACTTATGTTTGTTGATATATGAAACATATCAAAAAGATAATATGAAAAAAATACAAAATGCGCTTTTTTTTAAAGAAACATTTGTTTTTTTGAGAGGCCTAAAATAAGGGTTTGGACCATTTTATGTTTGGGCCGGCCCTACGTAGGTATATATGGGAAATAATATAAAGTTTTAGCAAGATAAGTGGTCGGGTATGTCTCCCTTTAAAGATGTTTTTCCCAGATTGTTTCAAATTGCGACGAATAGTAATATCTCAGTGGCTAATTCGGGTGTTTGGCAAGGTGATAAGTGGGTATGAACTTGGAATTGGAGGTGCCCCTTATTCGTTTGGGAGGAATAGTTGTTGGGTAAATTTTAGAATTTATTATCTGCTGTCACACCTCTAAAGGATGAATGGGATAAATGGATTTGGTTGTTTGATGGTTCAAACACTACAAGAATTCTGCATATTACTGACGGGCTCGACACCGTCGGTAATATTTCTTTTACCGATGAAAACATCCGTCGATAATGTGAGAAATTCAAAACGCCACATTTTACCGGGAAAAAGAGATTACCGACGACCAATTCTGTGGGTAACTTTGACGAGGTAAACCGCGAAAATTTGCATTGGACGATTATCGACGGAATAACTCATCGGTAATATCTTTTTTAATTGCTGTCAGTAATTTGGTAGAAGTTTCCGATGGATTTTCAGTCGGTAAGTCTAGAATTAAATGCGCGAACTTAACCCACATTACCGATGGGTATTTCTGTCGGTAATGTACAACGGTCTCAATTTACCGACAGATTAATCTGTCGATATTTTCTATTTTTGTATAACCCGCGAAGCCCTCCTCCCTCACTTAACTTTCCCTCTTCCATCTCTCTGATCCATTGCTCTCCTCTCCTCCCACCACCGCGCAACTCCTCCCTCCCACCATCCTCGGCGACGCTCGCTCCACCGCACCGGTACGCTCTCCTCTCCTCTCCTCTCACTGTTTTCTCTGTTGATGCACAACCACCGCGAGCAGAGGCACAACCACCGCACCCTCCGCACCTCCGCCTAGGGATGGCAAAATTACCCGCACCCATGGATAACCGCATGGATTACCTGTAGTGGATAGTAAATGGATACATATTGGATGGGGACGGGGATCATAGTACCCGCCGCACAGATACCCACATATTCATAATAACTATTTTTTATTAAATATATAATATATATTATGACAATTTCTATCACTTTGAGATGAAATAAACTTTGTTTCTGTATTATTTCATACATTTTAGTGGTTAAACTCATAATAATATATTTTTTTAAATACATATAGTATATTATATAATGTTAATATAATATATTGCTATATTATATTGTATAATTTTATTTTTTTACAATTATTTTAAACTCGTAAATACCCACGGATATCCATAGATACCCGCTACCCGCATAAATATTCATGGATATTGACGGGGATGGATGCGGGGAAAGCATTACCCGCACCCGCCCCGCCCCATTGCCATCCCTACCTCCGCCAAGACCACCACCGCACGCCCCTCTTCATAGCTGTCACTGAGCAGAGGCAGAGGTGAAAGCCTATTCTCCTTCCTTCCTTCCTTCCTTCTTCTTCTTCTTGCTTCCCTTTTCTGGGATCAATATATGCGTCTTACTTACATCTTGAGACAACTCATTTTTGTTCTCATTATTTCAATAACTACATGTTGGGAGCGAGAAACATTAGGAACGATGTGGAAACTGATAGTGGAAGACATCCATCATCCCTATCAGTATTCCACTAGCCTGGTCGTAAAGCTGTGAGTGAGACAATTCACTGGTTAACCGACACAGAGTGGAACTCTGCCCATTGTCATGTATTGATCAATTGAACTGAAGTTAAGCCATATCTTGAGTATGTATTTCAGAACACTTCATCATAGATTGTATTTATCTTCATAATATGTCCTTACATTTATTGATCATTTATTCCATTTGATTAGCGCATTCTTACAATCTCATCAAATAAGTGAACAAGATGTTTCTGCTTGAATAAATAGAGATTTTCCTGCTTGGTTCAGGGATCAAGTAAGTGTACTAAAAATTATTTTTCTTATCCATTATATCTTAATAGTAATATATTATTTATCAATTGACTTACATAAGTAGGTTGAACAAGAGGAATTAAATGCTCGTAACCAACACTTAAGGGAGTTGGCGCTTGATCCTATGACTTGTGTAAAAGAATGGCACATATTCTTTGTTAACAGGTACAATTTTCATACACATGCATGGAGCAAGGGAAAAGAAAAAATAAATAGTGGCGTTCATGTATAGGGTCTAACAGAAGGAGGGGAAGACGATCTCTACGGAGTTATTCAACACATATTCGAGTTAGAGTACAATACTTCGTCTTATCCTAAGAGAGTTGTGGTGTTTTATTGTCACTGGTTTGATCCATCAAGATTAGGTACAAGAGTTGATCCAAAGTATAATATCGTTGACATTCGTATGGATAAAAGATATCAATTGTTTGATCCGTTTATCATTGCACAAAATGTAAGGCAAGTGTATTATATCCTTTATCCAGCAATGCGAACGGACAAACGTGGTTGGTGTGTGGCTATCAAAAAGAAACCAAGGGGTCGTATAGAATCCGACGAAGCAAAGGATGAAGTGCCTTACCAAGTGGACGAACCTTCACATGTGAGTGAAGTTATTGATGTTGAGCATATAACTGGCTTGCAAGACTTCGAAGCTGATGCCGAAGAAGTGGACATTGATAATATGTCATCCATCCAACAAGACCGAATAGATGGAGATGAAGATGTCGAATGGGAAGAATTTCCAGAATAAGATCAAGATGCAGAATTTCAAGATGATGATGATGTCTCAGATTCCAAATAGGTTTAAGCAATTTAGATACATGTGCTTTAATTTAATTTTGTATTGACTCGTGTTTATGTTAATCACGATGATTATTAATATTATGTCTTTCTTGAGTTGTTTTTATTTAATATATGTGTGTGTGTGTGTGTGTGTGTGTGTGTGTGTGTGTGTGTGTGTATGTTGAATTAAAGTCCACTCATGCAATATCCTATATAGACATGTCATCTGGAAAAGGCCACCCCCTCGACACCTGCCGTCAGGTGTTGATAAGGGGGAGGGTAAGAAGCCTCGTTACCAGCTTCGGTTTCGTTCGTTGAGACCCACTCCATCAGCAGCTAATGCACCGACCCCTCACCCATCAGCTGGACTGACGACATCACCAGCTGGATCGATAGCATCACCAGCTACTACACCGATGCCATCCCCACTACCTATTGCACATCATCATCCCCAGCTGCTACGTTGATGCCATCTCCACTACCTACTGCACCATCATCATCCCCAGCTCCTAGACCGATGCCATCCGCTATAGGTCTCTGTTGAGTTCAAATCACAGTTAAGGGCAGTGTACCCTGTTGCAGAAGTAATATAGGACGGAAGTCCAGATAACGTACCCAAGAGATTAATTTGATATAATAATGATAAAACAAGTACTGAAATAGAGAAATTCTTATGCTATTTAGACTAATAAAGAACTTGGAAAATAAATAAGAATAGAGCAGTATTAAAGATAATCGTAAAAGAGTAAAAAGAGAGTTTAGAGATCAAGAGTAAAGAGCCTAGAGTTGTGGTTTCACTTGTGCTTTCGATACCCCCCAAATCCTAATTCTATTTAGTTTCGCAATTGCTTTTTGAATACAATTCCCTCTACGAAAACTATTAATTGTTTGTCAAGCAATTAATATTATTTTCCCCAAATAAACCCAATGGTTGTCACACAAAGATCTTAAGTGATTAGAAAGCATTAAGTACAAAGAAGTTGAATGATTGAAATGAATAAATCACGTTTTCGCAAATCTAGATATTAAATCTCGGTTATCCAATAAGTCTATCAATTTAATTGGACTTGATAGCAAAAATGTCAATCAATTGATTATAAGCATACAAATGGTGAGCAATCCTAGTATGAGATGAAGAACGATAGAATAACACTATTCTAATAATAACTTTAAAACCAAATAGAATTGAATTAAAGCTAAGACATGGCGAAAGGAGTTTCTACTAACACAAGATCTACCACAACTCTAGTGGTGAAATTAGCTACTCATAGTAATAGAGAAAACTAAAATCAACAAAGGGAAACGTATCCTAAATAGTTGAAGAGGGAGAAGTTGTCTCCCACTTAACCTTCAGGTGCTAAATCCTACTCTAGAAATCAAAACTACAGAATAAAACTAAAACAAGAGTCTAATACTCAAAGAAATAAAGAGATGAAAGAAAGTACAAAAGATTTAAAGATGAAAAGATTAAAAGATGATCTTAGAGTGGCACAGAGGGCCTTTATTTATAACACAATGCGGACAAGGCCTTGATTCTAGTCTTCTGTTTCACTTGGCACAGGCGTGCTCATCACTCAGCACGGGCGTGCTCTTCACTCAGCACGGGCGTGCTTTTCAGTATATTAGGCCTTACTGACTTCGTAAATCAGCGTTCTAGTGCACGGGCGTGCTCTTCAGTTGGCACGGCCATGCTATTTGCGATTGGGGTTATGCTATCTTCTGCCTGACCTTTCTAACTTCGTAAAACAACGCTCTAGCGCACGGGTTAAAGCACGGGTGTGCTCTTCATCTGGCATGGCCGTGCTCTTTGGGATTGAGGCCGTGTTAGCTTCTGTTAGGTCTTTCTTCACTGAGTCAGCCCTTTCTTCAATAGGGCATGGCCGTGCTCTGGTGTGGCATGGCCGTGCTAAGTCTTCAAAGGTCAGTTTTGACTATTTTTGTAAGGCTTTGTTTGGATGTACGAGTTTGGGTGGTGGGCACGGGCGTGCTCTATCATGGCACGGTCGTGCTAACATCAGAACTTCAGTATTCTGCCCATTTTAGCTTTAAAACCTTCTCTTTTCTTCAAAAGTCCATCAAACTGCCTCCGAACGTCAATTCTGTCAAAACTTAAGTAAAATGGTGAAATACAATAGCATTTATCTTTAAAAGCATCAGAATTTGACCCAAGTACCCCCTATAAAATACACAGAATTGAGGTTCATCAATCTCGTGTTTATGCCAACTCTAGCGTTGGTTGGATGTGGCCGGGGGCAAGAAGAAAGGGCGGATTTACGGTACCGGAGACCTCGCTCGTGGTTTCCGACGAGGAGATCCCAGCCTCACGCAGTCGTCACATTCATTCTCCAATCACTCTCAGGATTTAGAGGAGCTGGACTTGCTGAGACAGCGATTGGCTGCCTGATAGGCTCCGGGAAGTGTACCAGATCGAAGCAAGTAATAATAAAACGGTGAGAAACCGAGTATCGAACTCAGGGATTGGGAGACCAAGTACCCCTTCGCAAAATCAACAACTATTTAGACTTCAATAATTTGATTTGAAAGGAAAATAAAGAAAACTAAAAGAAAATAAATATTTATGGATTTTTGAATTATTTGATTAGAAAAATAAAATAAAATGATGAAGAAACAATGAGAGAAAATTCGAGGAATCTGATTTCACCAACGCTATGAATATAGATTCCTCATAGACAAGGAATCCTAATCCCACTTAGTTTGGTTCAGTTATATCAATTCTTCCTAATCTCTTAATCAACTTCTAATGTCAACCAAGAATCCTAACTTATTTTAATGTCTGGGTTAGAGCATACTAAAATTTATCCCTTGATATCTAATCAACTATATCTCTATGATGATTATTTATCAAAGAATTTATTAAGATCTATGATTCTCTATAGCAGTTGCATAATGCTCCTACGGTATATCTCTATCCGTATTAACCCTATGGTTTTATCTCAATACCCTTGACACATAAATCTCCTCTCGGTCTCATTATGATTAGCCTATCATCTAATTGGTGATCAAGCAATTAGAAGCATTAAGAACGGAAATAAAACACAAATAGAGAAGAAGAATAAATTAAGAAAAACTGAAATAAATCACCAAACTGTCATGACGCAGTTACATCATCACCCTAAAAAAAGGATTTAGTTCATCACTAAAATAAAGAAAAAAAGAATATAAAAAGAAAATAAAAGTAAAACTGTTGTTGTGTAGAATCGTCTCTGTGTTGTGGCACTGTTGCTTTATATAATGCCAATCCTCTCCTCAATTTTTGAAACCAATCCCTACGTGGGCATATGGCTTTATCTCTTCAATTTATTTGCTCTATATTTTAAACTTCCAATGGCAATTGGCTTTATCTCTTCAATTTATTTCCTATCTTTAATTTTTCAAAATTCCATTATCCCTTTGCACAATTGCTTCACGCTGGCCTAACCCCAAACAACTATTCCAATTTGAATTAATGTGGGCTGTAGTTTCACGTAACTTCTCCAACACTGGCTATCTAATTCAACTTTTATCTTGAATGTGGGCCCCACGTCTAAATGAAAAATATGGTGAAGCATTGCTATTTACTAATTCACGTGCCTTCCTGGAGCTTTTCTTTTATTCACTTCTATTTTTATTTGCCATCAAACGCAGCAGCTTTCCCACTTGAATTGCAATTCCTCTTCTCCCTTCTTCCTAAAAATCAAAAAATGCAAAGCAAAAGAAAAACTAATTAAAATCTAATTAAAATGAATAAAATAAATAAATTAACTCTAAACAACAAAATAAACAAACAAAGTCTAATTTGGATAAAATTAAACATTCAACTCAACTTAATTATTGAAATCCACTCTAAAATAATAAATAAAATATGATAAGCCAGCGGATTATCACTGCCACCGAGGATACCGCACATCAGGCTACGGAGGAGAACCAGCAGTTGAGGGGTCAGGTCGAGTCAGTGCACCAGATCTTGCAGGCTGTCCTCCGGGTATTCCCACCCGAGACACATACTGCTTTGCAACAGCAGCTCCAACCGGATGACCAGCAGCATCAAGGATAACAACAACGTGAGGGACAACAGCGAGAGTCATTAGATGACGTCTCTCCGGGAGACTATACAGATTATTAATTAAGATATTTGTATTATTTGTAAAATTTTGTTACATTTTTCATGTTTTGATGACAACATTGTTGACCTTATATAATTTATATAATTTTCATTAAATTTTGTTTAATTTAAGTCATTATAATTTATAATTATTTTTATAATAATTTTAATCAAATTTAATTAAAAAAAGTTAACTTTACCGACGACTCCAACCGTCGATAAAGACTCAACTACAATACTGACGGATTATTCCGTCGGTAACCCAGACCATAACTGACCGACGAACAAATTACCGAGGCTTTATCCGTCGGTAATCCAAATCACATTTACCGACGGAAACGACCATCAGTAATTACCGAAGGATACCCTAATCCGTCGGTAAAATTTAGGGACGAGCAAATTACCGACGGGTTTTTGGCCATCACGAGACCGTCAATAATCCTTCTTTACCGATGACTTTAGTCGATTACCGACGGATAGTGACCGTCGGTAATCAGCGAATTTCTCGTAGTGAAAAACTTTCTCCGTAAAGTTTGCTTTAATTCTTTTCTTTTGAATGCTCATTTCTATTGACATGGACCAGAATTTGAGTAAGGCTTATAAGGTGTTATGGAAAAGTGCAATTCCATCTAAGATTTCGGCTTTCGTGTGGAGACTACTTTGGAAAAGTGTGCCAACTAGACAGTTTCTCATTCGAAGGGGCATTATATCGGATTCTTCCGGCGGTTGTTGCGTTTTTTGCTTCTCTCACTTTGAAACAATAAATCATCTACTTTTTTCTTGCCCTTTTTCTTATAACGTTTGGTCTGTAATTAATGCTTGGTTTGGGTTCGATGGAGTCTTATCAGTGGAAAGTGTTGATCATTTTTTGCAGCACAGAGCATTGTTTAGAGGGGAAGCATCTAAAAAAAGTAAGGTATCTTATATGGTGTGCTGCAACATGGAATTTATGGCTGCTGAGAAATAAAGTAATTTTTCAAGAAGAAGTGGCTGATTGCATAGTGGTAATGGCTCAAATAAAGGATGTCTCTTGGCGGTGGTTTATACATAGGGAGGGTAGATTCACAGGTTACTGATTTTCAGATTTTGTTTGTTTGAACCCCTTAGGTTGTTTCCAAGGACTTTGATAGGAACTCTTGAATTGTCTTTTGGAGTCATAGTGCTTTTGGACTAAGTGTTGGAACTATCACAGTTACCACACTCACTCACAAGGATGCACTCACACTATTTAGTCACAGAGAAAGAAGAGAACACAACAAAGAGAATGAATATTCTGTATGTAAAAATTGTATTTGACTTATGTGTATACTTCACTTATTTATACACCTAGATCAGAGCACATATTGACTAGCCTCTTATCAATTAGTTATAACAACTTTAACTGAGACTTATTCTAATAACAGACATAACAACACTAACAGAAATAACAGAAACTATGAATTACTCATTACAACATGCCCCCTTAATTCAAAGTTTCTAAAGCTACAACATTCAACATTCTCCTTAGCTCCTTGAATCTCTCAATCTTCAAGGACTTAGTCATAATATCAGCAACTTGAAACTCTGATCTGCAAAAACACACTTCAAGTTTCCCTTTGTTGACTTGATCTCTAAGAAAATGATACTTAGTCTCAATGTGCTTGCTTCTCCCATGAGCTATAGGATTTTTAGCCAAGCAAATTGCAGATTTGTTGTCTACATGCAACTGCACAACAACCTGTGTTTCACCCTGAATTTCTTCCAGCAGAGATTGAAGCCATAAGGCTTGACAAGCTGCGTAACTTGTAGCTATGTATTCAGCTTCACAAGTAGATAAGGCCACCACTGATTGTTTCTTTGAACACGATGAGATTGGTGCACCAAAGAATTTAAATATATAGCCCATTGTACTTCTCCTATCAACCTTGTCTCCACACCAATCCGAGTCTGAATACCCAGTGAACATAACCTCTTTTTGCTCCTCATTCTTAGGAAATAACACTCCATAGCTAGCTGTCCCCTTTAAGTACCTCAGAATTCTCTTAGCTGCAATCATATGAGATTGCTTGGGTTCTTCCATAAACCTGCTAACCAGTCCCACACTAAATGAGATATCGGGTTTGCTGTGGCACACATACCTCAAGGAGCCTACAATCTGCTTGAATAAGGTGCTGTCAACTGAGTTTTCTTCATCATCTTTTATCGGCTTAACATTTGCCTCGAGTGGAGTTGGTGTAGAGTTGCAACTCAACATATTGAATCTCTTTAGAACATCAAGTATGTATCTCTTCTGGTGCAGAATTATTCCGTGATTAGTTTGAACAAATTCTAATCCAAGGAAATAACTCAATTTGCCTAGATCAGTCATCTCAAACTGAGCCTTCATACTTTATTTGAACCTCTCAATATCTTTTTGATCATTACCTGTGACAAGACGATCATCCACATACAAGCAAATCAACATCAAATCTGAGTTGTTCCTCCTTTTGATGTAAATTCCATGTTCTATAGAACATTTTGAGAAACCAAATTGCAGCAAAACAGAGTCTATTTTTCTGTTCCAGGCTCTAGGGGCCTGTTTGAGGCCATATAATGCCTTCTTGAGCTTTAGCACCTTGTCTTCTGCTCTTGTCACTTCAAATCCAGGAGGTTGAGTCACATAAACTTCCTCCTCAAGTGGACCATTCAAGAATGCTGACTTAACATCAAGTTGAAACATGTTCCAGCCTTTAACATTTGCAAGTACCACAACTAATCGAATTGTCCCAATTCTGGCCACAGGAGCAAATACCTCAGAGTAATCCAAACCAGCCCTTTGCAAAAATCCCCTTGCTACCAATCGAGCTTTGTGTTTAGCCACAGCACCATCTGGCTTATGCTTCACCTTAAACACCCATTTGACATCAATAGGATGTTTATCAGCAGGTAAATCCGCCAGATCCCATGTTTGGTTCCTTTCAATAGCTCGCAGCTCTTCTTTCATTGCCTCTAACCACACATCTTTCTTTAAGGCCTTTTCAATACTGATTGGTTTTGCATCAGCAATTAGAGCTAAATGAACTAGCTCTCCCTCAGCTGTAATCATGCTATCTGGAATCATCTGATAGTCTTCAAATTTTGGAGGCACATTTCTAACTCTTTGTGGTCTCAGATTTTCTAATGAAGGTAGATCAGTTACTCTGTCTTGAGTATCATCACTAGGCTTCTCCTCTATCATCACAGATACATGCATGAGATGCTTCTCTGTCAGACTGAGTGTTCCACTTCCAACTGCTGTTTTCATCAAAGAAAACATCCCTGCTGTTCACAATCTTTTGTATTTCTGGATTATACAGTCTATAAGACCCTGCTGAGTGGTATCCTACAAAGATCATTGGTTCACTCTTATCTTCAAGCTTCTTCCTTTTCTGATCAGGAATATGCTTGAAGCATAAAGAGCCAAACACTTTAAAATGACTTACTGAAGGCTTCTTCCCTGTCCAAACTTCTTTAGGAACCTAAGAATGCAGCCTTTTGGTTGGACATCGATTCAGTACATAGGTAGCTGTTGTAACAGCTTCACCCCAAAAACAATGAGGTAGGCACTTGCTCTTTAGCATGCTCCTTGCCATATTGAGAACTGTCCTCTTTCTCCTTTCAGCCAAGCCATTGTGCTGAGGAGTATAGGGTGCAGTTACCTCATGTTTAATGCCAGTATCTACACAAAACTTCTCAAATTTGTGTGAAGTAAATTCACCTCCACCATCAGTTCTGAGAATTTTAACTTCCCTTTCTGCCTGTTTTTCAGCAATCAGCTTCCACCTTTTAAAGACTAGGAACACCTCTCCTTTGAATTTGATCAAATAAATCCACAGCTTCCTGCTAAACTCATCCACAAAGGACACAAAATATCTATTTCCACCAAGTGATGGAACCTCAAAGGGGCCACATACATCAGAATGAACTACCTCTAGTACATTAGATGATCTCATAGGAATATAAGAACTGAATGACTTTCTAGGCATTTTATTGATCAAGCAGTTCTCACATACCTTATCTGAGGTTCTGATTTGAGGAAGTCCAAACACCATGCCTCTTGCTCTCAGTTGGCTGAGACTATTGAAATTCAAATGGCCAAACCTGAGATGCCACAACCAAGATTCATCCTTTATCTCCCCTACAGCTAAGCATTTTGCTTTTGCAGCATGAATCTGAACCTGAAAGGTTCTGTTATGAGTCAGTGGTGCTCTCAGAATCTTTCTATTGCTTGCATCAAAGATCTCCATCTCTTCATGCTGCATATGCATGGTGAATCCTTTCTCCAGAAGCTGGCCAATGCTGAGCAGATTACTCTTCATATGAGGGACATATAGTACATCAGAAATCACAGCATTCTTCCCATCTTTCTTTCTGATCATCACATTGCCAACTCCCTCAGCAGGTACTGTGCGATTGTCAGCAAACCTGACTTTACTTTTTCTGCTGTCATCAAAATCGACTAACCATTCTTTGTGACTGGTCATGTGATTAGAACAGCCCGAGTCTAGATACCATATGTCAGAGTTACCTAGCTCAGAGCTTGTTGTAACCATCAACAAGACAGTATCAGAATCTGAGTCCTCATCATGTGCCATATTTGCTTCATTATCTGATCTTTGTGACTGTTTCTTGCTATAATATTCACTAGCAAAATGACCATATTTCTGGCAATTGAAACATTTTACCTTCTTTTTGTTCCACTTCTTTCTTCCTCCAGCTGATCCACTCCTTCTTGATGAATTCTCAGCTGCATCTTTATCATTCTTTGGCTGTTCTTGATCATGGTTTTTCACAGTTCCATGATGCTTGGAGCTTGCATCTTTACCCTTACCCCTTTTATCCTTCCACCTTTCAGCACCACTCCTTCTTGAGACTTGTGCTTGCAGTGCTTGATCAATGTCTCTGACACTCGATCTCTCATTGAGCCTCTGCTCATGAGCTTCAAGGGAATTCTGCAGCTCCTCCATCTTTAGTTTTTCAAGATCTTTGGACTCCTCAATTGCCACAACTATATGGTCAAATTGAGGGGTCAAGGTTCTCAAGATCTTTTCAACTACCTGCTGATCAGCCATTGTTTCTCCACAGTTTTTCATTGAATTCACCAATTGCAGAAGTTTGTTGAAGTAATCTGCTATGGTCTCCTGTTCTGTCATTGACAGCAACTCATACTGTCTCCTTAGCGATTGCAGCCTTACCTTCTTGGTCTTTTCAGCACCACCATACGATTTCTGCAAGATATCACAGGCCTCTTTCGCAGACAAGGCCTTTGAAATCTTTTCAAAATTGTTAGAATCCACACAAGAGTGAAGAAGACACTTTGCCTTGTAATCTTTCTTCTTGACTGCCGCATCATCCTTTTCCCTCACAGAGACTCCATCCTTTACGATCTCCAGGATCTCTTGAAAACCAAGAATGGCTTCCATCCTTACAACCCACTGGTCATAGTTCTTGCCATCAAGAATTGGCAAGTTAGAAAGAAAACTTCCATTGTCATCTGATGAAGCCATGATCGCATACACACACACAAGTCCCTGACTTTGCTGGCTCTATATACCAATTTGTTGGAACTATCACAGTTACCACATTCACTCACAAGGATGCACTCACACTATTTAGTCACAGAGAAAGAAGAGAACACAGCAAAGAGAATGAATATTTTGTATGTAAAAATTGTATTTGACTTATGTGTATACTTCACTTATTTATACACCTAGATCAGAGCACATATTGACTAGCCTCTTATCAATCAGTTATAACAACTTTAACTGAGACTTATTCTAATAACAGACATAACAACACTAACAGAAATAACAGAAACTATGAATTACTCATTACAACACCAAGGAGATCAGGTTTCACAACAGATGGTGTGGAAGGGATTTATCGCAATTTTCATGGGTTGAGAGGTTTGGTTGCTATGACATGCATTTTAGGCGAAGCTTCTCTGTTCCCAACTTCGATTTGATGATTTGGTTTGTGGAGCCTATATTTTGCAAATAATGTTGCTGTGGTTTTAGCGTATTATTCATTGCGCTATTGATTGGTTTGGGCAGAGGCTTTTATACTTTTTGACTCAGTGGTGATACTTGCTGTTTCTTTCTTCAAGAATTGGCTAGAAGATGCCTTGAAGATTTTATACCTGATGCTGGTTCTCCTTCTACAAGCTGTATTACATGATGTTTATTTTTTTATTGGTGTTTTATGTGGGTTCATTGTATTTTTTAGTGGTGTGCTACAGATAATTGTGGAGGTTAGTGGTACCAACATAGTTGAGATGACTTCCCTTTTTGTGATGCTTTTGCACATTACTTTATCCACAACTTTTCTGAATTTCTTATATATGGGTTAAAGTAATCCTTGTACTCTTGATAATATGTTTACCCCCTCCTTTTTTTAGGGTGTTGATTTTTAAATTTTTTTTTCATTTATTCTCTTTTAATGGTTACCAGCAAAGAGATTATTTTGGGTTAAAATTGAAATCTATTCCATCTTCCATGCAATCCTTTTTATATTATTAGTTTATTTTTGATACATTATTAATGTAAAGTTTTTCACAATACCAACCAATCACAAATCATCATATATGTTACTTTTAAGGTAATTATCATAAGAACTAATAAGGCCCAACACTGTTGATAGATAGTTGGGTTCCTTAAGCATGACGTCGGGAGTTCGATTCCTGCGGTGTGTATGAAAAGTGCTTTGTTGGGAGTAGGGACGGCAATTTGTACCCGTACGTGGGGATCCACGCGGGGACTGCCCCGAATGGGGCCCTGTAGGTGGGGAATTTTTTCCCGTGGGGACGGGGATGAGGGAGAAAATCCTCCCGAAGGGACTCTGGGGACAAGGATGGGGAACATGCTCCCCGTCCGATGAGGTCCCTGATTTCGAAAATATTACTAAAATATCTTTAAAAATATGTGTATACATATTGTAAATATATTTTATTAATTTTAAATATATATTATTTTATTAAATAAATAAAATATTAAACATATATGTGTACTATTTAAGGTTGAACTTGTTACGATGTATTGGAGATTGCTTTAACTTTAAATATTTAAGATTTTTAGTGATTTTATATTTTATTTGATTTTAGTTAGTTACTTATTATTCTTATTTTATGAATTTTCAGTATCGCCGAACTCCTCGTGGGGATTCGCAGGATCCGTGGGGAGTGGGGACGAGGGAGAAAAACTCCCTGCCGCAGGGGACGGGGAGGGGACGGGGGGAAAAATTGGGGACGGGGAGCGGGGGATTATTCCATGCCCCCGCCATGCCCCATTGCCATCCCTAGTTGGGAGAGACAAAACCTGCTTCATTGATCTCTATACTTCAAAAGTGATCGATTAGTCTAGTTATCCGCAAAGGGATGCCCTTGTGATCACCAAAAAAAAATTATCATAAGATAAAACAATTTTTATGATGTGACAATTTATAATTATTTGACAATGTAAAAAATCTTTATACTGACCATGCATACCAATTAAATCCTCATAATAATTAAATTTATAAGAATTGGACATGGTAGTAAATTAGTCTTCTTCTAGAGGAAAGACCAAAATTTGAACCTTCTTTTTTTTTTATAAGCAAAATGTATATTGAAATGAGTACGAAAGGTACTCAAATCCATATACAAAAACGAGATACAAAGAAAAAATAAGAGCAGATCATATGTAAATCTCATACTATCTCTAACACACATATTAGTATGCTCTTTACAAAGGTCATGTTCCCACCAAGACCATATACAAAGAAAATTGAACCTTCTAATAAGCACTTGTTGGAAAGACAGCACCCTTAATTTATAACTAATCACGTTGATGCTTGCAAGATTAGTCCCAAACTGTTTTCTAAAACGTTTTAAAACATACTTCGGGGATAATGTAAAACAATTGGCAGGTAAATTACACTAATACAAAAGTTAATGGGGATAAATTGTTAAGTCGATCTTTGTTATCTATTCAAGGCCATTGTAACCAAAGTCTAGATTTGCACATTTTGGTAGATTATGGGGGTAAATTACACTAATATTAATAATGTAATTTGGTTGCCGTTTGCCACCATATATTATGCATGCCCTCCTTTTCTGTTATTGGTTTTTGAAAGATGATTCTGTTATTGGTTTTTTTATAGAGGACTTATTGGTTCTTTTTTTTTTTGGGGGGGGGGGGGGGGGGGGCTGGCATGTGTAATTTTCGTACTGTTTCTGATTTTCTAGGGGCAATATTACACTAATTACAATATTACATGGTGCCTCTATCGGTTTTTTCTTTCTTTCTTTTTCTTGTATTGGGTTTAAAGTACACCTGTACCTTCAATCAATATAATTTTAATTATAAAAAATTCTAAATCTTGGAAATATATAGAAAAATATTCGTGATAATTTTTTTATTAATTAATCAATTTTTATTTTTATTTTCAACAGAATATATACAGTAATGGTATTTTTCATTGAGTCCCATTACAATATGGTTATACAGTTTTCAGTTATTGGTATGCACATGCATGTATGTTTGTCCTAATATAAAATAAAATCATATTTTCATAATCTAGGTTTTTCAGAAAAATAATTTAAGATGTTATAAATGATTTTAGACTCGAACATTCAATAATAACCAATTAACTAAATATGAAGAAAAACTTCAAAATTCATTTGATTCATCACATGGGGTGTCAATTTAGTTGGATTTCCACAATTGTGATGTTTAATACTATCCATTTACTTCTAATCTCAACATTTTCAATCACAAAATTGGCTACACGATCATTAATAACGATCCGTGTGTCTATAATTTAACCTCTTCAACACTACCAAACCAAGGCCAATCGCTCAAGCCTACACTAGAACTTAGGTAGACCTAAAAAGCAAACTAGCAACAAAGCACCAAGGATAAATAATCAAATTTCACTATATGTACTAAGGGTTTGTTTGGGAGTTTGGAGGGGAAGGGTTTAAGGTGAAAGTGATGGGGAATGAGGTTGAAAAGGAAGGATAATCCTCCATTGTATGGTGGTTTGTTTTTCAACAAAAAAACCAAAATCCCCCAAAATGGGGGAATTAAAAAAATGAACTAGGGGGAGGATTTTGGAGGATTTTGAAAGGCTTTTAAAAGTTTTTCACATCTTTTTTCCTCTTAAAAAACTCTTATATGTCTTCCCCTCCCCTCCTAACTCGCAAACAAACCCCAACTGAATAACGTGGATGGTGTTTTCCCCATGTCCATGGGCAATATCTAACAATTGCTTGCTATAGAACGACCTGTCAACGCTATGCTTAACATGTATTGCTAAGGTAGGCATGGATGGTTGACATGTCCTATACCACAATGAGTGATAAGGCACACTCCATGAATAGAACAAATTGTACCCACTCGACAATTTCCCTTGCTAGGTCCAATCAACTGAAATAAACGGGGGTTACATAGTTGGACATGCATGGTAAATTGAGATTGGAGTTAGTAATATTTTACCCTAAACTATATACACGCAGTCAATAGAAAGTAAAGTAATTCAAGTAAAGATATCAACAACGGTTACCGTGTTTAGAAATTTCGGGATCTTGATTAAATTTTATGTTCTGGGACTAATTTAACATAACTCATCAGTTCTTATTTTATTCTTCTAGTTTTCAGAGTTGCATAATCATTTATCAAAGTTTTATAATTAAGTTTAACATTTCACTCTTAATAAATCTTTTTTTTGATAGGCAAATATATATATATATATATATATATATATACAAAAGGGTACACCAACCTATTTACATAGAGATAAGCTAGGTCAATTGTAAATAGAATACTGCACCTCACTCCAGTTCTGTATGACTAATAAATAAGATGACTAATTTCACTCTTAATAAATAATATGACTAATACATTCAATTTGTATGGTAAAATGGTTGATCTAAAATAAGATTTAAGCAATTTTAATTTTGAAAAATGAACGATTACAGATATCACATATATTGTCATTAATATTATATAAGCAATGCATGCATTTGGAAAAGAATGCTCACCAAAACTTATAAGTTTTTCAATATTGATACAATATTTTTTCAATGCATCTTCATCCAAACTTTTATATAAATTTTCGGGATTCAAATACAAAATTAAAAATGGTTTTACTTTTTTGAAATTGTTCAAATAGGCTCTCACAAGAAGAAATAAATTGATCTAATATGTATAGAGTTAAAATAATCAATCCGAAAAAATCTTCAACTAAATGTGTTATTTCATCACTAACATTTTCATCCAAGTATTCTTTTTAATGGACCATACCTTTTTCACCACATTTAGGCTCTATATCTATTTCAGTAGCCATTTTTTTTTATGGAGTCCAAACCAGATGCAAACGCATTTTCCTATAACTTTTCAAATAAGCAACGAGGCCTCTTAAATGTTTTTACAACAATAATAAATAGTTAGAAAAAAGGCAATTAATACAATTATTAATGGATAAAGTTTGAAACAAACTATAGCAATAACTTAGATATAAAATTGGAAATTTACAGTAATTATTATGTTGACAATAATTTATTAACATTGTGTTTGATTTGATGGAAAAGAGAAGGAAAGAAAAAGAGAAAAGAGGAGAAAAAGGTAGTTTCCCTAGTTTGGTTGACAAATGAAAAGGGAAAGAAACAAGGGAAAAAATTTGGGCCTCACGTGAAAAATTAATCTCTTGGATTTGGGAAGATGAGTTGAGGGAGATGAGAGATTTGGGTGAAAAATACGCAAACAATTTTGACCTTATTACATCTCAATTTTACTTAAGAGTATTTATGTTATTTTACAAATATGTTTTTTTTTTTCTTTCGTCTCACTTTTACATAATCAATCAAGAGGATATAAAACTTTTAGTTTTCTTTCCGTTTATCTTCTCTTCTATTTTTCTCCACTGTTCTTGTCTTTTCTTCCACCTTCTTTCCAACCACTTTCTGTTCTAAACCAAACAAAGTATTAAAGTGACATAAAATACCCAAAAGACTCAATGAAAAAAAAAATATCGAAATAAAACTTAAAATCTAATAACCGAAATTAATAATATGTGAAATTTATTAAAGGATATAATAAAAATTGGGGGCCTTAGGTCCCACCCTCTAGCCTAAGGATCTACACGGCCCTAGAATACTAATAGCTAAACTTCTTAGAATTTGGGTTTTGGCCTAACTCAAACTCAAAAGCTAGCTCATGGGGTGAGGGTTGTCCCCTCATTTATAAGCATTATTCAGGCCATATTATTATTCAATGTGGGACTCCAACACCCCCCTCACGTCCAGGATTGGACATCTGGAGCGTGAAGTTTGCGGGATTAGACATCTACGGGTGACCCAACGGATCTCAGATAAGCTCCGATACCATCTTAGAATTTGGGTTTGGGCCTAACTCAACCGCAAAAGCTAGCTCATGGGGTGAGGATCCCCACTTATAAGCATTATTCAGACCATATCACTATTCAATGTGGGACTCCAACAAAATTACATTAAAATATATTAATGCGGAACATC
This sequence comes from Ammopiptanthus mongolicus, assembly GCA_039655645.1. NCBI lineage: Eukaryota > Viridiplantae > Streptophyta > Magnoliopsida > Fabales > Fabaceae > Ammopiptanthus > Ammopiptanthus mongolicus. The sequence continues at coordinate 101,138,326 of CM077344.1, read as the reverse complement.
AAGCAGAGTTGCACAGTAGCCTGGTAGTTAGCTAAGAAAGGTGGCACCACCACAAGCATAGGGGGTGCATGTTATGCAACTTGATTAATCTCTCTAATGTTGAGGCATTCTTTCGTCATTACCATATATAAATGAATAGCACTAAGGAGATGAAGGGCTGGGTGTCACATGGCAGTCGCCAGTCGCCTTCAATTTTGGGGTCACCACTTGAGAGATACATTTATGCTGTCAATGATGCAAGAAGTCCCCACATTAATTCCCAAAGAAACAAAATGGTAAGAGTCAAAAAGAAATATGAAGCCCTTGAAAAGATTGATGGAACCAAAAGAATATCATTAACGATTTAGTGCCCGTTTGGTTTAGATTATTTTCAACACAAACGTGAAAATAACGTTTCCCGAGGCAATTATTTTGGAAGCTATGTGCGAGGAGCTTTCTTCTAACGTGATTTTCAAACGTGATTTTACCTTTACAAAATCTAAAACAAACATGCTCTTAATGGTATTCAATTTCATTGTAAATGTTTAAATTAAAATAATCTGAAAGGACTAATAAAAGAACAAAACCGCATTGCTTATTTTATTGTCAGTTTGTTACGAAAGTTAATACAACAATGGAAGAATGGGAATTGCTTGAGGTGTTTGCAGTATACCCAGAAAAGGAAAATTGAGAACATGTTGAATTAAATATGTAAAGAAATTAAAGGAAAAATTTTCTTTGGCTAGCTACTTTTTCATTGTCAATGGCAGTGAAATTAAAACTATACTTCTGTCCACAAAAGCTTGCTAATTTTAAGAAATATGCTCTTTTAGAGAAGAAAAAGGAGGTCCCTCTAAATTATGTTGTGGAATATCACTTGCTAGGTGCGAAGTTTGCAACTTATCCCAACGTCCTTTTCACCCCATTAATATTGTTTTCAGACCTTCATATCTCTCTCTCTCTCATGCCCTTCTTCTTTTTGTTGAAAACAGTTGTTAATGAAGCTTAATTGTAAAGGATATTCCAGCTTTGTCCTTCTCATTTGATTCATCTCAAATTATACATATATATGCCACCAAACAAGTGGGAGTAGAGGGAAAAAAATTATATAAGAAAAGCGAATTAAAAAAAAAAGACAAAGGAAAAAGTAAATAAAATATAGAGATGGCAGATGAGCATGTAGTAGTTTCTGATGCATAAACCATGATGGATGAAAGGTCGTTTTTTCACTTTATAAATACCCATCTCTTTGGCCACTTTGCTTCCATTTTCTGATATGACCTTCCTGTTCTGATAATTTGAAAAAGAGAATAGAGAAAGGAAAAATCATCAAGGGCCGAAACCTCTATTGTGTCCTTAATTATATTCTCCTTTTGTTTCCTGACCAGGTTAGTGAGCAAAATACTGAAACATCATTTGAAATCCATTCTTAGTGCTTCAACTCTTTTGGGGATCAATCAAAACTTTTTCCACTTCAAACCCCAGATTTAGCAAACACAACCTCTGCTAGATTGCACACTATATTACTAGCAAATGAAATTTTGGAGCTAATGATGTAAATGTTGGGCAGTGAGGGCTAAAGAGGCTGTAATGAGATACTAAGTTTCCATTTCTCTTTCTTTCCTTTTCAGTTTCTCTCTGATCAGACAAAACTACCTGATAGACCACAATTTGCTTATGTTTTTTACACAGATATATAATATAATATAATATAATATATTGTTGTGTGAGTTAAAACATTGATTTTATCTTTCATCACTTGGTTTCAGCTTGCAGCCATGGCTTTCCCAAACCAATCCATGTCAGTTTCTCCACAGAGAAAGATGGGAAGGGGGAAGATTGAGATCAAGCGGATTGAGAACACTACCAATCGCCAAGTCACCTTCTGCAAGCGTAGAAATGGTCTGCTGAAGAAGGCATATGAGTTATCTGTGCTTTGTGATGCTGAGGTTGCTCTAATAGTCTTCTCCAGCCGTGGCCGCCTCTATGAATATGCTAATAACAGGTATCTTCTTTCTAAATACTCAAGGATTTCAACCTTTCTGTCTTCTCAATTTTATTTCATCCTTTTTTTTTCTTCTTTTAATCTCATAAGCCCTTTTGAGATTTTAATTCTTTGTTCCCAGTTTTGTGTTAAGTTAGAAATGATTCTGCATCTTTTTTGGGAACTTGGGGACTTAGATTTTTGCTCCTGCAAATAGATCTTTTGAAGGATTTGAGCACAAAGAACATAATCATTTTTGTGATGCAGTTAAGATAGTGTTTTTCCTCTTTCTATCTCTGTTTCCTGAAACCAAGGTTCACTTGTCTTTCTTTACTTCTATTTTGGCCTTTTCCTTCTATGAGCTTTGATGTTCTTTCTTTCCCCTTTTCTTTTCTGCTTATGATAATTTCCCTAGCTTTTGGTTTGTTGGACACATAGATCTGGTGCAATAGATAGATCAAAATAGAAGCACTATGGTTGTAAGTAGCATCAGGTAAGGAAGGATATGGGAAGTTATGCAGGCCTGTGAGATCAGCCACTTCCCCTAACTCCCTCTTCCATTCTTGTTAATTTTCTGTTTCCTTTTTCCTCTTTCCCCTTCCATTATTCTCCTCTTCTTCTCTCTCTTACACATCTATAAGGCTAAGCTAAGAAGGCCTAAAGCAAAAGCTGTCATGCTCCAATTAGCTCCATCTCCTTGACACTTCCTTAATAACACGTCAGTTAGTCATCAAGAAAGCACAGTACAGTTTCAAGAAATTTGTCAATATGTCAAATTGAAATAAATAAGCAAGACAGGGAAAGAAAAAAAAAAAAAACGGAAAGGATCTTTAGGGTTTCTAAAAGCCCAATACCAGTCTATCTCAGATTATGCAGAAAATTTCACTTTTTTAACCCATTGCAACCAAATCAGCTCAGAAACACTCACAACCAGATAAAGATTTTCCACCCCAAATACTTGAACCGAGGTTCCCCAAATCTCACTTGCACCCCACGTGCAAGATCTCAACTTTTTAGGTCAAACATAACCCTAAAGATTAGGGTTTTGTTAATTAACAACTACATTAGTAGGGTAATTACACTTAAGCAAGTGAGTAAAAAAAGTGAACCTTTCTTTTATTTTTAGTCCATCAAAACTTGAAAATGGTCAAAGTGGTGTCCATGTTGAAATTTTTGGGGTTGATTTCCCCCCTCTTTTAGGAAATGGGGGTTTGGTAATTCTGGTTAGGGTTTTAAGGACTAGTTTAGGATTGGTCTTGGTTAAAAGAATCTTTGGTCACGTCACACATGATTTTTCAGTTCTTGACTTCTGACAAAAGAGTTTATGTCATGATTCCCATACTTGGTTCTCTTTCCTCTTCTCCATCTGAACCCTAAGTTTCATCTCCTATAGTGCAGACACCCTCCTCTGAGAAAATTTTTCTTTCTTTCCCTTGTTTCCATTCCCTCCTATTTATTCAAAGAGCTAAAAAAAATTTAATTCTTTTACCTAGCTTGAGAACAGAAAAAGACAGTGAAAGAAGTGTGGCAATGAGAGTGACCAAACTGGCCTTATCATAATTTCACCACTGTTGGTATCCCAGACTGGGATTTGCATTTGCTCAAGATCTTGCATAGATATATTTGTGAAAGTAACGGGGTTTTGAGAAAGAAAAAGAAACAAAGATAGAAAAGGGTTTCCTAGGCTCAATGAGAGAGAGAAAAAAAAAAAAGGGTTGAAGTGAGTGAGGTAAATGTTGGCAGAGACAACGTACGACAATTGAGGTAGCCAATGGGAGAGTTCTGAAGATTTGGCTTCTTCCATGCAATGGGAAGCGTAAAACTATTGCTGCTGCTTCTGCTATAGCAGAAGCTGGCTGAAATGGACGGCTGTGATGTTCACAGACTTTTAGACAGAAAAGACGGAAAAAGATAATCATATTTTACTCAATGGATTCACTTGTGATTTTGAAAAGCTTGTGCTATATGGGGGTTATTTGAGTCTTATGTGGGTTCATCGAGGTGGACTTTTCATTGGGGTTGAGGGTATTATCCATTGTGAAATGGATTTCGGCCAAGTGGCAGAGAAAAAAATAGCCCTAGAAATGGTTGAACCAATCATATAGTGGGAACCTGTGCCAGCGTGGCAGAGACAGCCAATCAGTGGCTCGAGGAAATTAAGGTATCAGCAAATTGCAGATAGTTAAAAAAAAAAAAGGTTTTTTTTTTCCAATTTTTATTTTATGTTAGATATTCCAAATTAATTGATATTATTGTTTTAACATTTTATTTTGTATCACATCCAGTCAGATTTTGACGGTGATGACTGACTAATGAGATCATATGATGTTTGCTTTAATGAGTTGCGTTTAAGGTTCAGTTAACTGAGAGAGTTGGATGATTTGACCATCAAACAGAGGCCAGCTTTCTGTTTAATCTCCAATTGAATTGGCTATGTTTAATTTCTTATTCTTTGAATTGAACACTATGATAGATTGACACCTCCCCTCCATTTTAGGATTACTCTTCCCATTCAGCCAGGAATTGAAAGATGGTAGTTTCATGCCTAGGTAAGAAATGAGGACTAAAAACCGTCAACAAAAATAATGGTGAAAGAAAAATCACAACAAATGAAATTAATAAGGAAGTAAAAATTTAACAGTAAACTTTTGTGTTTAGATCAATTTATTTTATAAAAATAGTTTATAATTAAAAGTCTTTTAAATATTTAAAAAAAAAATAAATGATTACTTTTTCGGGTTGAATGAGGGGCAAGAGCCCAGCACAAAGAAAAAAAAAATTACATCGAAGAGATTTTTCGGGATATGATAGCCCCACTAAAAAGAATAATTATTTTTTTCAAAAGATAATCTAATTAATCCAAATATGCTTAAATATGTGACTTTGATACTAGGTCGAATATTCTTTATGGTAATCACCAAATCATTTCCATTACAATTATAAGGAAATTGGATATGTAATTCTATTAAAGAGGAGTGTTAGCAACATACTCTCTAACACTCTCTTTCTAACACACTTCATTCTATTGGTTGAAATTTTTATGAGTCCCACTAATTCATATGGGTCTCACTTGATTTTTTTAGGACCCACATGAATTTCAACCAATAGAAGAGTGTGTGTCAGAAATAGAGTGTTAGAGAGTATATTATTAGCATTTCTCTTCTATTAAATGTTATGTTTTCCATGAAACTGACACTGCATGTTTGTTTCTCTACGTCAGTTTTAATTAGGCTTATGTTCAATAATTAGTTTAGCTTGTATTTTCATAAAGATCGGGAATTTAAAGCTGATTTTCTTTCCTCATTTTTGTTCTTTTCTTTAGCAATACGCTGTTGCGTATGAAACTTTGCAAAGATCCTAGAGCAGACGTGCTGACGTCAAGACCTTAAATTTTATTGCTACAAATGCTCCTCCAATTCTGTTTATTGTTATAGTTCTTCTAGAGTTTCCAATCACTACAGAATTTGTGGGATTAACCCAATGACTCTGAAAAATAAGAAAGGAAAAATTTTAAAATGCTCGTACTAATAAGTGTCCTAAAAGTACTAGTTATGGAATTCAAGAAAAACAAGTTTTCATTGAAAACTAAATATATCACATATTCAAATATTAAATACATCAATTCCCAATGAAAACTTTCTTTTCTTAATTCTTTAACTAATGTCATAAGGGAATCCATTAGCATTCTCCATTTTAAAATTTTGAAATGAAGGGATAAATTGAGATGATAAGTTTGAAATGTAATTAAAGTTCATATTTTGTTTTCTGTTCTACAATATTTTCCTCCATCAAACTAAGGGGAAAAAATAAGTTTGGAACGTTTTTCTCCTTCAATCTAAGCATAGGGTTAATGATGACAAAATATAGAAATCTAGGACCAATATTACCAATTGTTCTAAATCAGTAAGTTGATGATGAAATAGTTATATATAAATAGAAAATGCAATATTTAGTCCGTTTTTATGTACTGTTTGATTTAGGTTTCACAGTAATTCCTTTCTAACAACATTTTGGACTAGCCCCTGCATGCTTGACCTGATTCCTACTAATACTTGTGTTACTGCCCTTAGTTTTATGGGTTGCATTAGAGTATCAAATATATAATTGGTTATCTCCAAAACCAGCTATCTCCCTCTCTTGTTCTCTCTAAAGCATGTAGGCATTCCCACATATGCAGATATAAAGAAATTAAAGGGGTATACAAAATAAGTTCAAAATGAGAAATTTTAAGCAAAGAAAACCTAATGCCCTTTGAGATTATTATGATTTCTGAGATTTAGACAGCTTATAAGCACTAAAAAGTTACTGGTATTAATTTCAAAATGTTATTCAAAATACAATTTTAGGTATAGTTATCTCAATCTTTCCATTCTTCCATCCTATATTTAACCACCTATTGAAATTTTTCACGAGAAAACATGTCACTGGTGAAGAAGAAAGAATGCATGCTAACAGAAATCAGCCTGTCACTCATGTCATGTCCATTATGCTGACTTTTGGGTTGCACATAAGCTTGTGACAGAACAATTTGTGATGTCATATATTTCTAATATGTCATCAGCTCAAGAGTCAAGTCAAGCTCTTGCAGATTTGAATATAAGAAAATAATTTTTCCTTCTCTTTCGATTAGTATTTTAACTTTTCACTTTCAATTGTTTACACAATAACTCCTTCACCATGAAAATACAAAACATCTCTACTAGTTCTCTGTATGATTATTAGAACTCAGATAATTTGCAAGCCCTTTTATTCATTCAGCTTGCTAATATACGATGAAATATGATTGTAAATGATAAAATTAATTATCGCAGTGTCAAAGCAACTATTGAGAGGTACAAGAAAGCATGTTCAGATTCGTCTGGTGCAGGATCTGCTTCTGAGGCTAATGCTCAGGTGTATATATTGCCTAATAATCATTTTAAATTTCTTGGACTGAGATAGATTGAGTCCATCAATTAGACTCTAATGTTTTAGCCCCTAATTAAACAATGATAATTACCATTGTAATTTTATTAAATAAACTAACAGTACTTACAGCCATGATTTCATATATATTCTCCAGTTTTACCAGCAAGAAGCAGACAAACTGCGTGTGCAAATTAGTAACCTGCAAAATAACAACAGGCAAGTTGAATTAACATTTGATGCATTAGGACAAGAAAATTTGCAGTCATAAGAGAATAATTTAGAAAAAAGAAAAAACATATGTTCGAAGGGATCCCAATTTTCAAACCATGTAATTGTTTGTAAGTTGTATTATTTGAGAACCCTTGCTGAAAAAAATTAAATTGCAGGCAAATGATGGGTGAGTCTTTGGGCAATATGAGTGCCAAGGAACTCAAAAACCTGGAGGGTAAATTAGAGAAGGGAATTAGCAAGATTCGTTCCAAAAAGGTATGCCTTGTAATGAACAAGTTCTTTCTATAATTTTGAATGGGATAGATGATTTGATATATTATTAGCTGATCATAAATCCTCATGCCTTTTCTGACTTTGTCCTTCTTCCCTTGTTTGTGCTGGATCCCAAACATCCACGTTACTTAGAACGAGCTGCTATTTGCTGAAATCGAGTACATGCAGAAGAGGGTAAATATTTTCCTTGTATATCTTTTAATTTTTCAAGTATTACTTTTGCATGTATTAGTCTTTGTCAGCATATATACTGGAATTTGATTGGTTCTGAGTTATTGGTTTTGAAATGTGTATTCCAAGTGGTTCTACACATTGCAATTAATTTAAGTGAGCATCTAATTATTTACCTTGGACTTCTTCATCTGTGTTTGTCTGTCTGTTTTCTTTTGTTCATCTTTTTAGGTTTCCAAAATTAACCTCTCATGAAGTTGAAATTATTTTGCGTTTTATTGCAGAAATTTCAGTCTCACACTGAAAGAGAAATTCGATTAACAGCTTTCACAAAGTGTATTTTAATAATTTGTACAAATTAAATTGATCCATTATAAAAGATATTGAATAATATTAATGTGATTGTACTATCATTTTAAGAGAAACAACTCATTGCAAGAAAAAATAGGAACAAAACGTGATCTTTCTCAACTGTTAATCTGATGTATAATATGTTTTTACAGGAAACTAAATTTTAAGGTTTGGGAAATGATTTTGTCCAGATGATTAATTATATATCTTAAGTATAACTTGAAGATAAACTCCCTTCCTTAAGCCATTTGTAAAACTTCAGTCAGCAAATTTTCTACTTATTAAATTAAAGAAAACTTTTTATTAACATCTTAAAAAATTCTAACTATTGTCATGGTTGAATCCATTGTCATGGTTACAACAATTACAAAAAAATACAAATGAAAAATATTGATGCATAATTAACATCACAATATAATTTAGTTGCAAGGACTATAAAAACCAGAATATTGTTAATGAAGTAAAAGGAAATAATGAATATAATTCCTGGCATATATAATGAGTACGCACACTACTACTAGAAACATGGAATTTGTGAACTCGAGACATTTCTTAACTTATAAGGTAGTTAGAAGTGCAATGATGTTGTTGTTGTCATGGAAATGTAGAGCCGGTAATTCTGTTGGAAATTATAAAAGTGACAAAATATATAGAGAGCATCCTTGCATTGGGAAGATGCAATTTTATAAGAAAGTGTTGAATGGTCATAGAATAATTGTACACTAGGAGCTGCAGCTATTGTATACCATTTGGTACATGATGGGCAAGCTAATTTGCATAGCATTCATGCATATTTATAGGCTACCTTCCACCGTCATTTTTTTATAAAGAGAATAAATTAATAATGGAGTACAAGGGTTACCTCCGCCCACGTATAACAAGAAAAATTACAATCCGTGCCTATTTACAAGAAGATAAACAGTATCAAGAAATACTACAGCCGGATTAGTACATCACCCATAAAAGCTCATCAAAGCAAAATCACAATTAGACTTTGGCTCTGTTTGACATGTCCAATGAGCTAGCTTATAGCATATTTGACTAGCTTATAAGCTAGTTTGACTAAAGTAGAGGTGTTTGGTAAACAAGCTTATCTCATGAACTTATAATTTTTCTTCATAAGCTAATTTATTTAGCTTATGGCTTATAGCTTATAGCTTATTGACTTTTCTCTCATTTTTTACCCTCATTCATTTAATGAAATTCTCACTTTACTATGTTTATCATAAATATGTCCTTTTATGTCATTTTACATTTATAAGCTAGTTCAACAGCTAATTTTATCAAACACTTCAAATTCAATCAGCTAGCTTTTCAGCTATAAGCTATAAGCTATAAGCTTTCAACTAAAAATTAGCTTATCAGCTATAAGCTAACTTATCAGCCATAAGCTAGCTTATCAACTATTTTTGCCAAACAGAGCTTTTATCCATAACCAACTCCTAATCTTGATCATCCCCATAATCTCTTCAACTGTCATTTAGAGGTGGTGGTTTACTATTTTTTTATTTTGTAGTCTTAGAAAGCTCTACACTTTTCTTATTTCTAGTCATTCCTTTGTTCCTCTTTTTTTTCTCGTAACATCTTGATGTTTCCGGTAATTTAGCCTTTGGATCATTCTTGAAGACTTTGTCAAATGTGCAGCACTTTTAACACTCCTCCCTGATGCACATTTTTACAATTTTCTTATAAAATTGCCTCCTTCTACATTGATGTCTAGTTGGTGTGTTGTTGAACTCTAAAATAGTGTTTCTACCTTGATAATAATTTCTCTATATTCTTGGTAGTTGCGAGCTCCTGGCCAGCCTTATTGAAGACCTCTGATAGGGACCCTTCTTGCTCTTGTAGTTGTTTGTGAATCTCTTTGTTGGTTTTATTGAAGACTTCTGACAAGGACTCCTTATTTTGATTTTATAGTTGCCTTTAGTTCTCTTCCCGGGCTTGTACTCTAGCTGAGCCTCAAAGGCCATAGGTCTCCCATTTTTATTTATCGTCTGGGTTTATGCTCTTTGGTTGGACTTGAGTTTCAGAGGTCACAGGTTTACAACATTAGTTGGGTTGTGTCTGTCATAGCTTTAGAAAATTTTGAAAGTAATCTAATTAGAATGAGTGGGAGATTTTTCTGAAATAGTTGAGCGTTACACTACGTCCCATTTATGACCGAACTAGCTCTGATATTACTTATTAGAAATTATCGTTGATAAAATAAAAGTGGCAAAATATATAGATAACATCGTTGCAGTGGGAAGATGCAATTTTATGAGAAAATTTTGGATTGTCATAGAATAAGAGCCTGTTTGGGTAAAAGGCTTAGTTAAGCGCTTATAGGATAAGCGCTTATCATGTAAACGTTTATGTATAAATTATTTCTATAATCAAAGAGAAAATATAATCAAACTGTTTTCATATAAGTTATACACTGTTTTTATAAGCTATCCTGGAGAGTTTATAAAAATAAGCTGAAAACAGCTTATAGACATGTCGTAAGCTGTTTCCATAAGCTCTCCTAAATACTCTGACAAACATTTATGTCAGTAGATAAGCCAAATAAGTTGTTTATAAATCAATCCAAAGAGGCCCTAAGTGTACGCTAGAAGCTTAAGCTATTGTATACTCTTTAGTACATCATGGCAAGTTAATTTGCATCTGAGCATTGATGCCTATTTATAGGCTATCTTCCACCGTCATTTAGAGGCGGTGGTTTACTATTTTTTTTATTTTTTAGTTTTAGAAAGTTTTACACTTCTCTTATTTCTAGTCCATTCCTTTGTTTTCTTTTTTTCTTGTAACGTCTTGATGTTTCTGGTAATTTAGCCTTCGGATCATTCTTGAAGCCTCTGTCAAATGTACAGCACTTTTAACAAATTGGATTTGACAGTCCTGTATTCCTAGTTATATATATGCATGTGTGATGTGTGTTTACTTTTAATGAGTCCCTCAGGCTTAATAAATCAAATTCAGCAAATCAAATTCAGCAGGCATCTACTTCACTGTACATAAGTTTGTAATAACGCATCTTATTTGGTGCAATGTTGTGAACAAAAATAATAATGTACTGTATCATATTTGCATTTACCTCACATTCCTTATCTAATTTGAATCCAAAAATGGATGTTGTTCTGAAAAAAATAATATCTCTCTTACTTGCATTTATGTCGCATTTGTCATCTCTTCTATCTTCCACACATCTAATAGTGTGCTTGGTTTCACCTCTGAATTGGACGTGACACAAAAGCAGCTCCCAGCTGCTTTTGCTTTTGCAATTTTGCTCCCTTTTTAATTATTATTATGTCATTTTCGCCGTAATTCTTGATGAAAAGTAATTTTGTACTTTTGTTCCAAACATAAACTAAATAGTATGTTCAAAAGTAATATTTGAGAAGCAGGAAACTTACTGTGAAAACACAAACAGGGTGTACCAGTTTCAATTTTGGCACGTATAGAGGAAGCAATGGATTTTTGTTTTCTTTTTTGCAAAAGCTATGTGTTTGAGTCCTAGTATGGTTGCCTTTGGCTTGGTTAGGATCTTAGGTAGTAGGAAAGGAAAAGGACAAAAAGAGTAGGAAAGGGAATGATAAAGAAAGATTTAATATGAATATAATGGATTTCCACCAAATACCTCAAAATTTAATGGAGAATGAAACTGGAACTAGAGGGCTTTAGGGCATAGGTTTAACCCCTCGGTTTCCCTTTCTCTTAAGCAAAACTCCCTAACAAGGAAGAAGAAGAAATCAAGCCTTTCTTGGCTCTCATTTTCTCCCTTTCCCCTCCAATAAAACACTTTCTTAGAAAGTCTAGAATTTAAATACCTATATGATAACTTCAATTATAAATACACATGGGTCTGCACTCCAGAGTTTATAAGTCACTTCATAACAAACTCAAATAATAGTGCCCACTATATATGGCTTTCAAGGTATGATGATAACTAAAATGTACATTGCATGCAGGAGATAGACTTGCACAATAACAACCAGCTTCTTCGAGCAAAGGTCTGTCTCTATCTCTCTCTATCCTTTTTTTCTCATGCTTTCTATGTGCAATGTTGATAGTATTATGACTACTCAATGCTATGTTGTTGATGGGGTGTAGATAGCTGAAAGTGAGAGGAGCCACCATAACATGAATGTGTTACCTGGAGGCACAAACTATGACTCTATGCAGTCTCAGCAACAATTCGACTCTCGTGGCTACTTCCAAGTGACAGGATTACAACCCAATAATCAGTATGCACGGCAAGACCAGATGTCCCTTCAGTTAGCGTAAGAACCTCCCTTACCACCCTTCAAATTCATTCTATAATTAGTTGATAGTTTTCCTACTCTAACGTTTAAATCATTAGCTATGACCTATTAACAAATCTCAAATAGCTTATAATTATATAGTATTCATATTTCCATAACAGGCAGATGTCGAAAAGCCAAAAGCAAATGTGTGAGCCTCCAACAAATGGTTTTATGCATATATAATTAATACTAACCTTCTCCTACTACCAGTTTCTATAGAAACAAAATTTTCCTGAATTCTTAGTAAGTTTCTTTTTCTAAGCTTAAATGAAGGTATTTCAAAACAGAAATTGAATTTTCGATTGAAGAATAACTGAATTAGTATATTCATGCCATATGTGTTTATAGGAGCTCATTATTTGGCTGGACTATTTGTGCTTAAGTCTCTATTCCGATCCACTACTAGCTACTGACTTGATCAATTCATGGACACTTGTGCTTGTGCATATACGGAATAAACAAACATCTAACCTAACTAGTGCTTTTTTCTTGTACTCTTGTGCAGTTGATGCGTTTGTGCTTGAGAAGTATTAAGACTTAAGATTTTCTCCTCCAACTTGTATTTTGCCATCTACTATGATAGCAGATGAATGCTAAGAAGGGTAAGATGAGCATAATAACTATGTGGAAGGGATTTAAGTATTCCCTCAGTACTATATGTAGTGGCTTTGTAGACTTTCATAAGACTACCCTGTATCTATTGTGAAACGCTCTCTGACATGTTTAGTTTGTGTATCATTATATGGAGAAGGCACCTTGACATGTTTCTGATCAACCTTTGTTTGCTTTCCATATATGACATTGCTCGTCCATTCCCACAAATTTTGTTTTTCAACCAAACAACAATAAGTGCCAAAAAAACACACCTTAAAATAGAAAACCATGCCCTTGAGCAAATGAACTCATCAATACATACTAAGAAATTATCAATTGTCTTGTACTTGTGACTTGTGAGTTGCTACTATATTCTCGAATCGGATTAAGTCAAATAGACTCCTGGGCTACATTCCACTTTCTAGGATTGTTGAGCATAAAATTTGCATATCCATGGGCATCTTACTGTAAACTCATGGTCATGATCATTAACTTCTGCGGACATATGGTACTTCAATACACAAATACTCAGCTATATTTGGCATGAAGTTTGAAAGAATCATCCTAACCACATAACAAGAAAAAACACTATTCTATTTTCACTAACCAATGGCAATTATTCTGGATAGTGAACACAGTGCAAGGCAAATTTTCTAGGTCATCAACACCTGACCATGTGAGGGAAAATTGCATTCCATTCCCTTTAACATATTTTGTCCTCCGATAATTTTATAGATACCAATCATACCATGCCATTCAATTTTAGTACTTTTTTCTTTTAAGCAATTAGCTTAGAAGTTTAAATTTGGAGATTTTCTGAAAGGTATTCAAAGCACTAACAAATTCGGAGTGACTTCATCCAAATTTTTGTATAAAAAACAAAAGTAGACATGCTATGTGAAATACTAAATCATAAAACGCAAATTAAAGGGCCTGAAAGGCAGAATAGCCCAAGTAGTAATCAACTAAACTGTTCACTTTTCTATATGGGTTCAATATTTGCATTTGATAATCCTTACAATTATTTTTTAAACTACTCTAGACCTGACATTTTTTTATTACTGTTAAAAAGTGATGCAAATTTTCTGAAAATTCTACAAACTTCTAAGCTAAATGTATTGTCTAGAATGTGCTAGAGTTTTAACAATAAAAAACATGCAATAGGTAGCTAGTGTAAGAAATGTCAGAACAATCTAGAAAACTCTAAACAACCATAGTATGGCGGTGGCTGTAGCCTATAAATAGGCCTATAATGAGTTGTAACAATTGAAGAAATGGAAAAGCAACTTGTACTTCTCCAACCATAAGTCCTCCACGTTATCTTCTTGGGTGCAATACTTTCAATATAAATCTTGCAAATTAAGCAAATTAAGCCTTCTACTATCCAACTATCATTTTCATTTTCTTAAATTCTATCAGTGGTATCAGAGCTACGTTCGGTCATATACTGGGCGTAGTAATACATCCCAACTACTTCACAAAAATCTCTCATCTATCATAAACTAGTTGCAATATTTTCTAGAGCCATGGCAGACACAACCCAACTATCATCTATGCCTGTCCCAATTTTCTCAGGTGAAAACTATGATTTTTGGAGCGTAAAAATGAAGACATATTTTTGCTTCCAAGATTTATGGGACATTGTAGAAGAAGGATTTACTATTCCTCAAGACATTTCAACTCTTACTGTGGCTCAAAAGAAAGAGTTGAAGGAGAATAAGCAAAAAGACTCGAAGGCATTATTTATTCTTCAACAAGCTGTGGCCGACACAATCTTTCCAAGAATTATGGGAGCTACTAGTGCTAAGGATGCGTGGAATATTCTCAAGGAGGAGTTTCACGGCAGTAACAAGGTACGCACCATTAAACTTCAAACTCTAAGACGAGAGTTTGAATTAATTAAAATGAAAGAGTCTGAGACCATAAAAGATTATTATTCCAAAATTAAAGAAATAGTAAATCAAATGAAGGCCTATGGGGAAAATATTCTTGACAAGAGAATTGTCGAGAAAATTCTAATTTCTATTCCCCAAAGGTATGATGCAATTGTGACAACTATTGAGCAAACCAAAGATCTGTCCACCTTGTCGGTGACAGAACTAATGGGATCTCTTGAAGCATATGAGCAAAGATTGAATAGGCATGATGAAGGTTCAGTTGAAAATGCCTTTCAATCAAAGCTAAAATTACGATCTCATAATGATGGGAGTGAAGAAAAAAATAATAATGGTGCGAGAAATTTTAGAAGCAAAGAAAATTCTAGAGATTTCTCTAGAAAAAATAAGTATTCTCCATGTGGTATTTGCAAGAGAACAAATCATGTCGAAAAAGATTGTCGGTATCGTGGAAAGCCACAATGTCGACACTGCAAGAGATTTGGACACGTGGAGAAGAATTGCTATAACAAAAATAAGCATCAAGCTAATTTGGTTGAGGATCAAAACCACGAGCAGCATCAGCATGACCATGAGCAACATCTTTTCTATGCTACCCAAGATTCTAGTGATGAAATGGGTGGAAAGTGGTGCTTAGATAGTGGATGCAGCAATCACATGGCCAAAGATAGGAGCATCTTCAAGGATATTGATGACTCTGTCAAAGTGAAAGTTCGATTGGGGAACGGTGCTATTGTGGAAACGAAAGGCAAAGGCACTGTTATGGTGGAAACGAAGAAAGGTACGAGATTCATCAAAGATGTCTTACTAGTTCCCAGTCTTAAAGAAAACCTCTTGAGCATTGGTCAGATGATGGAGAAAGGCTATGCTCTTCACTTTGAAGGTGACATATGCACGATATATGACAACAAAAACAAAAGGCAAGAGATAGCCAAAGTAAAAATGGAGAAAAGAAATAGAAGTTTTCCAATAAGCTTCAAATACACTACTAACATTGCCATGAAAGTGCAAGTTGATGATTCATGGCTATGGCATCGAAGATTTGGCCACTTCAACACCTATGCCTTAAAGCTTCTATATAAGAAAGGTATGATGAGAGATCTTCCATGTCTCAAAGAAAATAATGAAGCATGTGAAGGATGTCTACTTG
This sequence comes from Ammopiptanthus mongolicus, assembly GCA_039655645.1. Taxonomy (NCBI): domain Eukaryota; kingdom Viridiplantae; phylum Streptophyta; class Magnoliopsida; order Fabales; family Fabaceae; genus Ammopiptanthus; species Ammopiptanthus mongolicus. The sequence goes on along the minus strand of CM077344.1, from coordinate 101,122,504 downwards.
GCAAACAACACAGACTACCTTTCTCAACTAACAAAGCATGGAGAGCAAAGGACTTGCTAGAGCTTGTTCATACAGACGTATGTGGACCGATGAGAATGCCATCACTTACCAACAACAGGTATTTCATCCTTTTCATTGATGATTTTTCTAGAATGACATGGGTCTACTTTATTAGAGAAAAATCAGAAGTTTTTGGAGTATTCAAGAAGTTTAAGGCCCTCGTCGAGAAGAAAAGTGGGAAACATATAAAAGTACTCCGAAGTGATCAAGGCAAAGAGTACAACTCACGCGAGTTCGATAAATTCTGTGAGGACGAAGGCATTGAGCGTCAACTTACAGTTGCATACACTCCACAACAAAATGGAGTATCTGAAAGGAAAAATCGCACAGTCATGGAGATGGCGAGATCAATGCTAAAGGAGAAGGGTCTTCCAAACACCTTCTGGGCCGAAGCAGTTTACACTGCTGTCTACATTCTAAACAGATGTCCAACTAAGGCAGTTCGAGATAAGACTCCTATAGAAGCTTGGAGTGGGCAAAAGCCATCGGCCAAACATCTAAGGGTCTTTGGATCAATCTGCTACATCCATGTTCCAAATGAAAAGAGACACAAGCTAGAAGACAAGACAATACGAGGCATATTCTTGGGGTATAGTACACAATCAAAAGGTTATCGAGTTTACAACCTACAAACAAAGAAGCTTACCATCAGTCGAGATGTTGAGGTTGATGAAAATGCTGCTTGGAATTGGGATGAAGAAAAAGTTGTCAAAAGCAGCATCTCCATACCAATGCAACGACCCCAAGAAATTGAAGAAGTTGAAGAAGAAATAACAGAAGATCCAGGTATGCTCCCTTCACCTCCGCAAGAACAAGGTTCTTCACCAGAATCTACTCCGAGAAGAGTAAGATCTTTGATGGATATATATGAAACTTGCAACTTGGCCATACTTGAGCCTGAAAGCTTTGAAGCAGCATCAAAGCAAGAAGTATGGGTCAAGGCAATGGAAGAAGAGATTAGAATGATCGAGAAGAATAACACATGGGAGTTAGTGGATTGTCCTAAAGACAAGGACATCATTGGAGTTAAATGGGTTTATAAGACAAAGCTCAACCCCGATGGCTCAATTCAAAAACACAAGGCCAGACTAGTAGCCAAGGGTTACTCACAACAGCCTGGAATCGACTACAACGAAACATTTGCCCCTGTTGCTCGTCTAGATACAATAAGAGCTCTAATAGCTCTTGCAGCGCAAAAAGGGTGGAAGATTTATCAACTAGATGTTAAATCTGCCTTTCTCAATGGCATACTTGAAGAAGAAGTTTATGTGGAGCAACCACAAGGCTTTGTGAGCAAAGGCAACGAAAACAAAGTACTAAGGCTAAGGAAAGCTTTATATGGCTTGAAGCAAGCTCCTCGAGCCTGGTATAGCAGAATTGATCAATACTTTATAGATAAAGGATTCAGGAGGAGCAAAAGTGAGCCAACACTATACATCAAGACCCAAGGTCAGTATGACACTCTCATTGTCTCCCTGTATGTAGATGATCTTATCTACACTGGCAACAATATAAAGATGATAGCTGAATTCAAAGAAGACATGAAGAAGACATTCGAGATGACAGACTTGGGTTTGATGCACTACTTCCTTGGCATTGAAGTGAGTCAAAGGAAAGAAGGGATATTTATTTCACAGAAGAAATACACGAATGAACTACTAAAGAAATTCAAGATGTACGAGTGCAAGCCAGTCGCTACTCCACTGGTGACTAATGAAAAGTTGCTAAAGGACGATGGATCACCAAAGGCAGATACAACACTTTATAGAAGTTTGATCGGAAGCCTTCTATATCTCACAGCCACACGACCAGATATCATGTATGCCACAAGTCTTCTATCTAGGTTTATGTAAAGCCCAAGCCAAATTCACTTTGGAGTAGGAAAACGAATTTTGAGATATTTACAAGGCACCAAGGAGTTTGGTATATGGTATACACCTACAACCAACTCAAAGTTGCTCGGTTATACCGACAGTGACTGGGCAGGATCTATCGATGATATGAAGAGCACGTCAGGCTACGCCTTTTCACTTGGATCGGGAATATTTTCTTGGGCATCTAAGAAGCAAGCAACTGTTGCACAATCAACAGCAGAAGCAGAATACGTGGCAGCAGCTGAAGCTACAAGCCAAGCAATATGGCTTAGAAAAATACTTGGTGATATAGGAGAACAGCAGACAGAGCCAACTACAATCTACTGCGACAACAAATCTGCAATTGCAATGGCGAAGAATCCAGTTCATCACAACAGAACAAAACACATAGCTATTAAATATCACTTTATCCGAGAAGCAGAAGCAACTAAGCAAATACAACTTGAGTATTGCAAGACTGAAGATCAAGTTGCAGATATATTCACGAAGACACTTCCAAAACCGAAGTTCGAGGAATTACGAACTATGCTTGGAGTTATAGAAAATTGCATCAAGGAGGAGTGTTAAAAAGTGATGCAAATTTTCTGAAAATTCTACAAACTTCTAAGCTAAATGTATTGTCTAGAATGTGCTAGAGTTTTAACAATAAAAAACATGCAATAGGTAGCTAGTGTAAGAAATGTCAGAACAATCTAGAAAACTCTAAACAACCATAGTATGGCGGTGGCTGTAGCCTATAAATAGGCCTATAATGAGTTGTAACAATTGAAGAAATGGAAAAGCAACTTGTACTTCTCCAACCATAAGTCCTCCACGTTATCTTCTTGGGTGCAATACTTTCAATATAAATCTTGCAAATTAAGCAAATTAAGCCTTCTACTATCCAACTATCATTTTCATTTTCTTAAATTCTATCAATTACAATAAGAGGCCCGGCTACAACTTTGGTTGAGAGTTAGGGTAGGCACAAAAGATCCTACAAAACCCAAACCTAAAGGCACGCGAGAAGTGACTATCCATTGACGGGAGAGATGAATTTCCATCTTCTTCAATTTACAACTTCACGAGATTACTGATATCCATTGGGTGAGTGAATTTTTGAATGGAAGAATAATATGCACTTTTTGCCAATACTCGATTGACCATTTCAGTGGGATGGAATGAATCCCAAAACAAGTGCAAGTTCCTGTTGTTGCATGGGGTCTTATTAGGAATACACTGCCCTATCTCCTCATCAACTTGGCAGCACCGAATAGGTACACCCTTCATACCTGAAATGCATAGTTACACCGATCAAAGTTCATATTTAATTTATGGATTTCTAAAATACCAAACATAAGCAACAGGTTATCGTCTTTAATTAATTAATAGGATTTCATTAGTATGAACTGTCAATATAAAGATTTTTTACATTGTCAACCAATCAGAAATTGACACATCATTTAAAATGTTTGACTCTTATCGTACCATGATTTCTTATTGATTGATATTATAAAAAACTTTATACTGAGAGTGCATATCAATTAAACTCTAATTAATATTCCACATTCCAAGGTTTTTTTTAAAAAAATATGGAAATACACAAATTGAGGACATCCTAATTTTGGTCAAGATTATAATTTATAAAAGATTGAACTTTGCAATTTTTTTTTTGTTTTTCGGAGTATCCTTCTATGCGATAGGTGAAAGGCTAATCTCTCGAATACTGTTAAGCTCCTAAACAGGGACCCCTCCCAATAATGTTTTTTCCATGGATTCATGCGTATGGTAAAAACCACTGTTAGGAAGGGTCTCCGCTTAGGTGTGTAACAGTATATAACTAATTAGTTAATTTAATTGTTAACATGACATATATTCTATGAAATGACGTATAGGAAGAATGAAAATAAAAAAAGAAAGCTTTACCCATTAACTCAGGGCTAGTGGATGTGATCATAGCATTATCCACATAGACAAATTTAGCGCCAAATAATTCCTTGTTGAATTGATCAACTAGTGATTTAAGCTTGTCATTAAAAATGAGCACTGCTCTATTATCCTCCGCAATACATGTTGAAGACCCTTTTTTCCCACGTCTAGAAATTTCTTGTGGAATGCAGCCAACAAGGCCTAACCCAATCAATGCAAACTTTCTTGCTCCAGTTTGATGCAAAGCCTGCACGTACAAAACCACAATCATATTACGTACGTACCCTCTTAAAGCAGATCGATCAGTTGCACATACATGTAAAAGCACTGCAAATTTGAACCATTGGGTAAAAAGAAAATATAATTGTTATTGAATGGTAAAAAATAAAGTACAAGGTTTTTAGAAGTATGTTAGGAATGTTTTTGAACATGCATATAATATCATTGCTTTAAAGAAATTTTAATTGTATTGGATACCCTTATTTGCAGAGAATAATGTTGAATAAGAGCCTCGGCATACTGCTCTGGGCTATAGGTGCGGCTTGATGGGTAACGTTCGGGCATGAAGTAATTGTTAATGTAATCATTGCTGCCTATATTCATATAATACAAACACTTATTTAGGTGTTGCCGCGCTTTCTCAGGTCCTCCAAGTCTGCCAGCAATTTTCGAAATTATGACTTTGTGATTACTTACTTGTAACTCCAAACTGATATCAGGACCCTGCATTGGCAGAGTAAAACAATTTGGCGATGTGATTAATTGCATGAAACAAGCCTTCATTATATACATATGTCATAACTCAAAACCAACAATGTTTGCTATATATGATTTTGCAATGGAATCATTATTTAACCACGACCACAATTTGAAAACTCGCAAAGTCCATTAACTAATAGAATATACGAAATATATATAGGATCAAGTGATTTGTTAAAACTAGAAAGAAAATAGTTAATAATATCAACCGTACCGCATGTGTTCCGGTCTCTTCGCGAATTCCCGCTGCGCCGGATGCATAGTTCACACCTTCAACTACGTCTAAACCACTAGTATTTGCGTAAGGTGGGATAAAATTCTGGAACCCCAACTGTTCAGCTGCCTTGACAAAAACATTAAACAATGTTATATAGGCATAATGTATTTATAGTCATTTCTTTTAAATTTTATGCGAAAGAGCTAGTTTGGTACGTTATCTTTATTTTTTTCAATTTGGTTATATTTTATTTTAGTCAATTTGATTCCTTATCTTACAAATCATATATTATTTAATTCGGTTCTCTTTCGTAATTTTGTCACCCTGCCTAACAAAAGTGATGACCGATGATATGTCACTAACAGATATTAGTCCTGTGATTGTTATATCATCACCACATCGTCACATTTAGTAATATGTCATCACTTTCGTTAGCACTTGTGACAAAATCGCAATAGAAAAGCACACTGAATAAGGATTTACAAGATAAGGGATTAGATTGACAAAAATAAAAAAATTAGAGATCAAATTAAAATAAATAAGATAAGGACCAAACTACCTATAACTTTATCTTCTTTTTTTATCATGTTAAAATTTAGGCAACACAACATATCTCTGCCTCTAAAAATCTCTGACCCAAATGCTCCTAATCCATTTAAGCTAGAACTTTCAGTTATATCACCAAGTGCTCAACCCATGAGGTATATCCCAAGTATGGACTATAGAGAGAAAGGTTTTTAAGTGTAAGCAAATATTACTGATGAAATCAATTGCGGTTCGGCCGTTGGTGAATCTTCCGGTTGGTCCAGCTGGGAAGTCAATCCCATAAGGCAAGAAATTTGCTCTAGCAATGGTAGATAGGTTGTTGTTATTTCCACAATCAGACAAAGAGTCCCCAAAAATGAAAAGGCAAGGCACTTGAGGATTAATCCCAACACAAAGTTGCACGTTTGCTACTGCTAAGAAAAGAAGCACTACCAACCATAAGTTTTTCTCGCTTGCCATCTCTAAGAAATTAATAAGGTACAAATGCAAGAAGGGTATATATTTATATACATATTTCATAGTTGATCGCAACGAGTGAATCTTATCCATTTACTAATAGATGAATGGTAGAAACCTACTTAAAAAATGATGGCATAACTAAAACATCGACTTACCTCACAATATATTTCAAGGTTTATAAATTACCGTAGTCTACAACTCTGCAATATATAAAGACCACATTTATACGATTTTCTCACAATTGTAGCAACAGCAATACGGGCAAAAATGATAAAGGGACCAAGGAACAAAAGGTAATCCGCAATTTTGACATTTGAACTTATGTCAACATTGGATCTAAATGGCAAATGCGACCTTCAACAAACAGAATAGGATAAACGGAACTAAAAGCTTACTGAAAAGTTCAAAGGTAAAATTAATACAGAAATCAAATCAATTGGGTGGAATGATTTGTATTACAGTCCATTACTGCGCGCAATTGCAATTTGAATCGACTGCCAACCATATATAATTTAAATTTAGGTTTAATTATTCCGCAGGTCCCCGAACTATTTTAGAATTTTTCGCAGGTCCCCGAACTATTTTAGAATTTTTAAATAGGTCCATGAACCAAAAAATTTGTAATTGAGTCCTTGAACTTTGATATACTTTGTAATTGAGTCCTTGCATTCTAAACATTTGTAATCGGGTCCCTGAACTTGTTAATAGTTTGTAATTAGGTCCCCGGGATATTAGGCATTTTTAAAACCTTTGTTATTGTAGTGATCTGATAGTTCTATTAATATCCAAGAAACCTCGAAAGAGATTTATACGGTACTCTAATTACAAAGTTCTTCTTCTATCCCCAAGGACATAATTACAAATTATTTAAAACTTCGGGGACCCAGTTACAAACGTTTAAAGTGCAGGACCCAATTACAAATTTTTTTAGTTTAGGGACCTATTTAAAAATTCTCAAATAGTTCGGGGATGAACCGATTAATTAAATCTTAAATTTACTACACAATTATTATAAATTAGACCTCTAGGAAACATATGCTAGATAAAAGATAATATTTGTATTTGCATAAACAGCGTAAACACGACTTTTCCAGCACAAATTGGGTGAAATTTGAGGCAGGGTAGCCAATTTACTCATTTATGTTTATTCCAGTACTCTGACCCTTTGTCGTTCAGTTCAGCAGCAGGTTGTTATATAATACGTATTTAACACGTAACTTATTCATCTCCATATGAAAGGAGTGATCCTGTGATGTGAACTCGTTTATGAACTCCCATTCCATCTTAATTTCTTGGTCAACAAGGTGCTTGATATTCATTGGATAAGTGGAGGCTGGATCAGAAGAATTATAAGAAACTATTGCAGTGCGTAGGTTCCAAGCTTCGGTTGTGTGGAATTCATCCCAGAACACGTACTCACTCCTATTATAGCATGGCCTTTGATCAGGAATACACTCGCCAAGCGACCCCGATGGGCAGCAAGCAGCATTCGAAACCGTAAAACCTGAGATTCATCATCAACCATGGTTATATATGTTGCATGAAGACCAACATACTTTCATGCATGTTACTCGTTAACATATATCGAAAGGACATTTTATAAGAGAGAAATTAAAGACATAAGTTTTATTACAATAGCTAGAGCCTATCATTATTTGTGTAACAAATTTTATTTTTATATATTTCTCTCTTATAGCATAAACTCTCGTATTAGTGAATAACATTATATAAGACAACCAATTTTTTTCATATAGTGATGTGAATTGAAGTATAATTAAGAAAATCAAACTTGTTACCATCTGAATTGTCTAGGGCCCTGGATGTACTGTTTATAAAGATGAATTTGGAATAAGTAGACGAGTTGTTATTGAATTGATCCACTAGAGATTTAAGCCTGTCATTAAAAATGAATGCAGCATTATTCTCCTCTTCAGAACAAGATCCATTTGTCCCATAAGTATAGATCGGAGTGCAGCCTATACGGCCCAACGCAACCAACACATACTTTCTTGCTCCAACGTCCTGTAGAGCCTGCCCACAAGAATCAAATTGCCCTGTTAAATCATACTATATAAATAGTGCAGCTTCAATTGATATAGTACTTTTATTATCCTAATCATTTTGTGAAACAAAGTGATTTGAATGGATACCAGTAAATTCAGAGATAACTCTTCAATAAGAGCTTCTGCATACTGCTCAGGGCTGTAGATACTGCTTGTAGGGTACAACTGGGGAAGGAAGTAATTGTTTAGGTAATCATTGCTGCCTATATTCACATAATACAAGCACTTACTAAGGTATTGACGAGCTTTTTCAAGACCTCCAAGTGTGGAAGCAATTTGGGAAACTATGACTCTGTGATTTGATAACTGTAATCCCAAGCTGATATGAGCACCCTGCATTGAGTAACACTAATTTAGTGGCATGCAAGACTCCTTTAACCATCTACCCTAAACCAATTGAAGATTTAGATGAACAAATAAAGAAAGAAAAAGGCTATTTGATTTGTACAGATCGCATGCTGGTTTCCACTCGAATTCCAGCTCCACCGGACGCGTAGTTCACACCTCGAAGTATGTCTGAACCACTAGTATTTGCAAAGGGTGGGATGAAATTCTCAAATCCCAGAAATTGTGCTGCAATTGGCGAACATTAGTCTGAATTAAACAAAAAGTTTGTGGTAAGAAAAAAGAGAAAATATAATAATAAAATTATGAAAAAAGGAAAAAGGAAACTGAGAAAGGACACCTCAAACTAAATATAGCTTTTATTCTTTCATAATTCATATCTTTTAAGAATTGGATGAGTTAAGAGAAGGTAGTTGATCCCCTCTCAGTCTCTCTCACCTGATATGTTAGTAGCTTAACAGAACTTCCCTCCAAGATAGCCCCACAAACAACAAACGCAAGTGTGGGGTAGATTATCATGCACCCTCTAAGCCCAAGTATGGCAAATGTGAGTAGGAGATACGTACATTGCACATTCCCCTAATTAATGACATGTGCAGCGAGCTCAACCACTACAAATAGGGGTGAGATCAGCTTGAAAATTTGACTTCATCTTTATTCCCAAAACCTTTACATCCACCTTCTTGAAAAGTTAGCTACGTCTACTGATTTGTCATTTTTTTGGGGTATAACCTTTCATTGAAAACTTTAAAGGTGATCAAATGTTTGGTGACTTTTTCAAAGTAATGGATTTGGATCCTAGTAAGTTACTTGCTCATCAGGAGGGGCAATAGAGAACATAGCACTATCTCCTACCATGTTTGTCATGTAACATGAGAAGATCCAACTTTGAAGGCCAGCAGTTAGTTTACTATATGTTTATGACTGAAGTGTGTCATGTTGGCAACTAAAATCAACATTGTTTTACTATTTCTTATAGATAATCTGCAATGCTGCACGGCTCACTATTACTGTAAGTGGTCCATCAGTCATGTTCATTCCAGGACTGGATATTATTTTCATTGACTGCTTATGTGTGCCTTCTCTGGGTATTTTTTTCTTAATTTTTTTCTAAAAGCTTGAAACATATTTTCAAAAAAAAACTAATGAGTGTCCAATCTTCAAGAGAAAAAAAGAAGAGATTAGAGGTCTAAAAAGTGTAAAGAAATCTTACTAATTATGTCAATTTCAGTTCGGCCGTTGGTAAATCTTCCAGTTGGGCCAGTTGGGAAGTCGATGCCATATGGTTTGTAATTAGATTTTGCAGTGGTTGGAAGATTGTTGTTGTTTCCACTATCAGACAAAGAGAGTCCCCAAAGATAAAAAGGCATGGCACTTGGGGTTCCCCATGGACACAATTTTGGCTGTAGTTTGCAGCCAATAGAAGAAGAGGCAGAACCAACCATGTCTTAGTCTCACACGTCATCTCTAAGCAGAGAAATCAACAATATTAGAGGCTGGTTGGTTGGTTATGATCCAGGAAACGAGTGAACAACTACAGGCACAAGATGAGATGTATATGTATAGGGTGGGCATAACTATGTTTTGTGCTGTAATTGCACGAATTAAATTAATGGAAATTATACACCATGTAAATTTTGACTTAATTACATTCAACACTCATCCTATTTCAGAAAGTATATCAACTTTATTTTCCTGAAGGATGATATTAAAATTACATGGATATTCCCTTAAGTGGTGATAAGTGTAATTTTTGAAATAAATGAAGTGCAAATATAATTGAGCTAAACCTAAAAAATAAAATATGATATAATCATAGTTAGATTTATACTTAGAGTATGTTTGAGAAATATTAATTTTTCTCATTTCAGTTATTTTTTGACTAAAAAGTTGTTTATACATAATCTATCATATTTTACAATTAACTTAAATTTATAAAAAAAAACTTTTTTTTTTGGGGGAAAAAAGTTATTTTATTTCATCTAATTTATTTTAGCTTAAGATTGTTTTGATTTGATTATTTTTTATTCTCAAAACTCTCTTTCCTATTTATTCCTACAAAACTAACTTTCAAACAAATATTAAATTATACAAATAACTTCATACCCTTTTTCATAATTTACTATATAAAAATGATTTTTTGTTTGCACTTCCCAAATGAAATAGATTATCTTAAAATTAATTTTCAATAAACATATCCAAACAAAAATAAAATTTGATTATAATCATTATCACTATTATAGATATAATCTTATCAACCTAATCTATTTTTTCTATCTTTTCCGATGCAAGTCTTAATCCTAATTCCAGAATGTCACTTCAAATAACTCAAATATCTATTCTAACGAAACATGGACGCCTCATTGAATCGACCAACTTCTAACAAAATATGAAACCTCTATTTCATATCATTGTCACACTGTCACCGGTCATCAGTCTAATTCTACCTCTCAACCACCATCATCATATCATATCATGCAACATAACGAGGGATATGGCTTCTTAATCTCAGGGGACCTACACTTTTCAGACTTTTTAAAAATTCTTTAAATATAGGTTTTTTTTTTCTAAAATATGTTGATTGATTTTATATGTTAGTTTAAATTTTTACATTAATCCCATAAATTTTATTCTTTCAAATTGATCCTATACGTTATATTTCGTTTTTACGTTAATTTTTTCCATCAATTTTGACCTTATTACGTTAGATCAAAAGCCACATGTAGCACTAATATCATAATCATGTCAGGTCAAAACTGACGGCGTTAGATAGAAATTGACGGAAAAGATTAATGTGAAAACGAAATATAATGTGTAGGACCAATTTGAAAAAAATAAAACTTATAGAATCTATGTGAAAATTTAACACTACGTTTGGTTTAGGAGAAACTAGAGGGAAAGAAAATCAGTGGAAAGAAAAGTTGAAGAAAAGTTTGAAATCCTTCGTTTGGTTCAAGAAGGAAAAGGAGAGTAAAGAATAAATTAGGTAGAACCCACCTTTGAATTGTTTCCATAAAGCATCGAAAGAAAAAGGCCAAGATTGCATCATTTTAGACTAAAAAGACCTAAATGCCCTCCAAAGTAATTGAATTCATGCTACTCCCTTTCGTTTTTATTTTTTTAATTCCCGTGATCCTTTCTCACTCCTGTCTCAACTTTTTATATTATTAATTTTTTAATATTTTTAATATATTTTAAGTTTTTATTGACTGTTTATTTTTTGTTTTTATATTTGTAGAGTATATTTTTATTATATTTATTACATCCTATTTTTATTGATGGATATTTGTGTCATTTCACAAATATATTTTTTCTTTCCTCTCGTTTTTTTCTTAACCAAACAAGAGGAGAGAAAAGTTTTGATTTTTTTCTTTCATTTTCTCTTCAACCAAACAACTAAATAATTCTTTCAATTTTCACTCTTTTTCTTTACTTTCCTTTTTTTCCTTACACTTTCTTTCCTCTTATTTTCTCTCCTACAATCAAACAAAGTGTAAATAAATGTATAAGATTAATCATTTGCCCACACTTTGTAAATAAATCAAAACAGGGAGATGAAATTAAAAAACTTATTGACAAAAATACTAACAATAATTCCATCTCTCTTTTCCCACCTTACAACAAAACCCCTCGTCTTCTACCTCTCTATTTGTTCCATTCTCTGACCTGAAGCAATCTCTCACAGGCATGCAATTTCATCTTTCCCTTTAACTGTATTTGATTTTACTGATTTTCTGGTGTGCTAACACTTTAATGGCCGTTTGGGAGTCACTCGCGACTATGGCCGTTTGCAAAATGCGTTGTACTTTTTTATTTATTTTTACTTGCAACTTGAAAGTTATATGGAAGATTCTATGGCACGTATCATATACTTGTATATGTGATCCAATCAGATGATAAAAATTTAATTCCATATGATATTCACATGATTCAATTAATTGAGATGACATTCTAATTAAACATAGAGTATCCAAATCCTTTATTTTCTAAAAATATCATAACAACGTTCCAGAAATTACTCCCATTAACAATATCTTTTAAATGGCACAGGCCATTACATTCTCGACCTATAGGAATCTTTGCTGGCTCTTACACTATCCTCTTTGGTAGTTAGCGTCATGTTCTGAATCGTGGCACAGAGAAGAAGATGGAGCTCCTCTCGAAAGACCTTATCCAAATATTGACGTGGCAGTTGCTTATATATACTACCATTGCCCCCCTTGCGATTCAACAGTTACACACGAAAGAATGAAAATTTAAGAATGGAACCTGAGCCACAACGACCTTGGGGGAAAAGTTTGATAACTAACATTTAATATTAAATTTAATTGTTATGTATTATTAATTATTAATGTAGAATATTTTATGGTGAATTTTTTGGTATCCAAAGATAACTTTATCATGTTTAAGTGATTCAATCAAATAGTAAGAATCATTTGACTTGATTCATTAACATGACAAATTTAATTAAGGTGACGCATTCTGATTGGATAGAATAACTTTTATCCCAAAATTATTAGGGGTACGAGAGAAGGCATCATATTTTATAGTATCAATCAATCACAAATCATAGTATGAATGACTTTTGAGGTAGTTAAGATAAAAGTCATATATTTTTAATGAATTTAATTGGTATGTACTATCAGTATAAAAAAATTACATTGTCAATCAATCAAAAATTGACACATCATTAATAATTTTTTACTCTTATTTTAACTACGTTAATGGAAAACAATTAAGGAAGATTCTATGGTACCATTTGAATAACTTACTCTTGTCTATGTGATCCAATAAGATTGTGAGAAGTTAAATCCATGTGACATTCATATGACTCATTTAATTTAGGTGATGCATTCTGATTTGACATAGGGTATTCAAACCCTTAATTTTTCAAGGATACCATAGAAACGTCCAACAATTAAACTCAATTCTTAATGAATTTAATTGGTATGTACTGTCAATGTAAAGATTTTTTACATTCTCAACCATTCAGAAATTGACACATCGTTAAGAATATTTGATTCTTATCCTAACTATCTTAAAAGTCACTCATACTATAATTTCTAATTGATTGATAATATAAAAAAATTTACATTAATACTGCACAACAATTAAACTCTTAGTTAATCCTTAACTCTGTTTTTGACATGTCACTTTAACTTAGAAAAAATGAGATACCATGGCGTACGTTTGCCATGTATAATGTCACATGGTCGATTGTTCAAATTTCATTTCCGTTAAATATGTAATGCATTAAATGTTGGCCCCTTAATTGATTAATTTCCTCTCGTCCACTCTAAAGTACTGGGAATCATTATGGCCATGCTTGTCTTTCCTTTTCTTCCCCCAAACAAACCATGTGATCCATTCAGAAGTAAAGTAACACGTGTGCCCTATTAAGTTATCAACTCAAAAAAATTATGAATTAGTTTCAAATCACACTTATTTTTTTATTAAAAAAAATATGTAGGCTTAATTGTATTTTTTATTCTTGTAATTTTACAAAAGAGTAATTTTGATTTCTGTAGTTTCAATTGCTCAAATCAAGTCCCTCTTATTTCAAAATCGAATAAATTAAATCTCTATAATTTCAATTGCTCAAATTAAGCATTCAAAAATTTCACAAATAGGTGATTTTAGTCCCTGTAATTTCATGAACTTGCTCTTCACTTGTGCTCCCTTTTAATGTTTTTTAGCTTTTAGTTTTAGTTTTAGCATTTTTTTCTGACTAATTAAATAAAACTAATCCTACACTATCACAAAGGATTTGACAGGTCAACAATCCTCATTAAGTTTTGGATGATAGGTTGATGATAAATCAGATTTATTTGCTTTTGAAATTAGAGAAACTTCAGTAATTGAAACTACATGGATCAAAGTCACTCATTTGCTAAATATCAGGATCAAAACTGTAATTAAGCCAAACATATATTTAAAACACTATATCTAATATTAAAATTCAATAAATCAAGCAGAATAAAATTAAATAAATAACATAAATAAATTTTGTTCTTTTACACACGTGTCTAAAAGGAAACAGAATACTTGTGCAATTTTAGTTCCTCGGGTTCTAATTGCGCCAACTGGGTTCCCAAAGTATTATGATTGTGCAATTTTAATCCCCCATATTTCAATTCCGCCAATTGGGTCTTTCAGGTATTACGATTATGTAATTTTGGTCCCATAAATATCACGATAATGCGATTTTTAACGTTAATAGCCTACGTGACCCACGCGGGACTGATTTGGCCCTTAGTGAGGTCAACTTAGCCGCTTACGGGACATTCTTATGTGGCATCATTGACATTCTTATGTGGCATTATAGTGAGGTCCCTCGGGTTCTAATTGCGCCAATTGGGTTCCCAAAGTATTACAATTGTGTAATTTTAGTCCCCCATGTTTCAATTCCGCCAATTGGATCTTTCAGGTATTACGATTGTGCAATTTTGGTCCCCTAAATATCACGATAATGCGATTTTTAACGTTAGTAGCCTACGTGATCCACGCGGGACTAATTTGGCCCTTAGTGAGGTCAATTTGGCAGCTTACGTGACATTCTTATGTGGCATCATTGACGTCTCACAACTTTAATGGTCAAATGCGCATCACTAAGTGTGGGATAAGAATGACATTTAAGATGTCAAGCTGGCCTCACTAAGTGTTAAATCAGTTCCACATGTGCTACGTAGATTATTGACGTTAAAATTTGCACAATCGTGATACTTGAGACACCAAAATTTCACAATTGTGATGCCTGAGGAATCCAATTGACGCAATTGAAATCTGGGGGACCAAAATTGTACAATCGTGATATTCGGGGACCTAATTTGCATAATTAGAACCTGAGGAACTAAAATTACACCATCATGATACCTAAGGAATCAAAAGTGAAATTAAGTCTGAAAAATAACTACAAAATATGGGGGGATAGAAACACAATAATTGGCATTTCATAACCGGAAGCTCTGGCCAATCTCAATCAGGGAAGAAAACAGTTGGAAAGCTCTGGGCCCACGACCTTTTTGATTTTCCCGTATCTTTCGAAGCACCTCCGACAATGGGGAAATAGCTGACCAATTAGGCAATACAATTGGTAGATAGTTGGATTCCTTAAGTATGTTGCTAGAGATTTGATTTCTACTGTATATGAAAATTGTTTTGTTAGAAAAGGTAAAACACAATTCGGTAATATTTGAGTCTTGAGATTAGTCTCCGACTATCGATTGAGTATATCCTTATGCGCAACAACAAACTACATGTTAGGTGATATTTATACATTTTTTTGGTATTTGATTAAAATTAATTTCATCTTATTTTTATATCATTATACTTTCATTTTATCATGGAATATAGAACTAAGATGATGTGTTATTTAAAAATACTAGATTTATCTTTGTGCTATGTCTTTTGATATCATCAAGATTGCCTTGAATTTCTCTCCATCTTTTCTCTTTTTTTTTCTTCCATTTTTTATTTTATTTGGATTTTTTTTTGGTAAACATTTTATTTGGATATTTTAATTACTAGCCTAACCGACTATTGAAGCAGAGTAAAAAAATATAATCTGTTCCTATGTACAGGTAGTTGATTTTTAGCATTGGGTTCCCTTGCCCTTTTCCATACTTGTGCATTTTTGTTTTATCAAGACAGTTTGAACTAATTATGGATTATATTTTTTATTATTATATTAGTATATTTGATATTTGAGTTTGTTTTTACTGATTTTGTTTGGTTTTTTATTTTTTTGATGAATCTGATTTTGTTTGGTTTAAATCCTGTGCTGCCGTGCTACCTCAGGATAAAAAATAAAGAAAGGAGGAGAGAGAATAGAGAGGAGAGGGGTCATGATTGAAAAAAAAAAAAAAAAAGGAGGAAGGAGGAGAGAGATAGAAAGGATGAAGAGGGGATGGGGAGATCCAGATCCGATTTTGTTTGCTTTTAAGGTTTATTTAATTTATTTCCTTTTTCAATATTCAACCAAAAAATTGAAGAATAAGAAAGAGGGAAAAATTTATGGAAAAAAAAATTAAAGAAAAAGAGTGATGGAAAAGAACGTAGAACAAAAAATGCAGTTGGGGCCATACAACAATAGAGTTTCATCTCCCCTTCGATGGATCCCTCCTCCCTAGAGCTGGTAGCTCGGTTTAGTGATGATGCTTCAGCCTATATATAAGTCAACAATTAAGTTAAGCTATGCTAATTTGCATCTTTCTTTCAGCTTTATTTCTGGAGTTGTGTATTTTTTCCGTGAGATATATGGGGTTGTGTACTTTGTATTTACATATTAATACATGTTGGCTCATACGTGACAATGTCAACAAAGCATATATAAGTGTGATCATTAGGCAGTTATGATTTGTTTCAATCTTTTTTCTTTGAGATAGATTTGTTCCATGATTTAATTGGTATACACGGTAAGTGTAAAGCTTCTTTACATAGTCAACTAATCAGAAATTGCCACATAAGTTAAAATGTTTGACTTTTATCATAATTACTTTAAAAGTCACTCATACTATGATTTCTGATTGGTTGACAGTGTAAAAAGTTTTACACTAACAGTGCATAATAATTAAACTCTTTGTTTCAATCTTGATGATAAATAAATTGTTGGAAGAACGTTGAGTGTTATAGTTGAAAACGTGTATTATCTAGAACGCATTTGGGTAAACTACTTAATTAAACACTTATTCAATAAGTTTTTTTAAATAAACTATACAACTTATTTTCATAAACTTCTCTAACAAGCTTATTGAAATAAGCTAAAAAGAGCTTATAACAATATCAGAAACTATTTTAATAATTTATTTGTATAAGTTTATTTTTATAAATTATTCTCATAAACTCTTCCAAACGCATCTTTAGTAATGAAGGATGGTCACACATGCTAATATTCAAATGCCACAATTCATTGGATGTTCCAATTATCATAAATCATCTTCAAACTATTAAATGAAAGCATGTAAATGATTTTATTAACTCTAATACATTTTCTCACATAATATTTCTTTAAATGCAAACAATATACAGATTTGTCTTTATCATATATATGCTAAAATTGATCGTTTACTTTTTTTTTTTTTTTTTTTGATACAAAAATTGATCGTTTACCTAAAAGAATGAAAGTGAGAAGAATGCAATTCTTCAATACTTTTTTATAAAATTTTTGAATATCATAAGTGTTTCTCCTAAAATAACTACTTTACTTTGTTATAAAAGTTTTGATACTAAATCATAAATTAACTATTTCTCTTAAAAGTTTTTTTTTTAAAAAGATTTTTTCTTAAAAGTTTGAGCTTAGGTAATAGGAGGAGGTAATAACTTGATTATATCTCTATCATCAATCGCCGTTGACCCACAAGGGGCAGCGCCCCCCACCCTACTATCCTATGACCTTGTATGTGTGGGGAAGCAGAGTGTGCTAAAATGCAAACAAAACGGCTCGTATATATACTTGGTAACACATGCTTTGTCGTTCAATTCAACAGAAGACTATTATTATTGTATGGAACTCGTAACTTATTCAACTCAATAGTCAATAGATATGAATGGTTACATGATAGCCTGAACTTAATTAGGGTCAAAGAGTTGCGATGTGAACTGATCATGTTTATCACGACTGTACAAGGTGCAGGATATCCACTGGGTAAGTGAAGGCTGGATTAGAAGCATTATATGAAGTTATCGCAGTGAGAAGGTTCACAGCCTCGGTGGTATGGAATTCATCCCAAAACACGTACTGATTCCTATTCTCGCATGGTGTTTGATCAGGAGCACATTGCCCATCCGCCCTTGATTGGCAGCAAGGAGCATTCAAAACCGTGAAACCTGAATATTTACATGGACCATGGTTATATCATATACACCCAAATCAAATCAAAGTAAGACACATACATTCAATTAATGTTTCATGCTTTCAATCTAGCTAGCTAGAGATATGAAATGAACTAATGAAGGAATTATAAGAAAACCGAAATGTTTACCAAGTGAAGGGTCAAGTGTCCCGGCTGTACTGTTTATAAAGATGAATTTGGAATCAGCAGAGAATTTGGTATTGAATTGATCCACTAGAGATTTAAGCTTGTCATTAAAAGTGAATGCAGCCGCATTTTCCTCTTCAACACAGCTAGATTCATTTGTCTCATGGGTAGAGATGGCTCTTGGAGTGCAACCTATAAGACCCACCCCAACCAACACATACTTTGTTGCACCAGCAGCATGCAGAGCCTGCCCATAAAAACCATTTTTAGTATTATACATAAACTATCCAGTCATATATATGGATTGAATCACCTACGTTACCTGCAGTTGTCAATCTTACGTACGGTTTAGACTTATTATAATATATTTACAATTTCGTTTTGATAAAGCAAGCAATTTTTCATCCCTAATTAGTGCTGCCTTTGACTTTTTGAAGTCAAAATCCTAATTTTTAGGGCTACGCTTCCGCTTACTTTTGGTTTGAGTCTTTTTTCCAATCCAACCCTCTCATGTACATGTCATTCACATGTAACATTAGTGGCTCAAGATCCTCCGCACTGCTGGGATCTAGCTAAGTCTTTGATTTACCTTTAGTATTTGATAATTTTAGGACAAAGGAGTCAGAGAAATTTCTTGCAATAGTTGAATCTCCATTGCACATTCTATAGTTTTCTTACAAACTATACAAGAGATTATATAAACAAATCAAAATCAGCCACATCTCACAAATATAAAGTTGTAACTTCAATGACAATTTAACATATGCTACTACTACTTGGATCACAATCATTTTATTGTGAGGCAAAATAAGAAACAAGCAGAAAATTGTAAGATACCTGTAACTGCTTAGATAACTCGACAATAAGAACTTGGGCATACTGCTCAGGGCTATAGATGCGGCTTGTTGGGTAGGATTGGGGAAGGAAGTAATTGTTAACGTAATCATTGCTGCCAATATTCACGTAATACAAGCACTTACTAAGGTATTGTAGAGCTTTGTCTAGACCTCCAAGTTGGGCAGCAATTTCGGAAACTATGAATTTATGATTTATTAACTGAAATTTCAAGCTGATATGAGCACCCTGCATTGCGTAACACTAATTCAGTGACATGCATCCCCATTGAAACGCAAGTCATCCACAAATATATATATATATATATATATATATATATATATATATATATATATATATATATATATATATATATTCTAATGAGAGTAACTTTAAGAGAATTACTCTCAATCTCATCTATATTAATTCATTAAGAAAGTCATATGACCTTTGTTAGATTAGAATAAATGGATGGATGAGATTGAGAGTAACTCTTTAAAAGTTACTCTTGGAATAACTTGATCCCTCCTCTCTATATATATATACCAAAAACCAAGTTGAAGTCATATGAAGACGATCAATCAAGTAAAAAGAAAAAGGCTACGTGATTTATACCAATTTCGATCCGCTCTCAACACGAATTCCAGCTGAACCGGATGCATAGTTCACACCTTTAAGTATGTCTGAACCACCGGTGTTTTCAAAGGGTGGGATGAAATTCTCAAATCCAAGAAGTTGTGCTGCAATGATAAAACGTTAGTACTCTGAGCTGGACAAAAAGTTTGGGTTTAAAATCTGTACTAAATGCCCAATATAGCTAAGAGAAAAGAGTTTTTTTTGTCATAGATAGTAATTAGCACCTTCAAAAGACAAGAGAGAAACTAGTAATCTTAAAAGTGTGTAGAAATATTACTAATTATGTCAATTGTAGTTCGCCCATTGGTAAATCTTCCAGTTGGGCCAGTAGGGAAGTCAATGCCATATGGTTTGTAATTCGATTTTGCGATTGTTAAAAGATTATTGTTGTTTCCACTATCAGATAAAGAGTCCCCAAAGATAAAAAGGCAGGGTACTATTGGCTCCCCATGAACCCAATGTTGCATGTAGTTTACAACCAAAAGGAGAAGAGGTAGTACCAACCATTTCTTAACGATCTCACAAGCCATCTTTGAGAAAAGAATTAAGTTAATGATCTGCGACTGGCAAAAGAGATTGGAGTTATTTATAAGAATGAAACCATCTCTACTTGTTTTCCCAATTCAGTAAAAAAAAAAAAAAAACTCATTTTAACTAGCAATAACTTTATTCTTAATTGATATATTTTTTTTAATGGTCTTTCATTAGGGTAGGCATGAGTATAAAAATGGAAATAAAAACAGCAGTTATACTTTTATTTTTAACCCCCAATACCATTAATTGAAGAAACAGAAGAAAACAAAAAAGGAAATCAATAGAGATTAAATCTGGATATGTAGCCATGTAGGTTGTATATGTAATTATGTATGACGGGGGTGGCAAAGTTTTGTGGCCAAATTGGAGAAATTAAACTGTTAAAATAAAGTTATAATGATGCAATTGAAGGTGAGGAGTTTGACAAGTTAACCTATTTAGATTAAAAAAATAAAATGTGTAGAGGATGAAACTATGAAAGCATCTATTTCGGGTAAGTAATGAAGTTTACAAATTCTTAGATGAACGTGCAAATATTTTAGTTTTAATGTTTTATTCTATATCCCCTTTTTATATTTTTGCACTTTCCTCCATTCATATCTCCTCCTCAAGAAATGAACACCTAAGTTTATTTCCTTTCATCATCATCATGATACTCATAACCAATCAAATTAAAGTAAACAATTCTACTGGAATCTGGAGAGTTTATATCACATGAAGGAAAGAAAAGAAAAAATGAAGGATAGAAAAGAAAGGAAAGAAATTGAAGGAAACTAATTTTGTTCGGTCTTTTTGGTATCACATGAAGAATGAAAAGAAAGAAACATGATAAAAAAAAAATGAAAGGAAGAGAGAATTGTAGGAGTTATCTCTCTCCTTGTTTGGTATCACAAACTAAAAAAGGTTTCCCTTATAAATTTGTTTAATTTCATTAAAAAAAATAAAGCTATTACAATTCACGAAAATATTTCCCTTCCAAAATTTTTTATTTCCATTTTAAACTATGATGTTCTTCCTTTAGTCTCTTTTTTTCCTTTTTTTTATTAAATGTAATACTAAACAAAGTCTTAAAGTTGAAGAAAAGTAGTTGCAAGAAAGAAATAATTTTGATAACTTTGAAAGAATTAATATCATACTGAAAAGATGTACGAAATTTCAAAAAGAACTCTTTAATCAACAAATTAACAAATATATATATATATATATATATATATATATATATATATATATATAAAGAGAGAGAGAGATACAGAGAGAAAGTAATGTTTTTTTGACTGGAAGAGAGTAATGTTTTTTTGACTGGAAGAGAGAAAGTAATGTTGGCTATTATTTTTCACAATAATTTATTTTTTAAAAGTGTTTTTTTTTTGGTAACATATTTTTAAAAGTTTTAAATCTCTCTTTTATTACTGTTTATTACAATTAATTTTCACTAACATTTCCATTAATGATTTGATATAGTTTTTTTACTAATGGTTTTTGATTATTTTGTCTTCAGAAAAAATTGCCAATGTGCAGAACATATTTGATTGCATTAATTTATTATTTAATCCTTAAACGTATATATATATAAAGAGAGAGAGAGAGATACAGAGAGAAAGTAATGTTTTTTTGACTGGAAGAGAGAAAGTAATGTTGGCTATTATTTTTCACAATAATTTATTTTTTAAAAGTGTTTTTTTTTTGGTAACATATTTTTAAAAGTTTTAAATCTCTCTTTTATTACTGTTTATTACAATTAATTTTCACTAACATTTCCATTAATGATTTGATATAGTTTTTTTACTAATGGTTTTTGATTATTTTGTCTTCAGAAAAAATTGCCAATGTGCAGAACATATTTGATTGCATTAATTTATTATTTAATCCTTAAACGTAGATATTGCTTTTTAATGTCTTTATTGCTCTGTCTCTAATTTGGTAATTGGTAATTATGTTAAACAGGAAAACCAAAACGGTGCAACGGTTTTACAAGGCCAATATTCCATTCATTACAATTTACAAATAGCAAAGAAACTAGGCATTAATGTGCTTTTTTTCAGAGCAAACTTTTTTTACTATTTTTCTAACAAGTAATAATAGGATCTGAAATGAGCACCGAAAAAAAAAATAGGGTCTGAAACGTTGTTTTAATAGCAAACTTTCCCTCCTAAATTAAGACTACTATAGTAATTTTACTATCTTTTAAAAAATATTGATTCTTTCAAAATCATATAATTAATAGAAATCTTCATACAATCTCATTATTTTTGAAAAAAAAAGTTAGTCTCCCTGATTCAACTCAGTTGCTTAAACAACATGAAATGAATCGTGAGCGTGCAGATCCAAAAAAATATGACCTTTCCCTTCTCCCCTCTCCCATGTAAGGTTTCTTATAAATCTCCTCTTACATAAAAAAAAAAAAAGAGTATATCCAGAGTATTCTCTTTCTTTTTATATGACAAAAACAAAAAAGAGGAAACTAAACAAATTAATTAAGTTACTGCTTAATAAACATCTCTCGCATCAGCTCGAATGAGCAGTTCGAGAGCCCTTGAGGGGGAGTGGAGGAGCTCCATTGCACAGTCACTAGCAGCTCCCTTCTTAGCCAAGAAATCCACGCATTGGTTTCCCTCCCTAATAACATGCTCAAGCCTAACGATTCAATCTCGTCGAAGACGAAGATCTATTTCCCATAAAATGCTTGGGTACATGTGGAATCTGAGTCTAGTTGGTCACATCCTCAGAAGTTCTAAAACTTCTGTGGAGTCAAAGAAACATATAATGTTACGAATCCTTGAGTTCCAAACAAGTTGAGGCTATGAAAAATTCCTAGGAGACCAGTCTGACGGTTCTTTGATACACTCATAAATCCAGCAACTCATCTCAACTAGATGTCCTCCTTCTTCTCAATATCGCACCAAGTCTTGCTATATCTTTGGATTCCTGAAAAAAAAAACTACCATCCACATTTAGGACGATCGGAAACCCTATCGGTGGTCTCCATTTGACGTCTCTTTACTGAACTCTAACCCGGTTGTAGAAATGAGTATACACCCCATTCCTTGTCTCTTTGATCAAAATCCTCCTACCATCTTGTCCTTTGTAACAAAACCAGAAGATGAAAATTCACAAGTGGAAGGATAATTAGATACTTAGATGTGAGCTTATTGATGAATAATATATTCTTCTGGATATAAGGAACAAGAAGCACATTTGTAGAAGGTAAATTGGACCCAGATGAAATAATAATTAGGTTCAAGTCCCCAAAGAAGATGAAATACTTTATCTTGATCAGAAATAGGCTTTCAAATCAAGGCACGTTCATCACAAATACTTTTGAAATATCATATATAATCATGAATGGACTGAGTCAGATCTTTGCTAAATGTAATGAGTTGTTGTTTGAGGAAGAACTCGGATGCATAGAGATGTAAGCAAAATTATTTTGGAATGCCAGTCTTACCTCACGAGATGTATCCAAATCAACCACCAAACTAAGGATTTCCTCCGTAAGGCAACTCATTATTCATGCATGGACATGTTGGTCGAATTTGCGCCAAGGAAAAAAATTTGGATTAGTTTGATCAAGTCTTATGTCAGAGCCAACATAAGTTGAGGCAATTTGAGCAATTGACACACGTATCTCTTCACTTGTAAAACCATCGAGGTCTTGGCACTCAATCAAGTTCTTCGTCTGGGCTTGCCACAAGATAATTTGAGGTTGTGAGGTTCAAAGACACGAAGTTGCTATTATTGAGCATGACACAAGTTTAAATAAAGGGTGTGGTCAAATTCAACATAAGTTGTGACTAGAAGGTTTCCTTAAATAAATAGATGTGTACAATAAAAGGAAAATAACTAAAACCACACATAAAAGGATGAGAAGATTCTAATAAAAAAAGATGAGAAGATAACTTGATAACTCAATGATAGAAACTAAACTATGTTCAATTTAGGCTTCAACGCTCCTCATGTCAATTTGATCCACAAACCAGTTTGGCAAAGGAGAAGACAAGATGGGATAGAGAATCCAAAGGAAAATATGAGATGAGCATATACATAAAGAGAACAGAGAAGGCGAGATGAGATTGAGAAACCAGTGGAGGTGGCTTGTGTCAAGAGAAGCCAGACGCAGCAGTTTTCGCAAGTCCCACATCAATTAGAGTAGACAAGCAAGGTGAAAGTTTGGGCTATAAATATAAAGTTTTTGAGTTAGAGCTATTCGGGCCGAGTCAATTTTGTGAACCGGTCCAAACCGTTAAACCTTCAGTGAGCGGTGACACGATAAGGTGGTTTGTGAGTTGTAATAGGTACGTATTTATTAACACCTAATTTTGTGCATACATTTTTTTTTTATTTATTGTTTTAATTTTATGTTGCTTTAAATTTTATTTTCTATTTTTATTTCAGAAAAAAGAAGAAGAAGAAGAAATCAGGAAAAGAGTGTTGGGCCCAATCCAATGGGCCCAACCCAACCCCACTTGATTTAGATCCGGGAAGCAGACGCGCGACCCGACCTGGTCCATCTATCTCTCTCTCCTTTCCTTTCCCATCAGATCAGAAAACACTCCTCCTCAACCTAGCTGCGCAACAAAACAACTTTCCCCAAACTCACTCAAACCGTGGCCATTCCAATCGCGACAATTTTGCTCCGATCACCACCACCATCTAGATCAAGGTCGGTCCGATCCTTTCCCTCCCGATTCCCCTCTACCAACCAAATGTGAAGTTTTTCTAATGAATGAATGAATGGAGATCTCATTTCATCAGATCCAGCAGGAAGCAAATAAAGAAAGGGGGGAAACTCGCATGCATGCATGCATTGGATACACAGCAGATTGGCACACACACTAAAATTGAAGGCCAAGTCCAGAAGAGGGAGGCAACGTATCAGACAGACAAGCAAGATTGGGAACGCCTCGATGCTTCCTTCCTTGCATAGCTGTGACTCTGGTTCTGCCCTTTTTGTATACCTCAAGTCCCTACCTTTGATCCTCTACTTAAACCTATGTATTACCATCTCCAAATAACTCTCAATTTGCGACTCATTGAGGCTGGCAAAATAATCCATGGACAATTATTCATCCGGTCCATCCATGAAAAAATCCATCCAATCCATCCATTTATAAAAAATAAAAAAAACAAATGGGTTGGATTGGATTAGATTCTCTTTTTTAATGAATGATTCATGACCCGTCCAATTGCTTTTTGTAAATCCGTTGGATCAGTAAAAAATAACATAGTGGATTTTTTTTATCCATTCCAAAATATTTTTCACCAAACCAAAAAAATGAAGTCAAAGTTTTTTTCTCACGTGAGATCTACATGCCTTTAAATCATTATTTAGAGAAAATATTATAGAAAAGTTTTTCCCACTGAAATAATTCTAGATCAATTTTGATAGTACAATTTTCTAATTTTAATATCTTCTTGAAAACCTGAGATGTTGGGTGTTACTTCTATAACAATTGCCATATAACAGAATTTGTGGAATTAAAGTTATCAGAAATACAAATAGTAGTAAGTAGAGCACTAAAATCCATTCAATTACGTTAAAAGAGTCTCTAAAAAAAAATACTCTCATGACCTCGGACGGGCACGACCGACCGACAGCCTACCGCCTACCAGTCCGCCAGCAGACCGGCCGACCCAATCTGTAGGCTATATGTGAAAAATATTAAAATAAAAATGGATGGATCGGATGATATCCATCTATATAAAAATGATTAATGGATGGGTTGGATGGTTTTTTATTAAATGGGTTATGGATGGATTGGATTTTTTAATACATTATTAATGGATCGATATGGATTAGTGGATTGTTTTTGACCCATCCATTATAATCCGAATCAAAATCCATCGGATCCTTCCGTTTGCCACCCCATTCTGATGTCTCAACCATCTTCAAACGGTGGTAGATATACTAGTATAGATTGTAAAGCTTTAAAATCTGTCATCAAATTGTTTCCTTATGCGGTGGTCATTGTATGAGTGAGTTTCATTTGACATGTATATTCCCAGGATAATAAGCCCTGTTTCGCATATTGGTTTGTAATCTACTCATGATTCTGTAAGTAAAAGTGAATTTGATAAAATGCCAATGCTAATTGGAAAATTGTCCCATCCCTTGTTTTTTTTGTTGTTTGCAAATTCTGGTTTTTGTACTTTCTGAATTACACAGCGTCCATTTTAAGCTAGTAGTTGAGTTCTTTGAATTTTGATTCATCATTACTCTTTGATTATTACATGAGTTTTGTTTTGTTTTCTTTTCTTCCTATTTTCAGTTTTTGCTGACTATTTAAGGCATAGGGTCATTCCTCATCATATAACAATGGATACCATTATATATTATGAGGGCCACATTTGTGTATGTTTTATCAAACTAGTTGTAGATCACAGAGATAAACAATATAGGACTCAAACCATTTAATCTATAATCTGTTTTTGTTCTTGACTGGAAGATGTTTGACAAAATGCTTTTATATACTTTTTAAAGAAAACCTTTAAGAACATGATATAATACTTCAAATTTCCAATTTCTCTTGGAAGTAGTCCTTTTAGGCCCCTGTTGTATGAGAGATCCCTATTAGAAGCAGAAAAAACAATTAGGATTGAAACAGTGGCCTATTCATAAAAATTGGTCTCCATTGCACCACCCCTATTGTATTGGAACTCTGTTTTAATGCACAAACCCCCTAATTATTTTGCTACCTCTAGCTTACTTAGCTTATGTGTGCACTTGCACAGCACTGGTTAATGAGAATCACCTTATTCCTAATTATAAATCCACTTCAACTGGATCATTCATGAGAAGGAATGACTATGTCCATTTCTTTCAGCTTCTCTTACTTATTCTTATTCTTCCCTCTGCCTTGTATATCATCGGAGAATTTGTTGAAATTGATAACTTACTGAAATCTGCTTTTGATTGAAAGAAACAACCTGATATGTCCTTTTAGTTATAAAGTTTATAAGATAAGTAACATTCAGTGAGACTGTTTTTTAACATTACCATATATAGCAATGGAAGAGTATAGTTTGTTCTGTAATATCACCAAAGAAGAAATTTATATAAATTGTCTCTGGTCCTCTGGAAATGTTTGCAACCGCAGATGACATACATTCCGTCACAGTAATGGTTCTTGCAATTTGATGATTTTATTACCTATATCACATTTCTTCGATATAAAGCCCTTAAAATCAACCAAATCCTTATGAGAATAAATACTATTTGACATGTCAACTAACTTGTAGTTGACTTTTTGAGGATAATGGGAAAACATAAATCACAAGGATACTCTCAGTTAGTGCATTATATGACTATGTTTAAAAGAAGTCATATAGCTCACTATGATACTCTCAGTCATATAGCCTTGCAATATAGCTCTGCATTAACTGCACAAAAGGTTGATTTGGTTTTTTTATGACCTTGCTACACACAGTTTATGTGTGTCTTTGCAGTCATCTTGTTATTCATGAAAGTCTGAAATGCAAAAGAAAAGGGGTCCGCATCAGTTTTCTAAACTGCCATGTATTGGGGGTCTGACTTCTGATTAAGGCATGGAGTTAAAGCTTTTGAGAAGAAACTTGTGTGTTAATGGTTCAGCGACTTAATAATCAGTGTGTGTATTTAAAGGTTATTTGTTCCCCACTTCCCCTCTCATGTGTCTTCTTCGTGTTATCTAGTTTTAACTTGATTTTGTCTACTTTTTTTTTATGTTTTTTTTATTAATCAATTTCTATTAGTTTATGAGTTACCTTGCGTTTGGCTGACTTGTAAAACTCTTAGTTACTGTGTTACTGTGGATTTTAACTATATTTTTCCAGTTTGTTACGTTTTTTCTTGTCTAACTAACATCAAGATGTTTCAGAAGGTGTTCTTCGTGGATATGTTTAATTTTAGTTCCGAGTTTCTTCTGTGATGGCCTGTTTGCAAAATCTGGTTTTTGTACTTTCTAAATTACAGAGCGTCGGTTTTAAACTACTGGTAATGATTTTGGCTTTAAATTGTGTTATCCTTCTGAATTGATGATTTTGCTTATTGTGATCGGCCTGCTTTTAAGTGAAAATCTTTTTCCATTTTAAAACCATATAATGGTGAAACCAGATAGTGTGGGTGAGTGAAATTTTTCTTCTTCCCCTATTTTTAAACCCTAACTCCATTGCGGGCTGCAAGTCTGTCATTTTTATGTTGCTTGAGAGGAAGAAAATTATTTCGGTTACCTAAAGTAGTCCCTAACAATTTAGTCACGGGACAAAATAGTCCCTGCGAGTGCAACAGGAACCACGCACTAAATCAGAAAACATTGCATCTTCCACTAAACACAAAACACATTGAAACTGCTAGGCCACGTGGTCTCTTATAAAGTTGATGAGGGTCTAATATAAAGTTCTAGCCATAGGTCACGTTGTCTCCTACGTCAGCTTGTACAAGTGTCAGAAACCACTTCAGTTGGTCTTCTTCCCAGAGTCAACAATAACATATGCGATAACATAAATTAGTTATTTTCGTCTTGTCCAACTGCTAGCATTGTTTTAGTGTGTTTTGTGTTTAGTGTAAGGTGCAATGTTTTCTGGTTTAGTGTGTTTTTGTGTGTTTTGTGTTTGGTGCAAGGTGCAATGTTTTCTGGTTTAGTGCATGGTTCCTGGTGCACGCAGGGACTATTTTGTCCCACGACTAAATTGTTAGGGAATTCTTTGGGTAACTAAAATATTTCTCTTCCTCTCAAGCAATGGAGTTAGGGTTTAAAAATAGGGGACGGAGGAAAAAGAAAACGATCACCCACCACACTACATCGTTTCACCACTAAATAAGTTTTAAAATTGAAAAAAGATTTTCACTTTTAATTCATTTTCCATGCTGGAAATGTATAGGGTCACTAATAGTCTAGGCAGGCAAGTTAACAAAACATCTAGGCAAATTTGACACTGATGGAATTGGACGAAGGGACTAACGTGTCCCAATTATGTAATTGTGAGAGACTAATTGATTAATTAATTTTTATTAGGGATTAAAAGTAATCCCACATTTTTTTTAGGGACCAAAATGAGCCTTTATTCATATTATAATTTTAATATAAATATAATTAAGTAATAATATTAATAATTATAAAAGAAATGTTCAAATATTTTAGTTTTAGTGTTTTATTCTATATCCCCTTTTCTCTTTTTGCACTTTCCTCCATTCACCATGATATTCAGAATGAATCAATTAAAGTAAACAATTCTGGTAGGATTTGGAGAGTTTATATCACATGAAGGAAAGAAAAGAAAAAAAATGAAGGATAGAAAATAAAGGAAAGGAAATGAAGGAAACATTTCTACTAAATCTGCTGAGTCTTTTTGGTATCACATGAAGGAAAAAAAAAGAAAGAAAGGAACATAATAGCAAATTAAAAAAAATGAAAAGAATAGAGAATTGTAAGAGTTATTGTTAAGAATTCAGGCATCCGAAAGGTGCCCTCAAAAACCGGCTTATAAGGAGGTGGTCTACCCATCTATATAAACAACGGCCAGGCTCATTAACCACCTGATGTGGGACTCGCAACACGCCCTCTCGAGCCTGGGCTTGTCACCACAAGCGAGGGCTAGCGATACTATCCACACCACCGGACAGAACGTGGCTCTGATACCATGTTAAGAATTCAGGCATCCGAAAAAGCATCCGAATGGTCCCCTCAAAAACCGGCTTATGAGGGGGTGGTTTACCTAACTATATAAGTAACGGTCAGGCTCGTTAACCACCCGATGTGGGACTCGCAACACGCCCCCTCGAGCCTGGGCTCGTCACCACAAACGAGGGATAGTGACACTATCCACACCACCGGACAGAAAGTGGCTCTGATACCATGTTAAGAATTCAGGCATCCGAAAGGTCCCCTCAAAAACCGGCTTATAAGGGGGTGGTCTACCCATCTATATAAGCAACGGCCAGGCTCGTTAACCACCCGATGTGGGACTCGCAACAGTTATCTCTCTCCTTATCTGGTACTATGAACTAAAAAAGGTTTCCCGATAAATTTGTTTAATTTCATAAGGAAAAATTAAAGCTATATATAAATTAATAAAAATAGGCTTAATGAGGTTTTCGGTCCTTGAAAATATAGGACTTTTTGGTTTTAGTGCCTATCTTTTGTTTGTTTTTTCTTATGTCTGTAACTTTTTAATTTTTGTTTTTGGCTATTGTCAAGCCAGACAGATGGAATATAAAAATAGTTAGTTTGTCACGTGTCGCTGCTGACATGGACATCTGTCTACCACGTCAGCAATTAACGTTTGGAGTTGACGGCATGCACCAAAAACAAAAATTTAGAAGTTATAGACACCAAAAGCAAAGCAAATAAAAGATAGGGAATAAAATCACCAAGCATATTTTTTTTGTTTTCTAACTTTAAAAACTATTTCCAGAATAGTGTTATGAAACAATTTTTTTTTGTATTAAAAATAGTTCTTATATTAAAAATTTGTTTTCAAAAATAAAAAAGCCAAAACATAATAAAAAAGACCCATATCTTTTTCTCCTTTGTGACTTGTGGGTATGGGGCGGAGTGGATATTATAGTATCTATACCCATAAAATTTTGAGGGTATTTACCCACCCCCATACCCGTACCCATTAAGCGGGTAATTATCCTATTCATCAAGGGTAATTTTTGTGGTTACCCTATGGGTCCGTTACCCATTTCCATCCCTACATTGGGTTTCTAAAATTGACAATAGTCGAGTATTAAAAATAAAAAAATAGAAATAATTAAACTTAAAATTATAAGATTAAATATTTATTTTGGTCCCTTACAAAAAAATGTGGGGTTATTTTTAGTCCTTAACAAGAATCAATCAATCAATTAGTCTCTCACAATCACATAACTTGAACACGTTAGTCCTTTCGTATGAATTAAAAGTGAAAATCTTTTTCAATTTTAAAACCCATGTAATGGTGAAACGACATAGTATGGCCGAGTGACCTTTTTCTTCTTCCTTTATCCCCTATTTTTATACCCTAACTTCATTGTCCCTAACTTCATTGTGGGTTGCAAGTATGCCATATTTACGTTGTTTGAGAGGAAGAAAATTATTTTAGTTACCCAAAGTAGTCCTTAACAATTTAGTCGTGGGACAAAATAGTCCCTGCGAGTGCAGCATGAACCACACACTAAATAAAAAAACATTGCACCTTTCACTAAACACAAAACACATTGAACCGTTAGGCCAGGTGGTCTCTTATAAATTTCTAGGTCTAATATAAAGTTCTAGGCATAGGTCACATTGTCTCCTATGCCAGCTTGTAGAAGTGACAGAAACCACTTCAGTTTTTCTTCGTCCCAGAGTCAACAATAACATATGAGATAACGTAAATTGGTTATTTTCGTCTTGTCCAACTGCTGATAGTAGTTGCAGTGTTTCAGTGCACTGTTTTAGTGTGTTTTGTGTTTAGTGTAAGGTGCAATGTTTTCTGGTTTAGTGTGTGTTATGTGCGTTTTGTGTTTGGTACAAGATGCAATGTTTTCTGGCTTAGTGCATGGTTCCTGGTGCACGCAGGGACTATTTTGTCCCCAAACTAAATTGTTAGGGACTTCTTTGGGTAACTAAAATAATTCTCTTCCTCTCAAGCAATGGAGTTAGGGTTTAAAATTTGGGGAAGGAGGAAAAAGAAAATGATCACCCACCACACACCACTAAATGAGTTTTAAAATTGAAAAAAGATTTTCACTTTTAATTCATTTTCCATGCTGCAAATGTCTAGGGTCACTAACAGTCCAGGCGGGCAAGTGAACAGAACATCTAGGCAAATTAAGGACTGACACTGGCGAAATTGGACGAAGGGACTTACGTGTCCCGGTTATGTAATTGTAAGGGACTAATTGATTAATTAATTTTTATTAGGGATTAAAAGTAATCCCACGTTTTTTTTGTGAGGGACCAAAATAAGCCTTTATTCATATTATAATTTTTATATAATTAAAATTAAGTAATGATATTAATAATTATAAAATAAATTATTTATTTTTTTATAAATGTCACATGGCATTAAAAAATAAAATTAATGCCATGTGACAGTACTGATGTGGCTATGCTGATATGGCAAATTGTTAGCCATATCAACACTCAACGATTCCACTTAACGGCCGAGACTATTCCAAAATTTTAAAAATTAAAAATACTAGTTTCTAACCAAAAAATAGAGACCATAACTAAAAGTGCATATATTTGTAGGAACCAAAAAGTTCATAAAGCCAAAAATATAAGAACAAAAATATAATTATCATTTTCTCCTTTTATCTTGTTTTTGTAAATATGAAATCATAATTGTCGGGCTTTTGTGAAGTCTCTAGAAAGATACTAAGCTTCACATGTAATTGGTTTAGCATTGTCGAATTGTCAACTTTTTTAGTTCCAAACTTTGCAAGTTTATAAGTAATAATATAAAATATAAAAATATGTAAAAGTTAATTTTTTAGTGACGCGTCTAGGAAGACACACTAAGTTTTACTTGCAATTGATTTAGCCACAACAGCTTGTCAATTTTTTTTTTTTTGACTTTTAAGTCCCAAAAAAATTTGGCTCAAACGCTATCTAAATATATAGTATAATTGGTTTACAAACACATATTTAGCAATGACACATCAAATTTATATATTTTGATGACAAACAAATTAGTTACCATACGCAATAAAAGTATAGAATGCAGTATTCATGATATTATAAAAATAAAGTGATTTTTTGTTTTAAGTTCACTATCTCCTTTTCCACTTCATAAATACAATAACATATGAACAAAACACATTTATAAATATGTTGTCTTCTCCACTGTAAAATTGAAAAGGCAAAATAGGTTGATTGGTCCTATACGTTTATTTAAAATTTCACATCGGTCCCATAAGTTTTATTTTTTTCAAATTGGTTCTACACTTTATATTCTGTTTCCACATTAGTTATTTCCGTCAATTTCGACCTGACGTCGTCAGATTTGACCTGACATGGGCACGTGGCTATGATATTAGTGCGACATGTAGCTTTTAATCTGACACCGTTAAGTCGAAATTGACGGAAAGGACTAACGTGAAAACGAATCAAAACGTGTAGGACCAATTTGAAAAAAAATAAAACTTATGAAACCAATGTGAAAATTTAAATAAACGTATAGAAACAATCAACTTATTTTGCCAAATTGAAAATTTGCTCTATAATGTCGTAATTAGAGTTTATGTGTTTATTCTTCATAACGGAAATATAATCTTCTATATAAATTGTGATTTTTTTTATTCTCCACCATGTATTTCTTTCAAATCTTCTAAATTCTTATGATATAAATATATATTAAGATGAAATCTATAAAATCTTGATAATAAAAGACTTTAAAAAAAAAATCTTATAAGTCATTACATTCCTAATTTTCTAGATAATCTTTTAAAATTCACAAGAATTTTTATATCAATATAATCTTTTAAAATCTCATTCGCATGCACTCCTTAGTTTCTATTTTTTTTCCAAGGTTTTTGATTATTTTGTCCTCAGAAAAATTCCAATGTGCATAACAGATTTGATTGCATTAATTTATTATTTAATCCTTAAACGTGGATATTGCTTCTTGATGCATTTATTGCTCTATCTCTAATGTGCTAATTATGTTAAACAGGAAAACCAAAACGGTGCAACTGTTTTACAAGGTCAATAATATTCCTTTCATTACAAGTTGCTTAAAAAGAAACTAGGCAATCAGCTTTTGAAATATGCAGAGCAAACTTTTTGTTTTTACTATGATTTTATAACAAGTAATAATAGGGTCTGAAACGTTGTTTCAAAAGCAAACTTCCCCTCCTAAATTAAGACTATTATAGTAATTTTACTATTTTTTTTAAAAAAATTTGATTCTTTCAAAATTATGTTATACTAGATCTTGTACCCGTGCGATGCACGGGATATTATGTTTGAGGAGAAATATTTTACACTTTTTTGAAAGAATATTCCTATTTCCATGTAAAAAAGAACAAATTAAAAGAGCAAAAAATAAGTATATGTGTAGTTTTTGAAATGAAAAATCATGTCATGATTGTTTTGTGTTTGAGACTTTTAAATATGAGAATACTGACATAATGAAAAAAGTAAAAATTCAATATTATATCATTCAAGCATTTTAATATGGAAAATTAACAATAAAAAATAAAGGTGGAAATTTTGAGATACAACACCCGATTATGGTTGAACGAAAATATTATTGAAAAGATTATTTATTTGTAGCATACATATAACTGAATTCTATCATACTAATATTTATCATATATATTGATACAGTGGATTGCTACAAATAAACTTCAACATCAAATTGAAGCATTATTTTTGTTGTGGTTATTATATTTTTCAATCCATCTTAAATAACATGTAAAGCATAACAATTTCATAGTGACAAAAGGCACAAAGAAACTTGAAGAATCCTTTATCAAAAAACAAAAAAAAGAAACTTCAAGAATCCTTTATCAAAAAAAAAAAAGAAACTTCAAGAATCACGTTTTTTTCACTCCATAGCAGAGGAAGATAAGTACATGATAAACATCCAATAGTCATCAACGTCAGACAAGTTTTTGAAAAATGTTTGTGATATGGTACCCAGTTTATCAATATTGGAGTTATAACCATAGAAGACATTTTTCTAATAATATATTTACCCATGATTATAAAACAATATATAAATCTTTATGTCTTTATATTGCCAACTTATGAACCGGTAAAATTCAATCGAAGAAGCCATGTGCAACTTTTTAAATGAACTGTTAAAACTAAAATTGAGAAAGAAAAGCTAAATAGTCAATGTCAATAGAAGCCTCATAAAATGAGTAAATATCCCATCTGATCCCGAAAATTATAGGATCGTATCAACTTAGCCCCCCACATTATTAATATTTCAAAATGATCCTTGGAATTGCAAAATATAACAAATACATCCCTAATATTATTTACTTAGTTTCAAATGCATCTCTGACATTACCAACTTAATGTCATTATAATCCATAAAAATATCAACGGAGGGACGAATCTGATTAACTTTCTACAATTTCAGGAATCATTTTAGAATATTGATAATATGAGAAACTAAGTTGATACGATTCTATAATTTCAGGGACCAAATTGAATATTTACTCCTCATAAAATTGATGTTAGCTACACACAATATCAACCCATTTCACACATGCTAGAGCTGTCAAAATGGGTTAGAACCCGTGAGCCAACCCGGCTCAACCCGGCTCACTGGTGGGTTGGGTTGCAAAAAACCTGGCTCATTTAAACCCCGGGTCATTTTGACCCGGCCCACCGAACCCGTGGGTTGGGTGGGTTCAACCCGTGGTGAGCCGGGTTGGCCCGCGGGTTGAGACATTTGAAAAAAAAAACAAGACCCAAAATGCAACGTATCAATGTGTCTGTAAAGTCAGTAAAGAAAAACTCAAAAAAGACCCAAGTCAGATTTTTTTTGTGCAGTTTCCTTTTCTTTTCGTGAAAACCCTTGTCCTATTAAGCAGCATGTATGTTTAAGTTAAGGAGTTGGATTTTTTTTAAAAAAAATTTCTGTTTTTTTTACTTTTTTTAATTTTTCAATTATAGGTGAGCCAACCCGCATAACCCACCAACCCGCGGTGGGCAGGGCCGGGTTTCTTATTTCCTAACTCACCAAAATGTGAGCCGGGTTGGGTTAACCCGTTTTTTCCCCAACCCATGGTGGGCCAACCCGGGTGGGCCGGGTTGGCCCGTTTTGACAGTTCTAACACATGCAAGTATCCGAGAAATGAAAGCTATGTATTTAATATTCATTTTTCTTTTTATTGTGATATTAAGTAGACACACTTGATATTTATTAACACGGTAATAAAAATATCAACGGAGGGACGAATCTGATTAACTTTCTACAATTTCAGGAATCATTTTAGAATATTGATAATATGAGAAACTAAGTTGATACGATTCTATAATTTCAGGGACCAAATTGAATATTTACTCCTCATAAAATTGATGTTAGCTACACACAATATCAACCCATTTCACACATGCAAGTATCCGAGAAATGAAAGCTATGTATTTAATATTCATTTTTCTTTTTATTGTGATATTAGGTAGACACACTTAATATTTATTAACACGGTAACCGTTGTTCTAAAATAATTTTCTACCATCCAGGTTCCAGCCGAATAAAAATAACAATTTAGGATAAATTCCAAGATTGAGTTTCAAAAAATTATTCTATTTTAACTCCGAAACATTTGGGATTACTTAGAGAGTGCTATATTGACCCCAACCTCAAAGAACTATACAACAGAAAAAGAAAAATAAAGACTTAAAAGCAAAAGAACTTTGAGTATAAACATATTTTCATTAAGTTAACAACCTGTAGAGTACTTGGGAATTCACCGCTCCATTACATTCAAAACCTCCATTTAGATAACAGATATGCAAACTGGAAATTTGTGTGGTAAGTTCCAAAAACATAAATCAGCACACAAAACTACAACCAACACAGTAATAGTATTCCAACAAAGTACATAATCAACAAAAAATGCTCCATGCATATTCCATTAGTTGTTCTTTATCTTCACACGCTTCAAATATCTGCAAACAAAATAGATAAAATGATTTTAATAACTTAAAAAAAAAAACATATGAATAACAATTCTCTGTAGATATATTATCAATTCACCAAGATTCTTCTTGTAGCCAAGGAAAAAATCTAACAACTTCTGGTGATTATCTCAATTATGTGTGTGTATTTTAACAGAAATAAATTTTCATCTGCATCCATCTGTAATGGAAGAACATCTATCTTCAGTTAATTCCTTTCACCAGGAATTCATACCAATGAAAACGTATGTGACATTGGTATTTATTTCATTTAGCTTGTGGCAGTCTCCACTGATATCTAACATGATTCTCTTCTTCAACCAAGATATGAGGCAAATTCAATCTCTAAATTGACAAATATGATATAGCCCCATAGCCTAGTTTCGAATGACTTGGTTAGTAAATCTAACATATATAACCCATAAAATAAACAAATCATACTCACTATTGCCATTTTAAACTCAAGAGTCATTAGTCCAATGAGATGTAGCTATAAATAAATAAATAAATTCATAAAACAAATTATGTGTTCTATGCCAACTAATAGCATACACATTGACACAATTAGTATAAATGAAATACACATCTATGTAGCAATTAGCAAGGGATGTGCTATTCATTAATCAACCCGAGACGTTTGTGAGTATTCAAATGGTACCAAAGTTATAGAACCAGCCACACACTTCTAATGCTTCATTCAGCCATAAAATGAAGAGAAGTACAGAACACTTTAACAATTGAAATGTTGAAGCCAAATTAGTTCTGCCTTATCTGCATCTCCTCAAAGCAACTTTTAATGCTAAGAAGCAGATCACATTATCATTAAAAATTAACAAAGCTTTCAAGTTTGCTTACCAAATAGGTTAAGGAAATTTTAAACCAGTTCAAATAGCTAACAATGTAGCTAACAATGATCAAGGGTGACTAAAAAAGTTGTGATGTTATGTTATTAGAAGCTTTCAACAAATAAGATGAAACAAAATGCACAATGCAAAATGGAATGGAATGAATAGAAGTTCTTTCCATATCAATATCAACAAAAAGAACTTTCTTAAAATGCACCAAGCATGCTAACGCATCTTTAAGTACCGAATCATGAAAATAAGTAGAGTTCTAATAGCTAGCAACTATGATTTACAGGGTTCAAAAGTTTAAGAATTCATAATAATTACCCCTTCCAAAGAGAAAGAGAGTCAAAACATAGGGAAATCACAATACTTGTTGACTCCTTACCCGTTTTTGAAATATTTGATCTTCATAAACAGCAATAAATTGGTTAAAATGTTTCACTGTCTATAAGAAAACGTGGGAGGTATAAAGATGTCCACATTGCAACTCACAATGCAAAAAGAAGCAATATGCCTAAAAGTGAAATTAACCAATATGCAGAAAAGTGGGGGAAAATGGGGCAAAAGTCCAAAGGAATCAGAAATTCCATTAGTCATTGAAAATAATACAGACACAGTATATCAGCAAGAAGCAAAAAATGCAGACTAAGAGACTTATAAAACAAATCTAAGTCTTTCTGTGTTATTGTAACACCATATCACTTCGTTTTTTCTTTTCATTTTTAATGTGACAATGTATATGTACCCATCCAAGCTAAATTTATAGAACATCATATTGAGCATATTCCAAATCATTATGGGAAGAGAAGGTAAATTAAAGGCAAAAATGTTAAAAACTCAAAGCACCTCCAATCACTTGAGATCTTTCTCCAACTCTGGGGTGATAGTTTGGGCAGACATGTTGAACCTGACAAAGATTTAAACATTATTAGATAATTCCCTTTTAAAGTTTCCAATAAAAAAGAGAGAAACCATAGAACATAACAACAGAAAATTCACATGAATAAATTGCCATTTAAATTTCTTTTTTTTAGTAAACCATTGTTTTAGTCCCTGAAATTGTAAACCTGGTCATATTAGTTCCAGATTTTAGGGAATTATTATATTATTATATTAGTCCTTAAAATTGTAAGCATTGGTCATATTAATCCCTCATGTTGACTGTTATTCTGTCAAATTGGTCCTCACATACAGACTAATTTGACTGACATATTAAGATTCCAAGGACTAATATATTAATTTTCTAAAGCCAGTTACTAATCAGACCAATCCTTATAATTTTAGGAACTAAAATTATTGTTTACTCATTTTAAAAAAAATGAAAAATAAAGACAACGACAATTAGACTTGGCTAAGCTCTATAAAAAAAAAAAAAAAAAATCAGAAACACAAACTTGCTCTAGAGGATCATCTAATGACTACTGCATAAAAATTATTCCCAACAGTATGTTTAACTTGTTTGCTTAGTAACTTGTTTAATTTTATGGGATCATTTGGAGGAACAAAAAGGCCATCAACCAAATCTGAATTGGGTTTCCAAAGTGTAAGCCACAATAAATATGGAATGAAGAATAAAACATAAAATTGAACTTCATTAAAAGCTTTATTAAAAAACCATAAACCTAGGTGATGATTGTTCTCTTCCCTAAACATGAACATTGATCTAGCCGGCACATGTTCAATGAGGTGTTCGTTAAGAGTTTGGTTAATAATAAAATTATAACACGATTATTCAAAAGTATAGTTAGTTGAAGTAGTGGAGAAAAGGTGCATGTACCCTAACATACTAATGTGATGTGTAGCAGATTTATTTCACTAATTGAAGTTTATTCTACGGATAAAATTTTATATGCATAATATACTTAATAGTTGAATCTTACCACAAAACAAACGAAAAATAACCAGCACTCCACACTTTTGATCTTGAATTATCAAATGCTAATTAGTTTACATCTGAAGTTAGCATGTTGCTGAAGCCATTTATAGACAGTTGGCTCCTCAAGTCAACATAGGGTCTCTCCATCGATATGACCGCAATGTGCCTTTCCTCCTTCGTCACATGAATATAATTTTCAATAGCCTCCCAAGGCCATATCTTTATAGCTCCTCCTTCGAAACTCGACCACAGATCCCCTTAATCAAGTCAACAATAAAAAGTGAGGAGGAAAAAATAAGAAACAACAATGTATAACAATAAACATGTGAATCAAGCAATGAAAATCATTCTTTATCTTAATTCCTATTATTAATTAGTCTGCCACATCATCTTCGTTATTCTTTGCAAGGCAACTGAATCCATTCAAGGTATACTCTGCCTGTAGACAATTAAGTTGTTAAGGGGAAAAAATTATTTTCGTCAAGCATGTAGTACAATAGCAATATATCAGGGGCAAACCAATTTAAAGAGCAAACAAATATATCAAGACACAACAGAAATTATGAGAAAAAAAGGTTACTTTTAAACAGAAAGAAGTTTAAAATGGGTAAATGAAGCTTAAGAAGCAATCAAGAAGATGAAGTTTAAACTAAAATGTAGAAAAGCTAAAATTATTTTCATCAATCATGTACAATAGCAATATATCAGGGGCATACAAATTTAAAGAGCAACGACGCATTTTCTGAAAAATCAACCGGGAAGATGAATATAAAAAAATAGGTTAAAACTAATCAAAAACCCAAAGAAATAATGAAGAAACCTTCAGAATAGCAAATAACTAAAGAATAATGTATTGACCTAACAAAAGAAGAGGAAAAGGATGCGAGAAATTTCCACCAGATGAACGAAATCTTCAGAAAGGGGGGAAAAACAAAATCAGCATACCCAAAGTATAAGCAAAATAATTAAACGAACAATCACAGAAGAAACTTTTGCAGAAGTATAAACAAAGCACAGAAGTATATACCCGGAAGTGGCTTGCAAATGAAAATGACCAAGATTTAAACGAACAAAAAATCTCTCAGATGCTGAAGCTGAAAACCCTATGGGGTGTCGTGCGTGCGTTCTAACAAAATTAAGAAAAAGATAGTACACCAAAAGATGTTAATTGTTAAGAAATAACAAATTTTAATTAAAAACATATGTGAAAGTACTAATTAGCCCCTGGTAGAAGTTGAAACTTTCCAAGTGATTTTATCAAATTATCCCGGTCACTACTCTCCTTTTATATATAAAGATTATTTAATAGAACTCTTCATCCAATATCACTATTTTTGAAAAAAAGGTTAGTCGGCTTAAGTCAAGTCAACTCATTGCTTAGGTTGCATGCATGACATTAATCGTGAGTGCTGAATTCAAAAAAATACGGCCTTTCTCTTTCATCCGGTGTAAGTCAGTCTTTTTTTATATCAATATATAAATATAGAGTTTAATTGATATGCAATGTCAATATAAAATTTTTTTATACTGTTAACCAATCAAAAATCATGATATAAGTGACTTTTAAGTAGTTAGGATAAAAGTCAAATATT
Source organism: Ammopiptanthus mongolicus (assembly GCA_039655645.1). NCBI lineage: Eukaryota > Viridiplantae > Streptophyta > Magnoliopsida > Fabales > Fabaceae > Ammopiptanthus > Ammopiptanthus mongolicus. The sequence continues at coordinate 101,081,393 of CM077344.1, read as the reverse complement.
TTAGCTTATGTATCAATTTCTAATTAATTGACTGTATAAAAAATCTTTATACTGATAGTGCATACTAATTAATTTCATATATATATATATATATATATATATATATATATATATATATATATATGCCTTCTCTTTCTTTTTATATGACAAAAAAAAAAAAAAAATAAACAAATAAAGTTACTGTTTAATAAAACAAACATCTGCCGCATCAGCTCCGTTGAGCAGCATGAGAGCCGTTGAGGGGGGAGTGGAGGAGCTCCACTGCACAGTCAGCTCCCCTCTTAGCCAAGAAATCTACACACTAGTTTAATTTCCCTCCCTAATAACGTGCTCAAGCCTCACGATTCAATCTTCTCGAAGAATATCTATTTCCCACAAAATGCTTGCGTACATGTGGAACATGAGCCTAGTTGGTCACATCCTCAAAGTTCTAAAGCTTCCATGGAGTCATAGAAAATAGACAACGTTACGAATCCCTAAGTTCCAAACAAGTTGAAGGCAATGAAAAATTCCTATGAGCTTAGACTGAAGGTTCTCCGATAACCTCATAAATCCAACAAACTTCTCTCAACCAGGCACCCTCCCTGCTACTTCTCAAAATCGTACAAAATCTTGCTCTGTCTCTAGATTTCCGAAAAAACTGTCATCCACATTTATGACGAATGGAAACCCTATCTGTGGATTCCATTTGACCTCTCTTTTCTGAACACTAACCCGATTGTAGAAGAGAGTATACACCCCCTTCCTTGTCTCCTTTGTCAAAATCCTCCTGCCATCTTGTCCTTATAAAATAACAAAACCAGAAGACGAAAATTCACAAGTGTAAGGATAGTTAGATACTTAGATGTGAGCTGACTATTCTTCTGAATATAAGGAACAAGAAGCACATTTGTAAGAGGTAAATTGGACTCAGATGAAAGAGGAAGAATAACATTATGGTCGTGGTAAAGAGATTGTAATCAGGTTCAAGTCCCTAAAGAAGATGAAATACGTTTTCTTGATCAGAGAGAGGTTTTCTAATTAAGCCAAGGTCATCACAGATACTTCTGAAATATATTGTTTGAGGAAGAACTCACGTTGCATGCATAGAGATGTAAGCAAAACTATTTTGGAATGGTAGTCTTACCTCACGAGATGTCTCCAAATAAACTACCAAACTAAGGGTTTTCTCATCATAAGGCGACTTGTTATTCACGCATGGACATGTCAGTCAAATCTGCGCCAATGAAAAAAATTCTTGGTTGGTTCGATCAACTCTTATGCCAAAGCCAACATGAGAGCAATTGACACCCGTATCTCTTCAATAGTAAAACCCTTGAGGTCTTGGCTCTCAATTAATTTCTTCATTTGGGCTTGCCATGCGATAACTTGAGGTTGTGAAATACAAAGACACGAAGTTGCTAGTATTGAGCTTGACACAAGTTTAAATAAATGGTGTGGTCAAATTCAATATGAGTTGTGACTAGAAGGTTTAGTTAAATAGATAGAAGTGTACAATAAAAGGAAAATAAATAAAAATACACATAAAAGATTGAGAAGATTCTAATAAAAAAAGATGAGAAGATAACTTGATAACTTAAAGATAGAAACTAAACTAAATTCAACACTCATCATATCAATTCAATCCACGGACCAGTTTGGCAAAGGAGAAGACAAGATGAGATTGAGAAGCCAAAGGGAAAGATGACATGAGCATATGCATAAAGAGAAGAGAAAAGACAAGATGACATTGCGATACCAGAGAAGGAGGAGGCCTCTGTCAAGAGAGCCAGAGGAAGCAGTTTTCACAAGTCCCACATCAATTAGAGTGGGAAAGCAAGGTTAAAGCTTGGACTATAAACATAAAGTATGTGAGATTATGCTACTTGGGCTAGGTCAATTTTCGGAACCAGTCCAAATCGTTAAACCTTCGGGTTTGACCTGTTTTAGGCGGTTGGCGATGAGCAGTGGCACAACAAGGTGGTTTGCGATGGATACGTGTTTGTGAACACTTCTTTTATTTATTTATTTATTTATTGTTTGAATGTTATTTTTAATTTTATTAATATTATTTTGATTTAAATTTTTATTTCTATTTTAAAAAAAAACAAAAAAGAGAAGAAATTATGAAAAATGAGCGTATGGCCCAATCCCATCAGAATTCCTCCGACCCAACCCACTTCCTTGATATCCGGGAACCAAAACCTCGACCTGACCCAGTCCATCTATCTTTCTCTCTTTTCCCTTCAGAAAACAATGCTCAACCTAGCTGAGCAACAACTTTCCCCAAACTCAAACCGTAGCCATTCCAATCACGACAATTTCGCTTCAATAACCACCTACATCAAGATCTGATCCTTTCCCTCTCGATTCCCCTCTATCAAATCATGTATTCTAATGAAATCATGTTTTTGCAGACCCTATTCACGTTTCTAATGAAATCATGATGTCATTCCATCGGATCCGACAACAAAGTAACGAAATGGGGAAACACGCATACACAGACAACAGATTGGCACACACACTAAAAAACGCACAATCACCGAGGAAATTGAAGGATGAGTCCAGAAGAGGCAGGGCACTTGTGGCTCCCCATGAACACAACGTTGCATGTAGTTTGCAGCCACAAGTGTGTAGAAATATTACTAATTATGTCAATTGTAGTTCGGCCATTGGTAAATCTTCTTGGGCCAGCTGGGAAGTCGATGTCATATGGTTTGTAATTAGATTTTGCGGCTGTTAGAAGGTTGTTGCTGTTTCCACTATCAGATAAAGAGTCCCCGAAGATAAAAAGGCAGGGCACTTGTGGCATCCCATGAACACAATGTTGCATGTTGCTGCGGCCAAGGGAAGAAGAGGCAGTACCAACCATTTCTTAGCGATCTCACAAGCCATCTCTGAGCAAAGAATTAATCTAATGATCTGAGACTTGCAAAAGAGTGTGGAGTTATTTATAAGAATGAAATAATCTCTACTTGTTTTACCAATTTGGTTAAAAGAATATCCTTTTTAATTGACATTAACTTCATTCTTAATTGATATATTTTTTTAATGGCCTTTCATTAGCGTTAGCATGAGAATAAAAATGGAAATAAAAATAACTTTTTTACTTCTATTTTTAAGCCCAATACCATTAATTAAAGAAACAAAAGAAAACAAAAAATGAAATCAATAGAGATTTGAATCTGGATATGTAAGTAGTATATGTATGACTGGGATGGCAAAGTTTTGTGGCCAGATTAGAGGAATTAAATTGTTAAAATAAAGTCATAACGATGCAACATAAGGTGACGAGTTTGTTGTAACGCTCTTCGTTACATTAGTAACTAAGTTAAAACCATTTAAATAAAACATAGTGAAATAAAAAAAATTCATTATATAATCCTTAATGTAATAATAATAATTCCAAAATAGTCTTTACATCATTAAATTCTCAACATCAATAAACCAAAATATCTTAAAACAAGGTGCAACTAAACCCCAAATGTGTAAAATGAAATAAACTACGGTGTAGCCACAAACAGCTCCAGTACATCATAATACTAACCAAAGCTACAAGAATACTAATAAGAATCTCTAGTCTTCAAGCCTCATCGGTCTCAGGAATATCGTTTTCATTCTCTGAAATAACACTACTAATGAGATGAGAATCCCAGTGAATAAAAACAGTTATAAAATATTTTCACAAACAGTGTTATTCTCAGCTGGCACAGTAACCGAAAAATACAACCATGGCACCTGCTACTTTCGAAAATAATATAATTTTTCTATAACAACAATAATGTAAAATATTCAGACCAACACATCACATAATTCAAATATCAACATTTAACATTTAACTCATGCACTTTTTCTTCCAATCGTAAGCACACTACAATGGCATCCCATTGCCCACCCTTACTCATGAGGAGTGTTTCGACCTCACATGCAATGAAGAAGTTACCAAGTCAATACCCCTGCAATGGTGATATTTTTCGACATCCCTGCTGTGGTGATGTTTCTCATTTCAATACCCCTACAATGGTGGCATTTTTCGACATCCCTGCTGTGGTGATGTTTCTTATTTCAATATCCCTACAATGGTGGTATTTTTCGACATCTCTGCTGTGGTGATGTTTCTTTTCTCGATACCCCTATCTTTCTCAATCACAATATCCCTACAAAGGTGGTATTGTCAACATCCTTACAATGGCGATGTTTTTCACAAGGTCAATACCCCTACAATAGTGATATTTTCTTAATCCTTAATACCCCTGTTGTGGTAGTATTAAGTGCATATCAAGCAATCAATAATCAACAATCAAATTATCATGCCATAACAACACATAGGCATATCAAAACTCATCTATATCTCATGACAAATACATCACATGAAAAGCATGCCAACTCAATCATCAAAGACCACAACATTCACATTATATAGACATTAATTCTTGGCATTCATTTCATTAAAAAACTCTAATTCAAACATCAATTTTGTTTTCTATAAAAAAAACCCAATTTAGAAAATAGGACTTGGCCAAACATGCATCCGTTCATTGAAAATTTCTTCATGAAATCATTAGATAAAACAAACCTCTTTTCCCCAAAGTCGTTTGCACTAAGGAAGGTTCAGAAAATGTCGTTTTTACTCACATCTTGAAGACTTCCAAGAATCTTCATGCGTCTCCCACGAACATGCCAAGAAAATCCTCCAAGATCTCCTACTTTTCTTCCCTCTTAGGCTCTTTCTTGACCAACTTTACTCTCTTCAACACCTTGATTCCACAAAGATAACAAGAAAAAGTTTTTAGAGTGTTATTACGGCTTTTAGCCTCACTAAGAGTATTACGATTGGTTTATATAGGGTTACCCATGCTTCCTTCTTTTAAAATCTCTTTTTCTCGCGTTCTGACATCGAGCACGGGCATGCTCCCCTTGGGCACGAGCCTGCTAAATTGCGTCAAAAATGTCCGTTTTTCGACGCAGGTGTGCTAGCATTGAGCACAGCGCGGCTCAAATCGTGCTTCTCCAGTGTGGGCGTGCTTAACGTCAGCACGGACGTGCTCATGCTACAGTGACTAATTTTTAACCCCAAAGCTTTGCATTTTTATTCTTTTGGTCACTATACTACCCTTAAGGCTTGAAATCACCAATTCTAAACCCCCCAACACTCTATTAATTTTATTTGCTATAATTAACATCTTTTATACCTTTATTTAATTCTTGGGATATTACATTTGTCAAGTTAACCTATTTTGATTAATAAAAATAAAAGGTGTAGGGATGAAACTACGAGAGCATCTATTTCGATTAAGTAATGAAGATTATGAATTCTTAGATGAATGTGCGAATATTTTAGTTTTATTGTATATCCCCTTTTTTTCCTTTTGCACTTTCCTCAATTGATATCCGGGACAAGAAGTGAACACCTCGGTTTATTTCCTTTCATCACCATGATATTCATAACGAATCAATTAAAGTAAACAATTCTAGTAGGATGTGGAGAGTTTATACGACATCAGGGAAAGAAAAGAAAAAATGAAGGATAGAAAATAAAGGAAAGGAAATGAAGGAAACAATTCTACTAATTCTACTCAGTCCTTTTGGTATCACATGCAGGAAGGAAAAGAAAGGACCATAATAGAAAAGAAAAAAAAAATGAAAGGAGGAGAGAATTGTAGGAGTTATCTCTCTTCTTGTTTGGTACCATAAACTAAAAAAGGTTTCCCTATAAATTTGTTAATTTCATAAAGAAAAATTAAAGCTATATATAAAATAATGAAGATAGGCTTAATAAGGTTTTTGGTCCTTGAAAATATAGGGCTTTTTAGTTTTCGTCCTATCTTTTGTTTGCTTTGTTTTTTATGTCGGTAACTTTTTAATTTTTGTTTTTGGTCCTTGTCAAGCGAGACAGATGAAATAAAAAAATAGTTAGTTTGTCACATGTCGCTGCTGACATGGACCTCTGTTTGCCAAGTCAGCAATTAATGTTTGGAGTTGACGGGAGAGACCAAAAACAAAAATTTAAAAATTACAGATATCAAAAGCAAAGCAATTAAAAGACAGGGAATAAAATCATCAAGCATATTTTTTTTTTGTTTTCTAACTTTAAAAACTATTTCCAGAATAGTGTTATCAAACAATTTTTTTTTGTATTAAAAAATTGTTTTCAAAAATAAAAAAACCAAAACATAATCAAACATACCCATATCTTTTTCTCCTTTTTATCCTTTTTTTTTTTTTTTTGTAAATATGAAGTCATAATTATAGGACTTTTAGTGAAGTCTCTAGCAAGACGCCAAACTACAATCGTAATTGGTTTAGTCGTGACGACTTACCAAATTTTTTTAGTTCCAACTTTTTACAGTTTTTAAGTGATGTAATACAAAATATTAAAATACATAAAAATTAATTTTTCAGTGATGTCTCTAGGAAGACGCCGAGCTTCACTTGCAATTGATTTAGCCAAGATGACTTGACAATATTTTTGAGTTTTGTGCTAATCTTTTTTCCTCCTTAAGAGCAATAAAATAAAAATGAGAAATAATTAAAAGCTCTTGTAAATACCAACATGTGTTTGGTCCGAGTGGTAACGAGCTCGGACCCCTTAAACAAGTGGTTAGAGGTTCGATCCCTGACTTTTGCGTACAGAGAAAATCTGGTTGAGAGAAGTCAACCCTCAAATGTTGTCCAATACCTCGAGGGATTAGTCTCCACATTTGCGCGCGGAGGATACCCTAGGAAACAAAAAAAACTCATGTAAATGATTTTGGGGTAAAGTAAATAATTTAAAAGACATTTGCTCAACTGATTTAAGGCACCAATCGTAGAATGAGCGGTTAAAGTGTTAATATCTTCCTTATTCATAATCGACCCTCAGACTCAATCAAATAAAAAGCTTTTTCCAAAGTTTTTCGATTTGTTGGTGCTGACTCTTCTTCATTCTCACTTTTTTCGCGGCGCCTCAATAGTGTTTATATTGAAGTTTGTTTAATTGCGATGCAAGTTCTATTTTCGAGGAGGGTAAAAATCATGTCGTTTCTCGTGAGAAATGGAGATATTCATTACTATAGTTTTGGGGAAAGAAATGCAATGGAGATTATATACATATAGTGGAAGGTATCATTTATTTTTCCGAAAGCATACTAATGATACTCTCCACTATATATATATCGTCTCCATTGTATTTATTTCCCCAAAACTATAGTAACGGACATCTCCATTTCTAGTGAGAAAATGGAGATGATCTTTACCTTTACGGGGATGGGTAAGTGACAAGCGGTGGCTAATGATGAACATGGTTATGAAGAAAAGGGATAATGGAGGACCAAATGAAACAAAAAATAATTTTTTCTTGTCAAATTTTAGACAAAAATCTCAACCAATCATATTTTTTTTGACTAATTAATTATTAATTGTTGTTAGAGAATTCGTCCTTTGTTTCGAATAATGCTAAAATTCACTAGGAGGCATATCTATCCTCCACAAACATGAAGGTGATAACAGGTTAGATTTTAATTGCTAATAAAGTTTTTTACACTTTCAATCAATCACCAAACATGTACCGAGTGACTTTTATGCTTTATTGTGAGGGATTTCCAAAATAATGGAAGTCCAAGACACAAAGTTGGAAAGAGGTTCAAGAACACCAATGGGCGTGTCTCTTCATGGCTTCCAAATTTTTCCTAATGGGTGCGTTATAATTTCATGAATATATGCATCCATTCATCAAATGGTACATGCATGAAAGACTGCATTCCCTCTTTCAAATACAATGATTGGTTATTTTCTTCACCAAGAGCCATAATTAGTTGGTCTATAAATAGAACCCCTTGTGTAAGTAGAATTTAGCCTAAAAGTGGCCAAGTTTCTGCAAGGCAAATCACTTCCTTTTTTCACTTATGGGTAGAGAGAACTACGGAAACTATTATTCTATAAATTGTTATTGACGATACGCTTGATTTGGGTGCACAAACCATTTCAAGGTTTCTCCATTATATCCTGAAAGAGATTCGTCGTACTCCCTATTGTATCTAGTCTAGTGTCTGCACACACCTTATAGATTGTACATTACCTTTGTTCTTTTTTCTTTGTTACAGAACCATCATCACTAACATTTATTAGGATAAGGAAAGATGTAGGGAGAAAAGTGGGATAAACACTATAAGAAAATTGTGTATTACTGACAGGCATATACCGTTAGAAAAACCAGAAAACCGTTAGTAATCGCACTTTACCGACGATCAACTGACAGTCCAGTATCAGTCGGTAATAACTACATCATAAAGAGTTACCAATGGTATATGTGTCAAGCAAGCCCAGATATGTCGGTACGTGAGACAAGTTATTGACGGCAAAAACCGTCGGTAATTATCGACGGTTTCACCCATCGGTAATTACCAATGGTTTTACCTATCAGTAACTTGTCACCGTACCAACAGATATGGCCGCTGGTAATTTTTTTAAAAAAATTATTTATATTTATTTATTTATTTATATAATTATATTTTATAATTAATATTAATATTAAATATTTATCTATTTAAATTTACTTTAATTTTATTCAACATATTTAAGAATTAGTATGTTTCTCATTCTAAAGCAACTATGGCAATTCTAAAGCAACATTCACAATCAACTAAACACAATATTAATAATTTCATATCATCAAGCATTATCATTGCCACCAACATATTACGGCAATACATTAATATTATGTGAATATATTATGCAAAATTCAAGTAGCAATCCACCAACACAATACATCAATGCCAGAAAACTCAAAACACACTCACACACATAGAGAATTTAGAAATGTCACAAATAAAGAACATCAATCCATCAAGAAACGAAAGAATAATATTGTTGTGCAAAAACAGAGACCACATATGCACTAACAATCAACAATTGATACCCATAAATCATTCAATTAGCAAAACCAAATGAATCAAACATTACCCCAAAATGAATCAAAGAAAAACCCAAAAACAGCATTTCTCATCAACAATACATTAAAAATGAATCAAAGAAAAATCCAAAACGAAAGAGAAAGAAACGTACATGTTGGGACCAAAATGCACAGAGAGGGGTGGCTAAGAACCAAATAGGTGGGAGATCAGGAAGAAAATGGGAGAGGTGTTCTTGTTGCTGAGATACAAAAATTAAAAATAAAAAACTGAGAGTGAGAAAGGAAGAAAATGGTGGTACCTTCGCGATGTGGTGGTGGCGTGGGAGAGGAAGAAAATGCCTCTGAGTTGCGGTCGTGGTGGCGTGGGAGTGGAAGAAAATGCCTCTGAGTCGCGGTCATGGTGGCGTTGTGACAGTGGGAGAGGAAGTGAGGCAGGGAGCAGTGGCGTTCGCGACGTGGTGGCATTCGCAACGTGGTGGCGTTCATCTCTGAGAGAGGGAAGGCGCCGCTGAGAGCAAGAAAGAATAAGAAATGAGAGGGAAGGGGTTCGTGGTCGCGTATTTGTTAACGTTACCGACGGCTAAGCCTTCAAAAAGTAAGTTAATACATTATCGACAGACGATGCTGCCGGTAATCCGTCAATAACGCCCAAAAGAGATGTTACGTCTTCTAAGGCCAACAGTCACTTACTGACGGCTTAAGTCGTCGGTAACTATGTTCACATTTACCGACCGGCAAGGTCGTTGGTAATACAAAAAAAGACGTTACCTCTCGTAACCAAAAGGCAATTACCAACAGCCAAGTCCGTCGGTACTGAATTTTTTCACTACCAACAACTTTACCGTCGAAAAGTTCATGGGTTATATTTCGCGTAAATTCACACCAAAGTTACTGACAGAATTACCGACGGTCTGACAATCGATACTGAAGTTTTTATTTACCGACGGTCGTGCCCGACTGTAACCAGGAATATAACCCACTACCTTATTACCAACGGGCAAGCTCATCAATAACCACGAAATTTCCGACCGCTTTAAAGCCGTCGGAAAAAGGCCGTCGGTAAATCATCGAATTCTTGTAGTGAAAGAAGTAAGAGAGAATAAGTAAAAAATAAGTAATAAAGATTATTTGTCATGTGGGTCCCACCTCTCTATTTTCTCCCAAACAACCTAACTTCCACTTCTCTCTCACGCTTCTTTCTTCTCTACTTCTTTCTCTCTAAAATCTACCCAAACAAACATAGCATTAAGGTAGTTAGGATAAAAGTAAAAAAAAACTACTGATGTGACAATTTATGATTAGACGTCTATGTAAAAAGGTTTTATACTGTCAATTTATAGCAATTAAACACAACAAGTTATTCATTTTTATTGTTTTTTATATGGATTTAGATGGTATGTAGTGTTAGCGTAAAGTTTTTTACACGAACAACTAATCATAGTTTGTTACGTCATTAAAAACTTTTGATTCTTTGTTATAACTACTTTAAAAGTCATTATTGATCGATAGTATAAAAAACTATCCACTGAAGCACTCACGGTCTATCAAAATTAAATTTTTTTTTTTTATATCTTAACTAGGGCAGGACAAGGACCCAAGGCCCGACCCGAACCCGAAAAAATCGAAAAAAAATCATGTGAATGGGCAGGTTGGGTCGGGTCTGCGGGTGAGAAGTTCAGTTTCGTTTGGGTTCAGGCAGGCGGGTTGGGTGGTGTAATTTGTTTTACGTCGGAATCCGAACCCGACCAAATATAGAAGATTATAAAAAAAGAGGCCCATTTTGCTGGCCCAAAACGCAATAGTTGTATTGGTCCAATGGAAAACAAAATTCCCCTTTACCATTATCAAACCCCATCGTATCCCTTTCATTAATGATTCAGCAACAAAAGCTACACTAATGCACTTCAAGATTATATCAAAAAAAGGAATACACGCTGAGAAGAAAGGCTAAAACCCTAATCACATTTACAACATTCTTAGTTCTTCTCAGAATAGTAAATACGCCGCCGCGCCGCTCCACTGTGAGAGAAACAGCTCCGTGTTTGTACTGATCCATCGCGCACGCCGGCGCCTCGAGTCTTCCTCCCCTTGCGTCCCCTTTTGTTCGGATTTGACTGCATTGCACCACTCCTCGCATCGCCGTCCCCTCGCAGACAACCTGCCCAAACCGCGACCCGCCTAATCCGATGGCATAGTCGGGCGGAATTCGGTCAGGTATTTTCGTGCTCGATTTTCTTCGGGTTTGAAATTTTTGGCCCGAATTCGACCGTAACCGACCGATATCTGATCCTAATTTTAACTACGACCTTATTGTGATGTATAGCGTGAAAGAATCCAGCATGAGTTTGATAAAGTGCATGATATGTCGAGTGCCTCCAGAACCTAACAAATTAGGAAGCTATTGGGCCCAACTAATCTGTAAGCCCACAAACCGATACAACATTTGCAAAACATCAAGAAAAAGTTTATTATGACAAAAATAAATAAAAATAAAAAGCGCCACGATTCAAATAAAAAATTTCGATTGTGCAAATTAAATTCATAACCTTTTATATTAGTATATTAATCTGAAATTTATTATAATCCATGCTAGAATTGAAAAATATTACATAAAGATGATAAATATCTTACAAGACATCTTTTCTATGCCTTACAAGAAACAACACATTACAACGACAGTAATTGTGGCACAGCTTATAGCCACTAGTAGACCTTCTTCAAATCTGAGCTAAGCGGTTGATATCAATTGGGTAAGCATCCGATGCAGATTGAGCGTTGTAAGCTCTCCTCCCAATTATAGTGTTGCCAGCCTCAGTTGGATGAAAAGCATCCCAAAACAGGTACTCCCTCCTGTTCCTGCATGGGGCTTGCTGGGGCAGACATGTAATTTGACCATTGTTTCTTCCTACCCCACAGCACCCAGCATTTGTAACTCTAAAACCTGATTATTAAATACCACATGGGGAAAAATATCAATAAGCATGACCTATGTTTGACGTACTCTCAAGAATGTGACAAATTAATTATGACTAGAAAATGTTCAAATAATTACCATAGGATGAAGGGTTGCTTATAATATCTTGAAAGATACCGTAAGTGTTTATGTAGATAAATCTTGCTGCCGGCAGCTGATTGTTGAGTTGATCAACAAGAGATTTCAGTCCGTTGTTGAATAATTGGTTTGCAGAATTGATTCTTGCCACACATGTTCTACCATCTGGGCTATTTTGTGCTAATTCATTAGGGCTGCAACCTATTTGACCAACCCCAAATAACACCATTTTCCTTGCTCCATAGTTGTAAAGGGACTGAGTCACAAACACAAACACAATCCATTATTTTTTATTATTTTGGATTTTGTAATTGAAAATGGCTAGTTGAAGCTCTGGATATTGTGAAAGCTAATTGAACATGGTGAAAGTGAAAAATGCAAAGACAGAGAGAGCTAGAGACTAACTCTAAGTTGTTGAGCATATGCTTGAATAAGAACATCTGCATATTGCTGTGGTGTATACTGCCTGCTGCTGGAATAGACTAAAGGCATGAAATAGTTGTTAAGGTAATCATTGCTACCCAATCCAATTGAATAAATGCACTTGCTAAGGTAATTTGCTGCTGTGTTCTGATCTCCTAGTATATTTACCACCTGGGACACCGTCTTTTGGTAATTCTGAACCTGCCCACTAAAACTAATACGCCCTCCCTACATACAAATTGAAAAACAAATAATCATTTTTAGAAAATAACCATGTGATTACCAAATGAAGAAAAATAAAGTCATGTGCCATAGAAGCAAAAAAGGAAAATAAGGGTACCAGTTGCTGTCCAGTTTCCTCTCTGATTCCAGCAGCTGCAGATGCATAATTGACTCCTTTGAGTATGTCTCGGCCTCTAGCTGTTGAATAAGGTGCTATGTAACCATCGAACCCCAAAAGCTCAGCTGTTAATTAAATTTTTAGGGAAAGTTAGACAAGAGTAAAAGATTTCTTGCTGGTGCTTTGTCTTTCTTTACTTGCTTTTCCACATCTTGGCACTTACTCAAACGAGTGCCAGACTGTCTTATATATTGCAGATTCAATGCTGCCAAACATACTCGTGTTTGGATTCTAAGGGTAGGCACACACCTAATGTGGAGTAACTTAAACAGCCTTGCAGCAAATGCAGACTTCTAGTTTTGCTTTGTTCAAAGATTTCTGAATGTTACTTTATTTATTTATTATATATATATTTATTTTTATTCATAACTAACAAGAAAGCTCGTGCTTCTAAGTTCTAAATGCCGTTCCTCAATGGCTAAATTACCTTGTGGCAGGAATTTTTTGTCTGAACTTAGTATCATAAATTCATAATGTCATCGATAGGCCAGGTAATAGTCTCTAACGGATTACACTGCAGAAAATGAATGCATGCATATATAAGTTGGACTTAATTTACATCTGCCTATCTGATCGGTTGAAAAACTGGGTAGAACAACAGATACAAAAATATCAAATTTATGTAAGCCATGTAGAATCTTAAACAATAAGATAAAAGGGTTTTGCTAACGAGTACACTAAGGACATTGTTTAAGGAATCAACAACAGGAAAATTTTTTTTGGGAAATTAAGTGAAACACTTTTTAATGTATTAAATACATCATTTTCTCATACAAAATTTACTTCATTGATTCCTTAAACAATGTCCTAAGGACACTAATTAGCATTCTCCTAAGATAAAAGCTGAGTAGTGGTTTTTATGACTATATTTATATCATTATCACCCTATGATTATGACAATATTGATGATGATTATAAGAGCACACAAGTGAAACTATTTTAAGACCTTATAAGTAAATACTAAATATGTTTAGAGTATATAGCTAATGCCGTGTGATCTTGTTAACAGTATAAATATTAATTGACTTAAATTCTGCCCAAGCATCATGCAATTAATTTTGATAATCAAATTAAGAAAGTGACTTAGGAGCAAGCTCACCAACTACATCAACAGTAGTTTTCCCATTGGAAAACCTTCCAGTTGGCCCACCAGGGAAGTCAATCCCATAAGGGAGGTAATTAGCTTTGGCCAAAGACGAGAGCTGGTTGTTGTTGCCATTATCCACCAAAGAGTCCCCAAAAATAAAGTAGCAAGGTACTTGTGGTGCAGCTCCAACCCCACTCCACAAACCCATAACCACCACCACTGCCACTATATTCATAATCCAGTACTTGATGATGAGCTCCCCTGATGCCATTGTAGCAAGAAATGAAGCAACAAATGGTGGCTAGCTAGTGGGGATGTGAAGAATGGAAGTCAGCTTTGGTGGTCTTTGTATATGTGTGAGTGAATGTGGAACTTCTCAGTTTTGCAAAACTATATATAGTAGTGGAAGGATGAGAATAGGCAATGGTTTATCAATTTACTTGCAAAACTAAAATGGATACCCAAATAACATTCACACTCGTATTTGTGTATGGTATGGTATATCTATCTATTTCACCTTAAAATATGAGATATTTCGATACTAACCGACACTCACTTCAATAAAGTTTTCCTTGTTTTATAGCTTTTACAGTTGGGAGTGTTTGTTAGGAGCATTAAATTCACGCGGACATAATGTGATATTGAATGACAAGGCCGGCGGTAGTAGTGTACCACTAGGCACTACCACCACCTCTGTCTTCTCTTCTCGCTTTTAATGTGGAATTACATTTGGTAGTGATAGAAATTCTGGCCTTACAACTTGGGTTTTTATTAGCATGTGCAAACTTAGGGATCCATATATAATTTTTTTTTTATGAAAAATCACACTTTTAACTTTTTAATATATTGAATGTAATATTTTTCAAAAAATAATTACTCTTACAAGTTTGTGCAAGTTTGTACGTGATAGAAAAACCCTTACAACATAACCATCAAACTTATGTTTGATGCTTTTTATGATATTTCGTTGAGAAAATAATGTACTAATAAAAAAAGATAATTATCTCTAAAGTGAGCAAGTTAGGGTGTTTCCTCCCATGATTTAATAAAGTGCATACAGATCTTAACTTACTTTATTAAATCAAGGGTGAAAACACTCTTACTTGCTCACTTTAGAGACAACCTCACTTTAGAGAAGCTTTTTCCAATAAAAAAAATATAAGTTTTGCATTGAAAAATACAACTTTTAAACTTTCAAAGTACTCCCTCCGGACCTATATATAAGTAAAAAGAACTAACTTCACATGTATTAAGAAAGTTAGTTATAATAGTTTAATTGTCTTGATTTGTGTAAAAATAAGTTACAGTTACTAAATTACCCTTTCTTGGGAGTATATAATGCTATTGAAAGTTGTGTCATGGGATTGTATAATGCATTGGGAAAAAAAAATTAACCAAAGGGTATTTTTAAAACACTGACATTAAATAAGGTTGATTTGGTTGACTTTTGCTTATATTTATATCTAAAAAATTTAGATATTTTTTTGCTTATATATAGATCCAAAAAAAGTAGTATTGATTATACCACTTTCAATATAATTTTTTTATCTTTGATTCATAGGGCATTGGTTGGCATTTGCCATTTAAAAAAAGATAAACTATAGTATTCTCACCGTAATGTATCCTAAAAAGCCAGCACTGGTAAATAGAGATGTTCATCATGGCTAGTGTACATCATACTATCACCATAATATTAATTGGGCATGCATGCAGTACCCAATTAAGAACAAAATTCTGGTGTCTCAAAAAATGATGTCTCAGTATCCCCCATCAATCAAAGACTGAAGATGTGCATACATATTAATGAGTTATAATTTTATTTTATTAAGTGATAAATTAACATTAATGAGCGACAAAAAATGTGACAAAAAAATATGACACAAGATTTTCATCCCCCGATTAATAGTGACCAATAGGAAGTTTGAAAGACGATAATTGAAGATTTTAGGTTTTAGCTACGCATATTTGAATAGAAGTGTCAAGGAAAATTCTCCTGTTCCAAACTTGAATCATGTACTGAGACTGTATGGATATTAGTGTTTTTCTGTTGACTCAAATCTTTAATATTGCAAAAATTCATTGACTGTTAAATTCAAATACATGGTCGATTTACACTCTTTTGCTTATAATTCTTTAATTTTTAAAAAATAAGTTGCATTCCTTATTTCCTCTAAATTTTTTTGTTCTTTTCAAGTGAAATTGCTAATTTTTTTAATTGGATGTCATTTAGTCCAGTTTTCAACAAATTATAATAATTATTTAAAAAAAAAGACCAAATTATTTTTTTCTCATTAGAACTATAGACACTTTTATGAATTTATCAACAAAGGACTTAGGACAGCTCCTATTAGAGTTACTTAACAGGTTCTTAAAGTCAAAGACAAACTCTTAGTTAGGTTGCATCATTGGAACAATCTGACGTAGATGTCACATGTAAGGATGATTGCTTCTATAAATAATTGATTTTTATTTTGGAATGCCGATCTTACATTACGACATATCTCCAACTCAACCACCAAACTAAGGGTTTCCTCCATAAAGCGATTTGTTATTATTCATATATGGACAAGTCGGTCAAGTCTATGCATGCCAATGAAAAAATTATGGACTGGTTTGATCAAGTCTTAAGCCAAAGCCAGCATGAGATGAGGCAATTTGAACAGTTGGCACACATATCTCTTCAATAGTAAAACCATCAAGATCTTGGCTCTCAATCAAGTTCTACATTTGGGCTTGCCACGCGATAATTTGAGGTTGTGAGGTCCAAAGACACGGAGTTGCTAGTATTTAGCATGACACAAATTTAAACAAATAGCGTGGTCAAATTCAACATGAGTTGTGACCAGAAGGTTTATTTAAATAGATAGATGTGTATAATAAAAGGAAAATACCTAAAATTACACATAAAAGGTTGAGAAGATTTTAATAAAAAAAAATGAGAAGATAACTTGATAACTTAAAGATAGAAACTAAACTATATTTAGCACTCATCATGTCTTGATCCATACCAGTTTGGCAAAGGAGAAAACAAGATGAGATTGAGAAGCCAAAGGAAAAGATGAGATGGGCATATATATGCATAAAGAGAACAGAGAAGACAAGATGAGATTGAGAAACCAAAGAGGGAGGAAGAGGCCTGAGGGAGGAAGAGGCCTGTGTGAAGCCAGAGGAAGCAATTTTCACAAGTCCCACATCAGTTAGTGTAGGCAAGCAAGGTGAAAGCTTGGACTATAAATATAAAGTGTGTGAGATTGTGTTCTTGGGTTGGGTCAATTTTCTGAACCAGTCCAAGCCGTTAAACCTTCGAATTTGACCAGTTTTAGGTGGTTGGGGGTGAGCAGTGGCACAATAAGGTGGTTTGGGACTGGTACGTGTTTCTGAACGCTTTTATTTATTTATTTATTGTTTGGATATTTTTTAAATTTTTTTAATTTGATTTTGATTTAAAGTTTTAATTTTATTTCAGAAAAAATAAAAAAAAACAAAAAAGAGAAGAAATCAGGAAAATGAGCATTGGGCCCAATCCCATCAGAATTCCTTCGCCCAACTTACTTCCTTTGTATCTAGGAACCGGACCTGCTACATCGATCCTGTCCATCTATCTTTCCCTCGTTTCCCATCAGATCCGAAAACACTCCTCAACCTAAATCCGCAACAACTTTCCCCAACTCAAACCGTAGCCATTCCAATCGCAACAAATTCGCTTCAATCACCACCTACATCAAGATCTGATCCCTTCCCTCCCGATTCCCCTCTACCAAATCACGTTTTCCAATGAAATCATGTTTTCGTAGACCCAATTCACGTTTCTAATGAAATCATGATCTCATTCCATTGGATCCGGCAGCAAAATAAAGAAAAGGGGAACACACATACACAGACAACAGATTGGCACACATACTAAAAACGCACAATCACTACGGTAATTGAAGGCTGAGTCCAAAAGAGGCAGGGCACTTGTGGCTCCCCATGAACACAACGTTGCATGTAGTTTGTAGCCAAAGAGTGTGTAGAAATATTACTAATTATGTCAATTGTAGTTCGGCCATTGGTAAATCTTCTTGGACCAACTGGAAAGTCGATGTCATATGGTTTGTAATTAGATTTTGCGGCTGTTAGAAGGTTGTTGTTGTTTCCACTATCAGATAAAGAGTCCCCGAAGATAAAAAGACAGGGCACTTGTGGCTCCCCATGAACACAATGTTGCATGTAGTTTGTAGCCAAGAGAAGAAGTGACAATACCAACCATTTCTTAGCGATCTCACAATCCATCTACGAGCAAAGAATTAAGCTAACTATTTGAGACTGGCAAAGGAGGTTGGAGTTATTTATATCATGAAATCATCTCTACTTGTTTTCCCATATCAGTAAAAAAAAATCTCCTTTTTAAGTGACAATAACTTCATTCTTAATTGATATATTTTTTTATTGGTGTTTTATTAGGGTCAACATGGGTATAAAAGTGGAAATAATAACAACATTTTTACTTCTATTTTTAACCCCAATACCATTAATTGAATAAATAGAAGAAAACAGAAAAGGAAATCAATAGAGATTTGAATCTGGATATGTAGGTAGTATACGTATGATGGGGGTGGCAAATTTTGTGACCAAATCGGAGGAATTAAATTGTTAAAATAAAGTCATAACGATGCAATGGAAGGTGATGGGTTTGGCAAGTTAAACTATTTTGATTAATAAAAACAAAATGTGTAGGGGATGAAACTATAAGAGCATCTATTTCGATTAAGTAATGAAGGTTACGAATTCTTAGATGGAGGTACGAATATTTTAGTTTTAATATTTTATTCTATATCTCATTTTTCTCTTTTTGCACTTTCCTCCATTTATCTCCGGGACAAGAAGTGAACACCTCAATTTATTTCCTTTCATCACCATGATATTCATAATGAATCAATTAAAGTAAACAATTCTACTTCGATCTGGAGAGTTTATATCACATTGAAGGAAAGAAAAATTATGGAAAGGAAAGGAAAGGAAGAAAACAACTTTACTAATTATGCTCTGTCTTTTTGGCTGTTAATGACGGTGGCTGAACGTCCACAACGACGGGCTGCAATGCTACATGATGGGGAGAGGGAGGTTCTAATTTGGGATTTTTTTAACTTTTATTTAATTTTTTTAATGTTATAATCCCTAATTGTTTTGGATCGTTAGATCTGGATGATCGGTCCATATCTGGTTGCTGGAGGCGTTGGAGAGGCCCAGCAGGAGAGAATATGGTTCCATTAATTATATATCAATACAACATGCAATATTCTGAATGATTCGTCAATAAAACATGCAACTACACCACCTTCCCTCATGCTATAAATGAATTGTACCTGTCAGTTCCTTTGCCGCTAGAGTTAAATAGAGCGGACTATAGGAACACAAGGGTGGGATCCATCACAGCCATCTCGAGCTAAAGAAATGGCCACTGTTGAGTCTCCCTCAACCCAAAGCTTCCCAACTCCTTTCTCCCTTGCAATCACCAAAACATTATGAATACCCCAAAGTTCAGCCATGATAATACTAGTGGAACCCGGATCATGAGAGAAGTAAACGACCCTACAGCTCTGTTTGGCAACGTCAAACCGCTAGCTTATAATGGATAGCCTACAGTGGATTAGATTGTTGCTTTGTTTAGTAAAAGTTTTTCTTATTAGCTTGTAGTGTTTTTTCACTAGCTTATATAATATTTTTTCAGACACTACTTGAAATAGAGATTGAACTTATAGCTTATAACGTTTTATTTTTTTCTCATTTTTATCCGTACTAATTTAAATAAATTCCTCCCCTATTCTCTATTAAATAAAATAAAATAAAATATCTTAATACTAAAATATCCTATACTATCTCATTTTATTTAGAGCAAATCCTCAATTTGGTCCATGAAATTGTAAGATCGTATCAACTTAATCCCTAACAGAGGGACTGAGTTGATTAACGTCTGAGAACTTCAGGGATGTTTTTGAAATTTCGAAAATGGCAAGGACCAAATTGATACAATCTTATAATTTAAGGGATTAAATTGGGGATTTAATCTTTTATTTAAGAAAAATAATTAAAAATTAATATTTCATTTTTTAGATGATAAATAATTTCAAATAAATTAAAGTATTAAAAGTGAGTAATTATTTTAAAATAAATAATATATGTATGTAAATAGGATTTGTATAAAAAACTTATAAACATGTCCTTTTATGTCATTTTATATTTATCAGCTACTCCAATTATTAATTTTACCAAACACTTCAAATCCAAAAAGTTAGTTTATCCGCTATCAGCTAGCTCATCGACTATCAGTTATAAGCTCATCCACTATCAGCTTATTCGTTATCCGTTAGTTTTTACCAAACAGAGCCTAAGTGAAAAATAAAAAATCTTCCCATATTTAGAGCTATTATATTATTTATTTTTCACATCACTTCATTAACATATATTTTGTTAGGATAAGATTCTTTTAAAGTGAGTTTGTCTCTAAAATGAGTTTATAAGGATGTATCTATCCTAGATTTGATAAAGTGTATAGAGATCTCAAGTTACCAAATGATTCAAGAAAAGATACACTCATAATTACTCACTTTAGAGACAAATTCATTGTAGCGAAGCTTTTTCTATTTTGTAATATTTTTTTTGATAATCATGTTATAAATATGAAGTATCCATCATTATTAACAGTAACTAATTTTCATCGAAAAATCGATAGCAATATCTACCACCGTTAGCTGAGCTTTTTCCATTTTGTAATATTTAAACCCAACAATCATGAAGAGATGCTAAATTGTCAACAAATTAAAACAACTGTATACTACAAAAGACTAGTGTTGAGGAAAGGACGTGCACTTAATTCGTACTAAAACTGGTAATCATTTCGTGCATTTCTTTAAATATAGCTAAAAATTTAAATAAAACATACATTTAGAATATAATTAATTGAAGGATAATTTAAATTTAATATTTAAAAAACAAAGAGGAAATTTAAAATTACGTGTCTCTTTCTTCAAGAATAAAATTAAAAAATGACTATTGTTGTGTTTAGATTTCCCTTGTCAATTGGAAAAAAAGTTGTTTTCATGTCATGAGAATTTTATTACTTTTCTGTCGCTTCAAAATTGAATTTGGGTGAAAAACGTGAAACCAACCATCCTTTATATCATTCCAATCCGTGAGAAGAAGTAAAAAATAGATTAATCAACTCTCAAGTAAATGTATGTTAATTTTTTTGTTATCATGACATAAGTGTGAAGTATCTATCAACTTCGTTGGTAACTAATATTTGTCGGAAAACCTGGCTAGCCATCTTTAGTGGGATCTTCCCTCTCAACCACGTTTTTTTCATCTACAAGATTCGAATTCAAGACTTTGCTTAAGGAATACAAGCTCAGTTCCATTCGAACCAACGAAATGTTGGTAAATGTACATTAATTTAATTCAAATAGAAATGATTAGATATAAGAATTGATTAAAAATAAATTTTATTTATACGTGTCATAAAGATCCTTGCTAATAAATGTTAAATAGAAGGTGTTAATGAAATGTAAAATATTAATGCAATTAGTACTTTTTAGTAGAGGATTTTTTTGTATGCTAGTTATGGATTAATCCCTTTCGAGGTGTAGAGATCGTCGACGTGGGTTTGCCTTTCCTTATACATATGACATGGGTTTGCCACTCTTTATATATACGACATGAATCGAAATCCTAACAATGTATTTAAGGAATTCAGCTATATCTATCAATTGTGTTGGATCTTTTTTTTTATTATTATCATTATTAGAGGATTTTGATAGTATGTATTCTAAGAATATCCGTTACAAAGTTAAAATGTAGGACATTATAGAAAAAAAAAGAACAAGGTATCTAATATATTAAAAAAATTCATCTAAAACTTTCTATTTTAATTTCCTTTAACAAAAGCCTTATTAAAAACTCCCGATTTTAAATTCCTTTCACTTCTTAATAAAAAAAAAAAAGGCAAGTAACCCCAGCCTTAGTATAGAAAAATATTATCATATTCATCTTTTTTAGAGTATAATACCCCAGGTAAATTGTGAAATATTTTATTAATTATTATTTATTTTTAAATCTTTCTTAATTAAATAAGTACTTAATAACTCACTAATTACCAAGCCCATAAGGCAGGAATGAAATTCTCAATAAAAATTATATATCTTTCTAAAAATCTTAGTTATAAATTTTCCTATTCACTTAAAAAGTGTTAAAAATCAAGATTATGCAATATTTGATAATAAAAAAAATATCATAGATATCAACAGTAAATAAACAAGACAAATTAAAGAAAAAAAATATAACATTTCTCTTCGTAATAATACGGTGTCAGAAGATTGGGAGTTGTCAACTAATCATAAATATTAGTGGGTAGTAAAATTTAATGTTTTTGACTGCTAACAAAGTACTAGTAACAAACTTGGTTTTGAGTAATACATTATTGTGCATTAAGAGGGCGTTTAAGTCCAGTTTGGATAACAAAATTTATAGTTTATTAGAGTTTTTTTTGTTGATATAAACATTTTTATATAAAAAAAATAGTATTTGGATAAGCTTAAATAATTAACTTATTAATCCCCAGAAGCTATTTTTAGCTTATTTTGAGAAGCCAATATTTTTAGCTTATTGAAAAAGCTTGCGTGGAAACTTATACGAGAAGTTGTTTTTACTTTTTATAGGACAATTATATCCTATAATAATTTGAAATTATATCAAAACCAACATTTTCATCTTCCTCTCTCAAGTTTATAGATTTTAAAAGCCTTTCTTCAAGTATGTATCCAAACACAAAAAAAACTTAACTAAAAGGAGCTTAATGCATAAAAGCTTTTCACATAAGCCCTTCTAATATAAGCGCTTAAATAAATTATTTATCCAAACGGGGCTTTAGACAGCTGTTTTTCACTATAAAAGTTGTTCTTCGGTAAAAGTTAATATACTAGTCCGATCTTTATTATAAGTAAAACTTAAATAAATACACATATTAAAAAAGTTGGTTAATCTCATTTAGTATTGTTAAAAAATTAAGGGTATTAACTAAAATAACCTTCATAGAAAACTTCAATTTTTATTAAATGCATCTCACATTGAATTATTGAAAAACAAAATTGGTATTAAATAAATGGTATTCAATGTCATTAAATAGGATGGAAGTGGTTGAAATTTACTTATATATTAGACTAAAAATTTTGAAACTTTTTTGCTTATAAAAAGGACTGGAGGGAGTATTTTGGTAAATTGATTAAATTGTAAAACAGTTATTTTTGTGAGAAAGAAGTTATTTTTAGAGAAACTAAAAATTTGAAGCTTATTTAAAAAGTTGTTCGATTATTTTGAAATTAATAACATTCTTTACATTTCACCACTGCAAAACTAATTACCAAATAAATATTATTAAATTAAGAGTAAATTACACTCTTGAAGTTTATCAAAATAACAAACCCCAAATATGATCATAAATTACACTCCCCCAATTTTTTGGTGTTAACTAATCATTAACTTAACACTGCTAAGCCACTAATTTTTTTTATTTATAATTAGTTATTTAATATTTATATATTAAAAAAATATTTTTAAAGATCAATCTAAGACTTTCCCGTTTACAAATAAATTTAATATTTATTTCGCAAAATAAAAAGTACAATTTAAAAATCTTCCAAAAAAAAACTTCTGACGAAGCCTTTAATAAATAGCTGTTAGACCTATCAAATCGACCTATTTAACACACACATATATATATATATATATATATATATATAATAATTTTATATATAATATATTATTTATAATATTTATAACATTTGAAAATAAAATCCTATTGACCCATTTAAATATAGAGGTCTACTTGCATATTTATTTGTGAATTCCTAACGATCTATTTATTAGTATAAGTATATCAACCTCTTTTTCTTTATTGTCAAAAAAAATCTCTTTATCTATAGAAGCTTACAAGCCTATTTACAAGTGAATGAATATAACTTATTTATTGAAGTAGGTCAGGCTTTGAAGTAGGTCAGGCTTAGTCCTCAAGATTGGAACACAGGTCAGACTCAGACCTGTTAAGGCCTAGTTTGGCCTAGCCGTGAGATGGAAACACAGGTCAGGCTTAGACTTATTAAGGCCTAGTTCGACCTAACCTATTTTCACCCCTATATCAAATTGCTTATTATAAATATATTTTTATTTTTAAAAAACTTAACGATGTTAAGTCAATAGTTAGTCAACAATAAAAACTAAGGTGAAGTGTAATTTATGCCGAATTTTGGGGTTTGTTATTATTATTTTAATAAATTTGAATGGATGGAATGTAATTTACTCTTGAATTAATATAGAAATAACTTCATATCATTATTTAGTAATATAGTGATCTTTTTATACAATTCAAATAATATAAATTATCTTATAATTATTTTTTAATAAATATATTCAAACATAAAATTGATTTTATTATGATTATTGGAATAATCAATTTTTTTTATTGATTTAAATATATGTTACCGCCAAAAAAAAGGGAAAAAAAATATGTTAAAGCAAAGTCGTCGGTCTTCATCTTTAAAGCAAGAAGTCCTCAGTCTTCATCCAAGCCAGCTAACCTTTCGTGATGCCTTGTGCAGGTTGTCATTGACATTTGCGTCGGCGTTAGGCTTTGTAGATTGAACAACAACTTGGACTGGAGGCCACGATCCAGGTCGACATCAAAGGAAAAACTGTGATCAATAATGGACCGGACTTTGCGACTAGATATCATTTCACTTTTTGGGCAACATTTATGGCGCAGTTGACATTAGAATTATACAAAATTATAAATTAACAGATTAATGTGTTCTCTAAAACCAATCCTCACAGTTGGATAGAGTTATACATTGTAATGCTCTTGCTAGACATTGATTAATAAAATTAATTTAATTATAAAAAAAATAATAAATCAAACTTTGCATAAAATTAACTTGAATCCAGATATTTGAAATTGAAATAAGATATTCCTCTAAAATTATTTTCTCTACAAAGAAAAAAAATAAGTAAAGATGTGTTAATGGAAATATATTTGATGGCTTGAAAATGGACTTGGTCAGTTTTGCTATGGATCTGTTGGCTTCAAGCACCCCGGTGGCGGTGAGCAGCTCATTGGAGCAAAAATTGCACGGCAGATTTCGATCAGGGAGCGATTTTTTATAATACCCTTCGAAAGATTGGAGTTAGGGATGGCAACCGGGCGGGGCGGATGCGGGTAGTACTCCCCCATCCCCATCCGTGCTCAAGCGGGTACCCACTAAATGATTTTTTATCGGATTTTACGGATATCCACGGGTTTTACGGATATCCACGGATATATTAAAATTTTAATAGTGAATCATTTTATCAATGCTCATTTAATTATGAGCAATATCTCTATATACAAAGAATATATAATTACATGGTGTTGGACTCATAAAAAAAAGAAAATATCTGATATTGGAATTATGAGCATTGGTTCACCATAAAAATCCAATATCATGGATATCCTATCCATATATCAATATACACAGAGTCCAACAAGCAATTAATTAAATAATCATTTCTGCATTGATTATTGATTATCACTATATTTGATTGATGGAACTCTAGAACAATAGCATAGAAATAATGCTCTTCTACCAAACTTATTGACTAAAAGCATTAAGATTACTATAGTGTCATCGGGTACGGGTACCCGCGGGTGCGGGTACCTCAATACCCGTCCCCAACCATTAACCAGCGGGTACCCATTTAACTCCCCAAACGAGTATCCGTTACGGATTTTATCCACGGATATCCACGGATACGGATAAAATTGTCATCCTTAATTGGAGTTGGCACTGGCGGAGCATCAAAGGGATCTGGAGGTGTCAGGCTCGGGTCATTTTTTTTTTTTTTTTTCCTTTTTACATATTGCTTTGTGTTATTATTATTTTGTGTTGGTAAAATTTTAAATTGTTATTATGGTTATACTGGTTCTTGAAAGTAGAAGATTATTTTTTGTTATATATATCATGTAGTTTGACATTAGGAGTTTAGATTGGAATGAAAATTCATTTTGATAATTATTGCATATCACATTTTTTTGGGGGACTTCATTGTAAATGGTTTATAGTATACTCAATACCATTATTATTAATATACATATTTAGTTTATAAAAAAAAATTTAAATAAGTTTTTAGTTCCTGAAAAATGATTCGGTTTTGGTTTTGATCCCTACACTTTATTTTCGTTGGTTTTGGTCCCTGCAAGTTCCAAAACTTTGGTTTTGATCTGTCGTCACTATCTATCCGTTAAGTTCTAACGTGACTAACAGACTGTCACGTCAGCATTGACATGTAGGCTATTATAATATTTTTATTATAATGTCATTATTTGTTTTTTAAACTTTTATTAAATAAATGAAATTTAAAATAACAACATTCGTGAACATTTCTAGGGTTTCCGAATACCTCTGTGGTATTAAATATTATAAAAAAATGTTAAAAAATTAGTATTTAATCATACATGATATTAAATATTATAAAATTAGCCTACGTAGATATGACAGTCTGTTAGTGATGTCCACACTTAGTAGATGGATAGTGACGACAGGGACCAAAACCAACGAAAAAAAAGTATAATGACCAAAATCAAAACTAACTCACTTTTCAGAGACTAAATTTTAGTCGATCATCGCTCCCCTCAAAATTTTAGTCAAGCTCCGTCACTGGGAGTTGGCATCTATATATAAAAGAGATATATCAAGTGAGAAGAGTGTTTTTATATGAGAGTGAGAGGAGCAAATCTTAGCATTTCGATCAAACCATGAATGGTTAAGATTAGAACATAAAGTCCTATGACTTTTTTAAGTGGTCACATGACCACTAACCCAACTTTTAATCTTGACCATCCACGTATGATTTTAATGGCCAAGAATTGCTCATCTCACTCTCACATGAAAAAACCTCTCACTATATATATGAGATGTATCAAGTGAGAGGGGGTGTTTTTATATGAAAGAGAGAGGATCAAATCTTAATTTTTGGATTAAACCATGAATCGTCAAGATTAAAACATAAAGTCACATGACTTTTTTAAATGTTCACGTGATTACTAACTAACTTTTAATCTTGACCATCCATATATAATTTTAATGATCAAAATTTATTCATCTCACTTTCACATAAAAAAAAAACCTCTTTTATTAGATGCAGCTAGGCACATGCCACAACGATTCGAGGGGGAAGAATATAGGCTGTCGACTGTAGAGTTCTTATCAAAACTAGCTGGCAAGAAGCAGAACTCTCTCCTCATAACTGGGATAGGGACACTAGGTGCCAGTGCCAGGAAATCAACTTTTTCATATATAATTTTTAAAAAAAATATAAATTCTTCAATTTATTATTAAAATAAGATATTATTTAAAATCTTTTAGCTCTGCTCCGTTGGAATCGATATTATTATCTCTTCACTCTCTACAAATTAATTGGAATTTTATTCATGCAGCTGATGAGATTTAGGAGAGAAACTCGTATTTGGTCATCCAAATAATGGGTTGTTCAACACATTTAACCACCTGGGACACCTCCTACAGTCCTACTACTTAAAAGACTTGCCCAAGAATATGACAACTTTAAAAATAAACTCATTTTAGAATAATGAATTTTTTCTTAAAATTGAGTTTTAAAAAAAACTCTTAGTATTCGGAAACTATTTTGAAATTTGACTAATTTAAATGAGCTAGAAAAATCCATAAAGGGAGTAAACCTCTTTCAATACTTATTTTTTTTTCTATTCATAAGACTCGAACATGATATTTTTTTTAAAGAAAACTAAACTTTTTATCACTTGGACCAATAAATATTGACTTGAGTATTTTTTTATTTATATGAACATATAAAGACGGTAATTCGCTTGTATCTATAAGCAATTTAGCTTGGATGTAGACATGGAGGTTGTGAAGAATTCATGGCTGAAGATGCAAAAGAAGATGGGAAAGAAGATGATGGAGGAGTGAATGAGTGAGAAAGAAGATGGGAAAGAAGATGCTAAAAATATTATAGGTCCAACGCATAGAACTAAGGTCTTTATACCAGTTATAATGTTATGGACTATGTTATCCAACTTTTAAAAGTTAGAGGACTAAATTATAACAAAAATTACTTAGAGAACTATATTAAAAAACAAAAAAAATAAGTTAGATGATAAAAAAATTTATTTTGCTTATATAATTTATGATAATATCTAATTTCATTTCCGCCCATTCGATTGGGTATCTCGACAAACATATATGTAAGAATAAGCTTCATGTTCCCTTAGAATGATGGTTAGATATAACTCTTCCAAAGATAATGTTCCACTTAACATGTAAGAAAAAACATTATTGTTTGAAGTTTCACCTTCTGTCCCTCCATTGAAGGCGCATGATTAGGGATAACAATTTAGACCTATCCGTTGGATACCCGCAAAAAATACCTAAAATTGATATGATAAATATCCGCTTTATGGATATGGGTTCGAATATATATATATATATATTACATATAATTATAATTATGATTATTTATAAATTTTACGAATATAATTAATTTAAAAGTATTAAATCTAGATACTTCATTAGTGTTTTTTCCTTTCTAGTTGAACTCTTCAGTCGTTCTTCCTTGAGCCAACGTCAATGTCATTCATCGTCGAGCCAACGCCATTTTGGATGTTTATTGTGATATTTACTCGTTTTGGATGTTTTAGATATTTTTATTTAATTAAATACTTTAATTTGTAATATTTTATGAATAGATTTGAAAGGTCTTTGAATATTTTTTAATTGAGTTATAATGATCTTTTTTTATTTATTATTTTTTCTTAATTAAAATGCGAGTAAGGGTGTAGTTATGAGTACTTAGGTATCCTGGGAATACAAGTACGAGCATTAAAAATGCTACCCACGCATGTATGACTATAGATACAAGTATTTTCTTTTAAGCACAGATATAAGAACCTGTACTATAATACATTATTCAGATCCTATACATTGTCATTCTTAAACATAAACATGACATGTATCTTGCTTTGCATTGATGGGCTTACTAACGGAACAATCTCGTGCTTTGTCATTTCACGATAAATTCCCAAAATAAAAGGAAAATGCACCATCAATCGTGGAGGAGAATGACAATGAGACCATGCACTTGATTGTGCATAATTAATACTATGTCCTTATAATAGCGCTTTTTTCCTTTTCCATTTATTCATAAGGATCGTAACAAGTTTATATGTTAGCTTCTTAGTCTAATGTTATTCCATATTGTATTGTCGAATAAGTTTATTTGAAAATAATGAGTTTGTTTGTTTCAAAAAATAATAATAAGGATCAAGACAATTAGAATAAGCAAATTCTTTTACTTTTTTTTTTTAACAATGATAATACTGAAAATTTGGCTTACCAAAAAAAAATACTGAAAATTTGAACTTGAACTTATAACCTTAAGCGCATGCCATGGCCGATCTTGATTAAAAGTATTGGGAGAGCGACTAATTTACTCATAGTTTATAATTAATTATATATAATTTGAGTTTAATTTTGATGTACGGTCAGTGTAAAGTTTTTTATACTGTCAAACCAATCACAAAGCATTTTATATGTGATTTTTAAGGTAGTTATTCTAAGAGTCAAACATTTTGTGATGTGAGAATTTATAATTGCTTGACAGCGAAAAAACTTTACAGTGACAATACATGCCAATTAAATACATATAAATTTGGATTTAAACGGTATCTACTATCAGTGTAAAGATTTTTTATACTGTCAATCAATCATAAATTGTCACATCATTAAAAGTGTTTGACTATTATCATAACTACCTTGCAAGTCACACATATATGATTTGTGATGTCAAAAAATTTACACTAACATTATATCAAAATTAAACTCTATAATTTTATCAAAGTTTCAAAATAATATACATAATTAATGCTTTTGAAGTGAATATATTGAAGCTACACAATTTACATCTTTATCAGAAGTTTTCTTCTTAAAAATGCATGAACTTTTTATGTTTAACCATTAAGTCTTTTTACGATAAAAGTACCACTCTTAAAACACCTAAAATTAATTACATTTTTAAGGGTGTCATAATCATATATGAGATTAATTGGTCTATACTGTTAGTGTGAAATTTTTTACACTATCAATTAATCAGAAATCATGATATAAGTGATTTTTAAGGTAGTTAGGATAAAAGTCAACTAATTTTACTAATATGACAATTTATGATTGATTGATAGTGTCAGAAATATTTATACTGACAGATCATATCAATTGACTTCATAATATTTTTATATTAAAAAAATTTGGGGGGAGCTGTAGCTCTCTCCTGCTCCCGTGAAGATCGGGCATGTGCTTATACGAACGGTTTGAGCTAAAGGTATAAGGAATTGGAGGTCCAGGATTCAAACCCTCATAAAAAAGAAATAAAACTAACATAACATTTGACATATTAACATTTACCTACCGGAAAAAAAAGACTTATGCTAACGGTAGGTGTTTCACAACCAGCTTATCAGGGTTCGTTTGTTTTAGATTGTGATAGAATTAATTATGAATAATTGATTTTAAAAAAATTGAATTTAAAAAAAATGATTTGTGTTTGGTAATGATATTTTAAAAGTGGGTTCATAAGAATTGATTTCGTTTGGATGATAAAAGTAGAATCACTTTTGATGTGTAAATATAAAGAATTTTGTGGATCTCACACCCAGAATTGATTTTATTCAACCTAAAAGCTGAAAATTCTTGCTTCCATTAGAATCAAATCTACTCACCCCAGAATCAATTCTATCCACCACAATTTTGCCACTCAAACACATGAAGAGTAACTTTCACTTTTAGTGACCTTGTTTTGCTCCCAAGTAGATTTTGACCTCTCCAGAATCTAAACCAAACGGACACTTAATTTTATTTGCTTGGATAGACACGCTCAAATAAGAAAATTTTAGTCACTTTATTTTCGTGAAGAAATTCGATTTCTACCGTTTATCCTACTGTCAACGTGAAATATGAAGTGGTGAAATATGATATTTATGACCATTAGGGCTATTCATATTTCGGTTTCGATCCCTTGGATGTCAAAAAACTATATGATTAAAATAATATAAATTCTTTTCTGTTCGGTTGGAATTAAATTAATTCCAATTTTCAAATGGAACGAAGAATTGGGTTAGATAATTGATTTCAATAAAATAATCAAAATATCATTCAAAACTTCAAACTTCAAACTATTTATGATTTGTAAGGTCAAAAATCATTTCAAATGATATTATATAGTCATTTGAACTTAACACAGTACAACATCTTATCAAACTAGCAAGCAACAATAAAAATGACGGAGAAGCAAAAACAAAAAATAAAATTTGAATTTAAAAAATAAAAAAGGCTTGATTCAATGAAGTACAACAAAGAGGAGCAAAACTGCACAGGATAAGCTCCCAAAGTAGGCAATGGACTAGACTGAGAATTCTATAAGCAAGTTTGATTTTAAAATAGTGTGAGAATGTGTTATTGATAATCTTCTAGATTATGTAATTTTTGTATGCTTAATGAGTGAATTTTTCTCCTAATTATGCTAATTGATTGAGTTTTGTCCTTAAGTTTAATTAGTTAGAATTTTTACTCGTGTTTAGAGTTAATTTTAGTTTAATTTTATGTTTTTATAGTTAATCTAATAATTTTTTTTTTTTTTACTGAAACGTACTTATGGCATTTCATTATGAATCAAATGAGCAGTACAATTGGAAATAAGATTGAAAGCATTGGAATAAGCATATGATAGGAACATCTTAACTAAGCTATCAGCCATCCTATTGACTTGTCTCCTAACAAACTCAATTTTGAAATGAGGGTAATAAGATAAAAGAGAAGAGCAATCGTATAAGTCCTTCTTTTGATTCAGCAAGCTATGAACCACCACCTTTGAATCGAGCTCAAAAATAACCTTTTCCAAGCCAAGAGAAATGACCCATTTAATGGCATGAAGAAGGCAAGAAGCTTCACCCTCTAAGATGCTAATGCAGGGACTCATCCATGATGTTTGAGCAGCCAAGAGACCTCCATGAGCATAATGAATGCAGATGCCAAATCCTGTCTTGTTGGCTTCTTCAAAGAATGCAGCGTCCGAGTTACGTTTGACAAAATCAAGAGGGGGTGATATTTGCATGATGGTTGCTATGATGGCAGACCCCTAGCATGAAGCCAATATGCATAGAATCTGTTAGCACCGAGGACAACTTCTTTGGATGTTGAATCTGAGTTGTCCCAATACTTAGTGTTCCTTGTATTCCAAATGCTCCAAATTGTCAAAGCAAATTTTGTGGAATCAGTAACAAGGAGAGAGAACAGCAACTTGAAACAGAGGTCCGCAAAAGACTTTTCATGCAAAAGTAAGTCATTTATAACAGACCACAAACCCTGCTCTTCCCAGCAAATGACACTAAATGGACAAGTGATAAAAAGATGCCAAGGATTCTCCAAATCATTATCACATAAAATGCAAGATGTATAAGGAATACCTTTTTTTTTTTTTTTTGCAATTGATCCCTTGTTGGAAGGCATTCATGACAAGCTTTCCAGAGGACTAGTTTAACACGTTGTGGCACATTTAAATCCCAGATTAATTTCCAACGCCCAGGTTTGTGAAAAGGAAAAGAATCTATCACATTGTTCATGAATAAATGATATGCAGTCCTTACACTGTAGATGCCGTTTTTGCTTGGACTCCAATAATAATATTGAGCATCCTCCCTGATAGAGTCGAGTAAGGGTGTTCGAAGAATTGCTTCAGCTCAATCATTCCTGAAGGTGGAATTCATTAGAGATAAATTCCATTGCTTTAGGTGAGGCAGCCAGAGATCACAGACATGCAAATCATTAAGGTATGAGCTCGGGATAGGGGGCAGCGTACTGACAGTATAATCACGAATCCAGCGGGTGCCAAAATTTTTTACATTAGTGCCAGTTTCTAAATTCCATCTCAACCCTTCAGATAATAGCAAACGAGAGGACCATATGCTTCGCCAAGAAAAAGAAGGATTGTGGCCAAACAACGAATCCAGAGAACCCCCTCTAGGAAAATATTTAGCTTTGAAAACTCGGGTTACTAAAGCATCAGGCTCTGAAATAAATTTCCAGTCTTGTTTGCCTAACATTTCCATATTGAAGCCAAAGAGATTACGGAAACCCACACCGCCATGCATCTTACTAACAGAAAGTTTATCCCAAGACAACCAAGCAATACCACGACTTTTATTTTTACCTGAACCCCACCAAAATGAATTGAACATGCGCTGAATATATCATCACCAAGAGAAGGAAGAATGACATAGATGCTCATACAATAGGAAGGGATGGCCTGAGCAACAGATTTAATTAACACTTCTCTACAGCCATTGAAAGGGTCTTAGATTTCCAGGAATTTATTTTTTGTCAAATCCTATCCTTGATAAAATTAAAAGTAGCTTTTTTGCTTCTTCCCACCATGGAAGGCAAGCCCAAATATTTACCAATTCCCAAACTTAAGCGGACACCCAGAAGATTAGATGAATAAGCACGAGAATTAGCCATGACATTTTTACTAATTTTTTTCTTCAAATTTCTGGAAATTTATTACTTGACCAGAGGCTAACTCGAAGGTCTCAAGAATACCTTTCAAAATAATAAACTCTTTCTCAGTAGCACGAAGAAAGAGAAAACTGTCGTCAACAAAGAGAATATGAGAAACTATTGGAGCACCATGACAAATACGGATACTATGCAAATCACCTCTGCACTCATCATTTTTAATCAGACCTGATAGACCTTCAGCACACAGAATAAACAAGAGAGGAGATAAGGGGTCACCTTGATGAAGACCTCTTCTCGGAAAAATAGGACCAACTGAATCGCCATTAACCAGGATAGAATATGTGGCAGAAGAAATACAAAGGTGCATCCAATGAGCCCATTTTGAGGAGAAACCAAGTTTGAGCATGGCCGCCTTTAAATAACTCCAACTGGCCCTGTCAAAAGCTTTATTGATGTCTATTTTCAAAGCAGCTTTACCCTTTAGGCCCTTAGATTTATTCTTCATATAATGGATAATTTCAGTAGCAATAAGAACATTATCCAGAATAGATCTGCCAGCTATAAAAGCAGAGTGCTCTTTAGAATTACATTTAGCAATAACACGAGACAATCTTGTGGCTAGGACCTTAGCAAGAATCTTGTATAAGACATTACAAAGGGAGATAAGCCGAAAATCCTTCACTGAGCTAGGATGATCAGTCTTGGGAATCAAAGCTACATTTGTTTCACCAATAGAAGTTGGGAAGGCACCATCATCTAACCATTTGCAACAAGCATTTTTTTTTTTGATAGACAAAAGTGTATTGAATAAGAGCACTAGGGGTGCTCTACACCATTTACAAGATTACCAAAAGTGGTGCACTAATGTAAATAACATACTATTTCTAAACAAATAGAACACAATATACCTTTACACAAGTCAAAACCCCCTGTAAAACACCTAAAAAAGGAACCACCTCCCAAAAATTCCTTGTTAGATAGAAGCGCTAACACCTTTAATACCAGCAAGCATTAAAAATGTCACTACTGTAAAGGTCCCAAAATCTATGGTAAAAAGCTGGATTAAGATCATCGGGATCAGGGGATTTGTCTGGATGCATACTAAAGATAGCCACTTTAAATTCCTCCAAAAGAAACAGTGCAGTAAGAAAGAGCAATGAAAAAACTCATACAACAGTAACTTTGTAGGAAATAATAAAAATGAGATGAAAATATGGAAAGATCAAAGAAGAAAGAGCAACACAACACAAGGGTTGTCCATTTCTTTTGAGGTAGCCCAGGTAATCTTACTTGCTTCTGGAAAATTAAAAGACCAATCTTAATTGGTTGGGCTTTGTTAAGGGCACCCCCCAAATTACTAAGGACACCCCCATAAACAGTGTATTTATCAAAATACCCCCACCAAAGAGGCATTTTTTATTTTTCACTCGCAAATATGACATTTGCGAGTACTTGTTTTACTCGCAAATATGATATTTGCAAGTGAGCAATTTTCAAAAAATAACTCACTCGCAAATATCATATTTGCGAGTGAAGAAGATATTTGCGAAAATGCTATACTTATTTGCGAGATTCCAAAAAAAAATTACCCACTCGCAAATACCTTATTTCCGAGTGAAGAAATTTTTTTCACACTCGCAAATACCTTATTTGCGAAATCACCCAATACTCGCAAATAAGGTATTTGTGAGTGAAGGAAATTTTTCTTCACTTGCAAATATTATATTTGCGAGTACTTCCTTTACTCGCAAATATGATATTTGCGAGTGAGCAATTCTTAAAAAATAACTCACTCGCAAATATCATATTTGCGAGAGTGCAAACATTTTTCCTACTCGCAAATAACATATTTGCGAGTGAGCCAAATAACAAAAAAAAATTTAAGGGAGTATTTTGATATATGCACTATTCATGGGGGTGCCCTTAGAAATTTTGGGGGTGCCCGTAACAAAGGCTTGGTATTGGAAAGAAAATGAAGCATTGCAAGGGCCGGCGTGAAACAAGCCTTAAAAATTGGAAAAAGGATTGTGAATTGGACTGAAGCTAAACATAAGGCCTCTTCTACGAGAAGCTCCTGGAGCTTGGTAGGTGGTTTTTTTTTTTATTATGAAGAAAGAAAAAGCATAAAAGGTGCGCACAAAATACACGAGAAGTTCTTGCATTTTAGATGCTACACGAGAAGTTGTTGCATTTTAAGTGTTTGATAAAAATACAAAAAGAACTTGTTTCTCTTGTTTTGTTCATTTTAACTTTAATTCTTGGTTGAGCTTTTAAGCTCCATTTGATCCCAAACAAACTCTCTAAATAGAAATTGAATTGTTACGTGTTAATATTTGTTACATAATCCTCGTGAGAACGATATCCCTTTCATCTCTTTTACTACTTGTACGACTTGGTATATTTGCCAAAATCTGAATAGTTAAGCACTTTTGGAAACAGCTTTTGGCCTTTGAATTTGAGCTAGCTAGGATTATGTCAATAAGCTGTGAAACTTGATGGACTAATATGATAAAATCTGGTGCTTGGAATGCTTTCCACGTTGTGACTGAAGGAAAGAAAGATTACTGGACATCATGTTAGACCTACAGGTTTTCAATGATTTGGACTATAGCTTTGCTGATATTGTATGTTTTTTATTTTGAAAGGTTTATTTTCTTGGGGGACTACCTTGTAAAAACATGTATTGGGTTGAGCCTCAAAAGAGGATGTGGTGTGTTAGCCTAAAAGAGAGGACTAGACACAGGCCCGCTAGTAGTGGAGAAATTGGTTTGTTGATGTAATTTGTTCTCCTTTCGGAGTATTCTAACTAGGAGCATATGATTGTGTGTTTGCTTTTCAACCCTTTCTAGAAAGTGAAAGAAATTTGATACTATGATGATGAGGTTAAAATTTTATTAATAAAATATTTAATTATCGAAAAAAAACAAAAAAAAACTCATACAACAGTAACTTTAAAGATAAGAGAATGAATGAGAAATTTACTAAAGATAAAATGATAGTATTGTCTTCTTAAAATATGATTTTATAAACACTTATTTATATGTATCCTAAAATTATTGTACAAAAAATATTAAAAAATGTTATTATAAGTAAAATTAATTTAATTAATTAAATTATCGTTTATTGAAATATTTAAAATATTCTCAATTACTTTACTAATTTTTTCACTTATTAAACAAAAATAATTTAAATTTTTTATAAATAAACAAATAATTTTTAAATAGAAAAAAATTTCCTAAATTAAATTAAAGTGTACGAAGAGGGTAACTTTTATTGACATTTTCCCCTTAGAAGATACTTTGGAGGCTCGGATCCCATTTGCGTGCGTCGTCTTTTGGGCTGCTCGATCTTTAGCAATGCTATTACTAGTCCTTTTGGGTGATTCTATAAGGCAAAATGGGTTGACCACTTCTAAATATTTAAAAGAAAAACAAGTTTAATATGCAAAAATTGAAACCAATGCCTGAGACCAAGCCCACCCATGAGTGTACAAACAAGCACTCAATTGTAGGGTTGCTTTTTACATCACAATTTTTTTTAAAAAACATTTAAATATCCCTAAAATATCAACTATCTTAATACATCTCATAATTTTTAGTTTAAAAATATATCACTCTCCTCCCATTTTCTTCCCTCTTCTCTCTTCGTTTTTTGTCATTTCATGAGCATATTAGGCATTCGTGGGTGTCAACATTGGCATCGATGTTTCGAATCTGCTGTCTCCCTCTGAGGTTGTCACGTCACGTCTCTTCAGCTCCAAAAGATAACCCACATCTGCATGTACGATGCCAACCAGGACCTCCTCAAATCCCTTTCTCACACCAACATTTGTGTCATCATCGCTGTCCCCAACAACCAGCTCCTTGCCATTAGGTCCTCCAACACCACCGCCGCTTCCTGGATCGACTAAAATGGCGTCGCTTACTATCCCCAAACCCTCATCACCGCTATCTCCGTCGACGACGAGGTTCTCACCACCGTTCCCTCCTTCGCTCCTCTTCTTCTTCCTGCCATTCACTCCCTCTACAGTGCCCTTGATGCTTTCAATCTTCACCAATACATCAAGGTTTCAACCCCTCATGCTGCTTTCATCATTCTCGACCATTTCCCTACTTCTCAGGCTTACTTCAACCAAACCCTTGTCTCTGTCATTCTACCTCTCCTTCAATTCCTTTCCAAAACTGGGTCCCCCTGAATGATGAACCTTTACCCCTACTACGTGTTTATGCAGAAGACGGGTGTGGTTCATATTGACAATGCTCTTTTCAAACCTTTGACGCCTGATAAGGAAATGGTAGATCCCGATACCTTGTTTCACTACACCAATGTGTTAGATGCTATGGTGGATGCTACTTATTTTTCCATGAAGAGCCTTAATGTCACTGATATTGTGGTTCTCGTCACAGAATCCGGGTGTATTAAGATATTCAGAAATGCATTTGTGTTTTCACTGTCTAATTAATCGTGGACTTCATTTTACAGTAGTTGAATGATTAAGAAATTACACAATTATTGAATGGGTGGGGTGAGGAGGGAGAAGAGAGAAAGAGTAAGAAAAGGAGAGGGGAATGATATATTTCTGAATATAGGTTATGGGGTGTATTAAGATAGTTGATGGTATTTTAGAGATATTCAAATGTTTTTAAAAAAATTGTGGATATGGAGAAAGCGTATAACAATGTGGGTTGGTCTTTTCTCATGAAGTGCTTGGGGGATTTTTCGTTTCCTACACCCATTATAAATTTGATCATGTTTTGTGTCTCTTCAACTACCATGGCTCTCCTAAAGAATGGTAAGAAGCTTCTAGCTTTACCCCAACTAGAGGGCTCGGGTAAGGGGAATCCTTTATCCCATTATCTGTTTTTGTTATGTTTAGCCATTACTGGAGAAGTTAGGAGGAACAATTGCCTCCTGATGCAAGTTTCTAGGAATGGTCCTAAGATCTCTCATCTAATTTTGCAGATGAAATTCTGCTCTTTGTTAAGGCTAAGAGCTCACAGGTACACCTTATTACTGACCTTTTTCAAAGATTCAGCCTTACCACTGGGTTGGAAATTAACATTGCCAAGTCCAAATTCTTTGCTTCAGCCAGGGTTCTTACTAGAAGTACAAAGGATAAATTCAGTGCAATTTCAGGTATCTTATATACCTCTAATTTAGGGAAGTACTTGGGACTTCCAATGTTAAAAGGAAGAGCTTCTGAGGATGATTTTTTGTTTATTCTGGATAAGTTGCACTCTAGATTGTCAGGTTGGAAGAATAAGCTTCTGAATAAGGCAAGTAGGCTAACCCTGGAAAAATCCGTCATGTGCTCCATTGCAACCTATAGTACGCAGATCTATTGCCTGCCTCAAGGGGTTTACAATGTCGCTGATAGGACAATGATGAATTTTCTTTTGATGGATGTTTTTTGATAAGGGTTTCACTTGGTCAAGTGGGTCGAGGTTGTTAGACCAAAGAAGGAAGGGGGTCTTGGTATTAGAGTGACAAGATTCTGTAATGTAGCATTGCTTGGAAATTTGAGGGGGTTTAACTTATTTTTCACAGATATATTGGCAAAGGCAATATTTTGGATTGCTAGAGGAGGAGGGGGTCTTACACAAGCGTTGGGTTTAACTTATTTTTCACAGATATATTGGCAAAGGCAATATTTTGGATTGCTAGAGGAGGAGGGGGTCTTACACTTGGAATGCAGTTATGAAGGTGAAGGATCGGCGTAAAGATGGCTTCATTAGCAAAATCGGTAAGGTCAATACATCTTTCTGGTTTGAGAACTGCATGGGAAGTGGGGCTTTGACTGAGATAATTCCATTTTTTAACATTCAGGACTTTAATCTGCTGTTGAGGAATGTTTGGACTGGTTCTAGTTTGGATTTGGGTATACTAAGTACCCTTTTGCCTGATTCCATTCAGACTGCTACCTAAGCAACTATCATAAGTCCTAATTCAAATATGGAAGACATATTCATTTGGTATTCTCATCGTAAGGGGTGCCTATTCAGCAAGAGAAGGCTACCATTGGTTGGTATCTCCTTCTGTTGTGAACACCAATCAGGTTAGTTGGAGCTGGATT
Source organism: Ammopiptanthus mongolicus (assembly GCA_039655645.1). Classification (NCBI taxonomy): domain Eukaryota; kingdom Viridiplantae; phylum Streptophyta; class Magnoliopsida; order Fabales; family Fabaceae; genus Ammopiptanthus; species Ammopiptanthus mongolicus. The sequence goes on along the minus strand of CM077344.1, from coordinate 101,041,885 downwards.
TGGAAGCTTCTTGTACCATACAAGATTATATTCCTAATATGGCTCATAGGGCACCTTAGCTTACCAACTAATGGTCTAAGAGCCTTTAGAGGCTTGTCTGACTTAGGGATTTACCTGAGATGCGATCAAGGGGTAGAAGACATTATTCACTGCTTATGGGACTGCCTGTGGGCAAGGAAATTTTGGGACCTAATGGGCAGTTGGCACAATAATTTCTTTCAAAAAAAGATGTTGAGGATCGGGGAGCGAAGTGCAATGCTCATTGTATTGAGGGGGTTCCTAAGCACCCTAGGAAGCTAGCTCTGTCTGCTTCAACATTAGCTTCAACAATCAACATGCAATTTTAGTCACTGAGTTAATCTAGGGTTCATAATAGAGAGGTGAAATGGAGAGCACCAATAGGATTTTAATTTGTCCTCAAACATGGATGACAGCTCATTCGGGAACCCGGGGAAGGCGAGCTTTGGAGCTGTTTTAAGGAGTAATGAAGGTACCTAGATGAGGGGTCTTCTTGACTCGATTGTGGTTGTTGATAATCTCAAGGTGGAGCTGTGTGGGATCTGTCACGACCTTCGTCTTACATGAGATTTTGGAGCAAGGAAGGTCTCATGTTACTCGGATTCCATGGAAGCCCTCTCCTTGCTGGACGGCAGACCTCTAAAGTTCCACAAATATGCTTCGATTTTGTGGAAGATTGGTCCTTGCGGCATCACGCTTGGGTGGTGGTTTTAGGTCACATCCTACATGACGGGAATCAGCTAGCCGATTTCTTGGCCATTTAGGGTGATTGGTGATGGGGTGGTGGAAGTTTTGGAGCTTCCCCCTTCTAGTCCGACAATGTTACATTGAGCTCATGAAATGGAGTTACATTCATTAGGAAGTAACTTTCTCCTTTTGCTTTGTGTCTGTCTTTTTTTTTTTTTCTGTCACGTACACACACAAAGATAGATTAATGGGAGTTCAAAATAATTTTTTAATACCACAAATTTTGTATAAAAATAACCCCTTATCACTAGTCTTTATAAATAGTTGCATTGGTAGTTTTGCTCGCCTTAAGATTGGTGATCTACGTCTGTCATTCGATGTTTTGGTGCTGATAGGCGGTTTTTACAAAGGATGCCATATTATTTCCTTTGCTGGGTGGGGGCGGTTGGCTTGCTCTGTTGGGGTGGGTTATAGAATTGTGGTATTAGTTACTGTTCTGGGGTGTTTTTGTGTTGTTATTTGGGTTGGTTTAGATGTCTTGCCAATCACGGCTATGTTCTGGACATTTGTGGTGGGTTTCGGCTTTATCTAATCTTTTGTAATATTTATGGGTTTGGGCCCTTATATCCTTTTTAATGATATATTTTGCTTATAAAAGAAAAAATAACATCGTGGAAAGTGGAAACACAAGGCAATAATACATCTTCATAAACATACATTTGAGATCAATACAGTGGGATAAGAAATCAAGAACTATGCGGAGAGTTTACAAATGGCTTAGAGAACTGTCAGCTTTCTGCCTAAAGCTAGAGAGCAATTACATTGCACAAGAACAAATCATTGTCCTATGCTGTTCCCGTCAAAAATTTCTTGTATACACATAAGGAAAATGAAGCTGTGTACATAAATATAATATTTAGATTTGACACCACTATGAAAAGATTTCCTTACGAAGACCACGGAAGATTGATTAAAAATTAAAATGTTGAAGAGAAGGAACTTTAAATAAAAAGAACTTTTATTCATTTATTGAATAAGTTTGAGGTGGAATATGAATTGTGTCTCGTTGCAGACTGAATGAAATAAATAACTACGGTCTACGCTTCTGATTCCCCTCAAACAAACTTCATAATAATATTTACATTTTGTTCATTAAGTTATTAAAGTAAATTTTTTGTTTTTTTATAAAAAAAAAAAGTGGATTGTTTGATGCTGGAATCTTGTTTATTTCTAGAAAAACAAACAAAAAGCAAACAAAGGAAATTGAATCCGGTCACTTGTAAGGATGTGCCTAGAGCTACCTCAAAACCAGCCCAAAAGCACCAAGAGTAATTATTTCAATTATCCTAAAAAAACATCAGTGGTCCAAATACTTTACTTACTAGTTATAGGTCAGGGTCTTTGTCAGAAAGAGGAAAGAACTGCAATACCAAATTCTTGACAACCTGAATCAAAGCCTTTAGATCATCGCTACCCAATTCAAGGCAATCTCTGATTAACCCACCTTCCACCACCTCTATTTGCACGGTCTCCACCATTTCCCTCACCACTCGCTGCCATTCCATATGCAGAAAGCTATCAATACTTATATAACTTAAAGTAATAATATTTACTAACACAATAACTACACACACAACAAGCTACAACTTAGTCTATTGTATGGAGAAAACAAAGCACAGAACAGGATTTAGATAATTTAAACAAACAATGAATAAACTTAAAATTAATTAAAATAAAATAAAATAAATAGCATTAAAAGAAGTTGGAAATAAAAGAAAGGACGTGGTACATACGGATTGGCCAAAGGCTTTGAGAAGCTTGCGAGAGAGGGATTTAGAGAGGGTCAGTACATTTTGGTAATTCCGTGTAACCCACGCAGACCTTTCCGCTGCCGATTCCAAACGAGTCAACTCAGTCAAGCCCCTCAGCAACTCGTTCATGTCGGAAACGACGTCGTAGAATTCCGCGAGGGAGAGGTCCCTCCACCTCCATGCGTAGTCCCATCCAACCGACCACAGGAGCCTCCAGAACCCAAAGCCGAGCCCACGATCCAGCTTGTCGGCGACGGACCTGGCTCGCGCGGCGCCGGAGACATCGCCGCGGGAGGCGCGTAGGTTGGCAACGCCGGTGAAGAGGGAGCGAGCGTGGGAGAAGAGGGTTCGGTAGAGGAAGTAGGAAGAGAAGGATAGGGATTGGGTGGGAGCGGGTGCTGCTGTGATGATGAGAAGGAGAGAGATGAAGAAGAGAATGGGTTGGTTTGATCGTAAGGTTGGCATTGATTTGCAGCTTCAAACGAAGAAATTGGAAAAACTGTTTTCCTGCATCTTCTGCTTGTGTCACATTTGGTGCATCCCAGGTCTGGAAATTATGGAGCTCTGTGGGTCGGGTCGGGTCGGGTCGGGGTTTCGTTCGTTCACTTTACATTAAATCATGGAACTGATGGAAGTATATATGGTCCCCTATCATTTTCCTTTTTAACCGTTCCTAATTTTAAAAACACTTTATTAGTTATTAGAGTGCCCTAGCTATTAAGGGCACTACGGATATTCATATCGAAAGAGATCCAAAAAAATAATCGTAAATCGATTTAAAAAAAATCAAAAATCAAACAAAATTGATGTCTATTGAATTTTTTTTGATCTTATTTTGTAAAAATCGATTGAATCAATCGGATCAGATTTTCGATTGCTTTTTTTAAAATCGAATCAAATCAAACCAAATCACATATATAAAATTTAATATATGTTTATTCTATTTTTTGCATTATTTATTTTTTATTGTTATTTTTTTTCTAATAATACTTACTAGGTTTATTTGACGTAATTTTCTATTATTTTTAATGTTCCAAATATAAAAAAAAATATTCTTGAATTAGATAATGATTATATTTATTTATTTTAGACATATTTTATGAATGAAAATGCTTTCTCCGGTACCCCTAATAATTTTGGGGTAAAAATTACCATGTCCAATCAGAATGCGTCAGCTCAATAAATGAGTCATGTTAATGGGTTAAGTCAAATGACTATCACCATTTGATTGGACCACCTAGGCATGGTAAGTTACACTTGAAATATCAGAGAATTCACCTTTTATGAGATGTTATTACATGAATGTATCAACAAATATATACAAGTTTAAGATTTTATTCAATTTAGCTTATAATCTTGATTCTTTAATGTAATATAAATATGTAGTGATGTGTCGCTAAAAATCGAATCAATCGATCCAATCCAAACCGCACTTAATCGGATCGGATTTTTTAAGGAAGCAATCCAAACCAAACTGAATCGCATATTATTTTAATCATTGGATCAGATGACATTTTGCTCAAAATCGATCCAAATCGATCCGCGAACACACACACTGGTTAATAAATAGAAACAATGTCTTGCTAACGAGTGCCCTAAAGGCATTGATTAAGAAATCAACAAAAGAAAATTTTTTATTGAGAAACTAAGTGTAATTAACACTTTTTAATATAAGTAATGTAATTAACACTTTTCAATATATTAAATACTTCATTTATCCATACAAATTTCTTTTCTTGATTTCTTAACCAATGCCCTAGGAGCACTTATTAGCATTCTCCTAAAAAAAAGTAATTTTTCTTAATATTTAGAGCTGTGATACATTTAATTTTTCAATGAAAAATTCACTCTTTTTGGGCGGTTAGTATACACATTGAGGTTCATCTTTTTGCATTTTGACGTAGATGACATAATAAGAGTTTAATCAGTTAAATCATGGAATCAGATGGGTGAAAATAATATAAATGTCAAGTAATATGACGTAGGTGGTTATATACTCTTTCGGAAAAGAGGGTAAGATTACCATTTATCATATGAAGATAAGCAAAGAAAATGGGGTAGGACGTTGAAGTTACCTTACCAATACTGATGTAGGCTTAATTTTCTAAATAAGAATAGTGTTAGTGTACCCGAGTTAGGTGCATAGAAGCTAACTATTATTTTAAGTAAAATTTATTTATAATATCAAGAGGTTAAAGGTTTAGGTCCTTTAGGATGAGAGGAGGCAGCCTCCATTTTAAGGTGAAACCAATATTCATTGATTTTATCAAAAATTTATAAGTTATCTACGAATAGAAAAATACCAAAATCACTAAAAAGGAACGTGGAAATCAAACCCAAGTCATATGTATTTATTTTTAATGAGAGGAGGCCATCTCCATTTTTGTATTATTTTTGATGTATTTTACCAATTTGAATGAATGAATATTTATTTTAGTAAAAAAAAATGTGGATATCAAACTTAAGTCATGTATTTATTTTTAATTTTTATATTACAAATAAATTTATCATTTCATTATTGACATATCATTACTTTGAAAGATATTCCAAAATGTTACAATATGATTTGATATAACTTGATTTAGTTTGATATGAATTAATTTAGTTTTTAAATTTATATGAAATGATTTGATTATGTAATTAGGTGTAATTATCATGTGATTCCATTTGTAAATATCTTAATTCTATATATAAAATCCCCGTCATGCATTTTATACGCATTTAGAAATATATCAGTTATAATTTCTTGGTGGTGTCTATATTCTTAACATGGAAGAATAGCCATGGTATCTCACTTAATGAGAGTTTTACCTTTTTGTCGTATAGAGTTCATGGAACTCGTCAAAATAGTTACTCACCACTACAAATCGAAATCTAATTTTGCTGTTTTCCTTATCTTCGTTCAGTTCAACCTTCTATACTCATTTCTGATTAGTTCTACTGGATATGTGTCTTCGACCAGTTCCGATTGATCCTCATGTCTCTGATCAGTTTCTTTTGATCAATGTGCCTATGATTAGTTTCGTTTGATCTCGTGTCTCTGATTTGTCATGTCTTATTCTCATTAATTCCTTTGATCAGTTATACTTGATCCTTGTGCCTCTGACTAGTCAGCCCTGTCTACTCGCATCTCCTATCAGTACTGTTTGATCCCGCGTTTACTATCAATCATGCTTGATCCGCGTATCTTCGATCAGTTCTACATAATCTAATCTAAAATATTGGCTTTGTGGTGTTCTTCATCTCATCCCCATTGGCACTTTAGATTAGGCAGCTGATTTGCTAGCCAAAGCTCACCATCTTGACTGTTTTCATATCTTGGTTTCCAAACTCAAACTAGTTTCTTCAACACATACTTGAGTTTGAGAGGTTGTTACGATATATGATTTGATATAACTTTATTTAGTTCAATATGGTTTAATTTAGTATTATATTTATATGATATGATTTGATTATGTAATTATATTAGGATTATATTTGTAGTTACGAGTAATTTATGTGATACCATTTGTAAATATTTAAGTTCTATAAATAGGACCACCATTATGTGTTTACACATTCAGAAATATACTAGTTATATTTTCTCTATGATTTCTATGTTTCTAATAAAAAATAATTAATTATTTTATATTAGTTATTGAGGGAAATTCAGTCAGAAAATAATTAATTATTTTTGGGAATTTATAAAAATTTAACAACCCCTTCCAACGAATTATTAATTATCAAAAGAATAATGCTATACACTTAGCACTTCTTGTTAAAGTTTTTTTATAAGAAAATTGGCATGTTTTTTCTGCTCTTACATTAATGAGTGAGTTGGAGTTAGGGGTGTAAATATGTCACGTCAGACCAATCTTTATTTTAAATGAGCTTGGCCTATTTTGCAAATTGAAGGCTTAAACTTAGCCTATTTACCTGTTATAAACCACTTTTTAAAGTTTGGTTTAACTTATTTAAAAATATAACTTGAACTCGAAATTTATTTAAAGACGTATTTTCTAATAAGATTTTTAAATACACCAAGACCTACTTTTAAACATGGCAGCGGGCCAAGTAGGTCTTTCAACGGACCAACATGCCTACTAATAATGAAAAAATGACTAGTCCTAAAACATCGTCACAAAAATAAAGAATCAACCTCTAAATAGCTCTAATATTTGCAATCTCTGCTTCACAATATGGGGGAAAACTCGTTATTATATTATGCAGAGCTTTAAGCTCATCAAAGATCAAGATGACACCTTAGGTGACAAACTGGGATGATGATCTCCTGTCCTATTTTGATGTATCACATCATATCCCAACGGATAATATTTTGTCATGTATTCTACTTTTATATGACAAAATATTATTGGTTGGGATATGATGTGGTACACCAAAATGGGACAGGAGATCCTTATCCGACAAACTGAACCGTTAACAATAATGATAGGCTAAAGTACTCTTTTGGTCCCTCGATCACTTGTTTTAATTTATTCAATTTGGTCTCTTTATTTTAAAAATGTTTAAGTTGATTCCTTACTTGTCAAACTTTAAGCAATTTGGTCTTTTCCATTAAGATTCACCGTTAAGATTTGACTATAAATTACTTTTTTAGTCTCACATTTGTTTTAATTTATTCAACTTGATCCCTCTATTTTAAAAATGTTCAAGTTGAATCAATCGTAAATTAAGTAAAAGAGGAATCAAGTTGAATAAATTAAAACAAACGAGAGACCAGTAATTTAGTCAAAGCTTAGCGGTAAAACTATTTGAATCTTTATTAGACTCTGTACTTAAATCCTTTTCTACGAAGTATATAAAAAACTTGATCCCTCTATTTTAAAAATGTTCAAGTTGAATCAATCGTAAATTAAGTAAAAGAGGAATCAAGTTGAATAAATTAAAACAAACGAGAGACCAGTAATTTAGTCAAAGCTTAGCGGTAAAACTATTTGAATCTTTATTAGACTCTGTACTTAAATCCTTTTCTACGAAGTATATAAAAAACATGGAAAAAGCTCATCTACAGTGAGTAAAAGTATAAAGTGAGAAAATAAGAGATATTTTAATTAATCAATGGTCGATACATCCTTACTTTCTCATTTTATTATTTGAAACATACTCCTTTTATTACAGCGGAGGAATATGCTAGTTTTATTTGTTGGGAGGAACAAAACCCACTTTTATGATCTGTACACCTCGAAAAGAATTAGTCTTCAACTATCGACTTGGGGATATCCTTGTGCACACAAAAAAAATGTTAATGGTTCAAAGGAAGAGAAAAGCAAAAGACCAAAATTTTATTTTCAACTACCTAAGTTCTATACAGTTAATACGGTTAAAATGAAAGGATTATATTTGAAATGAAAAAAAGCTTACTATTATTGCGAGAATCTTCAATAGAAAATTAGTTACGACATCCATCAAATGATAGAACTAGAGTTAAAATAATCGTGTCCTATAATATCAGAAAGACCTAAATGTATGACCTATAAAATCATGTCGTTTTATCAGATAACAAACATTTGAAGTCCCTACAATAGAGATGAGGGCCAGCATTGGCTAGCTAGAGATTCGTGTAAGTTGTAACCTCTATATATAAATATCCCATTATCAAATTGCGTTTGTCTTAAAATGGCGATGATTAAGAACATCATTTCCGCAACTTGCCTCCTCCTCCTCCTCCTCCTCCTTCCCTTAGTCTCATCCACCAAAAAGAAGCAGGTGATTTTTCATTTTATTTTTGTTTTTGTCCTCTGGATTTCTATATGTGAAACATCTTTCTTGGTTTCTTGCAGATTTATCTAGTTGAGTTTTCAGAGCACACTAGTACTGGAGATGATAAAACACTGCGTGAAATAGAGAATAGCCATCACTACTCTTATTTGCTTTCTGTGAAACAAACTGAGGAGGAAGCCCGAGCTTCCCTTCTTTACAGTTACAAACACAGTATCAATGGCTTTGCAGCACTGCTTACCCCAAAAGAAGTCAATAAGCTCTCAGGTAGATTAACTAGATATAATTCTCCAACTGTTTCGCTTTTACATCGCACGCACACACACACACACTCTCTCTCTCTCTCTCTCTCTCTCTCTATATATATATATATATATATATATATATATACATGTCTCTGAAATTGCAAACGAAATACCTTGAACAGAAATGGAGGGAGTAGTCTCTGTGCATAAGAGCCTGGCAAGAACGTACTCTTTGCACACCACAAGGTCATGGAAGTTTGTGGGATTAAACCAGCCTTTACATCATTGGGCAGAAGAATCTAATCAGACAAATGAAGACTTGTTATCCAGAGCAAAATATGGGGAAGATATCATAGTTGGAATGATTGATAGTGGTAATTCATCAACATAAGTATCTTCCTATATATGACCATACATGTTTGTGTGTGTGTGAGGGGGCGTTTGCATGAGACCATTAATTAATTTGTTGAGTGTGTGCTATATATTAATTATTACTGCAGGTGTGTGGCCAGACTCAAAGAGCTTCAGCGATGAAGGGATCGGGTCTGTTCCACAAAAATGGAAAGGAGTATGCCAAAATGGAACTGCTTTCACGTCATCTCAATGTAATAGGTGACTAATTCTCTTCTTTATCCCGCTTCACCTTAATTGTCTTACGGTCTCTTTGGGAGTTTAAAGGATTTGAGGTGAAAGTGATGGGGAATGAAATTTGGAAGGGAGGATAATCTTTCATCTTGTATGATGGTTTGTTTTTCAACAAAAGAACCAAAATCACCCAAAATGAGGGAATTAAAAAAATGAATTAGAGGAGGGTTTTGGAGGGTTTTCAAAAGTTTTTCACATCCTTTTTTCTCTTAAAAAACTCTCAAATATCTTTCCCTCCCCTCCCTTCTAGGGGTGGGCATGGGTACGGGTCGACCCGCAAACCCGGTGTATCCAATCCAACCTAACCCACAAATACTGGGTTGGTTCAGGTCATTGGGTTGGGTTGGTTTCTAAATAAGTAGACCCATAGCTTATGGGTTGGGTGCTGGGTCCAAAGATTGTAAATCCACTCAACCCAACCCAACCCACATATTGAGAGGAATATTATAAGCCCAGCTACTGGAGCGTGGAGTGACTCTTCTATCTTGTATTTGATGACTCTTCTTTAATACTCAGCCGCCTAAATTGGAGTGACCATTTTTTGGTTACATGAGCAGAAATAGTTTGAAGATATGCATAAATAGCTTGAAGACATAGTCAGTGAAATTGTTTAGGAATTGTTTGAAGACATTATTATTTTTTTGATTTCACTTGTTTGTTTAATTTTGATGGATATTGTGCTCCAAATTGAAGTTGTATGCTTCATTTTTATATTTGGAAGTTCAAATTAATGCATTAGTCGTATTTTTCTTCCCTATTTTTTCCCACTATTTGCTTTTGATAAAAACAAAATAATTTACTATCAAACCCGGTCACCCGACCCAAACCAACCCATATGAGGTTAAGTTGGGTTGGTTTGGGTTATATGAAAATTTTCGAAGAAACCGATCCAACCCAACCCATATTTATTTTGATTGGGTTGGGTCTTTAAATGTACCAAAACCCATCCAATCCGACCCATGCCCACCCCTACTCCCTTCCGTTCCCAACTCGCATATAAATCCTTAATTATGTGATGATTGTTAAACTTAAAGTGAAATGTCGACCTTTGGCCCTCTGCACTCAGCTTTGATTGATTGATATTTGTTTGGATGAAATTCTTAGGAGATGTTATCGTACCAAATAACACTTCTCTTAATTTTGAGGACATATAGCCAAATTAGTCATAAATGTCAGTCAATTTATATCGTATATATGAATAGATTCGGTGTTTTTACAGCAAACTCGTAATAAGGAATTTGCTTTCTTCTTGGAGCAAAAATGTCAAAAATGAACTTGGGTACGTAGGACATAATTTAAGGTTGAAGTTTCTTGCACACAATAAACTAACTTCTGTAATTTCAATTTATTTCCCTTCCTTAAGGGTACGGCTAGCAGCTTTTTAAATAGAGAGTAATCTCTGAATCAAGGTTCAAACTGAGCTTTTCTTTTTCCTTTTTAGATATATTTATAATATTTACAAATTTATAATGATAACAAGAGAAGTGCCTTTTTGAAATGAAAGTTTTTTTAAACGAACTGTACAGAAACCTTTGAATAGGGTTGGTTCCTTCTGAGTTAGCCAATATTAGTAGTTTCCTTTTTCATTTATTTAAATCTTGTACGGGACATTAATGAGTGGCTTGAGTTTTACGAAAGCAAAAGTTCATTTCACTATCTGTTGCCATCATCTTACTTGCAAAGGAATGAAGATGAAATTTTTTATGGGGGAATGTTGTGTGACATCAATAAAGTTATTCACAAGCGATTTTTCTAATTGATAAAACAAAAGAGAAAACTTTAAATGGAGCAAGAAGCATATTAGAAGAGTTCTATGAGACAAGGAATGTAAAAGGAGATTCCTTACTGTATATATAACTACTAGCTAGATTCACAGCTTGCATGTAACATGTTGGTATCTAGGCAGTCCTTTGTTATTAATAATATATCTCTATTCTCAAAGATGAATTAGATATAATGATATAAGGTCAAAAAAAGCAATTTTATCCGGCTTTCTCAGGGGGGATTTTTTATTAAAATAATTAAGTAAAAGTACATTCATTTTTAATTTTATGAAATATATCATCATCTTAATTCTCATTAAATAATTTAAAGGTAAAAATATACTTTTATTTACTCACATTTATGATTTTTTCCCCCAATTATAAATAGTGTATCCATTGAGCTTGTTCGTCTAAATAATTATCATTTCTAGCCGTTGTCCTTTCAACTTAATTGTTTTTGGCTTGTTTTGTTTTTCACCCGTGAGTGAGGGGTGAGCCTCTATCTGTGTTCCGAAGTCTTCTCCTTTGTTAGCCACAAGAATTTGTTTTTGCCCGTTTTTAAATTCCGTGAAATGTCTTTTCTCTAGGCTTGTGTGATTCTATGCCGGAGTCTAGTCTAGATATATAGATGATTATAGGGGGATTAAAATGGTCCAATTATTGAAGAGCTCTATACTGAAAATGGTCAATGGTGACCAAAAGGTCCAAAACACTCTCGTCACCTCGACACATGCACGAGAAAGAGAGAGAGAGGAAACTGCCATGTAACCTAGAGGACAACGTATTTATCTCTATTGGGATGATAGTCTCTGAAGAAAACTATGCAACTCTGACAAGTCATCCCTTTGCTTACTCGTGATATTACTGAATCTGAATTATATATCAAATTATAAATGTTACTCAAGCATATATTATATCACTTTAATTATTATATATTGATATTATAAATTTTTTTATATTACCAATTAATTAGAAGGTCATAATTGATTGATAATGTATAAAAATATTTTAAATTATTAGTACATACCAATTAAATCTATATAAGATTATATTACATTACATATATAACAAATTTATATATCATTATAAATCATATAAAAACTTTTGTAACTTTACTTTATATCCTGATTTTAGTCGTTGATGTATAATTTAATGGTTAATATTTATTCCTATTAGCTCTCTGACCAACATATCCTCTCACTCTATATGTATCCTATATATATAACCGATTGAATAAAAAATTTGAGAAAATAAAAATAAGTATCCGGCAACATAAATTAAATATGTAATAGGGTAAAAGAGAGTCGCCACAAAATTTAAAAGGTAAAGTAATTAAAGGATAACGTGTTATTCGTTTTAGATAATTGAGGGAACCAATCTTTTATTTGTTTTTTGTTCTTATAAGAACAATAGAATTACAATGTGTTGGATACAAGCAATCAAGTCTCTCGCTCACTCTTCTAGCCTAGATTCTTTCACCCCTGCTCTTCAGCCTCCCCCTCCTTTTATAGCCTCTCCAAGGGGTTGGAGAGTGTGATTCTGTTACGTGCGTGGGTCCCACCTCAAGGCGTTAGCATATTTTGTGGGAGGGGGCTCACTGCACACTGTAGTCACGCTCTTCAAGCCCCTCTGACGTGGCCTTCTAGAAGATGTTGACCTCAAGAGGTTCGATTCCATCGACCTTGTTCTCTCGGGCATCCTCTAGCTCGGGCGGGTACTTCTTGCTCATGGTATCCGACTGCCCGTGTTCGGTTAATCGTGCTCGAGCAAGAGTTCTCGGGGCATCAGCCTGTCTTTGGGGACTCGTGTCTTTGGTTGCTGGGCCTTGATTTATGGGTTGGGCCTCCACTTGCACCATGGTAGGAACATTTTTATTTTTTAATATAAATTTGTAAAATAAATTTGTTTAAGATTGTTTTAAAAGTTTGGCTGAGCCATGGCTCTCCATCAACGTTAAACTCGGTATCATCTTATTTTTTTGCATACCCACACTCTATTTTTGTGAGATACATAAATTTGAGAGAATTCGGAATGTGTGAAGGATTCCTTATTGTTTGAACTTCAAACTAGTGGAAAAAATAACTAAAATATATTTATTGGTTTTATACGTTGTTTTTTTTTCACTTTGATCCTATTTGTTTTATTATTATTTTCATTTCGGTTCTATACATTATATTATGTTTTCAATGTTAGTGCTAAAACTACGTTGTCAAAAGGAATTAATGGAAAAAGAACTATTATGGAAGACGGAGCATAACGTATAGAACTAAAATGAAAAATGAAACGTTTATTTTTTTCATATTGGTCCTATACGTTATGTTTCGTCTTTCATATTAGTCTTAAAATTGATGTCGTCAAAAAGTAATTGACGAAATGACTAATATTAAAGACGGAACATAACGCATAAGACCAAAATGAAAAAAATAAAATATATAGAACCAAAATGAAAGATAAAAAAATATGCCGGACCAATCAACCTATTTTATCAATGTTTGACGAAACTATAATTGAGATTAGAGAATAAAAAAAAGCAGAGAAACAATTTTAAAGATATGGAGGTGATATGACGTGATAATAAATAAATAATTCAAAAGATGATAAACTTAAGAGTCTTACTTATATTAATAATAAAATTTTAGTCTTAATTAAATAAATAATCAAATAAATAAAAATAATAAATAGAAAACAACTTCTAAGTTTTTTATTCTAAAATATCGTAAATTATCCTAAAATACAATAAAATATTATAAAAATATCCCCATCAATTGATATGGGCATCAAGTAGATTGAACTTTTGCTAACTTAATTACCCATCTTCATCTCCCCGGCCGGCCACATTTTCATAACTAAAGTTTTTCTATATTATAATTTAATTTTTTGGTGCAGAAAGATCATTGGAGCTCGGTACTACTTGCATGGTTATGAAAGTGCATTTGGCCCTCTAAACGAAGAGGAGGATTACAAATCAGCTCGTGACAAAGATGGCCATGGAACTCACACAGCTTCCATAGTTGCAGGCCGTGCAGTTCCAAGAGCCTCAGCCCTTGGAGGCTTCGCAAAAGGCACGGCCTCAGGCGGAGCCCCCTTGGCCCGCCTCGCCATATACAAAGCATGTTGGCCACTAAAAGGAAAATCAAAACATGAAGGGAATGTGTGCACAGACATTGATATTCTCAAAGCTATAGATGATGCCATTGGTGATGGTGTTGATGTTTTAAGCATCTCGATTGGGTTCACTACACCACTCTCTTATAAGGATGATGTGATTGCTAAGGGTGCGTTACATGCTGTTAAGAAAAACATTGTGGTGGTTTGTAGTGCTGGGAACTATGGTCCTTCACCTCAAAGTTTGTCAAACCCTGCGCCATGGATCATCACTGTTGGTGCTAGTACTGTGGACCGTTCCTTCCTTGCTCCAATTAACCTAAGAAATGGCACAAGTATTGAGGTAAATTTAACTTCACTTTTAATTAAAAATTATAAAATGAGGAAAATTGCATATAAACGTACCTATTCAACTTTTGGGTATTAAAAGAAGTTGTTAAGTATGTGTTGAACTTTAATTTTATAATAAATCTTCAAAACTTTATTAAGCATAATCAACTGTGAATGAAATGTTTGATAATTTACTTTAAGTATGAATATCAGAATAATGCCCTATGTGCTTAGAAAAAATGACTTTTTCTTAGTAACAAAAGTTATTTTCTAAGTTTGAGTATTTTTTTCAATAATCAAGCTAGAAGAATCAGTAGTAAAAAAATTCATAAGATTGTATCACAAAAAAAATAAATCTTAACATTGTTTGCATTTTAATAAAAAAAAAGTATAATAATTGGTCAAAATTAATCATATGATTCATTTGACCCAATTCTTGTAAAATACAAAGGTTCACTAAAAATAAGGATATTTTTGGTACTCCAAAATATCTATTTATACTCCTCATTATTCACATATAATTTTATAAATATAAATATAAAATTTTAATTAGTCAATAAGAAATGTGAACAAGTATTTAAAAGTACCAATAATCTCACCCAAAAAGTAAAGTGCTTATAACTACTAGAAATTTAACCTATAACTATACTCGTTCCGATTATAATTTTATTTTATGTTAATATCAGGGTCGATCAATTACTCCAGTAAACATGGAAAACAGCTTCTACCCATTGGTGCTCGCTAGAGATGTTGAACATCCAGGCGTGCTTAGTACAGATTCTGGGTGATTTTCTATACTAATTGGTTTGGAAAATATTTTTTATATCACTGGATTTGACATCTGCAAGACTGTGTACTTTTACATGAGTGGAAATAGTTACTGTTATTATATACTGCATTTTTTTTTGGGTGCTTACTGTTATATACTGTATTTAAATTAAGAAAATGTGGGGTACATGGATGTAGGTATCAAATCCAATGATAAAGATTGAATTGGTTTTTACTTCTGATTATTTGACTAATAATAAATTGAGAATGTTTATTTGATCATGCAGGTATTGCCTGGAAAATACCCTTCAACCTAACAAGGTCCAGGGGAAAATTGTTCTCTGCTTGAGAGGGCGAGGGGAAAGATTAAAAAAAGGCTTAGAAGTTCAAAGGGCTGGTGGTGTTGGTTTTATCCTTGGAAACAACCAAAAATTTGGAAATGACGTACCATGTGATCCTCATTTCATTCCAGCCACTGGGGTGTCCTATGAAAATGCCTTAAAACTTATTCAGTATATTCATTCTTCTCCTAATCCAATGGCACATATTCTGCCAGGAACAACAGTGTTACAAACCAAGCCAGCACCCTCCATGGCCTCCTTCTCTAGCAGGGGTCCAAATATAATTGACCCTAATATTCTGAAGGTAATTCCCATGATTTTATCACCAAATTTAATTGCACCTAATTTGTTTCTATTTATAAGAATATTCATATCTTAGAGTTGATAATTAATCTGTCATGATGGTCATAAGATTTTACTAGCTAGTTATATCAGTTGACACCTCATGTCCTCTTGCAATTAATTTATGTCTTCTGTACATATAACAAAACAAAAGTAACATGTATTCTAGTTTCAAATGTCTTAAATCTTTTTGGATTTGCAGCCTGACATCACAGCTCCAGGAGTAGACATATTGGCAGCATGGACTGAAGAAGATGGCCCTACACGAATGACATTTCACGATAAACGAGTTGTTAGGTACAATATCTTTTCTGGAACCTCAATGTCTTGCCCTCATGTTGCTGCTGCAGCGATTCTCCTCAAAGCCATACACCCTACTTGGAGCAGTGCTGCAATAAGATCTGCTCTCATGACCACAGGTAACAGCTTCAAGATCAAGACCCTTCCTTTGTACCACTCCCTTGGATGATTCACCTAGCTCTTCAGCATCCATACCTGACTGATAGTGGCAGTAACACACATGGTCTGCTGCTAGTACACCTGATCATATTATAGGCCAATCTAATTTGAAAATCCAACAAATAAAAATAAACCATGTTATATAGATCATGTTATAGATCATCAATGGAATGCAATTATATATATATATATATATATATATATATATATATATATTTTAGCTCCACCATGCTGATAAGTCTATCTGAACTTTATTCATAGCACAATGAAATTCCCTGCTATGCATGTATTTTCCTGATCTGGATTCTTTTTTCTTTTTTCATGCAGCTGGGACAACAGACAACACGGGCAATCCATTGACTGATGAAAGTGGAAATCCTGCAACGCCTTTTGCAATGGGTTCTGGTCACTTCCGCCCCCAAAGAGCAGCAAATCCTGGACTAGTTTATGATGCCTCCTACATGGACTACTTTGTTTACACTTGTAACCTTGGAGTAACTCAAAACTTAAGTATAACATATAACTGTCCAAAGTCATTGCCTGAACCGATTGATCTCAACTATCCATCCATACAAATCCATAGTCTCAATGTCACTAGGAATATTAAGAGGACAGTCACCAACGTTGGTAGAAGGGGGAGTGTTTACAAGTTTAGTGCTAAGACACCAAAGGAATACTCCATTACAGCAACTCCAAATAGTCTGAGATTTAATCGTGTTGGGCAGAAAATAAACTTCATCATCACAGTGACAGCAAGCAGAGGTCAGATACCAACCAAGTGTGACCCATGTAAGTACTATTTTGGATGGTATGCTTGGACTCACGAGCATCACGTTGTCAGAAGCCAAGTAGCAGTGTCTTTTGACTCTTTTCCATAAGATTGCTCTTATTTTTATTATAATGCTTTTCCTTCTGACACTTTTACTGACCAATCCAAAGGCCACAAAGCATATTGTAGAGACATGAAACACATAGAATATAGAGTTTATTATGAGCGATGGACAGACCATGTGATTAAGAATGGGGAAGTACTGTTTTGGGTTATATTTGAGGAATAGTTTGTGCTTTCATTCAGGATTTGCTTCCTCTTATTGTTTTGCACCCTCTAGATCTCTCCCTTATTTCTAGATATCGTCAATCAAATTAAATTATTGTGCATATGTTCCTTCAAATGTTAAAGTGGCTCATCATATGATGAAGCCCGATATCATATGCCCGCCCTCTTGTATTTGGACGTTCAGAAGCGTGAACACTTTTTTACTTTTTGGCATTTTGGATAATAAATTAAGCACTGAGCAAGCAGCAGTTGCCCGCCAATGTTCTATGAGGGAATAGGCTTAGTACTGGAGGATGGAAATTGACTATGGATATCTATCAAACACAACCCTAGTTACAAAAGGCAAAAAGATAAACCTAATTACACGTGCAATTTTTTTCTCTTACAGGAAAGTTGAGGGGACGAAAGTTGCTTACAAGTCCTTATTAGAGGTCGAACCAAGATCTTTTTGTAAATTCAATCCTACTAGTTAAATCAGCACTCATTGCCCGACTATGAAGCTCGGATACTTATATAGATACAGAATATTTGTAAAGAAAAAGACATTGAGACCGGAGATGAACCAGAACCTAGAGTGAAGAACCGCAACAGAGAGAAACAGAGCCCAGAGGTGAACCAGAACCGGAGAACCTGGACGAAAATACTGGAATCAAAACCGTTGGAGATGCTGGACAGCGTTGCACGAGAACCGCTAGAGAACGTGAACACAAAAAGGCTGGAAAGAGTTTTGAGAGAAACTCATTTAGTCGTTTGGTGATGGAGTTGTTTACTCATTTAGAAATGAAAATGTTAGAAAGAGTGTATTTGACGGTAGCATAAGCTGAAAGGATTTAGAAAATGTTTAAAATGTTTTACTATTGTTATTTTTTTAAATAAAAATGTTTTAACATTTATAAAAAGCATAAAATGCTTCAGCCTATACCAAAAAAATAAAAATAAATAAAAAATAAATGCTTTAGCCGTATCCAAGTCCTCCCAAGCCGTGTCCGGCCGTATCCAAGCCATCCCAAGCCGTATCCAAGCCATGTCCGAAAAATAAAAAGTAAAAAATAATTTAAAAAAATTCGGATACTCCTGGGATACGTATTGGAAAGTATCCAGGGAGTATCAGTGTCTAATACGGATACGACACCGATACTTTTTCGTTTTTGGAGTATCCTAACTTCATAGTTGCCACACATAGGTCTTCAATATGAAGAGAGATTAATAAGATAAAAATGAGACCACCTATTGTCTTTTCTTCTCTCAAAAGGTGCATCAAAACCATTAATACTGAACGGACTGAATTAATATCCGTTACTTTCCATAGAAAAAGTGGATGACATGGGTCCTAAATGCAGGTCTCCTGGCCAGCGTCAAAAGAAAAAACAAACATGCACCAGTCTTCACAAACAATCATTACATATAACATGTATCCTTAAGGCCGAATGCTACCTGAGGATTTGCACAAAGGCATATCCTTAAGTTATAGGGATGCAGGTCCTCAGTGCAGCAGGGGTAACGGGCAAGGCAGCACTAGCCACGGGTGGTGGTAGGTCCGCCAGCATAAGGTTCTGATGAAATTAAGCATGCTTGGACTTCTTCATGATGAGCCAATGAAAGTACACACCAAACAATCACAGGAAGAAGAGTCAATGGCACTAAGAACTAGGAGGCAGTACTGCATACATAAGTAAATATAATATAAAATAAAATATAAATCTGGAAAATTATGTGTTTTTCCTTTCCTTTCTTTACTGCTGCTGGGATAAATAGTAACAGTTAAATTTTGATAAAAAAAATTTATACCGTCAATCAATCATGCATCACCATATATATGAGTTCTAAGTTAATTATCATAAGAGTCAAATATTTCTAATTATGTGATTATATATAATTGATTGATAATTTAATTTTTTTTTTTTACAATGATAGTGCATCAAAATTAAATCCATAATAATAATTGTATTATAACGAAGATAACAAACATCAAGTTTTAAAAAATAGTTATAATGACAATAACAAATTATTGTTTCTACAATTATTTAAATTGCCACATCATCATATGCATTACATTTATTTTAGAGTAAATACTCATTTCAGTCTCATGAGGTACTCACATCAATTTAATCCTTCAATTATAAAATGTCATCAAAATCATCCTCTTGTATATAAAACATGTGAATACCATTAATAAATCCTTTGATTGGGGGACTCAATTAAATTGATATCACTTTTTATAATTCAATGACTAAATTAATGTTAACATTTGAAAGACTAGATTGATATCACTTCATATGATGGAAGAACTAAATTAATGTTCTTTTATAAGAGGACAAAATTGATGTCACTCACTCTTAACCAAATAAATTTGGTGCTATTTTATCGATATTGGGTGATAGTTTGGTGTTGGTAGGCTGAAGGAAAACCTAACATAAGCTAGTCATTGACATTACGCCAATAGACAATTACTGAATTACATCAATTTACAACAAGTGTCAGGCTCAGACACTAGTATTCTTGATTGTGAGATGAAAAGACAAAGAACAGAGAGAATAAGAAAGAAAGAATGCTTGCTATTGAAATTAGTTGAAGAATCTCCCCAAGGATCTCCTCTTTACACCGAGCCACAGCTCAAGGTTACAATTCTAAACAAAATGTCTAACTCTTCTCCTGTTACAACTTTCTCCCTATTTATTTAGCTAACTAACTACTCTTTACCCCTCTTGTTTTGTTCTTACGAGTATACACCCTTAAGGGTATAGACTCATTTGGGCTGGGCCCTAACACTAAGTGTTAAGTGCCTTATTTAGGATACACAGATATTTTGCACAAAAACCCTTGATCAACCATGTCTAGGCCCTAAATGGTCGAGCTTTGTGTCATATCCAGCCTGGAATCACGAGAGTGTAATACCTACCCCATTTAGCAAAATTAAAATAATTTACACAAGTAATATGATAGAGAAGCATGAATAGAGATTGTATCCAACAGGTTCAACAACAATGCTTTTCATCTGCTTACTATATAAGGTAGGGTGTCACTTGAAAATCATGACAAGCTAATATTATCACTAAATCCATTCCCATCTCAATTCAGCAAATTTCTCATTTCTCCAATTCTAGTTAATACATATGTTTCTGAATTACATGGCTAGATCGACGAATACAAAGTATCATATACATGCAACCATCTGTTGGTTGCAATTACTGCATCTTATTGTCTAATAATGATATTTATGAATGAATCATTGGTTACATGGGTTGAACTAGGAAAATTAGTTTGGGGTATAGACACCATATATATCTTAAACACTACAGTTTTGCATTGAATACATACCTAACATATCCATACATCATTTTCAGCTTCAGGTGCGGTGCCCCGATCCCTCCCTCAATGTAGTTCTGCCCCTGATTGGTCAGTCGCTAAGCTTGATACATGACAGTGAATCAAATTGCCGAACCTCTAATGCAGCAGCAGTAGAATGCAACAAGATAATAGCCCAAAAAACCGCAAATCCCACATATTAGGATCTGGAGATGTCCTCATTGACATGTACCCATTTCAATTGGTTGATTCATCTTCTTCTTCCCATGCTTCAGTTCTGACCCTAACCCGTTCACCATTAAAGTGAATGTACTTCCATTTAACCCCATATCGTTTTATGACCAATTTCCGCTTTTCTTCTTGGCCTAGTTTTCTAAAGGCACTTGCCACTCTCCTGACTGTATCCTCATCAGGTTTTACCTGCAACTCTTCCATGTCTGCAAATACCTGAACTTACAGATAAGAAAGCAATATGTTAAAGCATAGAAGACTTAAAATCAGAATTGCTGAAAAAATTCATGTAAAGAGGTAGTGACATTAATGGCACTAACAAAGGTACCTCTATAATCTTATCTGGCATATAATGATGATCATACACGGAAATCATCCTGGAAAACAATCTCTTTGAGACAGAGCGCATGTGGGCATGTAGAATCATATTCCACAATGATTCTGCCTCATCTACCCTCTGGTCCATATCAAATGCCAGAAGAAGGGTGTCATATGTTCCCATTGTTGCTCCTTGACCTTTGCTTAACATCCACTTTGCTACCTGAGTAGTGTTGAGGATTGATAATCAATAATATTCTTTTCCACTCGTCACAGGTAACCAAACAACAGATCGTCAGGGTCATAAAGCAAAAGAGGTAGCATTCATACATTTATGTGTTGTATACATAATGTGCCAATCCTGGGAAGTCAGATAAAAGCAGACAAAACTCATGCATACTTATATGACCTAAACACAAACTGGATGCCATTCTCAAGAAGGATTAAACAATGTCAATATTGATGGATGACACATTATTATGAAAAATAGAAATAAATGAAAGCGTATTTATATATGAAATATATAAAATATATAGAAGATTCATATCTCTAAGTAATATGAATACAAACTGGAGCTTCAAAAGCAGAGGGAACATTTTGTTGAGCTAAAGAGTGAAGACCATTCTTCATTTATGTATTACTTCAAACCATATCCCAAATTTAAACCATGATTGAGGTCTGTAATTTCAGCTTTACTTAACACTCGAATTCATTTATCAAAAGTTTTAACAAGAAACCATTCATTTCATGAGGAAGCAATTTTAAAATACCTCCAACTTTGAGAACAGCATTTCAGCTCTAGCTAGGGCATGCTATAAAAACAACATTTAACAGTTATCAAACAAACTGAATACTATTATTAGCTGTGAAATATTCTCTCAAAATCTACAAAGGCAAATGAAGAGCATGGTAATATAGGAAACAGGAATTGTTTAAATATAGCATGAAAAATTAGTGGTGGTCATACTTGAATGACACTAATCCACTGACCCCTTTTCCTTAAGATTTTTAAAGCCTTGGCCGCTGCGATCAATGGGAACTCTGTTTCCCAAGCCACCCATTTGTCTAATGCTCCATAAATAGCCTCTTTCTCGTTAGGGAGTTGAGACACCTGCAATTTCAAGATTGACAAATGCACAAAACAAAATCAATATATACAGAAAGATCAAAACTTTTTTCCCCCGGGGCCTGGATCACTAAATTCCTTCCTTATTACTCATTATCAATCACAATATGGTTTGATTTCATCCGGGGGGGTGGACAAATCTCATATTCAAAACCAAAAGAAATGGGGTAAGTAAACATACAATGCTGACAAGAGTGAGGGCCTTTTGGCCAGATTGAGCAGAATCTCTTCTTTTCCACAAGTGATGCTCTTTCTTCTTATTATTATTGCCTTTTCTGAATTGGAAGATGAAGAAGCATTGAAGTAAATGGTAAATAAAACAGAAGCACGTGACATTCACATAACAACTTGATGAAGAAAATGGAATAAACCTACTTCTCCTTCTCTATGGGGCTACCTAGGGCTCTACCACTTCGTTTAGGCTTCGATTGGGCAACAGGAACAGCAGCAGTAGAATAGATACAAATTCTCTGCAACTAAAATTAAAAAAAAAACATAATGAATGATGCATAAATATAAGAAAAGCAAATATAATTGTCCAGGTGTTACCTTGTGTGAGAGTGAGACAGATAATGTAGTTGTTGGGAATTTATTCCGAAACAGTGTTGTGTCCGTCTTAGCCTGACGAGTCACCAATTCAAGACAGAACAAAATTTGATGATTCTGTGATGAGAGATACATACAATACAACATCAGAGCAAGTAGCTAAGCGATTACCTGATATGTTACTGGTGACAGAATTGGGGACAAAATTGAGTTTTCACATAATATTACACCCATCCTGCTGCTTTTCCTCTTTATCTTCAATATACATGAAAATGCAGATGGGTGTAGACGAAGACCCAGGAAAGAAAGAGAATTCGGGTCATTATTATTGGGCCTCATCTATTTTAACAGGCATCGGCCCATTCATCATCTATCAACTTTCCAACCCCTTTTTGTCCACGTCAATTTAGAGGAATGGGAGAGCTTGCGAAAAACATTATGTTAAATTAAGAGAAAAATTATATTTAATTTTATATAAAGTTAACAAAAGGCAATTAGAAAAATAAATAACAGCCATAAATTGCACTAGGGCCGCGTTTGGATAAATAACTTAACTAAGTGCTTATGACATGAGAGCTTATGCCATAAGCGCTTAAATTCAATAAGCTATTTGTGTTTGGATGCACACTTTAAAAAGCACTTATACAAAATTAAGGTGTTTGGATGCATCACTACAAAAGCGCTTATAAACACCTAAACCTGAAAATTAAATTAAAGTGAGCGTGTGGCCTATTTCCAGCCCATACTTGCTCAATACAACACTTAAGAAATATATCATAATTTTTATCATTCCAATCAGCCTTGGGTCGTTTTCCATTACCACTACCATTTCCATTCCCTTCAACTAGGTTTGAAGCCATTTTAGAGGTCATTCTAACAATACAAACAAAGAGCATTAATTAAGTCTAATGCAACCAAACAAAATTACATTCACTCAGTGATGGTAAAAAGTTGTAAACACGAACAAACATTACTTTCTAGATAGAATAAATTTTCAGCATGCAGTAAAGACCTCAAAATTATCACATAACTGAGATTGAAGAATTACATGCATCCTTAAAACCACATTTGTATATTACTTCACATATTTACTGTAAGTTAAAGGGATGTACATATCATTGGTGCCGTCTAATATGCACCTTGCCAAACAAGGTGCATGCTACACCACTTTACAAGAACCATTGATTTGTAGGACTAGGATTAGATGGAAACTTGTTACTTGTTTAGCCGGTTATGTTGTTTTATTTGCAAATAATGGTGTAAAAAAGGTTTTTGTTTTGTTTGTAAAAGAAAAATAAAAGAAAATGTAACCATGAACATCGATCTGGATATGGGTTTCTAGGTTTATGCAGTATGAGCTATCCCTTCAGCATCAACAGGAATTGCAACATCGATCTTTAGGCTCCTAGTTTGCAGATCTGTTCTGCAGATATTTGGTATTGGTGGGTAGCATAGCTTTGAACACGGCAACATATTTGGGGAAACAATTGCAGAAAACCATTACAAGGAAAAATGCAGAAAACCTCATACAAAGACAAACCCAACCACACAAAGTACCATTTATCAATTAAGGAAAACCATTGCAGAAAAAATCAGGGGATACCCAGCCTTTAAATGCAAGGAAATTTAGAAAAATTTCAATCAGCAAACAAAGATGTCAATCGCAAACTAAGCAAGCAATAAGATATGAACAATTTATAGGCTTAGATAGAATGGGGATTGAGGTTCAAATGGAATTTTAGCTTCAAATAAGGATTCAAATCAATCAAAATGTGAGAAGGGGAAAGGGAGAGGGAAAGAAAAGAACCTGATTGAAGGTGCTTCCGAGCGGACGACGGACAGAGGACGCAGATGGCGGACGGAGACGCGGAAGCAGATGGAGGACGGAGGACGGAGGCCGACGGACGTAGGACAGCAAACAGGTGCTTCTCTCACACTCACTGGGTAAGAGATGGGATAAGAGAACGCATGTGAGTGATTAGGAAAAAAAACAAGAAGAAAAGAAAAGAAAAAACCGATGGTGTACAGGTGGCATAAGCTCAGCATAGGTCTCATTCGGATAAATAACTTATTTAAGCGCTTATATTAGAATGATTTATGCGAAAAGCTTTTATGCATAAGCTCTTTTTAAATTAAGTTATTTAGTGTTTGGATACATACTTGAAGAATCGCTTTTAAAATTTATAAACTTAAATGAGGAAGATGGAATGATTGGTTTTGATGGAATTTTAGATTATTATAGGGATATAATTGTCCTATAAAAATGAAAGCAACTTCTCCTATAAGCTTCTATGCAAGGTTTTTCAATAAACTAAAAAAATTTGACTGCTCAAAATAAGCTAGAACAATTTATGGAGGTTAATAAGTTACTGATTTAAGCTTATCCAAACATTATTATTATTATTTTTTTTTACATAAAAACACTTATATCAACAGAGGAGCTCTAATAAACTGTAAGTTGTGCTATCCAAACTGAGCCATAAGCTTTTCCGAGTGCCTTATGAAAATAAGCCCAAAATAGCTTATGGGATGACCTACGTTTTTTTTATAAGCTCTTGCAAACGCTTTTCATAAGTGCTTATATATATCATAAGATAAGCTCGAATGGGCTTAAATAAGCGCTTCCAAACTTCACCTTGATTATTCTCTTTTAACAGTAAAGATATTTAGTACGAAATTATTTTCGTAAACAACTTTTTCTTGACACTTTTTTATTTCCATTTTTACCTCTGATGATTTCTGACAAAAACATATTTCTATTGGGGGAAAACCTAACTCCCACATTGATTAAAGATAATGCCCAAGAAAAGCTTACAAAGTTTGGGCAATCCTCACCTTTTGAACTAGCTTTTGGGGTTGAGTTAGATCCAAAATTTAATATGGTATCAAAGCTATCCTAAATCCATTAGACCACCCACCATATTATCCACGCACCAAGCCCAATAATGCCTAAGAAGGGCTTATAAAGCTTGGGCAATCCTCACATCTTGAGCTAACTTTTGAGATTGAGTTAGGTCCAAAATCTAATAATTTCATTGATACATTCTATTTTCGTGGGGCTTCTCGTACCATATAGTGGTACAGTTTTTTAAACACACTTATGAGAACAACTCAATCACATATGAAAAATGTTAACAACACACTCTCTAACATTATCTTTCCAATACACTCTCTCCTATTGGTTGAAATTCATGTGGGTCCTACAAAATTCAAGTGGAACCCACACTAATTTCAATCAATAAGAGGGAGTGTGTTGAAAAAAAAGTATTAGAGAATATGTTACTAACACTCTTGATAATGTAATTAGAATAAAGTAAATAAGTAAAAATATACAACAATATTGATACTTATTACAGCATTAGGTCATGTCAAAAGCCTGACCAAATTGGATAAATAGTGATATTCATTTACTGTAAAATTATACATGTAGTTTTCTGATTTTATATACACATATATATATTATTATGTATAAAATTGAAAGTTGCTTTCAACGATTAAGAATTTAATTTATATTAACCCAGGAGCAAACATATATTCAAATTTTAATAAATATCGGATAACAATTTTTTCTTATATCTCTTGTTGGTGCCCTTGTCAGGACCCAACCTAGGCGTCCCTGACCGGCCAGAATGGAAGTCCGTTGTTCTATTCTCAAGACCTTTCAAGAACGTATAAATCATATCATAGCAAGATATGTAACATAGCAGCAGTAATTATCAGAGTAAACGATTATACAAAACATAAGCCATGGCAGCCCTGAGTTAAAATACCGAAGTTTTAAAAAAAAAGAAATAAACCAAAAGATCTTACAAATCATAAGGAGATTGAAAACTCTAACACAAGGAGATTTCCCATATGACAAAACCAATTAAAAGGAACCAGCAGCAACTACCCAAGCACTACACACGTGCGAGGATTTCCTGAGATGACTTCCTTCATGAAGTACCTGCATCTGGACCAAAAGGACGGGGGTGAGTCCCAGAACTCAGTGAGGGATAAACAAAGCATAACATCAAATAGTATAACATATAACCATATATTTAAGCATATGCTAATATGTAAATTACAACCTACGAAACCATACATAGTTGATCATTGCTTGCCATGTTGTCAATTTAGCATTGGACAAGATGCTTGTGTATCCCCTTGGAGTTGTTCACTAGAATCTCCTACTCTGACGGTCGCATTTCTATCCCGGTCGAAACCGCTGACCGGCAAGTGACCTCGGTCACTACACAACATCCCTCCAAACTTCGGGGTTGTTCACTAGAGTCCCCTTCTCCAGTGGTCACATCTATACCCCAGTTGTGTCCGCTAACCGGTCGGATACACCAACTCTTGCTCAATGTCCAAAACCAAACCCCTTTTCATATGCATGGCATGTTCATGCAAATCAACTCACAATATCACATCTTCACTGTGTGCCTTAACATAGCTTACATAACCATTATAACGGTAATCAATAAATTTCATAATGAACTCAATCATAAATACATGTAGACAACATTATAGTCATTTCATTCACAAATTAGAAGCATCTTACCAATTAGTTTCAACACTTGCTTCATACGCAAATACATAGTTGAGTCAATAGACCTTACCTTGACATTTGTCAATAATTTCATGGCAAACCTTGTTCACCACAATAAGCATTTGTTTCACTTTCGAAGCTTAAAACTCAATATACAAAAAATACAATAACCTCATAACTCAATAAACACTGAATAAAAGGTCATTGCCCATAAACCATCATAAACATAGAACACAACAATAATTCACATATACATCTACTTCATTTTCACTTAATTACTTTTTTCATAATATTTGTGTACATTGACCGTCTTAACTAACGTTCCTTATCATATTTAGCACAGTTACTCAGTAACGCTCGCAACTATACTCTCTTCTTTTCATAAGAACCAACTTAAACATAAGGAAGGACCATTTTTAGATTCAACAAGAATATAAACATTGACTATCCCACTTTAAACAAACACTTGTACCCCATAACAATCCTACTACTACATTTGTCTAATTCACCATCATATAGCTTCATTCCAGTTTTCATACATTCCTCTTCACCCCTTTGTGTTTCGTAATCACACATCCTATAAACATAGTCCGCAATTATGTTCTTCTCCTTGGATATTATTACTTTACACCAACTAAAAATAAGTCGTTCACGACCCTCAAACACATTCTCACATTAATCAATCATACTAAAGATTATAAGATAACACCGGCTATACTTCTCTTAATTACACATGTATTAACCCTACTTATAATAGCATTAAAGCAATATTATCATGTTATCTCTCAAATCTCTTATTTTATTGGCACATTATAATTATCCCATCATATGTATATGTTCGACATTTCATCAACTAATTTGTTACCCCACACTATGACACAAAGAACTTTAACGTATAGTTCATCAAAATTTTTATAATTCAAATCATCCATGTTCATACCTCTACATACATGCCACTTCATGACAATTTTCCTTTTATCACCAATTTCACCATAATCTTTTCTAACGTTTTTTAATAAACCTCCCTTGATATTATAGTACTTCACATTTAATTTACTTTGTTTACACTCATTGTTATTCCTTACCTCTTCAAGAGCAAGAGTGGAGAAACACAGAGGTCTAAATAATTATTTTGCTGTCTGGTACTAGCGCTCAGCGCAGGTAAAGTGGTGCTCAGCGCAGGGGTCGAGTTTTCAGGTCTTGCTCTCGGGTACTCCAGCGCTCAGCGTTGGTTTTTGGGCGCAATTTCTGCAGAATCGCAAAAATTGGATATCAGTCATTCTCTATCATCCTAGCGCTCAGCGCTAGGTTACTAGCGCCCAGCGCTGGCGCAATTTCTGCAGAATCGAAAAAACGCGAATTCTACAGAAATCCAACCATTTCAATGCACAAAAATAACTCAAATACAGGAAGAAAAACTCAAAACTTTCTGTATATCATCATACTTGACTAACCAAACAACATTACTCATATATATCAACAACATCAAACTAATTTAACACAATTTTCATACCAAAAACACACTATGTCATAACCTAAAATCCCAAATTATCCCCAAAATACATCATCAATCCAACCTTAAATCTAGACCCCTCACCTTGTTTGACGTTTGTAACACCCCGATTTTATTCCGAGGCCATAGTCACGCTCTACGCTATCGTAGGAAGCTATGATTAAGTTTTGGGTCGAAAACTCATACGGAGCTTGGTCTACGTTTTTTCTTGACAGTAGTGTTTTACTACTATAGAGACCTAATTTGGACCCGTGAACGAGACAGTTAGTCTTAGAATCACGTTTCCTATATTTTCGAAAAAGTTCGTCCTGACGTTCGAAAATAAAAATAATATTTTTATATTAGACCAGAAAATCGATCGGATAGACGATTCGAGTTGTCTTAGGGTTTTTCGAGAACCCTGAGCCAATGATTTTCATACCAGGGCTATGTTGAATCATTTGGGGACTCCTACAAATGTCGTGATGATTTTCAAATTATCGGGACGTGAATTGACCGAATTACCCTTGGTTAGTTTTTACTAATTACCCACTATTACTTTTACCTTTCTTAAGCCTTAAGCCACCCATTTAATACCCCATTTTCACCTTTTTCTCCCCCCTCACCGCTGGCCCGCTGCTGCTTCTTCTTATTCTTCTTTCTTCTTCTTCTTCCTTCTTCTTCTTTCTTCTTCCTTCTTCTTCCTCCATTTTCAACCTCATTTTTCTCAAGCTTCCTCAAGCTTTTTCAAGAAGGTTTGTGAAGCAAAGTTGCTCCTCTCATCCTCCTATACCACGTAGAAGGTATAGATTTCATCCTTGAGCTCTCAATCTTTATTTTCTCCCTTTATTTTCATGAATTTCAATTTCTAGATCTAAACTTCAAAAATCTCTAGAAAATTGTAGAAAAATCATTTTGAGACCAAACCAATTCTATGAGCTAGTATAATCCCCTACTATCATAATCCAAGAGCTTGTAATGAAATAAAATCTCTAGCCTATTTATCAAAAAGCGGCCGAATAGTGCTTAAGGGGGGTTTAAGGGATTTTGGTTCAAATCTTTGATAATTGATCATTGATTATGCATTAGGTATGCTTAAGGGTTATTGATCCAAGAGTTGGTAGAATTTCAATATCCCTAGCCTATATAATTAATTAAGGGCAGTAGCTAATCCTAGAGATTAGGTAGATTATGGTTTCATTATTTTAATTTCTGGTTGTGTTTTACGGTATAGAATCTGACAGGACTCAAACGCTCGATCGCGCACTCAATTGACTGCTGCGAAGCCGCATTCGGAATCTCTCGGGAAAATCACAAAGGTGGGGGAAAGAACCGTAATATCGTCGGGGAGGCAAGTTTTAAATAATATATATTGATATGCGTAGGGCGACCCAAACCCTACTAGAGGTCGTTTGACCGTTAGGTTGATTTTACTGCATATTGAGGATGTATGCTCTGTGATTGGTAGTCAATGTGATATATGTTATGCTTACTATATGCTCTTGATTGATTAAACATGATTTATCTGTAAGTTGATTTTAATGTTGTGTATATACTATTGTGACTGCTGATGTCTGAGTAGAACTAGGCGTCGTGGTTGCATATAAGTCGTGGTTGAGGCACTAAGTGTTAATCCTGATATGAGTCAGTGAGATTCATGTTGCATAGTTGTTATTCATCACTGTGTTGGCATACAGGCGATTTCGATCTTACCTGCGGGGAGATGGTCGTACCGATTAGTTTGGCGTAGGGGCGATTTCGATCTTACCTGCGGGGAGGTGGTCGTACCTGTTAGTCGAATTGTAGACGGACGGGCGCATATCTCGATCTAGCCTGCGGGCGGGGGGATGTCGTTACCGAAAGTTGAGTTGTTAACGAACGGGCGAATGCTCCGACCTAGCCTGCGGGTGGGGGAACATGTCGTTACCGTAAGTTGCGTTCTTGACGGGCGAATATTCCGACCTGGCCTGCAGGCGGGGGAATATGTCGTATCCGATTTGGGCCTGCGGGCTTTAGACCGAACCCTAACTTTATGGGGGTGGCATAGTGATGATTGAGGCACCTTAATCCGTTGAGGATGTCGCGTCGTGATCGCGTCCATATAGTCGTTAGTTGCATGAGTGTGAGGGACAATAGTTAAGGGAAAAATTATTCGGAAGTCGTTTGGTTGTGACTGTCGTGTTTGTGAGTGTGCTATCTATATACATTATTTACATCGTTGTTTTTCCCATGTATAACATATTACTGTTTCTTATCCCTTGTACTTTTCTATGTTGTATTTCTTTGTTCTCGGCTATACGAGAAGACCATGATGAGGAGTTTCTAGAGGAGATTGACGGAATACCTGTTGAGCCTGATGCGGGCGGGAGAGCCTTGCATCCCAATGTTGGGGGACCTTGAGCGCCAAGAGATGAAGTCGGAATGCATTTTGTTCTGATATTATGTTTTTAGTTTTTATTTATTTACTCTGAAGTATTTTATATTTGGTATCAATGTTGTAGGCTCTACTGATGGAGCCAGTACTATTATGTATATATACTTTTATTATGGTATCAATATGTATTGTATGTTTTAATATATCCGCAAATTTTATATTGCTACGCTACGTTATAACGCTAATAATTATAAGTGGGGTCACCAATGGGACCTCCTAGGAAGGGGTTGTCTCAACGTTCTTGAGTCTCTACTTTCTTTCGTCCTATGCCGTTGTTACTCTTTCATCTTCTCCTTCACTTTTCCCCTTTATTCTTCTCTTCTTGTTCTTTTCCTTCTTCTCCTCTTCTCTTCATCATTTATTCTCTTCTGCTAGGGTTGTCAATGGCTGCCCATCCTCTTTTATCTAACAATTTATATCTCGTTACTTTTAATGAAAAGCCCATGATGTTAAGTTAACTCATAACTTAACACTTGGATAGAAAGGAAAATATGTCCCTATCTTTATCATGAAAACCACCTTATTTTATTTTTATTTCTTATGTACATTAATATTATTTTATTTTTTATTATTTATTTACACTATACTAATATTCTCATGTTATAAATATTTAATAACATGCCAAACAAATTTGAAAACTTTCCTCTATATTTATTTATTTATTTTTAATTACACCTTATGTCATTTTTGGCGGGTTTTACAGTCCCAAACACCACTTGACTGTAATATAAAAGAAATTTTGTGTATTTAAGATGTTAGTTCCACCAAACCAAAATAAACATGAAAACACAAATCGGGAGCTCTTGATGTATAGTTTATCAAACCCACGAACCCATAGAGAGGGAGAGAGAGAGTTTGTGTGTATAAATCCATTTTCTTCACGGCTGTCACAAACTCATCCTTTCCAAGATTGTTGAACTGCTTTTTTTTGTTGTTGAACTGCTTTTTAATGTTGCAGTTTCATTACATCCATAACAAGCATTATCAGATATTAGTCTTCTAAGACAATGATATATATTTAGAGGGATTTGGATTCTTTCCAAGTTTCATTGTGCAGAGACTCGCTATATATGATAGGTTATAAGATTCAGTAGTTATTCAAAACAAATTATTTGTTGGAGAGAATGAGATCTATCTGTAGGATATTCCCAAAGATTAGCACTCCTTAGTTCTGCACAACATAAAAAATCGAAACTTTTTTCGGTCAGTCGAGTCAATTCCCACAGCCACAAGTCCACAACGCTAACAACGATTTCTTTCTTTCTTCTTTTTTCTTAAAATTTTGTTATTTGTTGGGCAAAAATTTAGCTTCATGTGTAGATCCTGGTTCCTACAATTTGAGGAAGATGTCAGCCGAATCAAAACAATGATAGGTCCGTAACATTGTACAACAAGCAGGAGAATGATAATTGACATGCAAATTAAAAACGTTCAGATCGTTTTCATTATCAAACAGTGTATTAATTAGAATGTAGGATAAAATGTAAATCTTGCAATGTACCAACAAAAAAAAAATGTAAACCTTGTAATTGACAGGATATCATTAGCCCAAAGAACCGGTGCTGTAGGGATGGCAATGGGGTGTGGTGGGGTAGGGTGCGTAATGCTTCCACCACATCCATTCCCATCAATATCTATGAATATTTACGTAACTATTTAAAAGTCTATAATAAATTAAAAGAAAATAAAATAAAATTATACAATATAATCTGGCAATATATTAGATTAACATTATATAATATATTATATGTATTTAAAAAATTTATTATTATGGGTTTAACCACTAAAAAGTATGAAATAATAAAGAAACTATAGTTTATTTCATCTCAAAGTGATAAAAATCGTCATAATATATATTATATATTTAATAAAAAATATTTATTATGAGTATGCCGGTATCCGTAGGTAGAGGTGGAGGGAGGGGGAAGCCTTTGGTTGCCATGGCCTCCCCCATGTTTTCAATTGTTTTTTTAATATACCTATTTTTTTTTTCAATATGGTTATCATTGTTAAAATAGAATAATTATTCAATGAATTTCATTATAATGTAGTGTGAATATTTTTTACACTCAACCAATTATATATTGTTACATTATTAAAAATATTTGCCTTTTACATAAAAAGAGTTTACTTTTGATACACTGTCAGTGTAAAGTTTTTAAAATTGTCAATCAATCACACATATCATGATTTAGTAATAGGAGGATTAATATAAACATTTTGTATGAAAATATAGTAGAACTCATTGAAATGTGAGGATGCATCAATGATTTGGTGAATTTTAATTATTACACCAACTTATTATTTTATTCAATTCCATATAGTTTGCTTTTATATACTAATTAAAAAAAATTTATTGTTATTTCTGTTATGTATGTTTAGTCTTGGCCCCCTCATAAAAAATTTCTGGCTCCGTCCCTGTCCGTAGGACGGGTACTATAATTCTCATCCCCATCAAATAGATATCCGTTTATTATCCATTGCGAATGATCCATACGGGTATCCACGGCTGCGGATAATTTTGTGGTCGTTCTCACCAAATCAAGATGTGTACGTCAAGCAGCCTCTTAATCAAGTGTTAGAGGTTAAACCAAGCAGCTCAACATAATTAATTGCACTGGCAGAACCATTGTAAAATTGCAATTTGCCCTATCTCATGGAGAGAAAATTAAATTTGCTGTCCACAAGTTTTTATCACTTGATACAACTTGTTATACATATCCTTGTCGATTTGCAACAGAATGTAAAATTTAATTCACCCTTCCCTTCTTGCATTTAAAGCTTACCCTCTTTACTGAGTTTTGTTAGCCTTTGTGCAATATTTTATTTGCAACCTATAGCCTATAAAAACTTTGTTGTACCCATGAAATTAAATAAGGCCTTGTTAAGTAATTAAAAAAAATAAAGTTAAAATATACATTATTTCCCTTTGATTCTTTATTTCTTTCATCACTATTCTTAAAGTATTAGCTACAATTTGTGCATTAAATAAATGCACTTTCTATGGTACCTTTGAAGATCTGAGAGTACCGGTACCCTCAGCAATAAAAGAAAATCATAAGTCTATTAGAAGGAATTGATAAAAAATACAAAGAACTAGAAAAATATTAGATAAAATAAATAACAATATAACTCAATTAATGGAAACTACTTCCAAAATTACGGAATATACTTATAATAGAACACAAAAAGGACAAACTGAATTTACAGATATATATGAAACGTTAAAAAATATAGATAGAGGAAAAGAGATAGAAAATGAAGAACATTTGAGACTTAGAAAAATTCTTCAACAACTAGAAAAACTCTTAAAAGAAGAAGAAAATAATAGACCTATTACTAAAGGAGATTTAGAAGAATTATTAAAATTAAAAACATCCGAAACCTTACACCACTTAGAATCTTTAACTCCAAGAACAACATGGAGGGGTTAAAAATGGATTATATTGAAACAATAAAAAGATCAAATGACTTAGAAGAAATTCAACAACTTCTTGAACAATTAAAAATAATTGAAGAAGAACATAATCAGATACAAGTTGCAGAACCAATTAATTCAGTTGTAGAGCAAATTAATTCTTTAAATGAAACGGAAGAAGTAGTACTAAACTATAGCTCCTCGTTGGATGAAACAGATTTTAACGAAATACGAATACATCATGGAGAAACAAGTAGTAGCATGATACCAAACAGAAAAAGAAAGGAAATATTTGAAATTTGAGAAAACATAGAAAAGGAAACAATGCATAACAAAGAACATATTAAAAGAAATAAAAAATGGTCAAAAATTCCAGATGAATTTAGACCAAGATATGAATCTATTAAATCCGGAAATATTCTAAATCTTGATTGTGCAAAAAATAAGGAAGAGATACTCTTACAATGGATTAATGAACTCACTCTATTTATGGCAACAGATGAAAAATTTAATAGCTTAGATAGAATTGCAATAAAAAATTTTATATTCTACAAAACTACTGGAAACGTACAAAATTTTTTAAATGGAATAAGAGATGAAAAATGGCAACAGTATATACATACTACACAAACAAATCAAGAATTTGTAAGACTCATATTGGACTTAATTTATGAAGAATTTATAGGATTCGCCAACATTGAGCAAGGTGTTGAAGTAAATAGATATTTACATGAAAGCGTGAAAGTACATTTAAATAAAATGCAAATTTGTGATATGTGCGAAATAGAAAGCATTATTTGTGAATACCAAAAATATTATTATCAGTTAAACACTGAGACAAAAGAAACATAAAGAAATTTTTATCGATGAATTACCTTTTTCCCTTAATCAAAAAATAAAAATTATCTGGTTGGCTAACCCATTAACTACTGCTAAAACTCTAGGAGGAATTATCCAAATAATCTATAAAGAATTAAGAGATCAATCTTTAGCTAGAGAAACAATAAGATAACTAAATAGTGGAAGATATGAAATTTGCTGTGAAATACCAGAAATTGAACTCCGAGGAAATTACGGATGTAATAAACCACGAAAGAAAAGAAAGTATTATAAGAATAAACCTAGATTAAGAAAGACCTATCCAAAGAAAAAGACATATAAAAATACAAAGAAAAAATATTTTAAGAAAAAACGTACACCTAGAAAATATTGTCCAAAAGGAAAAAAGAAATATGTATGTTGGATATGTAATGAAGAAGGCCATTATGCAAACGAATGTCCTCAGAAAAAGAATAAAGAATTTAAAGAAAAGGCTAAAATAATAAAAAGTGTTTACAAAATATACAATTTAGAACCACTAGAAGAAGAATTAAGTACCACTGATGATAGTATTTTTGAATATTCTGAACATGATGAATTATCTTCAGAAGAAACAGAATCCGAATAGTACATATATCAAAATTATAATAGAAAAAGATAATAAAGAAACTGAAGCTTATATAGACACAGGAGCAAGTATTTGTTTAGCAACAAAAACATTATTTAATAAATAGGAATATCTAGAAGAGCCATTAAAAATACAAATAGCTAATGAGTTCATTCACCCTTTATATTGGGTAGTGAAACGAATAACATTACAAATACAAAATAAACGATTTATTGTACCAATAATCTATCAGCAAGAAACAGGAATAGATGTAATTCTAAGAAATAACTTCTTACGACTATATGCTCTTTTTTGTCAATACTTAGAATATATTACTCTCAAAACACCATACATACGAAATGTACAAACTCGCGAAATACTTTCCTTACCCATCCACCATTCCTCTCAATGTATCTACTCTACCAAACAATCAGAGTTTAACAAGCTGCAACGTGGTGAGATATTTACTATCCTTTGTCAAAAAATTCGCTATGCCTTAATTAATCTAGAGCCAAATAGAAGAATTCCGGCCCATATTGACGAATTGCTAGATAAACTATGTAGTGGAAACCCATTAGATCCAAAAATAAATAATAAAAATACCGAACAGATCACATTAAAATGAAAAGATCCCGCCAAAGAAGTAAAATGCAAACCTATGATTTACACTAGACAAGACAGAGATGAATTTGCAGAAGACATCAAGCAAATGATTGAAAAAGGATTAATTAGACCATCCACAAGCAAACATTCTGCTCCAGCCTTTTACGTAGAAAACCATAATAAAATTAGGCGTGGTAAAAGAAGAAAGGTAATAAATTATAAGCAGATAAACGAAGCAATGGAAGGAGATGCATATTTTCTCCCTCGAAAAGATTTAATTATCGAACAAATCAGAGATATGCATTGGTTTAGTACTTTTGATTGTAAATCAGGATTTTATCAGATAAGATTAACAGAAGAATCTAAGGCATTAACAGCATTCAATTGTCCTCAAGGTCAATATGAATGGAACGTACTTCCTATGGGAATGAAACAATCTCAGGGAATTTTTCAAAGAAGAATGGATTCAATACTCAAAGAATATAAAGATTTTTGTCTCATATACATCGATGATATATTGGTGTTTACCAATAAAGACTAAGAAGAGCATTATAATAAAGTAACCTTAGTACTTAATAAATTCTTAGAACATGGAGTAGTTTTAAGTAAAAAGAAAGCAGTTTTAGCTCAAAATAAAATTAATTATTTAGGCCTTGAAATAGAAAAAGGAAAATTAATAATGCAGAAATATGTTTTAGAGAAACTTTACAATTTTCCCACTTCCTTAAAAGATAAAAAAGAATTACAAAGATTTCTTGGATTACTAACCTACGTTTCAAATGAAGGTTTTATTAAAGATCTTGCAGCGAAACAAAAAATACTGCAACAGAAACTAAAGAAGGATGCTTTTTGGTCATGGACAAAAGAAGATGAAGCAATTATTACTGAGTTAAAACAATTATGTCAAACTCTTCCAAAATTATATCATCCATCAGATAATGATTTAATTATTATCGAAACAGATGCATCACATGAATATTGGGGAGGTGTTATGAAGGCAAAACCCCCTGGACAAAATAAGGAATTACTATGTCGGTATATGTCTGGAACATTTTCAGACAGTGAAATTAATTATCCTACTAATGAAAAAGAAACTTTAGCACTTATTCGCATGTTGGAAAAACATCGCATTTATGTGCTGGATAAAGAATTTATTGTTAGAGCCGATTCCACTTTTTATGGCAGGTTTTAAAAATCTTAATCATAAAGGCACTTATAAGCAAGGAAGGTTGATCCGATGGCAAATGAAATTATCTGAATATAACTATTCAATATCCCATATTAAGGGAGAAAAGAATGTCCTTGCAGATATACTATCCAGAGAATGGAGCGCGGAACCACGGGATGCTAAGGAGACAAAGAGAGCTTAAGAAGGCACTTAGAGACCAAAAACTGAGAGAACTAGACTTGATTGAAGCAGATATCAAAGTCTTGGACTTACAGTTAGAAACTGAAAATTTTTTAGAAGAAGCAATTCCAGCAGAGATTAAACAGCAAGCACGAAAAGAAGAAAATGGACCATTTCCCGGAATTTATGACGAGTAGCACAAAGCAGCCCCCCATTGTCAAAAAATCCCAGGAGTTATTCATAAGTCTTATACAACAAAGGAAGAAGCAGAAAAAGCTCTAAAGATTTCCAGATTGCCAAAGGTAAAGAAATTTAT
The DNA here is from genome assembly GCA_039655645.1 of Ammopiptanthus mongolicus. Classification (NCBI taxonomy): domain Eukaryota; kingdom Viridiplantae; phylum Streptophyta; class Magnoliopsida; order Fabales; family Fabaceae; genus Ammopiptanthus; species Ammopiptanthus mongolicus. The sequence goes on along the minus strand of CM077344.1, from coordinate 101,003,501 downwards.
CTTGGACCAAGAACTTTTGCAGAAACCACTACGTTAACCTCAGAACCAAGAAAATCCTTGAAGATTCTAGGAAGAATCCCTTCTTCTCTAGACAATTTCCAAATAATTACCAGGAAAGAACATGAACTTCAAATCCAATTTTCAAAGGAAAACTTTTATAAACACCTCAAAATATTGATCCATTGGACAGAAAAAGAAAAAAGCAATTGTGTATACATGGTTGATCGAAAATTATTCGCTACCAAGGCAGTACTTACACCTGGAGCCCCATCAATTTTAGCGTTCAATTTGTTCCAATTCGGACTAATTGAATTTCTTTATTTAAGTCCCAACCTTGAAGAAATTAACTTGTTTCCTTACTATTTCAAAGAAGCAGTCCAAATGTTTCAAAAAAATATTGCTGGTGAAAGATCTATTTTCTTAAAATTTTACTCAGCATATCCAGACTTCACAACCAAACAACCAGCCAAACACTTAGTCTTTATTGGTATCAGCAATAATAATTTCCCGTTAATGGATGAACCTACTGGAGTCGACTATGATGAAGATCAAATTATTAACTTCATAGCTCATCAATTAGCCAACATATACTCCCAATGTTTAACCATTGGAAAGGAATCATTCATTAAAACTCTGTACAAAGGACCAAATACTTTGCTGCTAAGCAAGACAAGCGGAAAGCCCATTAGAGAAAAAGACTTAGCTCTACTAACAAGCTTCGAAATGTCCTTTTATGCATTCGAGAGACCATCTATGAATTATTGCCCAGCTGTCCTTCATAAACTTTGCTCAATAATTAAAAAAACGGCAATCATGCATGTAAGAGATGCATAAAGCAAGCAACGTCAGAAGCCACTACTAGCTGTCAGCCACAAGGAAAGGATTCCAAAGACGAGACAATAATTGAAGAATGATGTAAGCAGTGACGACAACATGTAATGACGGCAGCATGTAAATTATTAGTTTTCTGATGCAAGCACTTACATGCTATAGGGTCAATAATGTAAATAGTTAATAAGCCTTTAGCTTATAAATAAGTCCTCTTATGCTGAGGCAAATCAGAGTGAATCAGCAAGGAGAAAAACTCTCACCCGAGCTTTCTCAAGTTGAGAAAAGCTGATAGTCTCCTCTTAGAGGAAACTAGGTATATGCGAATACCACCCTATAACCACTTCCATCAAATAAATTACTCTTCTTATTTATAAATCTTCCATATACTTTCCAATTATCTCGTCTCAATTAAATTCCAAATAATCAAAGTTCATTCAACCATCCATTTAGAAGCAGCAAAGCGGAAGCAGCAGTGGACTAGAAGGAACTATCCATTTTAATCCCAATCAGGTATGACTATATTCTTACAATCTGTAGCTTACCATTTATAAGCATTATGGAACCTGAGATAATAGAGAATAATGATGTAGAACACCTTCAAATTACTGAAGAAGATGGAAACTATCAAAGAAGTATTCTTATTAACCCTCGATTATTTCAAAAAATACAAAAAGAAGAGTTAGATCTTTCCAAAACTGCAAATATGAAAGGAAAAGAAAGATTAGGAGGAATAATGAAAATATTTATTAAGAAAGAAAATATTATTTACTATGGTAAAATAATTACAGAAACTCCCATAGATATAACTGAAGCTCAAGGCCTCACAAATATACAACTATTAAATCGAAAAAAGATTTCAAAACTAAGACAAAATCTAAAAATAGAAGCACATAGAAGAAAAATAGGATATATTCACGTATGCGCAATTGAGATCCTAATTAAAGCAACATTCTAAGAAGGGATAGACTCTCGAATTGAGTTAATTTTAAAAGATGAAAGAATAACTGATGTACGCGATAAAGTATTAGGAGTTATAGAAGGAAACTTAGCTTATGTAAAATTAAAGTTTGAAATTTATCTTAATATAGGCATCCTTTTAAATACACAAAGATTAGATCAATCATTAACTCTAGAACACAAATTTTTAAGGAAAAACTTAATGAGACCTGGAGATAAAATATTTTTAGTAACATACTGTGTTAACTACGCTTTAACAAATTCTCACCATAGTATTAACTTTAGAAATAACGATAGAATACACGTTCCTCAATTATTTGAAGATATTGAAAAAATTTATTATCCACGAAAAAATGAAATAACGGAATTAGGAACCTTTTTAAAAGAAATTGGAATCGTTAAGAATACCTTATATACCAAGGTCTATTACTCTTATAGAGCCTGAAAGAAGTAAAGATGATAATATTAATAAATTAGTAAGTCAAGTTAACGATTTAACCATATATATAAAAACTAAAATATGATAAAAATCAGTTTAAAAAAGCAAAAAACAAAGCGCGCAAGAAATTGATATCAGAGCTAGATAATAAGAACTGCTAGCTATATAAAAACAACAATAAAAAATTTAAAAGATTATTGTAAAACCTTAAAGGAATTAGATAATGAAAATCCTAACCCTATAATTAAAGATCAAATAAGATGAGTTGAAACACGTATTCAAATTTTTAAACAACGACTAGAAACTATAATAGCATGATAATATACAACACTTTAAAACAATGGTTACCAAGAATCGTAAAAAAATAATTTATTGGCAAGAAAATAAATCTATAACTTTGCAAGACTATTGGTTAAAAGAAAGTATGCTAGATCATCACTTAAAAACAGAAAAATGGATAAAAAAGAGACTTGAAAGAATAATAGCATGAAGACGATTACTATTTTTAAACAATGGATAAAAGAACAAGAAGCTGGAGATTTTATTGATGATTGTATATTAGGAAGGAAATAGAATATTGGAAACAACCAGAAACTGGAGATTTTATTGATGATTGTATAATAGAAGGAATAATAGAATATAAATTAAAAATGCTAAAAAGAATAAAAAATGAGTTAGAAAATTTTGCGGCATGAATCAAATCCAATTAAAAGAAAGGATACAAGTAATAAAATTACAACTCAAAGATGAATATGCATATCTGTCTACTTTGTTAAAAACTAAGGAAGAAGATTATATAGATGAACAAGTTAGAACATTAATTGAAAGAGGTATACTTTGGAGAGAAATTAAATTAATTCTATTAGAAAATCAATTAAGAAAATAATAAAATATATAAAAAAATTAGGACTACATATGACTGGAAAAATAATAACACTCATAGAAGGATTCGATGTTATCCTTATATACGAAGATAGAGAAGCCATGAATTATCTTAGAAAAAAGATAAAGCATTTTGAAGGAATAATATTACATGTAAAAAATATGGCCCTTAAAGAAATAGAACAAGACATTCTTACTGAAACAAAAAGAAGGTTAACTTGTATTTCTTAATATAAAAGATAATATGATAAAATATTTAAAACCATTAACATCTTTAAATATTGATACCTAATTCCAAAATATCAAAACAACTATCACCTTTGAATATTGATATGAAGTCCACGATACCAAAACCCATAAATTAATAAGGGTATGGTAACAGTCCCCATAAGTAAAAAGAAAATTCAAAACAAAGACAGATAAAACGAGGTTCTTAAGAAAATACTCAAGCGAGACTTGCACGAAAACAACATTGGAAACGTAGCACCCAAGCAGGACTAATCATTAGAACCCCGGCAACACGTGTAAATGTAGCGTTATGTCATCAAACTGACACGTGTAAATTCTTTATTGGTTGATGATGTTAGAAATCATGCAACACGGGATGACTGTGTGGGACCCCGTGATTCTTTTTCCTCGGGAAATGGAGGCGCAAGATGCGCCGAGGAAGACAGGGCCAGATCATACCTTTATAACCACTCATTTTACCCAATCAATCATGATTCATTATTGACTATTGCGATTAACCAAAGCTTGATTAGCCGCTAGCACAAATTATTCAGCGCGGCTTGGGTCATTGAATTCCATCGCCTCACCCATAATTTGTGCTAGAACATATACTCCAACCATTCTTATTTATTTAGCAATTTCTATTGGAAGTGTTCTAAATATTTGCGAGAATAAGAAAGTGTCATCATAATGACCGAGCAAAATAGAATATATGGATTCTATTATATGTTTGGTATATATTATAAATAGAGTAAAATAGAGCATGCCATTAAAATGTAAATTATTTTGATTCTACTAATAGTGCGTTTGGATGGGACAAAAAATCACATCCATCAAGAAACTATATCTCTTAATTTTTATCGTGAAAACACGCATCTGTCCATTCAAAGGGACTTTCCAAACATGCTATAAAAGGATCGAAGATAAAACATTATTGTATCTTATTCTCTCCATCAAAAGCTACCAAAGTGTGAACTATGTTAGCAAAATTGAAGTCTAAATTAGAGAAATGTTATATTTTCCTATAAATCCTTTTAATACTAAATAAAAAAAGTATTAATACTTTTATATTTCCAAAATATTATTTTGGATAACAAGGAGGGCGCACACACATGCACCACTAAGCAATCACTATGTGAGGAAAGAACACACCAGATAAATCGTGAAGTAAAAGTCCACGATATTCGGGAAGTGGTGCTCTAGAAGATGCGGTCTCAACTCCAGGCCCGGCCCAAGGATAAAACAAGTGAAGCCCTTGCTTTAGGCCTCTCAAAATAAAATAATTTTTTCTTTAAAAAAAAAAGCCCACTTTGTATTTTTTTTATATTAACTTTCTGATATGTATAATATATCAACAAACATAAGTTAGCCCATTTGATATAAAAACTTATCATTAGGTTGAAGGTCCAGGGATCAACTCCTCATTGTGTACAAAATAATTAATTTTGTATGAAAAAATTATTGGGTTAATTTTTTAAAAAGGCCTCACCATAAAATTTGCTTTAGGCCTCAATAGGTGTTGGGCCCACCCTGCTCAACTCCATAGCTAGAATGAGAGAACCTTGCTAACCAATGTGCTATCATAAAAGATTGAATATATTTACTTTTTCACGTAATACTCTTTGACGTGGGTTGGGTAAGGTCTGTAATCACGTCGATGTCATGAACCATTTCTGACGTGAATATGGTCTTAACAGATGTGTGTGATAATGCATGGGCAATAGCAACTGGGTAGGCTTGCTACTATTATCCCTCTGCATATTGTCAGTGTCATTCAAAGCATGGCCCCTCCCCAGGATGCATGTGAATGACACTTTCCAAGATGGTTGGATGTGGAAGGGTAATAAAGATGTGATCAACAGGGCTGCATCGGGATATGATCTTTCACGAGGAATATTGGAAGATTAGCTATGTTATCCGTCGTGTGTGGCTGACCCATGAAGAGTGTGTTACGTTCTTACGGGACCATGACAAAAGTTGTATCGTTCATTGGAGCCTCCCTCCTTTGGGGAGTTTGAAGTTGAATGTTGATGAGAGCTATGTGGAAACAACTGATAGAATGGGTTCTGGGAGGCCGTTGCGGTCTTCTGAAGGTTTCAAACTATGATGGCCAAGGTGATGATGCCTTGCATGCATGCTTAATTATTGACGGTCAAGCATGGGTTGCTTTTTAGCTTGGGATTTGAGGTTCAAGGATGGATGTGCAATGTGAAACTGATTCTCTTGAGGTGGTTGACGCTTTTTTTATTTGCACAATAAGAAGCAAGGTCTCCATCTTTTTGCAGCAACTATAACTCATATTATGGAGCTTTTTCAGAAGCCTTGGCACGTGACTATCAGTCACATTTTTCGCGAAGCTAATTTGTGTGTGGACCACGTTGCGAGACTTGGAACAAGGAATTGTTCAGGATGGAGGTCATGGAAGGAACCTCCTCCTGATTTGGGAGTCCACACGTTAAGTGATGAACTTGGCACTATTTTTTTTTTTTTGAAACCAACTTGGCACTATTTTTATTCGTTAGTATTTGTGCTGTTTTTTTTATTTACCCCCTTCACCAAAAAAAGTGTTTATTATAAACTTAAACTAAATAATTAAAATTTCTTATTTTTTAAGCATTTAAATTTTTAAGTTTAAATTCATATTTTTTCCTCTAAAACAAGAGTTGCCAAACTGATATAGACCCACCCGATCAACCTACAATTTTTGAGATGCCAGTTGCGACTCCAACCTACAACCTTTCTACCATTCTACACTCCAACAAAGTGAAATCTCATAGCAAATGGCTGGTGGTAGAAATTCAGATATATGAAAAAGTTTAACGTTTAAACTTCATATTTAAAGTTATCACTCGTTTAGTAGCAATTTTTTTAAACAAAAAATACAAAGGAAGAAGTATTTAAACGGATACTATTTTCATATGACTTATTTTGGTAGCAACGAAGAGGATTTGATCACTAAATATTATTATTGAGGGGGATTTCTACAAATTTGATATATATCGATTCATATGATTCAACTAGTGACTCACTGGTTTAATCAGTGATCAATTGATCTAGTATTTTTACCGTGTTGGTCCGATCAAAGTTTTATAACACTGCTCGAATCACAATATCTCTTTAGTATTACTCATAAATATAGTTCATTACATTCAGAGATAATGGAAAAATTACTACAATTACAGTTAATGTTTAAAGCTGGGAAAAAAACTAAAAAAGGAATATAAAAGCTTAGACATATCTTTGGACTGTGGTCATTTTAAATGAATCCATCTAAGAAGTGTGTGAGTGTTTGGTTTAGCGTTTACCTTATTCAAATTGACGTTCACACATAAGTTTTGTGAGAAGCAACAATTTGTTGGTTTTGGACAAACATCTTTCATCTTTGCAACTATTTTCTTTTCTACGTGTAGGTAAGGAGAAATGTTAACACTATATTTGGTTTAGGAAAGAAAAGGAAAAGAGAGAAAATAAGATGATTGTATAGTTATTTGATAATTAAGAGAGAAAATGAAAGGAAATAAAACTAATGTTATGTTTGGTTGTGGAAAGAAAATGAAAGGAAAGAAAGGGAAAGAAAATAAAGAGAGTAAAAAATGAGATGATTGTCTAGTTTGTTTTGGTTATTTGGTATGAGAGAGATTGAAGGAAAGAAAACTAAAAAATTTCTTTCCTCTTGTTTTATTGTTTAGAAAGTGAGAGGAAAGAAAAACATATTTATAAAATGACAAAAATATTCTCACATAATAATTATAAAATAGTAAAATAATAAAAAAAATTTTGCTTTTCACTAAAAAAAACCAATAATGTTGCATCCAACATCTTGGTTTTGGTGTCACTACAAAAAAAACAGCGTTTTAGCCACCGAATTTAGGGACCGAATTTAATCCGTCCCTAATAGGGACCGATGTAGGGACCGTATTGGTATTTTTAAGAAATTGGTTATTGATACCTATATGGGGACCGAATTAGGGACCGAAATTAGTGGTCTCAAATTAATCCGTCTCCAATTCGGTCCCTAAATTGAAAAATAAAAAGTCAACTTTGTTGACTCGTTTAGGGACTGATTTAGGGACCGATAAACGTGTTTTTTATTAGGGACCGATTTAGTTTCGGTGGCCAAACCTTTTATTATTAAAGATTAAATTAGGGACCGAATTTTCGGTCCCTAAAACTAAATCCCTAATTGCTACGCGGGATTTTTCCCCCCTTCATTACTCACATTTCACTCTCTCTGTATTCACTCTTCTGCGCCGCTGTGGAGCCTCCATCCTCAAAGAGTGACTCGGTTGCCGGAGCACGCCGGAAAACGGCCGCTGTGGGCCTTCCATCCTCAGTGAAGACTCAGTTCGTGGCTCACTCACTCAGTTCGTGGTTCTCTGCAACGCGGCGCTCGTCCCCACCTCCTCTCTCTGCAACGCGGCGCTCGTCCGACGGCGGAGTAAGCCCTCTTCCCTCTTTCTCTCTTCTTCCCAGAATGGCACCATAGGTTATTTGTGAAAGTGATTGCCTTAATGGAACCGTATCATGTTTTTGGTTCTATCATAGCTGACATTAGAGCTATGCTTAACTTCAAAACTCTGTACAGAAAGTCTCTAAACGAAAGTTGGAATGGAAAGCTGATTTTATTTTTAACTATTCTATGATGCTAAAAATCATCTCAAGATCATGAGAGAAATATATCACTTTTTTGTTTCCATTTGGTTCTACCAAAAAAACTTGACCAGTAGTCTTGAACTTGAATACTTGATCATGGTCTATAATGATATCGCAAGATTGCAAATGTTTGATCTGGATATGTTCTTACTAGCTACTACCACTTATGGCATGTTTGGTTTAAATTGTTTTAGATGCAAATGATAAAATGTCATGTCCTAATCACTTTTTTGGGAAGCTCCCTTATTGAGCTGTATTCAAAGGTCGATAGAATGGTGGTTTGCATTCAAATTTTTTTAAAACAAATAGAGGCTTACTTGTTATCATGGCTGTGTAAATTTGTCATCCCATTTATTATTTTTGTTGTGTGTATAAGGATATCACTAGAGCACACAGATCATGGAACTGAGTCTCCCATCAAATTTTATTTCATATACACAATATGAATCGAATGTACTTAAGTAATTCAAGTATATACAAACTGTGTTGGATCTTTTCACTTATTATTATTAGCAACCAAAACTGTCTGTCTGTCTACAGTATGAGCTAATCCGTATAAACACTTGTACATTCAAAATTCCAGAAGTATTATAAGTAAAAGGGGTAAACAAAAAAAAAATTCATTGTCATAGAAATATTTGCTGAGCAATGCATTTCTACATGAATTTTATGGATGATAAATTGATAGTTGATAAGATTAAGGCATCTCTACTAAGGGTTCAAAAGTTATAGCTTTCATTCTGTGTATTTGGGTTTTACTGCATTAGCTCATGAAGGGTTTTTATGGGATACCAACAATCTCAGGAAAAATGCTAGATAATGAGTTGGCATGTTTTGGAGGCTTGGATAGATGAGTGGTCCTTACCTCTTTATTTTATCCAACAAGCACCTTAAATTTAGCTGAATTTTGATTCAAAATTCAGGCTATGTTTTTTTTTTTGGTTGTGCAGCATTACTCCAATCTCAAATGCACTAATTTGAAGTTGAAAGTTGAAACTTGAATATAGTGCTTTTTTAAGAGTTAGATCCCCTGATTTTCTTCAATAGCAGTATTGGTCCCACAGTATAATATAAGCAATGGGTTGCATTTTTCAACATTTCAGGTGAGAGTAGGAAAAACATGTTGCAGTCAATGTAGACTGCCAGTAATTTACCCCTGCAGGGACCTTTCCGTCTACAAAACATGCTTAATTAAATATAATAAGGATTTATATCATTTACTAATAATCTGCAATCTGCATAGTAGCCAGAGCCTATTGGCATGAGGAATGCAAATGTATAAATGAACAAAATTTCAATGCTCTCTAAATGCTTATGTTTTGTTATAGTTGGTGATTAATTGAGTATTATTTCATAATGTCTTCATCTTGAAATTGTTGAAGTTCCTCTGTGGGACCAAGTGAGAGTTGCTTTTGCAATATGATAGAAACCTCTTCTCCATTACAGAAACTGGGGTGGAAACCCAGAATTACATAAATCCAGATGGAAATTATAGTAGCTAATATAGAAAATAAGGAACTAGGCTAGCTTCCTCCCATGTACCACTCTTCCTACTGTATTCTTACCATGAATATAATGGTTTCTTGTGACATTGAACACCGAGGTACAACAAAACTCAAAACTAATGCTTCATTGACATAATGGAAGCTTTGGATTTGTCAGATTACACATTCTGCATCTCAAAATGTAATGTGGATGCTTCACTATGTTGGAATTGTATGTTTTGTATGTTGGACACTGATTTTTTTATCTGCAATTGAAGCTTTAGAGAAACTATTTAGGGTGGATTAATGTAGTTCCTCGTAATGGTTTAGGGAAACCACTGGTGTTTTATTTCTACTAACATTGGCCTATTTTTATTATTTTAGTGTGCCCTGTTTTCCTAGTTTGGTGCATTTCAAATCCTGTTTTTATTTTTCTTTGCTTTGTGTTTGTTAAGCTATGGGTTTACTTGTGTTGTGAGTAGTGTGTTCCAACAGATTTTGATTATCTCTCACAATGATGCACACTCACTCTCATGTATAGAAGATAACAAGAAAATGATTTCTTTGAATATACCTCTGTTTGTATATTATTTGCTTAACTTTCATATGGATAACAATTTATAGCATACTCCTAACAACTTCTGCATAGTTGTTATAAACTAACTAACTGCTTATTTAACAAACTCTAACCAACTCTGAATTACTCGCAACACACCCCCTAATTCAAAATGATGGTGAAGGTACTTCCAAGAAGAAGTTTGGCATTGGTAGGCATTCTTCTCCTTGGTAAAACATTTTATTCTGAAATAAAAATAATGAAAACTCATAAACTCAGGTATATAGACAATAATGGAAAGTCAAGTGTGAGTGTTGAAGTGTTATATTTTTTTTATGAACAACCGGCTTAAACGGCTTGAAGTCTCATATTGATAAATAATAATGAGTTAAGTGAAGAATATTTAAGTGGAAAAAGTAATAACATCCGGCATATGTTACTCCCAGTAAATTAGTATTGGGTTACTAAGTTAGATTTTTGTGCCATCTATAAGAATAGGGAACATAAAAGAGCACCGTTTATTGAAGGAAAACATCTAAAATCCCTTATCCATGCTGATATCAAGAAGATATCAGTGCCAGATAGGGGGATTGTAGATACCAATCTCCAATGGGGGATTGCACAAGAACTGAAAGAAAACTCTCATAAAACTAAAAAGGAAATTTAGAGAGACTGCAAGCACTTCAAGGGGCTTGCTCCCTCCCTTCCCAAATCTCACTCACAATTTGCCTACCTCCCCTACCACCACCACCACCCCTTCTCGGCTACATTTGTCCCATTCCCAGTACCCAAATCTGTTTCTTGCCCTACTTGCCACATGGTTAGGTTGTTACAACGCACCCTCACCAGGTGCTGATCACACTTCCCTTGCTTATGAGGGACCTATATTGATATTTATGAATTATTTGCAACTATATATTATCATATTTTATCATAAACAATACTTCAACCTGCTTGTTTGACCAAAAAACTTGATCTGATTCTCTTACTTATTGATTTTTGAAATCTTGTATGTCAAAATTTGCAACTGTGTTGGCGCTAGTAATGTCGGCATTGAACTTTTACATGATATGGTTTATGTGATTATGCTCATGACTTGAATTCTATTCCATGTGGTAGGAACTCTCGCTTGTCCCAGCTGCTCTAGTGTTCAGACTCTTCACAAACAACACACGTGCAGGTACTAACTGTTCATTGTTTAATTATGAGAATATGTATGAAAAATGAGTACTTGGTTGCTATAATGATGATCACTGCGTATATCTTATTGCTGAAATCTGTGTATGCTTGCTACAAGTTGAAGCTTTGATGATCACTGTGTATGTCTTATTGTTGAATTTGGTTAATTGGATATGGATATTTGTTAAGTGCATGTGTTATGTGAATTGATTTCTTGTTTGTTAGTAGAGAGCGGAGCTCAATAGGGTGTATGTTGATATCCAGGATGTTGTATGTGTGTTGAAAAATAATTCAAATGCTTGTGTTTATTTAATTGATGTGTTGATTGTTAGTAGAGAGCGGATCTCAATATGTGTGATCCTTGAATTGATTTCTTGTTTGTTAGTAGAGAGCGGAGCTCAATAGGGTGTATGTTGATATCCAGGATGTTGTATGTGTGTTGAAAAATAATTCAAATGCTTGTGTTTATTTAATTGATGTGTTGATTGTTAGTAGAGAGCGGAGCTCAATATGTGTGATCCTTGAATTGATTTCTTGTTTGTTAGTAGAGAGCGGAGCTCAATAGGGTGTATGTTGATATGCAGGATGTTGTATGTGTGCTGAAAAATAATTCAAATGCTTGTGTTTATTTAATTGGTGTGTTGATTGTTAGTAGAGAGCGGAGCTCAATATGTGTGATCCTTGAATTGATTTCTTGTTTGTTAGTAGAGAGCGGAGCTCAATAGGGAGTATGTTGATATGCAGGATGTTGTATGTATGCTGAAAAATAATTCAAATACATGTGTTTGTTTAAATGATGTGTTGTTTGTTAGTAGAGAGCAGAGCTCAATAGTGTGCTAGTAATTTAGTTAATTAAACGAAATGAGGATCCAAATGAGGATCCTAGACTAAGTATTGTTGTTCTAGTTAGCAGTAATGGAAGCTCCTGAGCATAGGAGGTGGATGGATAGAAGGTTGGAAGATGGAGGATTGACAACCGAGTTCATGGAGGGAGTGTTGGAGTTCGTTACGTTTGCTCGCAACGACCCGAACTTTCTAATACAACAAAACCCAAAAATGAGGTGTCCTTGTAAGAAATGTCAGTGTAGACGGATGCACTTTGAGGACGATGTGATGACACATCTGTACACGAGGGGGTTCATGCCTAATTATTACTACTGGACTAGCCATGGCGAGTCTATGCCATCTCTTCCCCCGATTGTGGTGAACGATGCATATTACGGTGGTGGTGAACAGAGAGAACAATACAATCCTTTCGAGCAGATGATTATGGATCATGCTGGCCCCGAAGTTGGTCGAGCCATTCAACAGGACAATGCAACGGGAGACCAACATATAGAAGAGGATCCAAATGAGGATGCACAAAGATTTTATGAGATGTTGGAGGCTGCACAAGCTCCGTTATGGGATGGATGTCAGAATTACTCAGAATTGTCGGCTTCTCTGGTTGCTCTTAGCATCAAGTCCGATTTCAACATGTCGGAAAGTTGTTTCAATCGTGTGGTTGAGTTGATGGGCGAGACCATGCCGTCTGACAACCGAATGCCTCGTAATCTTTATCAAGCAAAGAAGTCAGTGGCAAAATTGGGTTTGGGAGTTGAGAAAATTGAATGTTGCCAAAATGGATGCATGTTGTATCGTAATGAATATGCGACTGAAACCATTGTTAGTTGTAGATTCTGTGGCGCTGACCGGTACAAGTTCAGAACCACTAGAAAAGGCATTGTAAAAAAGACCGCCCTGAAAAAAATGTGGTACTTCCCGATCACTCCTAGACTCCAAAGAATGTACTCTTCAATGGCAACTGCATCCCATATGCGATGGCATGTTAACAATCGGAGAGATCCGACTATCTTGGGTCATCCATCGGATGGAGAAGCATGGAAGCATTTTGCTAGTGTTGCTCAAGAAGCTCGTAATGTGAGATTGGGGTTATGTACGGATGGATTTAATCCTTTTGGTCAGTACGGTAAAGCTTACTCGTGTTGGCCAGTTATTGTGACTCCGTATAATCTCCCACCTGGGATGTGCATGAAGAGGGAGGTTATGTTTTTGACAGTCATAATTCCAGGTCCGTCAAATCCAAAAAGTAAGATTGATGTGTACATACAGCCTCTGATAGAAGAGTTGAACAATTTATGGAATTATGGTGTTGTAACATATGACGTATCCTTGAGGCAAAATTTCATGATGAAAGCAGCTTTGATGTGGACAATCAACGACTTTCCAGCATATGGGATGTTGTCGGGTTGGATGACTGCGGGGAGGCTTGGTTGCCCTTGTTGTATGGGGCGACCAAAGGGTTTCACTCTTAAGCACAGTTGCAAGACTTCATATTTTGATGTCCACCGCCAATTTCTTCCTTTAGATCATCCTTATAGGAGGAATAAAACAACATTCAAGAAGGGGCGTGTTGAGACCGCTCCCCCTCCCCCACATTTATCTGGAGAACAGATATGGCGCCAAATTGAGTCATTTCCATTCATCCATGAATCTGGAGGAGAACCGATACCTGGGTATGGCGATAAACATAATTGGACCAAAAAGAGTATCTTTTGGAGCTTGCCTTATTGGAAAATGCATTTGCTCCGTCATAACATTGATGTTATGCACACAGAACGAAATGTGTTTATGAATGTGTTTGACATGGTTATGGATGTCAATGGTAAGACGAAGGATACGTCTAAGGCTCGATTGGATATAGCAGAAATATGTAAACGACGAGAGCTTGAGTTGAAGGATATCGGGGGTGGCAAACTTCAAAAACCAAAGGCTAAATATGTATTGAGTAAACCCCAAAGGGTAGCTATTTGTGAATGGGTTAAACAACTCAAGTTACCTGATGGGTATGCCTCCAACTTATCAAGATGTGTCAACATGAGGGAAGGAAAATTGCATGGAATGAAAAGCCATGATTGTCATGTATTCATGCAGCGATTGCTTCCAATTGCATTCGACTCTTTACCGAATGATATTTGGAAGCCGCTTGTTGAGCTCAGTCAGTTTTTCAGAGTGTTGACATCCACGACCTTCAATGTTGAACAATTACTGGTTATGGAACGTGAGGTTCCGATTTTGTTATGTAAACTGGAACAAATATTCCCTCCGAGTTTCTTTGATGCTATGGAACATCTTCCGATCCACTTACCGTATGAAGCAAGAATTGGTGGTTCAGTACAATATCGTTGGATGTATCCCTTCGAGAGGTATACATCTCTTTTACTTTTAGATTATTTAATATATATGCTTTCATCAATTAGCATATCTCTAAACAATCTTCTTTCTCAGGTTCTTGCGTTCGTTGAAAGATAAAGTAAAAAATAAGGCTAGGATAGAAGGTTCCATTTGTGAAGTGTACTTAGTGGAGGAGACCTCTACTTTTGCTTCTTTTTACTATCCATCCGAAATAGAAACAAGGAGGACCAGAATCTCACGTAATGTTGACGAAAGTGAAGGTCCTTCATCTAGTCCTTAAATATCAATTTTTAATTATCCTGGTCGTGCGTGTGGCGCATCCCATAAAGTATACTTGAGTGCACGTGATGCTAAAGTTGCTGAGTTATACGTACTTCTAAATTGCGAAGAGGTGGAGCCATATCTAAAGTAAGTTGATGTCAAATCATCTTTTCAGGCATTTACCCTCTTTTGTATGTAATTTGTTTAAACTATTTATTTTATTATGATGTAGTGAATATACCGAATGGCTAAGAGAGCTTGATGCCGACAAATCTGACTCACAAATTCAACTGGACATTGCCAACCATTTTCCTACGTGGTTCAAACATCATGTCAGTTACTAACTTTGTCCTTGTAACATGTTGTATATTCTTAAACTCAATTTCATATTCATTATGTATAGGTTCAAGATACGACAAATCACATTCAAGATCCGCTTTTGATAGATTTGGCGTGGGGCCCACTTAGAACGGTCGAAACATATGAAACTTACATTATAAATGGCTATAAGTTTCACACAAGGGTATGGGGTCAAGGCATGAAAACTTCTAATTCTGGTGTCTGTGTACGAGGGACCAACAGTCAATTAGAGGATGACTTTTTTGGAATATTGACTGATATTATTGAAATAGAGTACTATGGTCGTCCAACGAAAAAGTTAGTCCTATTCAAGTGTGAATGGTTCGATAATACTCCCAATAGAGGCACAAAAGTAGACAATAGGTTTGGGACTGTTGAAGTCAGACAATCACGAAGATATCAGGTGTATGATCCGTTCATATTTGCACAACAGGCGGAGCAAGTTTATTACACTTCGTATCCTGAGGGACATCAAGACTGGTTGGGTGTTATTAAGATAAAGGCACGTAGTGCGATTACAGATAATGTAGACAGTACGGCCGAGACAGAGGCTCCATACCAAGAAGTCCATGAAATTGATGGGCTCCAAGTAATGCTACATATTGATCCAGACGATTATCATGATATTCTTGCGGATGTTGGGGGTGGCGACGAGGTAGTTAACACATCATTACTGAATCAATATGATTTGGACGAAGAAAGCGAGAATACAAGTATCTCATCCGACGGTGAAGAGAGTGAGAGCGATTTCAGTGATGGAGACTCCACTTAGGTAATTTGTATATGAAAAAAATATTTTCTATGATTTCTTATTTGTTGTACGTGTCAAGTACCTGATTATGCTTGTGCATTAAACAAGAAACAATGAACATGAGTGAGAAGCTGACTCACTTGTTTTAGGCTAGAAAACCACAGGTTAGGATCCAACAAATATCTATCAATTAATGATATATATTTATATTTAAATTTATATTTATATATAATTGATAACAATGATATTTGTTTTATCTTAAATAACAGATGGCAGACGGCACAGGTGGAGATAGACCAGTTCGTGGCGGCCATGGTGGTCGTCGCGGTCGGGGGAGACGATCAACCACCCCATCATCAGCCCCGCCTCATGTGAGCTCGACAGGATCACAGTCTACCGTGGGCCCCCCAGCAGCAGCAGCACCACCACCCACACCGCCCACACCACCGACACCTGCCACAGCAGCCACACATGTATCTTGTGCACAGCATGGGGGGATGCCTTTTGAGCCAGGGACGACAGATCCCACAGATAGGAGGATCTGGATTCGTCCTGCCGGCAAACTAGAGTAAGTTTGATTTACATTTATTCATAATGTTTATGTTTATTAATTTAGTTACTAATTATGTTTACTGATTAAGTTATATATATATTGTTTGTTGCTCACAGCTTTGACCCCCCATCAGCACCTGCGGAGGCTATTGCGAAGCTATACAGGGGCAAATATGACCACCCGTGGCCCACATGGACAAAAGTGGATAAGGATGTTCGTGACGTGTGGTTTAGGGAATTTGGAGTAGGTTTTTTAATTTTTATTTTCATTTTCATATTGTTAAATTAAATATCGTTACCTAATATGATGTTTTCTTGCAGGGGAAGTTTAGGTGGTTACCTTCAGACTTGAAGGCAATTAGGAAGGCCTTCGAGTCCAGAGGAGGCAAGCTAGTGAAGAATGCCATGAATAAGATCCGGAATGGCGAGGATAGCGGTAATTGGCTCTTCCCACATGTGCTAAAGGGCCTGCGGAAATATTGGGCCGAGGACCCGAAGTTCCTCCAGAAGAGCGCGATTGGGAAGCGAAACCGTGCTAAGGATCCTACTGCTCCTCGGTACACCGGCGGCTCCAGGTCTATTCCTAGTCATTTTGAAAAGTTGGTAAGTAAAATTCTAAATAAATTTATTTTCTAGCTTACCTTGCTATTTTTTATTATTAATTATAAACATTAAGTGTTGCTTTTATATATGCAGAAGAAGAAATTTCAGAGAGACCCCACTGCATATGAGGACATGGAGGTGACCAAGAAGACTAAAAGTGGGGTGTGGGTCAACGAGAAGTCCGCGGGAGTTGTTGTAAGTGTTCTTCGCATGTCCTGTTTCATATCAGCTTTGCTGTAAGTGAGTTTGTATTCTCGATTGCAGACTAATGTTTGAATAATGGCGGCAAAACATGAAACAAAAAAAGTGAGATGTTTGTATGTTTGTATGCAACCAGTTTCAATCATATCATGCTTTATAAATTGATAAACAATGCTAAGCTCGAAGTAATAAAGTGAGATGAAAATAATTGAAGTGTGTACCTTCTAAAGCCTGATAAAGCTCTCTTTAATTTCTTCTGAGCAAGTGTTTCATCCTCAACTAAGCCTGAGGTGTTCTGAAACTTAAATAACTATAATGGGTCTAAACCATAATGGTCTCTCGCCAAGTCTTGAGGTGTTCATCCTTGAAGGAATTGCAGCTGGGACCAGTCTTTGAAGTTATATGATATTCATGGTTCTATGAATCAGAGGACTCAAATGGGAATCCTTCATTGATGGCTGGACTAACTTAGTGGTCATTGAACCTTCAAGATTAAGTAACTAACATGGGATGAGACTATCAACAATGAGAGACAGAAGGATGATGCATAGGATGAACATCACCTATCAACTTCATGTCTTTTTTCCTCTTTAAATACAGCAGACATTGAATGCTCAAGTTATTTGGTATATTGCAGTTAGTTGGTGAGAGTTGATGTATAAATATGTTTTTGGGTGCTATTTGATCGTGCATTGTGTTACCTCTGTATCTTCTAGTAATGTTTGTTGGTTGATATTCCTTTAGTAATATGTGTTATAGTTTAATGTGTGGATCATTCTAATATACTTACTGTGCATTTGTTAGTAAAGGATTTGTAACAATTTAAAAGTTAAAATTCAAATGGAAATCATAATGTTCTATGGATAAGTGAAGTCTAATTTACATAATATGAGCTACGGTTATGTGTGGATCATTCTAATATACTTACAGTGCATTTTCAAACATGATTGAAGGAAACATGAGTTCTCTATGATTTAGCACTTAGGATGCATCAATACATCCTTTTGTATAGATAATTGATTCTAAATGAAAAGATATTAACTATGGGTGGGTGGTGGAGAAGAAACATAATTATAATGAACCCTAATGGTGTGAAGTTAGAAATAATGTTCGTTTTGATAGAATTGTTTAGTTATTTGAATATTTTTTAAATTAATAGAATCTAGTAATAATGTTTTACGAAATAAAATATATAAAAATATATGATAATTTATGAGTAGTCATGGACTTCATGGTATGTTAATTTGGCATATATTTGATATATATGAGTTAGAGCAACCCTAATGCGTTGATTAATTCATTTTTTTCGCTTATAAAAAAATTATTTTTAATAATTACAATAGTGCTAATGTTTGTGATATTATACAGGAAGCGTTTCATCGCCTCCGAGGAGAGGCTGATAATCAAGGGCAGGAGCATTCTGCCGCCTCCGATAATGCCCTTTTCTTGAAGGCGGCAGGAGGGAAGAACAAGAAAGGGTATGTTTATGGACTAGGGCCGATGGGGGATGACTTTGTGGCCTCATCAACGCCATGTACTCAGTCCGAACCCTGCCCTACCGTGGACTGTCGAGAGGTCATCCTCAACCTGAATCGTGAGCTAGCTGCGAAAGACCAAGAGATCCTGACGATTAGGACTGAGTTAACCCATCAGAGTTCTAGGATTGATGAGCTTTACCAGATGATGTGGGCTAGTGGTTCAGGTTCAGGTTCAGGCCCAGTGCACGATAATGTGGTTGATCATGAGGATGTTGATGATGAGGACGCCGATGATGATTTGAGTCCATTACCTTCACCCCCTCGTGATTAGGAGATACCTTTATTTAATAGTTATATTTTGATGAATCAAATGATATATTAAACTTTTGGACTATATATATAATTTTGGACCTCTTCTATTTTATTATTGGGCTCAGTGATTATTCTGTAATTTATTTTATTTTAGTTTTTTTAATCTTTTACATAAAAAATATAATTTATTTTTAAAAAAAATATTTAATTTTAATTTATTTAAAATGTTTATATTAGAGACCGAATTAGCCACCGAATTAGCGGTAGCCAAAACTAGCCGTTGAATTATTTAGCCACCGCATATTCGGTCTCTAAGTTTAAATATTTCGGTCCCGAAATATGATCCCGAAATATGCCTTTGTGACCACATTTAGGGACTGCATTTAGAGACCGCAAATTTGGTCCCTAAATCCGCGACCGATATATAAATCAGTCCCTAAACCATTTGTGACCACTGTTTTAGGGACGCTCACTTATCGGTCCCAAAATCGGTCGCGAATAAATTTAGGGACTGATTTTGTTCATTTAGGGACCGATTTTTCGGTGGCTAAAACGCTGTTTTTTTGTAGTGTGTGGTAAGTCCATTTTCCCTCCATTTTGAAGAGAAAACAAAAACATACGGGTTTCACCAAATTTTTTTTCCTTCCCCCCATTTTATTTTCATTCCATTCCAAATAGGGGAAAAGTAACTTTTCCCTTCTCTTTCTCTCCTCTATTTTTCTTTCCCCCTTTTCCCATCAAACCAAACAAGTGTAGAACTTTTCTTTCTCTTATTTGATTGTATAGAAAGTGGGAGGAAATAAGAAAATATATTTATGAAATGACATAAATACTCTTTAGTAAAAATAGAATGTAATAAATAAGTCAGAAGTGTATATTGTATATTCACCAACTTTTCTCTCTCCCACAGTTTTCCTCCCAAATTGGGAGGAATTACTTTTTGATGTGAGGCTTACCTCCCCATCCATTTCTTCTTCCATTTTCTATACAATCAAATAATGGAAAAGAATATTTTCCTCCTTTTTTTCCTTCAGTTTTCTTCTCTACCAAACAGATCGAGTGTAAGTTTATTTTATATTATATTGTTAAAAATTAGAGACGGGATGACAATGAGACAAGGAGGGCACGAGGTAGTAGTCCCCTGCCACCCATCTTGTTAGATGAAAAGTCGCTCCGTACTCGCCTCCTTACTTGCACAGGTATCCAATAGTAAGGGTTTTAGCAGAATTTATTACCGTTCGCAAGTATTCCACAAATATTTATGAATATTCATAAACTAAAAAAATTGACATAAGCTACCATAAGGTTAACAAAAGCTTATACCGAACAAAATATGTAATAGAAAGTTCCTATCTTTCAAAGGGTTTTTATAATCAGGATTGAACTAGAATGGAATGCATATTAAAAGAAAACTTCTAAACTTAATTCAATCAGTTTTAAAAAATATCATTAAAAAGTTAGAACCATAACAATTAATTCATTCCCATGATGATAAAAATGTAAATCAGATTGAGTAATAAGTAAATCTTTTACTATTTTTTTATATCATTATCAATTTAAGTAAATGATATTCAAGTAATTTCATTATGGGATATTTACGGATACTTCAATACCCGTCCTCATCTCATTAATAAGCGGATAGAGGAAAATCCATTTATTTTATTCGCGGGTATCTATTAAGCTACCCATCCCATGCTTATTACGGGTTATATCCGCGGATATCCACATGTACAGATAATTTTGCTATCCCCATACTATTCCCCCTCCAAGTTGAACTTTTGGCTAAATACAACTTTTGATCCAATTTTTTTTTAATTTTCGTTTTGGTATCTCTTTTATTATTATTTTCAATTTGGTCCCTTATCTTTATTTTTTATTTCAATATGGTCTTTTCCTTTAAAATTGTGATATGGAGATGATCATATTTATATAAATTTTGTAAAATAAGGGACCATTTCTAAACAAAAAAAGGGACCATATCGGAACAAAAAAAGGTACCACATAGGTTTAATTTTTGCAAAATATGAGACTTTTTCGAAACAAAAAATAAAGGAAGGACCACATTGGTATGAATTTGCAAAATAAAGGACCAAATCGAAAAAATAATAAATAAGAGACCAAAAAGAAAAATAAAATAAGGATAAGGGACCAAAAGTGGTATTTAGCCTTTTTAAAACTCCTGTGAGAGATTAAGACGTCGTCGTTTTTGCAAAAACACTAACAGTATTCTTCAACTTCATGACTCGAATACGCATTCCATCCCAGTCTTCAACCCAAGGTTGATAGCGATAGCCACCACCACCGCACGCGACCGGCGTCGGCGAGCCATTCTTATCAGAGGCAAGGCACTCGTCACTCACCCCGGTAACTTTTATTTTACTTTCTATTCTGAGTTGGTTATCATTCTCAAACTCGTTCCATCTTTTAGAACCGGCTTAGTCTATATTTTAGTTTGTGGTATTTCATCTGGGATGATATTCACATGTGGTGTAGTCAACATGTTATGAGAACAATGTGACTCTTCAAAATCACATTTCTTTTTTCTAATATTAAAAAACAGGGGCATCTTATTGGAACACTCCATTCTACTAAGCTCTCCATACATTAGACTATCTAAACATCATTAGAAAATTTATCCCCAACACTTCACATCTCAACGCCCCCATTACCACCATTTGTCCTTCCATTGTCCCCTACCATTGCTAGCTCCAAGCCCAAACTCAATACACCAATTCCCCCTCCATCTCAGCCTCCATTCCACCATTAACACCAGGCTATGGCAGATAGAGGTTTGGTGGGTGTATGTGGGTTAAGTTGGAACCATAATCAAAATGGGATGGAAAAATTAAGATGAATTTTTTGGTATTTCAATGATAACTTTATCTTGTATAGGTGACTCAATCAAATGGTGAAAATTATTTGACTTGACTCATTAACATGATTCATTTAATTGAGGTGTCGCATTCTGATTGGATAAGATAACTTTAACTCCAAAATTATTGGGGTATAGGAGACGGCACCAAAATTAATCCTTATGTCAGTCAAATGGAGTAAGCGTAATTTTTATTCGAGAATAGAGTTAGGGGTGGATAAGAACCGACGGCCCGGCTCGAAATCGAGCTACCCGGATGAAGCAAGAGGGAAACAGGCGGGTTCGTACGATTTCGCGGGTCTGCGAGTTTAAATGTTGGTTCCATACGGGTGAGGGCGGGCGGGTTCGAGTGAGGTTAAAAATTTTCGTTGGTACTCGAACCCGATCGACCCATGACTTTTTAGCTACTCTACCTGTTCATTAACTCCCATTTACTCTTGAGAATCACCCATTCATTTATTACTCACATTCTATCTACCCGTTCATCTCTCTCCCTCCCCCTCTCTTCATTTCTTCTTCTTCTTCTCAGTTCTTACCTCAAACCTTAGCCCATGGTCATGGTGTCCCTACCGCTAGCCAGCCCTCCAGTATAGCGTCGAGTCTCCCACCCTTCACCATCGTATACGCATTCTCCCTCCCCTCGTCGTAACTCGTCTCCCACACCGTTCATCTTCTCCGTAACAAGCACGGTGCACCACCCCTTCCGATCCCCTTCTCCGTAACATGCGCGGTGCGCCACCCTCAGATTTGCCACCTTAGTTCGCATCTTCTTCTCAGTTATGCCAAAGAAGCATTCTCAGATCTGCCACAATGTCGGTTTGTTCTACCCAGTCGATTGCAGATCTGCCACCTTGCTGCTAGGCGATTGCAAATCTGCCTAGATCTGGTTTTGTGTTGCAGATGTACCCAGTCGAAGGTCCCAGTTTCAAACTTTTTCTTCTTTTGTAAACAAATTTCTAATAAAAATTGATGCTTTTTGTGTAATTTGCTTCTTGGTTTGTATCTGTTTATGTTGGTTTTTTCTTCATGTTTCTGAGTTTGTTTTTATGTTTGTTTCGGGGTTGTTTTGGTCCAAAACTGGACCAACCCGCCCGCACACCCGTTGATCCTCCTAAACTGCCACCCGCCCAAATCGAAGGCACCACCGGACGGAACTGGGTGCCATATTCTACTCGTCGGATTGGGATTTTTGGGCCCGAATCCAACCGAAATCGACCGTTGTCCACCCCTAAATAGAGTTAATTGTTGTTATATCAATGTTCAAAAGAAATAAATGCAATTTACCTTATTTTAAATATAGGAAATGCTAACCAGTGTCCTAAGGGCATTGGTTAAGGAAACAAAGATTGAAAAAATATATTAGAAAATGGTGTATTCATTTTTTCAAAGTTTAAAAGTTATTTCAATATTTATAATAAGGGTATTGCTAACCAATGCTCCAATGACATTGGTTAAGGATTCCAATAAAAGCAAGTATTCTTTGAAAAACTAAATACTGTAGAATACTCCTTCAAATATTAAATGCATCATTTTTCAATGATAAATTTCTTCTTTTGATTTCTTAGGACATTGATTAGCATTCATCTCGTAATCTATTACTATATAATTTCTGAATCCTACATGTACAGTGTTCCCGTCGTATATACACTTTTGGCTATTACTATATTTAATATTTATATATAGTTATATACCATAAGAAAATTTGGTTTCCCACTTAAAATCGAAAGAAGGTTCGAGATGTTACTATTATTTTGCTCTTTTTTTCTCTCAATCAATATTTCAAACCCTGACAAAGTTAAAGGACTTTCATAATCTCCTTTCACTTTTCATCTTTCCCTTCGTTCTTCTTTTTTTTTTCTTCTGTTTATTTGTCTCTCCTTTTGGTTGTGCTCAATGTAAAACTTAAAATGTCATATATTATATGTAATTCATTGTGCTATTGCCGAATAGAGTTGTTGAAGTAAAAACTATAATGATGATTATATTCAATATAAATATCCTTTATTAAATAATAATTTATGCGTTATTAATTATTTTAAATATATTGATTAAAACTATTCAAAGATATATGTTATTCACTTGATTTCCATAAAAAAAATCTTTTTATTTACCTTTATGACTAATTAGCATTTAAATTGGTCAGTTAAGTTTGTAAAAGTATTTATTAGAACTGAATTAATTACCACTTATTATTGGTCATTCTAATTTCTAAAAGAAATTATTACCATCGATTTAATTTGCATTTGTTGTTTTTTTTTCTTTCCAGATTTATATCCCTCACACTAAACAATTTATTGAATACAGATTAATTGATTTTGCATTATTCAAATGACCATTATATTCTTATAGAAAGTTGTAGTTTAGCAAGCACAATTTCAAACACGACAACAGTAAGGTATTGAAACATTGATGAAGAAACCTAACCATGAAAGAGTGTTCACAATCACCTTAACTGCTTACAAGGCAACTGGAAACCACTTGGTTAGTTGTTTTTACTATAATTATTCATAATCAATTAGTGTTATTAAAGATATTATATAGACAAATAAATTCCTTATGTGGTTACTTATAGGATTTGCCTGCTCCAATAGCCCAATATATTCGACAATGTTGTACGAGTAATTGGATGTTGATTGGTCCAGTTCTTGGAATTATTTCTTGTACAATTATTGCTCCAGAAAAAACAAACAAACATAGATTAAATATCAGGACTACAAAACATGAGTTAAAAATCAAAGTTGGTGTTCCAATTATATTGTTATGAAATATAGATCAGTCATCAGAACTATGCAATGATACTCAACTAATAATTACTCAAATGGGAAAGTTTGTTGTAGAAGGAAAAGTCATCTCAGGAAGGAATAGTGGTCAAAGAGTTTTTATTCCAACGTTGTCACTGATGCCTTCTAATAAAAGGATCGTATTCACATTTCAGCGTAGACAATTCCCAATTGTTGTTTCTTTTGTAATGACTATAAATAAAAGTCAGGACAATCCCTTAAACACGTGGGAATTTATCTTCCTCGATCAGTTTTTTCCAATGGACAGTTGTATGTCGCAATGCCAAGGCATATCTCCCGTTGTGATCGAAAGATACATATGTGAACAAGAAGGACAAAATTCAAACACTACTACAAATGTGGTTTGCAAAGAAGTGTATCAGAATTTAAGCAATATGAGTTACTCTTAAATTATTATATTCCTTAGTTATTAGAGTTGAAAACTTTCAGTTATTAGTTTATTTTAACTTTTACAGAAACCTCACTGATCAATGTTACACGAAGATCTATACATGATCAAAAGGTTTCCCTTTTTTACTGTACCAAATTACTCATAATATGTAACGAAGGTTAAGTCCAAACTTTAAATACAAAGGATAACACATTTTTTCTTCTTCAATAAATCTGAAAGTGTGCAAAAACATCACTATAATGCAAGAAATCCCAAATAGGTTGGCACCTCAAGCATTACCAATCATTTGCAGCACACCTAAAATGAATTAAAAAATTGAAGAATAACAAATACAAAAGCATAAGGGGACATGGGTCCGTTTGTTTTATATTATGATAGAATTGATTATGAATAATTGATTTTAAAAAAATTGTGTTTAAAAAAATTGGTTTGTATTTGGTAATGGTATTTTAAAAGTGGGTTCATAAGAATTGATTTCGTTTGGATAATAAAAGTAGAATCACTTTTGATGTGTAAATATAAATTTTTTGTGGGTCCCACACCTAGAATTGATTTTATTCAACTCAAAAGTTAGGAATTTTTGCTTCCGCTAAAATCAATTCTACCCACCCCAGAATCAATTTTATCCACCACAATTTTGTCACCCAAATGCAAAAAGAGTAACTTTCACTTCTAATGGTCTTATTTTTGCTTCCAGAATTGATTTTGGTCTCTCCAAAATCTAAACCAAACAGGCACCAAACCTATGAAAAGAAAAAATTAACAAAATCTAAAATTAGGAAGACTAATCTTATTTTTGAAAAAGTCTTTTCTAATAGAAGTAGGAATTAAATACCGTCAAATAATTTCATGTATAGAAATACCATAAGAAACTAAACTGTCCGTACAAAGGATTATACATTAATAAATAAAATAAATATTCATTTAATTAATCAAATTTTTTCTAACATTTAAATATATAATATAAAAACAACCATGAATAAAAACACGTCAATAGCACGGATTATGGTTCTAGTAAAATTAGTATTAGTATTCAATAGATATTTAAGGAAGTCATCATAAATATCGTATACTCATCGGGGTGCTGGAAAAGTTCCTTTTTCCTTGGATAAGCCCTGACAATAATTTTCTTTCAGCGTGTATCACTACTAAGCTATGTTTGTTTTAAATTCTATTGGACGCATAGTCCCGTTTAAATCACGTTTGCTGGAAGCTCCAAATTTGAGCTTTAGAAACAATTGCATTGG
Organism: Ammopiptanthus mongolicus; assembly: GCA_039655645.1. Taxonomy (NCBI): domain Eukaryota; kingdom Viridiplantae; phylum Streptophyta; class Magnoliopsida; order Fabales; family Fabaceae; genus Ammopiptanthus; species Ammopiptanthus mongolicus. The sequence continues at coordinate 100,977,268 of CM077344.1, read as the reverse complement.
GACGTGTTTTTTCTCCCTTTGCGTTCAACATAAGTTAAACCAAACAGGTAGTAAGACAACCTTTTGGAGTCATAGCCAACTGCTCGTATAACCTTTTGCAGTTGTAGGTACAGTTGCTTCGATGACTTTATAATTAAGTTTAATATAAAGTCATAAATTTAAATGGGTTTATTTACATTTGTTTGAATAAAAGATCATATATAATATAATAATCAAGAACAAAAGAGCTGGTTGGGTGACTCACGGTAAAGGCAGAGTTAGAAAATTTTTTATTGAGGGGATAAACATGAGTAAATTTTATATAAGGAAACTAAAGTAAAAGGCTTTTTATATTTTTCAAAACAATTACAAAAAATATATGAAAAACCTTTTTCAATACAAAAAATTGGAGAAGGGGCCACGTCTCAACAATTTTTTTTTTTTTATAAGAAACATTTTTTGATAAAAAAATGTACATTAATTTCTGGGTTTCTACAAAAAACTAAAATTATGATTTGACACCGTATTTCCAAAGTTAAAATTATTACTCCGCACTCCAGAACCAGACAACGATGTAGTACGTACAATTACGTAAGTAAATTGCATTGTTCTTCGATCCGTCATGTATTTACACTTCTGCTTCGATCTTCATTAATTAATAATGGCCCACGAGAAAGAGATGTTGGTAACACTGATGAATCTATTTGTATCGATCCATAATAATCTTAAAGAAAAAAATTAATTCCGGTTTACAATGATACAATCACAAAAATGATGTTTTTGTCAAATGGAGTAAATCAACCCGTAGCTAATAAAATTTTTTTTGGGTACCTAACGGGTAGAAAGTGAATTATAACTCTGAGATCTGGAGAAATAAAGATGGGGTCCTCCTTTCTAAGAGATTTATTTTATATAAGATGAGGATTGAACGAAAAATCTCTAACTAAAGAATATCCCTTGTACATATTAGTCCTACCTTACGGACCTAGAATGCTTTACAATCTCTCTCATTCTTTATTCTTCACATGAGGTTACTCACCTCAAATAATATTTTATTTATTACTTAAATGCATTTTTAAATATGCTAATTCATTGTTATAATTATCAAATCTTTATTTATTTTTTCATTTAATTATTTTTACTTTTAAGAGAAATATTTATAATTACTAATACTAATTCTCGTATTGTCTATATTATTTGATATTACATCTTAATCAAATTTTTACTCTTTTAACATTAATTCAAATGCTAATTATTTGTTATCATATTTATTCAAATTGTTACATTTTAAAAATTAATTCCAAAATTAATTATTTGTAAATAGCAAAAAAATAGAATGTTATAAACTTAGTATTTATTTATTTATTAGAATTAAATATTAAAAAATCAAACAGATGAAATTTATAAAATCCATGCAATTCATGATATATTTGCTAGTTAAAAAGAATTCAGTTGATTCAAGGTTAATTTGATGACTAATAAGATGGGCTCATTGTTTTTTTTTTTTTTTGACTAATAAGATGATATAAGATGTGCTCATTGTTTTAAAAGACTCAAATTTGTAGCACGGTTGAATTGTTAAATAATACTCCATTTTTTAAAATATATGATATCCACATGAGTTTTCTTTAAGAGTTTAATTGTCATATATTAATAATATAAAAATTATTTTATGCAGATATCAAATTATAAATTATCATAACACTAAAAAATGGATTTTTATCGTACCTATTATAAAAGTCACTCATATCATAATTATTGATTGGTTGACAGTACATAATAATTAAACTTTTTTTAAAACAAAAAAAAAAAAAAGCAATGACAACCAAATATTTTTCAACGCCTTAAAAATATGACAGTCAAAGAGGAAGATAAGTAGCAAGTTTTTTTTTTCAAAAACAAAGTAGCAAGTTTTTTTTAGGATTTGGTTTCTTTAAAAGGAAAAAAGTCTTTAAAGTGAGGTACATCCATTCTTGATTTGATAAATACGTAAAAATTTTAATCCATTAAAAATGATTCAACGATAAATATATTCTTATTTTATCATTTTAAAAAAAATTTCATTTTAAATAAGTCAAATTTTTTTTTTATTACCATAGATAGATAACGTCGAGTACGTGGAGAGGTGGTGTGAAAAAGGAAAGGGTGCATTAATTAAGGATAGAAACACAAAACTCAAAATAAGCGGAGTCGTGTCAATTTACTAAGCCAATTAAGCACACAAACAAGGTACCACAATTTAATTAGTACAAGAAAAGGGAATATAGGAATTAAGAAAAGAACAAGAGTGGGACCCATTAACTTTGAGGAGAGAAGCTGAGTTGGTTGAATGAGCCGAGTAATAATAATAGAAAGGAAAGGGATGGGAAATAAAGAGAGAAGCGGGGACCGCACTCAACGCCTTTGCGGTGACGCCATCTGACAACATAAACCCATCCCAATTGTACGAACTAAGCTTCTCTCTTATCATTTCCTTCTTATCATTTTTTATGAATTTTTTAATCCCGAGTGTCCTTAAAACAGGTGGAAGGAATCAATAAAAAAAAAAGAATGCTAATAAGATTAATTAAAAATTAAAATAAATTTTTTTATAAATAAATGATATATTTAATATTTTAAAATTTTAATATTTAATTTTTTTAATAAAAAATATTTTTTATGAATTTCTTAATCAATATCTTTAAAACGTTTATTTACAAGATCTTTAAACAAATTTGAAAATATTGACTAATATTTTAAAGATATTAATTAAAAAATCAAACATAAAATAATTATATTAAAAAAATGATATATTTAACATAATAAAAATTGAAAAACTCTCATTTTCAATAAAAAAAATTATATATCGATTCCTTAATTAATACAGATAAATCATTGATTTGCATGACCTTAAAAAATTAAGTGAAAACTTTTTAATGTAATAAATATATCAATTTTTCATAAATTTTTTTTTTTAATTCATTAACAAATATTGTAATGGTTAGGCTTCTCGTGAATTTATTTTTATAAATAAAACCCCCAAAACCCACCCTTCACTGTTTCATTCCCAAACCTTGAAAACAAAACAAAACTACTTCTCTCCAACTACAACCTAACCAAATGGCGGACGAATTCTTAGAATCGGAAGTTGTCTTCTCCGATCACCACAATCCTCTTTGCACCGCCGACCAGCTGATGGTAGTGCCGCAGCAGCAGCAGCAGCAGAAGCAGAATTCGCGTCCGATCCATTGCGGCAAGAAGTCGATGAGTAATAAGAAGACGGTGGTGGCGAATTCGGTGCCGGTGAATATTCCGGAGAGGATGCTGCGTTGCTCGGAGGAGGCGGAGGATGAGGGAGAGGGGATGGTGCCGCCTCACGTGATGGTAGAGCGGAGGATCTCCGGCGGGAAAATGGCGTTCTCGGTTTGCACCGGGAACGGGAGGACGTTGAAGGGACGGGATTTGAGCCAGGTCCGGAATTCCATTCTCAGGATGACTGGTTTTCTGGAGGTTTGATTGGAAATGAAAGGGACACTTCATTTCTTGTTTGCTTGCTTGCTTGCTTTGGGAAATGTTAACTACCTTCCTTCTCATCTTGAGATCTTTTTTGGAGTCTCATCTCATTGATTAATGTAACAGGGAAACAAAGAACCAGAAAGATATTTATGAATATTAGAAATAAAAAGTGATGAATTAATTTATTAATGTTCATTTGCTTTAATTTATTACTCTATTGAATAGTGGGGATTGTACATTGCTGGACCAAGCCGCCAGCTAATTTGATTCATTCATTCATTCATTCATTTGATTGATTTGATTGCTTCTGCGAGGTTCAATTCAAAGATGCCAAGTATCACACAGCTCTACAACAACACAATGATAGATGGATCGATCGAGAGGGAGCTGGAGAGAGAATTGAAAGAGAAGGTTACCTAGTTTTAACTTACAAGTTTGAACCTATGGTTGTGTGTTAACATTGTTTGTTTCTGCTTCACCCTTTAGTTTTGTGTTTCCTCATTAAAATTAAATCTTTGAATAAATTCGAGTCGAGGTTTAGACAAAAGAAAAAAGGCATTATCCTTTAGTTTAATGAGTTTTATTATAATAATTTTTATCCTTTTGTATTATATTTTCTATCTTTGAATTTGGCTTCTCTAAAGTGAAAAAAAATCTTTAAATTGAGAAAGTAAGGATATATCTATCATTGATTTGATAAATTCATAGAGATTTTAACCTACTAAAAATGATCCAAGACTAGATATATTCTAACTTTCTCATTTTAGAGGAGTCAAATTCCTTATTTTTATTTATATCCGTATATAAATTTGATACGCATTCACTTTAGGAAGAAACTAAATTAATGCAAGTTTTAATTAGGGTGAGTTTGATTTGTAAAATAATAAAGGACTGGACAGCATAAAAGTATATGTTTTATGTTTGATTCAAAAAATGATCATAGAACAGGACAAAGTAAGGGACACGATAATAAAAAAACTCATATTCTTGTCCCTTATCAAATCATTGGACAAAAAATTATCTCAAGAATAAACTATTCAAAAGACAAAAATCTCTCTCTCAACGTAATGTATATGTATTTACGTTAGGTTAATATATATATCTAAAACTATATAATACAATATATTATTATATAACATAATATTATACATATATTATTATGTATAATAATATGTATATAACAATATATAAATGTTAACGATATATAACAATATATTATATAATATAAATAATATTTACTTAAATATCATTTATAATATATAATATTATATAATATTTAATACAAAATAATATAATTATATATATTGTTATATACATACTATATTATATAATATTATAATATAGTATGTATATAATAATATATATAATTATATTATTTCGTATTAAATATTATATAATATTATATATTATAAATGATATTTAAGTAAATTTTATATTGTTTTATTTATACTGTCTATTGTTCATCCAACGGTATATAAGATAAAGAGTTGTGTTATAACTCAAACATTTGTCTTATATTGTTCTCTTTGTCCTATAACTTAATGCGAATCAAATGCATCCTTAGAGTGAGATTAATTTGTAAATAAAATCTAGATATATAAATATTAACTTTTGTACATTGGTTAAGGAATTAAAGATAAGAATTTTATATTGAGAATTGATATATTCAATACATTAAAAAATTAAAAGTTATACTTTCCAATACACAATTTTTATGTTTTTTATTCCTTAACCAATTTCTTAAAACCCATAAAAGACTAAATAAAATAATTAAAATAGGTTTGCATGGAAATAAAACAAATAAGTTTTTATTGAAAATTATTTTTTTAATATATAAAAAATAATTTATTTAATTTTTTAATAAAAATTATCTAATATCATAACAACACAACCCCAATAAAAATTATAGGTTAGCTAGGCGGCCATTGAAACTTGAAAGGGAGACAAACCAAAACTGAATACGGGAAGACGGGTTTTAATTATGATTTGGTAGTGAGGAAAAGGATCGGGCATAAATAATTAATTGTCGCTTTTCTTTCCCCCTATGATGACAATACTAGAGTCTTAATAGAATAATAATGTAAGGACAAATCAGAAAGTTTGAGAACTGAATTTGGCACACCAAGTATAGCGTCAACAGTTTTGGTTGGCATCTTATGGGATGTCACATATCTGCAGAAGGCATCGTAATTTCAGGATCAAACTAGCCATATGTGGATGCAGCTTACTTCAATTTTAATTTATAAAACGTTTGCAATTTCACTGTAATAAAGTATTGGTATATAATGAGAATAGCGACTTCAAAAAATCCAGATACGGTATCATGCTGTCGAAATTCACCATTCTTTGTTTTTGTCTCTATGACACGTGTTCAGATATGCAAATTAATTTACAGAAGATGATGATAATAATAATAATAATAATAATAATAATAATTATTATTATTATTATTATTATTATTAACAATAACGATAAAAACTATTTACTTTTTAATTAGTCCCCAAATTGATCAATTTATTTTACAATATGATTTGTTGAGGAAAATGGCTACTCTTCCATTTAAAGTATAATGGAAAAAACTCTTTTAAAGTGATTTTTTTAATAAAGTGAATAAGTGAGAATATATATATATATATATATATATATATATATATATATATATATATTATTAAATTGCATTACAAATTTATAATATTAACTTATTAATAATTTAAGGTAAATACATCCTTACTTGCTCACTTTATACATAAATTGATTTGAGAGAAATTTTATCCTTTAATTTTATAAAAGGTTTTCCAGTATTGGCTATATGTGTTCCACCTTTATGATACTCAATTAATTATTAATAGTCATTAATTGATTACACTATTTTTTCTATTAAATTTAGAGTCTTGTTCATGCGTGTTCTAAATGCATCTCTAACAGCGCAACTCATTAAAGTTGCTCAACTCCTTTTTTGTGAATTCCATTATATTAATCGTCATTTTTTACTTTATATTATTTTAAGTAACACTTCACTCACTATAAGAAATCACTGATTTAGCGACCGAGTTATAAGCTACAGCTAAAACGTGGTTGCAGTTTGTCTAGTCGCTAAAGACTTAGCAACCGAAATTCCAATTCTGTCACTATTAGCGATAGCTAAAATCGGTCGCTATATAAATTAAGTTCGTCGCTGATAGTTAATTTGGTCACGTGATTATGGAGATCAAAGTTAGTGACATATAGGGCGATTGACAATTCGACGCTAATTAATTATGTGAAACTATCTTAGTGATCGAATTAGCGACCCCTTTATTGGTTGCTAAGATTTTCCTAAATTTTTTAAAAATAATAGTTTTTTAATCACTTTTAAATTAATTATTATTAACAACAAATAAACAATATTAGATATATATTTTTTCCTTTAGCAAAAAAAATTATTTTATACACACTATAAATTATAATTAACAAAAATAGGATAAACAGTGAAAGGAAAATAGTTAATAACAAAAAAATTATTAACAACAAATAAATTATAATTAACAAAAATAAAAAATATTAAATATACAAAAATTGTAATACAAAGCCAAACTATAAAACTGTTAATACATAGAGATGAGATAAACAGTGAAAGGAAAATAGTTTATACTCACTATTTTTTATATTATTTTTATATCGATTAATAGGATACATTTTTCATTTCATAAAAAAAAATTAAAAACATATATTTTTCTGTTGGTAATTGAATAAGGTCTTTTTTTATGCTAATTGAATAACCTGTTTATTATAACCATAAAATATATATTGTTTACAAGTGAAAAATGGTATAAAAATTATAAGTTTTTTCATGCAACTATAAAAATCATAAAAAAATAGGGAGAAACAATATTTTCTTTCAAGAGAAAAGCATGCGAAATATAAATTACATTTTGTGATGCTAAGGTTGACTCAGTATTTTTATCGTTAACCTGCAGTAGAAACTTGGTGGTTTTCTTTTAAATAAAAAACTATTTTATAAATAATTTAATATTTTACTATAAATAAAATATTTGCATATTATATATATATATAATAAATAATAATTAAAAAATATAATAAATATTTATAAATGTCACGTGACATTAAAAATAACTTTTTGTCCTAAGTAATAGTATTGATGTGACATCTCGTTAGTCATATCGACAATTAACGAAAAAAATCTAATGGCAAGGATTAGAGCCAACCTTTTTGAACTTGCAAACATGAATTCCTAAGAAAAAAAATTGGTGAAACCTTTGATACCTAAAGGGTAACTTTACCCATCATAGGTAGTCCGGTCAGATAGTGAGAATCATTTGACTTTGCTCATTAACATGACTCGTTTAATTGAGGTGACGCATTCTGGTTGGACATGGTAACTTTTATCCCAAATTATTAGAGGTACCAGAGAAGAAACCAAAAAAATTTAGGGATCAAAACCAAAACTCACCTTATTTGTAGGGACTAAAAGTTCATAATTTTAGGGTGTGTTGTAATGGCCCGGACTGTTTTCAGGATTGCCGACTGTCCCTACAAACTAACACAAATCTTTTCAGCGTACTTTGTCCTCACTCACACGCTTTTTGGGAAACTTCCCAGAAGGTCACACACATCCCATAATTACTCCAAATCAAGCACGTTTAACTATGAAGTTCTTATGTTCTGAACTCCCGAAAAGAAGATACATCTTGTTGGTATAGATAGTACCAATCAATTCTTATAAGCCTTCCTTCAACTGTACAGTCTCATACCTGCACAGCCTTAAGATCCCTCTCATTCCGATGTAAATTCGGTTCATTCATGTATCCTTTTACCTAGAAGTCTAGCATGAGCCGCTTCTTGTATGTGCCTCATGTACCAACAATCACTCTCCGCCCTCGTCAACCTTAGGCGTTACATGTGCTTATGTAGGAGTAAGTATTAACCAATTGAGTTAGCAAAAAAATATTTATGTTATGTTTGGATGTTGAGGTTTTAGGGGGGGGGGGAGGAGGAGAAAACTTATTCTTTCTGATGTATATGTTGGTCTATATTTGAGATTTTTTTTTTAAGAATGAAGGAATAAAATAAAAGATAACCATATAACCTTTTAATCATCCTTTTATCATTTTGATACATTTATAATTTCCTTAATTTAGTAATGAAAAATAAGTCTTCCTTTTCATTTTCCTCCAAAACCCTTGATCCAAACATATCCTTATGCATTGTTCGGATGAGGAAAGAATTTGAGAGGAAAGAGATTGAGTGAAAATATGGGAGAGAAGAGATAATGAGTAAAAAATGAGGTAGAATTTAGGTTGTTTGAATTAAAAGAAAGAAAAATCTATTTTTTTTTATAAAAATGTATTTATCTCTAATAATATATTTATATAATCCAAAATAAAAATGTAAGGTTATAATATTATCTAGATAAGTAAAATCCATTACCCTCTTTTTTTCTCTTGCACATTCTCGATGGAAAAGAAAATTTCGTGTGAGACCCACTGTTCATTGTTTTTTCTCTCTCTTATTTTTCACTCTCATCCAAACCAGTAAAAATGGAATATTTTACACATTTTCTCTTCGTGTACTTCTTTCCTCTTGTTTTCTAACAGACAAATAGAGGCTTACTGAATTGAGGAGGAAAGTTAACTCAAAATACGAACGTATCAAGGCATCCGGTACGTCTAGATACAATATCGACTTTTTTGGTTTGTTGCCCTTTTACTTCTAATTTCATTTTAACTTTTACCGATTCTAATTTATCAATTTCACTCTCAATTATGTTAAAATTATATAAAAATATGAAGGATATAATTGGAATGCACTAACGAGATAAAACGATTTAGTTAAAAAAAAAAAAACAATGTAAAATGTTTTTAGCATAAAAAAAATATTGATTTATTTATATTATCAACTAATCATGGAATATCATAATATTGAAAGTCTTTTAACTTTTGTAACAATTTCCTTAAAATACATCAAGTGATCTATGATTGGTAGTGAGTATAAAAATCCTTAGGCCGACGATATATCAAAAAAAAATTTTGACGTAAAATATCAAAATTAAACTCAAGTATATAATACTCATATATTTATTTTGGTAGTGCTACAATATATGAGTACTGGTTCATTAAAAAAAAACAATATAAAAAAAACAATATATGAGGATTGAGCGTGTATGAAATGAATATTTCAGTATTTCACATTTTCACTAGCTTAAAAATAACTCCACAAATTAAGGGATGGGGAAATTTGAGTGGAACAAAATTCTGCAATCCCAAAAAATGATGTTTCGATTTCTCCACCAATCAAAGACTGATAATATGCATGGGTGTTAATAAGCTATAATTTTATTTTAGAGGAATGCTAGCAGCACACTCTCTGACACTCTCTGTCTTTTGGTTTAAATTAGTGTGGGTCTCACTAATTCATGTGGGTCCCACTTGAATTTTATAGGATCCACATAAATTTCAACCAATAGAAAAGAGTGTATTGAAAAAAGAGTATTAAAGAGTGTATTATTAGTATTTCTCTTTATTTTATTGAGTGATAAATTATCATTGATATGCATCCGAAAAATTTGGGTAATTGACCAAACTGACTCACTTTTAAAACCTATTTACCAATATAACCTTGTTTTGAAACTATTTACCAAACTAACCCACTTTTTGCCAACCTGGCATTTTTTTTTATTTTTTTGACACCAAAGACACTACTTTGACTAGCATTTTTGAAAACGTTACTGTCAGCAGCGTTTTTACCAGATTGTGCCAGGTTCTTTGTAAAAAATTTTAAAAATTTTATGTTTAGCATCGACTTCAAAGCCGACTATAGAGGTGTCACCCGTCTGAAGCTGAAGATCTTCACCCGTTTGATATCTATCAGACGGGTTAAGAAATGTATCAGACGGATGAAGTTCTTCAGCTTCAGACGGATGACACCTCTAATGTCAGCCTAAACATAAAATTTTTAAATTTTTTTATAGCGAGCCAGATTTCTGATAAAAACGCTGCTAACAGTAACGTTTTTAGAAAACGCTAATCAAAATAACGTTTTTCAATGTCAGAAAAAAATAATAAAAAATATCACGTAACTAAAAATAGGTTAATTTAATAAATAATTTCAAAACAAAATCATATTAATAAATAATTTTTAAAAATAAATTAATTTGATCAATTACTCAAAAATTTTCATTCGTTTGAGTGAGCGTCTTAGACTCGATTTTTATTTTTTCAAAACCGCGCGTATCGATCATAATACGGATATGGCTTCCCCGGAACGTGTACGTACTTGTGTAAAAAAAACAACTGTCCCTCTGTTTCATGATTTTACTCATAATTAATCAACTACTACTACATACAACTAATAATCTGAGTACTATAAGTAAGTTTGGTCTTAACACGTCAAAAAATTTTACAATGTATTCCAGCCAATGAGAGATCATTTGTATAGATAGGAACAAACTTATTATATATCCTGCGTTAATTAGTTTCGTACAGCTCAAAAAAGTGAAACAAAAAAAATCTTCGTCTATAGAATTATTTAATGATTTAATTTATTTCTTGAAACATTCTTAACTCTTAAAATGTGAAGTTTGGTTGAATGCACCAAATAACTGGTTTGTGCATTAAGTTTAGGGGAATGTTAATCAATGTCTTCATAATATTGATTAAGGAATTAAATATAAAAAATTTGTATTGAAAGTGATATATTCAATAAATTAAAATTCAAAATCTACACTTTCCAATAAAAAAATTTTATTTTTAAATTTCTTAATCAATATTCTTAAGAAACTGGCTAATAATAGCCTTAAGTTTATATTAAAAAAAAATTAATTTGTGTTAATTATTACGAGTACTCCAAGCTGTTAGTGAGTCATGGCAAAGTACATACTTTTTATAGATTCTTGCCACATCATGCATGGTGGATAGGATGATCTGCAATTACTTTGAAATTGTATGAATTCACATGTCCTTAATTTGAATGTGTATTATAGGAAAATTTTAATTTTAAAATATGCTGTTTTATAGAATGAAAGGTGAGATGATTATAAAGTGCACACCCTGCAGTTATTTTTTAAAAGAAGAATGCTAACGAGTGTTCTTAGGATACTTTTTAATGAAGTAAGAAGAAAAAATTTTCATTGAAAATTGATGTATTTCATACTTAAAAAGATAATATATTTAATTTTATAATATAACATTACTTATATTGATTTTCTTAAAGAGTATCCTAAGTTACATGGGATTCAAATCCCATTATGGGGACTTTGTTAGTACTTCATCGTTAAATGTATCATTATGTCTAGACCTTATTCATGGGCCCATTTGCCAAGTTCAATTTATTGTTGTTATTAATATAAGTTATTTGCTTTTCATACAAGTGATTTGTTTTTCATATCTCATTATTTAATTTTTCTACCTTCTTACTCATATTTTTTTTGTATTAAATCTCATAAATACCATTCTAACCTTCACACCCCAAAACAAAAATTATCCCCTTCCCACACAATTAGTTCTCCTACCCCCTCAAACCCCATCACCCCACATTTCTTCCTTTTTTTCTCCCAGCTGCCTAAACCCCCCCCTCCCCCACCGCCTCCTTCTTTCTTTTCTTCTCCCATAATCTTAACCTTTTTAACTAATGCCTGCATTTCTAATAAAATTCCTTCTCAAGAATCTTTCAACAATTCAAAGATGATCATGATAACAATTAGAAACCCAAAGTATCTTCACAATGAGAGAATCATTCTCTCCAGGGATAAGGACTATGGACTGAGCTTTTTTCTGCTTTCATATATGATATCAGTTAGTGATCACTAAGCTCGTTCCGTGAATGATAGTTCGTTCGGTCCTTGCTTAGAATACTGTTCCTATATGGGCCGAGTATAACCCAACCTAGATCTAATGAGGACCACAACCCACTCGGAAACAAGCAGGATTGGGTGAGTCATTACCAGCGGCCCAAACCCAGCAGGGCCCCTTAATAAGCATCCTAAACCTAGCGGAAGGAATGTCCGGGGAATATTCCCCCACGGCTAGACCAATCCCGGGATACTCGGGATTGGAGACACTATCACATCCTATGCAGAGCCAAAATCGTCGGGATGAGGAGACAAACACGGCAGGACATGATATCACCCATAAAGGGCCTTTAATAGAGAGATTGTACGAAGGGCCTATAAATAGAGTGACCCTGTGTTGTTGTAAGACACATTGAGAATATAGTCCGGTAACACATATCCGAGTAAGGTGTTTCAACTCTTGCTCGGAATCTAGATTGTAAGAGAATAGTTGGCTCCCACCGTGGGGCCCGGTAAAACTTTTCCTTCGCCTCGTTCATGGTTCGAACACGAAGCACCAACATACCGGGCCAACTAGAAAGTCATCAAGTGCCTCCTATGGATCACCAAATTGATCCGGCAGCCTTCCAGCACCTAATGACGACGGTCGAAAGGCTGAATCAGGAAAACGAGCACATGAAGCAGGAGATGGAGGCACTCAAAAACAAGGAGCATCAGGCCGACCAATCGGACGCTCATACCAGACAACGCAGCAGATCACCACGAAGGGAGGGTGGGAAAACTACCCATAGTGGACATCCATTCACTGAAGACATCGTTAACTCCCCTTTTCCTGAAAGCTTCAAGGGTTTAACCATAACCTATGATGGGAGCACTGATCCCGAGGAATACCTCTTATCTTTAACACACAAATGTTTTTCCCAACTACTTTTAGGGGACCCGTGATGGTATGGTTTTCACGTTTGCCCTTAAATTCAATTTCAAATTTCGTAGACTTTGCTTCCAAATTTTTCATTTAATTCTCTACAATTCGGGTCCATCAAAAGACCTCGGCAAGTTTGGTTAATTTTAGACAGGGTCAGAGCGAAACTTTACGGCAATTTATGGCTAGATTCGCTCAGGAGACTCTAATGATCGGCGACCTCAGCCCTGCTGTAGCTCTGCACGCCATTCTGACCGGGCTAAAAGAAGGTCCTTTTGCTGATTCACTGGCCAGAAAGCCTCCCGCTGACATAGATGAGCTTCGAGGAAGAGCGACTGACTATATGACCATGGAGGAAGTCGCCCTCGCCAGAAAAAACATTTTTCCAGCATCGGAGGACAATTCCCGACGACGAGAAGAAGGTGGACGACAGAGGCGTGACTCCGAGAGGCATGATCCGAAGTGGTACAAAGGTGAGAAGCAACCAAAATTCGACAGTTATGCCCCTCTCAACACAAGCAGGGCAGAAATCCTGAAAGAGGTCTTCCGGGTAGATCTCATTCAATTACCACCTCCAGGATCGACTCCAAAAGGAGCCGACAGAGACAAACACTATGAGTATCACAGGAACTTCGGCCACTCTACTGAAGATTGTCGCAATTTGAAGGACGCTATTGAAAGACTGATAAGAAGAAGACATCTCCAACAATTTACGAGAAATGATGGAAGAAGGGGAGAGGACAGGGAGAAGATAGAGATGAACCTTCAAGATGCAGTGCCTCCTCCCAAACAACCTAAAGAGGAGGAAAATAAGCGGATCGACTCACAAAGTTCCCGTCCTGATGGTTAAACACGTACCAGGGGAGTAATCAACACAATCGCTGGTGGTTTCGCAGGTGGGGGTGAAACAAGCTCTGCCAGAAAGCGACATTTGAGAGCCATACACACGGTACATGCCATCGCAGCTGTACCACACAACACAAGACCCTTCATAACTTTCTCAGCTGACCACCTAAGGGGTATAACACCAAACCAGGATGACCCGGTAGTAATAACGGTGGAGTTAGCAAACTACACTGTCAGAAGGATCCTCATCGACCAGGGCAGCTCCGCCGATATTTTATACTGGACCACATTCAAGAAGCTTGGGCTCACACCTGACATGCTCAAACCACACCAGGGTGTTCTAGTTGGATTCTCTGGTGAACACGTTCAGGTAAAGGTTATGTTGAATTATTAACAACTTTTGGTGAACAATATTTATGTCGTACCATTCCTATTAAATTTCTGGTAATTGATGCTAACACCTCATACAATATCTTGATTGGTCGGATTGCTCTAAATGCGTTGGGCACGGTGGTATCCACACCGCACCTAGCAATGAAATTTTCGACACTTTCAGGCGAGGTGGTGACAGTAAGGGCCAATCAGAAATTGGCAAGACAGTGTTATGTAGACAGCCTAAAATTAAAAAAACCAATATCCGAGGAGGATGTGACACTCGGATCTTCCAACACGGTGAATTTAGTCGACTTAGATCCCAGGGAGGACACTTTCGATAAACATCCACAGCCTGTCGACCCCCTGGTGAAGGTACAACTTGGTGACACACCATAGAAACATACCCTGGTAGGAGCGAACATCCCGAGGAAAATACAGGATCAAATAAAGCAGTTGCTGAAAGAAAGCGCAGACCTTTTTGCGTGGACGGCAGGTGATATGCCGGGTATCGATCCAGAGGTCATCTGTCATCGGTTGGCGGTATGTCCGGAGGCCAGACCAGTGGCTCAGAGAAAAAGAAGAATGGGAGGTGACAAAAGAGAAGCAGTGATCGAGGAAACCCAGAAACTAGTCGAGGCAGGTTTTATCAGGGACATCGAGTACACGACCTGGTTAGCAAACGTGGTTATGGTCAGAAAGCCCAGTGGGAGATGGAGAATGTGCACCGACTATACCGACCTCAATAAAGCATGTCCGAAGGATTCATACCCTTTACCGAGTATTGATCGGCTGGTAGATGGAGCATCCGACCATGGAGTGCTAAGTTTTTTAGATGCCTACTCAGGATATAACCAAATCCGAATGCACCCGTCAGATGAAGAAAAAACTGCCTTCATGTCGGACAAAGCCAATTTCTGTTACCGAGTGATGCCTTTCGGCCGGAAGAATACTGAGGCCACCTATCAACGTCTCATGGACAAAGTGTTTGCAGCGCAAATTGGAAGAAACATCGAAGTGTATGTGGACGACATGGTAGTCAAATCATCAGCCGAGGAAGTTCACATTGACGACCTTCGAGAAATACTCGGTCAGGTACGTAAGTATAATATGAGGTTAAATCCTGAGAAATGTGTCTTTGGTGTCCGAGGGGGAAAGTTCCTAGGCTTCATGTTGACGAACAGGGGAATAGAGGCAAACCCGGATAAATGTCGGGCAATACTAGACATGCCTAGTCCGAAAACAATTAAAGAGGTTCAAAGACTGTCCGGGCGAGTGGCCGCTTTGCAAAGGTTCCTACCTAGATCTGCAGACAGGGATTATCCATTCTTTAACACACTGAAGAAACCAGCAAATTTCAAGTGGACAAATGAATGCGAAGATGCTTTTCAGAAAATGAAGCATTTTCTGTTCGGCTCCCCCTATCCTAACAAAGCCCGGTCTTGGTAAGCCTTTACTTTTGTATTTATCTATAACTGACGTGTCCATCAGTGCAGTCCTCATACAGGAAGAAGACAAGCAGCAAAAGCCAGTTTACTACATCAGTCGAGTACTGCAGGGGGCTGAAACACGATACCAGCTTGTGGAAAAACTTGTGTTAGCTTTGATAACGGCAGCTCGCCGATTGAGACCGTATTTTCAGGCACACCAGATCGTGGTCAAGACCAATCACCCGGTTCGGCAAATCTTGCAAAAACCAGAAATAGCGGGCAGGATGATGGCATGGGCAGTTGAACTCTCGGAATTCGGCATCAGATATGAAGTTAGAGGGCCCATAAAAGCCCAATGTGTGGCAGACTTCGTCGCCGAGTTGACCCCTGCTCTCGAAGCCGAACACGCTCCTGTTTGGAGTCTATACGTGGATGGCTCCTCAAATGCAAAAGGAAGCGGGGTTGGCATAATTTTACAAGAACAATCGGAAATAACTTTGGAGCAAGCTTTAAAATTCAATTTCCCAACAAGTAATAATCAAGCCGAGTACGAGGCTTTAATCGCCGGCATCAGTTTAGCGATAGAAGTCGGCGCAAAACAGCTCCGGGTGTGCAGCGATTCCCAGTTGGTTACAACCCAAGTAAAGGGAGATTTCCAGGCCAAGGACCCTCAGATGGCCAGGTACATGAATAAGGTAAAAGGTTTAATTGCTATTTTTGATGAATTTACAATTGAACATATCAGGCGGGAAGAGAATGTCTGGGCAGATTTGTTGTCCAAGCTAGCAAGTACCAAAAAAAACAGGGCAAAACCGTTCGGTCCTCCAGGAAACTTTGCATGCACCAAGCGTTGAGCAGGAAGACGCTCCGACTTGTTCACTCGTCTTGACTAGTTCCATCCTCGGAACAACTTGGATGGTGCCAATATGGAAATACCTGACAAATGAAGAGTTACCAGAAGATCCCTCAGAGGCCAAGAAACTAAAGAGACAAGCCACCTTCTACATCATTGATAACGGACAGTTATACCGGCGGGGGTTCTCGACCCCTATGTTAAAATGCCTACGGGAAGATCAATCCGAATACGTAATGCAGGAGTTTCATGAAGGTATCTGCGGAATGCACATGGGTGGGCAGACATTGGCAATAAAAATCCTGAAAGCTGGGTACTACTGGCCCACGCTGAAAGCTGACTGCGCAAGGAGGGTCCAGAGATGCGATAGTTGCCAACGTTTCTCTCCCGTTCAACACAACCCTCCCGAGGAATTACATAACATCACATCCCCATGGCCATTCAATACCTGGGGTATGGACATTCTCGGTCCTCTACCAATAGCAAAGGGTCAGGTAAAATTTCTCTTTGTTAGCATTGATTATTTCACAAAGTGGATTGAGGCAGAACCACTAGCCACAATTTCCACAAAGCACATTGTGAAATTTACTTGGAAAAACTTAGTTTGTAGACATGGAGTTCCACACACAATAATAACTGATAATGGCACACAGTTTACTGATAAAAAGTTTCAGGAATTTTGCAAGCAGTTAGGAATTTAACACAGGTTCACATCGGTAGAACACCCTCAAACGACCGGACCGGCTGAAGCAGCTAACAAGATTCTCCTGAATGAATTCCGTAGAAGAGTAACTGTTGCTGGGGGACTATGGGTGGAAGAACTTCCTAGCATCTTATGGGCCTACCATGTAACGCCACACTCAGCAACAAAGGAATCCCCTTTCCGCCTAACCTACGGCGCAGATGCAATGATCCCTATTGAAGTCGGAGAATCTACCTGGCGTCGTGTTCATTTCGTAGCTGATAAGGACGATGAAGCACGTCGAGCCGAGCTTGATACCTTGGAGGAGATCAGGCAGATGGCACATATCAGAAACGCTGCCGCATAGGCTAAGGCAGCTCGCAAATACAACTCCAGACTCAAACCGAGGAAGTTAAAGTGCGGCGACCTAGTGTTAAGATTGTGCCAAGGACCGAGAAAGAAGATTGAGGACGGAAAGTTCGCAGCAAGATGGGAAGGACCTTTTCGGATCAAGGAAGAGCTTGGAAAAGGAGCATATAAGCTAGAAAGCTTAGAACGCAAGGAGATTCCGAGGACTTGGAAATCCACACACCTGAAATTCTATTACAACTGATGTATTCGGACGGTGTACTCTTTTTCCTTGATGGTTTTTTCCCCCCTTGGGGGTTTTGGCCAATAAGGTTTTAACGAGGCACGTCCAAGAATAATAAATAAAGTCTTATTACAAGGATATGATTTTTCCAAGTTTGATATATTTAATAATTTAAACGTATGCCGAAGCCCGCGTACAAGTAAATAACTTGAAACCGAGATGAAAGAAAATCCAAGAAATACTCGGACAATAAGACTTTCAAATAAATAATTTGAAGGTATAACTAAGCCTGCGTACAAGTAAATAACTTGAAACCGAGATGAAAGAAAATCCGAGAAATACTCGGACCATACGACTTTCAAATAAATAATTTGAAGGTATGCCTAAGCCTGCGTACAAGTAAATAACTTGAAACCGGGATGAAAGAAAATCCAAGAAATACTCGGACCATACAACTTTCAAATAAATAATTTGAAGGTATGCCTAAGCCTGCGTACAAGTAAATAACTTGAAACTAGAATGAAAGAAAATTTTAGAAATACTCGAACCGTAAGACTTTCAAATAAATAATTTGAAGGTATGCCTAAGCCTGCGTACAAGTAAATAACTTGAAACCGGGATGAAAGAAAATCCGATAAATACTCGGACCGTAAGACTTTCAAATATATAATTTGAACGTATGCCTAAGCCTTCGTACAAGTAAATAACTTGAAACCGCCGGGATCAAACAAATTCCGATAAATACTCGGCCAATACAACTTTCTATTTAATTAGGGCCAAAACCGACCCTGGTGAAACAGTATCCGAAAAACACTTTGGCTAGATGCGAGATACACAAGGGGGTACAAAATACACAAAGGCCATAGTACGAAGTTACTTAGAGTGCAACAAGGCACGTCAAAAAAAAAAAATTACAATCCTTCGACTACCCCGGTGCCACCGTCTGGATTGACACCATCGGTATGTTCATCACCATGTGCCTCCTCGACATCTCTCTTTACCTCCTCCTCATCATCGTCAGGAAGGTCCACCAACTCGCCGTCTCGGACTTCCTTCAACAATCCCGTTTTGCTGAAGTCATAATCCGGTGTAAGGCACGCAACTTGCTTCATGGCTTGATTGAAGCCATCCGCGTAATGTTTCACCATGGCCATCTTCAATTCTTCAATCTCCTTCAACAATTGGCCTTCTTTATCTCGAGCAATTTTCTTGGCATATTCCGCTTTTTCCTCAGCAGCTTTCACCTCGGCCGTCAAATTCCGGACTAGGTGATTAAGTTTGGCTTCCTCCTCAATGGCCTGCTCCAGCTGACTTCAAGCCTTTGACAAATCCAGTTCCAACTGATCTACAGCATTAACTCGATTTAAGTCGGCGACAATTTTGCTGTTTAAGCGACCAACTTCCGCCTCGAGCTCTGCTTTCTTCTTAGCAGCAGCTACCATCTCCATCTCCATATATCGGCCTATAGCAGCCATCCTCAACCCATAGGCTTGCATAGTACGGCCAGACTGTTGCCCACCAAGCTTGTGATACAGCCGAAGATCGGCATTGTGTAGCAAATGGCTGTCAACAATAATCTCCGGTTGGAATGTATGGTTCCAGAGGGAATGCACCTCCGGGAGAACAACTGGATTACCAGACAAAAGGGCAGACAGAGTATCCTCGGTACCAACCGTTGCAGGGGGAACCTCACCCACCACCTTTTGCTTCTTTTTCGTGGTATCAGCGGCGGTGGAACTCGCTTTTCTCCTCTGCCTCCTCACCAGTTTCGATTCAACATCTTTCTTGGCTAAGTCCCCAGCCGCAATCGACGAAGCTTCCCCGGGTGCCGCTGAGCTTTGACCCTGTTGGTTCAAAGCCAAGAATTTCTCGAAGTCTTTCTTGTTCAATCTCGGGGCCATAGTCTCTGCACACAAGAAAACCCGAGAGTCAAACGACAAAAAAAAAACAAAAAAAGAATATATATATATATATATATATATATATATATATATATATATATATATATATATATATATATATATATGAATCTCTCACCCATTAGGGCGGCAAGTCTGACCAAGTTATCTTCTACTGTTATTAATCCCCGGCTACGCAACAAAGGGAACTTTTCAAGATAATCTACTTCCTTTTTCTCGAGGGGGTGAGAGAACGATACTCGTACCCCGAAATATAGTTCGGATTCGAAGTCCAATATAATGAAAATTTGGGTTGACCTCTCTTGTCGAGAAAAAAGAAGCATGGTTGGCCCGAGACTGTACTTTGAAAAAACTCTCTTTGAAACCCTTACAAGAAGAACTAAAAATATCCAATATACCCCGACGAGGAATACTGCTAAGAGAAAGCCAACCCACCTTGCCCCTTGACCTTACTTCAAAAAAGGAAAATAGCTTACCAACTGTCGGGCGAAAACCTAGAAAGGAACATAGAACCTCAAAAGATTTTACAAAGGTCCAACTTTTGGGTGTAACTGGCTAGGGGCCACATTCAAGCATCGAAGAATCGAGCATTGGAAGTCCGAAAAAGGACGATGGATTTTTACCTCGGAAAAAAGGTAGTAATACATGAAGAAGAAATCATGCTGAAGATGAGAGCCAGACATACATATTCGGTCATCCTTGTCGCAAGGAGAAATGACGATACCACTGGCTTCCCTCGAGTCAGAAATCTCGTTTTGGATTTTTTCCAATGACCTGACGATTTGAAACTTAGAAACCCAGGTACGAGCACTAGGGTCAACCCAATCATAAGACCCCACAAACACAGGTTGACAAGGAACTGGGGAAGGAGTTCTAGAGAAAAAGCTAGGACTGTTTGTTTTGTCTATGGAGGGGGCAGCTCGCAACATCTCTGAAGAACTAGAGGAAGGTGATATTGGAGAACTAGATGTCATGAGATGAACTATATGAAAAGAGGAGGGAATCCAGGAACCCAAAAAAACAAATGTGCAGGATACAGAGGTTCAGAGAAAATTTGGGCGTACCTGAGAAAATGGAAAGCTTGAAAGCCTCGAGCGGGAAGATGAAGAGGAAACTAGCGCAGGAACTGTGTTTTCAAATGAGGGAAGATGAAAAGGAAACTGTTGAGAGAACTGAAGAATAAGAGCCAATTCGAAAAAGGAAACCCAAACAACAAATTAAAAAGAAAAACGTTTCTGATCCAACGGCACATAATTCTTAGATCTAACGGATCAAGAAGAAGGACAGACGAAGGGCCAGGCGGTGCGACAGTTGGAGAACCAGGAGTCAGCGAGTGAAGAGACGCGCTCTGAAGTATCCACGCGGCCCTAGGCATGGACGCTGGAACCCCTATGAGGCGTAATAAGGTCACCTCAAGACAGCCACAAGAAAAGACGTAGTAGGTGACAGATATCTCTGACACGAATGACAAGACCTACACCACAAGACACGGGACATCCCAAGATACCCCGGGTAGGGGACTTCGTCGAAATCCCGGGAACATAACAGTATATACTCGACCAAACTTCGAATCCTTGGGCAAAAATTATGAATCCTTCTCGCTGCAAGCAACTCGAGACCTGGGGGACTTCTGTTCCTATATGGGCCGAGTATAACCGAACCTAAATCTAATGAGGACCACAACCCACTCGGAAACAAGCAGGATTGGGTGAGTCATTACCAGCGGCCCAAATCCAGCAGGGCCCCTTAATAAGCATCCTAAACCTAGCGGAAGGAATGTCCGGGGGAATATTCCCCCACGGCTAGACCAATCCCGGGATACTAGGGATTGGAGACACTATCACATCCTATGCGGAGCCAAAATCGCTGGGACGAGGAGACAAACACGGCAGGACATGATATCACCCATAAAGGGCCTTTAATAGAGAGATTGTACGAAAGGCCTATAAATAGAGTGACCCTATGTTGTTGTAAGACACATTGAGAATATAGTCCAGTAACACATATCCGAGTAAGGTGTTTCAACTCTAGCTCGGAATCTAGATTGTAAGAGAACAAATACCATGGCATGTGAGAGTGATAACTTGAAAATGAGGCATCTAGAGTAATTGGGTCTAGGACTATCTCAACAAGGAATATAATATAGAGAGGAATCTTGTCACCACTTATTTGGCCGCTCTTAAATATGTTGTATGTTCTCGAAAAAAAAGGAAGAAGGAGGGGGTGGAGAAGGTTTTGCGGGGAAGAAGAAAAGAAAGGAGAGGGTGGGGAGAGGTTTCCGCAGCTGGGAGATGAAAAGAAATAAATTGGGGGTGATGGGATTTGAGGGGGTAGGATGAGTATTATGAGGGGAAGGGAGAGGGTTTTTGTTAGAGGGAAGGGTATTTTTGGGATTTAATGCAAAAAAAAGAAATGAAAAAGGGAGGTAGGAAAACTAAATAATGGGATATGAAAAGCAAGCGCCTTAATACAATAATACTACAAGATTACAGAAAAAATGTATACTCTATATATGGATACGATTTACACGGACAGGTATGCCCATATTCTACCCTACTACCCTATAAATGAGAATTGTCAAAATCCACATTTGATTATAAGTTAGGGCAATGCTTAAACTAACAGAAAGTCTCTGTGTTTGTAAACGTTTATGTTTATATGAATATAAAATAAAATATGTTTTAGGCGCATATACACTCTTTCACAACCTGTTTTCCCTTAAATTGTCATCAACTATACTAGGGCACATATACATCTAAGAGATTAGATCTATGTAACAACTATATTGGTCTTGTTTTGATTCAATATACTAATTACATAAGGTCTTTTCTTTTAGTTTTATTCTTTTTGTATATGGGTTAGAGTATCCCTTGTAATCTTTATTTATATATTTCTTTGATTATAAAAAAAATTAAAAATTTTAAGGATGAAATTTCGTACTACAAAATTTTATAATTTGTATAGTTAAGATATTAAAATATTTAGGACCTCACATGCATGTTATAATTGAGGGGTCTTGGCATCTCTCATAACCATGCATGTGACTCCAACTTTAGGCAAAACCCCAATTTGGCAAAATATTAAAGAATATATATTAAGCATGCTTTATTGAATACATCTAAGACGTTTTTTATCAAATCATATCATACAATTGTGATGACAATGCCTAGCAAGTACTCCTACTCAACTTATATATAAAGAAAAAGTAACTAAATTTTTTGGACTCAAATATAAGAAAAAGTCAATCAAATCAACCATATTTAATGCTAGTATTCCAAAAATACCTTTTGGTTAATTATTTTTTTTATTTTTTCAAGAGCATTATACACTCACAAGACACAACTTCCAAGAACATTATACACTCCTAAGAAAGGATAGTTTAGTAACTATAATTATTTTTTACATAAATCAAGACAATTAACTAATATAACAAACTTTCTTAATACATATGAAGTTAATTTTTTTTGTTTATATATAGGTCCGGAGAGAATAATAAACTGGGACATCCATGGACATGTTGAACCAATTGGCATCCCTGTCCCAAGGCAAGAAGAACCCCCCCCCCCCCTTTTTTTATGGCAAGAAATTCAGCCTTCAATTAACTAAGTTTTTTAAAAAGTACTCCCTTCAATCAGTATTAAAAGTAAAAATTTAATGAAATACATATATTAAGAAAGTTGGTTAATTTCATCTAATGTTATTAAAAAATTAGTTCTATTATCTAAAATATCCTTCATAAAGGGACATGAGGACTTTAGGCTTAGAATAAAATAAATTATTGGAAAACAAAATTGGTAATAAATGAAAAGTGTATTTTAGGAATAATATCATTAAATAGGAGAGAAGTGATTATCTTTTTCTTATATATTTGACCAAAAATTTTGAATTTTTTTTTACTTATAATATTGATCAGTTGGAGTATGCAACTAATGGAAGTTGCCATGTCATTTTGTAATTTAAGAAGATACGTCAATTTTATTAATTATATAATATAGATCTTAATGATATTATAATTTTTAGTCAGTAAATACTAATTCGATAATGTTTATAATTAAAATAATTAATTTAAAAATTATTTAAATAGAAAGACCAATTTAAAAACATAAGTAGACTATAAGATCTACAATTATATTTATGGTGAATTTTATGATATTTCAAGTATAACTTTATTTTGTTTAGGTGATCCAATCAGATGGTGATAATTATTTGACTTGATCCATTAATATGACTCATTTAATTGAGATGACACATTCTAATTGAACATGATAATTTTTATCCCAAAATTAGTGGAGAGATCGAAAAAAAGTACATATATTTAATCCTTTTATAATTTTAATTAATGTCGTCCTCTTATTATTAGAGAAATAATTTTTGGATATTAAAATGGGATAATAATATAATGTTTTTTTATTTTTTTTTATTTTTTTGAATTATATATATATATATATATATATATATATATATATATATATAAAAATAAAAAATAAATAAGAAATAAAAATAGATATACAAGTCATACCATTTTCAAAACTGGATGTTAATAACACAAGTGTTATTATTATTGTGGCGGCAACCAATCAATATTGATAAGAACGGGAGAATTTCTGAGAAGGGAAAGCGTGGTGGGATCCCCAAATCCAAGCTAGTTCGATGACAGCGAGGCCACATGTAATGAACGAGGAAACGGCCATGATGTCAGTGACACGTGTATGGCATGATTAACCTGTCCTCAAAGACCATATCAACCAAAATGACGTGGAGTACATCACAGCCTGTTAAAAAGAAAAGATTAAGTAGGATAGTTTAATTTTTATATAACGTGAGTACAAAGTTTTTACATTGTAAATTAATTAATACTTATATAGTATTATATGTAAAAATTTTATGATAATTATTAATACATTATGATTTAAATTAATTTAAATTTTAATTATATATTTTCGTTCACGTTAATATATATCTACATAATTTTATTATTTAATTATATCTAATTCTATTTTATGTTTACTTATTTCTATTCTAAGTATGCAACATATACGACAAACATGCATGAAATACATATATTACTTAAGTAGCTTTTTTCGAAAGAAAGTATTGCTGTTGTTGAGTACTTCCATGAGATGCGCTCGGCTGTATTAAATTATTACAATATCTTCTGGATAGTTTGGAGGGTTGTGACCTGTGATTGTAAAGTGTCTCATACTCTTATTGCCATTCCAAGCAAGGAATTTCAATGGCCTAACTTCAGCATATATTTAAATATCTTAATTATATTTAGATTGAAAAGAAAATTAAGATGATGAATCAAATAGGCACTTAATAATAGTTATAATTTAAACATGTATGTTGGGTTGCAATATGATGGATATAGTTTTGTAGCTGGTTTAATTAATTAATTATGACTTTGAGGAGGTTATTCCTTGTTGTTCATTATATTAAGAGATCAAGTGCTATGGCATTTGGTCCCAATATCAAACTGAAAACTAAAATAACCATTATAATCAAATCCAATTGAAGTTAAGCTAAAATCTGAAAACCGCTTTATTGAATTGAAAGGTTTGCGGTAAAAGTAAAAGTCATTCACTATAAAATATTAGAGGTGTGGCCTCTATGTGCCATGACCACTCCCACTTTTTTTTTACCTTTATATTATGACCATTTTCATGTTTAATTTTGTATATTTATTTATTGTAATTTTAAAAGTATTTTTGTAGTATCCACTTTTTTTATATTTATCCGTATAAAAAGTCATCTTTTGTCCATTTTTTTTATAACATTCTCGTTCAGTAATTATTTACTGGACAAAATTATATACAATTTTTTGACTGCATGTTGCATTATTTTTCAATTAAAATATAAAATATGTAACAATTATAATCAATGTTATGTTTTCATTAATGAATTACTACACATTTTATGTTTTTATTACATAATAACACATTAGCACTACAAGCGTCGGAAAAATTGTATTTAAGTTGTCTTTGGTTGTTTTCTTTATACCTTGCTAGAAAAAAATTGAATTGCACTTTTGTGCTTCCAGTATTTTCAACTTAGAGTACTTTACTAAAATAATTCTTTATTTCATTAAAGTATTTGACTTTTTCTTTATAAGTGATAGTCTCTTTTAGCTTTCACCCCTTAAATTAAACCTCTGGCTTATATATATATATATATATAGTTGAATCTTGAACCACTCTTTTTTTCGATTCTTCGATTGGACTGATTTTTAAAACATTTCTTTGAAGTGAGGGAAAAATGAAATGATACTATAACACTACGCTATTATAGTTCCTAATTTAGAAATAGTGTTAAATATGTTTTTAGTCCCTAGAAAATGAACAGATTTTTGGTTTTGGTCCTTATAAATTTTTTTTTTTGGTTTTAAACCCTCTAAAATATGAAATTATTAATTTTGGTCCCTATAAAATGAGTACATTTTCCTTTTGATCCCTATAAATTATTTTTCTTTGATTTTCATCCCTCTAAATTTTAATATGACTGTTTTTAGTCCCTACCATTCATTTTAGGGTAGATAAATATAATTCATTTTAGGGTTCAAGAAATTTTTTAAGGGAATCATATGCTAACATGACACAACAGAGGTTATTGGGTGTCATTTGGGATGATCATATGACATTCTGTTAGACATATAAGTAGTTAATGGATGTCAAATGACAGTAAGGACCAAAAATAATGATTTTAAATTTTAGAGGGACAAAAACCAAAGAAAAAATTTTACAGGGACCAAAATCAAAATTCGCTCGTTTTATGGGGATCAAAAACATATTTAACCCCTAGAAATATCTTGGTTGGGAGACTTGAGCCGACCACAACAAGCTTAGAATCCTAATTGTTGATTTTTACCCTACCTGCGTACTATCACATGATACATATTAGTAAGAGTGTTCATTGGTTCGGATCGATCCGATAAATCCGAAGATCCAAACCGAACCAAACCAATCCCTATAATAATTGGTTCAATTATCGGTTTCAGGAATTTTAGATCCGAACCAATCCGATTACTATATATATATATATATATATATATATATATATATATATATATATATATATATTTTTACCATGTTTTAATATTACCTATTTTTTGTCAAAAAAAATATTACGTATTTTAATATTTACATTTCTAATATTTTTTTATACTTTTACATTTATATGTCCATTTTTATTTTTTATTTTTAATATTTTTTATAATATTTAACATTTTAATATTTTTCGAGTTTGACCCGAACCAAACCAAACCAATTAGTTTTTGAACGGATTAATTTGATTCAGATTTCTCGAAAAAAAATGCAAATCCGAACCGAATTAAACCAATTGATTTTGATTGGTTTGGATTTTTTCCAAACAAATTTGAACCAAATCGACCCGTCATCCCTATGTATAAGCACATACTATTTTTTAGTAAAAATTTAAAAGAACCCCATTAACATTTAGTGCAACTACTTCCCTTTTCATGGCTTCATTGGTACTAACTACTAATAATACATATGTGGTCCCCATACACAAGTACATGTATATTGATATTTAAATTAACTGGTATTTACAGTAGGATCAAAAGGTCCTCATTTATCTTTTTTTTTTTTTTGTGAAACCTCATTTATCTGTTTTATATAGCTGATAATATTATTTAACTATTCTATTTTTAATTTAATTTTAATGCATTTTTAATACCATAATTCTTTACACTAACATTTTAATCATATATTTTCTTCTGATGTTTAAAATGGGCTAAAAGCATCCAAACAACACAAACTTACAAAGATAAAACATCTCAGGGGTAATACAACCCCAATAGAATCATTAAAGAGCAAACTAGCTAAAACACCCGGGGGTAGCAAAAAATGAAATCCTAAGCTTTGAGATAAACTCCAATTTACTAGTCAATCAGTACAAGAATTGTCCTCCCTATGGGTGTGGGAAAAACGAATAGATCACTCCTTCTTTTGCTAATCATATATTTTAGATCATTAAAAAATGTATTATAGCAATCATTACATAACGTTTTGATGTGTAGATGATATTTTGCAAGCATACCTATTTGGTTCTTCATTTTTGAACCATCGTTTTTTTTTTGCATATATATACCTTAAGGATATGACTCTTCTAAAATGAGAAAGTAAGAATACATCCGTCCTTGATTTGATAAATGCATAGAGATCTTAACCAACTAAAAATAATCTAAAGGTGATATATCTTTACTTTCTCACTTTAGAGGAGCCAAATTCATTACTTACGATAGGGCTCATCTAAAGTGAAAAAGTCTCTAAAGTGAACACATGAGAGTACATCCACCTTTGATTTGATAAATTCATAACATCTTAACCACAAAAAATAATCTAAGATATATATACCCTTACTTTATCAATTTAGAGGAATCAAATTCATTACTTAGGATTGATGTTATATGTATATAACAAAAGATTTATGTTATATGTAGTAGCTGAATGTTTTGAAACCAAAATAAGTTAAATTATTATACATTGTCAATCAAACTTTTTATACTAATAATCAATCATAAATCAAGATACGTGTTATCAGGAGTAAAATTTGATTCTTATTGATTAACCAATGAGGCACATAGTGCTTATATACAAGTGTTAGTGAATTACATTTCATTAACTACCATAACAGAAAACCTAATTAACTAACTAATCGATTTTGTATCTAACAGTACGTGTGATTTTTAAAGTAATTATTTTTTTGGAAGGTAGACGAAAGACTTTTAAGGTAGTTATGGTAAGAGTAAAACATTTTTACTAATGTGAAAATTTATGATTGGTTGACAATGTAATAATTTGTTACATTGACAATGTATATCAATTAAATAAAAGGCTTAATTGCACTTTTGGTCTCCTAGGTATCACGATTGTGCAATTTTGGTCCCCCGAATTTTAATTGCGCCAATTGGGTCCTCCAAGTATCACGATTGTGCAATTTTGGTCCCCCAAGTTTCAATTGGGCCAATTGAGTCCCCCACGTATCATGATTGTGCAATTTTGGTCCCCCAATTATCACGATTATGCAATTTTTAGCGTCAGTAGCCTACATAGGACACGTGAGACTGATTTGACATTTAGTTAAGTTAACTTGACAGTTTACGGGACATTCTTATAAGACATCATTGACATCTCACACAATTTAATTATCAAATGCACATCATTAAGTGTCACATAAGAATAACATGTAAGTTGTAAACTAGTCTCATTAAGTGCCAAATCAGTCGCACATGTGCTTCGTAGGCTATTGATGTTAAAAGTTGCACAATATTGATACTTGGAGGACCAAAATTGCAAATCGTGATACTTGGTGGATCAAAATTGCACAATCATGATACGTGTGGGACCCAATTGGCGCAATTGAAACTTAGGGGACCAAAATTGAACAATCGTGATATTTGGAGGACCCAATTGGCGCAATTAAAATTCGGGGGACCAAAATTGCACAATCGTGATATCTGAGGGACCAAAAGTGTAATTAAGCCTAAATAAAAAAGGTTACTAAATGATATAGCATTAGCTGTGATTCTAAGTAGCAGATACATGGATACTAAAATTGTTAAATTATATATTAGCGTTCATTTAGTTTAATTTGACGCGTCAAGTATCTCAGTTAAAAGTAATCTACACGTAAACAAAGTTATCTAAAAACATCAACTCTGATAAATGTAGTTTTGATTTATGAAAGTTTATAAAATAAATATAATTTAATTGTTTTCTTTCTCTTACAGGAAACGTGATTTCGTGTACGTGTCATACAAAAGTCTTCATTCCTTATCAGAGCGACAATTTATTTAAGCCATTCAAAGTGGCACAATGGTATTAGAACAATGAAATTAATTAATTAGATTCCAAACTCGCTGAATATATATGTGCATGGAATATAGAAATAGCACATTCCTCTAGCTTTTATTAAAAATACACTGTCGTTATCGACCCTTTCTTATTCAACATTTTTCATAGCCTTCATTTCATTTTTGAATCCCTGACGAAGAAAGTGCAGAAAATGACTGATCAATCAATGCCGCACCCAAAAACCACAGGAACAATTCCTTAGCATTATCCATCTCAACAATTCCTTCTTTAACAGCAAGATATAAACCGATGGTAGCAATTCATAGGTATATATAGATAGATAGATAGATAGATAGATAGATAAAGAGGAAGTTTCGTGCAGGCAAAAGTGTACTAATGGCTTGGTAATATTGGAGGATAGATTGGAAAGTAGTGTAAAAGTCATTTTAAAAGTTTGGGGAAGTGATTATGACACGCATATAGTCATTCAAGAACAAACAAAGGGGGTTTCACTTTCAGTCTTTTACTTTGGGTTATGGTTTTCATGGCCTCCACCACATTCTTTCATTTTGTCATTTAGTGCAGGCTCGTACATTTGTCTGATGTAATAAGGTACGGGACGCTTTCTACTCTAGCTATTAATTTGTTGCCTTGCATATTTGACACGGACGAATCAAATCATCCTTGTCTGCTGTTGAATTCAATCATTTGAATACCGAAAGGAAGTATATACCATATTTGAAATTTTGATACTAAAAAATTCACTATCTCAAAACTAAATCATTAGAAACTAACTGCAAATTTAGTGGGACCCACATGAAGTTTAACTAATTAAAGATGATGTGCTGAAAAAAAAGTGTGTTGATGGCACTCCTCTATATGATAATTAGTTTATTCTTAGTTTGCAATCCAGTTCTTTTTTTCTATTTTATGAGGCCCTATATTTTTCTCTCCATATATAATCCTATTTCTCTTGTTAGGTGCGTGCAAGTAGAGCTGACATCATGTAATTAACCAACTCTCAGACTGCTTTAGAAATATTGGGATATTGACAAAAGTGGCAAGTTGGTAAAGGGCCACTTACCAAATTCCTGATTATTGGATTGTCGAAATAGGCAATAACCTTTTCCAGATGTGCAAGCCCATAAATTGAAACGAGTCAGGCTAGCCCAATTTAATCATTTTATAGCCCAACACACAGCCATTTTAACAGTTCAAACTATAACTGGGGGGGGGGGGGGGGGGGGTGTTGTAGTGTTATTTAAGGATACCGGTTAAAAGAATCAAAAATAAAAATCATTAAATAAAAATATGAAACTCTCAAAATTTAATATATATATATATATATATATATATATATATATATATATATATATATTATTTAAGTAATTAATAAAAATAACAAATATTAACCTTATTTCTTAAAGTACGTCCCTTAATGAAAATAAAGCAAACTAAAATTAGTGTCAATCATTATATATATATATATATATATATATATAGAGAGAGAGAGAGAGAGAGAGAGAGCAACTCAAGTGAGAGGGATGTGTTATTGTGAGAGTGAGAGGAACAAATCTGTGCCATTAAACCATATATGGATGGTCAGGATTAGAAGTTAATTAGTGATCATGTGATCACTTAAAAAAGTCACATGACTTTATGTTATAATCTTGACTGTTCATGTGTGATCCAAAGGTCCAGATTTACTCATCTCATCTCTCACAATAACATACTCCTCTCATTTGAGTCGTTCCATATATGTATATATATATAAAATAAAATAAAAGGAAGTGTTTGTTTAATTATATATTTAAATTTTCATATAATAAATTTTAATGAATTCAAATATCAAAATATAGGCCTTCAAATAATAAACTCAATTTTTACATAACACATGTAAACAAACACTACTTCCTTTTAATGAAGTGCTTGATTTAATAAGAGGAAGTGTTTGTTTACATTTGTTATGTGAAAATTGACTTTATTATTTGAAAGCCTATTTTGATTTTGATATTTAAATTTATTATATGAAAAATTAAATATATATATATATATATATATATATATATATATATATATATATATATATATCTTAATTTTATTTAACTATCGCGTTAAAGACTTATCTTCTTTTAATACTTTTTTTTGTAACTATAATATAGATAGAAAGTATCCACCACCGTTAACAGTGGCTAATCTCCGTCGGGGAACCTGTTGGGCACACAAGGTGGGTTCTTCCCTCCCAACCAAGTTTTCTCTATACACAAGAGTCACGATTTGAACCCTTGACCAATTGCTTAAGATGTCTGAGTCCCTTACCATTCGAACCAACCACATGTTGGTATCTTCATTTAATACTTACTTTTACTTTTTTATTCTTCTAATGATATTCTCTTTTAAATTTATTCTATTTTTAATAATTTTTAATTTTAATTTCAAATTATAAGCTAATAAAAGTTATATTTTCAAAAAGTAGTCAAAAATTATTATTAGTTATGTAAAATTACTTTTATTTAGATATATACTATTATATTATTTTTTAAATTATAACTCCCTCCCAAGTGAGATATATTAGTTAAACTTCGTTGTGTTTGGTAAAGTAGAAAATTGAAAGAAAGAAAAAAGAGAAAGAAAGAGAGGAGGGAAATGTGAGTTTTTATTGTTTGGTTGTCTGAAGAGGAAAGAATGAGAGGTGGGTCCCACATTAAAAAATGTTTTCCTCACAAGAAAGAGAAAACGGAGGGAGAGAGTGAATAAGTAAAAAGATACTTGCTCTCCTAACCTATTTATTGCATATCATTTCTATGAGATTAATATATATACACTGTCAGTGTAAATCACTTTTACACTGACATCCGATTAGATTTTATGATTTTGTCATGTCAGCATATTTATTAAAATTATGTTAATTGAATTAAAATTAAAACTTAAATGTAAAATCAATCCTTTTTTTTGTTTATGACTCCCTTTCTCGCTCTCAAAACTCCGTCGTCTCTCTCTCCCTCTCTCTCTGTTCACTCCGTCTCCGCTTCTGGGCTATTTCCCACTTCATCTCCCTGTTTGCAAGGCTCTTGTTGAATCGTGCTTTTGTGCTCTTTCTGCTCTTTCTCTGACTCATTGCTATATTCTCCGTCGAACTCCTCTCCACATCACCTTCCCATACGGTAATTCCTCATCTCCTTTTTTATTTGATTATGTTTTTGGGGTGTTGGATGATTGGGTCTTTATTTTTGTGAGGCTTTATTTGAGGAATACCACAAATATTAGCTTCTTCATGATAGAGTTATACCAATTATTTATGTCACTCTTCTTGCTCTGTTTTTTAGTGCTGGATGATTGGGTCTTTTATTATGTAGTGTTTACGATGGAGTGAATATATTGTATTTGTAGGATTGTTTGTGTTGTTATCATGTGTCTAGAGATAACAAATGTGCTTGGAGAGACAACCATTATGATTAGCTCTAATAATGAACCTGAAATTGCTATTAATGTGGACCATCTTAATCCCGAACTACCATTAGAGCCACCTGTACAGCCTTATGAAGGAATGGAGTTTGCATCAATTGAAGATGCAAAAAATTACTACACAAGGTATGCAAAAACAAGGGTCTTAGCTTTCGCATGGGCCGTGTTACTAAATCAAGAACAAATGGTATGATAATTGGTCAAGAAATCCTTTGTTCGAAGGAGGGGTTTCGGGCAAAAAAATATACAAAGGGGGAAAATAGCCTTGCAGCACATGATGAAACAAGAGTAGGATGCAAGGCAATGTTTTGAAGACAAATGGGTCGTTTCCAGATTTATGAGAGACCATAACCATGAACTGTTTTCCCCAAGAAGTTCGCAGTTTCTTCGAGTACATAGAAAGAAAACTAAAGTGCACAAAAAACTTATTGATGTGCTTGATGAGTCTAGTTTGCGCCCTAGCAAAATAACATCTGTCTTATGTACTCGAAGTGGTGGCATTGATAATGTTGGTTTTAGTCAACATGATGTTATTAGTTACTTAAGCGAAAAGAGACAAAAGCAATTAGAAAAAGGAGATGCTCGGTTGATGTTATCGTATTTTAAGAATTGTCAATTGAAGAATACTGGATTTTTTTATGCACTTCAAATGGATGCAGAAGGACAATTAGCAAATTGCTTTTGGGTTGATTCAAGGTCTATAATGGCTTACAAATATTTTGGTGATGTGGTGACTTTTGATCCAACATACTTAACAAATAGGTACAAAATGCCTTTTGTTCCATTCACCGGAGTTAATCATCATCAACAATCCATTCTTTTTGGTTGTGCTCTATTGTGGGATGAAACTAAAGAGAGTTTTGTTTGGCTGTTAAGTACTTGGTTAGACGCAATGTCTGGAGTTTGTCCTAAAACTATTATCACGGACCAAGATGCTGCTATCACTAATGCAGTTGCAAGGGTGTTTCCAGAGGCTAGTCATCATTGTTGCATGTGGCACATAGAGAAAAAAGTTTCACAGTACTTGCACCATATTTATCATGAACATAATGAATTTAAAAATCAATTTTACCAGTGCATTCACCAGTCCATCACTATTGAAGATTTTGAATCTGATTGGGAAGCAATGATAGATAAATATGGGTTGCAAGATAATCAGTGGCTGCAAAAGATATACTCTATTAGACAAAAATGGATTCCTGCTTATGTACGTCATGATTTTTGTGTCGGGATGTCCACCACTCAAAGGAGTGAAAGTATGAATAAATTTTTTAAGGATTTTTTGAATTCTAGTACTTCATTGAGCAAGTTTGTGACACAATATGACAAGGCTCTTGATACGCGTTATAACAAGGAAAGAGAGAAGACTTTCAAGACAATGAACTCAAAACCATTTTTGAGAACTTTGGAAGAAGAAGCTTCAAAAAGTTATACAAGAAAGTTATTTAGGATATTCCAGGATGAGTTGGTTGGCTCTCAAATGTTTATCGAGGAGAAAGTTGAATTTTCGGCTGAAATGGCCTCATATAAGGTTCATAAAATATACAAAGAGAAGCCTAACTATGATGTGCAGTTTGATGTCATTTCAAAAGAAGCAAGTTGTAGTTGTCACATGTTTGAATTTTTGGGTATACTCTGTAAACATGCGTTAAATGTATTTTTAAAGAAAAAGGTCTATTCTCTCCCTTCGCAATATATTCTACGTCGATGGACCATTAATGCTAAGAAGGAGATAGTCAAAGGATTGACAAGTGAAGAATTTCAGGAAGCTAGAAACGAAGCTTCTAGTAATTTATTGTTTAATAGTGTTATGGTTCAATCTCTTGAATTATCTGAAAGAGCTTCACGATCAAAAAAGCATCATGAAGTTGCAATTCAATGTCTACAAAAGTTAATTGGAGAACTTGATCTATTAGAGCTTGAACAACCAAAGGAAGAATTTTGTACTTTGACATCTGAGGTTATCCCTAAAGTCTTTGACAATGGTATAACTTTGCGTGATCCTCCCCTTGTGGCAACTAAAGGTCGTCCAAGAACTTTACGAATGAAAGGCAGCTTGGAATTACTCAAAAAAGGTTCCTCTACTTGTAGCCATCGTAAGAAGAAAGGCCATAACAAACGTAAATGTCCAAGTTTGAACCAAGCAAGGTACTTTAAAAACACACATTAATGTCCTATTAGTTTATATTTTTCATTTTTACCATGTTAAGTTGAATGTCTGACACACCATGCTTTTTAGGTGTGATATTATTATTAATGATCAATTCCCAAACTCTAATGTTGAAGCTTCTAACTTGGTTGATTTGAAGGTAATAATATTATCATTATTATTTACAATTCTTTATAATTGCTAAATTTAGACTAACATAATTTTTTTTTCCATTTTCTTTTGCTGTGGGATTAAGGACTGCAGTATGGCAACAATGTGGTGGCAGAAAATATAGAACAATGAGTTGACAGATAGTGTGCTAGAAGGTTTGATGCCGGGGTATAGATGGAGGATCAGTTGAGTACTTGTATCTGGTGTATGTTCCTGCTGAATTGTTGGCACTTCAGTTCTACTATATATGTCCTCCTAAATATGTCTGCTAAATATGATGGCAATTCGGCAAGGAATTAAATATGTCTGCATTACAAGGAGATCCAACGAGTACTTCTTTGCTGCAGAGGGAAATCACTCATATAGCATTCTTGTTTTAAATTAGTTAATCAGATGGTGGTATTGTAAATGGTGGAACTTGTGAAACCAATATTGTATTGGTATTAAGGTTTTATTTCCCTTGTTTTAGACTAAGTATAACTCTTTCTGCGATACAGAGCCTTCTATTATATATAATTGGTTAATCAAGTCATTTATTTGTCAACTATTTATTTGTCAACTAGCCAGCAACGTGAATTACCTTTTGGTTAATTATAGTAAAATGAATTATTTATAATTTGATAATCAAGTCATGTAGTAGCAAAATGAATCTATTTGTAGTTTATTTGTTGTACTCAAGTTCGATGAGTGCTTTCTTTATAATGGGAAAGTTATCTCTAAGTTATGCCAGGTTATAGCTTTAATAGGTAGAAGATGTAGTATTCATATCTTGATGGTTAGAAAAACAGAGATGTAAAACTTGGAGAGCATATTTGAGCTGAATTATAAATATGATGGAACCACAGGATGTTCATTGATCCATGTCTGAGCATCTTCTCTATCATAAAACAGGACTCATGGAACATGCTCACTTGTACGCCACTCTATATTCAACTACAATGTTCATGACCAACAATTGAACAAAGAAACTAAGAAACAGTGGTATAGGTGCCTGAGCCTTCACTTACTTTAGAGACACTTGCTTTATAGATATATAATCATTGCAAAATGAACACAAACTTTCAATATAAAAATGTCTGCAATCAATTCCTGTTTCTAACAAATGCAATCAAGGAAATACATTCAAGTGTATATATACAAAATATGATACTAATGAGCCCAAGCCTCCTGAAACCCTTTCTCAGTGGTGTTTTGTTGGTTTTCTTCCCATCAACCCAAATGGAGGATTAGTTCAAGATAATCTGTGAACAAAAGCAAAATTAACTTATTTCCACTAAGCTGTCAGAGGCCTGAAGATTGAAAATTCGATGGTATAACAACCATAGGACCCAATATGCTTGAACATCATTAGCAAGGTGAGTTGATAGCTTATGCAAATTTTGCTCAGAGATTCTTTTTGTGGTATAAGGATCCCTGATTGATTTCATCATTCTTGTTGGTTTTGACTCAAGTACTTCCTTCCTAGTTGAATTGTTACTTGATGATGAACAACAATTGATGAGCCATTGAACTCAGAGAATTAATTCACTTGATAGCAGATCTACAAGAAAAAAGATTCAATCAAGAAACAATTTTCATCACTTTGAACATCTAGTAAAACTAATGTATCAGCCATGTTTGGAGTTTGTCCTAAAACCATACCACTGTATCAGCCACGCCATTAACCCGAGCCACCGTGATAGAACCGCTGCAGCCAGGCCACGAGTCCATCAAGATCAAACTGGCCAAGCCAAGCGGGTCACCGTCGCCATCTCCGCCGAGATCCCATCACCATCGGAAGATAGACCCGTTGCAAACCAACATACGCAGCTACCGACTGAACTGAAAGGATTGATTTTAGTCTCGAAAGCATCGAAGGGGGAGATTCCACAGAGAGACAGAGTGAAGACAGGCGGCGCCGGCGTGAACAGAGAGAGAGAGAGACGAGGGAGTTCTGAGAGAGAGAGGGAGTGATAAACAAAAAAAAAGGAACAGTTACAAGAAATCTTTAGGTTTAAGTTTTAATTTTAATTCAATTAACATAATTTTAAAAAATATGCTGACATTCCAAAATCATGAAATCTAATTGGATACTGACAATGTATATATATTAATCTCCATTTCTATCGAAGAGTATTAATATTATTTCACACATATGTTTTATTTTCCTCTTACTTCCTATACAATCAAACATGAGGTGAGAAAAGTTTTAGTTTAACTTTTTCTCATTTTCTCTTCCATCAAACCATTAAACAATAATCTCATTTTTTTATTATTTTTTCTCCTTTTTCTTTATTTCTTTCTCTCACTCTCTTTCTTAAACCAAATAAAGTGTTAATGTATAATCTTGTTATATAGGTAGATGTTGTGTTTAAAAAAAAAAAAACTCGAAAATAGATTCATTGTCTTTGTTTGGATTAAGAAAGAAATAGGGAAGAAAGAAGTATAGTGAGAAGAAGGATGAGAGAAAAGAAAATGAATAAATTTTTAGCTTATTTAGATTATAGGAAGTAAGCGAGAAGTAGAAGAAAAGGAAAAACTGAGTTTTAGTGTATAGATATATTTATCTTTAATAATATATTTGCACACTACAAAACAAAATAATAGATATATATTATCTCAACTTTTTTCCTCTCTCCTTTCAAAATATCACCAGGTGGGGAGAGATTTTTTTTTTTCATATGAGACTCACCATATATTTTCTCTCCTCCCTCACTTCTACGGAACAGTAGAATTCTCAATTCTCTCCCACTTTTTCCTTCTCCATTTCGTTTTTCTCCAAAATCCCTCCGAATAAACAATGCATTAAAAGAGAATTTAGATATTCACGACAATATTTTATTTTATTTACTTTTGGCACTGAAATAAATAAAAGATTAAATTAAATTAAATAGAGTAATAAATCCCAAGTAATAAAAAGTGACGCGTAGATAAGGTAAAACCCTAAAAAGACGCACGCTGCTTCTGCTTCTGCTTCTGCTTCTCTTCTCTTCTCCTGTGTCGATCTACGAGGGGGGCTTCACAGCCCTCTCTCTTTCTCTCTATGCGGCGCAACTAAGGTATTTTCCTTTTCAAGCCCTTAATATTTTTTCTTTATCTTATTGATGGATTGTTTTGTTGTTTGGGTTGCTACGGGAATTGGGTAACCAAAAACTTTTCAATTTTAGGGCTTTCTCTTTTTCTCTTGCTTTTCCATTCGATTCAAACTTAGAACTGGGCGAAATTGTTCACTTTTCTTAGTTGGGTTTTTTCAATTTATTAGTGTATGTTTGGATTTTCCTTTGCAGCGGCAAACTTAAGTTAACAGTCACACTTTTGTAAAAAAAATTCATCCAACGTGAAAGGAGAAAAAACTTCTGTTTCTGTCCAAACTTAAGTTTGAAACGGAAATCCAAATATAGCCTTAGAGGTATCCAACTGAAGTAGTTTTTGTTGATTATGTTGATTTAATAGGTTACCCGGTTCATTGAATTGAAGTGACTTACTTTGTCAGAGACAGCTTCTCACCATATATGCTGCTATATTATTTTTGGCTGGGTTTTTGCTCATATCTCTATCATATCATTTTAGCTAAATGCCTATGATTTGCTTCAATTTATCATGATGTTACTATTCTTTACCCTGAATCATTCCTGTATAACTATTGGCTATACTTGATTGGCCTAGGTTATTGACATTGTAATTCTTTCCCGGAAATTGTTTCATTGATTTTTGTAATTATTGTAGTGTGGATGCCATCCTTTTAGATTTATGGTTTGGGAAAAAATTTTAATTACCGTAAATGTCTTACACTATGGGCTTCTAATTTCGATGTCATAACATTAATAACATTAATAACCTTTTAAAAGAACAAGTACTATGTTGTTGTTTCCGGTGATGCTGACCCGCATAAGTTATTTGTGCCGAGATTGTTGCTATCTTCCGTCTTCCTGAGTTATTTATTTGGGCTATCCAGGTGATCTGTCTTTACATGGAAGCATTGCATGCTTGATTCCTTTGCCCTCAAAGGAGTTGGAGGCTTCTGGTTTTTGAGAACTTGGAAATTTAGACAGTGCCCTCGCACTGCCACATTCACTTTATCGCTATGATTTCTACCGAAACTATAGTACCAAGTAGAAAATTGAAGTTCAAGTTCTCCGCCAAAAGGGTAGAAGTTGATCCTGGGGTAAAATGTGAGTTTGGTCAGAAACTGTCCCAAATTGATGAAAATGGGCGCTGTAATCCAAAGGAGAAACCCTCTATGCCAGATTCCAACAAGAGGGGACCACCAGGGAGTATTGAGTGTCAAAAGGCAAAAAGGCAGAAGATTGGCCGCAAAGGGTCTTTGCAGTGTGCGTCAATCCTGAAGAGTTTAATATCCCATCCATATAGCTGGGTCTTCAGTAAACCAGTGGATCCTGTAGCATTGAACATTCCAGATTATTTTACAGTCATATCTCAACCCATGGATCTAGGCACGATCAAATCCAGGCTGGAGAAAAATATTTATTCTGGCATTGAGGAATTTGCAGCTGATGTCAGACTTACCTTTTCAAATGCCATGACGTATAATCCTCCTAGTAATGATGTTCATTTAATGGCTGAAGAACTCCACAAAATATTTGACAGAAAATGGAAAGACTTGGATAAAAGATGGAAATGTGATGATGAGCATGGGAAAAGCATTATTGGAACAATTAAGGAAACTGTGAGAAAAAGTTGTAACGGGACACGTCCCCGCCATAAAGACACCTTGCCCAAAAAGTCCCAATTATCTGAACACAAAGAAACCCAGAAGATTAGTTCATTGGCGGCAAAAGATGCTAATGTAAGTTTTGTTTTCTGTGAGGGAGGAAAGCCTTATTGTAATATACAAGGATGCAATATATTTACTAGAATGGATGAAATAAAATCAATACTTCTGCAACTCTGTTCTCAGTGCTCGGTACTTCTCACCTTATTATGGTCACATGTTTTGTTTATTTTTGAAAGATGTTATTATGTTGGCAATGTTTTGCTAATAGGTGGAGGTTCCTAAGTTATCACAGATTCCTTGCAAATTGATTAAGAAAGACTTGCACAAAGGTAAGAAGCATTATGAATACAGTATGGATTTGTGGCTCTGCAAAAGCTAATACCTGTTTATTCTATAGGCAACAATGGTAACCATGATGGGTTACATCCTTCTGGCTCTGTAAAGGCCTGCCCTTCATTGCGTATTGTCACATGCAAGTGTAGTATTTGTGGTAGCATCACGTGCACGTGTGTAATTCCCAGCAATTCCACTTGTGTGTCATCAGGTAGTTAGATGATCTTCTGACTGCTTCTCTCTTCACTGTGTCATTGTTGCCTAATTTCTATTTGTGCCTTTAGATATATCTTATGAAGGATTTGAAGGAAGGGACCTAATTGCACGTGGTGCTGATGCTTTGAGACTGGTATTAACAATAACATTATCAAAATTAGCTGTAGCTTTTAGAATTTTCTTTTACTTTTAAGAAGCAACTTTATGTCTAATTTCAGGATTGCCAGACTA
Organism: Ammopiptanthus mongolicus; assembly: GCA_039655645.1. NCBI lineage: Eukaryota > Viridiplantae > Streptophyta > Magnoliopsida > Fabales > Fabaceae > Ammopiptanthus > Ammopiptanthus mongolicus. The sequence continues at coordinate 100,936,302 of CM077344.1, read as the reverse complement.
AATGTACATCGCCTTTGCAGAGGAAATCTGATCCTGATTCTGATGGTGAGAAGAATTTATGATTTGTGATGTTATGTTCTACCTGTTATTTATCACTTATATGTTTTACTTGATGTTGATATTATGCAAAGGGGCCATAAGTTCTTTGGATAGCGGAATTGTGTGTTCTGGTTCTCAGCTTGCAACTCTGGCTACTGATGCCTCTTCTGGTGAAGGTCAGCTTATCTGCCTTTGATGCTTTAATTAACCGCTGCTGCTGATTTTTGTACTGTGAGTTGGTATGACACTAATTGCTATGTTTTTTATGTTTAGTATGGAGCACCCCCGTTTTTTCTGTACAGCTGTCACCTAAAAGGGCTTTGCGTGCTGCTATGCTTAAAAGCCGCTTTGCAGATACCATCTTGAAAGCACAACAGAAGACACTTCTTGAAAATGTAAGGCTATTGTGAACGGTGTCTTGATTGCAGTAATTTCTCTTCTTGCCTTGGTAAAATGCAGGGTGGTTTCCTAATCTACTTTTCTTGCACTTGTTTAGGGTGATAAAGGTGATCCTCTGATAATGCAGCTGGAAAAGGAGAGATTGGAAAGGATTCAGCGTGAAGGTGAATATAGCATCTCTTATGTACCTGGGAGACAATTTAATTTGGTAGAAATATCTGTATGCTTATTTTGAACTTTGAATGCTCATCAGTCATCAGTAGCATTATTTATCTCTGTTCAGTTTTACCAATGTTCTCAATCTTTCTAAGTAGGAAGCTGTTTCATGTAACTTGTTTCTGCCTGTATTGTGTAAACCAAGTAGACTCTCTTGGATTACCTGATTAAACTGATGCTTCATATTGTGATACATTCCAAGTATTTCTGCCTGTATTTTATGATTATCGACTGGAGGACCTTCCAATATCACAGCAGTTGATTGAGGCAGTTGGTATTTAATTTTATCAATCACAACCAGAAAAAAGTCATCCACATTCAGAATTTTCCTAGTAGTTAGTGTAAATTACTTGTCATACTATGATGTCATTATCATATGAACATCTGAAGTGTTACAGCAGCCATCGATTCCCTTTGCATTTTTCGTTGTTTGATTGTTTAAATAGCAACTATTTGCTCGCCTTGTCTTCTTATTATCCAGTACTTGCAAATTTGATTTTTGGTTCGTATTGCATGGACTTTTATGCTTCATTATACTTGAATTGTGATAAGGAATTATTTGAAATGACTTTGCTTGCTGGGTTGATGATGTTAATGTGTAGAATGTAGTAGAATAGTTTACTTTTTTCTTCATTCTATTCTAGTCAAGCACCATAGGGCCTAGGCCCATGACTACATGTATGTAGTCTTGTACTACTAATATAGAAACATTTTCCTTAACAGATGAGAACTGTAATTTAATTCATTTATGATTACAACCCTTGTTCATGATATGCTGCATAACAGAGAGAGCTAGGATTGAAGCCCAAATTAAAAATGCTGAAGCTGCTGCAAAAATGAGGGCTGAGGAAGAGTTGAGGCAACGAAGAGAAAAGGAAAGAGAAGCTGCACGAGTTGCAATACAAAAGGTTTTAAATCCTTGTCTGTGTGTGTGTGTGTTAACTTGAATTTTGTATCATTAGAAAGATGAAGTTTCACTGTGATATCTTTTTTTTTTTTTTTTTTTTTTTTGTAGATGAAAAGAACTGTTGAGATAGAACATAATTTGGAGATTATTGAAGAACTTGAAAGTTTGAGCGGGTGCAGGCTGTCTTATAAGGCCCTGAGTGGCAGAAATGGCTACAAAGTTGCAATGGAGACATTGGATAAACCTCAGCTTGAGAACCCATTGGAGCGGCTTGGTTTATTTATCAAGCATGAATATGCTGCAGATGAAGATGAGGAGGTTATGAATGGAGGTTGGGAAGAAGGGGAAATATTTTAGTGATAGGATAGGATATTGATGTAAAGTTCTGCCAACTCCAACTGTTTATATAATATTTTTTATTTGATAGGGAAACAGAAAAATATTGTAAAAAAATGCATATTGCTGTGGAAATAGGTGTTCTGACCATGACTTCCGTGACTTGCGTCTTTCACACCTGCCTCATTTACCGGATCTGGGACCTCCGTTCGACTCACTCGGCTAAATTCACGGTTCCAATTTTGCAGATGTTAAAAAGACAGAAGGGGGTCTTCTGGTCTTTATCTTGTTTAAGGTTAAATTAATGTTTTGGTTTCTACCATTTTTTTAGGGGTGAATTCTATTGTATCTTAAGTGTAATTTATCCTGTTTACGTGGTCCAATCAAATAGTAATAATGCAATCCATTAAAATGGTTCATTTAATTGAGGTGTCATATTTTGATTGGACAGGAAAATTTTTATCCCAAAATTATTAGGGATATTAAAGAAAGCACCCTTTTTTTTTTTTAACTGGTTCTACCGTTTTACTTAAGAAGTTCTTATACTTCTAATTTTTTTAAATATGTGCTTATATTTAATATTAATTAATTCTTTATTAAGTATAAAAAATTTGTAATTTTATTTTCAAACACATTTTTAAACCTTTTGAAGTATGGGAACCTGATTAAAATCTTCTGAATTATTAAAAATTTATTGATAAGTTGAGTGAAAATTTAGTTATTCTTTGATTTTTTTTAAAATAAATCCTTATATTTAAATAAGTTTTTAATTAAATTTTCACTAATTATATAAATTTTGTAATGAAGATTTCGAACACGTATTAATAGGAACTTATTTAAAACTTTTTTTTTGAAGTACTTAAAAGCTTTTAAATTATTACGAATTTATTATCAGTAGAGTCATACAAGACCCCCATTTAAAACGAGTAAATATCTAATTTGATCCCTAAAATTATAGGATCGTATCAATTTAGTCCCCCATATTATCAATATTCCAAACTGATCCTTGGAATTTCAAAATGTAGCAAATGCATCCCCGACATTATTCACTTAGTTTCAAATGCATCCCTGATATTACCAACTTAATGTCATTATAGTCCATGCAAATATCAATGAAGGGGCGAATCTGATTAACTTTCTGTAATTTCAGGGATCATTTTGAAATATTGATAATGTGAGGGATTAAGTTGATATGACCCTACAACTTTAGGAACCAAATTGGATATTTACTCGTACATAAAGATAAAATACCTAAATACTCTTTTAATGAAACAGAGAGGATCTCAATTAGATTAGTACAATTCCATAGCTGTATTAAATGTTGCTTTTCAGTTTGATTATAATATATATAACAACTTATCAATAAAAATATAATATGTATAATTAATGTTATACATATCATATTCTTTTTTCAATTAAACTATGACATGTATAACAACTCAACAAACACTATTATACATGTAATATATCCGTTCTAAAAAACACCTAAAACAGCCGCAGAATTGCCACGAAGTTTTCTCCTACTCTTTTTTGCCCCAAAAAAAAATGGTAGGAGCAAAAACCATTATCAATAGAAAAAATGTTTTAATAATTACAAAAATATTCTTAAAAGATAAAAGAAAAAAAGGCTGGGCGTCGCTTGCTTAATAATGAGCCACTTGGGCACAAGGGTTGCTTCAAGCAGAATTACTGTATTTGTTTGTAGGAATGAACAACAACTACTCTAAAATTTATCCCTAAAATGAAAAAACATGTATCAACTCTTATATCATTCATTAAATTGAAATATTTATGTATTTTATCAAATCAAAAGATAAATACACTTTAAATTGCTCATTGTAAATACAAACTCTCTTTAGACGAACTTGATTTTGTAGGAATATATGTACCACAGCCATTGATTTCCTTAGCAACTTGTTTACTTTCAAAATTAGCAGGTTAATTGATTTCAGATAAAGACTCTGGAGTTTGCTATAAACAACAAAATGCATATTTTCCATTCAACCATCTATTGTAGATTGAATCCAGAAGCAATTTGCTAAGTCCCTGTATTATTTAACATCTTTCAGTCAGAAATACTCTCCGTACACACATATGAAAAACTACTGAGAAGGACGAGAAATGAAAAAGGCTCAGAATGCAGCTCAGCTAAATGTTGGATGTTGGTGGCAGGAAATGGCATCTACCATGCCACTTTGCTACCAGGATAGAACGCTATACAGTTCATATGACGTATCTATTTTTAGCAGCTCTGTCAAGCTTCTTAGCATCCTCCTGGAGAAATAGCGAGACAGGAAAAGATAAAAATACAAAACAACCAGTTATCCCCTCATTTAAGATTAAAAAAAAAAAAAAAGGTTACACAAATGCAAAGGCACACAGATACTTTTACTTACATGAAATATAAAGCCAATGGAGTCATTATAATCAAGAAACTCCTTCCACTGTTTCCCAATGCTCATCTGCAACAAGAATATATATATAGCCAGAAGAATTTAACAGAAGATGCAAGCAGACAGAAGCACAAGCAAAGCACACAAAGACCCTTACCCGTAGACCCCAAAAATACAAGTAATATCATGGAGTCTTTTGTCTATCGCTAATATTGAGTGCAATAATAACACAAGGCCAGTCTGGCAAGTTCAGGAGAATATTATTATATAGTAAAATTAAACATTCCACATACGAACGAAAAAGAAACTACGGAAAAAAGATGTAAAAACTTTCAATTTACTTTTAAATTACTCATGAACTACGAATATCTATGATTAGCACTCATACTTAACAAAAATAGTAAGTGGCCTTCAATGATGCGTTCACAAGAGCTATCTAGTTCCTCCATTGGTATGTCATTCACAGATAACAAAGTGACTAAGGTGCATGCATCCTTTCATTGGAAAAGGATAATTATAATTCAACATCAAGTTAAATACTCAAATAAACTAATTAACCGAAAAACGTTAACAACTTCCAATTCCTACCCTCCTTCTCCCCTCAAACAAAGAAACTAAGAAAAAAAGAATGTTACCTGAGCAGCTTCATTGGAAGCGTTCTTAGTCCAAATAGCAATTTTATCCTGCCTATTTCTAACATTCACAACTGCTCCGCAAATATCATCTCCATGATCAAATTGCTCTCCAATCATTGCCAACAACTTGAAGAAACAAGAAAGAAAAACAATAATATTAGTTTCATCATCATCATCATCATAAAAACATAAGTGCAATGATCAGTGCCCTAAATCAAAGATAGTAAAGTATACCATACCGTATATAACCAACTGGTATCAGATTTTCCCCTTTGAAAGGTCATAGTCCATTTTCCCCCATTAGCACAAATGGGGTCCTCCCATTTTGGCTCAATCTTATGCTTGAAACAATAGAAGTCTGCTCCCACAGTCAACTTGCTTGGATGATGAATGTTATTGTAAATGCTGGAATCAATCAATCAATCAAGAAAACACATCCCACCAAATTTCCAAAGAACCAAGAAATGAAAGATAACAAAATAAAGATTGAAACTTGATTGCAGCCCAATAGAAAAGAAATGAAAAAGAAAGAAACTTTACCTCCAAAATTGCTCAACAGTGGAGAAAGTGTAGATGTTTCGGATAGAGCTTCCCCAAGCGGCTTGCTTGGACTTGGCGGAAGGGTTGTCGAACCAGAAGGTCCAAGAATTCTCCAGCGGGTGAGGGTGGCGGACTACGGCGGCGGCGGGAGGCTTTGATGTGGCGGAAGAGTCGTCGTCGTCGAGGATCTCTCCCTCCTCAACGTCGTCGTCTTCGTTGTTGTTGTTGTCGTCGAGAACCCTATTAGGGTTAACAATGATTTGGTCGTCGGTGATGGTTGATTTAGGGGTTTCTTCCACTGCCATTCTCTCTCTCTCTCAAAACACTTTCTCTGTTTCTGTTTCTCAACTCAGCGATGGAATGCTTCGTTTGGTTTGGTGTGAGGGCATGACCCAACCTTTTATTCAGAAACGAGCTCACTCATGGGTTTCAAGGCCCATCCCTTAAATCCATGTGTTGATCCACCATATTCTCTACCTTCCTTTTCCTTATCGTGTAAATATTCAATTTTGTCCCTGAAATTATATGATCATATCAATTTAGTCTTCCCTCTGTTAGTATTTGCATAGACTATAATGACATTAAGTTGGTAATGTCAGGAATGTATTTGAAACTAATAAATGAATAATATCAGGGATGCATTTGCTACATTTTGTAATTCTAAGGATCATTTTGGAATATTGATAATATGGGGGACTAGGTTGATACGACCCTATAATTTCAGGGATCAAATTGGGTATTTACTCATTCCTTATTATTGATGTGTTTGTTTATCTAAACACATTTTCACAAGATGTTCGAAATATAAATTCTTATATTTGTTATAAGATTAGAAAATTTATTTTTAGACATAAAATTTTTTCAGGAATAAAATAATTTCTACTTTCCTATGTTTTTATTCCCAATGACGGGGGATTCGCATGAAGTTGGAAATAGAATTTGTGTAACTACCTCTATACCCCACTCTTGTAAATGATTCACAAGGATATTATAAGTATTAACCAAACACTTCTGAAAAAGTTATTCCTGAGAATAATTTTCGAAACCACGAAACAAATGTCCCTTTATCGTATTCTATCAGTTATTAGATGATGATAATAATTATGATTTGATTTTTTTCAAAGGATTTTAATTTTGGAGTTAAATTTTGATGTAACATCAAGGATGCTTTTTTTTTAGAAATAACATTCCTTAATAGGATTTAATTGGTAAGTATTATTAATCTAAAGATTTTTTACACTATCAACCAATCATAGATTGTCACATCATTAAAATTTTTTGACTCTTATCATAACTATATTAAAAGTCTTTAATAAAAACTACATCAAAAGTCACACATAAGATGATTTTTGATTGATTTACCGTGCAAAAAACTTTCACTAACTATGTATTATAATTAGGATCAAGCTTACGACATTGGTTAAAGAATTAAAAAAAAAATAATTTTTTATTGAAAAACTAAGTATAACACTTCTCAAAATATTAAATATATATATTCTCGATGAAAAGTTTCTTTTTTCATTCCTTAACTAGTATCGAGGGCATTTGTTAGTATTTTTCTTATAATTAAATTCTATTTAATTTTGTGTTAGACACCTCATTTAATAAATCTATGGAGAGATTTAGGTGCACCCAAAGCACATCATTTTCCTTGCTGCCTACACATAATTGAAATGTCAAACTTATTGAATAATGTCATTTTTAGGTGAAAGTAAGTATAAAAAATATTTTTACATCCATCGTGCATTAAAATTTAATTCTAAATTTTACAAAATTTTCTCGTATGACATATAATAGGGGTACAATTATGTCCCAATTGAACAAACCCCATTTGGTCTCCATAATAGCACATTATTATCATTACGGTCTATCATGTCATTTTTGGCTGGTTTTGTCTTGTAAAGAATGCCTCTATAATAGCTTTTTTTTTTTTTTTTTTTGAGTTTAATTGCTATGCATTGTTAGTGTAAAATTTTTTACACTGACAACCAATCAGAAATCATGATATGTATAACTTTTAAGGTAGTTAGGATAAGAGTTAAACATTTTAGCTTATGTGACAATTTCTGATTGATTGTCTGTGTAAAAAAATCTTTATACTGACAGTATATATCACTTAAATCCTTTTTTTTTTTGGGGTGCTCTGTTAACCTTTTTTCTATTTTCGCGAAAATGAACTTATTTTTATCATAGATTTGGTTGAAATTCATCCTTTCCTTTCGATAGATAGTTTTTCACAACAGACCAAGATGAAAGTTTGGCAGTATTGATATTCTCACTCTTTCCACATCCCATTTTACTTCTACTTTAGAAGATTGATCATCTATCCATTGTTGAGCAAAAAACTTTTGATCTTTACTTTTTCAAAGTACGAGCATTTCATAAATACAAGGCTCCTCAACAAGCTGGCCTACCAGCCACCATCCAATATTCATACTAGACCAAAATGCAACATCAAGGATTGCCACATTACAAACCAGCAACTTGCCAGGAGGGAAAATAACAAAATTATCAGTAACACAAACGTAGCATTTAATTAATTATTGTATCAAAATTTTTCAACAGCGTCCTAGTTATTAGTGCTTATTAAGGAACTACACCACTTAGACTCCAGGAATTGGATACTGAGTAGTGAGGGCTTCAACTTCCCTACGCAACTCTGAAACCTTATCCCCCAGAGGAAATGCAGGAGATGATACAAACTTCATAAAATCTTGGAGCTTTGACCCTGAGGCCAAACTTTTGGCTTCAAGACTTATCTGCACACCCTCATGAATGAAGTCTGCAATTAATGCAAATTCTTTCTCACCAAGTCCTCTTGTTGTCATTGCAGGTGATCCGATGCGAATGCCTCCTGGAACTAGGGCGCTCTTATCGCCTTGTGTAATTAGCACATATCAGTAAATAATGAATTATAAACATCACAAATAAGAAGAAAAAATGGAAAACTAAATGCTACACAACAAGCAGTAAGTCTCACCAGGAACTGAATTCTTGTTGAGGGTAATGGAAGCCATGTCAAGGATTTTCTCCGCCCGAGCACCATCAATACCCTAAAAGATGTGATGCCGATTAACATAAATTTAGCCGGGGTAAAAAGAAACAAGGTCCCACTCTCCATATCATATTATGCTCATGAAGGATAATACATCAATATGGAAAATCATGTCTTTTCATATTAAAAAGTATGTCGGAAATTCACATTGCACTGCAACTTAATGAGAAAATTTGGCACTCCTAGTGGGAAGGGGAATAAAAAGACAACTAAGGGCCTCTTTACCTTCTAAAAACATTTTCAATTTTAATTATCTAAAATCTGTATTGATTTTAAATTGCTAACAAGAAGATGGAACGCTCCTGCAATAAACAATTGTGACAATGAGAAGATGGAAGGCTAGTTAGGGAGAATGCATTTTCGGAAACAAGGAAAACAATTTTTTGGCATTTTCACAATTTCTGAAAATACTGGATCTATTTTCAAAAGTTGAAAAAGAAAATGGTGAGGGAAATACTAAAATTAATACAAATTTTAGAAAATGGAAATTGAAAATGTTTTTAGTAAGTAAACAGGCCCTAAGCATTTCATTCTGAAACACACAAGAAAAAGGAATAGCAAGAGGCTTACAGATGGCCTCAGATCGACAAGAACCAGGTGATTATCACTACCACCAGAAACCAGTTTATACCCGTGCTCGATTAACCGGTTAGCAAGAGCTCTACAATTGGAGACCACCTGCAGGACGGTAATTGTATAAGTTCGTTGTAGGGAAGTTCTTATGCCCAATTCTAGACAATTACGAAAGGAATATACCTGGTTTTGGTAAATTTTAAATTCTGGAGATTGTGCATACTTCAAGCAAACTGCTAATCCTCCAATTGTGTGGTTATGAGGACCACCCTGGATAATTCCAAACTATCAAAATCACCAACTAAGAAGATAAAGAAGATAACAGCATGCAACTCCATAGGTGCATAGGATGAGATCCTGGGATCTTCTCAATCAGAAATAGCTAATAGAGAACTAATTAGAGGACATTTCTAATTTACCTGCAGACCGGGAAAAACCGCATTGTTAATGGCAGACTCCAGATCAACTCCATGCACGGAATCTTTCTTGAAGAATATCATACCACCTCTAGGACCTCTCAAAGACTGGAGAAAATATCTAATGGATTAAGTCAATGGTTTGTTAAGTATGACAAAGATAAGTATATGAATTGCTTAAAATTTAGGAGGGGAAAATGATTAGTGTTTCCGTAGGTAAATAGTAATACATTATTAAATAATACTGTAAAAGAAAATCATATTAACAATACATTGAAATTAGACTCCTATTAAAAATAAATAAGAAACTAGTCAACATTGATTAACAACCTATGATTTAGGAGTTACGACTTTATACTCAGTTATAAATTTTGTTTCATTTAGTTTATATAAAGTTCTTATAATTAAAGAGACAACAAACAAAACATCATGTATAGGTTAACTTATATTGCAGGTTTGAAGTACCATTAATTTTTTGTCGTTTCCTAACCATTTAGGACACTAACTGGAACTTCATTGCCATATGGCATACCTAATTTTAAACATGAAGCAATAGCTAACGCAATAAAAATAATATCATGCATAATAGATTGCTTGAGATAAAAAATATGAGAAATATAGAAAAACCCCTCTTATGCCTCGATTAAGTTCAACCATTGGTTTCAAGTAAGCATAGCATTATGTTTTTAAAAGATAAAAAAATCCTCTTCTCTTTCATTTTGAACCAAAAATACAAAGCATGACATAAAATCTCAAGGCAAACCTTGTGAGTTGTGGTCGTCACAATATCACAAAACTCAAAGGGATTAGTGAGCACAGACGCAGCAACAAGCCCACTTATGTGAGCCATATCCATCATAAGAAAAGCACCCACTTCATCTGCAATCTTCCCATGCATATAATATGTAATTAGCCTTTTTATCAAGAAAAATAATCCCATAATGTGAAGAGATATTATATTAGACCATGAGCAAGATATAATTCCAGAAAATGCGTGAGTACTGAGTACAGAACATACCTTTCTCATGCAAGGATAGTCAATGTCTCGAGGATAAGCACTAGCACCAGCAATAATGAGTTTCGGTCGGAAGAGATTAGCAGTTTTCTCGAGCATATCATAATCAATAATACCTGTTGTGATTCCAAAGTACCTTAAAAGATTAAGTTATCCCACAAGTAGCCAATACATTTGGAAACAAATTAGAAGACAAAACAAACAAACCTGTTGATTCATCAAGTCGATAAGGCATAGATTCAAAATAAATTGATGTGGCCGATACACGTCTTTTAGGTGTCATGAATCCATGAGATAAATGTCCACCATGAGGCAAGTCCAAACCCTAGTAACTTACCAAAAAACATTAGGATAATCACAAGATAGACTGTCATTTTGGAATAGTTAAAATGAGTGGAAAATAGTTTACCATTATTCGATCATGCGGTTTAAGAATTGCAGTGTACACAGCAAAATTAGCAGGGGAACCAGATAATGGTTGAACATTTACACCCCAATTCTTTCCATCTACATGAAATGCAGCCAGTGCCCTTTCTTGACATAAGGTTTCAAGCTCATCAATGTACTCGTTGCCACCATAGTACCTTATATGAATAATAATAATAATAATATAATGAGAATCCAATCAATGCAATTACAGAAGCGGAAAAAGGACACATTTAATAAAATTCTCATTTATTAAGAAAAGGAAGAAGAATGAATTTACCTTTTACCAGGTAGTCCTTCTGAGTATTTGTTTGTGAGGCATGAACCAACTGCTTCCATCACTGCTCTAGACGTAAAATTCTCAGAAGCAATGAGCTCAAGACTTTTAAACTGTCGGTCCTTTTCCTTATCAATAATTGCATGAACCTCAGGATCAGCTTCACTCAAGCCATAGTCCAGGAAGCTGCTCCCATCACCTGATATTAGCATGTATTCCATGGACAAAAAAGATCATCCTTAGGGCATAAATTTCAATATTAGTGTAATGATATAATGATACAAAATATTGAACTGAATGAAGATATTGAACACCAACCCAGAGAAAAGAGTGCAGAAATATTCCAAATCAGCTTCATTATAATAAAAGTGATTTACTCAACCATAAGTCAAATATAAGGTTGTTAACGGTGTTATACTTATGTTACTTGATGTTAACACCATAAGGGACATCACTTTTACAACACTGTGCCACAAAACAAGATATCTACAATGAATATAGAAAGAAAAATAAAGAATTTAGAAGATCAAATACTCACAAATAAATAGAAACAGAATCTATCCAGTCCACCAGATTGCATGTTGCAGTTCAGCAACTGCAGCTGCAATCCAGTGGTTGATACAAAACAAAACAGAGAACCTCAATCCAAACTAGGGAAGCTTCACACTTGTTGTATTATACAATTATCTTAGATATTTTAATGGTCTCTAGCACCCTCATAAATTAAAAAAAAAAATACTAGTCATTCACATACGACAGTTTTACAACCAGATGGTAAAGTATAGTTACCTCCAATTTCTGGCACCACAACAGACAAAGATGATGGCCTCCCAGTGACTAAACTTCCTTCAACATGAGATGCTTTGCATGGCTTCACATTATAGAACTTTATTTGAGGTATAAATCCATTACTGTCACACCCTTTTGCAGGGAAATTCAGCCACTTGGTCCAAGAAGGTTGTTGCAAAGAACCCATCATTGCTACTCCAGTACACCCTTGCATCCTTGTCTTATGATTTTGAATCAGAATTATACCCCTCCCTACATAGTTCATAATTCATTGTACAATAATTAAGATGACAGAATACTACATAACATGCCACAGAAGTTACTATAAAAAATTAGATAATACATCAAAATATAGCTACAGTTTGTTCCTTGCAAGTGGAAAATAGTTTTGAACAAACAAATGTACTACTCTTAGTGCTTCTACTACTCCTCATTAACATTTAAGGATAAAAACCCTGTAACCTGTGAGGGGAGTAAATTTCTCCTAGCATAATACAAATTTATTGTTAATGAACAAAAAGTGCAAGCAGAGAGAAATGCCGCCTCTCTTAATGTTGCATTTACACCTGATAGCATTGTCTTTATAACAATTATCCCACTACTTCATACTCTAAGGGACTGCTCCTCCTTACTAAAGGATAGCATGCAAGGCATAGGCCCATGGCATGAACCTGAAAACAAAATGAAGCAATACCGCTCAAACTGATATAATTTTCCCACCAAACTATGAATTAATACTTTGCGTCTATGATTGGAAAATATCAGATTATGAAATTTAGTACTCCAAGAAACATTATGATAGGAACCAACTAGTATTCAGGGAAGGATTGAAGGAAGAACAGATTGTTATTGGAGTACTTCTCTGTATACAAGTCTAGGCTGATTCGAGAGCGCCTAACCTCTCCTAACAAATCCTGAGTTACTCACTAACTGCTTACTAATTCTTCCTTAATTCCTATTCATAGAGCTCCACTTAATCCCTTTACTAACTATTAACAGAACAGAGGCCCACAATGGCCCGGATTTGGATCCAGTGCTGTAGGTGAGCACGCAGTAGCACGCAGTTGAGTGCATTTACACATGACACCGTAAACGGTGTACACCGTACACGGTGTACTGTTTGTCCAATTTGAAAAAAAACACGCAACTGCGTGTTACTGCGTGATGGATTACTGCAGGGGATCCCGATCCCAATGGCCCATATATATCACATTATTAGCAGCAGAGCAAGCATTTTTAAATACCAATCTGACACTGATGAAGTTCAATTTCTAAATCCAACACCTAGAGAAACAATACTAATAACTTGAAAAATTCCTGGCTTCCACCTCCTAGGTAGGGAAACTTGACAGATCACAAACAGTGAAAAAAATTCTAATAATTTCACAAGTTCAAGTCCTATTCTCAAGTCAACAAAAAAAAAGAAGAAGCAAAAAACAGTTCAACTTCAATGACAGAAAACAGGCAATATCCCTAAAAAACCTTTGTTGTTATTTTTGTGCCTAGCTCCTTACTCTCACTGTCACTGATCTCAGGATACTTCAAGAAATCATACACTGGTATTTTGTATGTGTGTGTGGGAATTCTATAGTTTACAGTAGAGTTTAATTAAAGTTGTATTATTTTTTGGCGTTACAGCTCAAACAGTTTGAAAAGCCTTAAAAAAATCTCCAGCGTCAGCAAGTTGTAGTTTTGAAAATATTAACATCCTAAAAATTCAATCATATAACTACCAACGAATACAGAAAATAAAAGTAAACTAAAGATGTGATTTTTCTAATATCCCGTGTACACTACTGCAATATAAATTGTTTATAAAAAAAAATCCGAAATATGTGATCATAGTTAGGTGGATTGAGCTCACCAAAGACTAAAAAGAAGGCGACAAGGCAGAGAGAAAGAGACAGTGAGCAGAGATAGAACGGAAAACGCAGAGAAAAAGAGAGAGAGAGTAGGAGCGGCGCCGCAATAGGGAGGGGTCTTATGTGGTCTGCTACGAGTCTAGGATAGCATACCCAGCATATAATAATAATAATAATAATAATAATAATAATAATAATATAGATTAAAAAAAGTAATTTTTATATGATAATCTAATAATTATTTTTTTAGAGATTTTTAAGATAAACAGGTCAACTTTTCAAATTTTGGTGTAAATTTTGTTAGGAGACAAAACAAATGATGTAGACAACAGCACATCTTCCTTAGTTTGTTCCAAGTGTTCCACCTTCTATTGCTTATATGAAATACGTTAAGATTTTTTATTTAAAAAAAAAAAGTAAAGCAAGCAAACACTTAGCTTCTGTTTGTTTATGATTACAAAAATCACTTATAAGCAGCTTTTTATGAGAAACTATTGCAATTGCAGAACGATTGCAAATGCAGAAGCGCCAATGAAACACTAGGCCCAAATCGAGAAATCAAATGCATTCCATTCCAGAAGTAACAGAGAGAAGAAATTTGTTACCTGGAGCAGAGCAACGATGGAGGAATGAGAAGGAACTGCTGCGTTCGCAAACTGGAGCAGAAAGAACAGGCGCGCGGCGGTTGAGCGGCAGAGAAGATGGCGGCGGTCCGGCGAAGTAGCGTCAGTAAGGGGAGGTCCGCGCTGTTTGGTGTTTGCGGAGGCAACGCGTTGGTTGGAGAAGGGGAGGTCTTCAGGTTAATAGGGATTTTGAAACTAAACCCCAAACAAAAGACCTCGTGTTTTCGGGGCTGCCTTAAGAAAAGTAAGGGTCTCTCACACTTTCTTTTCACTACACATTATCCGATTGGTTAAATTCATATCGATCTCACATGAATTTTGTAAGATCTATATTAATTTTAATCAATAAAAACATATTTATTAAAAAAAAATATATGTTATTAATATTTCTCTAAAAAATAATTTGTTAAAACTTAATTGGGGGAAAGGACCATCATATGTAAAGGGCGATACATTGAGGTTTAAAACCAATTTTGAATAAATTTTTTTTTTAAAGATTAATGAAAATATTTCCAGTAAAATATTTTGAGGTATTTTTATAACTAATAAAAAATATTAAGGTCTAAAATTAATATTTATATTTATATATGTAAAATTTAAGATTTTTTTGAGGACCTTTTAGCAGGTTTAGCCGAGGGTCAGCCAGGTGTATATATCCTCACAACCTATAAGTTGAGTTGTTGGTGGATGTTTTCTTTACGTTAGAAGTTAGTTTTTAAGTTCGAGCTATTTATAAACTCATAGTAAACTAAGTTTGAGCCACCAAAATAAGCTTATTTTCTTATTAGTTGAATTTGAGCAAAGCAAATTTTCATCAAGCTGAACTTGATCGCAACTAAACTCAGCTTAGCGCACCTCATTGTTATTCGTTTTTGTTGTAATATAATTATAGGAATTTCGGCTACTACTGTCACAGTGATATTTGTTACCACTTGATCAGCTTATAAGGTCCAACCTAAAAAATTGAGGTACGTGACTTAAATGTCATATTGATTTTTTTTTTTTATTCAATATATGTCTTGTAACAATCTAACCACCTATGTAACAAAAAAAAAACAGAAGAATCTGACCACCTCAAGGCCTCTGTTCTTCTACACAAAGTCAGTGCCAGCATGATGCATAGTTTTATTTTACTTCTACTGTTCTTGTGTAGATTATGTCTATACATGTAGTATAAAGTAAGTCAATTACAATTCATATATGATACTTTTTTGTATTAAATAAATATTATTTTTTATATCAAACAACTCTTCTACATTAAAAAATTAAAGCAAGTGTAGTGATTTGTAATTGACTTATTTTGCCTAAATTATATAGACTCTCCACACAAGGATCTCCCATCATCGCGACGTTAGTTCCCTGGGTTGACAAAAAGATTCGAAGGTTGGCTTACCTATAAAATTTTTTCTTCAAATTATCATTATTAATAGTTTATTTAAAATTTAAAGATAAGTACATGGAATTTGAGTTGTAGACTTGCTTGATTATATAAGCTCAAATGACAAAAAAAATATGTAATGAAAATAATAACTAAAATTATGACTTAAGTGTAATTTAAACTTTTATATCAAGTTTATCACTTGTTCACCTTTTACGTGTCTAACTCCTCAACTAGGCAAAAGGGCACGGACATTTTTCTACCAAGTTTTTCTTTTTTCAGCCAACCAAGGGAGAGAGTTAGATTTCATCCTCTCAAAAGATTCTATCCTTTTTTATAGTAAAGTCAAGATATCCCACAACCGTTCTTTCATTTAAACTGGTTAGCCTCGTATAACTTTCATCAGCTAGAACCGAATTAGATTCGTTCCTTTAAGAAAAGTCATTGCATCTCAACCATTGGCAATCTACATCAATTACATAACAACGAAAATCATAGCCGACCCTTTTTCATTGCTTTTTGCCAAACGGACATATTCTTCCATGGCAGAGAGGAACAATTGATAATGCTTACGGTTTTGATAGTTCGGTAAGAAAATTATAGTCATAACACATTGATATTCATCATCCACATCAACAAGTTTGTCGCCACAGAATTTCATATGCAATTTACAGACTCCAGGACCTAAATTATTTCATTGCACGGGATTGTAATTATCCAACTGTACTCTTTTTGTCCTAGAAGGTGGGGCGAAACATGGGGAATAGGGTTGGGTTGTTATGGCTATCCTGTAAGAAAATAACATCATTGAAGGTATATCATTCAACATGCGAAAGACCCCCACCACTTTCAGCACGTGTCCTACAAAAGAATTAAAATAAACTAATTGCAGAAGCTATATATAAACCAAGATCAATGAGCCAAAAAATGAGTAAGGTGGAGGAGAACTCAAGATCGTTTTTCTGTCCCCAACCTTTTTCTCTGAGATGCTAGCCTCCTTGATCCAAACAATCTAGAAGAGTATGCCTTGGAAGGATATAAAAAAGAAATTGATAATAACATAATGTCAAGAGTTCAATACTTACTTGTGGTCAGAAGGATTTGGCATAAGCTCATATACAATAGTGGCAACAACATCCCTTTTTAACTATACAACAAACAATAAAATTAGTAGCCTGACACTCTGACTAGACTATAAACAGCCAGAAGTAATGAATTTAATAAAGTACCTGAGTAGCTTCGCCTTTAAAGCCAATATAGTGTATTTTAGTAGTGTCACCTCCAAAATTCTCAGGAAAGTGCAACGTAATATTTGCCACACTTTGAAATTTAGAATATCTAATCAAAACAATCAATAAATTAATAAACTATGATGGCAGAGACACAAGAAAACTCATATGACAAAAGCACTAGTGCCTGTAATTAGTGATAGTATGTGAATATACACATTAATACCAGTATACCACATACAAAATGCATTGCATACATGTATTATTGCCTTATTGAATTCAAAATATTTTCTTGCATAACTGCTTGTAGACAAGGCCAATGTGAAGGATTAACTGAAATGAGAAGTAGATAATGATTACCTAGTCTGGTATTCCAATACTCCTTGCATATTCTCAACCAAATCCCATTCCTTTAAAAAAATAAAAAAGTAATTTGCATATAAGTTGTGGTGTTGGGTTTGTCAATTAATTTCAAGAAAATCTTAAAAGAAAATATACCTGAATGGCTTGCATGCTTTGTGCATCTGAAAAGTCAATGCCATCTCGATTGATGAACCTAACCAAATTGAAGTGTTTAACTTTTTGTGTAAGAGAACATTTGCAATAAAAAAGAAAATATTGTAGTTAATTCTTCAATCAACTCATGTTAATATAAATAATATTTTTCAAAGTTCAAAATATCACATGGAGGTGGTATCGAGTCTATTGACTATAAAGGGGATACCAGAAAAATTGATGAAATAAGACATGTTGGCCCAAACACTAGTGACTAGACTGCATTACCTTAATGCGAAAGTAAGTAATAGGAGAGAGGTCAATAAACATCTATCAATAGCTTCATCTTTCAGCCTTTCTTCCTGCGACTAAACCCCAGCCCCAGTACATTGATAAAAGAATAAAAGAAAAATAAAAGTTTACTTGTAAAAAGGTGCACAAGAATGTTTATTTTGGTACAAGCATTCACTAAGATATTTGTATTAATCCAACTGAGAATATAAGCAACTTGATCATACAACAAGCAACAGAGGAACCGGGGTTATTTTTTCTCACAGGTTGCGGTTTTGTTGGGAGTAGAAAAAAGAGAATCTATCAAACTTTTGGGTTGAGGTCACTGTTTGTGGGTACTGATGTTTAGTCATAGTGGCTTTTGAGGTCTTTCCTTTTTCCTGTGCTGCTCTTTTTGTGGAACCGGGGTTAGACTTATGTAATATCTATACTGGTCTAGTTTGACTTAGTATGCTACTTACATAGGGCCTTTCCCTCTTCTGTTAATCTTTTGAATATGGGTTAGAGCACCCATTGTGCTCTTTATCTATATATTCTTTGTTTATCAAAAAAAAAACAGAGGATACCATTAAGCAGCCAAAAAACATGAATATCAAACAACAAAGAAGATGGGGAAAAAGCATGACAGAGAAGATGGCAATCTAAAATAATTCTGACACATGAATAATCCAAATATTTAACAGGCTGAACTTGAGGAATTAAAAGTTATCACAATTGTGGGAAAGTCAAGGATGATACAAGTCATAGATGAAATAGTCCAAAAAGTAAAATGGTAAATCAACAACATCCATTTAAAACTCAATTGTTGTCAAAGCTATACAAAAACCAGAAATTAGAGTCTCAGAGACTCGTACTTTTCTCTGAACTTAAAACAGAATAATTATATCAGGAATTAGTGCCAAAAGTCACTCGTGAAAGAAAGGCAATCAAATAGAATAAAGCTGCTTCAAAACCATAACAACTTACGCTCTCATCTTGGAAGGACTTGTACCATCAGCTCCACCAACTATGGATATGCTCTTAATCTTGACATCTGAAGTAAATCTATCTCACAGAAACATAAGAAGTTCTGTAAGAACATAACTTATAGGACAAATGCTCACAATAGAAAATGGATAATGTTATAATTAAGTTTTTGTCATATTAAGTTATTAACATATTATTGCATAAGATTGATAGAAAAATTATACAGTTAAGGACTATAGTAAATGCCAAATGATCTCTGGTTCATGGATTTTTTTAAAAAAATAAAGAAAAACAGCATAAAAACAAAGCGTAATGTTACCAAAAAATTATATGCTTCTTCTACTTTTTTGCTTTTTAACCTCAGAAGCATGGAATCATATTATGTAGTTTTGTCCAATTTTAAAGAAAACTTGCTTTATTCGCAATAAAGGGCTGGTGTACATCAATATTCCACGTGATAATTTATACCTGAATCAACAATCTATTTTATAAACTTCCTCATCATATATGTAGTTTATGGAGCTGTGAGCCATAGTTTATATACAAGAAAATAAATTATCCATGGTAGATACTTTGTAGGTCTCAACTATTTGGTTGTATTATCCATCATTCTGGTCTTTTTATGACCTTGGTGTGAGTCAATTAATGGCTCCCTCTTCCTTTTTCCTTTATATAGCACTTCCCCCTGTTATCACTCACTCACACATAAACTCACCAAGTATTTTCTCTCACACACTCATAACTCACGCAGCAGAGAGGAAGTGAAACTCTAATGTTTCACTCAATAATTCATACTCAATTTGACACACATGGTACAGAGAGTTGCCTTTATATAGGCACCATTTTACAATACAATAATAATAGTTTCTTAATTATGAAGAAATAGTAGGCGGTGGGCACAAAAACTTGATCATATCTTCTGCATATTATGGTGGCGGTGGACACAGGCAATGAACTGTGGCGGATGAAAATTAATTTACACACATTAAAGACACACTCACTCTTACGCTTGATGCATCTGGAGTAAGCAGGTACAGTATACACATATTTTCAAAGTAGATGAATTCATTATAGAACAAGAATTTCTTTAATCCAGCTAAGTTTTCGAATAACAGATGCAATACTTGTCTCCCCAGACAGAACGAATATTTAGAAATGGTTCTATGATGAATAATAAATAAATGGTAATCAGAAGATGAAAATAATGCAAAAATCATGCAGATTGTAAATTGGTAAGAGTAGAAAAGGGTTGAGAGATAGCAACTTACGGAATGAAAACAAGTAATTCAGGATCACCGTCGTTGCTTTCCAAGTGATCCTATTAAAGGGAAGAGGAACAAAGAGGATGAAATTTTGAAAAGAAAGTATAATATTGAAAATGGAAAGTAGAAATGAAGTACCCACCTCAGAAGAATTGAGACGATGTTCCCAAGCTTTAAAAACAGACTTAACACTCCCTGGAGTTGCTTCATTCAAAGCAGATACCTGACAATTATTATTATTATTAATAATTGAAATTATGCCCTAATTAATCTCATTATAAAATCCATTGATTGATGAAAGATAGAAACCCTGGGGAGGTCGATGTGGTTGTAGAGAGACCAATCAGAGGAACAATCATGGTCTTCGCAACTGTGATCGTGCAAGCATGCCATCTTCAACTCTGTTGATTCTTTTCTCTTCGATCTTCGATTGTATTAATAATATTCACTATTCACTATTCACTATTCACTTTCTTTCTTCAAAACGACAACCGTCTTCATAATTTCACAGGGACTCACTGGGCCGGATTGATTGCAGATTTCAAAACCCGATCCGGCCTGATTAGCCACTGTGTTTCGCTTTCGGGTCAGTACTTGGCCCGATCAGCATATATACAGATGCCACCCCCCCACCCCCCACACGATCGGTTCTTGATTCAAATGCATTTAATAACTTTTTATATTGCTTCAAAAAAAAAACTTTTTATTAAATAAATTTCTCATATATAGATTATATATATACATACATATTAATCTAAAATTATTCAGTATTTTATTGATAAATATCAAGTTTAAAGTAATAAATATTTCTAAAATATATGAAAATAAGATATACTTCATCACATTTTTTATGTCAAATTTTATAAAATTTGAGATAAATGATCTAAACAATAAATCATTTCAACGGTTGAATCAATAAAAATTATATTGTATAAAAAGTTATTACATAGTGTAAGAGTGTTAAGGGTGCGTTTGGGTAAACAACTTAATTAAACGTTTATTCAATAAGCCATTTTTCATAAGCTTATTTTAATTAAAAAGAGCTTACAGGAAGATCATAGACTATTTGTATAAGTTTACTTCTAAAAGCTATTCTCATAAACTCTCTATAAGTCTTACACTAGTAAGTTAATTTAGAGGGCATATCTAGTGAGAGAAGTATGTATTTTAAGGTGAGAAGAGCGAATCTGGCAATAAAATCATACATAAATGATCAAAATTATAAGTTATTTAATGATAACATAACCGCTTAAAAAGGACATATACATTTATCTTCTAATATTATTTATTCAAATAAGATATAATGATTAAGATCCACTAATTACACTTCTCATTGTAACAAAATGTTCCTACCTAAATGATGCATACTCTCTCTCTCTCTCTCTCAGAACACATTCTCTCCATCCAGATGTAAATAAAAGGGTAGAAATTATTATTTGTACAATATTTTAAATCATTTGTATACTTTTATTGATTAAAAAAAGTGTGTTGAATATGTGCTTTTCAATATTATCATAAAAAAGTGACTGAAGAATGATATGAAAATATACAATATAACATTATTGAAAAATATAAGTCTCCTCAATTGTGCTTGTCATCAGTTCTACAAGTGTTTAAGATTCGTTCTGTTCCAGCAACTCATCCCAAACCAAATTTAATTGCAACAAGGTTAAATTTTAGAAATTAAACTTGAGGTGTGACACCCGAGGGTGACGAGGGTGGGAAATGATCGCCGGTGCAAAAGGAAGCACATATCAATGAGCAGCTCTTGACATGCTTCTAGGTGGATAGACACATGAATGAGTCGATTTCACACCGGAATAAGATGGATCCTGAGACTGTGCAGGTATGAGACTGCAGAATTGAGGAACTCCGAGCCTGTACAGGTATGAGACTGTATATTTGAAGAATGCTTAAAAGAATTGATTGATACTATCTATACTAACAAAACGCATCTTGTTTTCGGGAACCCATCACTTAAGAACTCCAAGGTTAAGCATGCTTGACTTGGAGCATCTCTAGGATGGGTGACCTCTTAGAAAGTTTTCTTAGGAAACATGCGAGCGAGGACAAAACATGCTAAAGAGATTCATGTTGGTTTGTGGTGATAGTCGTCAATCCGGAGAACATCCTGGGACGTTACATAGTGTGTTTTCGGGACATGTTCGGACATGATGTCTTAATCGGGCTTGTTATGTCACATTCTTTTAAAATTTATACTTTTTAAACAATTAGGTATAAGTAATAAGATTTCTTAACTTAAATCAATAGCATTTTTCGTAATATGATAATATATTTATTATTGTTTTAAAATATATATCACAAATTATACCTTAGTTTTAATTTCTTACTTCTTTAATTTTATGATATTGTCATCAAAAAAATGTTCAAACTTATACATTATTCCCACATATTGGGTTCACCTGGTTCCTTCTCGAACACGATTGAATTATAGTGAGATCGAATTTAGGTCGAAGAAAAGGATCCTATCAATATATCATATCGTGTTCAAGTCATTTCAAATATGTTTCAACCCATTCCATGACCATTCCATTCGGCTCATTGTCCAATCTCTTCATTTTAGTTTTCCATATGTACATATAAAATTGATAAGATTAAAATTATACGTACAACAAATCTGGACACTTTTCTGATTGTAATGCAAAATGTAATTTGTGTTATAAAAGTTAAAGTTGTCAAGAAGTTCTCCAGAATTGTTGTTGCACAAATATTTAGCGTTACAAAAACTAAAGTTGTTGAGAATAGTTGTTAACAAAACATTTTTGAAAAGAAAATCATTCATATATGTATTTTTCTGATTAAGACTCATCACTAGAGATTTTTCTCAACTAAAGTGAATAGCACATTTTATTAACGAATAAAGTACAAAATTAAAAGAGTAAATTAGCACACATGTATGATCTATTTTATACTTATAGAATCCTAAAAACCAGATTTTTCATTAATAAATATAATTTTTTTTAAATACAAACACACAAACACAGATATTATAGAATCCTAAAGACTAAATTTTCTCATTAATAATTATAATTTTATATTTTTGTTTTTTAGAATACACTCCCCAGTCCTCACTCTATACGAGCCAAGTGTATGAGAAATATCATTCCACCATACATTCCCACACATAGGTTTCCACGGTGCATTAAATGAATAGCTAATTAAAAGCGAACAGAAAAAAAAAGTTTGGCAAAGAATATTAATAGTATCCTTCTAAGAATGCAAAAAAATATAAGAAATTCTTTTTATATAAGAAGTAGCATTTCACAGTTCATACTTTGCCAAAATTAGATTTCTTAACATAAACCGAATGACAAGATTCTGTTTTGTGCATCCCTCCTCCGTTTTGACAAATATACCCAAGAATGCATGCATTTATGTAGACCCTTGTCTCTTTGTTTTGTTTTCTGCGAGAAGGTGCCTCTCCTAAGGCCCCATTTGCCATGGCACAGCAAGATGAAGGACACAAGTCCTCCAAAGTCAATGAAAAAGTTCATTTTTACAAGCTGTTCACTTTTGCAGACCGCCTTGACGTGACTTTGATGATCATTGGTGTCATCTGTGCTATAGCAAATGGGTTTTCGCAGCCTCTCATGACCCTCATTTTTGGGAAGCTCATCAATGCCTTTGGTACCACCGATCAGTCCCACATTGTGCAGGAAGTTTCTAAGGTATATATATATATATATATATATATATATATCAAAAACCTACTCACCCTTTTGGCATGGAAGTTTCTTGAATGATGAAGGGTCCCTGTTGTTTCTTCTTGTAGCCTTTCATACATAATGCATGTCATGCTCATTTGGTTAATTACTATTCCATTAACACAACTTGTGTACTACTTTCTTTCAGGTTGTATTGTTATTTGTTTACCTGGCTGTTGGGTCTGGAATTGCATCGTTTCTACGTAAGACGCCACATTTTTCTTCCTCTCTTTTTCATACTTATTTATTAATTGTTAGAGATAATTACAACATTAATTAATCTTATGAATATATAAGGGTCATTTTGTTAAATGATGCATGCAGAGGTATCAAGTTGGATGGTGACAGGAGAAAGACAAGCTGCACGGATCCGTAGCTTGTACTTGAAAACTATATTAAAACAGGACATTGCCTTCTTTGACACTGAAACAACCACTGGAGAGGTTATTGGGAGAATGTCTGGTGACACCATTCTCATTCAAGATGCCATGGGAGAAAAGGTAAAGGGATGTTTTTTCTTGTATGAAAAGCACCAAGTTTCATACCTTTCCAAGGATTATATATCCTAATTGTAATGATCAGCAGCTCTCTGATTTAAACAGAACTAATAAGGATTTTAACCCAAAAAAAAGCTGACAAGAAGTTTATGGCAGGTCGGGAAGTTTATACAACTTGTTTCATCCTTTTTTGGTGGCTTCCTAATTGCTTTTACAAAAGGGTGGCAACTCTCTCTAGTTTTGCTTGCATGTGTTCCTTGTATTGTCATCGTTGGTGGAGTTATGTCCATGATGATGTCAAAAATGTCAACTCGTGGGCAAACTGCTTATGCAGAAGCTGGAAATGTTGTAGAACAAACACTGGGAGCCATCAGAACTGTAAGACACAAAAATTAATTATTTCTGACTTTGAATGAGTTGCTTTTATATGTAACCGTAGTCCTTATCTTATTCCTGGTATTTAATCAGGTTGCATCTTTTACTGGTGAGAAAAAAGCAGTAGATAAGTATCATAACAAGCTAAGAATTGCCTATGCTACAACGATTCAACAAGGGATGGCCTCAGGGTTAGGAATGGGACTACTTTTGTTGATTGTCTTCAGCACCTATGCTCTTGCTATGTGGTATGGTTCCAAACTGATCATTGAGAAAGGATACAATGGTGGAGCCGTCTTCAATATAATCATATGTATTAATACTGGTGGAATGTAAGTAAGACATGATTTTTCTTTGTTTGTGGAAATTGTTTATGTTTGATACTCATCATGCTTTGATTGTGTATCACAACCTTATATATTATTAACCTGACTTGCATCCCCGGTTAAACTGTTGAACTAGGTCACTTGGTCAGACAACTCCATGCCTAAATGCATTTGCAGCAGGCCAAGCAGCAGCATATAAGATGTTTGAGACAATTAAACGAAAACCAAAAATTGATGCTTATGACACTAGTGGTGTTGTCTTGGAAGACATAAAGGGAGATATTGAACTGAAAGATGTTTACTTCAGATACCCTGCAAGGCCAGATGTGCAGATCTTTGTCGGATTCTCATTCTATATCCCAAGTGGCACAACTGCTGCTTTAGTGGGTCAAAGTGGCAGCGGGAAGTCAACTATAATCAGTTTATTAGAAAGATTCTATGACCCTGAAGCTGGAGAAGTACTCATAGATGGTGTGAATCTGAAGAATTTTCAAGTGAGATGGATAAGAGAACAAATTGGGCTTGTTGGTCAAGAACCTGTCTTGTTTACAGCCAGTATCAAAGAGAACATAGCATATGGGAAAGAAGGTGCAACTGATGAGGAGATAACAACAGCAATAACGCTTGCCAATGCCAAAAAGTTCATTGACAAGTTGCCTCAGGTATAATAAATATTCAAAACCAAAACTATTACCTTATATAAGTGATTCTTTCTTTTATTAAGTTTGATTGAAGTTAAAAGTATTCTGTTTCAGGGCCTTGACACGATGGTAGGAGGTCATGGGACTCAACTATCTGGAGGGCAAAAGCAAAGAATAGCCATTGCAAGAGCAATTTTGAAGAACCCAAAAATCCTTCTTCTTGATGAAGCAACTAGTGCATTAGATGCTGAGTCTGAACGTATCGTTCAAGAAGCATTAGAACAAGTAATGTCAAACAGGACAACTGTAGTTGTTGCGCATCGTTTGACAACCATTAGAAACGCTGACACCATAGCAGTTGTTCATCAAGGGAAAATTGTGGAAAAAGGTTATACATACTTGAACCAAGTGTTTCAGTTTTTTGTCAGCAATAGCTTTGATACATATATTACATGATGTTTAGTCAGTACAACTATCTATGAAAAACGGTTGGTGTTTTCCATAAGATATATGATGATATCATACTTGAATCAAATGTATTCACTTTGGCAATTTTCCTCTATATTCTCAGGAACTCATGATGAGTTAACCAAGGATCCAAATGGTGCTTATTCTCAGCTTATTCGTCTACAAGAAGGAGCTAAGGAAACCGAAGGAAGCCGGAATTCTGAAGCAGATAAGTCAAAAAACAGTTTTAATTTAGATGCTCACATGGCTAGATCTTCCACCCAGAGAACATCCTTTGCGAGATCAATAAGTTGCGGTTCATCAGGCAGTAGACACTCTCTCTCACTTGCCTTTGCTCTTCCTTATCAAATTGGTGCACTTGAGTCTGGAGAAGGAGCTAATGGGGACCTTGAAAGTAATGAACTTGATAATGAGAAGAGCCAAAAGGTTTCTATCAAACGTTTGGCTCAGTTGAACAAGCCTGAGGTTCCTGTCTTACTACTTGGATCCATTGCTGCAGCAGTACATGGTGTTATTCTCCCTATATTTGGCCTCTTGCTTTCATCAGCTATTGATACGTTCTATAAACCTCCAGAACAGCTTCGGAAAGATTCTGAGTTTTGGTCAGTACTATTTGTTGGTTTGGGTCTTATTACTCTGGTGGCCTTACCAGTGCAGAACTACTTATTTGCAATTGCTGGTGGAAAACTTATAGAACGAATTCGTTCCTTGACATTTCAAAAGGTTGTGCACCAAGAAATCAGTTGGTTCGATCATCCTGCACATTCAAGGCAAGTTAATGAGATATTTACTTCTAATAATGAAAGAGAAAGTAAAGACATATTTATTATCACACGTTAATTCCTTTAACTCATCTAACTCGAAATGAATCACCTTGCAGTGGTGCAGTCAGTGCAAGGTTAGCTACTGACGCTTCAACAGTAAGAACTCTTGTTGGTGACACATTGGCTCTCATTGTTCAAAACATAGCAACAATCACAGCAGGTCTAGTTATAGCATTCACAGCTAATTGGATTCTCGCTTTCGTGGTTCTGGCTGTGTCACCCTTGTTGCTTATACAAGGATACCTTCAGACCAAGTTTCTAAAAGGATTCAGTGCAGATGCAAAGGTTAGATTATATTCAATTTTGTTGATTTTCTCAAATAGAAAATGTGTATTATTAATTTGGCTATAATAAGAATCCTTTGTGTTCTATAGGTGATGTATGAAGAGGCAAGTCAGGTGGCAAATGATGCTGTTGGTAGCATTAGAACCATTGCATCGTTTTGTGCGGAACCGAAAGTGATGGAAATGTACCAGAAGAAATGTTCAGGGCCAGAAAAACAAGGTGTTCGGTTGGGGCTTGTTAGTGGTGTAGGATTAGGTTTCTCTTTTTTTGCTTTATATTGCACAAATGGTTTATGTTTCTATATAGGATCTATACTTGTGCAACACGGCAAAGCAACTTTTGGAGAGGTTTTCAAGGTACTTCACTTTTGGATGGTCCATCTTTATTCGATGTTTCTATTGAAACTGGTTCTTACTATAGGCTTTGTGCAGGTTTTCTTTGCTTTAACAATTACAGCAGTCGGTGTTTCCCAGTCTAGTGCCCTGGCACCGGATACAAACAAGGCCAAAGATTCCGCAGCTTCAATATTTGAAATGCTTGACAGCAAGCCAATCATTGACTCGAGTAGCAATGAGGGCATAACACTAGAAATCGTAAAAGGTGATATTGAACTTCAACAAGTCAGCTTTAAATACCCAACAAGGCCTGATATTCAAATTTTCAAAGATTTGTGTCTAAGCATCCCAGCTGGAAAGGTAACCATTACTTTAGTATTCTAATAATTCAGCTTTTGGGTTGTACAAGTTAATTTCTTGAGAATATGTAATGAAATGCCATTGTCCATACATGTCTCTGTAGACAGTTGCCTTGGTTGGAGAAAGTGGCAGTGGAAAATCAACAGTTATCAGCCTCTTGGAGAGATTCTATAACCCTGATTCCGGACGTGTACTAATAGATGGAGTGGATATCAAAAAGTTCAGACTAAGCTGGTTGAGGCAGCAAATGGGTTTGGTTGGTCAAGAGCCCATTCTTTTCAATGAAAGCATTCGTGTCAACATAGCTTATGGCAAAGAGGGAGGTGCTACAGAGGAAGAGATAATAGCAGCAGCTCAAGCAGCCAATGCACACAACTTCATAAGTTCTCTTCCAAATGGTTATGACACCTCTGTTGGGGAAAGAGGCACACAATTGTCAGGAGGACAAAAGCAGCGTATAGCCATTGCAAGAGCCATGCTGAAAGACCCTAAAATCCTTTTGCTTGATGAGGCAACTAGTGCACTTGATGCAGAGTCAGAACGTTTAGTTCAAGAGGCTCTTGTCAAAGTGAGTGAGAACAGAACTACTGTCGTGGTAGCTCACCGTCTTGCAACAATTAAAGGGGCTAGCATTATAGCGGTAGTGAAAAATGGGGTGATTGCTGAGAAGGGAAGACATGATGTGTTGATGAAGATTGATGGTGGAGTTTATGCTTCATTGGTAGCTCTCCATATGAATGCATCATAACAAGAAAAAAAATAAAAATGTGGGAGCCGCCAGAGGAGGAATGAGTGGCTGATGCCATGCAAGTGACACGAATAAAGTTAAATTTTGCAAGTGATTTGGCATCTTCTTGGGCTAGGCTAACTTTGATATCATATTTCTGCAAGAGATTCCTCCATAAACCTAGTGTGCCCAACTTCAGTGTACTAATATAATAAATTATTGGATACATCATTACTAAACTAGTGATGTTTAACATCATGATAAAGTACTAGGCATTACGTATCGCCATCTCCAGTAGGCTATCCATGTTTAACATCTCGCGCATCTGGACGCTACGTCTTGTCGTCCCCAATGCGACCTCAAGACCAAATCAAGCATCAAGTAGATTCACATATTCATACTCAATGATTTCATATCTCAAACACACATAGGCAATAACGCTCATTCCACTCCCAAACTAATGGCACTTTATCGATCTATCTCAACACTTAAAACGTATATATATACATAGATGATTCAATAACCATTACCGATCATATTATACTTTCAAACCTCATCAACAAAAATATTCTCATGATGTCCAACATCAAAATCATAAAGAAAACATAATCAGGATACCATAAGCATCATTAAGTTCACAACTCAACTATGGAGGAAAATTCATCCAATGTTAGGCAATTCAAGGTCCACATAAATCTATAAACACTTTGTTAGGCACTCAAGTATGGAGGAATATTACTGATGTTAGGCACACATGTTGCTTATTTGCTTTAGCGATTCAAGGTCCACATAAATGTTTAAACACTTTTACCAAAGCTTAACTTTTTTAGGAAAACCAATATTCCAAACTCGAGCGTTAAATCGATACCTAGAATAATCACAAGACATCAACTGCATGATTTTTTTTAAAAAAAAAGAGAGATGAACAATACCATTTGCTTGCTGCTAAAGACTGTGACAGTGACCACAAATGAAAACAGTCGGTGGCACCTTAAACGTCCATCCTGTAGTCTTTGGTTTATACCACAACGAGAAATCAATTCCCTTACTTTTTAATTTCTCTGTCGCAGGTCCAATTCTCTCCAGAAGCTTTAAAGTAAACATATAATCCAAAAAAAGAATTGCATTTTCAGTAAACTGCCAACAAGTCCACGCTCCATCAAATTCATTCACTTCATTCTAGGTACTTACATTCTATACTTACAGAAACCAGAAAATTAGTCGATAGAAAAACAAGTTATGTTAAACAATGAAATTTAATATTAGCGTATAATGCAGCTAAATTACGGAGGCAACACAACCATCTCCAAACATCAAAAATATAGTCAGGTTTCTTACAACAAGTTAAACTTAAGGAAAACCAATCAAGATGCTAATAAACTTCAGTAGTAAAAGTGTAAAACTCCAATTGACTACTTATTGCCCAAAATGGCTCCCCATACAAATTTATGCTAATGCAATTTTTAAGTCAACATCCACAGCCTGTGAGTTGCCGAAGGATCAAACTCTAGCTACTTAATGCACTAGTGCCCTGCCTCTTCAATGCCTCGCCTCTGTCCAGATGTATCAGAAGAGAAATAATGTATGTATGAGGAGCTGGGTGAGGCAATTGGTTAGATAAAAAAATTCTACTACAAGATGAAGAGAACATATTTATACTCTATATACCCCAAACAATCATGAGATGCACATGAAGCAACTGTTTATAGCATAAAATGGATAGGTAACTTTGGAAGCACTCCTTTATGCAGAGCAGTGCTTGGTTGCTAAAGTGGATAAGTTACAATCAGTTGGGAGATAAAACCAACTAAGCATCTAATATATTTCCTTTAATTTGGAAAATAATTAAAGCAAAAAAAAACCCTTAATTTGTCCTATACAGAAAAATTGGTTGAACTCTTTGTCGATGTTTGAACTCCAATGAGGGTGAATTATCGCTTCCCCAAAAGTTGTAGGCTCTGAAATAAGTGTTGAATGTTCTACAAGAGAGTGATTGATAGGAAAATGAATGAGAAAGGATGGCGAGGTTGAACTCTTACAGTGCATCACATAAACATCAAGATACTTAGGGGGTTGACTATCTCAGTGAGGCCTGCGAAGTAGATGGCAAACATCTGGTATGTTCTAACTTGTATCATCATTAACAAGTGTCACATCTAAATCTGATAGCACATTCGGTGACTGATCAGTAGAACTCGACTCAACCTAAAAATCCTCTATCAAATCATTAGCATAATCAATTGAAAGAGGTAAAACAGGGAGTTGAGACTGCACAAGAGGGAGCAGAGTTTTCTTGAAAGGAAAAGCAATCCTCAAAATATAACATCTCATGATTCCACTAGTCTCCTAGTGTCTAGTTCCATAACCTTGTACCCTTTTTCCCTTGAGGATATAATAGAAAAACACAACTTTTTGATCTTGCAGCAAACTTATCAAAGATGTTTTGGTTTAGTTAAGATATAACATAAGCAACCAAAATCTCTAAGATTATCGTAAGATGGTTTGGAGTTAAGACAGAATTTCATAAGGAGACTTGCTATCTAACCGAGGAGAAGGTAACAAATTGATGATGTGTGCAGCTGTTGTAACATATTCACTCCAAAGCTTGACAGGTAGGTGAGCATGGAAGTTATGGGGCCTAGTAATCTCTAGCAAATGTTTGTGCTTTCTTTCTACTACACTATTTGGTTGTGGTGTATGTAGACAGGTGGTTTGATAAATCATTCCTTGAGCTAGTAAGAATGCCTTGGATTGTCCAGCAATTAGCTCAGGAGCATTATATGTACGAAAACCTTAATTTGCTTACCAAATTGAGTTTTAATCATCCGGACAAATTGAATAAAGAGAGAAGAAGCTTCACTCTTAGATTTCATCAAATGAACCCAAGTGTTGCATGAATAATCATCAACAATAGTGAGAAAATAGGATGCACCAATAATAGATGAAACACCATATGAACCCCATGTATCTAAATGAACCAAATTGTACACATCTTTGAAATTTATTGCTTTCTTGAAAAAACAAACGAGATTGTCATGCTCGATGGCACACATCACATGGAGTAGTGAATTTATTAGAACCAGAGAAAAGAAGTTAAGACTGAATTTTGGCATAAGGGGCATATACAAGACTTCGATGCAGAATATACATGTTAACTGCAGTAGACATTCCATTAGAATGAACAATCCGGTTGCCTTGAAGAAAGTAGAGCCCTCACCTTCTTAGAGACTAGGTCCTTCAAGATACACCCAGTAGGAGAAAATGTAACAGAACAATTCGAATTGTTGATGAGTTTACCAACTGTGAGGAGATTGCAGGTGAAATAAGGAAGATAGAGCTTTTTTTAGAACTATATTACACCCCAAATTAATATCACCAGTAGAATGAACCTTTGCTTGTTGACAATCAGGTAAGGTAACATGCAACATAATATCCTTTTCACTATTGGCTACAAAAGCCTGATCCATGGATATATACTGTCAGAGGCATCACTATCTATAATCCAAGGTATATGTTTTGTTTCAAGAGGCTTACAAATGAAGTTGACAGCAGGATTTACTGTGGGAGTGGTTGATTGATTTTCTCCAAGCCAGATCAACTGATCGAATTGAGTAGAAGACAAACCTTCAGTACTTAATACTACCTGTTATGATGAACCTGATGTAGTTATAGCATCTTGATCAACAGTGTTCGTGTGGTTGATAATGGGTTTAGGGGCCCCATTGTTTGGATACGCAACCAATTTGTAGAAAGAATCTATGTCCAATCCTCTGAAAGTATTCACATCTCGGACGGTTGTAAGAGTCTTTTCCATGAGAATAATTAACCTTGAGTGTTGTAAAATCAACTTA
The DNA here is from genome assembly GCA_039655645.1 of Ammopiptanthus mongolicus. NCBI lineage: Eukaryota > Viridiplantae > Streptophyta > Magnoliopsida > Fabales > Fabaceae > Ammopiptanthus > Ammopiptanthus mongolicus. Next base: position 100,903,766 of record CM077344.1, on the reverse strand, counting down.
AGGACTGGTCAATGTTATTTCTTCAACAGTAAGCAACAAAAAGACGGTGGAGATGGAATGTAGTCGCAGGAAGTTTGAGCAAACCACTGCATAGACATCAATTAGACCCATGAGGAATTGATGGAGTTTCTCTTCTTCAACTCATCATGATAAGCTACACTGTTATGCAGCTCCTCATTCAATCAACCAAGCGAGCAACGTAGCATTACAGGTTAACCAATCGTCCTCCTCTAGATCTCCCGCCTTTGGTTTGGTAAACTACCATCCACAAACCCCAATTTGTGCTTGGTGCATAGAGCATTGGTAATGGCCGTCTTCCAACTCGAACAATTTGTGCCTTTTAGTGGATAAGGGACAAGAAGATATTTTGGGCAATCTGAACTGGTCAAGAGGTAATGAGATGCTTTTTGAGGTGACTCGGCCATAGAAAATGCAGAAAACGACTATTTGATTATTTCACAACAGTTGGAAAATTTTTAGAACAAAATTAGATCAGAACATGCTTTTGACACCATGTAAAAGTAAGAAAACTCAAACAATTTTTTCTCTGAAAAATTATGTACATGGATATTTGATAGACCGACTTTCTATATATACAGAAATGGCAATTAACTAGTGCCTGTAATTAGTGATAGTATGTGAATATACACATCAATACCAGTATACCACATACAAAATGCATTGCATACATGTATTATTGGCTTATTGAATTCAAAATATTTTCTAGCAAAACTGCTTGTAGACAAGGCCAATGTGATGGATTAACTAAAATGAGAAGTAGATAATGATTACCTAGTCTGGTATTCCAATACTCCTTGCATATTCTCAACCAAATCTCATTCCTTTAAAAAATAAAAATGAAATTTGCATATAAGTTGTGGTGTTGGGTTTGTCAATTAATTTCTTGAAAATCTTAAAGGAAAATATACCTGAATGGCTTCCATGGTTTGTGCATATAAAAAGTCAATGCCATTTCGATTGATGAACCTAACCAAATTGAAGTGTTTAGCTTTTTGGGTAAGAGAACATTTGCAATTAAAAAGGAAATGTTGTACTTAATTCTTCAATCAAGTCATGTTAATATAAATATTATTTTTCAAAGTTCAAAATATTACATGGAGGTGGTATCGAGTCTATTGACTATAAAGGGGATTTGCCATGTTGGCCCAAACACTATATTGCATTACCTTAATGTGAAAGTAAGTAATAGAAGGGAGGTCAATACACATCTATCATTAGCTTCATCTTTCATCCTTTCCTCCTGTGACTGAATTTTGGCATAATGGGCATGTGCAAGACATCGATGTATAATTTCCATGTTAACTGCAGTAGATACTTCATTGGCGTGAACAATCTGGTTGCCTTGAAGAAAGTAGAGCCCTCCCTTTAACTCACCCACTCCAATCACCTTCTTGGAGACTAGGTCCTGCAAGATACCCCTAGTAGGAGAAAAGGTAACAAAACTGAAAAGAGATTGCAAGTGGAATAGGGGGGAAGATACAGAGCTTTTTCCAGAATTAGATTACATCCCAAATTAATAACACCAGTAAATGAACCTTTGCTTGTCGACCATTAGGAAAGGTAACATGCAACATAATATTCCTTTCACTATGGGTTACAAAAGCCTGATCCATGGATATGATGCAGACAGAGGCATCACTATATGTGATCCAAGGTATATGTTTTGTTTCAAGAGGCTTACCAATGAAGTTGACAGCAGGATTTACTGTGGCAGTGGTTGACTGATTTCCTCCAAGAAGAGAGATCATCTGATCCAATGGAGCAGAAGATAAACCTGCAGTACTTAATAATACTTGTTGCGATGAACATGATGTAGTTATAGTATCTTGATCTACAGTGTTTGTGTGGTTGATTCTGGGTTTAGGGGCCCAATTGGTTGGATACCTAACCAATTTGTAGCAAGACTCCTTTGCATATCCTTTCCTCTAACAGTGTTCACATCTTGGACGATTGTAAGAGTCTTTTCCATGAAAAGAATTAACCTTGAGTGCTATAACATCAACTTGAGGACGATTCAATGTTATTTCTTCAACAGTAAGCAGCAAAAAGACAGTGGAGATGGAAGGCGGTGGGTCCTTGCACAGGATGTTTGAGCAAACCACTGCAGAGGCATCAGTTAGACCCATGAGGAATTGATGGAGTTTGTCTTCTTCAACTTGTCATGATAAGCTACACTGTTATGCAGCTCCTCATTCAATGAGTTTGTCAACCAAGCGAGCAGCATATCATTAAAGGTTAACCAATCGTCCTCCTTTGGATCTCCTGCCCTTGATTTTGGTAAACTACAATCTAAAAACCCCTGCTTGGTACATAGAGCATTGGTGACCCTCTTCCGATTCGAATAATTGGTGCCTTTTAGTGGATAAGGAACAAGATCTCGTGGCAAATCAGAACTACTAAAGAGGTAATAAGATGTTTTTTGAGGTGACTCAGCCATAGAAAATGCAAAAAAGCAACTATTTGACTATATCACATGTGTTGGAAAAACTGTATAACAAAATTAGATCAAAACCTGCTTTTGACACCATGTAAAAGTTGGAAAACGTAAAAACAATTATTTCTCTGAAAAATTCTGTACATTGATATTTGATAGACCAGATTTCTATATTTACAGAAGTGACAATTAACTAATAAACTAAAATCTCTTATTCAGAGGAATCTAATCCCCAAAAAATAGGAGAGGATATTATGCTTGGTTCGAGGGAATTTAAAGCAGCTGAATGGCAGAGGAAAGAATTTCGCTCTTAATTTCCACAATCAGGTAAATTGATCTTGTTTGCTACTTTTAATTCCTTTACTTTGATTTGGCAACATTGTGAGTAGATCAAGTCATTTTTGAGCAAACACAGTGACAAGGTTTTTGGGCAAGAAGCTGAAGAACAGCAATGAATCAGAGGAACATCCCAAAATTTAGATCTCTTTTAACCATTCCAATAAGTTTCAAGATTCTCCTCAAATTATTTTCAAACAACACATAAAAACTGAGAATGCAACCATGTAAGCTTACTTGTTGAGTTGCCAGCTCAAGGAAGATGTTGCCAGCTCAAAAAAATGATTACCAGCTCAAGGAAGGTGTTGCCATGACCCTTTTCGCAAACATGGAACGTTAGCTTTTGTGTGCTTTGCAATCATGGAAGCTCTTAAGCAGAAATATGCAAACAAAATAAACTCTTTGTGGCAAGTGTTTGCAGCAGAGAATGAGAGAAGAAAATTGAGAAGTTGTAACAAAAATGAGGTGAAACACAAGCCAGTGAAGAAAGAAGAAATGAAGCAGAACGACTAGAATTCAAAAGAATACCAATTGCAATTGAAATTATGAGGAACCGATGCTCAGGATTTTCTTGAGAACCAAACAGTGAATAATGGGAGAAATTCTTACTTATGTTCAAGATATAGTGCGTGAAACTAGGAAAATTGTAACAAAATGAACTTCTAATTCTTATATGCAAGAGATTGGCACTACACTTTTAATCTAGTTTAAGCTTGTTTGGATAGTCCCCAATTAGACTTGTTTTGATAGCTTTTCCCATGATTTACTGAACAGTGGCTACTTTACCATGGCAGGCGAAGGAATTGCCAATAGCGATATAGTGTCTACAGTTTGAAGTGTAAACATGTCATTATTCATCTTAACGGCAACATCTTCAGTAACCTGATATTATTGATATCAATCAGTTTCACTTTCATGCTATTATATGAGGACATGCAAAAATAATGCAATACTAGGTCAAGGATGTGAATGCCTGCACAAAACTAGCTGCATGTGGACATTGATGACAAGTTAGCAGAGTTGTTAGGCGATTTATTTAGATATAAACCTCATTTTAGAAATGAATTTCCCAGTTCCTACTGGAAAATCTACGACTTGTCATATCCAGTTAGTATTGCCAACATGCATAAACATGGAAGAAACAGACACGATGCTCCATTTAATTCAAGAATGCACTGCATTCTATTAAAAGGAGGTAAAGCAATTACAACTAGAATCACCTTAAGCATGTAGACACTCAATATAAATCATTAATAGCTTGATCATTATTTGAGTCGTCTCACACTCAAATTGAACTTTGTTCTCACTTTTGGTCCTTTTTATATTTAGGTTCCTCAAGGTTCAAGCATACCATCCCGATTTCATATTGCAGTTGCATTGAGGGTCATCAAGGAAAAACGCATGCCATTGCAATTTTATAATATTAATAAAAAATTAATATTGCAATTGCATAAAGAAATCATATAGAGTCAGATGCATTTAGGCTCATGATTTTACATTATGAATAAATAACTAATATTACAATTACATTTACGGTCATGTAGGCTTAAACATACCTTCCTAATATGAATAAAGAATTCATATTGGAGTTGAATTTCGAATCAACAAAGTTCAAACATACCATTTAGAATTTAGATTATGAATAAAGAATTCATAATGCCATTATATTTTAAAGGCATGAAGGTTCAACCATCGAAACCAAGGACTTGAAATTCGGGTCATGAAGGAAAATTGCAATCCACTTTTACTTGATAAATACAGAAAATCAGGGACAAAGGCTTAAACATTCCATCCCAATTTTACAATTTGGATAAAGAATTCATATTTCAATTGCATTTAGGGCCACCAAAGCATCTATTTATTTAGATTCCATCCGAATTATAAATCATGGAATAAAGAACCTATCTAGCAGTCGAATTTAGGGTCTTATTTAGGATTCCATCCGAATCTATATTCATGGAATAAAGAATCCACACTGCAGTTGAATGTAGGGTATTAGGCTTGGAAATACCATTGAATTTTGGATTATGAAATCAAGAACTGATTAAATTTAGGGCCATAGGTCTCAAACATACCGTCTGATTGTGAATAGAGGATTCATCTCACAGTTGCATTCGCACTGATAAATTTTTATCCAAATCACAACAACATCTACGGTTTGTACGGACAACTATATTTCAATTCATCGAGATTCAAGATTCTTGAATAATAATCAAATTGCAAGAAATATGAGAACTGAAGCAACATCGTCAACGAAAGTGCGACACGCTACATTACAAACTTAATGGAGACGCTTTATGTTTGTACAAGCCTATAAAACCCCAAACAGAAGCGAACCAGAAGAAACGAGATACAGAGGGAGAAGACGAAACAAAAGCAGAGGAGAGGACACTGACTAGAAGGTCGAACCAAAGAAGAGCGACAAGGACGAAGGAAGAATGCATAGACGAAGAAGCCGCAAACAATAAGTTGAGAGAGAAGAAACGCTCTACATTTCTGCCGCTGTGTGATCTTTATCTATTCTTTATAAAAACAAGGGTTAAATATGTTTTTGATAGTGTAAAATAGTAAAAATTTATTTTTAATTTTTTATTTTTAAAATATTTTTTTTGGTCTCTCAATTTTTAAAATAGCTCATATTTTGATCTCACTTTAGCTCGATTTTCAAAATAAGAATCAAAGGTGAGCTATTTTGGAAAATTGAGGGATAAAAAAAGGACATTTTGAAAATAAGGGATCAAAAACAAATTTTTGATTTTACAAAAACATATTTAACCCTTATAATATTCTTCTTCAATTCTTTTTTTGTGAATTTTAATTAAAAAGATATACAATTCATAATTGTTCTATGGGAATAGCAAATAATCATATAATGCAATTATTATATATTTTGGGTTTTAAATTAAATAATCATATCATAAATTTATTTAATTTTTAATAATAAAAAATAAATTTACAAATATTATTATGAGTTATATATTCTTTTAATTAAAATTCACAAAAAAAGAATTAAAGAAGAATATTATAAGGGTTAAATATATTTTTGGTCCTTGTAAAATTGAAAATTTGTTTTTAGTCCCTCAACTTTCAAAATAGCTTACCTTTGGTCCCTATTTTGAAAATTGAGCTAGCATTAGGGATCAAAAGTGAGTTATTTTGAAAATTGAGGGACCAAAAAATAATGTTTTAAAAATAAGGGATTAAAAACGAATTTTTTCTATTTTATACGGATCAAAAATATATTTAACCCTAAAAAAAAAATTCCGTTGTCTCAAAAAATGATATTTCGGTGTCCTCCACCAATCAAAGGTCGAGGATGTACATAAATATTAATGAATTATAATTTTATTTTATTAAATATCAAATTATCATTGATAAAGGATAAAGAATATGATAAAAAAATGGCTCCGAAGATTCTATCCTCATTATAAAGGCTTTCCTTCTATTGTGTTCTTTTTATTCCATCATATGGGCCCACCCCAAGCCGAAGGGTACACCGGCCATTAACATTGAGTTATTTAAGTTAAAGGTGAATGCTAACCAATTTTTTAATAGTATTGATTAAAGAATTAAAAGTAGAAAAATTTTATTAGGAAGTGGTGTATTTAATATTTTAAGATATTAGACACTTAGATTTTCAATAAAAGCTTACTTTTTATGGGTTTCTTAACCAGTGTCCTTAGGACATTGGTTAGCAAAACTCTAAGTTAAAATAATACTTAAAGTTTTTTTTTGATTTCCTAAAGTATCATCCCACGAACCATCTGATAGGTGAGAGATTAATCTCCAACGGTATTGCTAAACACCTAAGCAGAGACCCCTCCTAATAGTGTTTTCCCATAAATACGAATTCAAGAATCGAACCCAAGACCACATGTTAAAGGGACTCAAGCCTATTCCACTTGTTCTCTTTGGTGTAAATTTTCTTTTTAGGCTATTTAATCATGTATTTTATATTTTTAAAAATATTTAACTATTATAATAATTATATCAAAAGTCACGAATATAATGATATATAATTAGTTGATAGCGTAAAAAATTATATTACTAATATGTCAAAATTAAACTTTAACAAATATTTATATTTTTTAATTTGTTATATAATAATTTTAAAGGGTATTTTAGGAAATCTTGATAAATAATTCAATATTTAAATTCTTTATTAAAAACTATGCAACTTTTTGTTTTTGAAAGAAAAAAAACTATGCAACTTAAAATCATGAAAAAACAAAAAAAATACAATTTAAAGCACACAGATTGGAATGAAAGAATAATTCCTGTTCAAATTGTAATCAAGAATATTATGTTATACACAAATATAATGAAATGGAACCATCGGGGACGCACCTCAAAATTCCCAAAGGTATGTTATCCACTTGACATTACTGTTTGGCAAGAATGAAAAGAGGAGAAACTGAGGAAATGGAAGAGGAGAGAGGAAGCTTGGAGGGTGAATCTTCATCTTCACCTCATTCTTTGTTCATTTTTGTGTTCATAGAAACCTAGAGGGTAGATACGAAAAAGGTAAGGGACGGTGATGACTAGCATGAAGTACCTTATCAAGTGGTACATGGATGAAGCACAAGTTTAAATCATTGGATATATTAATAATTTATTCAATGGTGTTGATTTGTTTGTCCAATAAAAAAAATGTTACCAGGAATCGGTGCACAAGGTTATCAAACAAAATTCAAATGGCTATTTTACCCTCACTCCCTTAACCCCATTTCGCCAGAATCTTCGTCGGAAGCGGGTAGTGGTTATAGGGTTGGACGGAGGAGCATTGGTGAGATCTAGAGCAGATGGTGAGAAGGGTTAGGGTTAGGATTTTGGTGGAATTTGGGGCTTTTAAATCTGTGACATTTGGAGTGAAATTTCACTCGAAGAAGATGAAGGCAGGACGAATTTGTTTACCATCTCTCTTCGTCTCTCTATCTCTCTCCATTGCAACCCAGATTTGTCACAACAGGTATGAACATTGTCAATCGAGTTCGATCCTAAGAAAATGAATAGGATTTTGCAAAATGAGCAAAGTGAAAATCATGTAAAGCAAAGGCAAGGGATGAAGAAACTTTGGAGGTTGTGAGAGGTAAAGTGGTGGAAGGAATGTGAGCTACTGAGCTTTGAGGAAAAGAGGGGAAGGGTCTTTCATCTCTTTGCTAGATCTCAATTACCGTATGACTTCGGAGGAGGCAACAACTAATGTTGGAGGTCATCAAAGTTGTGTTCTTTGGTTACTGTTCTGTTCTGCTGAGGAGGAGGACTGTGTGACTCCATAAGTGGCGGAGGAAGGGAAGGGACATAGGGATGAGGATGAGGGATAAAAATGGAATTTCAAAAATAAAATAATTTAAAAATAAAAAAATGATGAATCGATTATATTTGGCATAATGAATTGATTATTTCTTATCAATTAAATTGTTGAATCGATTCTTCCAAATAATGAATAGATTATATTTGGCATTGTTGAATCGATTCTTCCAAATAATGAATTGATTATATTTGGCATAATGAATTGATTATTTCTTATCAATAATCGATTAAATTTGTGTCAGTTAAATTTGTGTCACTAGTGTTGTCCGGATAATTACAACAACGATCATTTGTAAGAGTGATGTTGCATGAATAATTTCAATTGAGTTCCCTAAAACGTAATCGACTGGTAAAAAATGTGATGATGCATCCTCATCGGATCTATTCCTAAAGCCGCAGAAGACAACCGTTCAACACACCCTCATCCGTCAACGGGAAGCTCCTTCTCCATCTTCTTTTCCAAAACCAACATAAAGAGTAAAGAGGGGAAAGCATTTTCTGGGATACCCCTCCTCATAACTTAGTAGGCCCCTTTCTGCAATTACTAAAATTTTACATACCGACAAAACCTGTTATAAACAGTAAAAAAAGTGCCTCACGGGTGTACCATATGTTGACATACCTCATGCTAGCATCCACCGTAAGGGACGTGTGTTTCTTTGTAATAAATAATTGTCATATATGATACATGAAATGAGTAGGATTTTTGTTCATTCTTTTAAAAATCAAATCCGGTTAGATTATAAGTTTTTAGATTTAGTTGAGATATTTTTATTAATAATTATAAAAATTGATATAGTATTTTATTTTATATATTTCTGAATCTCAAATAATTTAGAAGTTTTATGAAGAACATTATTGGTAAAAACTATTAATGATTGTTTCAGATAAAAGTTAATCAAATCTAACATCCACTAAGAGCTTTCAATGCTACTATGCTAGTACTCGAATCATATAACAATCTACAAGAAGCTCTACCTCTAGGAAGTTGGTTTCTTCTCCTATTGATTACGTGAAATCTCATCTCATGATGCAGTCATGTAGAGCTACCATTGAAGCATAAACTCCATCAGTAATCTTCATCAACACATCATGTCTTCCCTTTTCAGCAACCACCCCATTTTTCAATACTGCTATAATATCAGCTCCTCTTATTGTTGTAAGACGATGAGCTACCACAACAGTAGTTCTGTTCACACTAACTCTATCTAGAGCATCTTGAACTATATGTTGTGACTCCTCATCCAGTGCACTAGTTGCCTCATCAAGCAAAAGGATTTTAGGGTCTTTCAGCATGGCTCTTGCAATGGCTATACGCTGTTTTTGCCCTCCTGACAATTGTGTACCTCTTTCCCCAACAAAGGTGTCATAACCATTTGGAAGAGAACTTATGAAATTGTGTGCATTGGCTGCTTGAGCTGCCACAAGTATCTCTTCCTCTGTAGCATCTCCCTCTTTGCCATAAGCTATGTTGGCACGAATGCTTTCATTGAATAGAATGGGCTCTTGACCAACCAAACCCATTTGCTGCCTCAACCAGCTTAGTCTGAACTTTTTGATATCCACTCCATCTATTAGTACACATCCGAAATCAGGGTTATAAAATCTCTCTAAGAGGCTAATAACTGTTGATTTTCCACAGCCACTTTCTCCAACCAAAGCAACAGTCTACATAAACATATATCAACAATGCTATTACTTCACATATTCTCAAGATATTGACTTGTATAACCCAAAACCTTAGTTATTAGAATACTGCAGTAATGATTACCTTTCCAGCCGAGATGCTTAGACACAAATCTTTGAAAATTTGAATATCAGGCCTTATTGGGTAGCTAAAGCTGACATGTTGAAGTTCAATATCACCAGCAATAGTTTCTAGTGTTATCCCCTCAATGCTGCTGGAGTCAATCATTGGTTTGCTGTCAAGAATTTCAAATATTGAAGCTGCAGAATCTTTGGCCTTGTTAGTGTCTTGTGTCAAGGTACTAGACTGGGAAACACTGATTGCTGTAACTGTTAAAGAAAGGAAAACCTGCACAAAATCTCTGTTAAGAACCCGATCAAAAGAAACATAAAAAAGGTGGAACATCCAAAGGTGATTGATTGGTTGTACCTTGAAAACCTCTGTAAAATTTGCTTTCCCATGTTGCACAAGAATAGAACCTATGTAGAAACAGAAAGCATTTGTGCAGTACAGAACCAAATAAGAGAAACCAAATCCTGCACCACTAACAAGCCCCAACCGAACACCTTGTTTTTCTGGCCCTACACATTTCTTCCTGTATATATCCATTACTTTTGGTTCAGCACAAAATGCTGCGACGGTTCTGATGCTACTTACAGCATCATTTGCCACCTGACTTGCCTCTTCATACATCACCTATAAAAGACAAAAGACTCTCATAATGTCCAAAATACATAATTCCATTGATAGAATTGACAAAATTAAGAGTAAGACTAACCTTGGCGTCTGCACCGAATCCTTTTAGAAACTTCATCTGAAAGAGTCCTTGAATGAGGAACAAGGGTGACACGGCAAATATTATAAAAGCGAGAATCCAGTTAGCTGTGAATGCTATAACTAGACCTGCCATGATTGCTGATGTGTTTTGCACAATGAGGGCCAAGGTGTTCCCAACAAGACTTTTCAGTGTTGAAGCATCAGTAGATAACCTTGCACCAACTGCACCACTGCATGGTGATTCATTTCTTTTAGTTTGATGAGTAGAAATGAAATAAAACATGATAATTAAGAGTAATGCTAAACAGCCGTAATTTTGACAAATTCAAGGGTTGTCGTTGGATGGAATAAAGTGATAGGGATCACTCATTCATTCCAAGAGTCGACAAAAATGCTACATCATTCTCATTCAATCAAAAACTCTAGCAAAAATTTTTTAGCTGTCTAGCTATTTTTAATAATTAATGTTTCTTTGTTTTGTATTTTTCCTTTATGGAAGTAAAATATGTTGTTAAAGTACCTTGAATTTGCAGGATCATCAAACCAACTGATTTCTTGGTGCACAACCTTCTCAAATGTCAATGAACGAATTCTTTCTATAAGTTTTCCACCAGCAATCCCAAAGAAGTAGTGTTGCACTGGTAAGGTCACCAGAGAAACTACCCCCAAACCCACATATAAAAGTGACCAAAACGTAGAATCTTTTTGCAGCTGTTCCGGAGGTTTAAAGAACATACTAATGGCTGATGAAAGCAAGAGGCCAAATATAGGGAAGACAAGACCTTGTACTGCTGCAACAAAGGATCCAAGCAGTAAGACAGGAACCTCAGGCTTGTTCAAGTAGGCCAAACGTCTTATAGAAACCTTTTTGCGCCTCCCATTATCAAGTTTACTATATTCAATATCCACATTTGCACTTTCTCCAGACTGATGTACCCCACTTTGATGAGGAAGAGCATAGCTAAGTGACTGAGAGTGTCTAGTCCCTGATGAACCTTGGCTTATTGATCTAGTCATGTGACTATCTAAATTAAAACTGTTATTTGACTTATCTGCTTCAGAATTCCCTATCCCTTCACCTTCCTTTTCTCCTTCTTGTAGATGAATAAGCTGAGAATAAGCACCCTCAGGATCCTTGGTTAACTCGTCATGAGTTCCTACATATAAAGAAAAAATGCCAGTGTGAATACATTTTTCCAAGATGTTATAAAAATTGGATTTTTATAGATTGATGTAGTGTGCTGACTTAACAAGATATAATAAATGTATCAAAAATGCGATTGATAAAAAGCTGAAACAGTTGGTTCAAGTATGTGTTATAACTATAACCTTTTTCAACAATTTTTCCCTTATGAACCACTGCTATGGTGTCAGCATTTCTAATAGTTGTCAAACGATGTGCAACAACCACTGTAGTCCTGTTTGACATAACTTTTTGTAATGCTTCTTGAACAATACGTTCAGACTCAGCATCCAATGCACTTGTTGCTTCATCAAGAAGAAGGATTCTTGGGTTCTTCAAAATTGCCCTTGCAATAGCAATTCTTTGCTTTTGCCCCCCAGAAAGTTGAGTCCCATGCTCGCCTGCCATCGTGTCAAGGCCCTGAAACAGAAATAATATTCTTTTAACTTCAATCAAACTTAATAAAAGAAAGAATCGCTTATATAAGGTAAGAGTTTTGGTTTTGAATATTTATTATACCTGAGGCAGCTTGTCAATGAAGTTTTTGGCATTGGCAAGTGTTATTGCTGTTGTTATCTCCTCATCAGTTGCACCTTCTTTCCCATAAGCTATGTTCTCTTTGATACTAGCTGTAAACAAGACAGGTTCTTGACCAACAAGCCCAATTTGTTCTCTTATCCATCTAACTTGAAAATTCTTCAGATTCACACCATCTATAAGTACTTCTCCAGCATCAGGATCATAGAATCTTTCTAATAAACTTATTACAGTGGACTTCCCACTTCCACTTTGACCCACCAAAGCAGCAGTTGTGCCACTTGGAATATAGAATGAGAATCCGGCAAAGATCTGCACATCTGGCCTTGCAGGGTATCTGAAGTAAACATCTTTCAGTTCGATATCTCCCTTTATGTCTTCCAAGACAACACCACTGATGTCACAAGCATCAATTTTGGGCTTTCTTTTAATTGTCTCAAACATCTTATATGCTGCTGCTTGGCCTGCAGCAAATGCATTTAGGCTTGGGGATGTTTGACCAAGTGACCTGACAATGTAAGAAAAGTTAATCAGGTTTTGAAACCCATCAAAGCTCTACAAAGTAGAAAATAAAAAATAAAAAATCTTATGCCTATATAAACAATGTGATGCTAATGCCAATTACTATTCAATCAAGTGCCATGCATGCATGTTTCACTTACATGCCACCAGCCATAAGAGCTGTTATTATATTGTAGACGGTTCCACCATTGTATCCTTTCTCAATGATCAGTTTGGAACCATACCACATGGCGAGTCCATAGGTGCTGAAGACAATCAACGAAACTACTCCCATTCCTAACCCTGAGGCAAACTCTTGTTGAACCATTGTATTATAGGCAACTTTTAACTTGCTATTATACATTTCTATCGCTTGTTTTTCCCCAGTAAAGGATGCAACCTGATTAATTAAATTTCATGAATAAGTCAAGGACTATGGTTAGATATGAAAATAAAAGCAAGTAATTAAATGTTCATAATTGATTAACTTTTGTGTCTTACTGTTCTAATGGCTCCCACTGTTTGTTCAACAACATTTCCTGCTTTTGCGTAAGCAATTTGCCCGCGACTTGACATTTTAGACATCATCGTGGACATAACTCCACCAGCAATAATGACACAAGGTACACATGCAAGCAAAACTATAGAGAGTCGCCATCCTTTTATAAAGGCAATCGCAAAGCCAGCAACAAAAGTTGAAGCTAGTTGTATAAACTTCCCAACCTGCCAATAATTAAGTTCTGGTCAGTTCTATTTATTTATTTTATAAAATCTTCGATCGGTATTTGTTCAACTCAGAGAGCTAAAGATATATACATACAGTAGAGGTGGCAAACCAATTTATTTAACCATGATCCCATCAATCTATCTACATGTAAATTCAAGGCAATCCATCCATCTAAATAAAAATGTTTAAATGAATTGGATTGGATTAAGTTATTTTTTACTAATGGATAGTCCATCCAGATTTTATTTTTCCAACTCATTACATCAATCAAATTAAAAAAGGATTATTTTAGATTCATTTAAGTTTCTCCTAACCCATTGGACCAACCGATCCCCATGTGCCCCTCACCTCCCCTCGGTGCCTACCAGCCAGCCACCACCAAATTATGAAAGAAAAAAGTTAAAACAAAACTTTAAAATATCATTTAATTTTTAAATGGATTGGTCAGATATCATTCTACAGAAAATAATTAATGGATGGTTTGAATGGTTTTTATTAAATGGGTCATGAATGGATTGAATTTTTTCAACATATTTTCAATGGTTCATAAATGGATTATCGGTTTATTTTTAAACCATCTATCATAATTCAACTCAAAATCCATCTGAACGTCCATTTACCCTGTTATCAGAAAGAGGGAGGAAGAGGGAGCATCTTTATCTTTATCTTTATATATATAAAAGTAAGGTAGTTATAAGAATTTTTCCCTCAAAAAAAGAGGGCAATTTGGACTTATACATCTACATAAATTGTTACATATTTTAAAACTTTTAGTTCAGATGCTAAATAATCAATCACATTAGTTGTATTAATTCTTTTTATTCATTGTATTTATTCATTTTATTCATTCCTAATTTATGTTTCCTAATTCATTGTTATCTATTTTAAAACCTTTTAAATCAGATGTTAAATAATAAATTACACTCATTGTATTTATTTCTTTTATTCTTTCCTAATTTAGGTATCCTAAGGTTTTTACGGTTTAAGGTTTACATGGACAGTTGTATATTGGAATATCAAGGATTACATCGAAGTCGTGGTTGGAAGATACTCATATGTGACTCACAGTTCTAACTCCACTTCCAATGTAGTTTATAAAGAAGTCTTTCATAATTCAAGATGGTAAGTTAGAAACTATTTTGATGCTTTTATTTTGTATATTTTTCATATGTCTTTCTCATTTTTTTTATATCTAATTGTTCAGGAACTTTGCCGTTTTTTGTGCATTTAAAAATATTGATGTTGTAAGTTAAATTTTGAAAATGTTTCTTTATCTAACAACAAACACATGAAATTTAATCAGTAATTTATTAAAATGTCACAAATTTTTTATTATGTTTATTATTTCTAATTTTCAAATAAAAATAATCTTTAGAGGTATTGTATAATTGCATTCCTCACTCGATATTTTCCCGGGGATCGCATAGGTCCATCATCTAGTTAGAAAAATAATACATGCAAGATCATGACACTTTACAACAATGAAGGGAGAAAGGAGTACTTTAATTACCTTTTCTCCCATGGCATCTTGAATGAGAATGGTGTCACCAGACATTCTCCCAATAACCTCTCCGGTGGTTGTTTCAGTGTCAAAGAAGGCAATGTCCTGTTTTAATATAGTTTTTAAGTACAAGCTACGGATCCGTGCGGCTTGTCTTTCTCCCGTCACCATCCAACTTGATACCTCTGCATGCATCATTTAACAAAATGACCCTTATATATTCATAAGATTAATGCTGCAATTATCTCTAACAATTAATAAATAAGTATGAAAAAGAGATGAAAACAATTAAATGTGCCGTCTTACGTATGAATGACGCAATTCCACACCCAATAGCCAGGTAAACAAATAACAAAGCAACCTGAAAGAAATTTGAAGTGCCAGTCCCAGACATAAAAGTTAGTTAATTGCAAACACATATGGTTTGTGTTAATAATGGAAATATAATTACCATGTGGACAAGGCATGCATGAAGAAAAGGGATAAAGTAGAAATAGTAAAAACCATATCGATGAGGATGAGGTTATTAAAAGCGAAATTAACAAGACGGAGCCTTCATTGCACCAAAACTTGAAGTGCAATTAATAAATGAAAGAAGAAAAAGGAAGCGCGTGTGTTTTATACCTTAGAAACTTCCTTCACAATATGGGATGGATCGGTGGAGCCAAAGGTATTGATGAGCGTCCCAAAAACAACAGTCATGAGAGGTTGTATCAACCCAGTTGCCACGGCACAGATAGTGCCAACGATCATCAGCATCATGTCAAGGCGATCAGCAAAAGTGAAGAGCATGTATAAGGGAACTTTCTGGTTGGCTTTGTTTGCTTCATCTTGTGGTGATGTAGGAGCTGTTGCCTCTGTGTTCTTTACCATGGCGCTGCCTCAATAGCAAAACTGAGGTCACGTATAGGACGTTAGTTAATTAGAGGTCACGTAGAAAAAGATAACAAGAGAGTGAAACTGAAAGAGAGAGAGAGAGAGAGATTAGGATAACGATAGATACTCGGTTTGCTAGGATAGAAAGTATAAATCGTCAAGTGAAATAGCTAGTTAAAAAGGGATAAGTGCATGGAACAGAAATCTGATTTGTGATGTATTTTACAGTACAATAAAATTTTAAGGAAAAACAAATTTGTAAAAAAATTCAAGTTTTTTTTACAATCATAGAAAAAAAAAATTACATACAGAAAATGAGAATAAATAGATACACTTTGTGTATTTTGATATTCATTATCATGCATGAATCATGAAAAACAATTTATATATGACATGATTCTTGTTTATTATTCAAAAACATTAGTTCATTTTTAATTAATTGATTATTTTCTATTATCATAAAAGATATTCGCGAAATTTTCCAAAAAATGGTTGTTATAATTAATAATCAGTGGCGTATCCAAGACTCCGAGCCAGTGAGGCCAATTTATTTCCAAAAAATTAATAATTATTATTATCATACATATGAAGATAAAGACATAAATGTAAATCACAAAATTTTAGAATTAGACTCTTCTAAAGTGAATAAAATTGTAAAGTGAAAAAATAAAGGTGTATTTATCCTTGATTAATTAGAGTACATTACACTTTAACTAATCAAGGGTAGATACACCCTTACTTTCTCACTTTACACTTTTACTCACTTTAGAGGAGTCTTATCCAAAATTTTAATATATCTAATCAAATAAATGACATACATCATAATTGTCTTTTACTTGATTTCATGTTTTGAAATCGTTGAATGATCAACTCATTGTCAATGTTATTGTACACATATCTCTCAATATAAGTCACTATATAGTCAATTTTTCATCTATGCATCTCTCATTCAATTACACTGTTATAAAACGTGTCGTGTAAGGTGCTAAGTAAGAAAGAGGCCGTGACATGGGTGCAATTTTGTCAACATAGGGGGCAAAGTAAAAACATATAAGGTAGTCATAATTTTTTTTTTAAAATGAGTGGGTGCATGTGTCACCCTCACCAACATAGGTCCGCAAGTGGTAATAATTGTTGAGAATCATTATAGATTTATTTATTTTGTTTTAAACTAATCGTTTCGTCCCTATTAAACGTGACACTAATTTTGAAATTACTAACGTGCAAAATTTTAAAATTGATCCCTATATGTATAAATATTTTTAGTTTGGTCATCGTAGTTTATTGGTGTTGTAATGTCATTTGTTGAAGTTAAAGTATCGAGACCAAATTCAAAATGATTATCAATATAAGGATCAAATTCAAAATAATTATAACGTAAATGGACCAAAAAAATTTGAATTTGTTTCCAACACAGGTCACAATAATTTTTTTTAGACAAAATAGATTGACTGGTCCTATACTTTTTTTTTACTTTTCATATCGGTCTTATAAGTTTTATTTTTTTCAAATTAGTCCTACACGTTGTGTTCTGTTTTCATGTTAGTACTTTCTATCAATTTCGACCTAACGCCGTCAGTTTTGACATGACGTGGCTATCACGTTATAGTCTGACATGTGGCTTTTGATCTGATGTCATACGGTCGAAATTAACGGGAAGGACTAACGTAGAAACAAAACATAACATGTTAGACCAATATTTGAAAAAAAAAAAAATTATAGAACCGAAGTGAAAAGTAAAAAAAACGTTTAGGACTAATCAACCTATTTTGTATTTTTTTTATAGATAAATGTTACTTGTTAGTTTGTTATGTTATTGGGGGTGGGGATGGAACCTAACACCTTATATCTACGTGACAATCATTTTGAATTTGGTCTCTATAATTTAACTCCAACAAACGGCGTTATACCACTAATAAACAACGAGGACCAAATTAAAAATAATTGTACATATATATAGGAACCAAATTGAATAATTTTCACGTATGTGGACCAAATTCAAAATCAATGTCACGTATAGGGATCAAGTAATTAGTTTAACCATTTATTTTTAATGTACAAGTTCTTGTTTATTTATTTTGAATTATTAGAAAGATTTATGATCTGTAATATAGTTCTATTATAGACCAGTAGTTATGATCGAGCTCATATCTGTATAATGTAAATTTTTGGCAAAATATGTAGATTGGTCCTATACGTTTATTTATTGACGTGGCACGATATTTGTGCGACACATGTCTCTTTATTTGACGGCGTTAGATCGAATTTGACGGAAAGGACTAACGTGAAAAAGGAATGAAACGTGTGGGACCAATTTGAAAAAAAAAACATATGGGGCCAATATAAAAAATTAAATAAACGTATATGACCAATCTACTTATTTTGCATAAATTTTTATATCATTCAAGTAATAGTATTTAGATTATTCCATCTTTTCAAGTATAAAGTTAATGTTTCACTTTTTTTTTTTAATAATAAGTTCGATGTTTCACTTTAAATAGAAAGTAAGCAGAAACATAAACATGGAAAGGAAGTAAATGAAATATATATTTTTCCTTATGTTTAATGTGAATTGGATCAAGTATTATTAATTAAATTAGATCTGAACCCAAGGGATGTACTATACCCAATTATTCTTTCAAATTATTAAATACATTATACTAAAAAAAATTGGTCCATTAAACATTATAATAACCACAATATCTTAACGATGAAAAAAAAGTAAAAAATATTCTCATATCGTTAATAATATGAACAACAACAAAATAGCAAATATCACAAATCACACTTGTCAAAATTAAAGAAAAAACTACAATAACAACAACCATAAATATATACGTTATAATAAGTAATAGGGAAGTGATTAATTACAAAAGCAAATTAACAATGAATCCGAGAATTAAAAAAATAGTTAATAACCAAATAATTTTTTTATCAAACAAAAAAAAATAGTAAAAGTATGATATAATAGAAGACCAACCAATTATATAATATAAATAAGTATAGGCGTGAATTATTTACTCAGCTTAAAGTTTTGAAAGACTTCTTTGTAGGCTATATTCATAGTATTGTTAGAGGTTTTCTCCTCATTGCCACAAATTAGCATCTTCAATCTCTTGCAGCTAGTCACTCTCAAGATGGCAACCTATAACTGGCCATAAAAAAATACTGATTTCTAAAGATATAAGCCGACATATTAAAGTGATTGCTAAACATATTCATAGATTGGGTTTTAATGATTAGTGGAGACGATGGATGAAGCCTTGTATCTGTTCAGGCTCGGTTTCTGTACTTGTGAACGGGAGCCCAACAGAGGACTTTAATGTAAGGAGGGGTTTACGTCAATGGGATCCCCTTGCCCCTTTCCTTTTTCTGACAGTAGTAGAGGGCAATTAAGACAATTTTGCGCAGTTTTGAAATGGTTTCCGGGTTGAGGGTTAATTTCTTTAAGAGTAACTTGTTTGGAATTAATATTGATGAACACTTCTTGAGCATGGCATCGGATTTCTTGTCATGTTGTGTGGGAAAGCTACCTTTCAAGTTTCTTGGAATTCTGGTGGCAGCTAATCCAAGAAGATGTTGTTCTTGGGAACCGATTGTGACGGCAATGAAGAACAAATTACAATGTTGGAAGGGGCGGTTTTTATCTATTGGTGGAAGAATAACCTTAATTAATTCGGTGCTGAATAGTTTACCTTTGTATTTCTTCTCCTTTTACAAAGCTCCAAGGAAAGTTCTGAAAACTCTAGTAGCAATCTAGAAAAAGTTTTTATGGGGGGCCGTGAGGACTCAAAAAAAATTAGCTGGGTTTCTTGGGATAAAATCTGTTTGCCCAATAAAATGGGTGGTTTGGGTGTTAAGAATTTGGAGATTTTTAATCTTAGTATGCTTGCTAAATGGAGATGGAGATTTTGTGTGGACCAGAAAGCTCTATGGCATAAATTGCTTTACTTCAGGTACGAAAGAATTTTGTGTGAGGCATTATCGGTGTTAACCATGGAACTCTATGTGTATTTTGTTCCAGGTCCTACCAAAGTGGTAATCACTTGTTTTTTACTTGTGATTTTTCTTATCAAGTTTGGATGGCTATCTATGCATGGACAGGTGCTGTAGGACCATTTCAAAACGCGGGAATGGCTCATTTTATGCAATTTGCAGGTGGCTTAAATGGGAAAAGATATTGTGGGGGTAGACATATTATTTGGATGACGGTAGTATGGTCCTATGGCTGACGCGAAATAATGTAATTTTTGATGGTGGTGTAGTTGATTTTACTAGTGTAATAGCTCACATCAAGATGTTGTCTTGGAGTTGGTTTGACAATAGAAAAGGTAGGAATTCTGGGGTGGTATATTCAGATTGGTGTTCCAATCCTTTGGGGTGTCTAATGTTGGGTAGAACTAAAATATGCTTGTACCAATGAGATTATCTTGATATAAGGGTTGGAGTAATTCTAGTGCTCCCTTTAATACCATTTTGCTTATCAAAAAAAAAAAAAAAAGTGATTGCCCTATAGATAATTATGTCATAGCAAAGGAAGCAAATAAAGGAAAGACTAATGCTTAATAGTAAGAATTTAAAATTTGTCATTTTGGATGAATGGTGTTTTATTGCAGGACTTCAATATTTTTTCAATCCTTTTCTCTCTCCTAATTTCTATATTTTCTTATTTTATCTAACTGCGAGCTAGATTTGTGTCCCTGAAACTAACCAACACCATTCTAAGGATGTGTTTGGTTCAAATCAGGGGAGGAAAGAAATTTTAATGGAGGGAAGGGGATGTGAGAGATTTTAATTAACTATTGTGTTTGGTTGAGAGGAGGGAAGGGGAGAGATTTTAATGGAGGGGAAGGAAAGTAACACTATTTATGTTTTGTTCACAAGGGGAGGGGAGAGATTTTAAAACTAATTTACTTTTATATCTATATAATTTTAGATTTTAAAGTACATAAGTAGGATTATTTTAGTCATTTCATTCAAAATGTTTTAAAACCCCTCCACTCCCCTCTAAATCCCCCCACTTTTGGAGGGGAGCCAAAATTGGATGAGTAGGGATTTTGCTCCCCTCCATTCCTCTTCCCTTCCCTTCTAAAAAATAAACCAAACAATAAGTGTTTTAAAAAATTCTTCCTTTCCCCACCATTTCCCTCCATCCAAATAGTATGTAAAGGAAAGTGCCTTCATTCACAATGAAAAGAACACAAAAAGATAAAAGAGCCCTCAATTTGTGCCGGGGGAATACTTTCTAAAATTCCTCCAGCTCCTTTACTTTTATATTTGAGGTCAACTTATCAAATATGTAATTGGGAGGATCTTTTAAGTGTGTGTTTGGGGTGACTTTTAAACTTGAGAAATCATGTCTATAGTCCTCGGACGTGGAAGCTAACATTTGAAGCTTCCACGTTTTGTACCAATTATATTACAATTTTGACATTGTTATCACGATTTTGTTTTGGACGTGAATTTTGAACATGTTACCAAACATGCACTAAATAAATACTAATATCATCAATTATGAATGTCTTCCACTGTCAATATAGACATATTAGAAAATTGTAGTTGATGATCTTTACCCATTTTGTTATGAGCAAAATAGAATTTTAAAAAAATTGAGGACTTTGGAGCAATGTGACATCCGTCTGGCGTTCCTCCTTAGAAGAGAGAGGCCTTCCATCATATTGCTCCATTCGAAATTTTAAATTAATCAAAATATCTCTTATCCATCTATGAATGAGGATGCAATTAGTTGAACTTCATTTTCTATTGAAACTTTCTAATTCATATTAACTAGAAAATATCTTCTATATTGCACGCGAATTTTATATTTATGAAAGATATAAAATTATAAAAAAATATAAGGAAAAAATTTAAATTTTTATATAGATAATTGATTCAAGTAAAATTTAGAAAAATTAGATTATAAGAGAAAATACTTAAATTTAAAAATAATGTATGCATAATTAATTTAAAAATTAAAATAAAAATATTAAGAGAATAGAAATTAAGAATAACATTTGTCATTATATAAATGAGTGTACATAAGAAAATAATACATAATTAATTATATTTATATTATGATCGTAATATTATTAACTATTTTTGTAAGTTAGCATGTTATTTATTATAAGAGGTAAATAAAATATAATATTCATTCATTCACACTTATTATGACAGACAAATAAGCATAAGCTGAAATAATCTTTTGATTGCTTCACATCTTTGCTCTCGTTACGTCCATTCACAGGCTTATGCAGCATTCGTGGCACATCAGAATTACTCTTGGTTTTCGTGAGGACAATAGGGTGACAGATTGATTAGCTAATCATTCGTATAATTTATCTTTGTGTCTTCATGTTATGGAGAGACTACCTTTATGGGCTGGGGATCTTTTGTTGCATTAGCTGGCTGTGGTTTCTTTTTCTCGTAAGATGTTAGTCAAGCTGTTTAGTTCAGCTTCTTTGTACCAAAAACAAGAAATAATCTTTTGATCCTTATCTTACTTTTAAGTTTTAATTTCATCCTCTAACTAATAAATGCTCTAATTAAGTTCTCTAAATTTTAAAGATTTATTATGTTTAACTTTTTTGTCAACTCAGTTAAAATCAGTAAGGGAATTTTTTTCTGTGACTCTGACGTGGAACTAATGTCGTTTATTAAAAAAATAAAACAGTAAAAAAAAATGATAAACCCTAAAAAAGAAATTGTGCTTGAATTTTGAACCTACCTAGATAGTAGATAAGGTAAATGACATGGGTACGAAGAGTAGGTGATGTGACCCTCTAGTGCATGCGATTCTCAGCATGTTTGTTCATGTTTGCCTCTCCATACCTTCTACCAGGTGCCAGCGTTCCCTTTGTAACTTGTTGCACATATAGCTTACAAGTTACACCTTACTTACTTATTTATTGGTTTTCGGTACAAACACGGCTTACACTTTGTTTGAGCGGATTTCTTGAGCTATTTTGGTTTGGTTTTTGGTCTCGTTTAATCCAATTTATCATTTTTTTTGTTTTTAAAATGAGATGTAACTGAATAACTTGATAATTCAAAAGATTAACTTGATAGTTCAAACTTTTAAATTAGATAATGATTGGTTTATACCTACTTGTTGTTCCAGTGCTTGAAACAATGTACAACATCTAATTGTAAATTTGTAATGTAACTGATTACAATTATTATAACACCTAAATGCTTGAATTCCTGAAACAATGTATTCACTTTTGTCATTTTTCCTTCATATATGTAGGAAGAAGTACCTCATGCTGAACTAATCTAGGATCCTGATGGTGCTTTTGACAAAGAGGGAGGTGCAACAGAGAAGTAGAGATAATTGCAGCAGCTAGAGCAGCCAATGATGGATCTCATCCTCATGACCAACGATAGGATAGTCTTTCATCAACTCATCTAAACAATAAAAGAACAATCCTACTCCCCAGATTTATTTATTTTTTCCATTTTTCAAACAGTAATTTATAAGCACAATAGGTGAGGCAAAAGATGCTATGCATATCATTGTCACCATAAAAGAGAAAGAAATCTCTGACTGAACTTGAACTTGAAAAAATTATATAAACAACATTTATGATTAAATGATATGAATGCAATTTGGGTTACCAACAAGATGGAGCAGAAAATGATGGATTACCAACAAAGGAAAATGATAGCAGAATTAAAAATAGAATCATCCCATAACTTTGCTTAGAATAGCAGCTAACTTTACATATGCATCTCATTTTATTGAATCCCACGCTCAACAAGTCGTAACATAAGGTTATCAGCCTCCTCCAACTTCCCTTCTAACATCAGTCTCTTGCTCACTTTATGACACAACCTTAAATCAGGAATCAAATTACGGCTAAACATCCGACAAGCAACTTTGTATGCTGATAGAGCAATCCCTTTAGTCAGATAGCTTTCCATCAGAACATGGCATGTATTAGCATCAAGGTTTGATGCTGTTCTCAAAACCCTCCCTAGAAGTTTCTCAGCCTCCTCAAGGTTCCCAAAATCACATAGTTTCTCAATAACCTGATTGTATACTGTTCTAAACGGCTGCCTAGTGAGCATTTTTTCCAATAATTTCAACATATCATCCACTCTACCCCATTGACAATAACAGTGGATGACTGTCCTGTATGTTACAGGAGTAGGATCCACGCCTTTGCTGAGCATCTTCATGATTAACTCAGCAGCCTCGTCCAATCTACCTTTCTTCCCCAATGCATCAAACAATGTTGTATATGTGACTGCATCAGGATGTTTATTGCTTAAATACATGTCATCTAGCATCGATAGAGCAGCTTCCAAGTCACCAGTCTGACAAAAACCATGAATTACAGTAGTAAAGTTTACAACATTAACGGCACAGCCCTTATTCAAACATTCTTCTAAATATTTTTTAGCTTCTACTACTTTCTGATTTTGACAGAGAGACTGTATTAGCAGGTTAATTTCAACTGGTGTTGGAAAGAAACCCTTTTCAACCATTTCCCGGATCAAATCACAAGCCTCAGACAATTTTCCCTCCCTCCTGAGCCCATGCATCACAACACTATAAGTGATAGCATTTGGGGTCCACCAATGTTCCTCACTTACATTTATCATCTCCCTTGCCTCTAATGATTTTCCAATGTGACAGAGGCCATTCAACAAAGCTGTATATGAAACGGTATTTGGCTTGCACCCGTGTTTATACATCTGCTGCAGCATCTTTTTCGCATCATCTATCTTTCCCATGCGACAAAATCCATCGATAATAGCAGTATATGTCACTACATCAGGAATACAGCCACTCGAGTACATATCGTTCACTAAACTCTTTGCTTCACCCATCCTCCCCTTCTTACAGAAGGAGTGAACTATTGCACTATACCCAACCTTATCAATGTGGAAACCCTTATCTTCTGCTTCCCTCAAGAAAGCCAGAGCATCATCTGCATGTCCATGCTTTGAAAGCATGTGGATAAGTGTATTATATGTAACCTGGTCTGGTATTAATTTACTATTCAAAACCATGTTCTCCATTAACTGCTTCACTTGTTCAATTTTTTTCTCCTTACAGAAGAAAGCCATCACGGTATAATAACTAACTTTATCAGGAGGGCAACCCTTAGATGGCATTTCTGCAATAAGCTTCAATGCATCTTCAATCCGATGCAAATCACAGTAACCCTTGATCAAGCAGTTATAAGTTACAATATTGGGTTTGATTCCAGTAAGCCGCATTCGTTCCAACAATCTCAGCGCCTTTTCCAATTTATTTCCCTTGACCAACACATAGATAGCAGTATTACATACTGATAAATTAGGTTCAACACCAGCTTTCTGCATCAAGGTCAAAACTTGCAAGGCATTCCTCAACTTGCCTGCACGACTATAAGATACCATTACATAGCCAAAAGCTTCGGGTGGACATTCAATTCCTCGGCGGGTCGTAAGCCGAAGAATCCGCTTAGCACCCTGGCACAATTTAGTCTTGCTAAGCACATCTAGCAGTGTATAGTAGACGATAGTATCATGTCTGTAGCGCCACTGCCTATCAGCCCAATAGAAAAAATTCAAAGCAACCCGTTCATCAACTTGAGAACGCAAAACGGCACAAACATGTGGGGGTTTGAGGCTTCTTAATAAATGCCTCAAATGTCCTTCAAGTTTTGGGTTCCAAGCAGACCTGAGTGTAATTAACCTACAAACCTCCCTTACCAAAGGGTGTCTAAATTCTTTTTCATCAATTTCAACTCTTGCAATATTTTCTCTCTGACTGTGATTTCCATGAAAGGAACTGATAAACTCAAGACTTTCATCATCACTAGATATCTCTCCTTCACCATCCCCATCTTCTTCTTCTTCTTCTTCTACATCATCATTGAAACTTGCAGCAAAACATGATTCCCCTGGAAACCCAGAACCCACTTTCCCAAAACCATCATTGATATTTTTAATGTTAAAATTACCCTCACATTGAGCAGCAAAATCAGTGGTTGAATAAGAACCAGAAGCAAGATTTCTTGCGGACAATGATGAAGAATAAATAGTGAGACCGATTGGGGATAAGTGGTTAGCATAGAAATGGGTCAAGAATCTATACGCTAAAACCGTTCCCAGTGAGTTCAACCTCTGTGCCATCCCATCAATGCTTTGGATTATACCAAAAAAAAAAAAAACTATATTATGTTACAGCAAGAAAGAATACCCACAACTCTCACACATCAACATTAATTATGAATTGACTGAAAGTGAAGAGAAATTAAAAAAAAAAATCATGATATTTGTTACCTTCAAGCTTTGAGGTCAGGTCAGGTCAGGTGGGTAACCTCAAGTTCCAGGCTTTCCTCTACGACCATTCAAAAATTCTATAGCTGAGTGCTGACGGTGGTTGATGGTTTAACTTGGGCCGTCTTTGTTCGGTCCATCAAATTTGGGTTTCTGGGTTGGGTTCACTTTGTTTTCATTGTACTATTTCTTCAATTCGTTCTTTTTTCAATTATTTCTCTCTTCTCTGCTTCCCCCTTCTAGCTATCTTCATTTTTTTTTATTGTTTTATAAAATAAACAAAAAGTAAAAAATTATTCAAGAGCATACTAACAATTTTAGTTTTTGTTTTGAAAATTCTTTAAAAAAAATTGAGTAATATTTTTCATCTAAGAACAAAATTGTCGACGCCTGACACTGTTTTATATATATGATAGCTACAACGGAAAACGGTTTTGCTGCACTTACACATTCATGCATTAATGCATCCTTCGATCAATCACAGAAAGTATTTGAGGAAACTTAAGATTAATCCAAAGATACACTATGCCCCATCCTTTTTTATTGTTCATATAAAAAAAAGTCAATTTAATTAATACTATTCAAATACTATTCTTTTTATAAAAACTACTTTTAATAATAAAATATTTATACATAATTAAGCAACTACAAACTCATTTTAATCAAAACTAAATTTGAAAAATACAATTAATCAAGATTCAGTTTTACAAAGAGATCTCTCCAAACACATCCTACAATGCATGACCTGACTCATCACATTTAAATGGAGAGGAATTCTCGGGCTGACATCCTATATGTTATGACTAGGTAGAACAATAGTGTTACAGTAGACTCCCAGTCTCTCCTCTAAGTCTCTAAGTCTCTTCTTCATTTTTTTGTCCAACCCCAGTCCCTTAGCGTTGCCTTTCTCTTATAGCTCTCTGTGAGATATTGGGGGGGTGGGGGTGATATTGTTACGTAGGTGAGTCTCATGCCTAGATGTTAGCACGTTATGTGGGCGAGGCACCTCTCCTCCCTTGTTACGCCTTGCGAGTGTGTCCTATGTGACCTTCGAGAAGGTCCCTTCCCCCTTCAGCTCCTAAACATGACTATCTCCTCGGACCTAACTGCTCGGGCACCTTCTAGGCAACATGAGAGTCATCAACTTAGGCAAGTGATTCTCGAGCTCTTTATGGCTCGCTCCTAGACAGATACTTCCTTCTATTGGGTTGAGCCTTTGGATGGGCTTCCTACCAAATACGGTAGGAACACTATCCAAAGCAGACTCACTCCTTCCCCTCGGGTATTCAAGAGTTTCACACGACTCCTTCAATTATTTCTATTGCTCCAAATGCTATAGTGTTGTTGTCTTTCCTAGAGTTATTCCTTTGTAGAGCGTGATTGGGAAAGATTATTTCCCTTAAAGTCCACTTTTATTTTGAAAAAAAATTGTTTCGGGTTTAATCTGATATGTTCGGTAAACCTGATTAAATTACAAAAAAAAAACTGTATTTATCATAAACAACGATTTTTAGAAAAGGTAGAATTTTGATGCTTATTTAAAAAAATATTAGATTATTTTGAAACCAATAACACTCTTCTCATTTCACTCCTGCAAAAAAAATTATCAAATAAATATTTTTAATTTATATAAATAATTTCATATCATTTTTGTAATTTATTGTATAAAAGTAATTTTTTTTGCACAACTCAAACAAAATAAATTATCCTAAAATCGTTTTTCAACAAAAACATTTAAACATAAAATTGATTGTATTATAATTCATTATAACAGTTAATAATTGATTATACATATAATTGATTATTTAAATAATATATTTTTATTTTCACCCTTAATCCAAACACACCTTTAATTCTTGTGATTAGGTCCCAATGCGTCTATTAAAAGACAAGTTAATATAACAATGAACATGAAAAGAACATTTATGAAAGGACAAATTACACCAGTAGTAATAACCTTAGCAACTAACCAAGGGTTGATTGAGTGATAAGCATTTCGATCCCATAAGGAGGAGGACGCAAGTTCGAATCCTGGTGTCGACACTACTCTAGTTGGGAGGTTGCGAAAATCAATGGTTAATTCCCTGTTCTAAGCAACCGACTGATGATTAATCTCATAACCGATCCAAATGACCGAAGCTTGCGGAAATACACCGAGATGCCATTGAAGAGCCAAAGACTCTAATTACGGTGGTTAATTTGCATAACCTTAGCATATAGTTTTTAGCAAAAGCCAAAAAAACAAGTGTCTTCAAAATTTGGATATTATGGCTGTATTTATTTTTTTGGTTGGAAAATCATCTTCGATTACGGCAACAAAGTTTTGTTTTTCCATTAGATGATAAAAAAATAATAATTATATCATTATAAATATACTTTTAAAATTGCAAATGACAATTCAAAGAGACACTATTATGTGGCATCAACCCTTGAAGCATTCGAATGAAACAAGGAACAATATTATATCTGACATCAACCCTTGAAGCATCCGAACAAAACAAGGAACGAAAAGGAAAGTCGTCGTTTTCAAAATTTATCATTATCAAAATGTACGGGAACAAAAATATTGTCATGACTCATGAATTCATGATCACATGCATAGTCGTTATGTTTAACTTGGTGTGTGTTTAGATTTTTTTATTTTTAAAATAATTTGTAATTTAAAGTTTTAAGCATTGTTTGGTTGGAAAGAATTTAAGAGGAAAGAAAAATGGGAGAAGGGAGAAGGGGTGGATTGAAGTATTTTCTCTTGTTTGGAATATAGGAAAAACATGAAGGAAAGAATAAAAAGGTTGTAGGACCCACAAACTTTTTTTTCTTCCCTCACATAAGAAGAAAACTGATAGTAAGGAGAGAAAACTGACACAAAAGAATGGTTGCCTGATTGTGGGTGGGAGAGAGTGGGACCGGAAGGGGGGTGGAATTACATAATGGGCTGGGTGGGGTAGGATTATTTGAATTAAAATTTAATTTTTATAATTTAATACTAATAAATTTATATTTAATTAAAAATTATTATAAAATATATTTACTTATATAACACAATTTATAAAGAAAGATATATTATAGTTAAAATGGACATAATTGTCTCCTCTCTATTCATATTCTTTCTTTATATCTTGTCTCATTTTATTTTCTTTCCTCAAAACCAAATAAAACATGAGTGTATTTTGGTCATTTTATCAATATATATTTTCTTTTCTCTCACTTTTTCTTTAATCAAATAAGAGTAGAGAAAAGTTTTGATTTTTTTTCCTCTCATTTTCTCTCCAATCAAACAATCCTTTCATCTTTTACTCTTTTTCTTTTCTTCCTCTTTTTTATCTCACTTTCTTTTCTTTTATTTTCTCTCCAACAATCAAACAAAATATTAAGAGTTTAAAATAATTATTTTTAAAATATTTCCAAACAGGCAGTTAGCAACACCATCTTAGTTTAGACCGCAAACAATAAATGTTACACTTATCTGTCGCTTAGTTATTTGTACATAATTACATTCATTTCACTTTGAGTACGATGATGACATACAGCACCACCATTTTGTCTTTTATTTTATTGTTTGGACGTGACCGCCATTTTTTTATCTTCAAAATTTAAGCATTTAATAAAAATTACAGCTTTTTGTTTCCGGTTGACATCATGCTTAAAAGAAAATTCGTAATTTTGATATATTATTAGTATAAGATTTTTATATTATTAATTAATTATTTTACATGTAATTTTTAAATTAATTATTATATTCTTATAAAAAAATTATTATTATAAAATTTGATTAAATTTATTTTTTTCAAATTTATAAATCCTTAAATTTATCCAACCTTCATCCAAATACACTTCAATAAAAAAAAAAAAAAAAAAAAATGCTTTAGTTGCAATCATTTAGGTATTTGTGCCACTACTAACCAAATCAAGATTCCAAGGACAGGTTTTCCATCGTAACAGGTAACCTACTCAAGGTTGCATTTCCAACCTTCTATAGCCATCGACGTCAGGCATGACATGAACTCATTATAAGTTAACGATACCGTCAAAAGGTAATTTCGTATTTAAGTAGATTTTTTCAAATACCCTCGTTTAGATATTAGGTTAAAAAATGTATTTTTCATCTTCTAATTTAGCATTTTGACAAAAATCGTTTCCCAACTTTTTTTCGAACGATTTTAATCCTTATATTTTTTCAAGTTGTCAACGTTAATTCCCCCATTTGTTGATTGTCCAAAATTTAACGGGAGACGCTTATGTGGCTAACGGTGTCTTACGTGGCACTACCACATGATATAATATATATAAAAATAATAATAAAATAATATTTTTATTATATATTAATAATTTAAAATAATGTTTGGTTAAAATGCATTTTTCGTCCTTCTAGTTTAGTACTTTAGCGAAAATTATTCCCCAACTTTTTTCAAATTGGCAACGTTGGTCACTATTAATGATCATTATGTTTGATCAAAATCTCAAGTAATAATGAAAAATTGAAAGTCAAACTCAAGCTCAAACTGAATGTATTAAGTAAGTGTTATTACATAATTGTTCCAAAATTTGATGGACCGGTTTCAAAAATTGACCCAACTAAGTACAAACTTTTATATGCTCAATCCGAGCTTATAGAAAAACAGTAACAACCCATTATACATGCTCAAACTGAGATTACAAAAAAAAAAACATATCCATAAGCAAGTATTATATTTGCTTTAATGTATGTCTTTATAAAAAATAAGTCAAACACCAACTATCAACAATAGACTCGAGTCGCTTTGGGGTTTGAGTCTCTTGGGTAACAGTCAAATGCACTGGATTTACACCTTGAACACTAGTCACGGTCCTTGGTTGTGCACCTATGTTCACATGTACTTGTTTTGCACTTTGAGCAGCAACCAGAAGTCACAGTACTTGCAATTGAACCTTAGCTGGTTTGCACCTGTGATTGCCTTTGCCTTTTCTTAGAAGATGCTGCTCCATCAGGCTGCTGCAGTTGCCTACTTTTCTACAAATACAAAGGTGCATAAGTTGCAGTAGGTATAAGGCACCACCACATAATCGGTTGCAATTACAAAAAGATAGAAAAAATACCTTGTTCTTTCCCTTTGGTATCACCCTATCAGCTGTTGTTTTACCCTTGTAGGAGGCCTTGTTGTGACCCATATTTCCACACCTTGAGCACTTCACAAGCCTTGTTGTTGCAAACAGTGGCGGATCTAGGATCTTAAGCCAGTGGGGGCAATCTATTTTCAAAAAATTTAATAATAATTACTATCATACATATGAAGATATAAAGGCCACTTACACTGCACTAACTATTATTTTTAATTACATTACATTGCACTATTATTTATAGTGCACACTAAAATAGCTATTTTCACTAACTAACTAACTACCATCTAACTACTTTATTTAACAAACTGAATTACAAACTAACACACCCCCTTAATTCAAATTGGCTAAAAACACTATAGCTAATGACCCAACTTCATCCAGCCTTTCTTCATCCTCCTTTTTCCTCAATGTCTGGAGCAACGACACAATACTCCCCAGGTTCGGTTTCAATGACGTTGAACTCTACACTTCTCATCCCTCCTCGGACAAGAAATAGATTTCCTTTTCTGATAGGACGATAAGCCTCCAAAGAATTATCAAGATACATATGGAAATTGGCTTCAACACCATTAACATTTATACGAACAATTTTCTCAGCACCTTTAAGAACACCTTGAAATTTACCAAATCAAACATACCAAGGTGTGTTTCTAGACGTCCCATCTTGTTGCTGAACAATACCACATCTTCTTTCTTCACACACTTTCTTGATCCCAAAGTAGTGGTGGCTGCTTGCCTCTGACCTTGAATCACATAGAAGAACTTGTTATAGTTGTCCCAACATTCGTTTGGTTCAACATGGCATCATAGATTTCTCTGCCCAGTTGCAGAGCATCATATTGTGTTTTTACATAATCTGGAAGTCATGGATCAAGAACAGTCGCAGCCTTTTTGGTTGTGATCACTATCTTTTTTTCCTCTTGGTGTTTGCAAGATGTTGCCTCTTCGTCGTCAACATTGTGTAGTAATTGTTGGGGGATTTTGTCACATTGGGTGGAATGGCAAATGTCGGAGTCACTTCCCCTTGCTCTTTTTCTACTACCACTGACGCCATCACCATTCACTTGCTTTGTTTCTTTGCGAAGAGCGGTTTCAAACCTATGGACCAGAGTGGATTTGATTCCGGTGGTGCTCAATCCATGTTGCTTGAGCTTTGTTCGTAGCTCCTCCACCCTCAATTTTTCGGATTATCCAGGCACCCCCCATGTGACCATGCTCCAGTTCCTTGCCCCGAACTGCCCCACCAATCGACTTAGAGTGGCGTCTTTCTTCAGAGACCACAGTCCCTTCACTCTTTCTGCCATGTTACCTTCGCCGACCACCGTCATCTCAATAGCGTCGTCGCACGCGAGTTCCATCTTGGAGGCGCCACCGCTATTGCGGGCGGTTGGTTTTGCGGAGGTTCGATCTTTATCTAACTCTTGCAAACCCACTTGTTGATCATAAGGCTTCTCTACCTTCTTCACTTTATCAGCACCTCCATAAGATTTGTTCAAGATGTCCTAAGCTTCTTTAGCATTCTTGGCAGTGGAGATCTTCTCAAAATTGGCGAAATCGACACATTGATGGAGGATGAAAAGAGCCTTGCAATCTCTCTTCTCGGAAGCACTATCTTCCACATCTTGAATTCCTTCATGCACAATTTCCACCATATTCTGAAAATCGAAGATCATTTCCATCTTCAAATTCCAATAATCGAAGTTCTTGCCATCAAGAACTGGTAAAGCAGTTGGAAAAATTTCATTCGCGAAAGCCATGACCGCACCCACACAAGTCCTTAATCGAAAGCTTTGATACCACTGTTAGTGCAAGAACACTCAATCTCACACATACTCACAGTTTAGTGCATCGCGCACTTATTCACTTCACTTTTTAATCACATTATACTGCACTATTATTTATAGTGCACACTACAATAGCTATTTTCGCTAACTAACTACCAATACCATCTAAAACTAACAATAATAAGGTGCTGACAGCTTTGGCGCTTTTCACAACAATATATTTCTGACTTTTTCAAGGACTAAGTAGGTTCTATCAAAAACCAAGGAAATGTGTTACATAAAGGCAAATGTGTTATCATGTGGTTCTTCTTCCCCTTCTATTATTATTACAAATTTCTTCTCCACATGCAAACAATGGCTCCATAGTAGATGGAGATTTTTTTTTTTTTTACGATTAAATGAAGAATCACATAAATGAATTGATATTACGTTTTAACCTAAAGATTTATGGTCTATCCACTTATATGATCTTTACTTCTTCTTTTTCATTTTTTATTGATATGAAACTTATTTCAACCTCTCATGAAATTCTAACAACCCTCTCTAACTTTGGCTCACGGGATGTCCTGGTTGCTCTGCTTTTCTTAGAAATCTCACCAACAAATTGGTTTACATATTTGAGGAATATTAACCCTTTTAAAGGATGTTATTATTTAATTATTGACACAAAAACGAGTGAGAAAAAAGGGATTTAAAAGCAGGGAGGGGTTATCAATACTTTAACATGTCTATTTAATTTTTAGGTTAAAATATTCTTTTGGTCCTCTATCATATTTTCAAAATTCAATTTGGTCATTTATCTTTAAAAAGATCCGTTTTAGTCCTTTAGCTTACAAATGTTAGTTATTTTGGTCCTTTCCGTTAGATTTGCACTAATAGTGTTAGTAAACCACCAGTAGTTGCCGGAAACTACCCTCCATTGCTGGATTCTGGGTTTCCTTACCAGAATCTGGGTTTTCGAGAGAAAACGAATTTACTTCTCCTTTTCTCTTTCTCTTTCTTTTTCCTCCGCTTCCTCCTTCCTCTTCTTCTTCTTACAAAGTAGCATCAATATGTTTCTTAGATAATTTTATTCGATATTACCATGAAGATTGTTACTCACCAAATCAAATAATGGATGTAATGCAGGGCAAATCAAATAGGGTTATACTGATTTTTAAGACTAACCAAAATCCCAAAAATTTGGAAACCTAACGCCAATAGCAAAACAAAATCCACATAAATTAAAACAAAATAACAACAAAGAATGAAGGGGAAATGAAAATGAGAACCTGTGTGTATCTCGCGATCTCTTCTATGCGGAGAGAATGAGATAGTGAGTGAGGGAATGAAGAGAAGAGAAGAGAAGAAGGAATGAGGAAGAAGCAAGAGGACGAAGGAGAAAGGAAGAGGATGAGGATGAGGAAGAGGAAGAGGAAGAAGGAAGATGAATGAGGAAGGAGGAAGAGGAGGAAGAAGAAAGAGGAAGAGAAAAAGAGAAGCAATTTCGTTTACCCTCTCTAAAATATCTAATTCTGGTGAGGAAACCCAGAATGCGGCGATGGAGGGTGGTTTCCGGTAACTAACGGTGGTTTACTAGCACTGTTAATGCAAATCTAACGAAAAAGATCAAAATAGTTAACATTTATAAAATAAAGGATTACAACGATTCTTTTTAAAAATAAAAAGACCAAATCAGATTCTCAAATAAAAGACCAAAAAGTATATTTTAGCGTAATTTTTATACTATTTACTCTTCTTCATTTTTCAATGACATCCTCGTGGATGTCGCTAGGTAGATCTCATTCACTTGATAAATCTGTGGGAATTGTTTTTTTTTTGTCAAGGTAACAGTCTGAGTACTCTGAGCGCCAGTCTCAGTATTATGAGCTGTATTTGTCTCACACCTAAGGATGTGAAGATATCATGCAACGGAAAAAGTAAAACGTATATGTCTAATCTGAAGAGAAATTCTTGATGAAATGGTGTCAACAAGATTTTTCAAATAATCAAACACGACTTGTCCATTGTGACACGCTTGTTTGTTGCTTAGAATATAGAGGCTTGTCACCCCCATTTCTACTATTAAAAGGTTCACAAAGTTCGATGAATCTCGTCAGAAAACTCAAGCCTCTAGAATATCCACATGCACATGTACATGTTTTTTCTTTCTTTATATTATTACATAATAAGATAAAGAAGCCTAAATTGAGACAAAATTAAATAATCATGCAAGGATGAAAAACCCCTGGGAGAGAAGAGAGAGGCCATTAAAAATTATTATCTTGTAATTCAAATAAGTGGTTAGTTAGTTAGAAGAGTTAGTTAGGAGAGTTAGTTAGTTAGTTACAAGTGACTTGTAACTATGAGTGTATAAATAGAGATGAGTGCAAGGAATAAAAGTAAGTGAAGTATTATTCAGTAATCAACTTTCTCTGATACTCGTCTATGCACTGTTCACCCGTCTACACTTAGTAATCGTTACCTGTCTGCATATTGTTCCACCCGTCTGCCCCCGATAACACCCGTCTGTGCACTTATACACTCGTCTATGTGTTAAGCGTGTATTCTGTGTACTGTTAACCCGTCTGTGCTGGGTGTGTGTGTGTTCTAACAATTGGTATCAAAGCTTATTCTTTCTTGGACCTAAACACGAGTGAAGTGAGGTAAAACACGAGTGAAGTGAGGATATGGGCTCCAATGGCAATTTTCCTACGCAAATGCCAATGCTTGATGGCAAAAATTGGGATCGGTGGAATGTGCAGATGCGAGCATTATTTGGTTTCCAGGATGTGCTGGACATCATCAAGAATGGCTACCCAGAAGTGAATGAGGGTGCCACCGATGCTCAGAGGGCTATGTACAAGGAGAACAAGAAGAAAGATTGCAAGGCAATCTTTACTCTGCATCAGTGTGTCGATTTGGCTAATTTTGACAAGATTTCTAGGGCTGCAACAGCAAAGCAGGCCTGGGATATCTTGGAGAAATGTTACACGGGTGGTGAAAAGATCAAGAAAGCGAGACTTCAAGTCTTGGAGAGGCAATATGAGCTATTGCAGATGGAGGATCAAGAGAAGGTGGCTGATTTCATTGCAAGAATCAGGAATATCACCAATATGATGGCAGGGTACGGGGAAAGATTGTCTGATCAGAAGATCATTGAGAAGATATTGCGCACATTGCATCCTCGATTTGATTACATAGTGTGTGCAATTGAGGAGTCTAAAGACACTGCAACCCTGAGTCTTGAGGAGTTGCAAGGGACCCTGGAGGTTCGGGAGATGAGGATGAATGAGAGAGGGGCGATTGAGAAAACTTCTGATCAAGCACTGCAAGCTCAAACTGATAAGAGAGGGTTTGATCACCAGAAGAAATGGAGGAAAGGAGGAAAGGGGAAATTTGTGAAGAGTTCTTGGAAGGGTGATGACAAGTCTGAATCCTCGAGTAAAAGGGGAGGAGGATCTGCCAAAACCAAAGGAGGATTCAAGAAGAACTTTGATAAACGCAAGGTGCAGTGTTTCAACTGTGAAAAGTTTGGTCACTTTGCAGATGAATGTTGGCATGGCAAAGGCAAATCGAAGAAAGTAACTAATGAGGAAGCCCGTGCTGCTCAAGAAGAGGATTCTGATGTTGATCCAGTTCTACTGATGGTGACTACAAGTGAGGAATCCTTTCAATCTGAGTTTTGGTATCTTGATACGGGTTGCTCAAACCATATGACTAGTCACAAGGAATGGTTGGCTGATCTAGACACATCAAGAAAGAGCAAGGTTCGATTTGCAGATGACAGAACCTTGAATGCTGAAGGTATTAGCAACATTGTGATCAAAAGGAAAAATGGGAAATCAGTCTTGATTTCAGATGTCCTGTATGTACCAGGTATGAGAACCAATCTTTTGAGTATTGGCCAATTGATTGAGAAGGGCTTTACTGTGGTGATGAAGGATGATCAAATGGAGATGTTTGACTCCACTCAACGATTGATCTTAAAGGCTCCTCTCTCGAAAAATAGGACCTTTCAGATCAATATGCAAGCTGCTGAGATTCAGTGTTTGAAAGCAGCTGCACATGTTGAGGATTGTTGGCTTTGGCACTCAAGGTTTGGACATCTGAATTTTCGAAGTTTAAATGATCTCTCTTCCAAACAAATGGTAGCTGGCCTTCCCATGTTTACTGTTCCAGAGAAGATATGTGAAGTGTGTATGGCAGGAAAGCAACCCCGAAATTCTTTCAAATCACATCTGCCAATGAGAGCAACAAGTGTGTTAGCAGTTGTGCATTCTGACATTTGTGGACCATTTG
Organism: Ammopiptanthus mongolicus; assembly: GCA_039655645.1. Classification (NCBI taxonomy): domain Eukaryota; kingdom Viridiplantae; phylum Streptophyta; class Magnoliopsida; order Fabales; family Fabaceae; genus Ammopiptanthus; species Ammopiptanthus mongolicus. The sequence continues at coordinate 100,866,436 of CM077344.1, read as the reverse complement.
AGGTACCTTCATTGGGAGGTAATCGGTATTTCATTTCATTTGTTGATGAATTTAGTAGAATGATGTGGTTATACCTGATTAATACAAAGAATGCAGCACTTGAAATCTTTAAAAACTTTAAGAAGCTAGTTGAGAAACAAAGTGAGAAGTCCATCAAGATTTTGAGAACTGATGGAGGAGGGGAGTATACCTCAAGCAATTTTGAGCATTTCTGTGTAGAGAATGGCATTCAACATGAGGTTACAGCCCCTTATACCCCTCAACACAATGGTTTGGCAGAAAGAAGGAATAGAACAGTGCTTGATATGGCAAGAAGTATGCTGAAAGAGAAAGCTTTACCACATCCCTTTTGGGGTGAAGCTGTCTCTACAGCAGTGTATATACTGAATAAATGCCCAACAAAGAGATTAAAGGAAGCAGTGCCAGAGGAGATATGGACTGGGAGGAAACCGTCTGTGAGCCATTTGAGGACATTTGGAGCACTATGCTTCAAACATGTCCCTGATCAGAAAAGGAGGAAATTGGAGGACAAGAGTGAGTCCATGATTTTGGTGGGGTATCATCCAACTGGTGCATACAGGCTATATGATCCTATTAAAGAGCAAATTGTGATTAGCAGAGATGTGATAGTGGCTGAAACTGAATCTTGGGATTGGAATCAGAAGTGCAGCAGCAGCAAAAGTCTGACACAGGTGTCCTCATCATTGTTAGATGAGGAGCAAGTTCAACAAGAAGGTGACAATGGCATACTGGGAACTCAGACAGGTGTTGGCATACTGGGAACTCAGACGGGTGTTCAGACAGTTCAAGTCAGGCCACACAGGCATAGACAGATGCCACCTAGATTAACTGATTATGAGTTGTTCTCTGATAATACAATAGCTCATGATGGTGATCTGGTGCATTTTGCTATGTTTGCTGACTCTGAACCACTAAATCTTGAGGAAGCTATGAAGGAGCAGGTCTGGAAAAATGCTATGATTGAAGAATTGAAAGCCATTGAGAGGAATCAGACATGGGAATTGTCAAGTCTACCTACAAACAAGCACCAAATTGCTGTGAAGTGGGTTTACAAGTTGAAGCTGCATCCTGATGGGTCAATTGCTAAGCACAAAGCAAGGTTGGTTGCAAAGGGTTTTCTGCAAAGGGAAGGAGTAGATTACTCAGAAGTGTTTGCACCTGTGGCAAGGATAGAGACAATTCGGTTGGTTGTTGCTCTAGCAAGTGCAAGAGGTTGGACTCTATCTCAACTTGATGTCAAATCTGCATTCCTCAATGGACCTCTTGAAGAAGAGGTATATGTTTCTCAACCACCAGGATTTGAGATTAAGGGAAAGGAAGAAATGGTGTATAGATTGAAGAAGGCACTTTATGGCCTAAAACAAGCCCCTCGGGCTTGGAACAAAAGAATTGATTCATTCTTACTTCAACTTGGATTCAGCAAGTGCTCAGTTGAACATGGTGTCTATGTACGATTTAAGAAGAACAGGTCAGAACTATTGTTGCTATGTCTCTATGTTGATGATCTACTAGTGACTGGTAGCAATTCCAAAGAAATTGAAGAGTTCAAAGTTGTAATGAAGACTGAGTTTGAGATGTCAGACTTAGGAAGGCTGACTTACTTCCTTGGTATGGAGTTTGCTGCAACAACAGCAGGGATAGTGTTGCACCAAAGAAAGTATGTGAGTGAAGTTTTGAAGAGATTCAACATGAATGGTTGCAATTCTGCAGCAACACCTGTGGAGGTTAATGTGAAGTTAGAAAAGAGCTGTGAAGAAGAGGCAGTAGATGGCACTTTGTTTAAGCAGATAGTTGGTTCTCTGAGGTATATCTGCAACAGTAGACCTGATATATGCTTTGGAGTGGGCATGATTAGTAGGTTTATGGATGATCCGAGGAAACCACACTTGATTGCTGCTAAGAGAATTATGAGATACTTGCAAGGTACACTGGAGTTTGGTGTTCTGTTCCCTAACAGAATTCAGCAGCAAGGGAGTGTTCTCATAGGCTTTTCTGACTCTGATTGGTGTGGAGACAGAGTTGATAGAAGGAGTACATCTGGCTACATTTTTCAGTTTTTGAATGCACCAATCTCTTGGTGTTCAAAGAAGCAGCCAGTTATTGCTTTGTCATCATGTGAAGCTGAGTATATTGCAAGCTCTTATGCAGCTTGTCAGGCTCTTTGGCTTGATTCACTGCTGAGTGAGATTCAGGTTGAAGTAGCTAAGCCTATGAAGCTGATGGTTGATAATAAATCAGCTATTAATCTAGCCAAGAACCCGGTTTCTCATGGCAGGAGCAAACACATAGAAACCAGGTTTCATTTCCTTAGAGATCATGTAAACAAAGGAAGACTCGAGCTAGTCTATTGTCCTACAGAGATACAAGCTGCTGATATACTGACTAAACCACTGAAGTTAGATCGTTTTGAAAAGCTTAGAAATGATTTAGGTGTTGTATCTTTTGAATATTTGAATTAAGGGGAAGTATTATCTTGTAATTCAAATAAGTGGTTAGTTAGTTAGAAGAGTTAGTTAGGAAAGTTAGTTAGTTAGTTACAAGTGACTTGTAACTATGAGTGTATAAATAGAGATGAGTGCAAGGAATAAAAGTAAGTGAAGTATTATTCAGTAATCAACTTTCTCTGATACCCGTCTATGCACTGTTCATCCGTCTACACTTAGTAATCGTTACCTGTCTGCATATTGTTCCACCCGTCTGCCCCCGATAACACCCGTCTGTGCACTTATACACTCGTCTATGTGTTAAGCGTGTATTCTGTGTACTGTTAACCCGTCTGTGCTGGGTGTGTGTGTTCTAACAAAAATGTCAAGGTTTAGTTCAAGTTATCATGGCATCCTACTTCCCCTTCTTTTACTATCACAGCTTTTCTCTCAACTTGCAAATGGTGGCTCCATAGTACAGTTCCTTCCTGGGTTCCAAGGACCCCTTCCTTTTGTCCTTGAAACTGGGTCAGTTACACTTTGCAGCTAGCCAATGGTTTCTAATTTATGGGATTTAAATGACTTACATGATTATTGTATACATATATGTAATAATATATAATATGTGTTGATTAGGTATGTGGGAGTGGGTGAAGCAGAGGAAGTGCAGGCCTTCTACTACTTCATTCAGTCAGAGAACAATCCAAAGGAAGACCCTCTCTTACTTTGGCTCACAGGAGGTCCTGGTTGCTCTGCTCTCTCCGGCCTTGTGTTTGAAATAGGTAACTGTAATTTTTCTATCCAATTTTTTCTTCTTCTTTTAGATATAGTCTCACTCACAAATAGGTGTTAAGTGTGAGGATCCTTAACCCTTCAAAAGAATTTAAGAGGGTTGTAGTTATTATTATTTAATTACTGAACAAATATGAGTGTGGAAAGAGTTATTTAAAAGTTTAAGTAACACTACTCTTCTAAGTTTTGTGTTCTCCAACTTCCACTGTCATCTGCATGTTGCTCTCTTTATAATAATTTTTGAATTCTACCAACGAGGATTTGTTTACACTTTAGTCATCCCGTTTTCTGAGCAGATAGTCCAAGAACGATGAATAAGCATAACAAGTATGCATGTCATTTTACATCATAGCATAATACTAGAAGCCTCTTTAATTATAAAATTTGTGTTTTCATTTTTATCATGATTATGATTATTAGTTTTAGGGCGGAAGATTCAGATAATTTGTGAATTTGATCTAATACAAAGGGGAAAGGGGACTTTTAAACCATTAATTTTAAAAGTGCAATGGTTCATGGCAGTGAAAAGTTGTGCAAAATTACTTTTACAAACGTAAGATCACAAATAGCAAGATAAGCTAGATGGCTAAATTTAGATGTTTATTGTATTCGGGCGTTGCAGGTCCACTTGCATTTATTACTGAGGAATATAATGGGAGCCTGCCTAATTTGGTCTTGAGGCCACATTCATGGACAAAGGTGGGGAATACATCTATATTTTCGTTGGTGAAATAGATATTTTGTCATTGGTTTTATTTATTTGACCACATCCTTTTAGATTTTTTTTGTTATTATTGTTAATTCTTTTATTGTTATTTACCGCTAAATATAATAATTTTTCTTGGTAGGTAAGTAGCATTATATTTGTAGATTTGCCTGTTAATACAGGCTTCACATATGCCACAACAGAATCTGCTGCTCAGCGAAGCGACTCGAAACTAGTTCATCAATCCCATCAATTTATTAGGAAGGTGCTCCCCCCGGGCCTTTTATTGTTCTTACTTTAAATTCATCGTTGTTTTCTTTGTTTATAATTTTGTTTGCGGTTATATCAATCAGTCAAATAAATTGTTATGATGATGTTTAAATCTTTGTAGTGGCTAATTGATCATCCAGAATTTCTTCCAAATGAAGTTTACATTGGTGGCGATTCATATTCTGGTATTCCCGTTCCAGCAATTGTTCAAGAAATTTCACTAGGTACAAATGTGGCTCAATATGTATGGCAAAATTGAAAGTATGAACATATGTAGAAGCTAATGCCCACTTGACTGTTTGTGACGACCAACATCTACACCGTAGTATTCACTGTGCAGTTGTGTTACTATTGGTTGCTATGAGTATGTTCACAGTTTAAGTATTCCACTAATTCCCTTGTTTGCAGGAAATGAGGAAGGGGCCCAACCATGGATAAATCTCCAGGTTCGCCCTTTAAATCACCTCTTTCCTATGTTAGGAATATAATGTTTTAACTAGTGCAATGTTTGCATGAGGAGTGTTGAAGGAGGAATTGTTTGGTGTTGTCAGCCAGACTATGGTTGAAAACTTTTAATGTACTTGAGTATCTTTCGTACGGCATGAAGGTTTGAACATGCAAACTACTCAAATCACTCACTATTAGTCCATTCCTAGCAACTTAATATACTTGAAGAGTACTAAACATAAGTTGTTTGATTAATTTGATCAAATTGACTGCGATATGGACAAAATAGTTAATTTTAAAGCATACATTGTTTGATTTAACATGTGATTTGAACAGTCGAGTACAATACACTTGAAGTGTATATAAATAGTCAAAGATGGCCACTGATACACTTGATCGTGCTGTAGAATTATTTCAAGAAAGTTGTCCATCCTCACAGTTATGATTATGTGAGAATCTTCTGGACAGATGGTGAGAATGGCCTTTAAAAAATCCGAGAATCAACCGCTGCGTAGATTTAAGGGCCAAATTTTCTGAATATTTGTTTGGTATCCAATAGTTAGAACAGCTGCCATTGTATTATAGAACTGCCTCTAGATTGATCATGAAATGTTCTTTTTCTCAGGGATACCTGTTGGGGAATGCTGTAACAACTCGAATTGAAAAAAACTACGCGATCCCCTTTGCTCATGGAATGGGACTTATTTCTGATGAACTATTTGAGGTAATTTACTTATAAGTCCTCAGTATCTATTCATAAAAAGTTGTATTGTTGAAGTAACAAAAAGTGAAATGCTAATAGATCTCTATTATTTAAATGATGAACAGTCACTGCAAAAAAATTGTAAAGGAGAGTATCAAAATGTAGACACCGGAAATGTGTTCTGTTCAAGAGACATCAAGTCCTTCGATGAGGTATGCATCAATTATTTCATGAGTAGAATTTCTAGTCTTAAGCGTACAATCACAAAGCTAAAGCATTCTTCTATCTATGCAGACTACATCAGGACTTAATAAGGCCCATATTTTGGAACCTTTATGCGAGTTCACTTCGCCTAAACCATTGGAAGTTTCTTGGAGGAGATCTGTCACTGAGAAATATCCTTGGAAGTTCCCCAACACTCGTCTCACATTGGCACCCTTAAGCTGTCGGGTAATCTCCATGCCTTATTGAATCAGAGATGTTTCCTTAATGCTTCTTTTCCATATTTTTATGCAATGAGAATCTAGGTATACCATGCATTTGGTGCTTCATATACCTTTTGTAAATTAACTATCCTGTCTTCTCTAAGTAGTATTCGAAGCTGAAACCTCCAAATTTTTGTGTTAACTTGATTTTTATTTCCTTTCCACCATCAGAGTTATGCATACTACCTTTGTGAATATTGGGCCAATGATGATAATGTTCGTGATGCACTCCACATAACAAAGGTATAGTTGATATATGTGAAAGTACTTTTCTCACCTGGTTAGCAATACTACTGGAAGATAAAGCTTGGCTGCATAATGCTTGTGCTGCAGGGAAGTATGGCGAAATGGAGACGCTGTACCTTCGATATACCTAACAAGCAGGATATCCCTAGCAGCTTTCAATATCATGTAAATCTTAGTAGAAAAGGCTATCCTTCGCTGATATACAGGTCAATATTCTCTGTCTATACTCAAATATTGCACAAGATAACACAGATGAACTATTTTTGAATTTCGCATGACAAATAGATTTTATATATTTTTAACAGTGGCGATCATGACATGGGGATTCCCTTCTTGGCGACTCAAGCATGGATAAGATCTTTAAACTACTCCATTGTGGATGATTGGAGGCAATGGTATACAAATGGCCAAGTTGCAGGGTATTCCCCTAACTATACTTATATAATAACTAGGTTGGATTTACCCCACAAGCTAATTAAATTATGTACTTGATATTTGTTTTTTGTTTTTCCGTATAGATACACAAGGACTTACTCCAATCGGATGACATTTGCAACTGTGAAGGCAAGCTTACTATCCCTTTTGCTGCACTTGTAGGTCACACATAGATTTTACTTAATGAGTCTACTAAAAATAAGTCAACCGAATCATTTAGACCTTAAATTTATAGGATCTTTGTTACACAGAATATATTTGAACGGTTGAGTCCACCTATCTTCCATAGACTCATCAGTTTGCCTTAAAGTTTCACAATAAACACTCATTGACTGGGGTTCATTGACCCTTGGTTGAATGTGGGAATGCTTTCTTCTAAAACTGTAATAATCATGGAGTGAGAATGAGATATATGTCAATCATTACAAGTTGCTTTGTTCTATTCTTGATTGATCTTGTTTCAGGGTGGAGGTCACACAGCTCCCGAGTACAAGCCTGAAGAATGCTTTGCTATGTACAGTAGGTGGATATCTAACAGGGTTTTGTAGGAATAATCAAATAAGGTCTATATGCTAAGGCGGCAAGGACCAAAACCTTGGCATCTATATCATTGTGGCTAGGTAGATCTCATTCACTTGATAAATCCTTGATCAGGTTAGTATCAACAAGTTTTTTTAAATAATCAACTCGACTTTTCAAATGTGCACATCTTTGTTGTATACAGGTTTGTCACACCCATTTCTACTATTCGAAGGTTGTCAAAGTTCGATGGAATCTCCTCAGAAAACTCAAGCTTCTAGACTATGTTTTTTTTTTTAATGAACCAAGAATATGTCATCTTATAGTATACGACCACCATCTCAATAATCATTTCAAATAATTAAGAACTAAGACAATAATATCATTTTTTTTGCGAAAGGAACACAATTATTACAAAATTAACTAAGTCATGCGAGCGCCAGCAACCTTTCATGAGTTTTGGCAAAGGAGATTAATAAGGGGTTGGAGAGTAAGATTTACTATAGTACAAGAAAAGGAATTTGAATGCCTCATTCTATCATAGAATGAGCACATATGTTACTTTCTTTCTGATAGCATCACCATAAGTGTCAAGTTTACACTGACATAGAATAGGCTGAGAGCATATGGAGTAAATCCTGAAGTTCTTGTTGGATCAAGTGCTTATCATTAGGTAAAAAGATGTAGATGTTGGTAAGGATGCAACTTTATTTCCTTAAAACTTCTTAGAATAGCATCTAGCTTAAGGGTTGCACTCGTTACAGGTGCCATGAGTTGGGATGTTAGGCCCATCATCCTAAGATGCTAACTAAATAAAGTCAATAATCTTTCCCTTCGTGTCATCCAAGGCATTTGAACTCATGACCTGTGATACCACTTGTTGGATTAAATGCTTACCACCAGGGTGAAAGTTATAATTGTTGGTAATGGTGCAACTTTATTTCTTTAAAATTTCTAATAATGGCATCGCTTAAAAGAATACACCCATTACCAATATCGTGGGATGAGATGGGATGTTAAGCCCGTCAAATATTAAGATAGACACCGACCAAATAAAGCCAACAATCCTACCTTTATACTAGAGCATGTTCTAAGGTTACAACAGATTCCCTTCACAAAAATTTATGCACCATCTCTTATTAAGTCACCACATGCCACTTTGAAGGTTTCATGATGAATAGAGACATCAACATCTACATTATGGAAGTCATCTGGTGGGAGTGCCCTAAGATCAGGGCCAGCCTAATACCTACTAGGGCCTAAAACAAATTTTGTGACAAGACATTTTTAAAACTAATAATAAATTAATCCAACAATTTTCTCATATAAAAATAATTATTTTGTACACTAGAGAGTTGAACCCTAGACCTTGATGCTAATGCTAATCTTTCATATCAAATGAGTTAGTTTATTTTTGTTGATGTATCAAATATATCAAAAAGATAATATTAAAAGATACAAATGAATTTTTTTTAAAGAAAAAATTGTTTTGTTGAGAGACCTATAACAATGGACTCACTTGTTTCTGCCGTGGGCCAGCCTGCCTAAGATACTAGCTTCTACCTCCTCATACTAGTCGTGGTCACTGTTAAAAAGTTTTCATCATAACTTTCTATATGGTACTGAATCATGAGGGAATCACACACTATGGGAGAAGACCCACCTGTTACAATCAATCAATATCAACCAAGTTGCTACAGAAAAGGCACATTTCACTCATATTCGTCACGATTTTCCTCAAATATTAATCAAGTTTGATGACATCTAATCATACAACCACAGCAGCACTCATGAACTCTAGATTCGGGGCTCGATTAGTTGTGACCAAATTGAAGAGATGTGCTCACAATCCCAAATAGTATCTTTTCATGATCCCATTAAAAAATAATTATAAGAATTTCAAGAAATAAAATCCATATTCTTTTGGATAAATTCTACTTATAATTTTAAGAGTTGAGAATTTTTTTTTCCAAATGTTTAATAGTTTCAAAATCCTTTCTGAAAATGCAAGGACAGTGACAGTTGAAAACCCACAAAAATTCAAGTATAAGGAAAATATTTAAAAAATATGAGTAAAATGAATAATTGAAAATAGGCTTGTCTTTTTATTAGAAAGATTTTAAAATAGTGAAAATCTTATGGAAAAGATTAAGGATAGAAAATACCTTTAGAAAATAGGGAAAAAATGCAAATTCTACATAAAAAATTAAGGACAACAGAATCCTTTGTAAATTGAAGGATAAAAAGTGTTGAAGAAATTAGTTATAAGGTTAGGGAATAAATAAAAAAGAGATAAGACTATAAACTTGAAATAATATTGATATGAGGCGATGTGATAATAATGTGATGATGTACAAATGACAAATCCAAACGTTCTATTCATACTAATAGCAGATTCCTACTCCTAATTAAATAAGGAAACAAATTAGAAAATCATAAATAGGAAATAATTCCTAAAAGATCATCTAAGATATTTTAAAATATTTTAAGATACAATAAAATATTATGAGATATTCTTCAGATATTTTAGCACTCCCCAAGATTTATCTTATTATAATTAAATGTAAATAAAATAAATTAAAATAACTTCAAGATTTTGGAAAAACGCAATAAAAGAGGCGTCGTCGAAAGGGCGCATGATAGAAAAACTAAACCACATCCACCGGAATGAAACCATATTACATTTGGGACAAGCATGACGGAAGTGGCAAAATGAATATGAGATGAAATCATACCGCATTTAGGACACGTACGACAAAATGGCCAACTGCATCTAGAATAAATCATATTGCATTTGGGACGACACAACGTAAAAACCAAACTGCATCTGCGATGAAAACATGTTGATTGTTGCATTTAAGCCAAAACCATGAAGCCAATCTTCTAGGCTACTTCAGGCATAATTGATCGAAGATACGAGGATCAACTGGAACTTGTCGGAGACACGGGATTAGATAGAACTGATGAGAGGTGCATATTAGAGATGAGTATCAGGTAGAACTAATCGGAGATGCATTTCATTGGCTAACGCAAAACTAAATAAACATGCATATCGGAGCGAAACTAAACGGAGATATATATCAGGTGAAACTGATAATAGATGTATATCGGAAGTGGAATTGAACGAGGATGAGAAAAACAACAAAAGTGGATTTAGGTTTATGACAACGAGTAAGAAATAACGGTTCTAATAAGTTGCGTGAACTCTACATAGCAACATGATGAAACTCTTCCCAAGGTGGGTGGCATGATTTGAATACTATGTTAAAGAAAGTAGGTTTAGATTTAGAAAATAATGAAATGAGAGATAAAACTCTAAACTTGAAATAATATTGATATGAGGTAATGTGAGAGTAATGTGATAATTTGATAAAAAAGACAAACTCAAGAGTACTTTGTAACTATTTTTTTGTAGAATTTTACTGCTAACTAAATAAGGAAACAATAATTTACACATCACTCTACCAATTATTGATTCGAGTGGTGCAATAAATTGAGTACTTACGCCGGACTCAGTTGAGTGTCTGACATGTCTTAAAATTGGTCGGTCCATACAGTCAAAAACTCAATTAAAGAAATGAAAAAAAGAAAAGAAAAAAAAAACTTCTAATAATAGCGAGAAGCTCCGATTAGAAACGAATGGAAAGTGCTGAAGAGAGAAGAGAGATGCCATTAAAAATGTCAAGGTTTAGTTCAAGTTATCATGGCATCCTACTTCCCCTTCTTTTACTATCACAGCTTTTCTCTCAACTTGCAAATGGTGGCTCCATAGTACAGTTCCTTCCTGGGTTCCAAGGACCCCTTCCTTTTGTCCTTGAAACTGGGTCAGTTACACTTTGGAGCTAGCCAATGGTTTCTAATTTATGGGATTTAAATGACTTACATGATTATTGTATACATATATGTAATAATATATAATATGTGTTGATTAGGTATGTGGGAGTGGGTGAAGCAGAGGAAGTGCAGGCCTTCTACTACTTCATTCAGTCAGAGAACAATCCAAAGGAAGACCCTCTCTTACTTTGGCTCACAGGAGGTCCTGGTTGCTCTGCTCTCTCCGGCCTTGTGTTTGAAATAGGTAACTGTAATTTTTCTATCCAATTTTTTCTTCTTCTTTTAGATATAGTCTCACTCACAAATAGGTGTTAAGTGTGAGGATCCTTAACCCTTCAAAAGAATTTAAGAGGGTTGTAGTTATTATTATTTAATTACTGAACAAATATGAGTGTGGAAAGAGTTATTTAAAAGTTTAAGTAACACTACTCTTCTAAGTTTTGTGTTCTCCAACTTCCACTGTCATCTGCATGTTGCTCTCTTTATAATAATTTTTGAATTCTACCAACGAGGATTTGTTTACACTTTAGTCATCCCGTTTTCTGAGCAGATAGTCCAAGAACGATGAATAAGCATAACAAGTATGCATGTCATTTTACATCATAGCATAATACTAGAAGCCTCTTTAATTATAAAATTTGTGTTTTCATTTTTATCATGATTATGATTATTAGTTTTAGGGCGGAAGATTCAGATAATTTGTGAATTTGATCTAATACAAAGGGGAAAGGGGACTTTTAAACCATTAATTTTAAAAGTGCAATGGTTCATGGCAGTGAAAAGTTTGTGCAAAATTACTTCTACAAACGTAAGATCACAAATAGCAAGATAAGCTAGATGGCTAAATTTAGATGTTTATTGTATTCGGGCGTTGCAGGTCCACTTGCATTTATTACTGAGGAATATAATGGGAGCCTGCCTAATTTGGTCTTGAGGCCACATTCATGGACAAAGGTGGGGAATACATCTATATTTTCGTTGGTGAAATAGATATTTTGTCATTGGTTTTATTTATTTGACCACATCCTTTTAGATTTTTTTGTTATTATTGTTAATTCTTTTATTGTTATTTACCGCTAAATATAATAATTTTTCTTGGTAGGTAAGTAGCATTATATTTTTAGACCTGCCTGTTAATACGGGCTTCACATATGCCAGAACAGAATCTGCTGCTCAGCGAAGCGACTGGAAACTAGTTCATCAATCCCATCAATTTCTTAGGAAGGTAGCCCCCTGACTTTTTATTCTTTTTACTTGACATCATTGTTTTTCTCTTTGTTTATAGTTTTGTTTGCAGTTATATCAATCAGTCAATTAAATTGTTATGATGATGTTTAAATCTTTGTAGTGGCTAATTGATCATCCAGAATTTCTTTCAAATGAAGTGTACATTGGTGGCGATTCATATTCTGGTATTCCCGTTCCAGCAATTGTTCAAGAAATTTCACAAGGTACAAAGCTCATGTATGCATATGTATGGAAAAATTGAAACTATTAACATATGTAGAAGTTAATGCCGACGACTGTTTCTGATGACTGACATGTACAGTATAGTATGTACACTCTTCGCGGCTGTGCCGTTGTGTTACTATATGTTTCTATAAGTATGTTGTGTTGACAGTTTAATTATTCCTCAAATTCCCTTGTTTGTAGGAAATGAAGAAGGGGTCCAACCATGGATAAATCTCCAGGTTCTCATTTATTATCAATTTTCTCTATAAGTAATACATTATTTTAACTGGTGCAATAATGTATGCTTGTGGTGTGCTGAAGATGGAATTATATAGTGTTTGCTGTAATGAATGTGAAAAATGTAAAACTAACAAGAGAAAAAAGGAAGAGCCTAGAGATTGTTTGATTAATTTTATCAAACATACTGATATGAGACAAACAGTTAAACATAAATTGTTTGATCAAAATGACAGTTGAGTATAAGTGTATATCAATGGCCAAAGGTAAACGGTGATATAAAGCTAAGGCGGCAAAATTGTGTTGGTAAACTATCACTATTGGTAAATGGTAAATGCACAAGTAACTCCATTTAAATTGAATTACACTCAAACAACTTTCTATTATAATCAAATAGATGCATTTGTTAAGCGAAATATAAACCACTGATTGTGAATATTTAAGAACTTCTCCATTTTTTTCAAAGGATTAATATAGTCTTTGACAAGTCTAGGTTGCAGAAGTTGAATACCAACTCCAAGAAATTGAATAAGAGCTATTAGAAGTTGAATAATAGCAGTATTGCAATTATGATCATCATGAAATGCATCCTAAGTAAAATTACCACCTTAGCACCACAATTTTTTATTTTCCAAGTTTTCTTGAATAAATCATAAATCTAAAATAATCTTGGTTTCTTTTCACTATCATTTTTGTTTAGGATCTTCTTCCGTGGGCACTGTGACAATCTACAGAACTGCCTAACTTGAACTTTAAATAAGAATTTATGTATATTTTTATGGGAAACTTAGAATGAAGCGGTCATGCATGTGGAAATATGATTGTAGAGATCATACTCAGAGAAGCAACTCCCACCCAGATAGAAGGGCCAATTTTCTTAATTTTGGTTGGGTATCCACTAATTTGAACAGTCTCCATGGTATTATTGAACATTCATTTTTGTTCCTTTCCTCAGGGTTACTTGCTCGGAAATGCCGCAACAGATTCATCTGAAGGAAACTATAAAGTCCCCTTTGCTCATGGAATGGGACTTATTTCTGATGAACTCTACGAGGTAAATTAATTATAAATCCTCCGTAGCTATTCTGAAAAATTGTATTAAAGAAACAAAAGTCGAATGCTATTGCTAACATATCTCTATTATTTACTTAATGAACAGTCACTGAAAAAAAATTGTAAAGGAGATTATATTCATGTAGATACGAGAAATGTGTTGTGTTCCACAGACCTCAAGTCATTTGATGAGGTATGCATCCGTTATTGTTTGCTGGCCCTACTATCCTTGTTATCCATTTTTTATGAGAGTAGAATTTCTAGTCTTATATGCACAATCACAGTTAAACCATTCTTCCATTTCTGCAGATTATTGCAGGAATTAATTCTGTCCATATTTTGGAACCATCATGCGAGCTCGCTTCTCCTAAACCATTCGAAGCTTCTTGGAGGAGGTCACTAACTGAGAAATATTCTTGGAATTTCACCAATACTCATCTCACATTACCACCCTTAAGCTGTCGGGTAATCTTTATGCCTTGTTTCCTTGATGGGTCTTTTCCATATATTTGTGCAATGATAATCTAGCTATGCCATGCAATGTCACTCCTTATCCCTTTTGTGTACTAATCCTGTCTTCTCTCAGTGGTGTTTGAAGCTAAAACCTGTCAAATATTTTGTGTTAATTTGAGTTTTGTTTCCTTCCTTTCCATCATTAGAGTTATGCATACATCCTCTGCAGTTATTGGGCCAATGATGATAATGTTCGCAATGCACTGAACATACGAAAGGTATAGCTGGCACATGTGAAAGTGATTTTCCTCACACATGCATGATGCATGGTTAGCAAAACAACTATAAAGTAAAAAACTTGGCTGCATGTGCTGCAGGGAAGTATTGGGAGATGGCAGCGCTGTACCTTCGATATACCTAACAAGCATGACATCTTGAGCAGCTTTCCTTATCATGTAAATCTCAGTAGAAAAGGCTATCGTTCACTGATATACAGGTCAATATTCTCTCCCTATGCTCAAATATGGCATAAGATAACGCAAAGAACTAATTTGAACTTCACATGGCAAATTTTATATATTGCTAACAGTGGCGATCATGACATGAAGATTACTTTCTTGGGGACTCAAGCGTGGATAAGATTTCTAAACTACTCCATTGTGGATGATTGGAGGCAATGGTATACAAATGGCCAAGTTGCAGGGTATTCCCCTAACTATACTTATATAATAACTAGGTTGGATTTATCCCACAAGCTAAGTAAATTATGTACTTGGTATTTGGTTGTTTTTTCCCGTGTAGATACACAAGAACTTACTCAAATCGGATGACATTTGCAACTGTGAAGGCAAGCCTCCTGTCCCCTTTGCTAAATGACATTCGCACATATATTTTACTTAATGAATCTATAAAATAATTGGTGAACCTCATTATTTGGACCTTATATTTATGGATTGGGTCCAATTATACAAAAGAAAATTGAAAGGTTTGAGAGCTTGAGTACACTTATCTTTGATAGACTCAGTTTACACAAAACTGTTCACAATTAGCAATCATTGTCTGGGGTTCGTGGACCCTAGGACGTTGAAAGTAGAATATTTCCTTTTAAGACTATTATGTAATGCCTTGAATGAGATATATGACAATCATTACAAGTTTCTTTATGTAATTTTTTTTCTTGGTGGATGTGCTTGCAGGGTGGAGGGCACACAGCTCCGGAGTACAAGCCTGAAGAATGCTTTGCCATGTACAGTAGGTGGTTATCTAACAGCGCTCTGTAGGAATTACCGAATAAGGTCATGATCTGCTTAGGTGGCAAGGACTAGACCTGACATCCATTCCATAGCAATGTCACCGGGCAGATTATATTCACTTAATAAATCTGAATATCTCTCTCAAGATACTAGGATATATCCTAGAAGAGATTTGTAAGAAGACTTTATGAATAAACAATTGGACTTGTCAATTATGTACTAATAAGACTTTATGAATAATCAATTGGACTTGTCAATTATGTACACGCTTTTTGTGTAAAGGCTTGTCACATCCTTTCTACTATGGAAAGGCTGATAAAAATTCGGTGGAAAAATTTCCTCAGAAAACTCGAGCATCTAGAATACATCATCAATGTCAATATATTAGTACAAAAGCATCCCAACTAAGATAATTTTCAAAAATTAAGACAAGAATATCTTTTTAAGTTGAAATTCCTTTGAAAATATTCTAGTTTATTTATTTGTTATAGATGAAAGAAAATGAAATATGCTCCTTTAAAAAAAGAAAAGTGCTGCCTAATACGATAAATAGACGAAAGCATGTAGAAGTAGAACCAAATAACAAGGTAAATGCACTTACGATCCTAAAACATAGGTTCCTGAATATAGTATCAATAAGAGTAATCAATGCTTATTTTTGTTCCTATGTTTTTTTGTCCCGGATAGGACTTAATCCTATTAGGTTACTGTTTGGTTCAGGAAATATTTTATTTCCAAATAAATTATATCGTCCTGAATCTCATCTCGAGAATATTTTATCTTACCTTCACACATGAGAATGAAAGTTTCAACTTTCATTCACAAATTTGATTTTTGGGTATTTTTCATGATCGCAAATGATTTTTTTATCCTAATTATCAAATATGAGAATTTTTTTTTATCAACATGTGGTTGATTCGAGTGCTAACGGGCGCAGGCCCCCTAAGCAAGTGGTTAGAGATTCGATCTCTGACTCTTGTGTATGAAAAAAATATGATTGAAAGAGGTCAATCATTCAATATCATCATTACCTAATGTGATTAGTCTCCGTTATTGCGCGAGTTATCGTGAAAAAGGAATATGAGAAATTTTTATTGGCACTTCATTTTTATTTTTATTATTTATTTTTTTGATAAGATATTGCCACTTCATTTTACCATGAATATTAAAATAAAATGTACATGTAATCAAATGCTAGTATGCTACCTTGAAATAGTTGGAAAAATAAATAATTTTTTGTGGAGAAAAAAGGGGAAACGTGAAGAAAAGTGTCCAATCACCGAAAGCAGTTGAATTTCGCGGGTCTGAATACTTTCCGAGCATACTTCCCTTTTTCTTCTTCTTCTCTCTTTCTATCTTCTGGATCCGCCGTCACGGCATGGCCACTTCCAATTGCTCCGACGACGTGAACCACCGCGCTACCACCGCGCCCACCGAATCAGCATTGATATTTATGGGGACCGGGTGTTCGAGCATGGTTCCCAACTTAATGTGCCTGATCCACCCTTCAGATCCTCCCTGCCCTGTTTGTGTTCGGTCATTGTCAATCCCCCCCGATCGAAACCCTAATTACAGGTACCTCATCATTTGAAGTGTAATGTTGATATGATATTATGATAATCAATCAAATCATCCATGTTTTATCGTTCGCATCCTTGATGGCTTGCAGGTGCAATACATCCCTTCTAATTGATTTTTGTGGAAGCAGTGGTGATCACAACTACATCTTGATTGATGTTGGCAAGTCATTCAGGGAGGCTGTACTTAGATGGTTTGTTCCCCATCGGATTCCAAGAATCGATTCTGTTAGTTATTCCTCTCCACCTTTTTTATTTATTTTTGAATTTACTCTTTATGCTTCTATGTTCAATGCACATAGGTGGAACAACGCAAATCGAGATTTTCAATCATTTTACTGCATACTTCTGTTTCATAATATTATCAGCAAGTTCAAATATGATTCAGGATACAAATCAAGGTCAAGTTGTTTTGTGTATGTCGATAAAAGTTTAACTTAATAATAATATCATAAAATTAGTATTTATTATTCTTCCAGAGGGATGCTTTAAATGAGTTTGCCTATCTCAGAGCACCTGATATTTTCAAGGGATATTTTATTTCAGATACATGCTGGTAAAGATATCTGGTGTATGCCATGAAGAGAGAGGGCAGGTCCATGGTGAAACCATCAAAAAATTTCTTAAGCAAGGAAAAGTTCATTAGTATTGCCATTTCTGTGTAGGTAATATAACTATTAAGCTGAGTGGACAAAGCAATGAATTGTACCAGAGTGCCACTACTAATTAGCAAAATTAAGAATCAAAGTTTTCTGGTTTATTGTGAGAATGTCAGTAGCCTGAGCAGAGCGTGTTAAAATTTGTAGTTGCCATTGGTGCGTTGTGTAACTTGAACCTATGGTGCCATTCTGTGAAGAGACATAAAATTATTCAAACCAGCAATGCCGAGGTTCAGTTTTTTTTCCTTCCTTTTTTAGCATTCTCATTGGGAAGAAAGTCATATTAGGGAAAAAAAACTTATAAATGAATCATAAACCATGGAGTATGGTAATTGTTTTTTACCATTGAAATTCAAGAACATGAATTGATTGCAATTCTCAATTCTGCTTTTAGATTAGTTTTTCTACCTTGTATCTATATTATCTCCTTGAATTTGTTATTGAATTGAAGTTCACATTCTCTGAGAAAAAAATAATTATTGCTTGAATTGCAGATTATTTTGACTCATGAACATGCTGATGCAGTCCTTGGATTGGATGATGTACGTGCTGTGCAGCCTTATAGTCCAACAAATGATATTGATCCTACCCCCATATACCTAAGTCAGCATTCAATGGATAGGTGCCTCTAGTAACCGTTGCTTGTTATTTAATTAATTTATTGATAAAATAGCACTGCATCCCTGATTTAGATGAAATACACCCCCCACCCCCCCTCTATTTTCAAACCTACGTAAACATCTCTTAAGATTTAGTAAGGCAGTAATATCAAGCATTATGTCCTTTTCATTTGATTTTATGGCTTTCATATGCTCTCCAGTAGTTGAAAACATGTCTTTCACCTTTGCAACAGCATAGAAGAGAAGTTTCCTTATTTGGTTAAGAAAAAACGCGAGGAAGGACAAGAAATACGAAGGGTAGCTCAGATTGCCTGGAACGTTATTGCTGATGACATCAATCAACCATTTTTTGCATCAGGCTTAAAATTCACTCCTTTACCAGTTAATTGCCAGAATCTCTGTCATTAATGGTAAGAATGCAATACTCCATTTATATTATAAGTACTTAATTGTTTTATTTGTGGATGTAGGTTATGCATGGAGAGGATTACATCTGTTTGGGCTTTCTTTTTGGTGAGAAAAGTAGGGTGGCTTATATATCTGATGTTTCACGGATTCCTGCTAGTACAGAGTATGGTGCGTTTTTAATTAATTCCTTCCTTCTTGGACATATGTATTTCTTCATCAGTGCTATCTCACAAAACTGTGCTGAGAGATAATTTGTCCATCTGTTATATCATCAATTGTGACTCTCTTACTTATCTCTTGACTGAAAATGAGCATCAGCATTGCTCATCAATTGCAGTCACTTTGGGGGTGTGATGTACACTGTCACTATTGCTATAATTTGGACAGGACTCACATTTTTAGATTGCAAAAACATTTCCAATTCTAGAAGACAAGTTTCATTTACACATGATAAGAAAACTCCTTCTGAATTATGCTTTTTGACATCTGACATGTAGCAATAATTTCTTTTTACAGTCATTTCAAAAAGTGGAGCTGGACAGCTGGATCTTCTGATATTGGATTCATTGTATAGGGTCAGTAGTTCCATTTTCAGTTGCTGTGAGTATAAATATGACATAAATGTTATATTCCAGATGTATATGTCAATTTCATTCTGCTACAGAATTTGCATGATGTACATGATATGCCACTGAAGGATGTCTTTATGCACAAAGGGGATAGATGCATGTGCACTCGAGTATTATGGGGTGCCTAAGTCCCACATCGAGTAATATGGGATGATCGGTGGAGTACTTAAGTGGCTTGGTTCTCCTCCCTTGATAGCTAGCTTTTAAGGGAGGGTTCCCCAAGTGCTTGGGCAATTGGTATTAGAGCTGGTTGCCGATGTCTCAGAAAGGGCTACCTACGGAAGGGCTGATCGGAAAAGATCGAATGAAGTGTCGTAGAATGCAGTCGTCGGGACGTCGGCTCTCAGGGGCGGTGCTATGATAGGGACTTTAGTATTATGGGGTGCCTAAGTCCCACATTGAGTAGTATGAAATGTTCGGTGGAGTACTTAAGTGGCTTGGTTCTCCCCCCTTGATAGCTAGCTTTTAAGGGAGGGTTTCCCAAGTATTTTGATGCTTATCAAACTCATAGGAGTTTTTAAGGAAAAAGTTACTGTGATATGTTGCATCATTTCTTGTTAGTCAGGTTCTTGATTTCTTACTTGGTATATCTCTCTAGGGAGAGATTTTGCCTGCTTGCAGTCTTATAAAGTTCTTACTTGACTGTTGTTTCCTATGGCTTGATCCGACTCTCGATCTTTTGTCAATTTATTTGTGGAATATTCGTGTCTCTTTCCATCAGTAAATTTTTTCAATTTATTTATTTATCTTATACAAGACAGATGCGTCACTTCTTTGTTACAACTTTACAAGTATAATAAGATAATAACTATATCAAACAAGGCTAATGATATCATTACTCAATGCATATGTACTGGACCTAAATACTTATACGTATTTCAGGCCCTTGAGCTCATCTTCAATTTTTAAATAATAAAATCCTAATATTTCCTTTCATTGTTTATTTTTTATTTTAATAATATTTATGAATGTTTAAAATTTAGTACCATTATATTGTGATTCAAGTTGCATGATTGATTATTTGGATTATTGCCTTTTCTTACACATGTATTATTCTCTTTTTTGGGTAAGAATTGTCTGATACATTTTTGTCAATTCCATGTTTTAGTTTTCTTCTTTTTTTACTTTCTCAGTGATAAATGCTTCCTTCTTGATATTATTCTTTTTGTCATTGCAGACTGGATCACATAATGTTCACCTTTGTTTTCCACAGGTTTGTTTTGGATTTTACAAAATGATGTTTAGACTTTATATCTCCCTGGTGGTGAAATGTTGTTATTAATTGGTATTTTTACAGACTCTTGAAACTGTGAAAAGGTTATGTCCTAAGCGAACCCTACTGATTGGAATGACTCATGAGTTTGATCACCATAAGGACAATGAGTTTTTGATAGAGTGGTCCAGAAGGTACATCTTATCCATTTTTAAAGAAGTCAATTCTTAACTGTTGCAAATACATTATGTAATAATTGACCCATCAAACCGATAATAGCAGGACCACGTGAATGTAATTCAACTGTATATCTTTGCACTTTATGGTATGTTGTGGATTTTAACAAATGGTAGAGTTGATTCTTCTATTATTGTGCTTAGGGAAGGAATACCAGTGCAGCTTGCACATGATGGTTTGAGAGTCCCAATAAACTTATAGTAAGGTAATGCTTGTGGACCTGAATCTCCATTTTTCTCATCAGTAGCTGTACACACATAACTAGGATATTAATTATTCACAATGATCGCAAGCACTTGTGTCTGATGTCTCCCCCTTGGGATGGATATGCATGCTAAATGATCACAATGCTGCAATATTGTTACCTTTTGTTTTCTTTTCTTCCCTATTTTGTAAAATTTGCATTAATAAATTGTGCAGTGATTGACATTCACAGTATGTTTAAGATGATTGAAAGTGAATAGGTAGAAAATTGGGCACGGACTGAAATTTGAGTGGGATTGAAATGTTTCTTGGTCAGTGGAAAATCACTTTGAAGTCACTTTCATAACATATAAGTAGTTAGACTTGTAGGTAGAGTGTAAATGAATGGCACTCCACTTTCTTTGGTCCTACATTTTTCTTGTTCTTAATAATTATGAAGTAATTTTCGTTCTAATTTTTTTGCCTCATAAAACAAACACAGCCTGATTTTTACCTTAGCTATAGACATTTAGGTACTGATTACGTATTTAATACTGAGAAACAAGCACGCAATGCTTTTTCTCCACCATTATATTGCTTTATCAGTAACCATAATGACTTTCAATGAATATTTCTTAAATCTGAATATATGCTATCATGTTCTTGCAGGCTAAAGCATGTGACAATATATACTGCATACTGTTGGTCACAATTGGATTGGAAAACACCTGGATATTTTTAAAGAATATCCTCAGCTTATTCAACTGTCCGAGGAATTAACATTTTCGTCAGAGATGGCATATCTGGATTTGATGTGGATAACTTACTGTGTTGGAAGTCCCGATTTTCTAATTAAACTCCCGAGAGCTGTATTAGAACAAGTTTGTAATCGACTTCTTGATGCTAGAAAACCCACCATTCCCTAAATTCCTTTAACAGTCACTCTACAATGCAACTAATCTGCTGGCTGAAAGATGTATTCTCCAGTTATTAAATTAACATTAAGTTTTGCCTGCACTGGTCTTCTCTCAGCCTCGCTCTTTTTTCTGTTGCTTCTATATTGAACCTTGCATTACATTTTTAGTTTTTTTGCAATTAGTCTCTCATGAAAGGATATCAGAGTTAGGGACTGAGAAAGCCGAAATTGAAAAGTGTGTTTCTGGTCGATTTTACCATGTTGCTTCTCTTCTCACTCTCCACTAAGCCTCTCACCACTAAGCCATAAAAGAGTCAACCTGGATAAATATGCTCACAAGATATTAAATGACTTTATTGTTTTTAGATCGGATATAAACAATTATTCTACAAAGGATGTTGATAACAATGAGCCAATGACGAAGCGTATGGATTCTTATTTCTTACGGTAATCAAGCTTGGTATTGCATGGCCTCAGACTGACAATGGCTTAACCTCCTCTTGTTTTAAGAATTCCGGTGACTCAAGCACAAGAAATTCTTTCCTCCTCCTGAAGGAAGCATTTTTTTTAACTCCACAAAAGATCTTATACCGTTAAATGGAGGACGGGACTTACATATTTAGAGTGAGGTCCCTGAAAAATTGGAGGGTGGATTGGTGGTGATCTTGTGTGGAGGAGAGAATTTCTCTTCAAGAACCCGTTTCCAGTGTAATTTCTAAAGTAAAAAAGTTAACCCAATCATGGCAAATTCTGGAAGTTCAATGTGTAGCTGTGCTTGATAGGTGAGAACAGCTTGATCTCTACCAGCATGCCTATTTAAAACTTTCAAATTTTTTGGCGCATTGGAAAGGATGCAAAACTTACAATTAAGCAAGATGCTCCAAACGAGGATCGTGATAATATTTACATACATACTCCGTAGCATAAATTTGATACCAAAATCATATCTGTTATCTGAAGAGTTACATACAGAACTAATATTTAAATTAACGTGTACGTTTTGGTTTATACTTCACTGTCAAGGAGTTGGAAAGAAAGCAGTAATGCAGTATATTCATCAAAAAAGAATTGACAATATTCCTTCCGTTATTGTTTATAAGCAAAATTTCATTCATATATAATGAAATAAAATATAAGCAAAATTCATATATTTAATAATATATGTCCAAAATACCCTTATTCCATTTATTAAGATTAGCGTCACCACTTCTCACTCATCTAGCCTATTTTCAACAAACATCATTTATTAAGAGTAGCTTCATCACTTCACCACTTCTTCTGTTTTTTTTCCTAAGGGATAATTTAGGCATTTTGATTGAACTTTTAAGTGAGATCACAAAAATTAAATGTGAATGAGTAGTTATCTTAATAAGTGTGAAAATGGTTGACTTTGCTTATAAACAGTAACGGAGGGAGTATATGGGTTGGTACTCATTAATTTATGTTTTCCTTCCATATTATCATTGAAAAATTAATTTGAAGTTTAATAACCTCTGCAATTTTAAAGCTGTAGCCTTTTCTCCCTTAACAATCACGACATGACATAAATATATCTAATAATGTTTCTTATATAGAAAAAAGTTTTATTATTTGTACAATTTATTTAGGCTCATACCTCAACAAACTTATTTATTTATTTATTTATTTCTTCTCCTGTCACTTCAACTAACAAAAAATTGGTATTCCAATATGAATATTATTTACTTTCTTTATGTATATTTTTATATGTCATTTAAATATAAGTTTTTATGAGTAGTATTAAATTTAATTTTTTTTCACTACTTGATAACCAAAGTTTTGCTAAAAAGAAAAATCAAATTGAAGTGTGTACAAATTTAATAAAAATAGTAATTATCATTTTATAAAATGATTATTAGATACAACAGTAACAAAGTCTATCCTCGTTAGGGGAGTTGGATAAATGGATCAAACGATACAAAATAATCTCATTTCATAAACTATGGAATCTCAATCTCAATGGAATGAGATTTCATGTTCAATTTATATAGTCATCAAACAGAAGCATCTTGATTCCTGCATACTGAACATGATTATTGCTTGCCCTGAACTTTGTGGAATATGAATTTGACTCCTTTAAAGTGAGTGGAGCTCTAAAGTGAGAAAGTAAAGGACTATCCATCCTTAGATTATTTAGTGGGTTGAGATCTCTATATAAATAATCAAATCAATGATGGATAGTCCATCACTTTCTTATTTTAAAGCTTTACTCATTTTTGATGAGCCAAATGTACCGAATAAAACATGAGTTGAACACTCCCCTGCGTGGGATGCACGTCTGGGATTCAGTCATCCATTCCAATCTAGTCGGTAAAATGTTGATTTGACCCGCTAGTCTTTAATTGGTTCTCCTATTTACATAAGCTAATTATTATATTATAATGTAACCATAAAGATTAAGTAATCTAACCATGTCGATCATAGACCCTGAATGGGTTATAATATTATACTTGTTCTATAACATTAAAAAATTAAATTATTAAAAAATAAAAATATTGAAAAGTTAAATCAAGTTAATCAAATTCTAACATGCTCACTTCCAGAAATTTCAATAAAAATATATTTATAGAACAAATATCAACGAGAAAATTCCCAATTTTTTTTTTGTACAAATAGATGTAACGTAAACACATTGAAGTAGTCAATGCGCGTGACTGATTGTCCTTTAGTTCCATTTCCATGTCATATTCTTTTTATATTGTTAGTCGTTTACCAGAAACAACAGAAGACGAGGCAGAAGGAAACAACCAGTTGAATTCCTCTACAACCAAAGTCAAGATTTGAGACCATTCTAGAAAGCAACCTTGGTATTCATGGAACCTTCGGGTATGCCTGTCTTGTGGTTTGTTTCTTATATTTGATGACTTTCTCTGACAAAAAAATTTCATTAGTAATATAGTAGTGATGAGAAGAAGAGATTAAAACTTGAAAGAAAGAATAAGAATTAATATACAAACAAGCTAGAGATGGCTTGTTCTGTGCCTTTTGACAGTAAGAATTTAGATATAAGCTTCTTTGTTTTCAAGCCAACTGTAGTAATCGTGGATGATCTTGTTCATGGACTCAAACAGTTCTCCTTAAGCACTCAGGGCCTTGGTTGTGTTCAATGCTCTATATTTAGGAGCATCCATGGAAATATGGTAAGTTTTTGCTTTGTTTGGTTTCCAACTTTCAGTTCATTTTTATTGATTTCTCCTAGTCCCAGCTTAATTATATCAA
Organism: Ammopiptanthus mongolicus; assembly: GCA_039655645.1. Lineage (NCBI taxonomy): Eukaryota > Viridiplantae > Streptophyta > Magnoliopsida > Fabales > Fabaceae > Ammopiptanthus > Ammopiptanthus mongolicus. The sequence continues at coordinate 100,841,428 of CM077344.1, read as the reverse complement.
TTCTGAAGTGAATGCTCTTTCTTTGCCTGCTGGATTCAATTTTGTTTGAAACTTGGCCGACTAGTTTATGAAAATCCACTTCTTCTCCAAACCATAACTGAAAGATTGCACCCCAAATTGATCATATAGTATCATTCTTATTTTCAGCGTTGCTTTCCACGTTGGTTTTGGACCCCTCAAGTTTAATGTTCATGAAGAGTTTACTGATTTAAGTTTTCCTTGGCGTCAACTTGATTTTTTTTTATTGTTAAGTTCAGGTAAAACACTGCTGTTTTTGTTTTCAGTAAATGTGGCAGTTTCATTTCTTCTATCTCACAATAAATGTTTTGTTCTGTGTCAGTGCTAATTACTTGAGTTGATCTCCTTTTCACTGAGCATATATATCTTTGATTGCTTTCTATCTCTTTTTTTTTTTTTTGCTTATTGATTTATTCACATTGAGCTGACTATTTGTGCCCTTTAATCAGATCATATGGTATGGAGCATGGCAGAAGCGGTCTAGGAAGGAAAAAGTGCAGCTGACCTCAACCCTTGTAAGTTTGACCCGAACTACTGGGGTGGTTTCTTTTACTTGTAGTGCTTCAACAGGGTAGCTACTCCATAGTCCGTACTACTTGGACATCTATAAGAATAAACAAGACATGAAGGGCCTGTTTCGTTTGTTTGCAAATCACGTTGACACAGAAGCTAGTGTGAGTAGTTTTTACGGGGGAGAAGTGATTCTGCTATAACTAATCCAACTTGTTTTCAAACACCCACAAAGTAACCCCTTTAAAACAAATAATGTGCATAAAAGGCATGCCAAGGAAAACTGAGCTCTTTATGGAGAAGTCATCTTATTTCAACAGTCATGATCAGAGAACCCTATTATCACTAATCCACTCCTAGTGGCTTACTGATCTTCTTAAAGCATTCTGAAAGAACTATGGAATGAGTAATAATCAAATTGCTTCCTAACTATATGGTTGGAAGAATTTAGACATATTTGTTTCCTTTTGAGAAGCATTTCTATTGGTTTGAAAATAATGTCTTATTCTTTTGTTATCTTACACGTGGATCAACATACACGGATCAACTTTTTTCCCATTATTCATGTATTTGGTTTTTTTTTTTCATTTTTGACTTAACAGAAATCAATGCTGACCAATATATCAAGCATGGCCGTGCTAACTGAACATAGCTTCCTTGAAGCATACGTTGGAGAATCCATAGATGGCTCTTCAACTGCAAAATTTTCTGCCGGGGACGTAATTTCCATGAACTCAATAGTCACCACTAGTAATGACCTTAATGACCTCTGTTACGCTGTCCTAGCAATTTTCAAGTGCCGCTTTGACAAAATGGAAGGCGTAACTGCAGGCCTTTGCTTGAAAGGACAAAGCATACCGAGAGTAGTATGCATTCATGTGTGGAAATCTCTCCATTCTTGTTATTCATGGATTCTCAACTCAGATCAAAGAAAGTGGATGCTGCCTTATCTTGAACGTTTCTCTACTAACATGAAATATGATATTTTCCGAGTAGTTTATGTTAGTGGTGACAGTGTAGTTAATCTTGACTATGTTTCTCCTCATCAGATGTTAGAAAATGGGAACGACAGCAGACAAGGGAATGTTATGCAGAACTGAGATTTGAAGTTTTGAACCGTTCTCTTCTGCTAAGTCTTTTTTTCTTTTTCTTGTAAATGTTGTATATTACATTTGCAAAATCAATTTTCGGATTAGTAGTCAATGAATGAAAGAACTTTTAAATTTTCTTTTAGATTTAAATTTTAATCTGGAAGTCTTTTACATTACAGTCACAAATAATCTTATATGTAACTTTTAATGTAGTTAATGTAAAAGTTAAATATTTTTAATAATTTGATAAAATATGATTGATTTATAATGTAAAAAAAAAACTTTAAACTGACAATACATACTAATTAAATCTATTGAAAATAGTTGATTTTCACATCAATTATAGGATTTAATTGGTATGTATCATCAGTGTAAAAAAATTTATACTGTCAATCAATTATAAATTATCAAATGGTTAATAAACGGCATATGATCTCAAACGTTACTGAAACTTCGTACATTGCCAGGCACCTATGTGCAAACTTTGCTACTTTAAACGAGTGCTAGGCTGCTGATATAGAAAAATAAATTTGGATCCTCACCGTTCAAAATCCGCTTCCATAATATATTAAGATCTTTCCACTTTTTCAGCGCAATTAACATAGAACAAGCATCCATACGCCAAGGAACATCCTTGATGGATGGATCGAAGGGAAATTAAGATTTAGTATTTGGCTTCGCTATTTATCAAGTCTGGGAGAATGAAACTGAGGACCCTACGGATAATGAGAAATGCTAACATATTTTTTAACACTTTTTCAACATACTTTCTATTATTTAGTAAATTTCATGTGAGACTCACTAAATCACATGGATCCACTCTCTATTTAGTGAGTCCTAAATAAAATTCACCCAACAATATGTGTTGAAAAAAGTGTGTTGAAAACATTGCTCAACATTAATTTCTCACCTAAAATTTTCTAGATTCGTTACCATTAAATTTGGCTACAGATTACTGAAACATGTAGCCAATGTCATTATCACAATATTAGCCATCACGAACCTTAGATCATGAACCAGTAGGAACATTTAGTCCAGTCAACAATGTCTGCTTTTCAGTTGTTGAGCAACTGCAAGAGTTCCCCGCTTGTTTCTACTAGGGGTGTATGGATAGACCCGCAACCCGCAAACCTAGCTAACCCGACCTGGTTGAATCCAAAAACCCAGTTCGGTTCGAGTAGCTGGGTCGGTCCGATTTCTGTGCGTATAGGCCCACAGACCTCAATTCGGGTACGGGGTTTGGAGTTAGCCAAACTGTGTAACACGACTCGGATCGAACCCACTTCCAGTGGAGGATAGAGGGCGCATCAGCTTCAGAGAGAGAGAGAGAGAGAGAGGAAGAAAAAATTTACAGAATCAACATTTTCTTTACTTGAATCAAGAGAAGGAGACACCAAATCAGGTTGGTTGCTACCTATGAAATATCTGTCTGAGAGTCTGAAATCATGAGAATCTCGAATCAATCTCTGTGTGGTGACGAAACGAAACAAAACGAGAATCTCTGTGGCTGCCACCAAGTTAGCTTGCAGACGAAACGAAGCTATGGCTGCAGCATAACAGTGATGCTTAGGGTCGTGGCGATGGGCGTAGCATTAAAGATGAAGATAGGATTTGAATTTAGAATTTCTTCTGTTTTTTATAATGAACCTGAAAAGTGATGATCTTGGTCTGCCTCCTTACTGTCCTTAGAGCGTCATTCCATTTTTTTTGTTTTTTACTTTTTAAACACAATGACCCAAACTAACCCCTCAACCCGAATGCGATCAGATTGGGTAGGATGGGATTGCAAGAAAATTATTGAAAAACCCAAACCAACCCAATCAAAGATTATTGGTTCAGGTCCAAAATCTCCGTCAACCCAACCCAATGCCACCCCTAGTTTCTACATTCTAATTTCTCGAGGCCTCTGCACAAGACATGTAACCTCAATTCATGTGCAGAGTATATGAGCGTTAGTATCAGATTTGACGATTATTTTGATTAATTGAGCCTATCAATTTTGGGTAAGCTACTTGGAGACTTTATATTAAACAAGATATAGGGGTAAGTCAGGTGTTCAAAGGCAACATTTCCCACCTTTATTGTGCCCAGTGAAAGCTAAGAGGGAATATCTAGATGTCTGAAGTATCATAGATGGGTGAAATTTTCTTACTGCTCTTTGGAATTGGGGACAGAACATACAAGCAAATATCTGGCAGATAGATGGCATACCTTGACCTTGCCATCCAGAGATTCAATTCTTGATAGGAAAATACTTGTTAATGCCAGTAGCAAATCAATTTACAAAATCATTCAAGTTATTAGTTGCTATTATTCAATTCTTTTGCTCCACCATCCTGCAAGACTCATCACAAAAAAGGCAGGGAAGAGCACCACGTGATTGGGAGACTCTGTCATCACACTCAAAAGCATGGTATCCTATAAATGAAGCCTTACTAGAAAGACGCACTAAAAATAAAACAGACGAGAATTCATGTATATAGTTCCACAGCGCTCAAATCGTTCATTAGAGAGAAAATCAAGCTTCATTTTTCATAAGAAATTAAAACCACGTCTTCCTAGCAATTATATAAATATAAGGCCAACTCGCAAAAATCTCACGCTTCAACTACAGGGGAACAAACATCATCAGAAGGAATGAAATGCTTCTCTTCAATCCCCCACTCAGTAGGCCAGTACCTTTACAGGTCTTGAACACTCAAACCTGAAAATATAAAGAGAATTATAAGTTGAGAAATTTTTGGTGCACATCACCTCACATCTTTGTGAGGAGGCAAAATCAAAGTCTGGTTGTGTAGAAAACTAGGTGGGACTAACTATTATATGTGGTGAAAACTGCATAGATATGAGATGATGTGTGTTTGAGTGGGCATTATTCTCCTTTTGAATTACCCCAAAAGTAAGTACATATCAAAAGTATATCACAAATATTGATGTTCAATCAAATTAAAACAGTTCTAAAAAGTTTATAGTCTAAACTTCGGTTGGCTAAAGAAATGTGCCTCCCTTTATCCAAATACTCTTCAATTTGTCATGGATATATCAGCATTAACATGTACCATACAATAAATGTAGATATGAGACTATGTGTTTTTGGGTAGCATTATTCTTGTTTTGAACTTACCCAAAAGTAAGTACATATCGCAGTATATAACGATTATTGATGTTTAATCAAATTAAAACAGTTCTAAAAAGCTTTTTATAGTCCAAACTTCAGTTGGCAAAAGAAATGTGTCTCCCTTCATCCAAATACTCTTCAATTTGTTATGGATGGCATAATTAAGTCAAAACTAAGGGTATCCTCCAAAAAAATGTAACATAGAGACAATAAAATTTCCATTACTAACCAGGAGGAAGTGATTGCTTCAATTTATCAGCTTTCTCAGGATCAAACACACAGAGTGTGTATAGATACTTGGAGCATCGGACCTTGAACTTAACAACATCTCTGCTCCTCTTAATTTTCACTGACCTAGCATCTTTCCTTCTTGCAGTGAGAAGGAAATCCTTAATCTCGTGGATTTGCTTAGGCTGTGTACAAAACAACAAACACATGTTAAGACAACCATTGCAAAACTAGAATACTATATCCCTTATATTAAACTCAACAGTTACAAAAGAATTAGCTCTGCAACTTAACTAGAAAAAACTAATGGTTATCCAAATCCATGAAGAAAAACACATATCACTTTAAAATTCAAGTCCTAGAGCAGCGTATAACCCAAAAGTTATTAAATCTGACTTAGAATGTATAAAATTACACATCAACAAACAATTACAAAACTTAACCCAGCTTGTTTGCATCGAATAATTCAACAGAAAACCAACCCACAAGAAGAAATGAGAGAGACATATGAATCAAATAAACAAAGAAAGGGAATCAGTACCATTGTGTCCTTCCAGGCGGCACGGCGGTGACACAGTGAAAAGGAAGAGAAGCAAATGAAATGTCAATTGTAAATTGAGGTGTACCTTATAAACCCTAACCCTACCTTTTCCCATTGGACCCGGAAGCCCAACCCACCTTTAAGGCCCATGGCCCATATAGCCCAAAACCTTTTTCTCTTCTTTTTTGTTTTTTCAACAGGAAGAAAACGTCTGGGTAGGAACAGAACGAAAGAAAAAAGTACTAATATCTTACACAAATATTTAATATAGTATATATATATATGTATATTTTGGTGCTCATAAAATGTCAATTTTACCCCAACAAAACAACAGATCGAAACAAGTCCATTTATTAAGCATATTTAACGGTGTGCGACTTCTTATCCAAGCAAGTTGATATTGAACGAGCTTTATAAGTTTTAGGTGTATGTTTGGTTTGCAAAATGTTTTATTTTTGATAAATTACATTTTTAGAAATCTCATTCTCATAAATATTTCTATCCCACACTTACACATGGGAAGGAATGGAGTTTCTAACTTTCATTCACTAATTTTATTTTAGGACATTTTTTATGCCTAGCCGGGGCAAAGGGACAGGATGGACTATGTATGCCATGGCCACCCCCAACTTTTTTACTTTTATAAAGTGATTATATATGATATATGATTATAATTTATGGATCTGTCCATTTTCAATTTTTATACTTATTTATAGTTTATTTATTAGAGTGAAGGTCTTCTGATGGTATCGATTTGTTATGTCTATTTGTATTTTTCATATCTATAATTTCTCTAAATAAAAAAGAAACTAGAAAAAGTCATCTCCTGTTCACTTTTCTATGACTTTCTACATCAGCAATTGTTTGTTGGATAAAACTTATGTACAACTTTGAGTGCACGTGGTACTATTTTCAATTAAAGTATAACATGTGTAAGAACTGTTATAGATGAATCGTTACACATTTTATTTTTTTTATTGGAGAATAACATCACAAGCGTTTGAAGAATTTACTCAAATTTTGTCCTTATAACTTGTTAGAAAAAAATAGGAATGCATGGACTTTCTGAACTTGGCCCCCTTACACTAAAATTTTGGCTACGCCTTGATGTCTGGGAATGATTCATGGAAAACTTTTATTCTCAACCTCACTTTTTCAGGAATATTAAAATATCTATGATACCAAAGGCTACTTTAGTTTATGGTTCATCACTTGCCATTTAGAGGTATAAGGATAATGTGGTATCCTAATTCCTAAGAACCTAAGAACACACAACATCTTTTAAAATTTGTTGTTCGTGAACTTAAAGGATATGTTTGAAAGGAGAAAAAAGAAATGGAAGACTTATTTTTTATTTCTGAATTTTAAAAATTATAATTTTTTTTATAAAAATGAATAAAGGGTGATTGAAATGTTATATGATAATATCTCATTTTATTCCTTCATTTTTAAAAAAAATCTCAAGTATACATCAAAATATAGATTAAAAAGAATATGTCTTCACCAACCAAGGGTTGATCGAACGGTAAGCATCTCAATCCCTTAAGGAAGAAAATGCAAATTCGAATCCTGGTAGCAAATACTCTAATTGGGAGGTTGCAAAAACCAATGGTTAATTCTCTGCTCTAAGCAACTGAAACTGAGGATTAGATTAATTATAGTCGGTCCAAAAGACTTAAGCTTGTTAGGATACCTCGGAATGCATTGAGAAGTCCAAGTCCATAATTACGATGATTCATAAAAGAAAAATAAGTCTTCCCTTTTTTTCCCTCCAAAACTCTCCATTCAAACATAACAAAAGTAAACCAATATGTTACTCCTCAGCTCATCAATATAACGCATTCCTTGAATGTTTAAAACCAATAATGCCATATATTTTTTCTAAGAATTGTGAATCAGAAAGGGACCCTTTTAAAATGAAAAGTTTGCCCCTCCATGTCCCGAAGGAACTCTAGATATATAAGTTGCAACTTAGACCGCATTGCCATAGTTCTAAAGACTTGAGATGGCAATGTGTCCAGCAACCACATTGGGCTCAAAAAGTGGCAAACATTCCTTCATCGTCGATATATATACGCCTTATTGTGGTTATGGACTCTTTTTTTAATCATTTATAACTTCTTTCGCTTTCTCCAAATCAAATCAGCAAATTTATTTCGAAAGGAAATCACTGTTCAGTATGAAATCGTTTTCATACTGCTTTCCTTCCTTATTTTATCCTTTTTAATTTAGTAATTTTTGTTTTAGTTAGTTTTTGATTGGTTAATATACTTTTAATAATCAATTCGTGCATATGCTCATCCTAGCAAAAAGATGAGGATTTGTTATCTTATTTTGATATATCATATTTTGTCACTATGAATATTATCATGTTAAATATTCTATTTTTTTAAATTACAACATTTTTTAACTTACATAACAATATTATATACCAAAATAAGACAGCAGATCTTCATCCCTAGTAAAGTGCACCTCTTAGCACCTCTTTGTGAAATATGTCTAATGTTATTAACAGAGCATATATATCCTTCTACAAGTCTGTGAGATCACTTACTCGTCTATGGGATAACACGTTTGATCATACGTCTGTGATAACTCGTCTGTCTTAACCCGTCTGTGAAGTTAGTTTTTTTGTTACAGATTAGTTGTAGTTTGTTATTTCTGTTATATCAGTATCCATAACAGAATCTTGAGTGCTTGCCTATATATATAGATATTAGGCAGCTCTTTGTAAACAGATTACTAACTCTATTGATTCAATACAAAGATATCATTCCGATCATATTCTTTTCAATATGCCTCACATAATTCTCTGTCTTCCTTGTGAAACCAAGATGGTATCAGAGAACAAATTTGAGCTCTGGTTTTCCATTCCCTTCCTTGGAGTTATACCCAAATTTTTCTTCATCTTTCATTGATTCTTCTTCTTTGTCTCGAAGATGGCAAACCAGGCATATGAAGATTTCGCAACAAACCCCCTAAATCCTTACTATGTTCATCCCAATGAGAACCCCTCTCTGGTTCTTGTAAATCCGGTTCTTGATGGAAAGAATTACCATACTTGGGCCAGATCAATCAAAGTTGTTCTGGAAACTAAGAACAAAATGAAGTTTCTTGATGGCACCATCACACAACCTGAGAAAGTAAGCCAGCTATACCAGCCATGGTGTCGATGCAACAGCATTATCCTCTCTTGGATTCAGCATGCAATATCTCCAAATATTCTGAAGTCAATTCTTTGGATGGACAAGGTTTCAGATGTCTGGAAGAATCTTCAAAACCGCTTTGCACAAAATGACATCTTTAGGATCTCAGACATCCAAAATGATATTTGTAAGTTGCATCAAGGTAATCTAGATGTCTCAGAATATTTTACTGAACTTCAAACCATGTGGGATGAGCTTGATAATTACAGGCCCCTCCCAATATGTAACTGTGATATTCCCTGTGCTTGTAAAAAGGGATTTACCAAAATCAAAGAATATAGAGATCAAGACTATACTACTGTTCGGTTTTTGAAAGGTCTTAATGACCATTACTCACATGTAAAATCTCAAATTATGCTAATGACTCCATTACCTGATGTTGCTAAGGCTTTTTCCCTTGTCACACAACAAGAAAGACAAATTTCTATGCCTGATGTATCGGATAGCATAGTTGATTCCAAAGCCCTCTCCTTCAATGCCAATAAATTCAATGGAGGATCCAAGAAAGGAGGATTCTCTAATAAAGGTAAAGGTAGAGGTACTTCAGGTAAACGAGGAGGGCCAAACTCCAAATACTGTATTAATTGCACAAAAACAAATCATACAATAGAAATATGTTACTTTATCCATGGATTTCCTCCTGGATATCAGACAAAGAATAAGCCTGCCACCTCTGCTGCTGTGAATTCTATTACTACGATTGATCAACAAGAACAGCAAATTCAAGCTTCAGAATCTTCAAAGCAAGGTTTTAGCTTGACTCAAAAGCAATATCGAGGTCTCATTGAGATGCTACAGGCCAGAAATTCCAACAATTCCAGCATACATAAGGCCAATTCGACTCTGACAGGTCCATTAACCTTCACCAACAATTCTAATAAGCCTGCCATGGGTAAGTATCATGATTTATGGATTTTAGATACAGGAGCTACCGATCATATCACTTTCAATCTCCAAAACTTGGTGGATTATCATAATATATCTCCTGTATACATTACTTTGCCCGATGGAAACCAAGTCATATCCACAATAACAGGAAAAATTCTTCTCTTTCCTTCTTTAACTTTGCATAATGTTCTCTATGTGCCAAACTTTCATGTCAACTTGATTTCTATTATCAAACTGCTTACGGAAAATCACTGCAAATTGATTCTTGAACCTGATTCCTGTTTTATTATGCAGAATTACCCCATAAAAGTGATTGGTGCAGCTAGATTTCAAGTCTTCTGCTCACAATCTCACCCCTGAGTGTTATTCTGCCACAAAAACAGAAAATAACTCACTTCTCTGGCACCTTAGACTAGGACATTTATCAAAAACTATACATAAATGTATTTCTGCACAATTTCCTTTTATTGCTTATGATAATAAAGAATTGACTTGTGATATTTGTCATTATGCCAAGCAAAAGAAATTACCCTTTGCTAATAGTTCCACTCAATCCGCTGCTATTTTTGACATTTTACATGCTGATATTTGGGGTCCTTATTCTCATACTTCTATTTCAGGTCACAAATACTTTCTAACTTTAGTAGATGATTTTAGCAGATTCACTTGGATCCTGCTTATGAAATCTAAGGCAGAAACTAGACATCATATCACTAACTTCATTGCTTATATAGAGACTCAGTTTGAAACAAAATTAAAATGCTTGAGAAGTGATAACGGTTGAGAGTTCTTAATGCCTGATTTCTTTTCTAGTAAAGGCATTATTCACCAACGAGCTTGTGTAGAAACACCACAACAAAATGATGTGGTAGAAAGAAAGCATCAACACATTCTAAATGTGGCTAGAGCCCTTACTTTTCAAGCCAATTTACCTCCTAAATTCTGGCACTTCTCCATATTGCATGCAGTTCACATCATTAATAGGATACCTAGTCCTCTTCTTAAAGAAAAATGTCCTTATGATCTTTTATATAAAGAATCCCCTAGCTTAGTTCATCTTAAAACTTTTGGCTGCTTCTGTTATGCTTCCTCTTTACAAGCTCATAGAACAAAATTTCAATCTAGAGCCATCAAAGGCATTTTTCTTGGCTACAGAGATGGTACAAAAGGATACCTTTTGTATGACATCAAAAATCACAATTTTCTTGTCTCAAGGAATGTGGTTTTCTATGAAACTACTTTTCCTTTTCACAAGTCAGATTTGAATTTTTTAACTGATACTCATACTCTTTTTGAGCATACAGTTTCTCCTACTACTACAGTTCCACCTGCTTCTTTTGCTGATCAGTTCCCTGAGCCACTATTTCATGAAGAGGACCACTTGCTAGAGCCTGAAGCTCTACCAGAAGATGTTCCAGAACCTGCCATTAATGCAGATCCTGTTAGACAATCAGACAGAATTAGAACAAGGCCTGGTTATTTACAAGATTATCATTGCAGCCTCCTATCTACTTCTGGTAATTCTGTGTCTTCTGGTATATCTGCAACTTTTAATTCACCATCTTGTCCTCTTTCTTCTGTTCTTACATATTCTAATTGTTCTTCTTCCTACAAAAATTTCTGCTTAAACACTATCATTCATTCTGAACCACAAACATATGCTCAAGCTTCCAAGTTGGATTGTTGGCAACAAGCTATGCAATCTGAATTGGAAGCCCTTAAAATTAACAACACTTGGACTATTGTTGATTTGCCCAATGATAAGAATCCAATAGGATGTAAATGGTGTATAAAATTAAATATAACTTAGATGGTTCAATTGAAAGATACAAAGCAAGATTAGTGGCTAAAGGTTACAACCAAATCGAAGGATTAGACTATTTTGAAACTTTTTCTCCTGTTGCAAAAATGACAACAGTGAGAACCGTGCTTGCCTTGGCAGCCATAAGTCTTGGTTTCTTGAACAATGTGATGTTAACAATGCTTTTCTTCATGGAGATTTACATGAAGATATGTATATGACCTTACCACCAGGTTTTACTTTTGCTTCTTCTTCTTCTACAACCAAGGTTTGTAAATTACTTAAATCTATATATGGCCTTAAACAATCCAGCCGCCAATGGTATGAAAAATTATCCTCTGCCTTAATTTATATTGGCTATGTTCAATCCATTGCAGATCATTCCTTGTTTGTTAAACATACTGCTTCTACTATTACTGTTTTATTAGTATATGTAGATGACATTGTTCTTGCAAGTAATTCCTCTCATGAAATTCAATATGTAAAAGAATTTTTACATACTCAGTTCAAAATTAAAGACTTAGGCTCTCTCCAATATTTCCTAGGCCTAGAGATTGCCAGATCTTCCAAAGGAATAATGGTCAATCAAAGGAAATATGCCTTGGAACTTCTCCAAGACAGTGGTTTTCTTGCAGCCAAGCCAGCTCCTACTCCATTCACACCCTCTACTAAACTTCAACAGGATTCAGGAAACCTTTTTTCCTGATGACTCCGCATATAGACGGCTCATAGGGAGGCTGCTTTACCTTACTACAACTAGGTCCGATATTGCCTTTGCTGTCCAGCAACTTAGTCAATTTGTTTCTAGGCCTTTGGAACCTCACTATCAGGCTGCCACTCGTGTGCTAAAATACATCAAATGTTCTCCTTCCACAGGGCTCTTTTATCCTGTCACAAACTCTAATAGTTTAACTGGTTTTTCAAATTCTGATTGGGCTTGCTGTGCTGATACTCGGCGTTCCATTACTAGATATTGTGTCTTTTTTGTGTCTTTTTTGGTTCCTCCCTCATCTCCTGAAAATCGAAGAAACAAAGCACTGTATCCCATTCTTCATCAGAGGCAGAGTACAGGGTACTTGCCAGCGTCACATGTGAGATTCAATGGCTTCATTATCTTTTCCAGGACCTTCACATTGTCTTTACCAAGCCTACATCAGTTTATTGTGATAACCAATCTGCCATTTATTTGGCTCATAATCCAACTTTTCACGAGCGATCGAAGCATATAAAGATCGACTGCCATGTTATTCGAGAGAAGATTCAATCCGGGCTCATCCACTTGCTGCCCATTTCTTCATCCTCTAAAGTTGCTGATGCTTTTACTAAACCACTACATTCCAGTTCTTTTCACAATTTCATCTCCAAGCTGGGACTTCGAGACATACTTCGTCCATCTTGAGGGGGGATATTAACAGAGCATATATATCTTTCTACAAGTCTGTGAGATCACTTACTCGTCTATGGGATAACTTGTTTGATCATACGTCTGTGATAACTCGTCTGTCTTAACCCGTCTGTGAAGTTAGTTTTTCTGTTACAGATTAGTTGTAGTTTGTTATTTCTGTTATATCAGTATCCATAACAGAATCTTGAGTGTTTATATATATATATATAGATATTAGGCAGCTCTTTGTAAACAGATTACTAACTCTATTGATTCAATACAAAGATATCATTCAGATCATATTCTTTTCAATATGCCTTCACATAATTCTCTGTCTTCCTTACGAAAGCACGAGATGTCTCAATGTCATAACCTGAACAATACGTACATTACTATACATTGCCACCGTACCACGTTTTATAAATTTCCCTTTCTTTTTCGTCGTAGTTTCCCTTTCGAGAGCAATTACAAACGCCAATCTCTTATTTAACAAATTATTGTCACTTGAGGCAGTTATGGAATTTTGTGACAAGAAACAATACATATGGTATAATTTGCCAAATTTGTTTGGCTAGCTTTTCAATATTATCGCATTGCCAATTTTCTCATCGTTTTGTCATTCTCTATCCATATAAAGAATAAACATAAATAGTTTACATCCCAAAACATCTTGAAACTTTTTAATACGTCTTAATATAATAGTTATACATACTTGCAGGATGCTTGAAGAATCGCATGCCTAAACTTTTTATGACAAACAAGTGCAGATAGAACATCGAATAATCAATCTCTAGTTTTCTACGGTGGGAAACAAGAAACGACAAGATCCCTGTTGCACGTGTTAAACAAGGTTATTACGACTACCTTTTTGGTCATGTTATGGGTGATAGAGCAACGCCAGGGAGTAGAGTGAGTCCACATCCACAAGAAAGAAAAAGAAAGATATACGAAAGTGAGAGACTATATATATAGCATGATAGAATATGCAAGTTCAAGAATCAAGAATAACTCCCCACCTAAAAATATAAAAAGGTGGGGTTAGGGTTTTTTGGGTTGCCAGCCTTACCTCATTATTGTTGTTGTTGATAGTGCCCTACCTTCACCATTCCATACCCAGAAAACAACTCCCAACAAATAAGGCAGCCCCACAACATATGCATCAAAACAAATTGCACGAACCTGCACTCAACTCCAACTTTATCCGCTTATGCCCAGTGGACAACTTAGCTGTGCCAATACTAAAAAGGTGACTCAATTAGGCTCTTTCTTCCATTCATTGAAACGTGAAACACCTTTCCTTGGAAGAAGAAAAAAATTAGAAACTAAAATGATTAAATGATCAATTATAACACTGCACGTAATTATGATAGTGAAGTTCTTACTGTCAAATCTGCCGACATCAACTGATTCAAAGCATTTTCCCCAACAATGACGTTCCCAATTTTATAAATAATTAGAGTAATTTAGAGACGTAACTACGTAAGTTTAAAATTTGGTAAATGTACAATATAGAATGTTTTACATAATGAGGAGAGACCTAAACAAATCAAAGTGTCTAAAATTGTTAGGGAATCTAGTTTGTATGTTTGAGTTTTATAACCTGCGAGCTTTTGCAATAAGAGAAGTGCTAGCAATCCACTCTCTTTCTAACACACTTTCTTCTATTGGTTGAAATTCATGTGGGTTCCACTAATTTATGTGAGTTTCACTTGAATTTTGTAGGACCCACATAAATTTCAACCAATAGGAGTGAGTGTGTTGCTAGCATTTTTTTTTTTTTTTTTGCAATAATAACATTACTCAGTACTGAATAATAATATACGTGCACACTCAGGACACCCCTATTTTTTTTTTATATATACCCTTTTTTTCTGTTTACGTTCTTATATTAGCTGGAGTTATACATAGAGCAAAGATTTTTGCATTATGTTAAACATAGGCGTAGAATGATCTAGTATCTTGTAGAGGGGCCCCTTTTTTTAACTCTTAGATCTAGCATCATCTTCCTTTTTTTTGTAACTGGATCTAGCAGTACTCTGTTAGTAATTTGAATATCGCAATCATCTACATTTTTTTTTCTTTTAAACAAAAATCCACCTCTATACACGCATGTGCCATGGATTGGTGTGTCAATTGCCGTTAAGCTATTAGTACTTTTGTAGAATTTGTAGACACCGAATCTCAACTAATACTTTTTAAGACGAGGATTCCATGATTTTCACTGTAGCTATTGCAATAAGCATTAATTGTTGCTGTCCTTTTGCTTTTGGTTAATCATATTCTAAATCTAGTCATTCGTAATTGCTTCCAAATTATTTTCCTTCCCAACAAGAAACGTCAGCATAGACAATTAGGCAAGAAATTTTGAATCTTTACAGAAACTAACCAAATAGTCGGGACACGAGAGCATGAAGTGGGTATTGATTAAGCAAGATCGAAATGGACAAATGTACTGCTTTCATTTTGCCATTCATGAAGGAAAGGCATTACAGGCAAGGTGAAAAGTTGCATGGCCTAAACCCGGAAGACGACAAAGCAGGCCCCTGTCACATTAATGGAAGGACATGCATCGTTGTTTGATCAGAGAGACACATCACATGGCTTTGGTGTCCTCTTCATGTTCAGAAGAGTCACATCCTCCTTTTTCCCAAATGGTTTATCCTTCACTCAACAAAGTCTCTACAAGCCAAACATCATCTCATCTGCATGCAGTGTCATCTATTTACGTACGTTCTCGTGGGTGCGGTTACCGTACTTGAGTACCGGTACTCACGAAAATCAACCTACTATCCCCTATTTTCATAATTTGATAAATAATCCCTTATTTCACAAGTATTTATATTATGCTCCTTTATTTCTCACTGTTATGATTGTTCCACCAAACTTGCTTCTTAGTTGGGTAGTTCTAGTGCCGGAATTGTAAGCACCAACATTTTGGCAAGAAAACGGTGATTTAGAATATGAGTAACGTCTTTTAGATAGGAGAGAGAGAGTAGAGCTCTAAACTGCATCTATATTTATCCTTAGAAGACTGCAACTGAGATTATTAATATATTTATCCTGTTAAGGAAATGGGGATGCTTCTTTTTCAATTACTACAACAGTCAAATTTCTATTTTTATGGGGACTAACTTGCAACATCCTAAAACCATCTCAAGTTTCCCCCATCTTAATTGTCTTCCAATGATCATATTTGACTTCATATCAATAACTAGTCAATAACTAGAGATATACGGAGCTTCACTGCTCGCTTGACTTCACTGAGTACTACAATTGCTCCATGTTCCATTAGCCATGTATCTTCATGCATGATAGATTTTCCAAGACATGACCTCCATTGTCCAGCATACTCGGATAGTCAATTCATAAAACCCAATTTTTTTTAGCTATAAGTTTAATTTTTGAGAGAACTATCTTCACACATTGATTTCCTAACGGATTAAGTATGGTATATATTGTAGCTAGCACAATGATAAGATGCCATATAGTTACAGTATTAGTTTTATGAATGGTCCTAGCAGGAACAACAGGAAAACAAAAACAAAAAGCTAAAGAGTAGGCTATATAAAACTACATTTAGGCAGCACTTCCCACCATTGGCAAAGGGTTGAGAAGCAAGGGTGAGATAGAAGAAATGCATAGTATTGACAGTCACATCATTTAGTAGTCTAAAGACCCCACTGTGGTTATTCCAGTGCTTAGATTTCTTGGGTCCTGACGGCTCACATAGTCATCACAGATGCCATTAGAGAGCCTTTGAATTGGAACCGAGTTCAGAAGCTCAAGGCCGGTGTTGCCCATTTGCTGCACTTCCTGAGGTGAAAGTATCTTGATACACCATACACTATTTACGAATTCCCTGACATAAGAAAGATCATGTATTTGAGGGAAGATGTACAGAATAGAGGTCCAATACTTTGATTTAAAAAAAAAAAGTACTTAAATCCACAACATATAAATCATCACCACCGTATGCAAGGCCAAAAAGCAATGAAGTCTATACAACTCCATTAATTCAAATGTTAGTTATAAAAAACTACCATATCATTGAAAAAAAGGTGTCTCAGTTTCTCTAGTTTTCAGTTTTGCATTTAAAGGAGAAGGACACAAACAAAGAACCAAGCATGAGCAGTGGGATACTTACGGCCAAGGGCCATCGCCAAGGAGAAGAACGTCATTCTCTCGGTCAACAAATACAAGCTGCCAGCCTGATCTCAGAGGGTCCTCCAGCTCGCCTTCAAGGCCGAACATACGAGCAAGCTCACTGCGCAGCTCGTGGTAGCTGCTGAATTTAGTGATATCTAAAGATCTACCGAAGGACCCTGACTTATAAACCTGAAAAAATTATCAAATAAAAATGCAAGATAAGAACAATGAGTAAAAATTAAAATGCTGACTTGAAAGAGAATAATCCCACTGGGAAAACTCACCTTCACAAAGGTCTTGTTTGGAGAGTTTCCTTGCCCCATATTTTCTGGGGTCTGCAGGAAGCCCGATTCACCAATGCTATGTGTCATTCCAGGATTCAATGAAGAATCAGTGCCTGTGTTATTCAGGAAATTAGAAGATTGAAATGGCATGGTTGAGGAGTCACTGTTGTTGCTGACTCCCTTAAGGCTTGCCATCCCATTTTGCACTAGAAGTGATGAGGGCTCTATATTAACACCAAATAAAAGATGGTTTTGTGGATCATTGCTTTCTTCTTGGTCTATTGAGCACTCCCTACCAGGAAAGGGGGGCAATGTTATAGCATTTTGAGACATGGTACTCTGTGGCTGCCCTAACTGCTCTACCTGTGACAGAACATATTGAGATACTCCAGAAGAAAGGAGAGGATCCACTGCAACACGCTTGGAGGGCCATGCAGTTGAAGTCTGAACAGGAACCCAAGAGCCTGTTCTAGGTAGGTTCAAAAGGTGGGATGTTTCATCCTGGGGAAATGAGCCCAAGATACTGTGCAGAGGAGAAACAGTAGCAGTAGGGTTCCCACTAGAATCAGAAAAACTTTGCTGTTGGCACAGTGAAGAGAAAGCTTGCATAGGTGGTGATTGAGGTTGAGGTGCCGAAACAAACTGAGACATTGTAGAGACTGCACTGGAATTCTGCTGATTATCTACCATTTGCTGTGGTTGTTGTTGCTGTTGCTGTTGCTGTTGCGTCTGTTGTTGCTGGTTGTGATGATGATGATGCTGACTATTGAATGAGTGCTGATGCTGTAGATGCTGCTGAAGATGCATCTGAGTTTGTGCCTGAGATTGAGATGGCTGCTGATTCTCTTGATTATTTTGAAAAGCCTGCTGAAGTTGTGACTGCTGCAACATCTGGGCCTGCATTAAAGCAGCAGTCCTGTTTGGGAAGTTCTGTGGTTGCTGAAATTGAACTAATGAAGCAGGATGCTGTTTGGAAGGATCTAAAGTCCTCATATCCTGAAGCGCAGCAGCAGCTACAGCTTGATACATATCTGTTTGCATATTCAGCATGGAGGGATCAAACCTTGGCTGCATCCAAGGATTAACCCCAATCCCCTGAAAATTAATAGACTGAAGCCCTCTATCAGGGTCTCGAAGCCATAGCAGTGGAGAATTTATGCCAAAATCGTCATCCTTCATGCCTGCTAGCAATTCATGCAAGGAAAATTGGGTGTGCAATGAGAATGAGTTTCTGTTTGATGCACAAATGAAACAGTCTTTGAAAAGCGATCAGCTTGCAAAATTGAAACTAAAGTGGGCCACAACAACAACACTATAATAATAATAAATTGAGGATATTTCCAGCCCTAAAGGTAGCAAGAAGCAAACCATGGAATGGAGGCAGTCCCGGAGGCCACGGTCGTTTTAGCCTAAGAGGGAATGGGGATGGATACATAGGGAATGTTGTTAATGGCTCAATTTCCCATAGAGACACTCTAGGTTGCCTCTCTCCTGCAGTGGATTCATCCCAGCCAACCTACAATCCAAGTCAAAACCATATTTTAGAATCCTTCCTTAACTTTTTAAGAAACAACATATTAGAAATATCACATCTGG
The DNA here is from genome assembly GCA_039655645.1 of Ammopiptanthus mongolicus. Taxonomy (NCBI): domain Eukaryota; kingdom Viridiplantae; phylum Streptophyta; class Magnoliopsida; order Fabales; family Fabaceae; genus Ammopiptanthus; species Ammopiptanthus mongolicus. The sequence goes on along the minus strand of CM077344.1, from coordinate 100,822,617 downwards.
AGATGCAAGGAGCATTCAATTTAATTATATAACTTGAATGAAATATCAAAAGTATTTCCTTACAGACCTTGACTGAGCGCCAATGTGAATTCGGCCACCGGACAGCATCCAAGTCACTAATGCCAGTTATTGTACCCATGTATCTGCACATGAAAGATATATTAGTATAATATCATAATTACATTACAAACATGTATCCCCAACTCTATGATGTGAATCAACCACATTTATCCTGACAAAGAGAACTTTTATCAACTAAACTTTATGGCTGATATCCTAGGGCATTATTAAGGACAGGAACCAGAAGCACACACTGAAATCCATGTCTCTATTTCATCCCATTGCAACAATCATACTTTAGAGTGGGATGTACCCATGGTTGGTAAGCCATGAGAAACAAGATTATCACCTTATTTTAAGACATGGTCACATCTTAGACACGTTTATAACAGCTTAGTGAAAAAAACTCCAATTGGTTTAATAATATGAAGCACAGAACACACATAAATGAAACTCACTAATCTAATATTTGTGATTTAAGTGCATAATGATCTGATTAAGGTTCTTTACATCATTATAATTAGAATATCTGGCCTTAATCAGATCATTATGCACTTAAATCACAAATATTAGATTAGAATATCTTGGTCCCCAACCTCATCTTCCCCTCCATAAACTTAGGGCACATTTGGATAAAGAGCTTAATTAAGCACTTATTCAATAAACTTTTTTTTAAATAAGCTAAAAACAACTTATTTTCATAAGCTTCTTTGATAAGCTTATTGAAATAGGCTAAAAAGAGCCTATAGAAAGATCATAAACTATTTTCATAAGCTATTTGCATAGTTTATTTTCATAAGGTATTCTCATAAGTCCAAACAAGCTTTCTATAAGCTCTTCCAAACGCCTCCTTAAAGCACTTCACATGAGAAAATCGCAATACCTTTCCAAACAAACCATAAACTTTCTACAAATTTATGCCAAAACTTGTGGCAGCTCGGAAAAGACAACCATGTTAGTTTTCTAGAGTCATATTATATATTATCCTTAACTTACTAACATATCAAATATAAAAAAGGAAAGCATTTACACATTATCATCTCCAACAATAAAAGTTTTGAAAACCTACCGCCGCACACTTGACTCCTCTGTTTCAAACAGCATCCTGAAGCGCATGCCAACTGAAACTCGAGTATGATACACAGCTTTAACATACTTCGCTAAGGGTATGACAAATTCTGATGGGCTAGCACTGAATTCATAAAGAATAATGTCAATCAAAGGAAATACATCATGACTTAAAAGTTTTAGAAATGTGGACTACTTGTACCGTGGGTTATAGAAAATGGTGAAACGACTATTTGTTGCAGCTGCATGAGCTGCTGCGGCAAGAAGCCCCAAGTGCATGCTATCACTTGACAAAACTGATGAAGGCATCACAGTTTGTGGTCGATTAGCCCGTCGGATGCCAAGAAGCAATTGGTTCTTTTCATTCCTATTGAAGAAAATACACTTGAGTTACACCATTGATAAGATATCACATGATCACTAACGAAATTAACAATGCTCAACATAAGAGAAATAAAAAGCTAGCACACTTCTCCTGAGCCACATGTCAAAAAAGAAAGTTTATCTATATCCTTCTAAATGGTCAAATGACATGATAGCCTCATGGCCTGACTCGGGGAGACAAGTCGATCAGCCACATAAATGCCAAAGGGAAAATTGCAAACAAAATTATGAGAAAAAAAGGGGGGGGGAGTAGAATAAAATCAGTTCTGTCCAAAAAATAGCAGTATGCCTATTTGACGAGCAGGAAAGAATAAATTTACTTGCCAGATAAACAGCACAGCATCACCAGCAACGAGTCTTTTAGCACTCACAAAGACACTCCATCCAGTCGTAAGAAGATGCCTTTTGGGCTGGCCTGCAGAAAAGAAAATCCAAACATTGTAAATAACTTTCAGCCTCCCCAGCAAGAAACAAAGAAGACTCTAACTGACAAGAAATTCTCCTCATTTGCAATTAAGATGCAGGGAACAATCTCAGCTTTATATAACTCACCCCGGAAGATATGTCTAAATTTCCATTCATTACCATGCAAATCCCTTGCAATTAACTCCTGAGCAGGAGGCTGTTGGGAGAAGTCCTGTATGCCACAATCAAAAGTCAAGCAAGAAATTAACAGATTTGATGAATAAGCAACTTTCGTAGCACAACTTCATGATAATGCTTTACCAATGGAGGAAACACTTTTTCAGCTGCCCGGCGAGGAACAGAGAATCCCCCATGAGTGCTTGTGTCACTGGCAGTCAAAGTTTTGCAGAAGTAATTTGTTGGCTGTTTACTCGGAGTGCCCAACTCTGCTGGAAGGTATGCCTCCTTTTGCTCTTGCTGCAAACACGGTCGTAATCAAAAAAAGCGGAAGAATGAATATGACTATAAAAGTTACAAAACTAGTTATCAGTTAAGACAGGATATCATACAGGATTCAGAGGTTGCAAGGTCATCTGCGCATACACTTCATCAGTCTCAGCATCAGCCTGAATAAAAAATAAACAAACAGAAAATAAAAGGATGCAGGAACCAGAAAATGGGAACATTGAAACAAGAGCAAACCAAAATAAACCAGCCTTATTACTGTCAAACGTAAACAAGCCATACATGCATAGTCAGATTATGAAGCTGACAAATGAGTTGGGGTGGTAAGCTTGGATAGTTGGGGATATGGGCATCCACTTCCTTGTTGGTTGACACAGCCACCTGAGCAGAAAAGTGCTGAATCAGGATATGCAAGCATGTAGTTTAGGACTTAAGGCAGAAAAGAACAGAGACATTCTTTCAAACGTTAAAGTTCATGTGATGGTTTCTGGGAGGTAAATCATTAGCCTGCAACAGTTCAAGACTAAAGAACTGATCTTGGGAGCCAGACAAGTATACAGATCACCAGAAAGATAGATAAAACGGATTTTGCTAAACAAAAGTGTTAAATAACCCCATCTTCCAATTAGAAGCAGCAGCAGGAAAGTAACAAGAGACAAGATAGCATGCTAATGCCCAGAAATTGAAGATTCGTATCATTATGTTATTGTTATCATAGTATGAGAAAGTTGACAGTGTCCAAAAGGGTTTTTATATGGGAGCAATACATATATTTTACTCACCTGCTCACTGTGACCTTGTGGAAAGTATACCACGCGACTTCCAACTGCTGGTAAAGAAACAAGAGGTCCAGCACATGCATGCCAAAGTTCTGAATCCAGAACTCGCTTTTCCCCTGCAAAATCCATCCAAATATCGTGAATATTATGAAATAGAAAGTTCATAATTTGTCACAAAGGACAAATTGATTCTGGCAAAGCCAAAATCTCAAAACAATTAGAGCACCACACCCATGTTAATCCCGGAGGACTGAGGATGCAATCACTAGTTTCAGGAAAAATTGAGAATAGAGAAGCAGAGATGAAAAAAATGAACAAGAATCTGGAAACATGAGTTAACAACTTAACATATATACCTTCCTGGGGTGGAGGACTAAAACCAGCTGAAGAAAGTCTCATTTGAGGACCCAAAAAAAAGCAATTGATAACCTCAAAATTGAGCCCACAATCAATGATTCCAAAACACTCTTCTTAAGTAGACCAATTAAGCAACAAAATTCTGGGAAAATGACACCCACACCACAAAACAAGCCTTTTCGTCTCTTCCTTTCCACTGCAGAATATCATCCTTGTTATCTCTGTCCCCTACGCTCCCTCACCAACCAAAATCCATTCAAATCTAAACAAAATCTATATACCCCCCGCAAGATTCCCACGCTTCACTTCTCAACCAAAACCAGTATCACTACAAAAGACAATAGTAGCTTTATGCCTCATTCGCTTCAAGTCCTCTTAACCCCCAACACCCCAAGTTCCAATCTTGAACTGAACACTTCATGCTACAATCTTATTCCCTCAGAACCAACAACAGCAAGTAACAGATATGTAGCTTCTCAGTAGCTAAAGAGCAACAAGAACCATAAGCTTAAAAAAGGAATAAACTTGAAAAGCAAACAGATCTCAAAGGAAGGAGCAATGAATCAACAGAATAGTAGGGATCTCAAAAAACCCAGAAAAGAGAGGAAATGGAATTGAAGAAAGGATGAGTTTTGAAGTAGTAGTGATATTTTAGATATATATAATTATATTTGGATTTGTATGGAAGGGAGGGGGGGGACACGAGAACAGGCTTGAGCAGTACAGAGAAGAGAATCCAGTGTCAGGTCAGAGTTTGGCTCAGTTCCGGTAATGGAAAAATAGGAAGCAGTGCTTTCTTGTTGTTGTTGTGATTATGGTTTATGGTTTATGGTTATGGTTATGGTTATGGTTATGGTTGTGGTGGTACTACTACACTACTACGCAACTGCTTGGTGCTCATGCTATGCTATGCTACTACTATTGCTTTACCCCTTCTGTCTCTCTCACATACACACACCTTCCAATCAATGATAGAACACAACTGCCATTATTTTTGGGTGGCTTTTTAAGTGGGAGAAAGAGACTGTGTACGACTGTCAGATTTTTTCCAGAGAGAGAGAGAGGGGGTAGAGAAGGTTTCACATTTTTGCATTTTTTTTTTATTTGATAAAGATCGAAATTGAGCCTTCATCAAAAAATAGTGTCATTGGTTGTGAAAAATATTAATTTGATTTTTAAAAATATAAAATATAGGTTAAATTGATTTTTTTTAAAGACGTTTTAATCTCTATTAGAGATTATTTTGACTCGTATTTTATATTCTTGAGAATCAAATTGATATTTTTTATTTTTTATAGATCAAAATATCATCATAATTTTTTACCGAGGACCAATTTGGATCTTTACTCTTTTTTCTTCGATCGGTATCTCAGAGTGAGTAAGATGTAAGAGTAAGGATGTGTTTGAAAGAGCTTAAAAATAGTTTATGAGAATAACTTATAGAATTAAATTTATACAAATAGTTTATGAAAATATTTTATAATTTTTTCATAATTTTTTTTTAACTTATTTTCATAAGCTTATATGAGAATCTTATAAAAATAATTTATTTTTAACATATTTAAAAAAGAACCTATTTAATAAGACTTAATTAAATTATTTACTTAAATGCACCCTAATTACTCTAGAATCAAAAATAATAATTAAATAAAGCCTTATTCAAAGTGACAATTTTAAAATTCAAACTCTTGACATTATCACTGAAAATCACCTCAATCTTAATTAACTTCCACCATAACCCCTTAACGTTGTGTCATTTTTTGTATTTTTATTTATAAATAATACTATCATTATTATTTTTATTTTATTAATATTATTATTGCTTTTCGTGCCCATCACGATTCACGATTTCAGTTTCAGACAACCAAGGAGGGAAATTTACATCGGACTCAAGATTCAGTGTTTTTACTTTTTACTCAGCCACCGTCGCTGTGAATTTTTCATTTTCATTTTCATATGACCAAAATTAGGCTTTGGTCCCGTTTAAATAATACAACTTACAATTTATCAGAGCTTTTTTATTGATATAAATCTTTTTAAGTTAAAAAATAGTATTTGGGTAAGTTTAAATAAGTAATTTATTAATTTCCAAAAACTGTTTTTAACTTATTTTAAGAAGTCAATTTTTTTAGCTTATTGAAAAATCTTGTGTAGAAGCTTATACGAGAAGCTATTTTCATATTTTATAGTATAATTATAATTATATCACCATAATAATTTGAAATTACATCAAAACCAACATTTCTATCTTCCTCTCTCAAGTTCATAGATTTTAAAAGCTCTTAATGTGACAGTTGTGTTTACAGTAAATTTCATTATGGAAAGGTGTCATGATTTGTTTATAGGTAGATGATGTGTTAATTTTTGATAGTGATCTACATGGGATAGAAAATACTAAGCGATTCTTATCTAGAAATTTTGATATGAAAGACTTAGGGGTATCTGGTGTGATTTTAGGAATTAGAATAATCAAAGACGGTAAGAATATAGATTAGTCCAAGTCTCAGTATATAGAAAAGGTCTTGAGAAAATTTGATCACTTCAATTGTCAACCTATTGGTACTCCCTTTTTATCATAATTAATTTAGTATCAAATAAAGATAGTCTAGCGGCACAACTTGAATGCACAAGGTAATTGGATGCTTGATGTATGCCATGACATGTACCCGACCAAACATTGTATATGTTGTAGGTAGACTAAGTAGGTATACAGGTCATCCAAGTAAAGACAATTGGCATGGTGTCCGAAGAATATTGAAATAGTTGAAAAGGACAATGAACTATAGTTTAAACTATAATGGTTATATAGTTTAAACTATAATAGTTATCCTTCAGTGTTAGAGGATACACGGATGCCAGTTGGGTAAAGAAGACCATGCTTCAACAAGTGGTTGGGTCTTCACACATGGTGGGGGTGCTATCTCTTGGGGTTCTAAGAAAGAGACTTACATTGTCGGCTCCACCATGGCTGCAGAATTCATAGCATTTACTGCAAGTAGAAAAGAGGTTAAATGGCTTCGAAATTTGTTGTATGGGATATCAATTTGGCCAAAGTCAAGGGCACCAATATCCATACATGGTGATCGTTAGTGAGCACTATCAAAGGCATATTGCCAGGTATATAATGGAAAATCTAGGCAGATTGGACTATGATATAGCTATGCGAAGGAATTAATTATAAATAGAGTAATATCAATAGTTTCTTTACGAACAGAAAAGAATCTTGCAGATCCTTGACGAAGGGATTGACAAGGGAAATGGTGTTTAGGACATCATTAGGGATGGGACTCAAGCCCACATCTAGATGATCACCAATGGTGGAAACCCAACTCACACTTGAGTAGCATCAAGTCTTGAGTTCAATGTGGCCAAAGTACACTATTAGAGTGATTGCAAGTACTTGACAATAGATACACCCCAATGTTTAAAAGTACTTGGATCATAAGGAAATATAGAAGGGAGGATGAGCTTTTGCTCTTAATGGACCTATAGCATATATATGCTGAAGTGCTTTAATTATGGGGGCGCTTCCGATAGAGTCTACCTATGTGAGAGTGAAGTGAGGCCACTTCTTAGAGTTAAGGGCTTGACTTTTAAAGCTCTCATGAAAATGATACAAGACACAAAGCCTCATCAAAAGTGTTGGCTTTCACGTCGTTCAATAATACCGAGATTTCATGTGTAAGTTATACATGCTACTTTTAATAAATATTTGCTTTAAAGCTTGTCTACCATTTTATTTGGGTCGAGTAAAACCCATTTCTTACTAAGCAAAAGTTCAAATCCCCGAGATACCTTTGTCTGAAAGCATGTGATTTCCGGAATATGGGACTTGGGTTTATTTTAAAAATGGTGGGGGATTGTGAGGGATTTCCAAAATATGGAAGTCCTAAAACACACAAGAGGAAATGCGTCTCTTCATGAGTTTAAAATCTTTCCTAATAGGTGTGTTATATCATGAGCGTATGTGTCTATACATCAAAGGATACATGCATGAAATGTTGCATTCCTTCTTTCAATTAATGAAAGGTTTTCATTCACTAAGTGGCATGAGTTGGTCTATAAATAGAATCACTCTGCATGTAGGAAAGGTCGACGAAATTGTTAAGCCTTATCCATTCCAAATCACTTTCTTTTCTCCCTTATATACAGAGAGAGTTTAGAAAAACTATCATTGACGATACACTTGGTTTAGGGTATGTAAACCAAGCCAAGGTTGTTCCATTGTATTCTGAAGGGGATTTGCTGTTAACACATGTTGTATCCAATGATCTAGATAGAGATTGGTGGGGACGAATCGAACCTAAAGTCTAGTGTCCTCACACGCCTTATAGATTGCGCATTTTCTTTGTCTTCTTTTATTTGTTGTAGAACTATACCCCAATATCTAACCATGTTTCCAAGCACAAAATAACTTAATCAAAATGGGCTTAACGCATAAAATTTTTTCACATAAATCCTTCTAATATTAAACGTTTAAATAAGTTGTTTATCCAAGGAGGAGATACTTTAATTGGTTGAACTACTATGGAACCTGGAAGGATAAGGGAGTATAATAATTAATGTAACGGAGTTGGTAGAATTGTATAGTGAAGATTGTGAGGCCAACTTGGTTGGAACACTTGCAAAATGTAACTGCTGGTGCATTGGTTTTGACAATGCAATGACCCAACTAGGACTTGAACTCCCAATCCATACGGTGAGGACAGTTTCATTTGTAGTTAGTCTGTTCTCTCTTTTAAATGTGAATCTCAGTAGGGGATGACTTTGGTGGCCGGATTGAATTTTCTCTGGTCCCGGTATAACTAATGAAGATTTTGGATTTTCTTTAGTTTGAGAGGTGTTGGAATTTATATTTGGATAATAATAACGAGTGTTTTAAGAGCATTCATTAAAAAAGTAAGAAAAATTTTTTTATTAGAAATTGATGTATTTAATATTTGAAGAAGTGACATATTTAATTTTTCAATATAAAATTATTATTTTTTATTTTCTTAAAGAGTGTCCTTATGATACTAATTAGGTTGATCTTTATATTTATCAAAACTAGATGGATCTAGAGTTAGAATAAGAGTATTTTAAAATTTTGAAAAAAAATATAAGGCAAATATTATAAATTATTATACATAATTAATTCAAGTAGAACTTAAAAATATAGTAAATGAAATCTTTGTTTCATTAAGTTGGTAAATAAGTATAATTAGTATTTGAAATAATTTAAAATAAAATTGACAATTAACCTCCACATATATTAATCAATTCAAAATTAGTAATCAATTAGTAAAAAAATTAGTCGTAAAAAATATGGAAATTAGCATTAGACAATTACTCAATCTTTAAATTAGTAGTAATTAAATTTATTTGTCCAAAAAAGGTAAAAAAGCTAAATGGAAAAAAATAAGCAATCGGATTTGGTAATTATGATAATTAATTGATAAAACTATAATAACTATTATAATAATTATGGTAATTAGAAATATTTATTCTAAAAAAGGAATAAATTTAGTGAAAATAAGTAAGTAAACTTAAAAATGGATTTAGAAAATGACATATAATGCACTTAACGAGAGAGATTGTGAAAAATCTTTCCCATTTAAAAATGATGAGTCTAATTTAATATATAACGGTCAATAGCTGAGAGTGTATTATGTTTTGAAGAGAAAGTGAGTTATATCCATAGAGTAATCCTACCGACCAATTCACTATACGAGCTTGTTTGGTGATCAGGATAGGATAAGGACGGATAAGATATAAGAGCTACATAGGGATAAGATAGGATACGATATGAACATAATAAGCTCTTATCTTGTCCGATATTTGATGCTCATCAGATAATGATAGGATATAATATAAAATATCCACAAATGATAAAATTATCCTTATATCAAAATTATATTTTTTTTTCAAAAATAATTTTTAATATTATGTGGTTTTTTTTATACATATAAATTAAAAAATATTTGATAATATATATTTTTTGCTTTTTAATTATACATTAGTTCATGTTTTAAATTATAAAAAATTAACTTCTGATATTTTTTCACTTTTTATAAAAATTGATAATTAAACCACATATTTTAATTAGTAATTAGGTTGATTAAATAAGTTTAAAACCATAATTAAATAATAACAATATTAAGGGTAAAAGATAAAAGAGAAAACATTTTCTTATCCTATCTAGTTGGTTCTAACCCAGCTCCTCCCTCAAGATAGAATTATAACTAAGTAACAGGATAAGTTTATTCTATCCTGCTGGTTCACCAAACTACAGATTAAAGCAGGATACGATAGCTTATCTTATGTTGTTTCCCTTATCCTGACCACCAAACGGGCCCTAAGTGTATAACCATAAGTGGAATAGTTTATATCAAATAAGTAATAAATTATTAAACATTTTATTAATAAATTTTATTCTCTCACTTTACACTCAAACTCACTTTAAAAAAGTCTTTTCCTATTAATTGATATATCATATCAAAACCTTAATTTTTTATGGTATTTAGCATATTTAACCGGTGATATATGGGATAATGAAAATAAAAAAGATTTTATAAATAATCAAAAATTAAGCTAAATTTATTAAAAGAATTATTTTAATAATTTCACATTAAAATATGATTGAAAACTAATTTTAAGAAAAATAATAAGTATTTATTAAGTTTAATGAATATTATAAAATTAGCTATATAAGTAAAATATAAAAATATAAAATATTAATACACCAATAAAACAAAGTGACTTTCAGCTTGAAAAGAAAGTATATAAATAATTTTTCATTTGAATATAATTAACAGATGTGTGAGATTCAAATTATTCTTTCCAATTAAAATTAAATTGCTAATTTAAGCTCCAAACCCCATTGATTAGGAGGTGCGATTATACCAGCACTAATGTGCCGGATCCCATCAGAACTCCGCGGTTAAACGTGCTTGGACGAGAGTAATACTAGAATGGATGACCTCCTAAGAAGTCCAAGTGTTGCACCTCACCACTTTTCAGTCAAAAACAAAAACCCATTGATTAGGAATAAATGCACCGTCAACATGCATGTTTCCATATTGATTTTTATTGAAAATAAATTAGTATAGAAAATAATTTATTTCAAATGGATTTAGCCATTGATTTTTCAAACCTAGAGAGAGAGCCTCCTCCACCACAGAATGCATTTGTTGTCAACCTCCGAATCACCTAACCTAATTGCAACTTGTAGCCTAGCAAACATCCATGGCATGGCAACCACTACACCAGATTCCCCTCTGCATGAACCATCGCCAAAGGGTTTCGCCTATTTCAAAGTTCAAAGCGTTTCGCGGTTTCATCATCTTTTATGTGGGGGCAGATCCAACATTTTGTCGATCGAGCTCACCATGAATGAATTCAGCCATTTGGAAAAATGTTGAAAACAAAACATACCTTCATATATCTTAGTTGGGATGGAAGAAACGTTTCTTGGTACATGTGTTTCTACACATGAAACCCACCCCAAATGGGTCATCACCATCGATCGGCCACTAATCGCGAAAATCGCTAAGCAACTATTCGATGACTTTTTCAATATTACATAGGAGGGTTTTTCAAAGGACAAAATTTATGGAATATTTCAATAGGTATATGTGGTGCTATTTTTTTTAATAAGAATAGGACACTTGTAATAATTATTACACACGTTATATTTTCATTGATGAGTTATTATATATATATTCTCTTATTAGAAAATAACATCACAAATACCTATAAAATTGCACCTAGGTGTTATATAACAAAAGATTGAATATTTAGAAATTTTAATCATACCCTTGTACAAATGGCAGCAATAAAAGATGCCACATGACAATAAATCAGGGCATGTAGTTAATGCATGGCAAAAACTTAGGACATGTAGTAAGTTTTTTTTTTTTTTTTTGAAATAAAGTAAAAACAATTTATTTTCATAAGTTTATTTAATAATTTATTGAAATAAACTAAAAAAAATTTATAAAAATATCATAAAATATTTTTATAAATTTGTTCTCGTAAATCCAAATAAAATTTCTATAAGCTTTTGGTTACGGATTGAAAAGAAATTAGAGAAGGTGTTTATGTCTGAGCAGTGGTTGTTCTTGGGTACGAGTACCGCTTTAACTCTTTTAATATAGTTTTTTTTTTTTTTATTTTATAAAAAGAACAAAACAAAGCAACCGCAACTTTTTCCAGCCAGTCTAGCTTGTGCACGTACTTTTCATAACATGCTCAACAATCATTTTCTTTTTATATATGAGTTGTGAGCCAATGTACTACCCCGTCTACCCGTACAACTTCTTAAGATTCACCGATTGCAAGTATATATTGAGTAGACGATGCCAACAAAATCATTAATTGTGGAGTCACCCTCCTCATATATACATATATAGCCACGAGAAGCAAAGTTTGAAACATGAGACATCTATTATGTATCATCGACTACAAACTTCTATTCTATATATAGAAACCCATACCTAGTGAATGAAAACACACCCAGTAACACACACCCGTCTGCTAGAGAGAGTTCGGCCGTAGGCCACGTGTGAAGGGATTTTTCTTCACATAAGCAGAAAGATAATATGTGGCTTTTTATGTCATTCACCTTCAACTATGCAAAGAAACCAAACACCAAACTAATTGTAAAAGCCATAGCTTTTGTCTCATGCATATGTGGCAAAAACCAGTTGAGATTAATTTTGCACAAAAACACATTTGTACTGCAAAAGCTAGTAGCCCTTCATAATTCGGTTTCTGCAACCAACATTGTCTGTCTTCTCTTCATTGATGATCACTTGAGTACACGTAATTTGTTAACACGATGTGTTTATAAATTATGGTGAACTGAAAAAGTGGTGATTGTCAAACGTGTGGCTGGGACATTGCCCATTGATAAATATATCGTGTTTTCTGAACAGTATATGTTAGATTCTAACCTAAAACCAATTAGTGCTAAGAGAAGTAGTTCAACAGATATGTAAATCGCACCTTAGAGAAGAGTCAGGCGATGTGAGACTTCCAACACCACCCTTCCACAGATACCTGACAGAATAGGCGATGCCCTTGACGGAACAGGCGATAAACAACGGAAACACTGGAAGATGGGCTCTGACTCTGATATCATGTTAGATTTCAACCTAAAACCAATTGGTGTTAAGTGAAGTTGTCCGACAGGTATATAAACCGCACTCGAGAGAAGAGTCAGGCTATGTGAGACTTCCAACAGTATATAACGTGGACCATCATTGGTGGCAACTTTACAAGTACATAGAATGTATCAGAAACCCAAGCTTCTCGGTTGATAGTTGATACCTAAATTTAGATAACATCATTAATTATTTTACAAATATGTAACAGACTAGCATGCAATGGTGTATCAAGACTTTTGTTGTGTTACAATAGAATTTTTTTTCCAGATAAATAGTTCATATTAATTGCATGTGAGCCTTACATTACTATGTTTGGATGGATGGAGTAGAATGGTAAAAAATGTTTGACACATTGTTTGAGAGTTCCTTCGTTAACGGAGTGGAATGATTAAGGATGGTAATCCAAACCATTCCATCTCATCCAAACCCTCTTATTTTCATACCCTCCAAATTGGAGGATTTGAAATTTTCCTCCATTCCCTTATTATACTTCTAAACAATGGAATGATATATTTATACTTTTCCACTTCACTCTATTAGTAACCACTCTTTTATTAATCACTTCATTCCATCTCCTTTAAAACTCTCAAACATAGCCTTAGGATCTAACTTACCAAAACTTTTTATTTAAAAAAAAAACTCCGTGTGAAAGATTGTTTCGATCAAAGTGAAAAATGTACTTATTTATAAAAATATATATCTTTATATATCAACTATTGATTTGTACTTATTTTCGATCTTTATCTTTATATATCCCTATGCATCTTAATGTTACTCATGATATGAAGATACTTGCTAAGTTTTAATAGAGATGAGGATGACCTAGAGAATGACTCTCTCTCTGCAGAACAGTTGAATAATGATAATGTTGTTGAAGTTGATTATGATTTCAGGATGGTTATATCCAAGTCTCAAAAGTATAATATGAGGAAGAATAGAAAACGTAATGTTAGATTTAAATGACTCTTGTTTCCTTTATATGGATTTTGATTTATGTCCTTCCATGATTTTTTTTTTCTTCTTTTTATCAATAAATTATGATGATATAGGATCACCTTGACAGAAAAAAAAATTCTTGCTTGCCCAACTTCAAAAGGAAGTGGGGAGAAGAGCGGACGCAAAGAAAAATAGGCGAATTAATGTGGTATTGGGGCTTCGATTTTATACCTCTATAACTACTATTCTAATTTGATAGTCACAAACTTAGTGGGGACATAAAAAAAAAGAAGTGGGGCAAAGGATCCAGCTTCAGATTTATAAATGGTGCCATACCTTAGCGGTCGGCGTCTCTGGGATAACAACAAACTAAGCTTATAATATTAATCAGTGGATCCCACAAAAGTTTTGAATTTATATATTTATTATTAATTAATCAGATGACATTATCACAATTCAAATCGCAATAATAGCTGAAACTTTTACGGCAAAACCATTCAAACCAATGATTCGTTGTTCACATATAAACTTAGGAAAATGCTAATAAAGACACTAGTTAAGAAATTTCAGATAAAAAAATTCTATTGAAAAATTATATATTTAACTAATTCACTATAAGAAACTTGTTTTTCAGTGGTAGATAAAATTTGTCACTATATATTTAAAATCCGTAAGTATATGTAAAATTTACTTTTATCTACGGTCGGTTCAACTGTCCATTATGAGCGACGAATAACAACGAAAAATGACTGTCATTATAGATTTTACCTACGATCCACATATATTTACCTACAGTTGTATTTGACTGTCAATAGGTTTTACCTACGGTCCATCTACATTTATCTACAGTTTGACTGATACTAATATCTATACCTACAGTTTTAACGACTATCACTAAAAATATCCGTAGATATATGATAAATTTATTATAGTAATTGAAAATTGAAAAGTTATGATTTTTAAAGAAAACTTTCTGCATATCAATTTCTTAACTTGTATCTAATACCCAGAAACTTATGACCGTATAAGTTGATAAAAGATATTTTTTTAGCTTTATTCATCGTGTGTCACTTCAATTTGATATACTCATTTTATCGATATTAATATTTTTTTAATTAGGAAAATCATATTCAAAATGAAAAACCATCCTCATTTAGGAGAACAAGATGCTATCTATTTTTTATCTTTCCATTTCTATCGATTTTCAAAGTTTTGGAAAAATAAATGTGATTTATATATATGTGGGGTTGAGATTTTCTTCATTTCTCATATCCATTACTATAGTTTTAGGGGTATAAATATGATAATGTGATATTAAGTAAGATCCAAATATCCTTTATATACCTCAAAATCATAAATAATGGAGCTCTACATTTTCCCTGAGAAATGAAGATAATCTTTACCCATAAACTCACGTGTGTAATCCCAGCTCCATGCATTTATTATACTCAAATTTAAAAATGGACATTTCTATTTTTCATTAGAAATGAAGATGGATCCCTAAAATCAATGAAGTTATGACTATACAATCATTTTTATGAAGAAAAATTATGCTTTATAATCATATGCGGAGACAATACAAAATTTGAGTCATTTGCAAATTTTTAACTACCACCGAGGGGAAGCATCTACTAATTTAGAAAAGAAAATGTGTGACAAATTAGTTATCCAAAAAAAATGTGTGACAAACTTCTTTAATTTATATTCACGGGCGTTTTGGCTCTGTTTGGTAAAAATTAGCGAATAACGAATAAACAAGTTGATAGTGGATAGTGGATAAGCTAGTGGATGGTGGATAAGTTAGCTTATTGGATTTGAAGTGTTTGATAAAATTAGCGAATAAACTAGCTGATAAATATAACATGACATAAAAGGGATTTGATTCCCTACAGTAAAAAAACATACATTCACGCATTCACTAAGTGTGCACGTTGAATGAATCATAGGTTTCCTAAAACACTTTTGATGGTTGATCCAACGGTACATACTTAGTGAATGCGTGAATGTGTTTTTTTTAGAGGATCTATTTTCACATAAAAGGACATGTTTATATGTTTTTTTTTATATATAAATTCTATATATATATATATATATATATATATATATATATATATATATATATATATACACATGTTATACATGTTATTTATTTTAAAATAATTATCACTTTTAATACATTATTTTAAATTATTTAACATCTCACCCAAGAGTTCTAGAAGAGATGGCACGGGTATCTTCCAGGTTAACCGGTGATCTCGAGTTCGAATCTGAACCTTGGGAATGCAGCAACGTTGAAATTCTTGATGGAGAGCTTTGTCGCCCTTATGGTCCTACCCGACTCGAGGGATTAGTCTCCGCAGTTGCGCCTGAAGAATACCTTGAGAAATAAAAAAAAATATTTATCATCTCAAAAATTAAAATATTACTTTCTATTTTTAGTTATTTTTATTAAATAAAATGAGATAATACATACACGGTGCATGTTGATATGATTTTTTATATAAATTTTTTTATAGGCAAAAATATATTCTCTATTTTTTTTATCCTAAATACATATCTAGTTAGTGAAATTAATTCTTAAATAAACTAGGATTGAGATATTTTGTTTTATTTAAACAGAGGATAAATGGGAAATTTAACTAAAATAGTAATGGAAAATGAGGAAAACTATAAGCTATAAACTTAAACGCTGCTTCAAGTAGAATCCGGAAAAAACGCTCCAAGCTACTGAAAAAACACTATAAGCTAGTGAATAAAAAAACGTTTACCAAACAGTGCTACAAACTAATTCGTTATAAACTAGCAGTTTGACCTTGTCAAACGGAGCCTTGATAAATTACATGCTCCCCTTAATCCATATTTTATATTTAGATTTAATTGGTATGCACTGCTATTGTAAAAAAATTTTACACCGTCAACAGTGACGGGTCCTTAAATTTTGGTTAGTGGGGCAAAAAATAGTCTATGTGTAAAAATATTATAAATACATAAAAGGGGTAAAATACACAGGATACAAAACCTCGAGAAATGAGAAACAATTCATTAAGCAAAAAAAGATGGGAGGATTACAAAAATAATTTTCACTCTCACTAAAAGGTGGGTTAATACGTTAACATGTGGGGGCAACATCTAAACTTTTATGGGACAAAATAAAAATTATTTTAGATATTAATTTGGAATCTTTTTTTGTCTTATGGGCCAATTGCCCCTACTCTCATTGTTGTACGACTGTCTTTGGTTGTTAACCAATTATAAATTGTCAAATTATTAAAAATGTTTAAATCTTATTCTAACTATCTTAAAAGTCACTCATATCATGATTTGTAGTTTGTTTTTTTTTTTTTGACTGGATAATTTGCGATTTGTTGATAATATAAAAAAATTACATTAACAGTACATCAAAATTAAACTCTTTATATTTTAAGATTAAAAAACGTGAATAAATATGAAGAGACAAATCCCAATTATAACTTTCATAAAGCTTTAAAAAAAAACTGTGAATATAATATGAGAAGTTGAGAAATATCTGAAAATAGTTACAATTTTAAGAAGTTAAGAAATATTTACTGTTTTATTTTTATATTTATTATATTTAAATTTAGTTAAATAATATTATTATTTTGAAAAACAAAAAAAAAATTGATATAAAGAGAAATCCTTTTTTGCCAATAATAGATGTTTTAGACATGGAAGAGGCCGCGGAATAAGACATCAAGAATCTCTTTTAAGTATCCTTTAATATGAGATATATTTTATAACATTTCTAGAAAGTGAGGTGAAAGTAAAAAAAATTTATTTTTGATATTAGAGATAAAAAAATCATTTCAAACATATGTAAAAGATGTCCAAAATTAAAATAATATTTTCGAAAATATAATTTCTTAAAAATAAAACATTCCCTAAATCAAACGTAACTTAATCGAATTAACAGGGATGTAAATTGGTGACCATCCACGCACGCGCATGTATGCACCCACACACAATGTGATGCTTGCTCACCGAATGTGATGAACATGTGTTGGATTTTTAACAATGGAGGGGTTAGTTTGTGAGGCTATACATACATTGCCTTGGCAATGTTTTATGATTATCGGAAGCAGCCTTACCATTGCTAGTGATAATTGTTTTTAGATTTTTTTTTTTACAAAAAACATAATAGGGTTCATTTTGAAAACAAAGTAAAAAACATAATAGGATTTGTATAATTGTGGTTTGATACTCTAAAATTGTGCAACACAAAGTTAATCCATTTTGTTTGATTTACTCGTTTTAACTCCCTTTAACCTGCCCAACCCTTATAATTAAGTCAAAGTACCTGTTGTTAGTATATTAATTTTAGTTATAGGCTAAAATGCAAAGAATTTTCTTTTCTTTTATTTTTATATATAAAATTTCATTACACTCCTTAAACTTTACAAATTGTGTTGAGTAATATAAAATTAACTTTTTATGTATATACTAAAAAAATTTCTGATAGAGAGTCAATATACATTATTTGATAAATTTAAAGAGTCAAATTATTGATTTTTAAATTACAAATTTTTTTTAAAAAAATTGTCTTGTAATTAAAGAAGATTTCTTGCATTTTAAACCTTTGTTAATTATAATGATGATAGCTAGTTGTTCATATATATACTTAAACTTTGGAAGACCTATCCCCTTTATTATAATGATAGAGACTTTCACATAATTATACTAGTTACCAAATGTGAAAAGACCTTTAATAACGTCTATTTAATAGTATTTGTAAGAAAAAAATGTTATAAAAAATGTACAGAGGTGTTTTTTTTTTTTACTAAAAAAAATATTCATTCATTCAAATTGGTAAAATACATCGAAAACAACATAAATTCAACATCGCTAAAAACCGAAAAGGATAAATCTGCGAGCAAACTCACAACATCCAGGTTAATAGCATAAAACGGTAAAATGCCTACATATGTGACACAATCAAAGTGATCGGAATACCCATGCCTCCGGATCTGTAACGTTGACGCCCATGTTACAATTGAATTTGTAATGGATCGAAGTTGATATGTCAATCTGAACCAAACGAACACCGCAACAAGACGGGAAACCAAATAACGCCGCACCAGGACGACGAACAAAACAACCCCTCACTCAAACGACAAATTCACGGAAAAACACGAAAGAAAAGTCAGATCTATGTGGAAAAATCACTTATTTAGATAAAAAGAAAAGAAAAAACAATGTAGAGGGGTGATTCCAAGCCAAAAATTGGCCCAAAACCACCCCTCCGACGGATGAGGAAGAAGGAATATAGGAGTAGAGGGAAGGTTGAAAGAGAGAGATGTACGAAGGTGTTTGATAGTGCTTCCTTAATTAAAACACTATTAAAAGAGATACATTTAATAACGTTTCCTCGAGGTTATGTTGTCTTTTCCTCATTATTTTTTCAAAAATATGCATCTTTTATAATACTAAAGGGATACCTTTAATGGTGCTTCATTGATGACGCGCTATCTTTTCCCCATTTCAAGAAAATCAAGAGATAACCCTATATTCATATTTAAAAAAAAATCAACTTCTTCCCCTTCTTATCCCTTTATTCTGCTCCCACCCTCAACAACACAAAACGCAATCACGTTCTCTCTACACTTACAACTTCCCTCTTTTGTAGCCCTATATTGAAACAAACTTCGAAACCCCAGCTCCTCTAACTCACCTTCAGTTCTCACAGTTTATTCTCGACTCGTCCCCATTGAATTTCGTCATTTTTCTGAAGGATCGCCATGCTGAAAGCAAGCAGTGACTCCAAATGCGTCTATAGTCGGTGAGCCTCATCTGCAGTTCTCGTATTCGAAGAATTCGTTTCATGCTCTTTTTTGTTTTATTTTATTATTGTGTTAGATCTAATTTGTGTGTCTGTACATTCGATTCCAAACTTTTGATGGTTCGTTTGTTTTGATTTTGTTAGTTTGAAGCATAAGGGCGCTAGAGCCAGGAGGAAGCAGACAAAGAAAGTTGCTAAGGATCCAAACAAGTCGAAGAAGACTCCAAGCACTTTTTTCGCTTTCATGTACGTTTTGGTTTAGAAAATTGTTCAAATCCTATTTTTCTTATAATTATTGTTTTTCATCCAGTAAAATAAGTTTGTTGTGATGATGATCAGTTCCCGATTTTTTTTTTTTTTTTGTATTTTTGTGTTTGTTTTAGGTCTGAGTTCAAAGAGCAGTTCAAGAAGGAGAATCCAAACAAAAAATTGATTCATACATTGCTAAGGCAGAGAAGAAGAAAGAGGAATATGAAAAGACTCTTCAGGCCTACAATAATGGATGGATGAAAATCAAAGTACAAAGGGTTTTGCTAACAAGTTCTTAAGTATAAAGGTATCCATAAAAACTAAGTTTTTATTGGAAAGGTAAGTATCTGACTTCTCAAAATATTAAATACAACTCTTTCTCAATAGATTTTTTCTTCTTTTGTTTTCTTAGCCAGTATTCTAAGCTTCTAAGGGCACTAATTAACATTCTTCAAATATAAAAAGGGCATAGATAAGACTTATTGTAGGAAGTGCTAACTTTAGGGGGCAAAATATTGCTTTAGAAACGTTATGTTTGGTTATCCCATTTAATAGCGCAAAAATAGATAACACTTACAAATGCTATTAAATATCACACAAAAGCGTTATTAAAGGTCTTTTCTCACGTATTGATTTAAATAGCATGATGAATTTTGTGTTCATACATTATATTCATTTTGATTCGGTTTTAATGTGGATGAAAATATCAAAGCTCCAGCAATACAATGTCAAACTTTAGACCAAATCACTCGCATAAAAGATTGGAAGGTATATTATTGAAAGGCTTATAATTAATAGACTAATTCAGGTGAAATGTATAGAGCACTATGAATTCAAGCTCCATCTAGATGAAAGTGTGGTTCCTTTTAATATTCAATGGAACAAGTAGCAAGGAATATTTACTTTTCCATTAATAAAAAGTGTGACTCTTTTATGTTGAAAGATACACTTGGTTTAAAAGTATTACGATTTTCGTGGAAAGAGTCAAAAAGCCTCAATTTCGATAAGGTGTGTAACGTGTGTTGCTAGCTAGTACCTACTTATATCAAATAAAAACTGAAACAAATTACGATGTATGTCTTTAATGCCACACACACTTACATATTATTTTTTATTTTTTATTTTTTTATTATAATTATATCATATCATAATTTTCTACACACTTTTATTCTAATTAATTTAAGCACCTAAACATATGTGAGAAAAGTAAAGGATGTCGTGATATATAAGCATTTTCCATATTGACTTAAAGCACGATCATAAGGGTTAGTTGGGACAAATCTTTAATCCTCACTCCTTTGAATTGTATATCCATCCTTTAGGAGTATTCTACTAAAACAAAAAAAAGAGGGGAAAAAAACAAAAAATGACAACCGAAAATTCTTTCTCTTCTCTCTTCCCTCCTCCCCCACCCCTCCCACTCCCTCACCGCTTCCAACTAGGAGGGTCCCAATGGTTGGAAGCCAATCAATATCCTAACCCAGAACCTTGCACACAGATTGCCCAGATTTCTCCAACCCATTGGGAAGTCAATAAATATACCTTTTCCCAAATTTCTTCTTCCCAATGGCACCACAAACCAAGCAGCAAAACTTCTCATTCTCAAAACATCTCTGGTAATAACCCCTCATCTCATCATCCTCCATGAAAATCCCCACAATGAACTCCTCAATCTCTTCCAAACCATCATAGTCATCCTCGTCATCAGAATCAGAATCAATCAAAAAGTTCCTGAGAGATTGGGACGCCTTGTTCTATGCTTGTAACGCAGAGAGCCTCCCTTTCCCTTGGGATGGCGGCAAGATTGATGTCGCTGCAACACGAGGCTTGAATGCGATCAACCCGACTCCGACGGGTCGGGTGAAACCAGACAGGGCCATTCGGGACCAAGGTCGGGGTGAGGACCTTAGACGCGTCTCCATCGCTGCAGCACCAGCGTGCTGCCTCTGTCGCCACCCTCCTCCGTCGGGACCACATGCACCGTTCTTGCTCACTCTCGCTCCGACCACTCCGACCCTCAAACTGTGTCACCTTCCAAGACCCTTCTAGGTAACACGACGTTCTCACAGTAATGGGAGAGAGGAGAGATAGGGGTGAGTGATGTTTTTTGTCTTACCTTTTTTGCCCTTTTAATTTGAGTCGTTACGTTTAGTTTAATAATATTTGAATGGTTAAGATTGCACTAGGTTGAATCCTACCCTATAAGGAGTGAGGATTGAAGATAAAGCCGGTTACTTGACCACGGTTCAAACTGATTTTTTACCATTTAATTACTTAAAAAAATCATTCAAATTATTTACTATAAAGCAATGGTTAGAAATGAATTAGGATCCATCCTCCATATCATGTTTGGAGGATATAGGACAAACCCTTCGAACCGGAGTAGTCAACAATCCTCCAAACATGATATGATTGGATGGATCCTCATTTGTTGAAGGTGTCCTCCTCCTTGTACACTTAAGCTAGATTGTGCATTAGGTAACGAGCATGAGAATGATTAGATTTATAGAATAACGCTACAAGAATTCGCTAGCTTACCTACGGCATTTTTCTGACAACCATTAAGCCGTCAGTAATAACATGTTTACCGACGGCTGCACCCGTCCGTAAAAATGCAATGTTTCATTCTTATAGTTACCGACGGTCTCACACCGTCGTATTGAATTTTTTGTTTACCGAAGGCTTAGGCCGAAGGTAAATTTGGCGCATATTTGCGCGAATTTAAGCGCGCAATGTTTCTGACGGCATGGTCGTCGGTAAAGAAAAAAATAAACACCAACGGGCAAGACCGTCGATAATTGACTTTTAGTATTACGAGACGTAACGTCTCTTTTTGGTGTTACCGATGGTCCGTCGGTAAGAAATTTTTCCCTTACCGACGACCATGCCGTTAGTAAGTGATGGTTGGTCTTACATGATTAGGGTTTTATCATTTTTCGACGGTCTTAGCCGTCGGTAACCCCCAAGCCTTTCTCACTCTTTCACTCCCAAGCCTCTCTTCTATGCAACTCTCTCTTCTTTGCAACTCTCTGATAATTGCCAATTTTACTTACAATTCTAGAGCTTAATAGGGCATTTATTAACTGGATTTTGTAAGGTGTCTTCTTACCACAAGTTAGCATTTGTAAATATTTTTATTAAGACAATAGGATTTTTATCTTGTTAGATTTCATCTAAAATTCCCTGTTATTTTGTGTAGGTTGAATTAAAGTCAAATCAAGAAAGGAATAAAAGCTTGACAAATTCGCTTAAGCCTTGAAAATTCGCTTAAGCGAATTTCCCTCAGAAACACAAGTTTTGATTGGCAACTAATTCGCTTAAGCTAAAATACTGCGCTAAGCGAATGAAGTTTCTTTAACATGAAGAATTCTGCCTCAGCTAAGCGAAATTCTTAGAGCTAACGAGTTTCTAAGCGGACGAATTTCTTGTTTTTGAAATAGAAGCTGATATAAAAGGGACAACTTACGGAATAAATCAGGAGAAAGACTGGGAAGATCAGAACCTTTGGGGGATCGAAGGAAGACAGATTTCCATCTTTCATCTCTCATTGCTTATGGTGTTTCTAGAGTGGCTTTCATGACAATGAGTAACTAATCTCTTTTGTAGTTGGGAATTGGATGTAATCAACCAAACTCTTATGTAATCTCTTTATCAATATAACCTATCTTTTCTTATCAATGATAGTGATTTAATTCTGTTCTTAATGCTTGATATGTCTTGATCATTCATATCTTGATTTATGATTTAGAGTTTGATTGGAAAATACTCTATAATTCTAGATTGAATGAAATCACCTTATGGGTCATGCTACTAGGAATAGAGCTTGATTCATTAGTTATCTTTGAATGATAATCTTAATGCAAGGTCTTTCTTTTGATAATCAAGGAATTGTTATTTAAAAGAAGGATCTTAGAATCTCCTTTACTAAGGAATTGGTAATTGAGTGAATATCGTTTGTAATATCATTGGTAAGGAAAATAGGCAAATATGAGCATTAAAATTCATAAGTAGCAAGGTTAGATGAAATCCATTCCCAACTTCTTTTAATACTCTTATCAATCAACTTCACTTGCTAGTGTTTATTTTAATCAACACTGTAACCTGCATCTTTGAAACTCATATATCAACAACATGGAAAATATTGTGAATAGAAATGTACATAGTTTTCTTTAGACTTAATTAGGATAATTGTGAATTAATCAAGTATCACACAACTCCCTGAGGATACGACAACCCTACTTATCACTGTTAACTTTGGTAATTTGGTACGCTTGCCAAAATCCTAACACTCTCTCTAGCTCTCTCACCACCGCGCCACTCCCAACCCTCTCCTAAGCCACCGCGCCTCTCCCTCTCTGTTTCGCGAAGCTCCGGCCACCGCGGTTTCTGTTGGCCAAGCTCCAACCACCACGCCATCTCCCTGTCCTCTCCATTATAAGTCCTCTCTTTTCCTTCTTCTCTGTCCATTTCTTTTTTTTAATTTTGTTTAATTGTTTTTACATTTTTTAGTGGACCAGCAACCAGACCACCATCGGAGCAGCCACCGGACCACCACCACCACAACTCTCTGTCTTTCTAGTCCCTTTGCTCCAAGGTTTGCCCTTTTCACCTTGTATTTCATATTCTGATATTTTTTTTGTGATACTTTCAAATTCTGAATTTGAGATAAATTGGTTTGTTGATTCTTTTTGTGTTAGAGGATTTGGATAAAAATGAATATGCCTATGTTGACATATTGTGACACCCACTACCCCGCATAAAATAAAATATAAATAAAATCATACATGTCTTTAAAAAAATAATAATAATGAAAATAAAAACATTTCCTCAAGGGTAATGTGCATCACATCATCTATAACTCAAACGTAGGAATCTAAAATAATCAAAATCCGTAAAAACAAAAAAAAAACAAACTGCGGAAAACATAAATAATAAACATAACCCAAAACCCGATGTCACATATCAGAGTTGGTATACATATACCGATAATACATCGGAATAAACTAAACAACTGAACGTAAATCCTAACTACTATTACTAAGAGAGATCTCCACGGGATCACTCCTCGTCAGCATGCTCACCCTCCTCTGCACATGCAACATCATATGCACAAGAACAACAAAAGGTAGGGGTGAGAAATACGATCATAAATATATGTAAACGGAATGGAATAGTAATTAAGATGACATACAACATACATCAACCA
The DNA here is from genome assembly GCA_039655645.1 of Ammopiptanthus mongolicus. Classification (NCBI taxonomy): domain Eukaryota; kingdom Viridiplantae; phylum Streptophyta; class Magnoliopsida; order Fabales; family Fabaceae; genus Ammopiptanthus; species Ammopiptanthus mongolicus. Next base: position 100,797,768 of record CM077344.1, on the reverse strand, counting down.
ACACATGTATAATCAATACATATATATATACCAAAGATGCATGTCAATGTGAATGCAACATCATTACTCTGTATGCATGTCGCCAACAACTTTAACTCTGGAAAGACGATTAGGAGTACATGTCCGGTTATCAACGTGGATGATATGCCAGACCATGGGCCATCCCCGAACACTCTCACTAATCCTGATAACGTATAGTGGCTAGTCAGGGTACTCAAGCTTATTCATTAGGTCACTCCGATAATAGGTAGCTAGCCCATGCCACCTGGAACTTCCCTACCCAATGTACCCGCAAGGCCGGGTTAACACCCATCGTGGCCTCCACTATCGCGATTCATCGTTTGCTTTCCACCCAACATATCAACTTCAACGTATGATGCGTGCAATGTTCATCAATATGCAAACACATGTCCAACCATCCATCATCAACACCATTACATGGCTATCAACTTTGACCAACAAGCATCAAAGATGATTTATCAACATCAAACTTGACCAATAAGCATCAAGAATGATTTAACCAACAACATCGGTAACAGTACGTCGTTACCAATAACATCATCGTCTTAATAATTGTTCTCTTTGTTAAGTCTTAACATTATCTTTATTAAGTATTATACTTAATCTTATTATCTAAACCTCAATTCATATTTTATTAAGATTATAACTTAACCTTAATATTTAAACCTCAAGTCATATATTTATTAAGATTATAACTTAATCCTAATATTTAAACCTCAAGTCATATCTTATTAAGATTATAACAAGCCTACACAACACTATCCATCAAGCATAAGGGGTCAAAACTGCTCCTGGGTACGTGAGAATCGATTTCCAATCTCTGGAATCTATTTCTCAAGTCCTCAAATCGATTTCCAATCTCTGGAAATCGATTTCAACATGTTCAAATCGATTTCCCTAATCGATTTTGAACAAGGAAAATCGATTCTAGAAATCGATTTCTACAAGGCCAAATCGATTTCCACACCTTAGAAATCGATTCTTGGTCGATTCAAATCGATTTCCATGTGCTGGAAATCGATTTCTGGGTGTCAGATCATAAAGCAGCGGGTTTTCTCCACTATCGGACCAGTCTACGTTCTCTAATTGACATATCATTCGAGCCTAAGTTATTTATCACCAATTTGATTAGTCCAACACTCTTAAATCATAACCTAAGGGTTTTCAAACTAATCCTTGGTCATCAATCTCACATTGCCTATTTATTTTCTCCCTATAACTATGTTCTGATAGCATAAGGTTAACAAAACACCATATCATGGCATAAACAACATGTTCATCATCATCAATTCATCAACAATCATATAAATCATGAAATCACAGTTATAAACATGTTATAACATCAAATTATTCATCAATCAATACTCATATAGCCAGAAAACAACATAATAACATTCATAGGCATACGCAGGCATACATAGGGGTCATGGGTTAACCCCTTCATCTTAACCTATCCCAAAACCCACATATTCATGACCAATTTTCTCCCCCCAAACCTAGTATGACGATTCATAGCCTAAGGGAAAGAGAACAGAGCCAAGTTCTGCTACGGTTCCTTCTTACGGGTTCAGCACTTGATCACGATCGCAACACTGGAAAACAGAGTCGATCTTTAAGTTAAGGATTGAAAGGGAAAACAAATCTAGGATTAGAAACTCACCTTAGTTTCTAACTTGGGAGATTAACTCTAGCAGCAGGGATAGACTAGCCAAACAACGGCGTGTTCTTGACGAAGAACATCAAAGCAGGATTCGTCCTTTGGGTTTTCTAGAGCAAGAGATAAATTAGAGCTCTTAGGGATGAGAAGAGGCAAAAAGTGTGTACAATAGGGTGTGGATACTAGGTTTAGATCATACGCTATGTATATATAACTGTTAGGGACGTTTTAGGACGAATGGGCCGTACAAAGCATAGCCCGGTAACCAAAACGCGTACACAAGCTCTGACACGCATGGGAATCGATTCCACGACCATGGAAATCGATTTTCCATTGGCCAAATCGATTTTCTTATCAAAGAAATCGATTTTTCCCTTTAAACAATCGATTTCCACTTTTTGGAAGTCGATTTCTTCACCTGAAAATCGATTTCCCAAATCGATTTCCCTTTCAGAAAACGTGTTTTTGGCCTCTACACCTGAATAAGACTTGTAGATAATTCTCTAAGCTTTCCAACGCATCCAAGATCACCTCGATCGGATGTCTAGAACTCAAGATATGGCCAAAACCGTGAAACAGGTTATTTAGATTCGGATGGATCGATTATTCTAAAGGCTGAACTATTACAACTATGAACTTATGCACCAAAAACAAGCAAAAACAACATATGCAAACATCTATAAACAGGTATTACACATATGTACATAGAAGTGAAAAATCAGGGTGTTACACATACGATTAACATGATTTTGCCTGTGATTAGAATGATGTTAACGTGACGTTTTATGTTGTGCAATTGTGATTATATGTTGCTTCCAATGTTCTGAGTGTTAATTTAAGTTTGATATTGGTATAACGTTGTTGGTTTGCTTTGTTTGGGGTATTTGTTTGAAATTTGGGAAATATCTATGTTTTAGCCGAAACTCTGCCTGATTTTCTACAGAAAGAAATAGGATACTAGGTTCATGATTAGGACTTTATGAGAATCTTCATAAGACAAGTTCATAAAATTTAAGGAACAAAATGAAAGAAAGAATGACTACATGTGTGGTGAAGGACATGACGTCGGTATTGGAGGAATAGATCATTGCCCCTGTTTCATTACCACACGCGAAAAATTTAAAATTAAAATAAAGATAATTAAATAAAAAAAAATAAACTAATGAAGTAATTATAATGAATAAAAAATAAGTGTAGGAAATTTGGCAACGGCTTGTGCGACGTAGCGGAAATAACTTAAACAAAAATGACTAAATAATAATACTGAATAAGTTAAATAATTAAATAATTATTTAAATAACTAAATATTTAATAAATAAATAAAAATTATTTAAATAATGAAATGAACATAATAAATTTTGATCGGGTTACATCCAAATTTTGCCAAGGAACCACGCAAAGTACGACTTGGTTTATGCTCTGATGGTTTTACCCCATATATCCATGTATCGACTACGCCTTATTCCTGTTGGTCAGTAATTGTTACCCCATATAATCTTCCTCCCTATATGTGTATGTTGAAACCTTATATGTTTTTTACGTGTCTCATACCGGGCCCATCCAATCCGAAGGCTGGTATTGATATTTATTTATAGCCGTTGATCAATGATCTGAAGAAGTTGTGGACCGGCATGGTGACGTACGATATCACAAGGAAGCAAAATTTTACAATGAAGGCGGCTTTGATGTGGACCATTAATGACTTCCATGCTTACGGTATGCTACCTGGCTAGGGTACTCATGGTAAATTGGCATGTCCACATTGTATGGAATATACAAAGGCCTTTACCTTGAAACACAGGGGGGAAAGTTCGTGGTTTGATTCGCATCGTAGGTTCTTACCAATAGATCATCCATTTAGACAGAATAGGAATGCCTTCAAAAAGTGGGAGGTTGAAAGAGATGAGCTGCCGCCTAGGTTTGCACCAGAACAAATTCGGACTAGATTAATGGAACTACCCAAAATCACTGACAATGGCCGTGTGTTCAGATTACAAGGATACGGGGAGATGCATAATTGGACAAAAAAAAGTATATTTTGGGATCTCCCATACTGGAAAGATAATCTTTTGAGACATAATCTCGATGTCATGCACATAGAGAAGAATTTTTTTGACAACATATTCAACACTGTCATGAATGTGAGTGGCAAGACCAAAGATAATGAGAAGACATGAATGAACTTAGCATTGTACTGTAGGCGACCGGACTTGGAGTTGAAGCGGTAGGCTAGAGGAAATTGTTAAAGCCTAAAGCCAATTATAGTTTATCTGCTGAGGAAGCATAGTTAGTTTGTGAGTGGATAACAGAACTAAGGATGCCAGACGGTTATTCTTCGAATTTGACAAGATGTGCTGATGTCAGCAATGGAAGGATGCATGGGATGAAAAATTATGACTATCATGTATTTATGGAAAGTTTACTTCCTATTGCTTTTAGTTCGTTGCCAGACCATGTCTTTAATTCACTTACTGAACTGAATCAATCTTTAAGGATTTGTGTTCTGCAACGTTGAGGGACGATGAACTGATAAGGATGGAGCAGAACATTCCAATCATTTTATGCAAATTGGAGATAATATTTCCCCTCGGCTTCTTTGATTCCATGAACATCTCCCAGTTCATCTCGCATATGAAGCAAGGCTTAGTGGACCAGTTCAATATAGGTGGATGTATCCATTTGAAAGGTAATATAACTACCATACAATTTTAAATAGATTTTTTCCATTTGAATTTGAATGTAATATATATAACTATCAACTTGTTATTTTATAGATTCATGAGTGATTCAAAACAATTGATGAAAAATAAGTTTAGGGTTGAATGATCAATCTGTGCGTCATACTTACACCACGAGACAACTCATTTTTGTTCTCATTTTTTCAACAACTACATGTTGTCACTGAGAAATAGTAGGAATGAAATGGAAAATAAAATTGGAAGACATCCGTTACTTTTGAAAAATAAATTAAAAAGAGAGGAAAGGAAGGGGGTAAAACTAAGTTTGAATTTTAAAAAATAGTAGGTATAAAGGGAACGTGTGAAAATTTGAGTATAAATAAGAGCAAGAGAGAAATATGATTGGTTGTAATTATTTTTTCTAAAAAAATAAATGCAAAAGGTAGGTGAAGAAATTCGAGTGCAATAACATTTATGTGTACAAAATGACATAATGACTTTAGCTTCTTTATATGATATACATTAGAAGTTCTAATGAGAAATTCTATTTAATTACCGACAAAAAAGAACTTTATTTTTAATATATATCAATGACTATTTTTTCTATATATATAAGTAATTTTTAAAATAGAAGAGCGAAATTTCTACCATACCGGCATAAGCCCATGAAAAGAAAATAAAGAAATATTGAGAAATTTCCAAATATGCACTCAAATTAGAAAGGGTGGTAAAAGATACAAGCACCAAAAGTTTTAATTTTTAACTTTTAAGTACACTCATGCAAATGTTTGGGGAGCCTTCTAAGGTCCTCCAAAGTAAAAGTGGAGAATCGGTCCTCCTTAATTATTTATTGGTTGTAGCCGGAATAGAAGTAATAATCAAAAAACACAAACCCTAATAGATGAATGAAGAAATGGAACTATGGAAGAAATGTAACAAGGGCTTGGTGACCGGAATCGGTACCCCGATGACGATGGTAGCCGCAAACTAGTCATCGCTGCCTTGAAAACATTCCACTCCGCGCGACGTAGTTCTGTTTCGCTACAGTCCCAAACCGCACCATCATAGCCACTGGCCCATCGGCCCATCAGACAAACCCAACCAAGGTAGTTTATTTCCTTGTTTGAATGAGTAGCTCTTGAGTAGGGGTTGGAATAGGTCAGGCCGATCGTCAGGGGCCGATGGCTTGACCTGGCCTATTGCCACCCTATTCTTGAGTTTACCTACGGGTATGAGAAAGATGTGGGTTCCAGATTTCCAGTTAGAGGGGACTTGTGTTGGGTTGGAGCTGATTACACATCTGATTTTGTGGTTTTAATTTACAGCTTATGATGCAACCGACTTGTAGTGCTGATTATGAATCTTGTACTGGTTCGTTGTTTTGATTGATGATTGCAAGAATAACTTTGGGTAATACATTGTTTTTCTTATGAACTTAGATGTTCCGTGCTCTACATAGTTATTTGTTTATAGCTTAGTCTTTGATGTTAGGGTTTCAGTGTTCAATTGTTGTTGAGAAATAGTAAGTAAACTACTATTCATTAATCTTTATCCCCCTTGTTTTTGGTAACAAGGTTCATAAGAGTGAAATTATATATAATATATGTGGTTTTTGTTCCTGGTGCTTGGTTTAGTGGGATTGGGGTGGTGGTTCTGGTGGCTGAGGTGGTGACAATGACGGTAGAGTCCAAATCAGGTAATGGGGTGGGGGTGGTGCTAGTGTCAGTGTCGGTTGCAATGGTAGATGTTCCGGGTCTAGTTATGGTGGTTGGAAGGTGTTGGCATCGGATAGACACGTGGAATAGGAGATGGAGAGAAAGTGGAGGAGGTGGGAAGGTGGAGGTGATCAGTTTTTCCGTTTTCTCGGTTGCCAAAAGTTGATCTCAACCATTCCTTTTTTTTAATAGTATATCAATAATTAGGATTAATGGAGACTGAATGTCCACTTTTACGTTAGAAGACCGAAGACGGCTCCAACGTTTGGTAGTAATCTAGGCTAATTCTTGTTTTTTCTCAAATTTTATTTAGAAAAACTTTCCAGTTTTTATTTTACTATAGGTACTAAATAAAGAGAGAGCTACTTGGTGAGCACTAGTACACTACACATGTACATCCTTAAATATAGTCTAGGTCTAGGTAGACTTATAAAAAGATTCCAAGGAACTTTACGCTTGAAATAAATCACTACTCACTGGTAATTAAATCTTTAAAATTGATGAAATACTAATTATATTAGCTATTAATCTTTTAATTAGTATTTCTTTAAATTTTGTATAATACTTTATTAAATTTGAATTATTTTATAAAATTAATAAAAGCGAAACATGCACCTCCAATATGTATTCTAAGGAGTTGTCACATATAAGCACAATTTATATAAGTTGTGAAAAATAACCCAAAAATATATTTTTAATATTATAATAAGGTATTTTGACTCTTAAAATTGTTTTTTCTTTATATGGAATTAGATATCTACGTTCACATGTATATCCTAGAATTTGGTTAGGTTGCGACGGGGAAATTTTCCAAAGGTGTTTTTATTTTATAAATATATGAATGTTTGAATCGAACTCAAAATCACATATTCAAGAGATTCGAACCCATTCCATTCAAACCAACACATGTTACTTGGTAATAATGAATTAATTATTAATTGATTGATAAACTATATTTTTAAACAAAAAATATATTATTCATTAATTAATCAAATTATATATACATTATTAATCAACAGTTAGCTCATTATTATTAGGTTCTGATATAATTTCTTATTTTCTTTTCATATTCTCAATTTACTTGTTCATATGATTTTAGGGCATACCAACAGTGGTTAACCGCAGTGGAAGTGGACTGCGACCCCAAGCGACCTTCACTTGCAATGTCATCTTGGAGTCATTACTCTGGAGAGGACTTTATCTAACCACCACCCTCGGTACGAGGATTAGTCTCACAGCTTGCTTGTGGGAATATTCGGTCTAAGGCCAAAATATGATTTTAGGGCATACCATGCCTTCATGTTTTTTGGAAGTTTACTCTTAGAGCTGTTAATTTGGGTCGAGCCGACCAGCTCAGGCTTACCTACTATGGGCTAATGCATTTTTTGATTGAATTGGACCGGGTCTATTTTGTTGCAAGCTGGTAATTTATTAGCTCAACTCAGTCCTTTACGGGTTGTGGGCTAAATGCGCGGGCCTGTTGCCTTGTTTTCTTTATAAAAAAAAAAAAAATACTTTGCAACTAATAACATGTATTAATATAAATAACATTTATATAAAATTTTTGTTTTCCTACGACATTCTTGAATGATTTTACTATTACATTAATATAGTAGCATTTAATAATCTATCATCCACAACTCAATGGAGTTCATCGAAAAAAATATAGGAACTCATCATATTAAAAAAAAGTATAGGAGCTTATTACAAAATTCAGCTCAACAGATGGTCTCATTCATAAATCATAATTACGAGGTAATCCATATTAGGTCATTTAATTTTTGAGTCGGGCTAAAAAACTTCAAAATTAAATTTCGAAATTCAACTTATACTTTATATTGGATTAATCGGCTTAGGTCTAACCTGTTAGACCAAGAAAACATCCTTGAATCTGACAGCACCCCTTTTCATGAAATCCTCCTTAACTGCTGTTATTGACAACAAAGATGACCTTCATGGCGATTGTGGATTCTGATTCCTAAGGTGGCTCAGACAATGATACACTTGAGCTTCACAATTTGATCAATAAATTTTGGCATCTCTTGATTGTGACAGACAGTTGTTACATACTCTGTATATAAGAGTGCCAAGCCAACACCAGACAACCTTCATGCCCCTGTGGTCCTGTGGCTGTGGATTTACAAAGAACATCGGTTGAAATGCTCCCATACATCTGAAGATGTTGTTGAGTGCTCTTCCTCTCCCGATACTCATACAGTTATAACATAGAGTCTTCATTCTCGTAGATTTCCACACTTACGTGTACCAACCAGCCTTAATGGAATCATTTGCAAAATTAAGCAGCAAATTAAAAGATGGAAAATGTTTGCTTTTGTTTGAAGTCCTTGTATAGATAAATAGATTAATAGATTGATATGAGTATGGATAACCATAGAGATATACATATTTAAAAGTAGAGTAAATATATTATACGTGTAACATAAATTAGATTTGGGGTTAGGGAAGAGGAAAAGATTAGATTATAAACTTCGAATAATATTGAGACCATATGTTCTAATGTGATATATATATATAAACGATAATATGATACAAAAGACAAACCCATGAATAATATATATTTATACTTACATGCAGTAAAATCCTAATCATAATTGAATAAAGAAACAAATAAAAAAAAAACGAAATAATTCATAAAAGATCAACTATAATATATAACAATATCCTAATTAAGAAACAATATAATATTATGAGCTACTTTCCAAATATTCTAACTACATCATAAATGCAATTACATTGCATTTGAGACAAGGGTCAAAGTACATCTGAGATGAAATCACACTATATTTGGAACAACACAATGGAATGAGCCAAACTAAATCTACGATGCATCTGGTTCATCAATAACAAAATCTATCCAATCCATCCAATTATAACAAAAAAATAGTACATGGATTGGATGGATTGAATTTTTTTTATTAATGGATGGATAAAGATCTATCCCATAACTTATTTTAATCCACTGGAACAAAAAAAAAAAAAAAGGAAGTGAATCATTTATTATCCATTCCAAAATTAAAAATAAAAGTGAATCATTTACTATCCCGACCGACGATTGGTGACTAGCGACCGATCGACCGGCGATCGGTGACCAGCAATCGTCCGACCGACGATCGAAAGTTACCTACATCATTTTTACTATGGTGTATTGAAGAAATCCTCCTTCAACAATCACATTATCACATCAGAAGTAGAAACTTATCTAATTCTCTGATCTCAAGGAAATTTGAACCACCCGCACACGTGCAAACATATACCGGTTCATATTGGATTATGATATAGAAGAGTTTCAATTCTCTTAATTAAAACGAAAGAAGATATATATGAGGTTGCCGTAGGTCCATTGAGTTCCCTAGACAACCTAATTATTATATGGGCCAATTTTAAATAATTTAGAAAATGAAGCAAGAGATCTTGCAAGTAGGTCGAAACTCAACAACTAGTAGATCCTTGATAATTAACGATGACGATGGCGACCTACTAGATTATCATTCATCTCTCTTTTTTTTTTGTCATATTTTTCCTTCCAAACAAGTGCACTCACTCTCATATTGAAAAAATATATGCCCAATATCTTTAATCCCTTGTTAATATCACTCTTCCAAGTGCAGTTTTGCTTCTTCTTTTCTTTGTTTTGATTGGGAAATGGTTTTTGTAAAGAACATATATACTAGTCTGTATTTTAGGTTTAGTATGGTATTTACTTATGGCCAGTCTTTCTCCTCTCTTCTTTGTTTTTTTGTCTTTGTTTTTGTATATGAGTTTTAGTATCTCTTATATTTCTATCAACATACTTTTTGCTTATAAAAAAAAATTACAATTCAACAAGTTAAAGAGAGGCAAAGTTAGAAGATTTTTATTGACGAAATCAAAGAAGGATAATATTTTAAAGTATGTTTGGATAAACAACTTAATTTTGATTAGTTGTTTTTAAAAAAAAAGCTAAAAACAACTTAATTTTATAAGTTTATTTGACAAGCTTATGGAAATAAGTTAAAAAGAACTGATAGGAAGATCACAAATTATTTTCATAAACTATTTGTATAAGTTTGTTTTCATAAGCTATTCTCATAAGTCCAAATAACTTCTCTATAAACTCTTCCAAACGTATCGTAAATAGGGAGACTAAGTTAAAGAATTTATATTTAAAAAAAAATTATATGTAAACAATATAACTTCCAAAAATTTATGAACAGTAACACCTCTTCATAGGAACTCTAGGAGCCGTCCCTCAAGTTTTTTTAAGTATATAAATTAAGGAAAAAATATTATTTATGGCATGTTATATAGTTATACTTCGGGGTGGTCATGGGTGGGGTGGGGTTGGATCGGGTTTAGTGGGTTTTAGTATCCAATCCAAGCAAAAGGGAATGAGTTGGGTCGGCTAGGGTCGGTTTTGTAAAAAAAAAGTATGAAACCCAAACTAACCCAACCCAACCACTTATGGGTTGGAAACTCAGGTATGACATAAAACACACGGATGTCCATTTTCTGATTGTCACCGCTGGAGGTCTCTATTCATCGTTATCGCGGGTGCCACGAGTTAGATGAGAGAACAGAGAAGAGTAGAAAAGTGAAATTGAAGAGTGAAGACTATTGTGTACTTTTCGTGAATCGTGAGGGATTGAGTGAGTATATAAAAAATAAACCTAGTTTAGTCATTAATGTAGTGTACTGGGTTCGTCGGATTTAGTAAGTTTGAAAATCTGAAATCCAATACTCAACCTACTCTATGGATTCTATGTACTTTTATCCAACCCTACTCAATCATCCGAACCAACTCACAAAATATGGATCAGGTTGGATCGGGTTGATGGGTTACTGATTTACCTGGACCCACGGCCACTCCTAGTTATACAATTAAAAGTTGGAGATAAATTTATATATTAATTTTTTCTGTAAAATTATATTAAATCATTTACAAAATATTTAGTTCTGTTTTTACTTTTTACCGTCTTACTGAACTAACTCTTATTATTATTTTATAGACTATGTTGTACTTAGGTTTATGTCATTTTTTCAAAGAAACTATTCAATAACCTCAATAAGATAATTACTAACAAATTGAAAGTATATTCATTTCTATGGGTGAGATAGTTTGAATCGGATTTGAATTTTTTTTTGGATAATCATATTATTGATACGAAGTATTCATTATCGTAAATAGTGACTATTTTCTTTCTTTAATACTCTATTGTTTTCTATCATATTATGAGAAGAAAGAAATAAAACAAAATTTAAATGGATCTAGAAACAAAAAAAAATTAAATTTTATATTTTTATTTTTTATAATCGGAGAGAAAACATAAAAAAATGAAAATAAGAGAATACAAATCCACAATAACGAAATTAAGAAGTAATATTTTTCTTTAAAATGACTAAAATTCTTTTTATAAAAAGAATTAGGGAGTGGAAAAAAAAGGTGGGTGGGAGAGGATAAGGTGACAGGCATTGGCTGTGGAGATGGAAAGCACTTTTTAATGAATGAATGTTTTGCTTGCATGAATCATCAACAGCTATAGCTAGGTAGCTCCTCTTTCACTATCGTACATTCTCTCTCGTAATTTCTTGGTCACTTTTCTTTCTCGGGCTTGGTGAGTGCAAAGAAAGGGAGAGGTGTGTGTATGTGGAAAGGCAAAGCGAGAAAATGTCAAAAAAGCAACAGCTCATGGCTTAGATTTGAGGGACCCCCTAAATTCCTCGATAAGGATTTCCTAGTTTCCCTTTTTGACGCGACGCCTTTGCTGCTCTTGAAATTGGATGGATGGATGGATGGATGGAGATGGGACTCCACCGTCATACCACTCAATCTTCACTCTTCGCCCATCACTTACTTATCACTCTCCTTCACCCCCACCTACTGCCCTGGGTCGGAACCATTCTTTCAGTTTCTCTCGCTTTTCATCTTACCCTAACGAATTAATTACAAAATTATGATATAAATGATTTCTATGATAATTAAAATAAAAGTAAAATATTTTATTTAATATGATAAATTATGATTTATTATAAATATAAAAAATCTTTATACTTAAAATACATACCAATTAAATATTATAAAAGTTAAATTTCATATTTAAAGGAATAAATATTACTCAAAAAGAAAGTAAGGATGTGGTTATTAATAATAATTTACTTTAAAAAGCCTCATCTTCTTATATATTTATAAGTAAAATTAGCTTTTCCAATTTTAAACATGTATAAGGTTAACTTTATAATATATTCTTTGGATTTCTATATATATATATATATATATATATATATATATACCGTCAGTATAAAAATTTTTTTACATAATCAATCAATCATAAATTGACACATCAAATAAAATGTTTGGCTCTTATCCTAACTATTTCAAAAGTTACTCAAATTATGATTTCTGATTGACAATGTAAAAAACTTTACACTAACATTGCATAGGAATCAAACTCATACTTTTTTAATATGTTTACATATCAAATTAGTATTTCATAATAATTTGGCTAAATATCACTTTTGATCTCTTATCTTTATTTTATTTTTTGTTTTGATCTCTTATTTATTATTTTTTTCGATTTAATCCCTTATTTTGCAAAGTCATACCAATGTGGTCTCTCTTTTATTTTTTGTTTCAAAATGGTCCCCTATTTTGCAAAAACTAAACATATGTGGTATCTTTTTTTCTTCCGATATGGTCCCTCTTTTATTTTTTTTGTTTCGAAATGGTCCTTTATTATACAAAGGTTATATCAATGTAGTTATCTCCATATCACAATTTAAAGGGAAAAGATCATATTGAAACCAAAAATAAATATAAGGTACCAAATCAAAAAATAATAAAAGAGGAATCAAAATAAAAATTAAAAAAAAAAATAAGAGATCAAAAGTGATATGTAGACTAATATTTTTTACTACTTTATTAAACAATGTGCAATTTACACTTAAAACACCTTTTTTTTTTAAAAAATATGAAATGATTTTTTAAGTGCTCCACTAAAGTGAAAGTTTTAATAGCATCAAAGTACATATTTAAATTTTGCTGCACAGCTATTGCCTTCAACCTACTCGTACTCAACCTATCTAATTCCATTCATATATTAGCTGCTTTTAGTAGGCATCACTTTCAAGTTCCAACGTGGTTTTGCAGTATCTTTGTTACTTCGCTAAACCCTCGACACGATTTGAGTAATCTACTTCGACGTCCTTGATCGATCAAACCTATAATGGCTGCTAATAAATCCAAATCTATATCTATTTGGAACTTAGCTCTTAGACAAAGTGAGTCACATCTCTTATAGGCTCATAGTTTTCAACAAACAGATGCGATTAATTGAGAATCAATAAATGAAGCCAAAAATACGGGTGTACAATCTAGTGTGCAACCAATTTTTTTAAGGAGAAACTATGCGAATGAAGATAGCTAGCAAAGAGACATTCCATGTAAAGAAACTATCTGAAAAACATGATAATCACCTAGCTGGTGCCAATAATTTTTTTGAAGATATTGATTGTTGTGCAGATGACGAAAAAGACATGTTATAATTGAGGCGACCTTTCTACATGCAATAATTTCGAGGATCTTGCGGAATTTGTGACTCTAATATGTCCACTGAGATAGTTTCTTTTCCACTCGTGAGTTCTTGTCAGGTAGCAAACATAGTTATCAAAATCAAACTATGTATAATGGCAAAAAAATGTTTTTAATTTTATTAATTTGAGTATCACATAAGAATTGGATTTAATTTTGATTTATTAATTATGTAAAATCATTTATATTATGATCATTTAATTATTTACTAGTTTGATTGTTGCAACTACTATCTTAAGAAAACTATTGTAATATGATGATGAAATCAATTTAAATGCGTAAAAAAAAAATAATAAATTTAAACAAAAATTTTAAATTTACTATCATTGTCAAAAAATTAACATCTATTTATCAACTAATTCCATAAATATGATGGAATACAATCATCAAAAGTCACTTGAAAAACTAAAGAGTATAAAGAGTTACTTTGTTTTGTTTTGTTTTCAGTTTTATGTTTTCATTTCCTATTTTTGATTAAAAATTATAAAAATATCGCATTATTTTTATTTTGTTACCTGTTTTTAAAGTTGTTTTAATTATTTCTTGTACAAATTGTCGAAAACAAAAAACAAGATAAAAAGAATATGATGTTTTTGTAAATATTAATGATGACAAAAAATGAAAGCATAAAAGTTGAAAAAAAGCAAACAGGACAGGACGAAATTTTTTGGTTGATCTCTTAAAGACATTCAACAGATAAATTTGGTTTTAAAGGAATAGTATTAAAATAGTTCTTAAATAATTATTTTTTAGAAAATTAAAATTTATTCAGTTTTATAAAATAATTTAATCGGGATGTATTATTAGTATAGAAGAATTTTCACACTTTATTATTGGTTATTTTTATTTTAATTAATGAGAGAACAAAATAATATAATACATAATTATGTGCTGATTAAAATCAGCGAATGCTAGTATAAAACTTTTTAATACTAATAGTACACACCAATAATAATTTTTAAAGTATTTAAGTGTAAATTAATCATTTGATAATTAAATTAATTTATAAATTTTAAGGATGCAGTCGTTAGAGTCATCCAGAGATTAAGAAAAATTATAAGCAAAACTTCCAAGAAGGAATTAAATATGTAAAGTATAGGACACCGTGTGTCATTTGATGCATGCAGAAGATTCTACCTAATGAAAAAAAACGTGATTGTTATTGTTGTATAATTTTTAAGCACCTAATTGCTATGTTAAACATTATTTGAAATCAAGAATGATAATTTACTCCAAAATGTTGTATAGTTTAGGATGTTGGACATTTTGGTCTTGTATCTAACTATATAATATCAAGAGTAATGTTAACAAAACATTCTTTATCACACTCTTTATAACAAGAATAAAAATCTGTTATCTTAAAAAATGGTGTCTCAGTGTCTCACCAATCAAATATTAGGAATGAGTACAGATATTAATGAGTTATGCTTTTATTTTCTTAAATGTCAAATTATTATTGGTGGGGAACCGAGAATGTGACAGAAAATTGGGACAGAAGATCTCCATCCCTCCAACACACCATCTATTATTAGATGGATTCCATGTGGGACCCACTGAATAAAGAATAGGCTAACGTGATTTAGTGGGTCTCATATGAAATTTACCTAATAATAAAATGTGTTGAAAAATATGTGTTGATAACATTTCTTAATACCTACTAGGGGTTCATTTGACGTCTTACGTGATATTTTAATTAGGACAAATTCTTTGGATTAGAATTTGATACAGTCATTATCACCAAAAAAAATAAGAATTTGATACAGTCATGTCCTGATACAGTCATGGCCCGATTATTGATCAGGCAAAATTAGATTAACTTGATATCAAACAAACGATAGAAATAATTAAATATGAATGCCATGGGTAGTTAAGTAATAAAATTTTAAAGGTCTACCGATTAAAATTCCCTGCAATGGAGTATCTCTATCTCTCTTTATTTGTACTTTTTTGTTATTTTTTTGAAAAAAAACAAATCAAGGGTTAAGAATATGAGAGAAACAAATCCAATGATGATAAATCGAACAAATACGTCAAATGCATGAATTTCCTATCGCAGGGAATCCGGATCCTAAACCACTATCCTAAGCAATAAGTTTATGTTGGAAAAATAAATAAAAAAATCAACAAGTTTAATAGAGTCCAAATTCGTCCTAATGAATTTGGGTTGAGACAGATGTTGAACACCTTTAATTCCTACAATGGTGAGTTGTTATATAACCACGTGAAATCTCATCTTATATTTTTTCTAAGATAATTCAAGATTTTATTTTTCTCTCGATAATTCAAGATTTTATTGACATAATTTAGCTCTAGCTTCATAGTACTTACATTTCTCACCTTCTAGAAAGGATTGAAAAACAAGTATCATATCATGTGCTGAAATCTCATCTTATATATATTTTCACTACAAAGAAAATAAACAATAGAGTTAATGTGACATTATCCTTCCAAGATTGAATTATTTATGTTTTTTAGTTTGAGAAATGAACTTATTCCTTCATCAATAATCTTAAGAAACTTATTAGCATTTGTCAAATTCTATAAGCAAAAAACTAAAACTAAACTATGTTTTAATATATATATATATATATATATATATATATATATATATATATATATATATATATATATAAAACATTTAACCTCGATATAAATATATTATAATATTATACAAAATCTACTAATTCAAGTAAAAACAATTATTAATTATAACTAATAATAAAATTATATTTTAATTTTGTGCCACGAGCCCATGGTGGAACAACGTAAAGTACCACCTGAATTTGTCGTAAAATCAACAAGTCTAATAGAGTCCAAATTCACCCTCATGAGCTTGGGTCGAGATAGATCTTGAACACCTCTAATTCTTACAATGGTGAGGTAATTTTATAAACATGTGAAATCTCATCTTACATAAAGAAAGTAAACAGTAGGATTAATGAGACATTGTCCTTCGAAGATTGAACCACTTATACTTTGTTTAGTTTGAGAAAGAAAATGGAAAGAGATAAGAAAAAAAGAAATTGGATAGAAAAAAGTAGGGCTGGACAAGATCAGCCAACCCGTCCGTGACCCAAAAAATCCGAAAGCTGAAGCAGGTGCATGGACGGGTCATCTCGGGTCATCGATTAAGAGGTGAGTTAAGGGTGGTTGATGGCGGTCGGGCTCTGGTCCAAAAAATTTTCACCGTCGGTGATCGAACCCCATCAAGGTAAGCTTATTTTTATAGATCCAGATCCGAAGATGGTTCGCCACCATCTGCTTCGCCGAAAAACTCCACCCAGCCGCCATCTAGTTCGCCTCACAACTCCACCAGTCACGATATCCACCCCACAGTTCCACCTCGCAGAGAAAGAGAAGGATTGTAAAAAGAAAGAAACCTTAGCCACCATCATCCCTTCATCTCTCTCTCGCTTTCTCTCTATAGAACACCAGCTCTACCTTCGAATCTCAACGCCGCGAGAAGAATGTCCTTGTTTCACCTCTTCACCAATGCTTTTTGCTTGAGTGCTTCACCTCCAGTCTCTCTGCATTGACGACACCAAAACACGGAAGAAGAGAAGGCTGACAGAGACACAAACCCTAACTCGCATTTCTCTCTGATTGTGGCCTTTTTGGTTAAAAAAAACAAAAATTTTGAGCCCAACCTGTCATTACCCACCCCGCTGACCCGCCCGACCCAATAATCCACCACCCGCCCAAACCGACAGACCCATCGGACGACATTGGGTTATAAATATAGATTGACGAGTTGGTTCGGAATGGGCCGTTTGGGCCCGAATCCTACTGAACTCGCCCGTTGTCCAGGCCTAGAAAAAAGTGGTGAGAAAAAAGTATGGATTCTAAAGGTTATTTGATATTTGGTATGAGAGAAACATTAATGAAAGTGGAAAGAAAATTATGCCCCTGTTAGATCAGGGGACAACTGGTAGATAATTGACAAATTTAACATTACACACCACCACCTTAATATTATTGGTTGAATTAATGTCATATTTTTTTTTAAAACCTATAATAACAAAATATGTCTTTTTAAGAAAATTAAAATTAAAACAAGAGTTTTTTCTATTGCATTTTATACGGGGAGGGGAAAGCTCAAAAAGAATAGATTTTTGGATATAAAATGAAGTCCGATTATCAATGCCTTAACATGACGTTTGGTTTCTCAAATATTTTATTACCAGGAAAACTACATTCCCGGGAATCTCATTCCTGAGAATGTTTCTTTCCCACTTCCATTCGTGGGAATAAAGTTTTCCACTTTCATTCACTAATTGTATTCCTAAGCATCTTTTATGCCTGGAAATAATTTTTTAAAACTTGTATCAAATATAGAAAACTTTTATTCTCATATCCACATTTCTGTAAATATTAAAATAAAACTTGTACTAAACGCTACCTAACAATTAACATTTTGTTTGGTTTGGGTGAAAATGAAAGGAAACAAATGGGGTGAGAGAAAATAAAATGATATATTTTGCAGTCTTCTCTCATTTACTTGTGGAGAGAAAATAAAGAAAAAGTAAAAAAACTACTGGAATCCATGCAAAAGTTCCTCCCCATTTATGAGAAGAAAGGGGAATGAGATATAATAGAAACAACTTTCCTTTAATCGAAAATTATTTTAATAGAGGCAACATATCAAGAAATAAGGCTAGAAGTGAAAGATTTGGATAACTGCAACGAAATTATAGGTTTAAATAATTTATCAAAATTTTGCCCTGAAATTTATCAAAATTAAACTCTTTTAGAAAAATTTAGAAGCAAACACAATGAAATCTCTGAAGACAGATATATAATAGCATATAACCTTAGAGCATCTCCTATGCTCTTTATATGAGCAATCTACTTTATTCTTTTAAATGGATCATTTCAATTTTAAATAATACAATCAATTTTTACTTTAATGAGAGTTTCTATCAATAAGTTGTTTAACTAAAATATATCTCAGGCTCTTCAACACTTCATATTCTCTCTCCTATATGCAGGGCCGTCTTAAACATTTTGGGGCCCCTGTTTTAATCTTAAAAATTGGACCTCTAATAAAAAAAAGATAATTTTAATAATTAAATATTATTTCAAAAAAAGGGCAATCTTAAATATTATTTCAAAAAGTACAATTGTTCTAATCTTAAATAACCACTTCAGGACAATAAATGCAAAGAAAATTATCAAAATTCTACCAATAATTGTATTAGGAAAACAATAGAAGCCTTTCAAAAATCTTAATATATGAATATGTCCTATTTTTTCTCTAGAAAAGATTTCTCTTAGTAATTTTAACTCCACAAATAAATTTTGGGGCTCCAAATTTTGGAGGCCCTGTGCAACAGCACAGCTTGCACGCCCTGTTGGCCGGCCCTGCCTATATGTACACATACAAATGATCAAATATTAAACAATCCATAAGGAATAATTATTTATATAAACAATTCTTCTCAATTTTAAATAATCTATAAGTAACTCAAAATTATATGTTATTCACTAAAATAATATTTTAACGTTAAACAACTCATGAGCAATTCTCATCCGAGCAGATGCTTAAAAAATAAACTAGCAACACGCGCAAGCAATTTAGAGGATAACAGTAGTAACTCACGGACAAATTAGTGGGCTTTCAACTTTCAAGGGATTGCGTGACAGATTATCAAGCTCATTCGTAATATATATAGATTTTAATTTTGATATATTATTTGTATAAATATTTTTTATACTCTTGATTAATCACAATTCATCTTATAAATATCTTTTAAGGTAATCATAATAAAAATTAAATATTTTTAATGAGGTGATAACCTATAATTGATTGATAATATAAAATTTTTTATACTAATAATGAATATCAATTATATATATATATATATATATATATATATATATATATATATATATATATATATATATATATATATGAATTTGAAGATAAGATGGGGCTAACATGAGCTCATAATTAATTTTAGAATCTTGTTAACGAATGTTTTAAGGATATTGTTTAAGCAATTAACAAAAAAAAAATTTGTCTTTGAAAACTAAGTGAAACATTTTTCAATATATTAAATACATCACTTTCTCATACAAAATTTTTCTTTATTGATTTCTTAAACAATGCTCTAAGGACACTCGTTAACATTCTTCTTAATTTTAACTTATTTTAAGATAAAGTTGCGTATGAACGTCATGTTCAAAAAAACAAGAATTATCGCAATTAAATTAACAACTTGTTAAGTTGTTATTAACCATGAAAGTGGAAGGTAGACAAACTTAAGAACAATACATCCCAAAAGCAGGGAGGCAAACGGAGCAGAATATTAGTGTGGAGCCCATCTCTTAATCATTCTGGTCTTTAGCATGAATATGACTAATTAATGAGACAAAGAAAGGTTGAGAGTGTCACTAACCATAATTATTAGTAATCAAAAGGGTTTATCCATATAATAAGTGTCCCTTTTCTAATATAAACTCCCCAAAGAAGAGCATAAACATTGCTAGAGAGAGACGAACATAGAATGAAACATGTTGACCAAATGTTTGTGATTACCCCCTCTTTGTTTGCCATTTTTCAAAGGTAACTGGTAGCCAGGGAGCAGAGCAAGAAAGCAAGCCAGCAGCCCTTTGGATTTTTTCTTGGCCATGTTTTGGGTGACATATATAGCATTACAACAGAATAAATCCATTAACAGTTTTGTTTTAATTATAATACATCTTAGCTGATCACCACACTTCCTAATCATTTCTATATCACCTGGGTTAGTGAAAATGGACCTACTACAACCCCTACACTAAACAATAACATTCTGTCTTTCAAATCAAATCTCCAGTTCCCTGTCATTTAGCATATTAATATTTCCATTCAGTTTAGCTCTAATATATTTCTCTCCTTTTTGTCTCTCTTATACAGATGTATCCACATGTGGCAAAATTGCATTTGATCAACAGTCTGTGTATCTATATGAGCATGCAGCAAAAGAGTCTCCCCATGGTGCAGGAGATGTCAATGATATGTCCCCTTAATTGAACAGTGAAAGATGTAGTGGGGAAATTAAATTTTGAAGCACCTATACTGGGAATGATTTAGCTTAGGGGTTGCAAATAAAATATTCAGTGTTGCCTAGAAAAGAAAATGATGCACCACTTGAGATGGGATGGTCAACATTTTTCCCCTTTGAATATATATTTGAGGATATTGGTATTCTACAAGGAGCAGAATTTAAAACTATTGGAGTATCCATTAAGATACATTTGAAAGCTTTTTGTTTTAAAATTGTGTCAGATGCATTTGAATGTAAAGCCCCAAGTAGGAATCCTTGCATTATTAACGGGACCACATTCCAAGCAGGGCAAGTGGGGTGGACACATTTCTTCGTTTAGAAAACGTGACACATCAATGATGCTATTAATTCTTACAGAATTATGGTTATAAAAGTTTATTACTATATAATATTGATAATATTTTTTTAATAGAACACCAATTGCAGGGGTTTAATACCTCTACAAAGAATGATATTTTAATGTATAGAACACTTTTAAGATCTAGCAGAGGAATCAGTTGGATAGTGTAGGCCAGAGAGAATAAATTATGGCGAACCAGGGTAGAAAAGAACACACCTGGGCTTTTAATTAGATATGGTTTTAACTATACTAGATTTCATTCAAACATGCTTATTAATTCACTAAGATCCAAAAAGAGAAGAAAAAAACCGTGTTTAATCTTGATAATAGTAAATAAATGGATATATCCGATCCTATAAGAAAGAGTTGAAGTGAAGCTAGCTTTAAAATGCTGTATCTATAGCTAATCACTTTGAGTGTGTATAAACTATCAACAGGTGCTCATTTCAGCCTATTATTTGGTCCATTGGTGACCTCCCTGTTTTCAATTTTTATTTTTCAAACTATTACATTTTTCAAATTATATGTCAAACTATCACTAATTCCAAATTACATTGAGAAGTATCCTTTGAGGGCACGACTTCTCAACATCATTTGGAAAAAAAAATTTGTCACACCCAGTTGGAAAGTGTGGTTCTTCAACCACGACTTCTCAATGTGGGTTTTAATTTGGGGAAATTTTTTTGTCACACCCGGTTGGGAAGTCTGATTTTTCACCCGTCTAAGCTTTCATGTTTTCATCCATCTAAGCTTTCGTTCATCTGATGAATGTCATCCGTCTAAGCTTTCAACCGTCTAATAAAGCTTTCACCCATCTAAGCCTTCGTTCGTCTGATGACTTTCACCCGTCTAATGAAGCTTTCACCCGTCTAAGCCTTCGTTCGTCGAATGACTTTCACCCGTCTAAGCTTAGACGGGTGAAAGCATGAAAGCTTAGACGGGTGAAAGCTTCATTAGATGGTTGAAAGTCATCAGGCGAACGAAGGCTTAGACGGGTGAAAGCATGAAAGATTCATTAGACGGGTGAAAGTAATCAGACGGAGGAAGGCTTAGAAGAGTGAAAGCTTAGACGGGTGAAGAACCAGACTTCCCAACTAGATGTGACAAAAAATTTTCCCAAATTAAAACCCATGTTGAGAAGTAGTGGTTGAAGAATTAGACTTTCTAATTGGATGTGACAAAAATTTTCCCAAATCATGTTGAGAAGTCGTGGCCACTAAAGGAGACTTCTCAATGTTATTGAAAGTAATGATAATTTGATATATAATTTAAAAAGGATGATAATTTAAAAAATAAAAATTAAAATAATGATATTCTGATAAATTTGTGGAGGGGAGAAGGTTCAATATTTATCAAAAGTGCTTCGTATAACGACAATAGCAGCACATGGTTTTAGTCAGACATGAAATTATTATCCCAAGAGAAGCCATGTGTATACAAATAGTCAAAAAGCAAATAATAATAATTCAAGTGATATGGGATTCCAATCCCTTAGTTAATTGATCATAAATTCGAATTTTGAATCTTATATATAAAAAAAATCTGGTTGAGGATATAAAATCTATCTTGTGTGTTAATAGATTTTTCGATAAAGATTATTCATTGTTAATAATAATGAATATTTCGTACCTATATTATAATTATAAAGGCAAATAATAATAATAATAATAATAATAAATATATTTTATTATAAAATTACGTACTATTATAATGTGATGGAGTTTATATACTACTATTAAAAAAATTGTTAAATAAATATAAGCACTGCAATTATAAAGTGTTAGTACTTACTATTTATTTGTTTTAGATTTTTCATTTTAGAATTATATTTTAAAATCACGTTAACCAAAAGTTTTTCTCATATAATATGGACTCATTTTTTCTCAGTTTTATATACAGGGAATAATCTCAATCAAGTATACTTATAGTAGACAGTAAGTATATAAGGTATATATAAAATAAGTCAAATGATAAATGACCCACGTTCCATTAGGTCCTGCAAAAGTTTTACATTTGGCCATCTTTCTTGTTTTTGGTGTATTATTTGACCATCTTTGAAAAATGAAACTATAACATATTATGAAAACCAGGCATACATTGTTTAAATGGTGTCTTCTCTAATATTTCAATAATTTTGAATAAAAGTAATTCATCCAACTAGAATATATCAGCTCAATTAAATAAATTAAAAAATCTCACATAAGACTAAATTCTCATCATAATTATCATGTTTACATCTTAATCGATGTGAATCAAAAAAAAATTAAAAAAGGCAAACTGCTAATATTTTATCATGAATGGTCTGTTTTTAGTTTAGGTCCGTTTGTTTATACTTTTTTTAATAGAAAAATTTCATTTTAATCAAATTATACCTCTTGAAAATTTTAAAAATAATTAAATGTATTTTAAAATATAAAAACATAAAAAAAAAAAATCAATTTTAGTATTTTTCTCAACAGCCAAAAAAAGTACCTTCGAACAAAAAAAGTTAGAGTTTAATTACTATGCATTGTCGGTGTAAAGTTTTTACATTATTCACCAATTAGAAAACATGGTTTGAATGACTTTTAAGTTAGTTAAGATAAAAGTCAATCGTTTTCACTAATGTGATAATTTTTAATTAATTAACAATATAAAAAACTTTGTACTGTCCGTATAAATCCAAAGTTATATAAAGGAAGTTTCTTTTTTCAAAACTTTTAAAAATAATTAATTTTTCGACCGACTAAACTAAACAATATTTTACACCAACACTAAAAGAAAGAAAAATGGCAAATTCAAGAGAACTGCATTCCCTAAAAGGTGATTTCCACATGTGACTCAAATTTGAGGATGCACCCAAAACCCAACCCTTGGATTGGGTAATCAAGTTTCCTTTCTTCAATTGAGGGAATTTAGTTAGCTCTCTTTCTTTGATTTTAGGGGGTGACTTAATGAGATGCTCATATTTGCTCTTATATACGTCATTCACCAGAAAGAAAGAAAACACAAAATGAACTGCTTAGTTGAGCCCAAAATTTGGTTTCTCCTCTGGCCCATGTGCCTGAGTTTTTTCCCCTCACCATCTTTAGGTCCAGAACAGCGGCCATAGCCAACTCAAAACTGACCTACCAAATAAAAAATACACGGTTAGTCCGTTACATTTGTAAATAATCCTAACTTTATTTCAAGAAACAAAATAAAAGGGAAATGAGTAGGACTATAGAAGAGATGAGAAATGACAACTGAAATAAACCAAGTTTAGGAATAGAATTTCAATGTTTTAGGAAGTGAGTTAGGACTATAGAAGATATGAGAAATGACAACTGAAAAATAGATAATAGACTAAAATAATTGAGCAACAAAGTATAAGTTTCTCTTGCTTGTGTAGTCAAAAAGATAATTTCAATATTGTTGCTTGGTTTGAGAGAAAAATATACACAAATAAATTACAGTGGAGAATTCAAATAAACTCAAAAGTGCAGCAATTTTTATTTGGGCCGTTATATTACAACCATTTAATTGTATGCCAATGATTCATTTGGAAAATTTTATCACGTGTAGCAAGCCACAACCAAATTTGAACATGAGAAGGTAAAAGGGAAGCTTAAACTCAAGTGCACACAAGGAAAATAAGAACTTCTTTCGCTAAAAATTCTTTTATTTAATATAAATTACGCTATTTATAAATGTAGGTCACTTTTTTTTTTTGAAATAAGCATAGAACTACGAATCCTTGTAAGGAATTACCTTTTATAATGTTTTATTCAAGCATTTTCTAGTCTGTTGGCCTTTTCAACAGTTTACATTCGGAGGGTTTTCGTGGGACTAAAAACATCATACAATGGTATTAAAAACATTAAAACAATAGTTACTATGTACCCCAAGAAAAAAAATCATTCGGGTGTCAAGAAATTAAAAAATAAAAAATAAAGGCACTGGAGGCAACTTATAATGGGATTAAAACCTTGTTCTAAGAATTAAAAACCCTGATTGCTTAACTATTACTTCCCTTGATAAACTTCACCCGATATTCAGTCCTAAATATTATAACATAATAAAATGATTAGATGCATATTAAGATTTTCAAGTAGATGAACTCATTAGCAAATAAAAGTTTAGACCGCATAACTCTCATAATCCTACAATCGGTTTCTATGAGCAATTCAAATAAGTTGAACCTGTCGAAATACCTTGTATAAAAAAAAAAAAGGAGTTACGCATTGGTAAAGTCTTATACATGCCTTAGGCCAAAATCTGAGGGCGGATGTAATAAAAGAAGACATCATTACTAAACTACTTGAGAAATAAGATATGTGATATATAATACATAGATTCTAGTTTGCACCAAAATGACAATATAATGATACTGGAAAGGTCACTGGCCTAGTTAGTTTTATCTGCAACGTTCCGTTTGAAGACAGATAACAAAATTGTCTATGTAAATTAGGGTTGGACACTGTTGGAAACAGTACTTAAAAGAGTTTTCAAGGGATAGCTCAAGTGGAAAGTTGACCCTGGCTCAATGTATCTAGAATATTTGAAGTAGCAATAATTCAAGAAATTGACAATGAATCCTTAAATCCAAACCTTTCATCATTTGTCTACAACATATCGTACACATCTACCACTGCAATACACTACCTGTACTTGACATGGAACGCTTCACAAGGAGGCATGTCACTCTTCTTCAAAGTCCAAGAGGAAATCAGTCAAGTTCTCAGAATCTTCTACAGCCTCGTCCAGGGACATAGGACCATCCTCCTTCTTCTTTGGTTTTGGCTGCATGTCCAAAGAGAGGAAAGAATGTTTAGTCGATTAAACATTGTTACTGATGAAGTAAGAAGAAACATGTGAAAGAAATTTAACAATTTATTCAACATCTAGACGTCTGATTTTATTATCCCAATAGGAGATAGGAGATAGGAGATAGGAGATAGATACTACAAAGCCTTTTATCTACCATTCTACCTAAGGGCAGGCTACTATTTCACAAAGATAACGGTAGTCAAGCCAGCTTGATTAAAAGGTATACTAAACAGAGAAAACAGATGATACTAGCAGGGACAACACTGCAAGAAAATATCTGATTTACAACAATACCTTTGATTTGCGAAGCTCAGGAGTACTTTTCAAGACACTCCAATTACGAGTAATCTTCTCTTCCTCTTCCTCTTCCTCTTCCTCTTCTTCAGCATCAACATCACTATCCTCTTCATCCTATTAAATAAAGTAGGAGATGTTACAACCAACCAACCATTTAGTAATGAAACTCGCTAGACAACCACATGCCAAGGGTGGTCTTTGTTCACCATTTACAAGAGCAAATGAAATCCTATAAAGATGGTGAATCGAATCTCACATCATTTTCACCAATGTCAACGGCTTTGGCCATAGCTTCATCTATATCTGTCACCTGCCATATTGCAAATAAAAGGTATCAAACTATAATGACAGGTGATAGGTAGTATTTAAAGCAAGGAGGAGGATGCAAAACAGAAAGGTAAGGTTATAAGAGGCTAATTATGTGAAGCTTTATAGTGACACTTAATAAAGTATGAAATTCAGGAAAAAAAAACACAGTAAATAAATAGATCATACTAGTAATTTTTCAATATTTCTGTTGTCAATAAATTCATAAAACCATGCTACAACTTTTGATAAGGTCAAGCAAGCTCATATTGGTATGATACAGAGAAAACTTCCTCTGTTTAATCTTGGTTCTTACCCCTTTTACTTCAACAAATATAATCATCAAGAATAAGACACCCTTTTCATATTTGGATTTCTTGTTTTTTCTATCATTTTTATTTCCATCCAGATTTTCAATTATTAGTGAACCTGATGGAAGTGGTGGGGCCAGAAAACCCAATGAAAGTCAATTACATGCAAACCATATTTCATATGATTTTTTTATTTTATTTACTCTTCCACTGTCAACAAAGATCATCCTTTACCAGAGGCGATGCGATGCCTTTAAGGTTCCCAATAAAATGATAATTCCAGCCCATTAAGCATAATTGATAAACTGGATGGGGAGAAGATAAATAAATGATACTCCTCGGTGCTTCCAAACAAATGACTATTGATAGAGGTGAAATTTTGTATGAAGCTTTGCTTATTTGACAATTTATGTTAACTAAACTCAGATTAAAACAGTCAAATATAAATCTAATGCTTTCGGTCTTATGGAACCTCTAACCTCTTCTGGTCTTCCCCCTCAAAAACAATAGTGCGGGTAGAGCTCAGTTTTCACTTTTCTTTTCTTTTAATTTTTTATTGTTGGGTTTATTTTCATTTCAAGTAAGTTAGATTTTCACCTCATGAAGGAACCTAACCATCAAGATCAAGAAACAAAAAATGGGATACTGAGATTGTAATATGTCTTTATCCTAATTATCTTTTGTCAGCTTCAAATGAAGCTTGAAGAGAAGCTAGCAATGTAAAAGCAGGCAAAGGAAAGGAAACCGGA
Organism: Ammopiptanthus mongolicus; assembly: GCA_039655645.1. Classification (NCBI taxonomy): domain Eukaryota; kingdom Viridiplantae; phylum Streptophyta; class Magnoliopsida; order Fabales; family Fabaceae; genus Ammopiptanthus; species Ammopiptanthus mongolicus. The sequence continues at coordinate 100,770,272 of CM077344.1, read as the reverse complement.
AGTTTCAACCTATGGCAACTGATGGTTGATATAAATTAGTCTGAATTATTGTTCATTAAATAAAATATTTCTTATTTCTTTGATTCATCCAGTAAGACTGTTTGGATATCAGGACTTAGAAAATTGCCAAATTCTAGAAAAACTTCAGAGCCTTCCAACTGACACCCTTATCTCTATATGAGAAATAACAACAGAATTCAAGTTTTGCACATGGTAACTTAATACAGGAGACCTGAACAAATCAACATATGTATTTCACTTTCCAACACCCAACTTAAGCCAAAACATATAAAACTCAACAGTAAAGCTCTTCAAGATAGCAATTGTTTCTGTAATTCATCTGTTAGCAAAACAATCCATTCAATCTATATCCTAGTATTATAAATTTCATAATTATTACTTCCTTACCTCAAGTTGTTCAGTCTTCTCCTTTGCCAGAATCTTGTCAAGTTCCTCCCTTGAAATGATTTTTCCATGCTGATCGAATAAAGGGGAAAAAAAGTTTGGTAAGTTTGACATAAATAATTAATCACAGTAGTCAATAAAGATTTGATCTCCACATTATATGTCTGAAAATTGAAATTTTCAACAATCAGGAGAGAAGGAAAAAAGATAAAACAAACATTACCATATAATTGAGGGGAAAATTTAGCCACTGTAACTACAGCAAAGATAAATGTAAAACAACAAATTATAAAAGCATGTCATGTCATGTGCTTTGCGGATTATCCTTATAGAAGCAACAGGCAGTAGCTATCTTGAAAGATTTAGAATATACGTAAACTTAACAGCTACTATTCCATCTTATAAACCAACTACGAAAATTGCTTTTCACCCTTTTTTAGTGGATAAAAGCCTTTTACCTTTAGTTAGATTGAAAGAGTAAGACAAGATATCTTAGATGTTAGAATGTGGATAAAATTAACTGAACTCACATGAAGCTGATATTTTGGAAACAGAATAGCTCATAAATATAAATCAGTATTCAAGTATATCATATATAGAGTGACAAAATTATCCCAAAAATCTCTTGACCACCATCCAAGAGATCTGTTCCATATTCATCTAAAGAGGTTAAATTTTACAGTTTACTCCCATTTAGCAATCAAAATTTTCAGGAAAAAAAGAAGGAAATGACAGAAAACGAAGAAGACAATGAGCTAAGAGCAAATAACCTCCTTTAGATAAGCCAGCATATTTGGCGTTGGTTCATGAAAATCTGGCCCCCTGTAATCAATCACTTCATTTGGATCTTGAATATAGTTCACAGTTGGGTAAACTGGATCTCCACCCCATACTACAAGAAAGATGAGAATTTTTTCAACTACCATTCAGGACTAAATATATTTAGACTCCAAAGTGAGCAAAAGTATTTCAAAAGTAGTTGTCATTTAATAAAGTATCAGGATATAATGGACGTCTGAAGTTTCCAGGACAAAACAAAATGTAAGAAGCTGAAGAGTCCAGCTAGTTAATTGTTACGAAATTGATTTAGAAATAAAAAAGAACAAGAAAAACAGATATATGGAAAAAACAGATGATCGTTATGAGGACATAATAACAAGTAAATCGAAGGCAATATTATCCTTTCTGACTTATCTTCTCAATTATTTTTCCTTTCCTTTTCTAAATACAGACAAAATTGGGTCCAAATAAGAGCACAATAATACTTAAACATACAGAGTAAGATTGTTTCCCAGTGAAAATAATAATAATTAAGTATTGGCACGATGTAGTCTTGATTCTCAACTAAGGCCTAAGCTATATGTTTGTGATTCATACCTAGTGGACTTTCATGTGTATAGGGATGTCTTAGAGATGCAAAACTCATTCTTGTGCCATCGTCTAACAGCTTAAACTTTTAGGTCAAGTGGTTCTTTGCCAAACAATGCTAAATAAAGTTGAATAATCTTAGACTCATAAAATATAAGATGAATAGTCAGATGATAAAAATGACTAAAAAACTATAAAAGATGATAAAAATGACTAAAAAACTATAAAAGATACACAAACATAACAAACGAATATTAAATTTTTAAAGTCAATACTTTGCTTTATCTGATCCTCCCTCATTCGCATTGCTAACGGATCCCTGCGGATACGAATATCAGTCCCCATCATTATGCGATACTCTCGGTCCGTTTGGTGGGAAAACATTTCAATTAGTTGAATGTTTTCATCTTCACCAGTCTCTTCAAAATGCTTCTGAATGGCTTCGCGAGATGTGTCCCTCTTCCATGCTTTTACCCATTCTGAATAGTATGCTATTGGACCAATCCTTTCCAATCTCTCTTCTTCAGCCTGAAGCCTGCGAAAATCAGGAGGTATTTTCACAGGTTCATGGCAAAATACTATGGGAAGCTTTTATAATCAACATTTCCAAGCCTGAAAAGAAAAGATAAGATAAAGCAGGGATCTCTCATGTGTTTATTTACGTGCACCTGATTGAATTTTAAAATTAATTGATATATGAATTATATGACTGAGAAATTAAATCTCACTTCATACACTGATTACTAAGAGCTCTTTTTTTCTTTTTGAAAAAATACATCTAAAAGAGTCAGTCCACATGCCAGGAGAAGGGTTCCTATCCCTAGCTTTTGAGCAACATGGAAACTGTCACTGACCAAACAATTGGGATTCACCCTTTGGGAACATGTTTTCTTTGACAACACTCATACACCTGGCAAACCCATTTCAATGAGGAAGAACAATTCAACTTTCCACTTGTTCAATAAAAAGAGCATATTGACTTTTGCCAAGATAAAAGAGTCAGTGTATCATAAAATATACATTAAATGGAGGAGCTTAAATAAACTTGGAGCAACACAAGTTTGGTCTGTGGAGCGAAAACTTTATTAGGTTATTCCCCTTGATTCATGATGTGAATTATGTCAAGTAGTCTTCTTAGAATATGAAGGAAATTACGATGCATCATCAGCTTACTCCTTTTAAAATTTTCTCATTCTTCAGGCAACTGTTGTTAAACCTTGAAGCACTACAAAACACACCACCTTCATTTCTAGGCTTATCAGAACTATGTTGTGAGCATAATAGTCAGCAATACCTTTCTTCCTTATAGAGATGGCGTCTTGCTCGGTAAAGAGAAGTTTCTGTCAATGTTGGTTCTTTACCATAAAGCTTTATTTGCCCAGTTTCTGCCATGGCTTTCAGGAAAACCTGAAAAAATGATAGAGAAGTTCAGATCAAGACATAAGACTTCATTATCAACAATAGAATTTATGACTTCAACATTTCTGACCGGCTTTTAGACATCTTGTCTGATGAACATGATTGTGGAGGATCTAATAAGAAATAGTATTTAATATGGGGATTGGGAGCATCTGAGTATCTTGCTACAAGAAAATAATTTTATGATTTATGGCCAAGTTCTTAAAGTCTCTTCAGTTGTTAACAGAATGCTATAAAGAAAACATACGAACTGGCAGTAGCTAAATGACCCTTTAATCCATAAATTGATCAGGGGGCACTAATTCATAGATATAAATCACAATCATAAAGCACAAAACCAATGAATGAACACAAACCATAGTTAGAATCTCAAAAACCTTTTTTCATTGCCATTTTCATTCAAACTAACCGTTTCAACATCTGGTTTCCTCCTTTGCCACCTGGACCATTGTTCTTTTTCTGGCTTTCTCCAATTCCACCATTGTTCTTCACTTGTGAGTGTGCCTTCTATTGGCTTTTTAACTTTTGGATCAATGAACGGATGAGGAAGTCCAAGTTTCTTGTTGAGTTCGTATCCAGACTCTTCTTCTTCCTCAGGTTCAGACTGATAAACAACATAGTCAGACGAGACTTCTTGCGAATCTTCCGTGGATTCAACAGAAGCCTCAGGTGGCCCCAAGTCATTCGATTCGACAATGGCCTCAGAGGAAGAAGCAACAGATGCTTTGTAATTCTTTCTCCTACTTCCAGGCTTGCTGCCATAAGATGGAGAGCTTGATGATTCACCAGTTGGTGCAGGTGCTCTTGCAGCCCTCACTTGACTCGCGGTTCCTTCGGGCCAATACTCTTGCCCGGGAATACTTGCTCGAGCACCGGAGGCCGGCTCAAGCTGGCCAGAGGTGGAGTCCATGTAACTGTAGTAAGGTGGACGTTCAACAGATACATGCTCAATATATTCTTCATCTTTCTTTTCACACTTAATGCAACTATGTGAAGGAAACCTCTTTCTTGAATTGCTGAAACCAATTCTAACTTGCAAAATCCCAGTAGCTGGAAATGAACCCACCAGGTATGATGATGTCTATGGGGTTGCATACAATTGTATACTATGAATTAGATCAATGTTACATTACATAAAATAATAGCATAATAAAGAAGATAAATTACATTAAACGGCAAAAGGAGGAAAACAGGTAATTTGACAGTTCAGTCACTTCAAAATTGATTCAGGTAAATGTAAAGTGCATATATATATATATATAAGAAAAGTGAAGCAACCCAGAAGTTAAAAACTTGAACTTTTAACACCCCTTTTAAGAGAAGAAGGAAAAAATGCAGAGGATAGAAATGAAAGGAAACCTGAAAGTGGTTGAAGGACAAGTTGGCGTGAATAGAAGCCATAAGCTTAAGAGGTGTCACCAAAAACGGTGACTTCTGAGACAAATACGGGTTTTTATAGAAGTGGGGATGGCAGCAGCTGGGAAGTGCAAAATCCAAAGGTCAGCGTCGTATTTGAAGTCATAAGCGAGAAAGGAGGATTGATTGAAGGGAAATTAGTCGAAGGAAGTATTGGAGAAGAGTGGAGACATTCATTTGCTCCTTGCCACAGCACCACCCCCTTATCATGTCTCTTGATTTATGTAATTTGAACGCTTAATATAACAAGTAATAATAATATAATAATAAAATGAATGCCCAAATTGGTGCTCAAGATTTTTGGTGATCCATTTTTTGTCATCGAAAAGAATTAAACTAATTATTTAGCCTACCAAATTTATAAACCAAATTTATAAACGAGGGATACATTAATTCTTAGGTTTAGTTTCAACGTTCTTTTACTTGCCTACGTGTCACATTAACTATCCTACCAGATTTGTTAGTGATCATGTGTGACATATGCCAAATTTCCTTCGTGCAAAACCAATAAAAAGTGAAAAAATATACACAACTTTAAAATCAATATATCTTAAAATTATACATTTTTTTTCATTTGTTATTCATTTTTCATGGTGAAAATTTGTCATAGGTCACATACGATAACTAATGGATCAAGTAGGATGGTTAATGGGACACGTAAGCAAGTAAATGGATGTTGAAGCTAATCCTAAGGACTAATGTGTCCACATTTATAAATTTAAAGGATTAAATGATTAATTTATTTTTTTAAAAATTAAAAATGAGTCTACAAAAATTTTCAAAGACCCGTTTGAGTATTCATTCATAATAATATCATAATTTGAAACAACCCGCTCATTGGACTGATAATGGAATGCAACTCCAAGCGTGAAGTTGCAAATTTGGGAAGGATTATATCTAATGATCACTTCAGTTTTGAGGGTTAGTTTCACAACTTGCTTGTAAGATATCTGATCAAATATAATATATATATATATATATATATATATATATATATATATATATATATATTTGAACACTTGTATGAGAATATCTTTTAAGCATGCATTTAAAAAATATTTTTATTGTTTTTATCATATATTATATTTCTTTTGAAAATACTGTATTATTCAAGGATTAAACGTTGGTTAATGAGAGTTTGGTATAATGGTAAATGTGTTTTCATAAAGGATAAAATAAAGATAATTACTTGTTTGATTCTTTTATATATAACTTTGTCTATTTTTAAAAGTTATACAAATTTTTTTCATAATTTCTTAATAATAAAGACATATATTATATACCAATATGCGATTGATCCGAGTAATAATGAACTTGGATCTCTTAAGTAAATGATCAGGAGTTCGAAAACCTAATTGGAAGAAGTCAACCCTTCATTGTCGTCCAGTACCTTATGAGATTAGTCTTCGCAATTACATACGGAATATACGCTAAGAAAATAAGAAAGACAGAAATTGTATATATACAATTTTAACAACAAGAAATTTTAAGATAATAATCCGTGAGATTTGATTTAAAATTTAATTCAATAGCTTGTATGTTTAACAGTCTACCTCTTATATTTTTTTCCCTGCCATTTTCAGTGGCTAAAAGCCAAGGTCAAGTTGACAAATCAAAAGTCTGCATGCAAATGTACCCAAAAATAAATAAAAAATAAAAAATCTGCATGACAACTATTTAATGGTGGAAAGAGAAAGAGAGCACCACATAAGCGGAGTTTGCAGATAGCAACGTGAACCGTTTTTGTCGCTCCTTCAGTTACTAGGAGGCTTTAGACTCGCTACTTGGTGTTTTGTTTTGTGTGTGTGGAGCATCTCATCACATATGCCACTGTTTCCCATGTCTTAGTTTCTCAATCGGAACAACAATAACCTCCATTCATTTGCATTTCAATATAATGGCATTCATGACGCTCGGTACAAAGTCTGAAGCATTTCGTCGTGAAGGCCAATCCTGGTGAGCATAGCATTCATTTCTCTCTCTATATTAAAACCTTTAATGGGTTCCGTTCATCAACCAAAATGGACCCTATGAAATTACCCTTCTTTTTATTTTTTAATAATGTTCCCAATATCAAAATGGAAACTTGTATTCATTGTCTTTTTGGGATATTTGAATCATCTTCAATTTGGGATCGAGGCGTTGTGATTGTCCCTCCACAAATAACAAGCTATAGGGTGTTCCAAATACTAGTCAATCCTCTGAATCATGGAGGCAGTAGCACAAGTGTACAACTTCATGCCAAGAAGAAATTGAAAATGGTGCATGTCATGCTTTGAGCTTTTGGGTGGAGAGGAAACATACAATTGGATATTTTCAAATTTCAAATGAAGTTGAGGATAATGTCAATTGCTGGTTGTCTATTGTCAGCTCAACCATTTCCAAATTGGCATTGGTTTTATAATGAGGGTGCCCTTTATAACATGTTCAATGGGGCTTACGAGGAGTGGCACTTGTTTCATACTGAGGGTACAAACGCAGGATCAGATGTCCATAACCTGTTCTTGACCACAAAACTCATTATAAAATCAGTTCAAGGTGAAAAATCTCCTAAGCCAAGGGTTCTTTATAATCAGGGAAAGATATAAGTCCTATTCTCTAGTATGTTGTATGGTTCTTCTGTAACTGATCTTACTAACTAATTCCGGAGTTGTAACACATTACAAGCATTAAACAAATTATCTTGGTATATGATAAGTATACTCAGCTTCTAGGTTTTTTATACCATGCACAAGCAGTTACTGCTCTTGCCTCTCATAGCCTTTCTTTCTTTAAAAAGGCAACCTGGTGCTATAAAGCTCCCACTGGGCACAAAGCCTGTCTTTCTATGATATGATTAATTTTGGTTTACTTTCAGGGTTTGTACAACAGGTCTTCCAAGTGATGTTACCGTTGAAGTAGGCGAAATTTCTTTTTTCCTTCACAAGGTGCTTGTTTTAATTTAATTTTAAATGCCAATGATTGCCTGGATTCTGTTTTTGTCTCTCCACTCTTTACCTTCCATGTATTTTGGTCTCTGTTGTCGCATCGTCCCTCTCCAAATTTGGGTATCAACATCTGTTAAGTACAAAATACAACTTTGTATTCATGTTGGTCCTGGTCCTTAGTTTGTCTCTACATTTGTGATTTTGATGCAGTTCCCAATGCTTTCTAGAAGTGGGCTACTGAAGAAACTGATTGCAGAGTTCTCAAATGAGGATGGATCAAGTTGTGTTTTGCAGCTTCATGATATTCCTGGCGGAGCTAAAACATTCGAGCTTATAACCAAGTTTTGCTATGGTATAAAAATAGAAGTCACGGCATTAAATGTAGTCAGCCTCAGATGTGCAGCAGAGTACCTACAAATGACTGAAAACTACGGCGAAGGAAATCTTATTGCACAGACAGAAGCTTTTCTCAATGAAGTTTTCAGTAATTGGTCAGACTCCATAAAAGCTCTTGAAACAAGTGAGGAGGTCCAAGCCTTTGCAGAAGACCTACATATAGTTTCAAGGTGCATTGATTCATTGGCTATGAAGGTTTGTTCGGATCCAAATTTATTCAATTGGCCTGTGGCTGGACGTAATTGCATGCATGACCAAGTAGACCATGGATCTTGGAATGGAATTTCTTCTGAGATTAAACCACCATCTCAAGGTGATGATTGGTGGTATTATGATGTGTCATTGTTAAGCCTACCGTTATATAAGCGACTGATTTTATCCATTGAATCAAAAGGTATGAAATCTGAGAGTGTTGCTGCATCTCTCATATACTATCTTAGGAGGTTTCTTCCCTTGATGAATAGGCAATCAAGCTTCACCGATAGAAATCATGCAACCATTCCTACAACTTCTGAAGCAGATCAAAGGGCCCTACTAGAAGAAATTGTGGAGTTGATTCCTAATAAGAGGGGGGTGACATCCTCGAAGTTTCTGCTTAGGCTGCTCCGCACAGCCATGATATTACATGCAAGTCCATCATGCAGAGAAAATTTGGAGAAGAGGGTAGGAGCTCAACTAGACCAGGCTGTGCTTGTGGATCTTCTCATTCCAAATATGGGATACTCAACCGAGACCCTCTATGATATAGACTGCGTTCAGAGGATTCTTGATCATTTTATGTCTATATACCAGCTTGCATCTGTATCAGCTTCTCCATCAATAATTGAAGAGGGCGCATTGATAGCTGGGGCTGATACATTAACACCTATGACAATGGTGGCAAATTTGGTAGATGGATATCTTGCCGAGGTGGCTTCAGATACTAATTTGAACTTGCCTAAGTTTCAGGCACTTGCCGTTTCAGTCCCAGATTATGCTAGGCCACTTGATGATGGTATATATCATGCAATAGATGTATACCTTAAGGTTAGATAATTTTGGATAGCCTAGCTTGCCCAAGAAATTTGTTTCTATACATCCTTGTGTTATGCTTCCAGTTTCCAACATGCTTTGGCAAATAGTTATAGAAATTTCTAAAAACAACCAAAATTGTGGAAAAACAATAATGAAACTTATGAAGAGTTTAATGCTACTGAGTTAGCACTAGTGTTGTTTGAAAGTTCCTGCCTTATCCATAGCGAGATTAAGAAAGAGGATAAAATTAAACTCAGGACATCGAAAAAGAATGCCTAACAAGTCTATCTGAAGCATGAAACTGCCACAAATATCATACACAAAGAGTTAAGACCTCGCAGTCAAGTACCATTTCGACATTTTGCTTTTGTGCTGTATCAAATTTGATAATTCTAATGTAAAACATCTATGACAACTACAGGCACATCCGTGGCTGACAGATTCTGAGCGGGAACAACTTTGCAGACTGATGAACTGCCAAAAGCTCTCCTTGGAAGCAAGCACTCATGCAGCACAAAATGAAAGATTACCTCTCCGAGTAATTGTTCAAGTCCTGTTTTTTGAACAGCTTCGACTCCGTACATCAATATCTGGCTGGTTCTTTGTTTCTGACAATCTTGGGAACTCACAGAACCCCAGTGGAAATCTTGGCCTCCCCAAGAGTAATGATATTCATCAACTGGACTCTGCAGAGGGAACTGAAAACATGAGGGAACGTCTTTCTGAGTTGGAGAAGGAATGCTCAAGCATTAGAAATGAGCTGCAGAAGCTGACAAAGACAAAGAAAAGTTGGAGCATTTTCCCAAAATTTGGCTTTAGAAAAAGGTCAGAGTGTTGCAATCCAAAAGAATCAAACCGATGCAGTACAAAGACAGCATCGTCCACTATGAATGGCAAACCAAACCATGAAAGTAGTTGAGGGGGTTCACTGAACTCCATAGCTCAAGTAAGTGGAGATAATTTGTTTTCTACTGCTACCCATTCTAGTTTTCTTTTCAGTTGTGGTTGTAACTTGACAATCAAAATGTTTGTAGAACGTGTCAGTAAACAATAAAAAAGAAAAGAAAAATTTAGTGCTACATATACTTTCACATTTCTTACATTAGTCTGTGTCTAGCAGGAGGAATTTGGCTACCATTTCTCTGTGTTGCAGTTTTCTGATAACAGCACGTTCTCCACATTCTGCTCCGTGCTTTCTCCAATCACCTTAGTTGTGAGATGGCTGTATTGTAGTCAGTGTTTTAGATCTATTCATTCCTTGGCCTGATACATACAGTGGCGGATCCTGTTAGGGCTTGAAACTCTTAGGTGTTGCCACCCCTTTTTGCTTGTGGCAGTCTTGATTTCACAAATTTTCTGTTCACTATTTGCATCTCTGTATGTTACATTCAGATTATGATCAACCAATTTTAGATCTTTGTGTATATACACTGAAAATTTCAATGGAGAAAACGAGTTGAATTTGTAATATAATCAGGTATAGGTTGAACCGTAGAAGGAATTTTTGTTATCACTTGCTGTTTTAAACAAGCAATCTGGTTACCAGAAAATGTATTCCCACAATTCTACTTTGGACAAAATACTGCAAATTAAACAAACAAATTACACTTCTCTCTTGAATCCTATACAATCCACATATGAGTATCCTGAATGCTTATATTAAAGTTCTGTAAATAATTTTTTTTGTGTAAAGTTTTTACATAAGAATTAAACAAAGCTAAGCATGCACTAAATCCTAAATTAAAGATAGTTAAAATTTTGATTGAACAAAACCTAAGTGAGTGTGACTTGGTTGTTCCTTCTGGATGATCATCTTCTCAAAGTCTTTGCTCAGAACAACCAATGGTTCAAAACCATTTCCCACTTCAACAAGACTATTTGCAACGTTCATTGCTTTGTTATCAAGTAAGGGTGCGAGTCCAATCGTTTTGTTGGGAATTCGCTTGTAGATTTTTACTTCAAAGTTGGCAACTTTGGGATTGCCAACAAGTTGTTTGATGAGTTGCTTGTGAGAGATGTTGTGTCCTAACACTTTGGATTCTGCGTATTGTTTGAGTGATGATGTGGGTAAGGCAAGGTGGGTTTTTTATGGGATGGTGGAGAGGAACTTGGTTTCCTGGTCCACCATGATTGCTGGGTATGCAAAGATTGGGAATTTGGATGAAGCAGGAAGCTGTTTGATGAGATGCCGGAGAGGAACGTGGTTTCTTGGAATGCAATAATTGCCTGATATGCACAGAATTAGAAGTATGGTGGTGCCATTAATTTGTTTTGCCAAATGCAACAGCAAAGGGGTGTGGTCATCAATGCAGTTAACGTTGTTAGTGTGTTGCCTGTGTGTGCTCACCTTGGTGCACTTGATTTGGGGAAGTGGATTGATAGATTCATAAGACAAAGTAAGATGGAGTTGGGTCTGTTTTTGGGGAATGCAATGGCGGATATGTTTGCAAAGTGTGGATGCACAGTGGGTGCTATTCTAGGCGGGTCTTTGAGACTTTGATGCAATGCAGGAGAAAGATGTAGTATCTTGGAACATTATCATCACTGGCTAGGCGATGCCAACGAAGCCTTTCAGTTGCTTTGGAGAAAAATGCTGGAACATGGAGGAGGCCACGTGATATAACTTTTATGGGGCTACTAACAGCATGTACTCGTGCAGAACTGGTTGATCAAGTGTATGGAATTTCTCTCGAGATTGAACACGACGGATGTGTGGTGGACTTTATAGCCGCACTGATCGTCTGAAAGTAGAGGATTTGATCACCTCAATGCCTATGATGCCTAATGCCATTGTGTAAACCATGGACTTAGTCTGGCAAATACAAACCACTTTACAGGATTCAACCATCTTTTTTTAAATAGTATTTCTCCTACTTTTTCTTGAATATATAACTTCTTATATATCCACCTTCCGGCGTAATATTCTCATCTCCAAAATTATCTTTTTAACTTGATAGGTACCTTCCAATTACAAATAACCATGACCAACATTGTACTGTAATTACCATGGCACTAGTTATCAAGGTTTCAAGCATAGATGAGGATCAGCATTAACACAATTTCAACAGTGTAGATGTGGAGCATCCATGCTCCAAATTCTTTGGCAGCATTTTATATATTTCCTGTTGCATTTGCGATGGGAGGCATTTATCCTGCTTAGCCCAAAATCAAGCTGCTCCGTTTTTTGCAGGATACATGTTTTTTTCTGCCACATCTATTGTTTTCCCGATTTGGTGTGTACGCATAAACCCCCACCCATGTTAAACGCCTCCTTATGGTCCAAGTACAAATTTAACCTGGCGTGCAAGTTACTGGTTATCAATCTCAACCATTGATGAGTTTTTTTTCACATCACCGGTTTTCCCACATACACACATCATGAACACTATCCATATGAAACTAGGAACAAGTCAGATATATATATATATATATATATATATATATAGGTAATAATAAAGTATCTGATGATTACAATAGTGGATTAAACCCAATATCGTCCAAGGATGTATACATTATTCCAATCCATCTTTTGCAACACAAAGTACATTAGACGCTTTTATCACATTCGAATCATCGAGTATTTTACGCATAAAATGCACCTGAAAAGAAAAATTGAAGATGACTGTCATGAACTATGAAAAGAAGCAAGTTCCTGAAAAATAAGGAGAAATATGTAACCCTATGTATAGGTGTTACAGCAACCATACAGGCATATATGCAGTGCAATCATCAATATTTAAATAAACATCCAATGTCTGGGGTGTTATTCCAAATACAAATCCAGTTGCATTTAGCAGTCCAAAACCATTTTCCCGTTATGAATATCAACCTAATCTTGATCAGCATACAAGAGACATCAGGAACAATCTAAAAATCTCCCACTCTTTCAACATGATTCCAACAATCCAAGACGCAACAGCATACATACCATCTGATGCTTCAAACTCCAACAAAATTACAACCCTCACCACCGGAATAACCACCCTATCAGGTTTAATCACACATGAACTACGGATTAACTAACAAAATTCCAATGCAAAAGAAAAAGAACACAAAAAGATTCAGTCTCGGGAAAAATAAAGAGAATTCCGATTAAGTAATTGATTACAGAAATCTTGGAACTAAGATAATTTTGACATGAGAAACCACATGATCACTGATCCTTAAAACTCGGAAACCCTAGAATGAAAAACCCCTATCTTGAAAATTGAGATTGAAAAAGGAAAAGAGAAAGAGAAACCTTGGTTTAGTTGTAGTAGAGCTCGAGACCCATGCCGTCGTGGATCTCGTAATCCTTGAGAGTGATGTGATCCTTGTAGATGGTGTACCACTTCTGGATCCGAATCTTGTCGGCTCTCGTGCCCGTCTGAGCCGCCACCAGCTTCTTCAAATCCCCGATGGTGTCGTCATCGTTGCACTTAACCCGAACCTTCTTCCCCAATCGATCGTTCAACACAACCTCTATCATCTTCGCAAAAACCCTAATCCCCAATTCTTCGCACTTCACTTTGACTTGCGCGTCTTCCAATATCTAATCTAATGCTATGCTATTCACCGCCACTCATATCATAGGAGCGACGTGAAAACTAAGCAACATTGTTAAAAAAATTAAAATAAGTTTTTAAATTATCAATTTAAATTTTTTAGCATTACCTTTTTTCTTAATTAATTAATGTTGCCGTGATCAAAATGTTTTCCTGGAAGATATTGTATTTTAACAATAATCTTATGATAAGGTAAAGAGTTTAATTGTTATATATGGACAGTGTAAAATAGTTTTATACAGATATTCAATCATAAGTTATCACATCGGTAAAAAAAAATTGAATTTTATCCTAACTACCTTAAAAGTCATCTATACTATGATTGGTGATTGATTGTTTGTGTAAAAATACTTTACACTGTCGGTGCATAGCAATTAAACGCTAAGATAAATGAAAAATAAATTATCTAATATAAAATATAATAATGGTAAAAATACAATTATAGAAAAAAAACAGAAAAATAAATTGTTTCTGGTCAGTAGTGTTCCCTTTTTTTTTTTGGTCCCTGTGTTCCTTTTAATTACATGACAAATGACAAATAATCTTCTCATATAACATGATAATCATATTAGATATTAATCTGATATACTTTTTACCATGTTTGGACCTATCATATCATAATTTGTTACAAAGTCCATTAGTTAGATGAAAAATAAATTACGGTAGCATTTGCTGTATAGGCAATAGAATGGACTGGTATGGTATGTGCTATTCTTCTTTTTGGTTTCACTCTTTCAATGGAATTAAAGTACTCCACTTTCTAATTCTGTTATATTTATAAAACATGTCAATCATAAAACATAATGCATATATTATGTTATAGGTTAAAGTAATATTTGGGTCTTTATAGGTGACATTGATTCTTCATTTAGTCCCTATACGTAAAAAGTTATTAAAAAGATCTTCATACGTGCAATCGTTACCCATTTGGTCCCTCCCGTTATGATGTCGTCTCTAATGATCCATTAACTACTACGTATAGGGACTAAATAAAGAATTTGTGTCACGTATAGGGACCAGATTATTACTTTAACCTAAATTATTGGGTCCGTATACGTAGGACAAATTCTTCATTTAGTCCCTATACGTAGTAGTTAACGGATCATTAGAGATGACAACATAATGAGAGGGACCAAATGGGTAATGATTGCACGTATGAGGACCTTTTTAATAACTTTTTACGTATAGGGACTAAATGAAGAATCTGTATCACCTATAGGGACCAAAATATTACTTTAACCTATGTTATATCTCATTCTAGCACGTCTATCAAATATTACCTATATTTATATGTTTAATATAATTATCTCATATTACTTAATAACATAAAAAATCCTTATCCTTAATTAAATAGTCAACCGAGTATTATAATCTATCTATATAAAATATATTTAGAAGACAGTGTTTTGAAAAGTTTTGTTAGGTGTCAGCTTCTGATGAAATAGCTTCTCCTATACTCTTCTTTTAAGTTTTTATTTTCGGTAAGATTTCAAATAATTTCAAGTTAATATTTTTTAAATTTTTTTTCTAGAAATTGTGTACTTATTATCTGTCGATGTTTGCTATTAAATGCTTATCTCTAATATCTCGAATATCAAAACAAAAAATAATTGTCTTATCTCTCTTTTTTTTAATCTCTCTTTTCTCTCAACCGTGTATCATCAGTATGCATCATCTTTTTATTTTACTTTCAAAATTCCAATTTAAAATTTATACCTCTTTCCGATACAAACTCAATAAATTCTGATGGAGGCTCACATTATTTCAATGCATTGAAAAAAGTAAGCTCACTTTACTAGAGACATATTCTCTCTCAATTCAAGAAACACAATTAGCATTTTTCTTCATCTTTATCTCTCTCTCTTCTCTGCATTCTCCTCTCTTCGTCTCTCTCTTTTCTGAATTTTCTTCACATTTCATCTCTCTTCACGACCCAAATCTGTGAGTTGTGACTGCGAGACACTCAGAAACCGACGACTTTAAGTTTATTTCTTCTTCCCTTTGCGCTTTTTCAGTTCTTCCTTTGAGTATTTCCCAACCTTGCGGAGCTGATTTTGGGGGTTTTGTTTGCAGGGTTGATCTCATGTTTCTTTCCCCAACCTTGTGCTTGGCTGCTAATGTTCGAGTGTTGAGTTTGCCAGAACCCATTTCTTGTGAGTGCTCATTGAGTTTAGAGGATATTTATAAGGATATTGTATATGTGTCAAAAATTTCCAAGTTCAATTATTTTACTGATTAATCTTTGATCATATATGTTGTGGATTTACGATATTCTCATTTTTTTTATAAAAATTTTCATTTCAATTTAACGAATCCTTATCGATCTTGATTCTTTAGATAGATAGTGCTAGAGAAACAACTCACTGAGCACCACGCCATTTCACAACCTGATTCCTTGGAGGTAGTCTCTTCCATCATCATTATCTTCATTTTTTATTTTTGGTGGCACAACAATAGCTGCTGCTTATAGTTTTATTTAGGCTTTTCTCTTTTGTGTCTACAACAACAAGCAGTGATTACTTCTTTGTGCCATTGTCTTCATCTCTTCTTTTTTTATTGTTTTGTTCATTCTCTCATTTCGTATTTATTTGATTTCAAATTATCAAGGGACTTTGTTTGACACATTTTTTTTTTATAAGCAAAATGTTGTTACACATATTGCATTGTGCTTTTGAATTGAACAACTTTTAAACTTGGGTATTGTTCAAATAATTTGCAATGGATATCATTTTACTATTTAAGTTTATTCAATTTAATGTTTACATCATCACCAAAATGACTGGCATATTGATGTAGTGTTTGGTTTGTTTTTTATTTTTTGTTATAGTTACGGAGTGTTTGATTTATTTTTTATTTTTAGTTTCATGTCCACTGCTGCATAATTAATATACTGCGTATCTTCTTCTTGGGATGATTTTTACTTTTTAATAGTTTGTCCATCTCTTCTGAGTTACTTCACTTCATTAAGGTGTTTCTAAACAACATTAATGACTTCGGATTTATTAATTGCTACAACTTTTTTTAGCACAATATGTCTAATTTTTCCTATCTTCACTTTCAAAGCTTTTATTTTCATTGCTACGTATGCATTTTATAGAGACTAAGATAACATATTTGATTTGGAATAAAAGTCTTGTATATACTAAGTGGTTTTGTTTTGGCTATCATTCTCAACTTCTATAGTCTATTCACTTTTTATGTAGAATTTTGCATACCAGAAATAGGTTTAGTAGTGTGAACCATTAGGCGTAGCTCATTTGTCCCCGAATAACTTTACCTATACTTTCGAACAGACATTATGAAGTACTAGAACTAGAACTAATAACATGGATCCATTATTCAATCAAGGCAACTGTTAAGCGACTAATTAAGATCATTTTTATGGACACCATGTATGTCTTCTTTATTCTCGAGAAAACAGTATTTTCAAGAGGTTTTAAATATATTTGAGTTTATTGGATATTAGATTAGATATATAATATATAATATAATATAGAATTACTTTTGGGATGAAGTGAGAGATCGTATTGAAATAGTAGTTTTTTGGATAGTTAAGTTAGTAATGTAGTATATTATGTAGTTTTGTGATTTTGTATATTATGTGGCTTAATATTTGCCTGTTATGAAATGTGATATCATATTTCAAAGTTTGAAAGCTTTACTTACACAGGATGTTGAGATGTTGATTTGGTTGTACATATATTTGTGTTCTGATATCCATTGGCTTCAGCCACTTGGAAACAGGTGCCTTTTAATTGCTGCTGAGTTTTATTTGATATATGTATTAAACTGTCCTGAAATGCAGCTTTCTTTAATCTAACTATTAATTGATCCAATAGTTGAAGACTTCCTATGTTATTTGATATCTAGCTATCTGCATATATGCCCGTGTAGTTGTCAAAGGTGAAATTATCCAACTTTTAATTTAATTAGTGTGGATTATGTTTAGTGATTAGGACAAAATAGCCTCTAAATTTTCATCTTGAAAATCCATTACAAAATTCTCAATGCTTTATTTATAGATAACAATTATGTTAATGTAATTTCCCATTGGAAAAATAATAATCTTTGTTTAT
The DNA here is from genome assembly GCA_039655645.1 of Ammopiptanthus mongolicus. Taxonomy (NCBI): domain Eukaryota; kingdom Viridiplantae; phylum Streptophyta; class Magnoliopsida; order Fabales; family Fabaceae; genus Ammopiptanthus; species Ammopiptanthus mongolicus. The sequence goes on along the minus strand of CM077344.1, from coordinate 100,752,707 downwards.
GAATATGTGGTATCTTTCAAACAGATAACAACATGATTTTAACAACATTTTGATATATATTAAGTTTCTTATAAAATTAATTTAAAAAAATAGTTTCTTAATATATAGATTTTTTATTTCTGCTGTTCTATGTATGCAACAAAAAAAAGTTTCTTATAATATATAATTTTTTTTGCATATATATTTTCCAGTTGGAAACTCAAGTACATGCAAAGTAGGTAGCCTCTGCGACAAATAATTTTTATATTGAGTTTCATGTTGCTTTTTCATATTTTGGCTGATGTTTAGCTGCAACTAATGCTACTTCACGTAGCAGAAAGTAGAAGAACTTGATCATGAGACATGAAGATTAAGGAAAGAGCATGAGACTGAAAAGGTAAGAAATGAGAAGATTTATGTCATGGAATACAAGTGATTTGTTACAAGTGAGTCCACAATTTTTTTGCTTTTACTTCGCATAATACATTATATATGTCAACTCATTAGTTATATGATAAGTGTAATCTAGAAGGTCATTCAGTAGAAGTATATATCCAAGAGTATAAAAGGCTTTGTCATATGTGTGTCTAACATTATTGTATCTTATTTTATTTTATGTAAGATTCTACAACAAGTGCTTCATTCTTTCCTTTTTGTTTTTCGAAATTTTAAGAAATATAATTGTCTGTTTATTAATTTTTTTTTTTATGTATTAACACTTTTTTGTTTTTATTTTTTTATTTGTGTACTTGATCTATTTCATGGATGTTTTTTTCCTAATATAATGCAATATTTAGTCTTTCATTTACAAATTATAAGTTGAATTATTATGGCAGCATTCTATTACAAAAAATAATATTCTTCATTTTTTCCCCTCCGACTGCAATTATAAAAAAACTACACACATTTCTGATGAATATTCAAGTCATTTTTTTTCTTTTATTTTTCTCATGACAGATGTTCTATTAGACTAAACTTCATTATTAGTAAGTATTTTTAATTCACATTCTTATTCTTATCTATATATAAGGTTCTATTATGAACTTCACATCTTACATATCAAAAAGGACATAGGACAACAACATGCACCATTAAAGATGATTCAATAGAGTTTTTCCTTCCAAGGTTAGATGGGTGGAGAGAAGACCGTTTGAAGGATATATCACCAATGGATGACTACCATTTTGCCAAGTTAACAACCTAACGAAGGAAAGCACCATTGAATTCAAAGTTGACATTTAAGATAAGACATAGATATATGTCAAGATCAAAAATTTCAGGAGCGTTTTTATAAAATTCAAACTTGATTTTGTTTCAGATGTTTCATTTTTTTGTTACGTAAACTTTTTGTCCTGTGATAAACTTTGATAATCTATACTTTTTATATGCGATTTTGAACCGAGTTTGACAATAATAAATCAAGTTTCTTTATTAAATTTACATCTATTATATTTGAGTTACTTGTGATATATTTGAATATCTTGCATTGAAAAATATATTAGATCAAAATTTGCCGCATATTCCCTTTGTCTATCATCAATAATAATAATAGTAAACTAGTTGCATCCCCCGTGCTCAGGGGTGTGTAAAATTACAGTAATATAACTATTTTAAACTAGTTGCATCCCCTGTGCTCAGATATATTATCCAGAGAATGGAGCGCGGGACAACAGAAATGCTGAGAAGGCAAAGAGAACTCAAGCAAGCACTCAGAGATCAAAAGCTAAAGGAATTAGAATTACTCGAAGCAGACATTAAAGTATTGGATTTACAATTACAAACAGAAGGTTTCCTTGAGCAAGTACTCCCAGCAGAAATCAAAATACAAGCTCAAAAAGAAGGAATCAAAAATGGTATGTTATCTTCAACGGACCATTGCCAGGAATATATGACGAGTGGCACAAAGCAGCCCCTCACTGTCAGAAAGTTCCAGGAGTCATTCACAAATCCTATGCAACAAAAGAAGAAGCAGAAAAAGCATTAAAAGATTATCAAATTGCTAAAGGTAAAGAAATCTACCTTGGCCCAAGAACTTTTGCAGAAACTACCACTCTAAAACCAGAGCCAAGGAAAACACTAAAGGTTCTAGGAAGAGTTCCTTCTTCTCTAGACAATTTCCCAATTATTACCAGAAAAGAACATGAACTTCAAGTTCAATTTTCTAAAGAAAATTTTTATGAACATCTTAACCGATTATTGCATTGGACAGAGAAAGAAAAAAGTAATTGCATGTATATGCTAGACCGCAAAATATTCGCCACCAAAGCAGTACTTACACCAGGAGCACCATCGATTCTGGCATTCAATTTATTCCAATTTGGCTTAATTGAATGTCTTTATTTAAGCACCAATCTTGAAGAAATTAATCTATTCCCATACTACTTCAAAGAAGCAGTTCAATTGTTTCAGAAAAATATTGCCGGAGAAAGAGCTATGTTCTTAAAGTTTTACTTAGCTTATCCAGATTTCTCCACCAAACAACCAGCAAAGCATTTAATCTTTATTGGGATTAGCAATAATAATTTCCCATTAATGGATGAACCCACCGGAATAGACTATGATGAAGACCACATTAATAACTTCATAGCCCATCAATTAGCAAGCATTTACTCTCAATGTCAGACTATTGGAAAAGAATCATTTATCAAAACACTATACAAAGGCCCAAATGCTTTGTTATTAAGCAAGACAAGCGGAAGAATCATCAGAGAAAAGGACTTATCCTTACTAACAAACTTCGAGATGCCATTCTATGCACTAGAGGGACCCGCTATGAATTATTGCTCAGCTATCCTTGACAAATTATGTTTATTAATTAAAGAAAATGGGAATCATGCATGTGAAAGGTGCATAAAGCAAAAGCAAGAAACGACAGAAGCCACCACTAGCTGTCTGCCACAAGGAAAAGATTCCGAAGACGAAGCAATAATTGAAGAATGACGTAAGCAGTGACGGCATCATGTAAATTATTAGGTCTCTGATGTAAGCACTTACGTGCTATAGGGCTACCAATGTAAATAAACCATGAGCTCTTAGTCTATAAATAAGACCTCTTATGCTGAGGCAAATCAGAGTGATCAGTTGGAAAAAACTCTCACCCGAGCTTCCTCCCGAGCTTCCAAGTGAGGAAAGCTGATAGTCTCCTCATAGAGGAAACTAGGTATCTGTGTATACCACCTTGTAAACACTTCCATAAATAAATTACTTTTCTACTTATTCTCTTCCACTTACCATTGCCCTTTTACAAATTAATCATTCATTATTTTCCACCAAGCAAGCATCATACCATACCATGAAGGTATCCACCATCTGGCAGAAATACAAAGATGAAGGAGATCAAGCACTATGCACATCTATGGACTCAGAACGCGGAAGCAGCAGTGGACCAGAAGGCACTATCTTTCATTAAAACCCAAGCAGGTAAAACTCAACCCCTACTATCCTCAATTATGAATTCTGAAACTACGACTAGATCTGAGATTAGAGAAACTAATGAAGACATAGAACACCTTCAAATTACTGAAGAAGATAGAAATTATCAAGGAAGTATTCTTATAAATCCTCGATTATTTCAAAAAATACAAAAAGAAGAATTAGATCTCTCTAAAACTGCCAATATGAAAGGAAAAGAAAGATTAGGAGGAATAATGAAAAGATTTATTCAAAAAGAAAACATCATTTATTATGGAAAAATAATTACTGAAACCCCCATAGACATAACTGAAGCTCAAGGTAGTACAAATATTCAATTATTAAGCCGAAAAAAGATTTCGGAATTAAGACAAAATTTAAAAATAGAAGCACATAGAAGGAAAATAGGATATATTCATATAGGTGCAGTTCAAATTCTAATTAAAGCAACTTTTTAAGAAGGAATAGACTCTCCAGTCGAATTAATCTTAAAAGATGAACGCATAACTGATGTTCGTGATAAAATATTAGGGGTAATAGAAGGAAACTTAGCATATGTAAAATTAAAATTTGAAATTCATCCTAATATAGGAATTCCCTTAAGTACTCAAAGATTAGATCAATCATTAACCTTAGAACATAAATTTCTTAGAAAAACTCTAATGCGACCTGGAGATAAAATATTCTCAGTAACCTACTGTGTAAACTATGCATTAACAAATTCACATCATAGCATTACGTTTAGAAATAATGATAGAATAGACGTTCCTCAATTATTTGAAGATATTGGAAAAATTTATTATCCCAGAAGGAATGAAATCACTGAACTAGGAACTTTTTTTAAAAAGATCTGACTCATTAAGAATACCTTATATTCCTCGGCCCATTCAATTATTAGAACCTGAAAAGAATGCTAGTACGAGTGAAAACATAAATAAATTAGTAAACCAAGTAAATAATTTAACCTTATATATAAAAAATAAAATATGATCAGAAAGAATTTTTCATAAAAGTAATAAAATATATTAAACAAGCAAAGCTGGGCCAGAAACTGGTATCAGAGCTAGTTAATGAAAACTGCTAGCAATATAAGAATAATAATCATTAATTTAAAAAATTATTGTAATACTTTAAAAGAATTAAATGAAGAAAACCCTAACCCTTATCTTAAAGATCAAATTAGAAGAGTAGAAATACGAATTCAAATTTTTAAAAGACGCCTAGAAAAATTAATAGCATGAAAACATACACTACCTTAAAAGAATGGATATGTACCAACCGTAAAAAGATATCTTATTGGCAAGAAAATAATCCACAAACGATACAAGACTACTGGTTTAAAGAAAGTATGCTAACACATCATATAGAATTAGAAAAATGGATAAAACAAAGACTCAACCGAATAATTGCATGAAGACTATTACTCTGTTAAAAGAATGGATAAACGAACTTAGAAATGAAATTAAGTATTGGAAACAACAAGATCCCGAAGAAATAATTGATGGATGTGTAGTGAAACGAATACTAAATTACAACATAAAAAAGTTAAAACAATTTAGAGAGGAATTAGAAACTTGTGCAGCATGAATCAAACCCAAATAAAAGAAACTATACGAATACTAAAATTACAACTGAAAGATGAATATAAAAATCTGTCCACGTTATTAAAAATTAAAGAAGAAGATTTTGTAGACGAACAAATTAGAAAATTAATTGAACGAAGTATTTTGTGGAGAGAAAAAAGATTACTTCGTTTAGAGAATCAACTAAAAGATGGTTGAATATATAGAAGAATTAGGATTATTTATGTCTGGAAAAATAGTTATACTTATGGAAAAATATGACACTATTTTAACATATGATATACTCGAAGCAATGAATTATCTTAGAAAGAAGATAAAACAATTTGAAGGAATTATCTTACGCGAAGAAAATGAAAATCTTAGAGAAATAGAACAAGAAATTCTCACTAAAGCAAAAGGAAGGTTAGCGCACATTTCTCGCTATAAACGAAAAGATGGAAAAATATTTATAAGAATTAATACCTTTGAACAATGGTACCCCGTTATAGGGTACCAAAACCCATGAATTTACGGGGGTACCGTAGCAGCCCCCTTATAAATATAAGACAACAAAATTTCTATCAATAAATATTATTAAATGTGAAATAAATGTAAATACAATGCAGAATAATATGTATAATTTAGATAATAAATGAGGTTTAGAATTGAAACTTTTTCTACCAATTGAAAAATCAAAATAAAGAAATTAATATAAAAATATAAAATTAAGGTAAGCATCAAAATAACGCATAAGCTATAAAACAAAATATAAAATAATAGGAAAAGCTGAATATTAACAATGTCTACCGTATTGTTAAATTAAAAAACAATGGCTAAAGTAAAGTGCCATAAATAAAACCAATCTTACAGCATTCTTAGTTTTTGTAGGATGTGTATATATATTAAAACTTAAAACTAACTAAATTTACATAAGCCTTAAAAAAAACTAAATTTACATAAGTATAAATATACACAACAAAAACATAACAAATAAAGGACTTTTTTATATACAGACATGGCAATAGCATAGCAAACACTTGCATACGTAACATGCTGATGATCAATACACATATTTTGCTATGAAGCATAAAAAATATTAAGCCTAATCTTTTCCTTTCTTAATCTTTGGCATAATCTTAGTTGAGAAGTATTGAAGTGATATCATATCTACCAAACGAATATCACCATCATTAGTTGAAACAGATCTCTTCATTGGGATAATAATATTTGAAGAACAAATATCATTTCCAGTATCAGACGTAGTAGATTCAAATTCCTAAAATGAAGAAGTAAAATAACAAAATTCCAGTTAATGAATTTTATACATAGTGGAATAGAATAAATAAAATGTAAAATAATTTATAATGCGGATAATAATTAAGTAGATAATAATTTCAAAATCAATACCCTATACCCTAATAATTAAATAGGTAGATAAGAATTTCAAAATCAATACACTAAAAAGAAGTAGACATTTACAAAATATATTCTAATTCATAAAATTGATTATTGCTCAGACTCATACATCTATTGTGGTATCTCACAAAAGGGAAGGACTATCGATTACCAATAATGTCACACAAATCAAAAAGCAACTATTCAAGTGTTAATTGTACAATAAAGAGAGATCTACTTCTACTCAAGTGGTACTCATAAAGAATATGATTATAAACAAAAAGCAATAATTGTGGATTCAAAATAAAATATTTATATTACTGAAAAAAAAATGCAGCATAATTGAAATATAATTGATATTCTATATTATTTTTATTTACCATTTTAATAGGAGTCATTTTTCCAATTGTCATCCATAAAAGGTTACTCGCTCCAAATTCATATTCTTGTATTATAAAAAGCATGAATATGTATTAATCACCATAATGAAGAAAACTAAATTTCAGTGTTTTTGTAAAGATTTGGACTCATAATGCATTTCAATGTATTTATTTTTTACTTACATTGTGTATAATAGTCAATTTGGAGACACCTGTGAATCAATGTTAGTAATAGATTCTGCCAAAGTTATCTCTTGGAATAAAAAAAAATTGGGCATTATATACAAAAAAAAAAATATAATAACAACAAACAATCGCAATAGGCCAACCCCTTTGGCTGTTTCCTATGGAATTATTAAAGGTGGACACTTTCACATCATAAACAACTTTGTCTTCATTATTATATTATATTTTGAATTGACAATCTAAATATTCCAGTTAATAACAAATTCTTCTTAAGAAGGGTTTAAGTATGTGGATGCCAATTTCTTCTCTATTTAAACCACAAACCAAAATGCCAAAACTAAATATAAAATTCACGTCCTGCAGAATCTCTGAAATGAGCCTTTACTCATATATTAATTTAAAAAGAACATATGATATAAAAGTTTTTCAAATAAATTATTCTATATCAGACCTAAATGTGATACACTTCATATATTACAAATTAAAGCTCTATTTATTTTTGAAATAATATTGACTTTTTATATACAAAATCTATTTAAATTTTTTCAAATATTTCCCTTCAGTTAATTCATACACTATCTTTTACCAATAACATAAGATATTTACTCATTTTGTTACATCACTTTATTAACTAATTTAATTTAATAGTAAATTTGATTTGATGTGCCATACCTTGCAGGACGAGTATTATGAAATTTCAATTTCAATTTCAAGTGATGGTCTCTTGAGTTCGAGTTACATTCCCAATTCCATACTATCCTGCTGCTTTCTGCACTCTTTTTCTTCCACCACCACCACCACCATCTTCGTGCCTTGATCTTGGCACCCGTTGCATTCTTCATCCCCTTTTGCTTGCATTAGGGTTCTCCGTGGTCATCGACTTGTCTGCATACGCTGCTGCTTACATGTTGAACAATTCAGGGTTCTGCACTGGGTTTCCTTCCAATTTGTTGATTCATTGCGGCATTGGTTGATTTCTCAACTTCATCTCTTTCCCTCCATGCAATTTTGATTCTTTTTCATTCTTGCCCAAAAGGGCTAACTTTCATGTCGCTTTTTTGCGCCAACTTTTGACGTCGGTTTGCTTTGAAAATTTGGAATTGCTTTGTCGGGTTGCGGTACTCGTTTTAGTTTCTTCTGTTCAAACAGTGACGGGTTTTTTGATTGAATTGTTGAGGTATATGTACAGGGTTTGTATATTGTGTTTTGAAGATGAAGAGACTGAAAAGTGAACCTCCCAATCCTAGAAGGTTTAGATTGTCCCATTTTTTGTTTGGTATTGGGGTGTTATACTTGATTTATATAGCATGTAGGTTTCCACAATTTCTGAAAATTGTATCAACGTTAAGTGGGGATGAAGGTTACCATAGATGGGATGAGATTGCAGCTAGGGACTTTGGAGATGAAGATTTAAGCAAACCTTTTGTTAGTTCTGTTTATAAGGATGCATTTCACCGGAGGTTAGAGGATAACAGGGACCAGGATGCTCCCTTGAGGCCAAACAAGGAACCAATGAAAGAGGAAGATCATGGCCACGAATCTGTGAAGCAGGTTCCGCAGCGATATGGTAGGATTACCGGGGAAATCATGCAGAAAAGGAACAGGACCAATAGTATGTCTGTGCTTGAGAGAATGGCATATGAGGCATGGACATTAGGTTTAGGGGCTTGGAAAGAAATAGACAAGGATGAAGACATGGAATCCAGAGAAAGCTCTATCATTGAAGGAAAGCCTGAGTCATGTCCTTCTTGGATATCAAAGAGTGGGGAAGAATTGATGAAGGGAGATAGTATTATGTTTCTTCCTTGTGGACTTGCAGCAGGTTCATCAATCACTGTGGTGGGGACACCCCACTATGCTCATAAAGAGTATGCTCCCCGGCTTGCAAAGTTGAGGAAAGGTGATGGTTTGGTTTCGGTTTCACAGTTCATGGTTGAATTACAAGGGCTAAAGTCAGTTGAAGGGGAAGATCCTCCAAAAATTCTTCACTTGAATCCTCGATTAAGAGGGGATTGGAGCAACCGACCAATTATTGAGCATAATACCTGTTATCGAATGCATTGGGGGACAGCTCAAAGATGTGATGGTCTGCAGTCTGAGGATGATGAAGAAATGCTCGGTATGATTGATAACATTTCATACTCGTTTTGAAGCATGTTATTTAGAGAAAAAAAATGTTTCAGAATAGAGTCTCCAATTCTCCGTTGTCATAATGTAAAATGGAAAGAAGAGAAAAAAGTAAAAGGGTTTGGTAATCTTGGAAATGAAGGAATCAGGAAAAAAAGAAGACAGAGCATGAAAATAAAGGGTGCCTTAATGCTTACATGGTTAACAAAAGAGAAAAGGGTTTACCTTATTGGTTGGTTGTTGTATGCTACGACATTATCAATATATTTTGGCAGGCATCGTATATCCATGCTTCTGCGACTATGTATGATCAATTCGTAGAATCACAAGAAAGTACATGGCTAAAGAGACAAGGATAATGAATTAATATAACTCCTCCAGCTTTACAATATGGATGTTATCTTCTTTTGATGTTTATTAATAAATAGTAATAGTAATACAGAAACATGCAAAAATTATATTTGACTGTTTTACTGTTTTATAATATATTGGGGTAATAATGTTGTATAGAATGATACTGTACAGAATTAATCCTTTCATTGTTTTTTCTGAAGAATTATTTGATCTTTTTTGTGGGTGTTAATTTAATGTATAAATAAATCTTTTGATTATGTTTGGCAGTTGATGGGTACAGACGATGTGAAAAATGGATGCTAAATGACATTGTAGACTCAAAAGAGTCCAAGACAACATCATGGTTCAAGCGGTTTATAGGGCGTGAACAGAAGCCAGAAGTGACCTGGCCATTTCCTTTTATAGAGGGTAGAATGTTTGTCCTTACCCTGCGTGCTGGTGTTGATGGATACCATATTAATGTTGGGGGTCACCATATGACTTCATTTCCATATCGGACAGTAAGTTAATTGCAATATGATAGATGTTTTCTTCTTATGCTTGCACTAAACATCTTGGTGGAGTGAAATTGTATATGTAGCTTATAATATTCATGAAGATAAGTTTGTTGTTGCTTTTGTTTTATCATGTTGGACTTCAAAAACATATTTTTTATTTTTGTGTTGGTGAGATCCTCTCATATTTATGTCGGGCTTTATAGATACAGAATTTTGGTGTTCCCTCATAGTCATATTATAATTTATAATGATGGATATATCTCTTTTGGCATGATTGGGTTAGCGGTGAAACACATAAGAATCACATCCTGGTTGTTGAACGTGGAAGCTACAATATGTACCTTTCATGTTTTTTGTAATTTTTTTTTACAAAAATGCCATTATCACCATGATTTTGCTTCCATCATGATTTTTGGCTGTGAATCCAAACACATGCTTTTTCTAGGTGTCAAAGGGCCAAATCTGGCTTAAACATCAATAATATTGGAATTAATTGGCATTATCTATAATCCATGCTGCAGTTGTTACAGCTTTTTTCCCCACTGACTTTTCTTTTCCACTTTATCTTCAGGGTTTTACACTTGAAGATGCTACAGGGTTGGCAGTTAAAGGAGGCATTGATGTGCATTCAATTTATGCTACCTCTCTCCCTAGTTCACATCCAAGTTTCTCACCTCAAAGAGTACTGGAAATGTCAGAGACCTGGAAAGCCAGTGCTCTACCCAAACATGGTGTTAGACTTTTTATTGGAGTTCTTTCTGCATCAAATCACTTTGCAGAACGTATGGCAGTTCGAAAAACGTGGATGCAAGCAACTGCAATCAAGTCTTCCGACGTAGTAGTACGATTCTTTGTTGCATTGGTAAGGCTTCTGCCTTTATTTTTATATGGCAGAGGTTCATTATTCACTCATTACATGAGTATGAAGAAATGTATTATATGAAGAACACTATTGAATAGCATAAGAACTTCATGGAGAAGAGAAACACAAACTTCCTAGGGTTGTTTCATGGAGGTTTTGGGGTGAAATTGTGGGTTTAAATCTTGAAGGGGCAATGGCAAATTTTTATTTGAGCTTCAAGTAGGCCTTTTGTAACTTCTAATTTGATGGTTAAAAAGCTAATGCAGATAGAATTTGGGGTTGTTACTTACTTAGCAGTTTCTTAGGGTTGTAAGAGCTAGGATCAGATCCATTCACTAGATAACTATGAGATCTTTTGAATAAAATAAACAGAAAAGTCAGAGAGACAGAAGAGAATTGGAGCTTTTTATGCGTTTTGCGTATAAGAATGTTAATGATGTTTTTTGGCTGTCTGGCTAAAATACACTAGCAATAAATGTTTAAATAATTTTGGATCTTTTTTTATAAGCAAATAAATTTGGATCAGATAAAGCCCAACCTGACTGGTAGGCTGCTGAAACTTATTTTAGAAAGTAAAAGAGAAGATGAAATGTGCTCTAGGGTCAGAGTTCCATAGGCATTATATGCATTAAGCTTCATAGAGCAGTTTTTCAAAGTATGATCCACGTTGACAATGGATCCCACTGAGTCTGGTGTATTAATAGCAATCTATGTGAGTGCTAAGAAACTTAAAAGTAGGATTACTTATCACCTTAGCTATTTTGGGTTCCATGAAGCTCTTCTCTTTAAAGCAGATGCCACTAACTTTTGATTCTTCCAATCTTCATAACTTCATGTAGCTGATATAAATAATTTGGATTTGCATGAAGTTGGTGTTTTGGGTTATATCTCAAGTCACCACATTTGTTGGTTTAAGGGAACCATTATTGCTTCCGCAAAATACTTCCTTTATTTATAATCCTGAAGGATTGGTTGTTAACAATAATTTTCCCTTTGGACTGAGTAATAATACAAATATATGTAGATATATTAGAGGTCTATGAGATAAATTATGTTGAAATGTATATATTAATTTGAAGTTTTAAACATAATGCAATTTGTAAAGGGAAAATCATTTGCTCAATTTATAAACAGATATGTAATTGTTTGAAATTCTTCAAGGGCTTTGTGTGTATTTCCATTTCTTTTTCACTATTATTCTTCTTATTGATATGATATGGCTAATCTTGCTGCATTTCATGCCTATTATAAACATCAACGTGAAGAATCCAAGGAAGGAAGTAAATGTAGTGCTGAGGAAGGAGGCGGCGTACTTTGGTGATGTTGTCATTTTGCCCTTTATGGACCGCTATGAGCTTGTTGTGCTTAAAACCTTGGCTATCTGTGAGTTTGGGGTGAGTTCATTTTCAAACCTTTATTCTAGCTAAGCTTTTCTGTTTCTTCTATATTTCTGCACGGGTGTTGGGCAGGTGACTAGTATTTGTCCAGCTATTGTCTGTTACCTCCCACAAAATGCGCAAATCGTGTGGCTCCTGTCCTTTGTCTTTCTATTCTCTCCAGTTATATAAGCCATTCTTTTTCCATGCAGATTCAGAATGTGACTGCTGCGTATATCATGAAATGTGATGATGATACTTTTATTAGGGTGGATACTGTCTTAAAAGAAATTGAAGCTGTACCCCACAAGAAGTCCCTTTATATGGGCAATCTCAATCTCCTGCATCGGCCTCTGAGAAACGGCAAATGGGCAGTCACTTATGAGGTACGATAGTTGCTGCATTTAGTTGAACTACTAGGGTAATACATGTGTGTATGTTTCTGTTTGGTTATTGAAATGATAAATTTCCAGCACTTCATGGAGCTTAAATATAGGGATTAGGTTTTTAGTTATCAGTATATCCTAAGAGACCCTCGTATGCAGGTGAAATTTGTTTTGTGCAAAATAGGGTCTTAAACAAAGCGGGGTAAAAAACTGAATGGCTTCTGCATGAATACTAATGTACAAACTCTATTTAATGCTTAAACTTGTAGCAAGCATAGGGATGTATGTGACAACTATTTATAGTTTAACTGGTATGTCACTCTATGCCTCTATGGTGGTACACTGGTACTTTGCTTTTGATGGCAAGTGATATTTTTGTGTATTTTGACAGGTTAATGTAAGGAATCTTTTAAGTAGTAATATTCCATAATTATTATATATTTTTTGCATTTTTTTTTTATAGAATTTTATTTTTCTTGGTGTCCTTGTCTTTAGTAGTTGGTGACAAGAGAATGCATAGAATGTTATTATCTGTCTCTGCCCCCTTCTCTTAAAGATTATGTTTTATTGTTGCAGGAGTGGCCGGAAGAAATATATCCTCCTTACGCCAATGGCCCTGCATACATAATTTCAAGAGATATTGTTACTTTCATCATATCTCAATCCAAGGATAGGATGCTGAGGGTTTGTTACCATGCTTATATCTGGATTTTCCGTTGGCCTTTCATTGGTTGAACATATAGTTATTTCCAGTTCACGTGTGCTTATTATTGATTGTTGAAACATTTGTTTCTGGTGGCAGCTCTTTAAAATGGAGGATGTAAGCATGGGAATGTGGGTGGAGCGATTTAACAAAACAGTGGCAGACGTTCAGTACTCTCACAATTGGAAGTTTTGTCAGTACGGATGCATGGAGGACTACTTCACTGCACATTACCAATCACCAAGGCAGATGGTCTGTCTATGGGACAAATTGTCAAGAGGTCAAGCTCGATGCTGCAACTTCAGATGACAATTCAATACCCCTCCCTGTATCATTCTCTTCTTACACCCCCCCTTGTGCTCATCTTAGTTCACCTAGGTTAGTATTTGAAGAAAATTACACTGATAACAAAATGTATTACACATCTGATTTGAAAGCAATAGAATTTAGTATCGGTGTTCACAATCAGGTCTAGCTTGGTTTGAGGGTAAACTTCGAATTTAATTACACCTTATGGTCCATGAATTTTGCATATCAAACCAAAACATGTTTTACTGTTCTTGAAATTTACATGTCAATTGAAACCATGAGTCTTCATGTACTGGACTAAATTAACTGCTTGATTCGGTTTTTATCATGATTTATTGGTGCTTCAAATTTGATTTGTATATTCAAAGTATTGTCATTTTGGAGTAAATATAACCAATTTAGACATTATGCTTGTTAAAACATTGCTTTAAAGTGCAAGAACATTCGAGTTTATGTTTGAGTGAAAGTGTTTGCAAATTTGCTTTAAGTTTTTAAGGTGTTTATAAGTAGTAAAAGCCTTTACGTTTGTGTCTTCAAATTTTATGAGACTGCGGATTGCAATGTAGGGTCGTTTTTTCCAAATATGTGTTGGGCTTTTGAAAACTTATTCGGCCCAACTTGTCTGAAAGGGAAGAGAAAAATCAAAGGGCTTTAATTTTCATATCGAGAAAGTTAATTTTCATACCCTCAATTTTTTAAAAATCCAAAACTACCATTCCCCTATCGTGTTTTCCCGTATGATTATATGAGGTAATTTAAACAAATAAACAATCGTACATAGATATACGGTAGTTTGTTTAAATAAATAGACTATCGTATAGTCAAATACGGTAGTTTGTTTGTAAGCTTAAGCTATCGTATATAATTATACGGGAGCTTGTTTAGTACACTACCATATATAGTCATACGATAGTTTAAGTAAACAAACAACCGTATATGATCATACAGTTGTGTAAAGTTATATAAATAGGCAATCGTATGTAATCACACGGTAGTTGATGCTCATAAATAGCTCACCGTTTACAATTATATGGTAGTTTTGTTTAAATAAATAGACTATGGTATGCTTTCATACGGTACGTATATTTTGAAAGAAAAATATACTACCGTATGAAATCATACGGTTGTATATCAACTTTATCCACACGTATGATTTCATACGGTAGTCTATACCACAAATTTTGGTATACTATCATATGATATCATACGATTTTCAAAGGAAAAAACCGTGAGGGAATTTGGAGGAATGAAATAACCAATATTTGAAGGAATGAAATAACCAATAAACATGGTTATCATTAAATGTAGTGCAAAATATACCAAAGAGTGAAGCTAGAAATATTTGCATATTTGCAAATCACACATTTTATGTGAAGCTAGAAATACTAAATGAAATGTGAAAGGGTACCTGCAAAATGATTCCAACCATAGTTAAAAGTATATTTTATTTGTTGCGTTTGGCAACACGCCGTATCTGGCTACTGCTATTAACATCAGCCCATACATTTGTCCCATCGTATAATATCATACGGTAGTATATCAAAATTTGTGATATAGACTACCGTATAAAATCATAGGTATGGATAAATTTGATATACAACAGTATGATTTCATAGGTTAATATATTTTTCTTCCAAAATATACGTACCGTATATTTATTTAAACAAAGCTATCATATAATTGTATACAGTGGACTATTTATGAGCATCAACTACCGTGTGGTTGCATACGGTTGTCTATTTATATAACTTTACATAATCGTATGCTACCACACAAGAGTGTAATCATTTACACCCTCGTGTGATTTCATAAGGGAGCAATCGTGAACCATAAAAAAATACGCGTGAAAAACTTATAATGGAAGGTGAGTTGATAATTTTGATGGTTTAATGGGAGTATAAAATTGAAAAAGGGAATATGAAAATTAAACCCCAAAATCAAATTGTTTGTTCAGTCTGTATTCTATAAGCATTCCTGTTCGAAAGAGACCATTGCGCTGCGCTCACATGTCCTCTCTCGTTTTCTCTGAAAGATCACCCCATTGATATTTTGATGATTACTAGCAGGTATTCTGATGACCTTTTAATAACAAATAATGGTAATGATAAAAACAAAAGTTAAAGTTTGACACAGTATCCGTATAGAATTTTTTTATAGTAGGTAATTAGGATAATTATGATGAGAGTCAAATAATTTTAGTGATGTATTTGATAATATAAAAATTATTTAGAGTAAAAGTTTATACCAATTAAATCCTAAAATAAATTTTATAAAAAAATAAAAATTAAACATAGGAAGAAAAAACATATGGTGATTAGTGTTATACATACTATTAAGACTTTAATTGTTATGCATCGTCAGTATAGGATTTTTTATATTCTCATTCAATCAGAAATCATGGTATGGATGACTCTTAAGATTGTTAAGACAACAGTCAAACAATTATAATGATATGTCAATTTCTGATTGATTGTCAGTATAAAATTTTTTTACATGAACAATATATATCAATTAAATCCTATTTTATAATTTGTCTAAATGAAAATAGAAAAAATAGGGAATGTCAAATCCGAAGGGAAGCACCTCTTCGTCTTCACTTTAGACTTTTTTTTGGTTGCAAGCTTAACTTTAGACTTTAATTACACAATTTCAACTCATTACTTAAAAAAATTGCACCTATAGTTTTTCATAATCATAAACACCTTCAACTTTAAAAATACAAAATCAAAGCATATAGCCGAGTTGCTTGAAAACCAGGGATATGTAGGTCTGTCAAGAAAATGGGTCCAGTAAGTATAGATATTAGAGAAAAAAGCATACAGCTGAGTTACATAAAAATCAGAGATATGTGGTGTATCATGAAAGAGAGGTTTTGTTTCCTTTTAATCCTTTCAGCGTGTCTACTGCGTGTTTGTCTGTTTGACCATAATAATACCTTCAACATGTTTGGGACCCTATTCCCTCTAGTCTCTGCCCTACCATGGCAAGTCCCAAGTCCTTTCATTTTCAGCAAAAGCCTACCTTTCTTAATTCTCTTAATAGGTGGCACGGCCCTCACGTGCTTCGGTTAGCCATGCCCATCTCACCATATATATGGAAACGGCACGAAGCAGTAAAGGATTGATTTGAATTGAAGTGTTAAGCATAGCATGGCGTAGCATAGGATGAGCATCCAATTCCTATCCGATATGTGGGGTTCCCTCTTGCATTCCTTTCCTTCTCTTCTGTCGGCAGCACTCCCATATGCCACGTTCTCACTTCTTCATTAGCTGCTTCCATCTGCCACTTACACGTGTCATTTAGATATGGCATTTCCTTGCTCTCAGGACAAAAATGCATTCCCACTTACATGTGCATGATACTATCTGCGTTTGTATACAAAATCAACACGTAGGATCATGATTGAGAAACCAAAATCACATTTAAAAATTATATTAGAAAAAAGTTATTTTCATATAATTTTTAAAATAATTATCTTCAAAAATATTATTTATACGTTTATGTTGAAAATAATCTAAACCAATCGAATATTAAAATTATTTCATTTAATGAAGTAGATAAATATCTTAACTGATTAAAAAATCTAATGATATATATTTATTTATTCATTATAAATACAAATTCACTATTAAAAAGCCTTTTCCTCGAAACAAAACATCAATTTGGAAGGGAATTAGCAGTAGCACATACGTGGACGTGTACCAGTACCAACTGACGACTGTTATCCTGATTCCATTAAATTACTGCAGTACCCTCTCCCGTAGGCATCCCTTTTCATTCTCATTACTTCATAAATATCATGCATGTCACGTCCTTTCTTCCTTTCCTTTCCTTTCCACTCTTATAACCAAAATTATACCAACGGTATTGGTTAATGCGATGATGATCTTCTATTTCATTATTTTATCATATCATATTTTATTTAATAATATTTTATTATATATTTTATTTTTTAATATTAAATAAAATTTTAACTTATATAATAAAATATTATTAATTGAAACATGATGTGATATACTAAGATTTAAGTAAATACATAGCTAGATTTTTTGTTCTTTAGGTGACATTTGATTCATGGAATATTTTATTGTCAGATAACTACATTTCCGAGAATCGCATTCTCATGAATATTTTTTTCTTACATTCACATATGAAAATATAACTTTTAATTTTCATTCACTAATTTTATTCCCAGACTTCTTTTATGCTCGGAAATAATTTTTTAAAATATGTACTAAATATGAAAAAATTTTATTTCTATATCCATATTTTTGAAAAATATTAAAATATAATTTATATCAAATGTATGTTATCTTAAACGCATGCATGTGCATGCTCCTTAAAGTTGTAAAACATTTAACAGTGTAGTATATCATGAATACCAACAGATGAAAGACTTAATTAACTTATTAGTCATTTTATAACTTTAGGGATTAAATTTATACAGTTTTAGAGACCAAAGACAATAAAATTATGGATTTGCGAGATTCACTCCTAGGCCACCACCTATTGCATAACGACCTTGCAGTCTAAGCTCATGCAAGGGCATCAAGGCGTGCCTCTAGAGAATTAAAGAATCCTCGCTTCATTAGCATGAAGGGCCATGGTATGGTGTACTTTGACACTATAAACAGGGTTTTAGGTATTAATTCAAACGTGAAAATAATACTTTTCAAAATAATTATTTTAAAAATTATATGAGATATAAATTTTCTCTCAACATGATTCGTAAACGTAATCTTATCTTTACGAAATTTAAAACAAATAGATTATTAAGCATATTGGAGTGCATTTGTAGGTCCCTTACACCGCCATTAAGCCACTGTGACTAGAGAGAAACCATCACCCAAAAGAACAACCAGTACTAGCCTTAGAAGTCGGTGCACACTGATTCTATATCGATCAAACATTGAAATAAAATTTTGGTACTATATAAATATCAAACATTGCATGATATCCCAAAAGAAAACTGCTTGATAATGCTATTATTCCATCAACAGTCAAGTCACAAAGGCTACGCAAGCTTGTACGACACCAACCAAAATTATGATGAAGGTGAGGATTTTGGGAGAGCTATTCATGAAGCTTTACTGGCTAGAAAGAGTTTGGTAGTAAAGTTCAGCCACCAATAGAATTTTGATGGGTGTGGGGAAGACACTTACCTATTGCTCGTTTGAATGTCTCTTTTAATTTGTAGATTAATGGGCTCAAACAATTTACTTTGAGACTGTTTGGTAAAGCATATCAACGAGTTTATAGCGAATAGCTTATAACGGATGAGAAAGTAACCCCATTTGATAAGCGCATTTATCACGAGCTTATAGCGTTTTTTCACGAGCTTATAATATTTTTTTCAGACGTTACTTGAAGTAGCGTTTGAGCTTATAGTGTTTTATTTTTATTTTTACTTTTATCCTTATTATCTTCATTTTATTCTATCTTTATTCTCTTCTTTCTCTTTTATGTAAAATCATTAAGGAAGATGTCCTTTTATGTCATTTTATATTTTTCAGCTAGTTTAACCGTTAGTTTTATCAAATACTTTCACAGAAAATAAGCTAGTTTATCCGCTATCAGCTACCTCATCCGCTATCCGCTATAATTTATCCGTTATCAGCTAGCTTATCCGCTAGCAACTAATTTTACCAAATAGACTCTTTGTAATCGAAAAGAGCTTCTAGATATATTGGCCTTGAAACATCATTTAGAAGTTGTAGCTCTTATTGGTGATTTAAAAACATTATAAAATGATGATCACAACAAAACATATAATTAAAATTTCAATATAACAATAAATTAAAACTTATTTTCTCATTTTCAACTTAATAAATTAACTTCAATATAATAATGGTTATTCTTCTTTTTATTGTTTCTCTACCGTCATAAAAAGACAGCTAGGTAAGCTTTTGATGGAAAAAGGTTTGCTGGTGTAATAGAATGATATAAACTATCTATATCTTGGGTTCTTGAGAATCGAATGGAGAAAACGTGTGTAGGTTTTTTTTTAAACTATATGCTATACTACATGTAAAAAATTAAAATGTATATTAAATTAGAATATTCATTCATAATCGTGAATATTTTTATTCACAACTTTATTCGTCCTCAATGAATCACATGGCATAATCCACATTAAGGAATGTTTTAAATTTATATTTTACTATATTTTCAAATCCACTTATTAATAGTTGTTATATACTACTAAATTTGCATATCATTTATTCATTTTATTTAACTTTTTTCATTTTTAGAATGTATTTTCAAATACACTATACTAATACTTATTATTACAAAATTCATTGATCATTAACTTATTTTATTTTTAGATTCCAGTTGAATTAATTATGTTTATATTATTTATAATTTAAAATGTTTTTTTATTTTTTTCAAATTTAAAAATACTCTACAATGTAGGAGATACTTGTTATTTTCACGATAAAAAAAACACTGATTATGATTTTAATTTAATTGGAATATATGGTTAATATAAAGATTTTTTATACCATAAACAAATCATACATTATTACAAATTATCAAATATATCATAACTTATAACTACAATCAAGATTAACCCTATTATGCCTTCAACTATATCTTTTGTAATTTTCTACCCATTTGCTATTTTTAAGTAGAGTCCCAAACTACTTGTTTAACTAATTTTTTGTGTGTGTCCTCAATGATATTTTTTAGTCTGATAGTCAGAGACCAATCCTTTTAGAGATATAGAGATCATAAAAGCAAATTATACTTTTCCCAACAAAACATTTTTCATAATAATAGCCTTACAACATGTTTAAAGAACCACTCTAGCTATCTCCTAACTTTGAAGAGTGTTGGTGCTTGCTTAAGTGTTAAACGCCTTAGAAGAGAATTGATATTGCCAATTATTGAGTGAATATGGGTTAATCGCCATAAATATCAGGGGCATATCTGTCATATTCCGTATTAGTCATACTCATTCATATATGTAACATGGACGTGGAAACATTTTGTCCTTTCCAACAGCGCTTCCAACGTCTCTCTCTCCCTCTCCTTCGCCCTCTGCATCACCGTTTCCTTCAATTCCGCTCTCTCACTTTCCTTCACACACTCTTCCTACACAATCTTCAAACTGAAAAAACTGGTGGAAAAAAATAAATCCAAACTTGCATTAATTTGATATAAGAAATCCAAAAGCTAAGGTACCCCACATCATCAACCACCACCTTTGCTTCCACTTTCCTTTTCTTCTCTCTGTTATTCTATAGCTTATTGCTTTACACACACATTAAAAAAAATACCCCGCTTTCCTTTCTTTGCGTTTTTTGCCTATGTATGTATGTATGTAACTGTTTTCTTCGCCAATTAATTCCTCCAGTCCAGTCCCGACGGTTCTCTTACTCTTCCTTGGAATGAATGCAGTAACGGCTATTTGTTGAGACACGTTCATGTTGTTGTGGAAGTGAAGGAGTTTTGTCGTAGAGAGAGACCCAGATGGATTTTTCTTCGTTCTTAACTTCCCTGGGGACGTCCTTTGTGATATTCTTTGTTTTGCTGATTGTGTTTGCATTGCTATCAAGTAGGCCTGGCAACAATGTTGTTTACTACCCCAATCGGATCCTCAAGGGCTTGGATCCATTTGAAGCTGGATACAAGACCCGCAACCCTTTCTCTTGGATCAAGGAGGCTTTATCTTCTTCGGAGCAAGATGTGATTGCCATGTCTGGGGTCGACACTGCTGTCTACTTTGTCTTTCTCAGTACCGGTTTGTCTTTTTTCTTTTCTTTGCTCTTTTGTTTTTCATTTCTTTTCTTTTCTCCTGTTATGTATTCTGGTTATTGCTTGGATTTAAAAGGATTTTAAGAAATTTTTCTTTTCTTTTCTTTTTAGTTAGATATTAATTAATATGTTCTATATTAGCTTCCTAAACCTTCCTTACATTTTAACTACATGAAGCCATATTCATTCATTCATTCATTCATATGTAAAAATCTATATAGTTGTTCTGTCTGAACACCCTGCGTGCTCCGATCTGTTCCCCACGCTCTTCCGGCTTAGACACTTTGATGCTTAACTTAGCATTTAGCATTTGGAGAGTGTAGTGTATGCAAGTATAATAATAAGTAGATGTGCCGAGAGCAATAGCAGTTTAAACCATGAGAGAGAACATATTCACTTAGAGCAAGTCAGATTAATTAGCTCTCAGAGACTAATTTATACCCAATATCACTCTATTCTTGCTCCGGCTTCCCTGAAGTTAAAGCATTGGTTTGGTGCACCTTTTTTTGTTTACCTAACTAATGACACCTTATCTGTGTATTTTTGGGAACCGTTAGTAATTCCTATAGCAAATGACCATCTATACTATCTTAGGAAGTCTCAAATAGTTTAGTTTCCAATGTAATGTGCAGAACAATGTTTATACTTTATCAAATGTTTCAAAATATCAGGTGAAGTGGGAGCTTTTCATAAAAATGCATTTTTGTGTGATGCAACCTTGAGAGTGTTGAATTGTGAAACTTCAGCATCTACTATACAGTTTCTAAACCAAAACACTTTCCTGGTGAACATTGCATACTATGACAAAGGTGACAATTTACAACATGAAACCTTAGAAGGAATCTTGATAAGATCACTTGTGTCAAATTTGATATGCAAATGTTTGGAGGATTCTTGAGTATAGGTTACGTGAATTTAAGATTTTTGAATTGGTTTAAGCCTTAAAAGTCCTATATTATTCAAATTTTGTTTTGAAAGTGCTTCTGGATTTATTTCCTGAGGCACATTAGGGTATTTGATAGGAACTGAGTGTATTAATACTGAAAATTTAAGGATAATGGAGTACTGCTCCTTACAGTAATGAAGAAAGCAAGGTAAACAATAAACCAAGACTGAACCAGAGAAGAATTCTCTGGTACAGCCAACCCCAAAACCAACCCAATAACAAAATGATCCCATACCCCCTCCGCCCTCATTCATTTTCTTATATACACTCCCTTTTCTCTCCCTTTCTTTCTCCAATCATGTGAGAATCCTTTTCTCCTCTCACATAGTGCCACCTGGTCCTTTCTGTTATATTGCAGCCCTTTTGTGTGAATATTTTCGATATTTCCCATCCTACCCTGCTTAGATCCATGGCCCTATCAGTATTTTTCCCACTTTGTTCAATTTTTTTTTTCTTTTCTTGATCATATTCTGAAAGAGTGAAAACGTTACTGATATTCCTCTCAAGAAAGCTTTTGCTAAAATTATTTCATTGTTCACATACTGATATGTTAAATAAAGACTACCGAGTGAAATTGGGTTTGAGAAAAATTAATGAGCTATAAGGAGGATTTGACTCATGTAAATATGAGTCTTGGGGGTTAAAAGAAGGAAGATTCGATTTTCTGAGAAGACGGTGAATTTATAAATTATTCTACACGTGAGGCCTTTCATATTTACTTTACTCTATCATTGTTACCCTATAGTTCTTATTCATTTCACCAGATTTTGTTCACTTTTAGTACTTGCAGATTATTTAAGCCATTGTGCTTCTTGTTGGACCCTACTGAATTGTCATGAAAGCTGCAAGGACAGAAAAATCTGCCATACAACCTTGCATCACTTGTTTTCCACATTTTCCCATGTTATTTTAATTCTTTCCGCATCTAAGAGAAATATGCTTTGAAGTAATCTTGTAATTCAGCATATTGCTGTTATAAATGGTTTGATTATGACAAGCAGATTCTTCCTTGTTTGGACATAATGCTATGCAATATATGCTGTTTCCTTTTTATCTTTGTAGGTTGTAGACTACTGCATTTGTGTTTTCACATGACAGAGAAAGAAAATTTCTCTTTTTCTTTCTGAAAATATTTTTTCCCTATTCATATATTTTTGTCTGGTTGTAAACTTTCATATTTCCAATTGTTTGCTGACATGTTTACCGGATGATTGGTGAAAGTATTCAGCTTGTAATCATTATTATTCTTGTTGATGTGCCAGTGTTAGGTATCCTAGTTTTATCGGGCTTCATTCTGCTACCGGTTCTTCTGCCTGTTGCTGTTACTGATGATGGTGTGAAGAAACAAGATACTAGCAAAGGGACTTTCAATGAACTCGACAAGTTATCAATGGGAAACATCACAGTAAGATCAATATTGCACGGATTTTTTGTACAATAGTATTATGGTAAAATTTCATTTTATTCAACTAATTAGCTGTGTACGTGTGTGCGCGCATGCACGCGAAAGTAATGTCCCATAATTTTTCTGAGGGAAACAGCCAATCAGCTTCTGTAATATCTTCATATGATTATAATTTCAGAGACTGAATAACTTCTTGTATGTATTGTGTAGGCGCAGAGTACAAGGTTGTGGGCATTTTTTATTGCCTGCTATTGGGTTTCACTTGTTGCATTTTTCCTCTTATGGAAGGCTTACAAACATGTGTCATGGCTGCGATCTGAAGCTCTTAGGTCTCCTGATGTGAAGCCTGAACAGTTTGCTATAGTTGTGAGAGACATACCTCCTGTTCCCGAAGGTCAGACTAGGAAGGAACAGGTTGACTCTTATTTTAAAGCCATCTATCCTGAGACATTTTACAGATCTATGATTGTAACAGACAACAAAGAGGTACGGTATTCATTTGATTTCCTTTTTGTCATATCCTCTTAATTACCTTCATTATCTCTGATTCCATGCCCTGCATTGAAGCCTGCCTTTCCAGTGTCTGATTGCTGTGTTATTTATGAACCTAAGAAAGAATGTGCAGTAGATCTAATGATTTTGTCCCTGTAATATAAATATATAATTGTCTACGGTGTTAATTTTTTCTGCCTGTGAATGTTTTAGCATATGATTTAATTCCTTCAAGTTTAATACTAACAGGTGAACAAGATTTGGAAGGAGTTAGAAGGGCATAGGAAGAAGCTTGCCCGTGCTGAAGCAACATATGCAGGGTCCAAAACTACTGCCAAACCAGAAGGAACAAGACCTACTAACAAGACTGGCTTCCTAGGACTTGTTGGTAAAAAGGTGGATAGCATAGAGTATTACAATGAGAAGATTAATGAATTACTTGCCAAATTGGAATCTGAACAAAAGGTCACTCTCAGAGAAAAGCAGCAAGATGCTGCTGTAGTCTTCTTTTCAAATAGGGTGGTTGCAGCATCTGCATCTCAGAGTTTACATGCACAAATGGTTGACAATTGGTCAGTCTTTGATGCTTCTGAACCCTGTCAACTAATATGGCCTAATTTGAAAATCAACTATTTTGAAAGAGAACTGCGGCAGTACGTGGTGTATGTCATTGTCGCGCTGACTATATTATTTTTCATGATTCCAATTACATTTATATCTGCGGTTACAACTTTGAATAATTTGGTGAAACTTCTCCCATTCATAAAGCCAGTTGTGCGTATAAAGGCTGTGAGGACAGTGTTGGAAGCTTACCTCCCTCAACTTGCACTGATTATTTTCTTGGCTTTCTTGCCCAAGTTGCTTCTGTTTTTCTCCAAATTGGAGGGCATTCCAACTGAAAGTCATGCAGTCAGGGCTGCATCTGGAAAATACTTTTATTTTACTGTGCTGAATGTTTTCATTGGAGTCACAATAGGTGGAACCTTGTTCAGAACAATCAAGACAATTGAGAAGGACCCCAACAAACTTGTGCCAATGCTAGCTGGAAGCCTCCCAGGCAATGCTACTTTTTTCTTGACCTATGTGGCTCTGAAGTAAGATAACATCTTAACCTAAATTTAATTTGTTTTTTTATCCACTATGCTAATTTGTTTTGTTTATTATAAATGTTAAAGGATGCATAGCTACTTCCTAGGAATGGCAGAAATGTAGAAGGCACACATTATCTGCAAGTGGTGTTTTACACGATATCTTGTTATTATCTTTTCCTACATTCATTTGAAGCAGGAGTTAGTGTGTTTAAAAGCATATCTGTAACAACAAGTATATGTCTCACATGGTTTTGTGTGTATACTTCAAATTTTGGACTATTGCTACTAGACATAGGGACAAGTAAAGATTTCACCTTTTTTTTCAACATTTGACACCACACAAATTCACTGATTATTCTTATTCTATTTGTCTCAGATTTTTGGTTGGCTATGGCCTTGAACTGTCCCGAATAGTTCCTCTTATTATATACCATTTGAAGAGGAAGTATCTTTGTAAGACTGAAGCTGATTTGAAAGATGCTTGGTATCCTGGAGATCTTGGTTATGGGACTAGAGTTCCTAATGACATGCTTATTGTCATAATTGTCCTTTGTTACTCTGTTATTGCTCCTCTGATTATCCCATTTGGTGCTCTGTATTTTGGCCTAGGATGGCTTGTACTGCGAAATCAGGTGAAGTTCTTGGAATTTTGTTTAAGGAACCCAGTTTTTTTTTTGTGGGCACTTTATTTATTTCAAGGACAGAGATAATAATTATAAACTGGAAATTTATAAGCTTTTGTAAACTTCTAAATTGCTTTTGTTTACTGGAGGTTTGCAACAAAGGCAGGAAATAGTTTTTGCCAGAATAGATGAATTTTAATGATATCTCTCTTTGTAGGCATACTATTTTGCAATCTTATCTTAGTAAAAAAAATTGGCATGATTGTGTTATACTTGTTTCAACAGGCACTCAAAGTGTATGTTCCATCATATGAAAGTTATGGAAGAATGTGGCCCCACATACACAACCGTATACTAGCATCTTTGATATTATTCCAAGTTACCATGTTTGGGTACTTTCTGGTGCAGAAATTCTACTATGCACCATTGTTGATTCCTCTACCCATATTGTCATTAGTGTTTGGTTTCGTCTGTGCAAAGAAATTTTATCCTACTTTTCAACATCCAGCACTTGAGGTTGCAGCCCGTAGTGTAAAGGAAGTTCCCAACATGGAATTGATTTTCAGATCTTACATTCCACCAAGTTTGAGTTCTGAGAAGATTGATGATGATCAGTTTGAAGATGCAATGTCTCAAGTTTCGAGAACAACGTCATTTGTTTGATGTAGTTCTCTGAAATTTCAACTGGTTTTTACCTGTTAGTTGTAGTCTTGTACTGGTACTTTTTAGAAATTAAATTAATTGTTGATAACACGTTGTACGAACCAGGGGGCGTGATATGAATATGTAAGATTGGGTGGTCTGGTAATGTTATTATACAATGTTGGTTAGACTTGTAATAGTTGTGGTTAAGTGCAATGATGTCCTCTACTATATATATATATATATATAGCGATTACCATATGAGTAATGAGCCATTACGAGTAATTATGAGTCTTGTTGATGAGGGGTTACAAAACTATCATACATTATTAATTCTTCAGGTCGGTTACGAGGTCCTCAGGCGGTTATCAATCTCAACAGTAACATAAACAATCTTAAGGTTATTTTTTAAATCGTTTTTGTTGTGGCTGAAGGACTTACCATGTTCTGCCATGTGCTGCCTGTGTACATGGTCAATAAACTTTTGTTTAGAAATAAAATGAGAAGGGAAATTGGAAGGAATAAAAGTGGGAAAATAGGATCTGATTATGGAGAGAATGAAATACATGAGTGTATTTTTCTTTCTTTTTGGTACAACAGAATATCAATAGGAAGAATATTAATACAACCAACATACACAGTCTGTTACACAAGCATTTTGTTGCAACTCTGTTTTGGCAAATGGCATTGGTATTTGCAACCTGACGTTGAAGGGTGTTTAGGATTCCATATATAAAATTGAGTTTTGATGAATTGAATTTGGTGAACTTAATTTTGATTAAAAATGAATTTGACTTTAATAATTTGTTGGGATACTTTACTGCTAAAAGTCGATTTGGTAGAATGAATATTACTTATATTGTATCATTCAAACTAATCCTTAGATGTGTAGCTATGAAATTGTCTTTTAATTTTATTTTATCATTTATTTCTACTAATTTTTTAAGGATGGCATGATAAGAATAATAATTGAAAATCTAAATCAAAGATTGGTTAGCAAAAGAAAGGTGGTGTTGCATCGCTTGCATCCAACCCAGCTTCAGCAACCATTAACAGGGGTCTTTGGAGAAAGCTAACGAAAAGTGCCCTTTGAAAACCGTTGCACACTTACTTCGTCACATTCAACTCTGTCCAAGCCCACCAGCCTGTACCCCAGTATCAGCACCTACGGTGCCCACCCTTTACGAGGCCATATGATCTTCAAAACCCAAGGGAACAATGTCACATTCACGATCTTCCGATTTTCGTTCTTTGTCTTCACAGGCTCTTTTACTGACCAAACAACATGAACCCGATACAAAAAAAAGAAGGCAAAATACCACCGATAGAGAAGAAAGAAATCAAATAAAGATAAACAAACAGAAGGGTTGTACCAAAAAGAACAAGCTAACAGAAGGGAAGACACAAAACAAAGCCTCTAGGATTGAAACAGCAAAGAAAGAGGCTCACGAAGGATGCACAGTGGTGGGTGGCGTGATGGCAACACAAGCGATGAGAGGCATGGCTGGAAACAGTGGCACTGGTGAACCACCGCTACACGCAACAGTGACACGGGGAGGTCAATGGTTCGATGCATGGTGACGGCAATTTGTAGAGGTCCAGGGTTCGCAATGCGTCTAGGTCTAGTGGCCTACGGTGGTGGGCTTGGACAGGGTTCTGGGCAGCAGTGGCTATTTGAGTGTTTGGCGCTGGGGTGTTTACAGTTGAGGAGGTGAGGACTGAGTTTGGTTTTTTCAGTTTATTCACTGGGTTTGGTTCTTTGATGCCATCAACTTGTTGAAGGTTGGTTGGCGGTTGCAGTATCTTGGTGTGGAGCAGATTAATTGGTGCAGAGAGAAGAATAAAAGAGAAAAGAACAACAATTAAGGGTTTAAAAATAAATAATAGAAGGAACTTTAAAATAAAGCACAAATTTTAAGAATTACCTGTTGAAACTTGCTAGAACAAGTATTTTTCAAGGTCCACTGGTGCACCCAACCCAAACTTCATAGGTGCACCTTAAAAGCCTCCTATTCCTACACATAAAACCATATAGCTTAGGCCCTTGTTATCACATATTTTACATAGTTTTAATCCACGGGGCTCCCACTCAGATCTATCAAACTATAGACACAAGAATTATCTCTCATATGATACCCCAAAAATATAACATCAAAAGACCGCAAAAAAGATGAGCTGAATCGACCTCCAAGACCTTAACCTCAGCTTGTTTCGCATCACTGAAGCTCAAGATTGAATCAAGATAAACCCTATCATTCTCTCAGATCTCACCTCATGAATACAACAATAGGCATGAGCCACCTTGTAAAATATATGTGCTGCAGCATGCACATATAAATGACAACTAATAGAAACATATTTCTATAAATGTGTTAATAAATGAAATGACTTCTTAAATACAACAAAACTGAAACTTTTTGAACCCCCACATAAAGCCAACAGATAAACATTGTAAAGAGAAACAGAATTCCATTGGTAAATATGATCACCACAGTACACGCATTGAGTAATTATGTTTTGTTCAGAACGCAATCTTGCCAAGTCATCTTCACTATGTAATTCCCCCCTTATGTCCGCAAGATAAGTTGAGAATCTTGAGATATTCAAAATCATGAAGGATTAGGGTTCAAGATAAAATTTTGTAAATAATACAGACAAAAGAAAAGAGCGAGCAACATTAGACTTTCTGCTAAACTCTGTTTCAGATGAATTCATGGAGGAAAGTAGCAAACGTATGTTCCAAACGAACAATGAGATGACTATAAAGTAGCTTTAGTCGGTTATATGGTATCACAAGATGCTCATCCAACAGACTATTTACAAGCAACTTCTGCACAGTTCTGCAACAATGACATAGGAGGAAATTACCTGCCATTATTTGCTTCAACTGGGGTATCATGTGGCCCTACATGCTGTGATATCTAACATGCTCAATTTTTTCTCCTAAGTAACACCTCTTGGCATAAAATAATCTTTTGCCATATCATCAAGATCAGAACTAGTAGAGTTATTATATATTCAGGTTTCGCCCGGTCCATGCTAATCAGTGGATCTTACCTTTGCAAGGGAAATAAGTTCACAAGTTGAGATAAATTCTCCAAGCAAGTATAATGTTTAATAGAATTCAGAGCTCTCCAGGTCAAGTTCAACCAAGCACTAGAACAACTGAATTCGACAAAAAGGAACGTCTTATGCATCTCAAAACAAAGGCACAAGTGCATAAACTACTCCAGGCATATATAGTGCAATTCATTCAACAAAGTCTTGTACATCTTTTCATTCATAGAAACATCCCTCTCCCTGCATTTATCAAGCAGTTCAAAGGCTTCATCGGCCCTCCCTTCCCGACACAATCCTTCTAATACAGTCTTGTAAGTGAGATGATCGGGGGACCTAGAATTACCCAACATATCAAACATAACCTCAATTGCATCCTGAAACCTTCGCTCGAGTGCAAGAGTACAAATTACTATCACATATGCACTACTACTCGGGACAAGATGTTTGCTTCTCATTTCCTTATAAAACCTCAACCCTTGATTGACCCTCCCTTTCTCACACAATCCCTTGGCAATATAACCATAAGTATAGGCATTTGGCTCACAACCATACATCCCCATTTCATGGAACACTCGAATTGCTTCGTCGACTTCCAAACACTTGGAATACGCCTTTATGATCATATTCAACACAAAAGTGTCTGGTATAACACCAGAAGCCTTCATTTGCTTAGTGAGGGATCGCACCGAGTGCAAATACACATAGCACACATTCAACTTATTGAACCTTCTAAGAAGCGAATTGAACAACAATGAATAAGTTTCTAGCGTGGGTTTGCAATCTTGCGACCTAAGCATCTTGTTATAAACATCGAAAGCACGATTGAAGAGGAATTTGCGACCACAACAGAAACGAATAATGGAATTGTATAAAGGGACGCTAAGATCACAGGCACCGGCGATTACCTCTTCGATGAGGGTTTCGGCAGAACGGTAGCGGCGACCGGCGATGAGTAGTTTGATGATGGTGAGGTAGGTGAGGTGGTTGTGGTTGTAAGAGCGTTGTTGTGCGGTCCATCTGAAAATGTCGAGGGCCAGATCTGGGTCTGATTGGGCCCTTAGGGCTTGGTCGACGTCGGAAGGGGTGAACCCGGGTTTGAGGTGGTGGACCCATGTCTCGAATTGCTTCTCCAGTGGGGTTTTGGATTTGGTGTGAGGGGTGGAGGCGTTGTCGTTTTGGGTGGGTGTGGGTGTGGGTGTGGGTGTGGTGGAAATTGAGCGTAATAGGTTGGTGAGAGGAAGGGAAGGAGAGAGAGTTGTGAGAAGAGAGGGAAGAAGGGATTTTGAAGCAAGTTTCATGGTGGGGTTTAATAGACAACGTAAAATGGGAATCAAAGCCATTGGTGATCGTCTAACCACAGAACTCAAACTCATCTTTGTTTAGGGGAAGGTTTTTCTGAGCAGGAGCCTAGCCAGCAGAAGGGAGAAATGATAAGGGCTTGTTTGGGGTACTGGATGGTTAATTTTTTATTTTACTGTGGTTTACATTATTCAAACTTGAAATTCCCAATCATCTCTCTCTCAAATGTGAGTCCTTTACATGGGGTCACCCTCTTGAAAGCCTTTTGAGTATTTGATGGTGTTACTAATAGCCCAACCTGCCTCCAAATCGGGTCACACATGTTCTTCTTCATGCTTGTGGCGTCATTGTTCATCATCTACAATAAAACATGCCGCCTAGCATCCACATAGTTGGGAATACTTTTGATACAAGTGATCCTTCACATAGGTGCACCAACAACCGTCTTCTCTTTAATACTTGTACCGGTCGAATCGTCGGCTTTGATATCATTTGTTAGGATTAAGGGAGTGCAAACTGCCGGGAGATTTTTTTCCATGGGCTAACTAAAGAATAACATAATTGGGTTTGACACCACATATTGACCCCAAAACCTCAAGACAATGAGTCTATAAGTTGTATCCACTTATATAACCTTGAACTTGTTAAGTTCTTTCCAATGTGCGACTTCTTCATCCACATCTTACTCATAATTGGAATTCTCAACAAGTTCTTGATGTGTTTGGGATGAGACACTTCCATCTAATTACCATGCATTAGTATGTCAAAGTATGTCCTACCCGCAACAAGTTACCTCTCACCAGTCTGGAATCCTTATTGTTATTTATTCCCCTTAGAATTGACATTCCCAAGTCCTTCATCGCCTTGGGGCTTTTGTTTTGGCCATTCCAAGGGTTCCACAACCCGAACATAGTGGGTATAAAAAAAAATAACTAGTTTTCAAATAACTAGTGAAAATAACTATAATTATCCCATACAAATCAAATAAGTTAATGTAGGAAAGACAAAAATATTGTTTTGGTCACCCACATTTACACATGGTCTCAAATATTGTCTCTCATCTTTCATCTATCTCAACATTGTCCCTCACCTTTCATTTTCGGGCTATTTTGGTCCTTCTATCCATTTGTTATGTCGAGTTATAAACTTTATGCATAATTATATACAGCTAAGAAGAATGATCGGATTTTTTATTTTTATTATAGTTTTGAATCTTTATTGCCTCTGCAATTACAAGTAGCTGCTTATTCTCTCCACAATACTAGATGGAATTACTTACATCCAAGTATTTTTGATTCCATAATTTCTAGAAAACCAGGTTCGACTATAAGTTATTGGTTCTTCCTCGAGTTTTTCCAAAAACAGATATCCATTATAACTTTTTCATTCCTCAAACCCATTGCATTTTTTTGTTTGCTTTATTTTCCCATTGTAACATCCGGGGCTGATGAGGGCGGGGAGTGATCACCGGTGCATGAGGCACGGACAAGGAGCGGCTCCTAGCAGGCTTCTAGGCGGAGGGATACATGAATGAACCGATTTACACCGGAATGAGAGGATCCTGAGGCGGTGCAGGTATGGGACTGTACAGTTGAAGGAAGGCTTATAATAATTTATTGGTACTACCTATACCAACAAGATGCATCTTCTTTTCGGTAGCCCATCACTTAAGAACTCTAAAGTTAAGCGTGCTTGACTTGGAGTAATTCTGGGATGGGTGACCTCCTGGGAAGTTTTCCTAGGAAGCGTGTGAGTAAGGACAAAGCACGCTGAAGAGACCCGTGTTGGTTTGTGGGGACAGTCGGCAATCCTTAAAGCAGTCTGGACCGTTACAAATGGTATCAGAGCGGACCTCTCCTAGTACGGTGTGGTTCGGGGACGAACCAAGCGGAAGCTGGTGTCCGGGGCTGACGAGGGCGGGGAGTGATCGCCGGTGCATGAGGCACGGACAAGGAGCGGCTCCTGGCAGGCTTCTAGGCGGAGGGATACATGAATGAACCGATTTACACCGGAATGAAAGGGATCCAGAGGCGGTGCAGGTATAGGACTGTACAGTTGAGGGAAGGCTTATAAGAATTGATTGGTACTACCTATACCAACAAGATGCATCTTCTTTTCGGTAGCCCATCACTTAAGAACTCTAAAGTTAAGCGTGCTTGACTTGGAGTAATTCTGGGATAAGTGACCTCTTGGGAAGTTTTCTTAGGAAGCGTGTGAGTGAGGACAAAGCACGCTGAAGAGACCCGTGTTGGTTTGCGGGGATAGTCGGCAATCCTTAAAGCAGTCCGGGCCGTTACACCCATGATGCTCATTTTACTCATGATTTTTGTTAAGCCATACATGATTCAGGTTGGATTAGTTGCAATTGTCTTGAGGCATAACAATATCACATGAGGGTGATAAAGAAATTGGACAAAAAATGCTTGTTGTGTGAAAAAAACTCTGAATGCAGTGGTGGACGAAGGTTATTTTAGTTTGGAGATGAAAATGATGAAAACAAGGTTATTTGGCCAAACTCACGTTTTGTTATGAATGATTTTAAGGTCTTAGTTGATACTATTCTGTAAGTTAACGTTAATCTGCTGTAACAACGTATGGATGACGGGACCAAAATAACTTGAAAATGGAAGGTCAAGGACAATATTGAGATAGATGAAAGATGAGGGATAATATGAAGGTTGCGTATAAAAGTTTGGGACCAAAACATTGTCATGTAGGAAAATAGGCTGAATGAAGTTTTTGGTCCCTGAAAATATAGAGTTTTTTGGTTTTAGTCCTTACCTTTTGTTTGCTTTGCTTTTGGTGTCTGTAACTTTTAAAATTTTGTTTTTGGTCCCTGCCGTTAACTCTAAACGTTAACTGCTGACGTGGCAGAGCAGTGGTAGATGGAAGTCCACGTCAGCAGTGACACGTGACAAACTAATTATTTTTTTATTTCATATGTCTGACATGATAGGGATCAAAAACAAAAATTTAAAAGTTACAGACACCAAAAACAAAACAAATAAAAGATAAGGACTAAAACCAAAATCCCTATATTTTCAGGGACCAAAAACTTCAATAAACCTTTAATAAATATGATTTCTCGTAAGTTATGAATTAATTTGATTTTCTGACAGATGAATAAGAATTGTAATTTTTTTGAGTAAGCTAATTTTGAAGCAAATAATCCTCAAAGTGTAGATGAGGAGGACGTCACTTTGTTACTTGGAGCACATGTTGAAAAGCTACGAAAGAGATAGAAGTTGCAGTTGAAGCTAGCCATTGAAAGAAAAAAGTCTCAAATTTTGATAATGTGTTTGAGAACTGTAATTGAGTTTTACTTATTTAAGGATTTTCAATTGTCAAGTATAACACAAACCACCGCAACAAATAGACATACTAGCCATGACAGTGCCAATTGAAAATACAAAATCATCAAAACCCAACTAAAGTTCCCAAGCACATTATCAAAATTTGAGACTTTTTTCTTTCACCGGCTAGCTTCAACTACAACTGTTGTCTCTTTCTTTGTAAGCTCTTCAACACGTGTTCTAAGCACCAAAGGGACATCTTCGTCATCTACATTCTAAGGATTATTTGCTTCAAAATCAGTTCACTAAAAAAATTATAATTCTCCTTCATCTGTCAAAAAATCAAATTAATTCATAAATCATAGGAAATCATTTTTATTAAGGGCTTAATGAAGTTTTTGGTCCCTGAAAATATAAGGTTTTTTGGTTTTAGTCCCTATTTTTTGTTTGTTTTGCTTTTGGTGTCGGTAACTTTTGAGTTTTTGTTTTTGGTCTCTGTTATATCAGATAGATGGAATAAAAAAAAAATTATTTTGTCACGTGTCAATGCTGACGTGGACTTCCGACAAAACATTTGGAGTTGACGGCAGGGACCAAAAACAAAATTTTAAAAGTTACAGACACAAAAAACAAAACAAACAAAAGATAGAGATTAAAACCAAAAAACCCTATATTTTTAGGGCCAAAAAAAAATTATATTTGATTTTGTAATAAAAAGGATAAGAGAGAGAGAGGGGTAGAAGAGGAGGGGTGTGTGTGTTATTGTGTTTGGTTTGAAAACCCCCTTTGCTGGTTTCATTCACAGTGTGGTGCAGAGCAGAGGCACAAGACCTAGTAGGTAGTAGAAGAGAGTGAGTCAATGTCTCCTGGTCCAAGAGCTTCAGCAGAAGTGATTCTGAAGAATAGGTATCTGGGATATTTGATCTGGCAATCCATACCTTCCACTCTCATCTACATCCTCTTCTCTATCCTCACTTCTCCTCATCTTCACCATCACCATCACCATCCATTATGGCCATTTCTTGCCCTTATCTCTTTCCTCACTTTCCAACTTTCCCACCTCCTCTTCTCCGCCACTCTCTCCCTCATCGCCTCCCCTTACCCTCAACGCCCTGCCTCGCCGCTCGAGCTCGCTACTGGACTCCTCCGCTTCCTCTTTGTTCCAGGCACACACCCTCACTCCACCGATTTTCGCGCCCGGGTTAGAGTTTCTCTCAGCTTCGTCCTCTTTGTGGCGGCATCGGGTTTGTCGGCGGCGCTGTCCCTTTGCGGTTTGAGAGGCATAGGTGATGATTATGAGAATGAAGGGTTTTGGGTAATTGGGAGAGTGGGTTTAAGGGGTTTCTTCGTTGGTTCCCTGTTTGGCTTCCACTATGTTGTTAAGCGCCGTTGGGTTCTCCACTTCCCTATCATTCAGGTTTTATGTTCACTGCTTACTACTCTTCTTCATCTATTCATGCAATTCGATATATTTCTAAAATAACACTTACCTCTATATTCTTATAATGCCACCTAGGATATATTATACTTTTCTAGATAACATTTATGTAAATATAGTGGTATCATGTGTAGCAATATGTATGTAAATGTGCGTTGTTGTCTCAAATATTGTCCAAATATGTTTAGAGATAACAGAACTATTGTACATTACATGGGGACAATCAAATTTGTTTGGTAATTGATCATCATATTATGCTAAATTTTTATATTTTTTTTTTCCCCTTTGAGTATTCTCCTTATCCTTATCCTGAAGGAGGTCATGTAATTTAATTCTCTTCAAACGTTATGTATTTGATTAGGCATTGCTAACTTCAACACCTATTTTTTTTTTTTTAATGATTGTGTATGTGATATCTATTTGAAGCTTTTTTCTCCTTGGTAACAATGAGCACTGACTGTGGTTACTTTTATGAGCAGCGTCCTCCTTACTTCAGCTTTAAGATGGGAATTCCTTCAGCTGCTAGACGAGCTTTAAAGCTTTCTGGTCTCGCTGTCCTATTTTCAGCCATTTTGTTAGAGATTCTGCCAAATACATTGAAGGGCAGCATTGCAACCCGGAGATTCATCGCAGAGCAGATTTTCTTTTCTCTTGGGAGTTTTGCTGTCTTCCTCTGTTGGGAATTGACTCATCATTTACACCGGGTTGGTTTTCCTCACAATACTCATCTCAATCTTGGTTCCTGTTTTCAATCCATTTAAATGTTAATTGTTGCAAGTTTTTATCGGCCATGTTGCATAGCATCTTTGTTTATTATATTATACTTTGATACTTTCTTATAGCTTTTAGTTGATTTCATTTTAGTAATTCATATGCTAAT
Organism: Ammopiptanthus mongolicus; assembly: GCA_039655645.1. Lineage (NCBI taxonomy): Eukaryota > Viridiplantae > Streptophyta > Magnoliopsida > Fabales > Fabaceae > Ammopiptanthus > Ammopiptanthus mongolicus. Next base: position 100,716,253 of record CM077344.1, on the reverse strand, counting down.
CTCAAAACAAAATAGCGTTGTAATCCTGTGATACATTAATTTGTCTATTATATGGTTTTCTTGACCCGATGATCCCTAACTTTAATTCCATCTTTATATCATGGGCCTAGAAAGAACCTAATGTTGATGTATTTGTTGATTTCTCGGTATTAGGTTGTATTCATATTTTGTCATCCATCTATCATGTTGTGCTTGTTCAACCTTTATTCAGTGATCTGCGTGTCAGTAGTCAGAGTATTCATATGCATAATGTCTCTGGCTCTATTTATGTTCATGCTTTGCTGGTATGATCTTTGGAATCTCTTTCATGTATATTAGAATCTGGTTCTATCTGCACAGTATAATTTAGTATAATATCCAAGATATTTCACTTGAACTGATAATCTAAATGTGCATGTTAGTTTTGTCTACTCCTGTACAATGCAAGAATGGCAGAAAAATGTACAGTGCAACGTGACTAAACATACACACAACATTAAAGAAGCAATGCCTCTGAAAGCAACTATGAGTTACTCTATTATATAAACCATCCCTAATGGACCCCCTGTATATGTGATGTGGCACCCTTCTACTAGTTACAGAAACATATATAACTATTTGGAATTCTGGATAATTTTTTATATGAATGTACAATCCCCAGCTTTTGGAGGGTAGCAGTTGTTACCCACACTGACTGAAGTCTCTATCTTGGTTGAACATGGTATGTAGGTTTTACATACTAAGAGGTCCATATTTGCACCCCCAAAAGGATCTGCAGCTGCAGAAACAAATCCAAGTGAGCATCTCCTTTCAGCTTTGGAGGAGAGTAATCCTACATCTCTTCTACGGTATCTTGCATATCTTGATCTCTGTATGGTTTGCGAGAACAATGTTGACACGTGGAGGCGTGCAGCATTTTTTGAAGAAACTGGTGAGACTTACAAAAGAGTAATTGCTGTGTGCTTGAGGCCTCTGGAGCATCTTGCCTCAAGATTAGCTGAAGGCTTGGGAAATTCTGTTGACAAACCTGCACAACTATCAAATCAGCTATCATCCCCAACTGATGCACGACTAGATTCAAAGTACTTAGAACAGCTGTACAATTTCCAGGTACGAGTATAACTTCATTATTTGTATATTGTTTATTTGTATCAAATAAACATTTTTCTTATATAACTGGAAAACTTTGGGAGTTCGTGTGATTACGCTGAATTTTAAACTTGACTAATAAAAGCTTTAAGGCTTATTTATAGACAGGGTGTTCTATCCTTCAGAAGTTAGTAAACTTGGATTGTATGCCTGGGGCATTAGCATTGCTATGATGTCTTTCAGGCTTCACTGTTTGATCTCCAGTTTTGTCTGGTATGGTTGAAACTTATTTAATAGTTGCGGAGCGACATATGCAATTCTGCTAGGATTATACAGAGAAATGTACCCCTTTAGAAAAAAGAGAAACAAAACATAGTAGAAAGAAGATTCATGACTTTAAAGACTCAAAACTCTACAAAATCCTGATTGTTATACAACGGTACCCACTGAATTTGATAATTTGGGAAAGCTCTCGTAGGTATAAAAGGTGGATGGAGTTATAGAGTGAAAGACCAACCCATGATTTTTTTGGGCTGTGTAAATATGTACATAGGTCATTGACATGAATTGCCGCCCATATAAATTACGGTTTATGACAAAGGATAATGAAAATTCACTTGTTTATTACCTTTGTCTAGTAAGAGACCTTGTAGTAGTGCGGAAATAAAGCAATACACACCAGCATTATAGTTTTGCATTTGACTAAAAGCTTCTGTTTGCTTGTATGCAGCTTTATGCATGGTGTTCAAGGACTGTTGCCTCACTGACTGCCTGCTCACGTAAAGAAGACAAGTTTGGGGTTGCTCAGCTTTCCGGAAGCAATGCTGCTGTGATTTCAACATTAATATCCTGCCTTCTTGCTGTTGAAAATTTCATGGGAAAGAAAACAAACCTGCAATCCCCAAATCAGTTGTTGGGACCTGCGGGTATCAGATGGGCGACAGTGAATAATGGAAGAGTAGATGTTGCAACTGGTAAAAGAAGATATGGCCCAGTAAATTCAAAAGCTTATGCTATTGCTGATGTTCTGAAGACCTCAATCTACCAAGTAGTCTCTGCATTCCATGATGAGATGTTGGCTGGTGCTAAAGCAAGTCTTCTTGAGAAGGACTGGATCACAAGTGAGAAACCACTTTTTGGTACCCGTGAGATGCTTATACAAAAATTACGTCTTTTCCGTGATTTTCGAGCTACCTAACTGCGTTGTGCTGGCTGGGGTTTGGATGTTACTTTCCTGGATTAATCAATATGCTTGTATGACATTATACTCATAGGCCGTTGCCCAGTGGAGATAATAGATGGAATTGAAGGAAAAGGATTCAATTTTGCTGTTAGAAATTTGAGATGAAGGATATTAATCTGTAGCGGTTTTGTTGAATATACTTCCATTGGCAGGAATTGCCCGTTTGGATGAACTTTTTCTTGATAGTTTTTGTTTAGAAGTACTTATATTTTAGTGGGCTTGGATAAGTTTTATTTTTTAAAAAACTGAAGTATAAAAAACACTAACTTTTTTTGTATATAGTTTTTCGTGTCTATGAAAGGATACATTTTTTTATAACATGGAGAAGTTGCTCCCGCCCCCCCTTCCTACGATTCTGTAGATGATTCTGTCATTTACCAATTAGACTTTCTTTTATTGGTTATCAAGTTTGGTGAAGCTGTATTGCTGGATCCTAAAGAATTGTGCTTTGTCTTTGTCGTGAATTCTTGAATGTGGTTTTATTGCTATATGGGCAGAACCTACCTTGGCTGTAGTTCGTGTCTAATTTTCTGCCATGTGTTTGCAATCGATTTAAACATGATACAATTGTATTATCATTGAAATTGAAATTTGATGTCATGATTTGTTATGCTATTAAATGTTCGTTTCACATGGGCTACTTTGGGTTAGGCTTGTCTAGCTAAGAGGCCCGTGCTAGCTTAGTTTATGCTCCCTGAGACTGGACCGTGATACACTCATAAGTCATAACAAAGATAGGTCAGGTGTTTATTTTCTCAATTTTTTTTATAAAAGAAATTGTAGATTTTAGTAAAATTTCAATTCTTAGTTTATGCTATCGATTAGTAGAATTTAGTAAAATTTCATCCAGGGACGTGATATGATTTTTATCATATTAAAGAAATAGAATTTAAGTTGATTTGGAAATCATTTTCTTGTGTTTAGAATCTATTAAAATAAAAATTAATTTGATTTGATTTTATTATTTTATATTTTTACCCTTATTATGAGAGGCGGTTAATAGGGGTAAAATAATCTTTTTCTAAGGTTAAATTAAATCTTAATGAATCCTCATAATTTGATAAAACTTCTAAATTTTAGTATACTATTTTCTACATTTCAAATGCAAAATTTATTTTACAAGTCAAATTGTAAGGATGTGCCTTAAACAGTGTTCGATGGTTAGCTTATAAGGACGAGCCTTTAGAGGCCATGATGAGAGCTTCGACTCACAAAATAGGTGCAATTTTATTGAGTTGATCAAGCTTTTAGCAACTTACAATGGCAAGGTTCATGTGCTAGAAAATGCTCCACAAACAAATGCCACATACACATCACCAAAAAGTCAAAAGGAGATTTTAAACATCATTGCCAATAAAGTCAGAAGGAAGAAATTGGGGATGCCGAGTTTTGCGTTATTGTAGATGAAGCTAGAGATAAAGCAAAAAGAGAACAAATGGCTATCATTTTGAGATTTGTTGATAGTGATGGCTTCATTCGAGAGCCATTTTTGCATGTTGCACATGTTAAAGACAACATGCAAGCGACTTTGAAGAAGGATCTCGTTATAATCTTAATGTAGAAAACGTTGGAGGACAAGGTTATGATGGTGCTAGTACATGTGGGGTGAGTGAAATAGATTGCAAATTTTGAATAACAAGAAGCTCAAGCAATGCAAATCAGATCGTTACCTTACAATGAGCTGGAGATACAAATTATTTGTAGCTTGGTAAGAATGTTTGGTGCAACTTGCTCTGTTCTCAATACTATCTCTAAAGAAGTAGCAAATTATTCTCAAAGAGGTGATGTTGAAGCAGCTTATTTATCATTAAGATCATTTGAGTTTATTTTTATATTGCATATTCGTGTCGAGCTTTGGAACAAAAAGCTCAAAATATTGTCAATGCTATACAGCTGGAGTCAACTACAAAAGCACCTTCTCAAGAGCAAAAGGATGATGCATGGGTGTCTTTACTTGATAGTGTCAAAACTTGTTGTTCATGTAATGATATTGCTATTCCTGATTTAACTTTTCAGTGCATGAGGGCTAGAGGAAAGTCCCATCATCAAAGCGGAGATGATTTTGTTACTATAGATAGAGCATCATCCTAATCCATTAGTCATATCCACGGCAACCATAATCCATTTGGCAAGTAAGCGCCTCTTTTAGTCAAGGAAAAATCTTGAGTGGTATTGGATGAATGAATGGATATCTTTTGTCACTCATTTTCCTTAATCCTAATAGCATAACTGCAAGTTGTTAAAATCATAAGTGGTATTGAATGAATGAATGAATGAGTGTCAATCATTTTCCTTAATCCTAATAGCTTAACTGCAAGTTTTTAAACCTTATATATCTCCCTTTAACAAATATCACATTACATCACTCAATAAGCCAACCATCTACCCAACCCAAAATCCACAAGTCATCCAACACAGTCCGATCATTTAACTTTGAAGTTTGAATTGTCGAGATTAGAGGTATATTTGATTTAGATTTCAATGGAAAAAAAAAACGCTTCTTAATACATTATTTATCAAATCAACAATATCGTTACTTCAGTTAAATAAATGCCGGTGGAAAGTGAAACCGTTTTTTTTTTTCATTTACTTCGGCTAAAATCTAAACCAAACATATTCCACCTCAAAGTCACATCACAACCATATCCCACGTAAATTCACAGCTTAAGACATGTCCCATTCGGCCATTTTCTCTGCCTACCAAGGAAAACGAAATGAACCAACACATAAACCAACCACAACAACGAAATTCAGAACAGGTTCAAACTCAAATCATACAACAAACTCATAAATTATTCTCCAACGGATACCCTCCACGTGTCCAAATTTAACAGCAAGCAAACAGAAGCAAGAGATGGCCACGATTGGGATGGTTCCTTCAACTGTCGGCAACCTTACTCTGGCTTAGCTGTAACTACACACAAGCTAGTTGACAGACTCATACACGTGGCAATCCTATGATTGGTCCAACATTCTTCCGCCATGCCCGGCATGAGCATCATATAAAACCCCCCACCCCCAACTTTACAACCTGTTTGTGTCGGCAGGCGTGGCTTAGATATATTCCTCTCCCTCGTTTTCCGGAGAAAAAACAGTGTCCATTGGGTTAAATTTCCCGGGAAAATTGAGTTCAAAAATGATGAAGAAGAAACTTGAAGCGTATGGTAGAAGCAAATTAGAGAGTTCGTCGTCCACAGAGAGAGAAGAAGAAGAAGAGACTGAGTGGGAAATGAGACCTGGAGGAATGTTGGTGCAGAAAAGGAGCGCCAAACCGGATGCTCCAACACCGAATTTGCGCCTTCGAATCGCTTACGGTGCGCTCCGCTACGAGATTTCCGTCAGTTCCATGGCCACTTTCGGTAAGATAAGCTCTGGATCGATCTATATTCGGCAATCGAATTGTTTTCTTCTTCTCTGTTTGGTTACTGAGGAAAAAAAGTACTAGTACTAGTAATTAGTGTTTCAAGTTTCAACCAATGAGATTATTCAGTAATGTTGGTTATAATAGAGTTCGGTGACTGTTTAATAAGCACATCATTACTAATGCTACCTGCCTAGCTACCTACGTAGCATGGCATGGACTGTGTTTTTTTTTTTTTTTTTCATTTTGGTTTTTCTTGGAAACCAAACACGGATGTAGTGGGAATGGAATGAAAAGAGTGTGAATGACAATTAATTGACAGGGGAGGTGAAGAAGGTTATGAGCGAAGAAACAGGGTTAGAGGCGGATGAAGAGAGAGTGGTGTACAGAGGAAAAGAGCGAGAGAATGGAGAGTACTTGGACATGTGCGGAGTCAAAGACCGATCAAAACTTGTTCTCATCCAAGACCCTTCCAGCATTGAGCGACGTTTTATTCAGATGCGTAGGAACGCCAAGATCCAGACAGCACATCGCGCCATCAACCGTGTCTCCCTCCAACTTGATCACCTACAACACCAGGTCTCCAACTTTTTTCATCTTATTCTTCTTCTTATTATTATTATTTTAAAATTTGTTAATGGGTTGGTGCCAAGAGCTGATATATTGCATTATTATATATCAACTACAGGCTACAGCCCTTCTATAAAATTACATCAAAATTATAGTTGAGAACTGAAAGTAGCAGCTCCTATATATTAGAGCAAACCGCTCAATGCGTCATCTCAATTAAATGGTTATATCAATATCATATTAAATTAAATTCTTGCGATTTGATTGGATCACATAAACACGAGTATCATAGATTTTCCCATGTAAAAATTTCTCGTGCTGAAGATGAGGTGAGAACAAATATAGTAAAAATTAAATAAATATGCATGCCAAAATAGCATCACACTAATTTGGTATGGCACAATCGGAATGATGTGAATCCGTGGATGTTCTATATTTTGGTATAGTAGTGAGTGATGTGACCCGTGTTTCAGCAATATATTCCTTTCACCCCGAAGTTTGAATCGATTTCTGAAACATAATGCAACATACTTCTTTCCTCATAGCCAATTGAGTTTTCAATGATCATTTATATTATTAATCTATATAGTAAGAACCATGTGCATATATAAGTGCTTCCGGAGATCTTGTCCAAACACAGAATATAATCCATTCCCTTTCCTATAGGTCTCTGCAATTGAAAAGTCTATTTCTGAAGGAGTCAAAGTACCAGAACTTCAGATCACAACACTGATTGAGATGCTTATGAGGCAAGCAATCAAATTAGAAAGTATTTCTGCCGAAGGAGATGCTTCTGCACAGAAAAATTTGCAGGTATTGCCAATAGAATCCCATTTTGTTACCATCTATACCGGGGACTTATTTGGTTTAATTTGGAAGAAAAGCGTATTTATATGCTAAATCTGGTGGTTGCTTTTTCAGGGAAAGAGAGTGCAGAAATGTGTTGAAACCCTGGATATGATGAAGGTGTCTAATGCAAGAATAAAGCCTGTTGTTGTTACGACCAAGTGGGAGACCTTTGATCATCCTCCATCCTCAACCCAGCGGAAATTATTCGATTGAGTTTGTCTATTACTTAGATTCTTCTTATTTCTGAACACTGCCAATAAGTCTTGCTATAAGAATATAACTAAATTTTTGTCCAAAATACTTGTATGTCTTCAAAATTGCAATTGAAATCGAAGTAGAAATGTTAATATGTCCATTTTTATTATTTGATGGTAAATTTATTAATCCTTTAAACTCTTAACAATGTTGGCCTGGTGTGATAACTGATAACGTATGCTTTAGCTACTCGATCACGTTCAAATATTGTGTTTATATCCTTATCGTATAACTAAAAAATAAATTGATGGATATTGTTCCATATAAGAACATTTCATCTTTATTTTTATTATCCTAATAGACACAAATTCTACCACTATTACTATCATCGCGTTGAAATTTCACTAGGGAATAATAGCATTTTTATCCAAGTAATTATTTTGATAATTTATGCAATTATTATGCACTAATAAATATAATAGCACAAGAATATATGAATAGAGCAAATGTGCTGGGCATTTGAGTGGTGGTTTGGGATGAGCAAAGCTGTTTCCTGGCTGGGATCTGAAAAGTGGTCCTGAAAGGAGGTGCTAAAAATGTATATGACCAGCTTTGGGACGGCGGGATGATTTTGTGAGCAGAACATGGCTGAGTACTACTACTAACCCAAATGTGATGATGCCACTGCTAACATGGTAACAACACATTAAAATATCAAGGAAATATAATAAATTAAAATAAAATTAAAAGACCCAAAAACAAATGAGCTATGTTATTTTAACATCAAAATTTGAACACCGTATCTGACACCGTATGTGTTTATCTCTATCTTTTACTTACTTTTTATCTTTTTTCGTATACACGCATATAAAAAATACATCATAAAAACAAAGGGACACCATATGGTGTTCAAATATCTACCCGACTAGATTATCTTGATTGGTGTCTCATCACCACTACATAGCCTCACCGACGTCGGAGTGTCGTTCTCCTCCTGTCTAGTCGTTGCGTCGTGCCACCACCACAACCCACAAGCCAATCTTCTAGTCACTACACAACCAACGTTGTCGTCACCTAGCCACCCTCGCACCGCCACGATCCAGCCGCTGACACCACACATTATTGTCCCATTATTTTTTTTTTCACGATGATGAAAGATATTAAAATATATTTGCTTTGGGGCATGTGTTGATGTTAAAGGTCTTATGATTCGTTGAATGGGGGCAAACAAACACTAATATATGAAAAGATCGAGGGACGAACTCGAACGTGAGTAAGTCATCCTACGACTTGAGGCATCGGATGAGGGCATGCACCTCCATCAGGCTTGATGTGTGCAAGACAAAAAGTTAAAAGTTATTGGTTGGGGTTCGAGACAAGTAAGGATAACGATGCAAAGTGGTTGTATTATGATGACGAGTTATAATTTATGTTTATGATGTATAACTATATTGTTCATGTTTATGATTTATGTCCATTAATAATGACGTATTGTTGTTCCTCTTATACTATCTTTCATGGAGATTTTCTGGATACGTGACAACTATAAATGTCATAGTTCAAAGTTTTTATAATGTCGTGTTACCTAGATTTTATCGCACTATGCTTGGGTTTTTCTAACATTTGTACGTAAGGACTTGAAGGAGTGAGTTAGTACCGGTAGAAGACTCGTTATCAAAACACTTTACTGTTTTTGTCCGTTATCTGATGTTTTAAGGAATTGTATTACATTAAGCGTGCTATTTTGTTCATTGCCTCTTTAGAAAATGCTCAGTGTACAATGTTGATTTAAGTTTAAAAAGTTTTTTATGTATGTTGGGAATTCCAAGTTTGAGTAAAGATGTGGATGAAAGAAGTTCCACATTGGAAAGGAGTTGATAAGTTGAAGACTATATAAGTGGAGGAGACCCATGAATCTAATGCCTTAAGGGTTCGGGTCAAGATGTGGTGTCAAGCCCACTTATTAGAGGTGGAATCGGGTTGGGTCGGGTCAGGGGAAATTTTATACCCGAAACGATCAAGCTTGATTGGGTCGGGTTTCGGGCCCAACAATACAATAATTTAGCAGAAACGAAAATTAAAAAAAATTAAAAAAAAACCCAATGGGCCATTTGAAAGACTAAAACCCTACCCATTCAACTTCTCTACCTTTCTTTCTTCTTCTTCTCAAAAAACTTTGTCCCTGCCTCTCTATCTTCATCTATCTTTCTTCTTCTTAGAGGCGGGTGCAGTCACAGTCATCTCTCTGCTCGACGATGGCCACCGACAAAGGTATTGTGGCTGGACTGGCGTGGCATACGGTGGCCGCCTCCTGGAATGCGACTGCATGAAGGGGACCTACAGATCTAGTGCGCGGTGGGTTGGTTGGTTCTGATGGTGGCCGATCTGGTTCTGGTTGGTCGATCTAGTGCTTCACGTCTGGTTTTGGTCTCCTTCAACTTAACATGGTTCATATGCAAAGTCTTGAATCAACTCATCTTCTTCTCCTCCGAGTTGGTTCGGGTTGCTCAGGTTGCATTTTCCTAACCCGACACTCGAATCGAACCCCTCGGGTTTCTAATATGAAAAATCGGTCTGACCCGTTCACTTGAACCAAATCGAGTTTTCCGGGTTAGTCCGAATCGGGTTGACCGGGTTGATAGGTTGGGTCCGCTCCACTTTCACCCCTACTGCTTATGTGTTTCTTTACTTAGGCCATGGAAGCAAATCTCCCAATGTTGGCGCTCGTTAGAATTCCAACAATATAATACTGTTTTAAATTTAAATGTTGACATTGATAGGTTTTTTTCTCTTTTGCCTTAAAAAAAAACTGTGAATTATCCGAGCTACTAAGTGCCTGTTTGGTTTAAATTATTTTCAACGCAAACGTGAAAATGACACTTCCCGAGGCAATTATTTTGGAAGCTATGTAAGAGGAGCTTTCTCCCAACGTGATTTTCAAACTTAATTTTATCTTCGCAGAATCTAAAACAAATGGGCTCTAACTAGTTACACATGCCCATAAGGCATCATCATTACACACAATTAATCAATAAACAAAAACACATAATAAACGGGACTCAGTAAACCCAAACATTTATTCATTGATTTGATTGTGTGTGAGGATAATGTGTTAGGTTCTTGTGTAACAAGTGGGATGGGATGGACAAGTATAAATATAGATTTGAGCTGTTCTGCTCTGCTCTGCTCAAGTAGCATGTCAGATATTTGGGGGTTGACGACTCGACCGTACGTACTATGTATAGTTGAGTTGTTGTGATGATCTGATATATTGGTTAGTTATTGGATTTATTTACTCATCACGCAAATGAATGTGTACTCAAAGTTTTCCTCATGGATCCACACACCCTTCTTACATGTCTTCCCACCTTTCAAACCCCCAAATCATTTATCTTTCTTTACTTTCACAACCTACTTATCAACTTCCCCACAAACCCCAATCCCTTATATTGTCACCAAATGCATTGCCCTTTTGCAATTTTGTGCCTCTTCCATATACAAACTTAGGCAAATTCATGCATTTTCCCTTAGGCATGGTCTCCCACTCAACAACCCTGACATGGGTAAGCATCTTATCTTCACCATTGTCTCCCTCTCTGCACCCATGTCCTATGCCTATCATGTATTCACCATAATCCATAACCCCAATGTGTTCACTTGGAACACCATGATCAGGGGCTACGCTGAAGCTGAAAACCCCACTCCTGCACTTCATGTCTACCGCCAAATGATATTGTCTTGTGTTGAACCTGACACTCACACTTACCCTTTTCTTCTCAAGGCTGTTTCTAAATCATTGAATGTTAGAGAAGGGGAAGTAATACATTCGGTTACCATAAGAAATGGGTTTGAGTCGTTGCTGTTTGTTCAAAACAGTTTGCTTCATATGTATGCTTCTTTTGGTGATACAGAAAGCGCACACCAGGTGTTTGAGTCAATGAAGGAAAGAGATCTTGTGGCTTGGAACTCTGTCATTAATGGGTTTGCTCTCAATGGCAGGCCCAATGAGGCTTTGACTTTGTTTAGGGAAATGAGCCTGGAGGGTGTGGAGCCTGATGGGTTCACTGTGGTTAGCTTGTTATCTGCTTGTGCTGAGCTTGGAGCTCTAGAGTTAGGACGCAGGGTCCATGTGTATATGTTGAAGGTAGGTTTGAGAGAGAATTTGCATGTTAATAATTCACTGTTGGACTTTTATGCAAAGTGTGGGAGCATCAGGGAGGCACAACAAGTATTCACTGAGATGAGGGAAAGGAACGTGGTTTCTTGGACGTCTTTGATTGTTGGCTTGGCTGTTAATGGCTTTGGCGAGGAAGCACTTGAGCTTTTCAAAGAGATGGAAGGGCAAAGACTAGTGCCCGGTGAGATTACTTTTGTTGGTGTCCTGTATGCTTGCAGCCATTGTGGGATGTTGGATGAAGGGTTCAATTACTTTAGAAGGATGAAAGAGGAATTTGGTATCAGGCCCAGGATAGAACACTATGGTTGCATGGTGGATTTATTGAGTAGGGCAGGTTTAGTGAAACAAGCATATGAATATATTCAGAATATGCCATTGCAGCCAAATGCAGTTATTTGGAGGACCTTATTGGGGGCATGTGCAATACATGGACACTTGAGTTTGGGAGAGATAGCAAGATCTCACCTTTTAAAGTTGGAACCCAAACATAGTGGGGATTATGTGCTTCTCTCAAACCTGTATGCCTCTGAACGTCGTTGGTCAGATGTACAAACAGTGAGGAGGTCAATGCTGAAGGATGGTGTTAAGAAAACACCAGGCTATAGTCTCGTTGAGTTGGGCAACCGCGTTTATGAATTTACTATGGGTGATAGATCTCATCCTCAAAGTCAGGATGTATATGCACTACTGGAGAAGATCACAGAATTGTTGAAGTTAGAAGGTTATGTGCCTCATACTGCAAATGTGCTTGCAGACATAGAGGAAGAGGAGAAGGAACAGGCTTTGTCTTATCACAGTGAAAAGGTTGCAATTGCTTTTATGCTCTTAAATACAGCACCAGGGACCCCAATCAGGGTTATGAAGAATTTAAGAGTTTGTGCTGATTGTCATATGGCTATCAAACTCATATCAAAGGTTTATGATAGAGAGATTGTTATCAGGGATCGCAGTCGGTTCCACCATTTTAGAGGTGGTTCATGCTCCTGTAAAGATTACTGGTAATATATTGAATTATCAGGATTTGATAATGGCATCTTGTGAGTGAAGTGCTGTATTGATTTTGAGGTAGGATGTGATGATTTTAAAGAGACACACAACTCAATATGTTGCAATTGTTCTGAAAACATGCTTTCTGCTGCAGCCTGCAAGGGGTCAACCAGTTCAAGCCTCTTCCTCCTCACATGGCTAAGTGAGGGTGTGCAAAGATATGGATCACCTGCAATTTTAAAAAGTAAATTTATTGAATATATGGAGAGGAGTGCAGTTCATGATCCCACCATTCAATTTATTTGAACATCAGTTTAAAAAAAAAACAAATTAATAATATAAACACATTCAACTATTCAAGGGACATAACCTTATACAATTTTAGAATAACTGGAGATGATTCTGATCCATGTATGCACAAAATTATGGAAGTTTGTTACGAAATCTGGATAAAAATGTGCTCTTTTGACCTAACAGCCTGGCATTTGTGCTTCAGTAATAATAATATATGCCCTTTCTTTAGAGTACAGGGCTTCCTATTGGCAGAGCTAAGATTTATATTATTTGCTACTTTTTATCATATAATTATAATTGATATTTATATTTTAGTACTGTGACGCTATTGATGTAGGATCCAGATCTCCTGCCACCAAATTCACGCATTCAACTTAATTTATGATCACGATTTCATATACCCATTTTTACATTAACATATTTATGTTATACAAAATTAATCAATGGTCAAGATCTCCCTACGATCAAAAAGTGACTGCAGGGGATCCATTTCTATATTGATGTAGAGATGTATGAGAAGAAAGATTATACTCCTACAAAAGTAGCATTATTGATTGATGAGAGAGAAAGAAAGAGAGGGAGGAGGATTTTGATGAAGGATTTAATTTGTTTATATTGTGAGTGTAAAGTTTTTTACACAAGCAACTAATTAGAAATTGTCACATAAATTAAAATGTTTGACTCCATAAAATAACTTATGATCGAATTAATCCAATTCATTAACGGAGATTTTCCGATTTTTTAAAGAGATGGGGTATTTACTATTTTTATTTTGGGGAGGGTTGAACCCAAAATTTTCTGGATATGAAAATAAATGATGAATTAGTAAATATTTATTATGAAATAGCAATAAAAATAAAAAGATAAGAAGAAAGGGGGAAGAGTGAAGAGTGAAGAGGAAGAAACAAGGGAAGGGATGAAATTGAGGCGCCAAAGACCGCGCCTTTTAAATTCAAAATAAAATAAAGAAAACTGGAAATATAAATGGTGCTTACGAGTCACGTTTCAGCAGTGCCCTCTTTGATCTTTGGATCGCATCGTGTGTGTTTGATCGATATGTTAACCAGAATGGGGAATGATGATGCTACTTCGCATCTTGAGAGAATGGGCAAAGAACTCAAGTGTCCCATTTGGTATCTCTCTCTCTTCTCTTTCCTAATTTCTATTCTCTCTAATCAATTTCAATTGAATTGATGAGTTTCCCTTGCCCCTAATTACTACAGTTGGAGTTTGCTCCATTCTGCAGTTTCGCTTACATGCAATCATGTCTTCTGCAAGTAACTTCATCTTCCCTTTCTTTTCTTTTCTTTGCAAAATTTCAATTATTTATTTACCCTTTTTTCTTCTTCTTCTTCTTTTACTAAATACTGAACCTGTTGTTTTCATTTCAGCTCATGTATTCTCAAGTCAATGAAATCAGCTTCTGATTGTCCTGTATGCAAACTACCCTTCGCTCGTCGAGGTTTGCCTCCCTTTACATATTACATATTTCAATACCTCAATTTCAAATCAACCACTTTTTATTACTAATTGAAATTTGCGACCTAATTGTCGATCTGGGTAATCACAATTGTTAATACTTTCCCACGGCTGCTTTGCACAGATAATTATATGTTTTATGACCAAGTTGTTGTTATTATTGATTAGCATGCACTTTCTTTTGCGTTTTCCATGAAAAGATAAAGCCCGTTTGGTTTGACCATTTCCTGTTTTCATTTTCAATGAAAATAGAAAATGAGTTTAAAAATGCGTTTGTTTGAGTTTAGTGAAAATGTTTTCACTGAAAACATTTCCTGAATCGGACCCAAATCTGAAAATAAAAAATAGTTGTTTTCAATGTTTTCATTCCTAGATTTTTGAAAATAGGAAATGAAAACAGAAAGAAACAGGAAGTCAAAACAAACACGTTTTCAAATTTTTCAAAATTTGAAAATGAAAATAATTTTCAGAAAATAGAAACAAGAAATGAAAATGCAAACCAAACAGGCCCTAAGCCTGCTATTGGTGGAAAATTATGGTTCCTTTGTCTCAAAACCAAATTCCACCGCCAAATCGTGTTCCTTTTGTATTCTTTGGCTTCTTGGGTTGCTGTGTGTAAATTTTGACGGAATCAAACTTCTCATTTTTTATTAGATTGAAGCATATCATTAGCCATGCATGTTTTTTGGCTATTAGTCCTTGGTATTTGAGTTTAAAGTAAAGTGAGTATTCCAATTTTTTATGCTTCTCTTTCTCATTAAGCTGGTGTTTGTTCTAATCTTTTAGTAATTGTGGCCAAACAATTACAATATGTATTTTCTTTATGGTAGAGGTTCGCCCTGCTCCTCACATGGACAACTTGGTCAGCATCTACAAAAGTATGGAGGATGTTTCAGGAATTAGAATGTTTGACACTCAGAATGTACCTGTTACCAGATTATCGGGTAATGATGCCTAATTTGATATATTGATATATATCAATATCAATATTGCAAGTGGTCTCCATTTCCAAGACTATTTCTCATTTTAGTGTACTTAAGCAGCATGTTTTTCAATCAGCCAGTTTTTAGGACTAGTATTTAGTACATGTGAACATAGTTTTAGTTTGTTATCTTGTAATCCCATGCTACTTTTTCTTTACTTAAATTTGCATATGTAGCTTGACAAGTTTATATACCTGCCTTGCTTACAATCTAGAAACTTATTATACTTTTTGGAATGTACATTTCTATCCCCCTTTATGTACTTACCAACACTATCTTACAGATGTAGAAAAGCAAGATGAAGGGGATGCTAATTGTGGAAAGAGGGATGCTGGGGAAACTCCTAAAAATCATGCACAAAAGAGAAAACCCCTCAGAAAAAAGGAGTCGAGGAAGAAGATTATGACCAGCATGAAAAGTCCAGATGCTGACATTGCAAAACCTTCTTTTCCAGCAAAGAAAAGGGTTCAGGTGCCGCAGAATCCTCTTTCAGAAACCCCATTAAAGAATTCAATGTTTGGAGACTCTCTGAGTGAATTTAACAAAGGGGGAACAGAAAATGGTTCGATCTTGGCAAATGAGAGGCCTCTCCAAAGTGAAAGAGATGAGCATGTTCTTTCACCTTTCTTTTGGTTAAGAGAGGAGGAAGATGGTGAAAAGTTAAGTCAGCACTCTAATGGGGATGAACTTATTGTTGGCACAACACCAAGTCTTCCTTCATTCAGTGATCTCAAGGACTCCGATGATGAAAACCCTTCTAAAGTGGCTCCATCAGTAAGTACATGGATTATAACAACCTATTAGGTTGTAAGAAACGATAGAGTTGTTTTCCATATTATGATAGTTTTTCATTTTATGTCTGATGAAAAATCATTTGACATTTGGCTCTTATATTTATATTTTAAAATCTCTTGTCTTTTTGACTTAATTGACTAGTTAATTGTTTAGAAAAACATTGTTGAAGTGCCTCAACAAATTTGGTTTAACTTATAGTTGCACATTTTTTTGGAACTGCAAATTTGGCTGGTTATAAATTGAAGCAATTTGAATTGTTCAAGCTGGATGATACTGACAACATTAGTATGGATTTTTATAGTATTATTAATATTATTGCTTGCTATTGTCATGTAGGATGAGGTGCAAAATAAAGCCTCAGTTGATTTATTTGATAGTGAGATGTTTGAATGGACACAGCGACCTTGCTCTCCTGAATTATTTTCAAGTCCCTTCAAAATGCTGGTAATGAGAGGATTGAAGTGACAAGTTATTTATACATAATTTAGGATCTTATGTCTTACCTATTCCTTGAAGTTTTAATACATTGTATGTTAGTTGCAGGTTGAGGATACAGATGAGATTGATGGAAATCAAGAGGATTTTGTGGTATCCTCGCAACAGATGGAAATGAATCAGTTAAGAGCTGATGCTGACAATACAAAATTTAATTCCAAAGAAGGAAATGGATTGGATGACGATTTACCACCGACTGTGTCTTGTCAAATTAAAAGTTCTGATGATCAAAATGGGATAAGGAAGTCTACAAAGAGAGGTAGGAAGGGTAGGGAAAAAGCAAGGCGAGAGCAGATTGGGGAACCAAGAGATCCAGGTGATCGAATGGATGCTGATTCAATTACATCACTAAAAGTCATTCAGGAGCAAACATGGGACTATAAACACAAATCTTCTAATCTGGGGAAGACTAATAAAAGGGGCAAGAGGGTTTGTTTCAATACCAGTACAAATCCAACACCTCAAACTGGTTGTACAGTCTCCAATATATTAGTTCTGAATAATGGTGAAGCGAAGGTGGCAAAGAATTCAGATAGTTCAACAAGTAAACAAGAAAATGAGAAGCATGCTCCTCAGGAGATTGCTGGGAAAAGCCAGAGGAAAAGATCTGGAAAACAAAAGCTGGATTATGTGCAGGACCTGGCTGAAGAGTTGTCTTCAATGCAACACAAAGTCAATGAGTTCGCTGGTTCTGTATCATCAATTTTGACTCCTGTGATGGATAATAATGGAAAGGCCTCCAATAACAGGCAAAGCAAAAGCAATTCTTCCAGAAAATCTATGTCTTGCAACAGAGAATTTAGGAGTACTAAAAAGTTGAAACTTTCCTCTGATTGTGTCATCAAGACTAAAAATGGTGGAGAAATCCAACCTAATGAAAGTCTACAGCAATGTCCTGATGTTAAGGCTTTGAATTATACATCAAAAGAGAAACATTGTCCTTTGATGGATGAAGCAGTTTTACAGAAATGTGAGAGCATTGTCAAAAAGTATCAGTGTGCTTTTTGTCTCTCATCAGAAGAATCAGAGGTAACTTGCTTGCTTGCTTATCTTGTTGTCATTATAAATGGGCTGGAACTTACAATTTGTAATCTAAATTAAAATACAGGCTTCTGGACCATTGGTACATTACTATGACGGGAAGCCTGTAACTGCAGATTATGAAGGAGGGTACAAGGTTACACATTCTCACAGGCATTGCACAGAATGGTAAAGAATTATCACTTGTTTAATACAGTTGTTAATGCATTGGTATCTTTTGCCAATCTAAGTAAGCATTTAGTATAGCCGTACTGGTATTTTGGGCTTGCTCTTATTCAGAAAGCATTGCATCTTCCCAAAACTTGATGTCATTTAATTTTATATTCAAGTTGATCATCTTTCAGATAAATTTGGACTTCTGGTTTGATTTAGTTAAGTTGATTTTAGTAACAAGCTCCATTTAAATTTGGACTTGTGAGTTTGATACACGTGTTTTAAACATGTGCAGGGCCCCCAATGTATATTTTGTAGATGATAATGCAATAAATCTTGAAGCTGAAATAAGCAGAAGTCGAAAAATTAAATGTAATTTATGTGGACTTAAGGGTGCTGCACTTGGTTGTTACGAGAAGACTTGTCGCAGGAGCTTTCATGTTCCTTGTGCCAAGTGGACTCCTCAATGTCGATGGGATATGGTACGTGATAAAAAATGAAACAGCATCTGAAATTCCAAGCCTCATTTTAGAGAAAACCATCTAATTAGATCCTTCTATTTTACTGCTTCAGGAAAACTTCGTAATGTTATGCCCTCTGCATGCTTCTTCCATGTTGCCCTATGAATGTTCAGGATCCAAAGAAAGGAGTAACAAATGCACAGCTAGAGAGAGAAAAAGCCTTGCTAGCAAAGATGACATTACAAGCCGAAGTCGGACTGCTCATGGACTATACAATAAGATAGTAATCTGTTGTTCCGCTCTATCCTTACAGGAGAGGGTAAAATAATTGCATGACATCTGATTAGAAATTCTTATTAAAGAAATCTTATTTATTACTTTTCTTTCATGTTCGATATTGTAGGGTGTTGTTTCTGAATTTGAAAGAGTATCCAAGGTTACAGTTTTGAAAAAATGGGATTCACGTGTCACCCATGTTATAGCATCAACGGATGAAAATGGGGCATGCAAAAGGACCCTCAAAGTATTGTTGGGTATCCTGGAGGGAAAGTGGATCCTCAATATTGAGTGTAAGTTCAGTTCTTATATTACAATTCTTTCTGTTTATACTTCTTAGTTTCCTACTAAGTCCGTATCGAAATATTAAAATAAATGTCTATTTACCAAAATAAAAAGCCTAAAGTATTTTCTTCCCTTTTTCTGGTGTTGCAATTTTTTGTTCTGGGGGTGTTTTGTTGTTGGCTAACCAGGGATCAAAGCTTGCTTGAAGGAAATGGGACGTGTTGAGGAGGAGCTTTATGAAATTAATATCGACACCCATGGAATTAGGGATGGTCCTCGTCTTGGGCGACTAAGAGTATTGAATAAGGTTAGATTTTTCATCCTTGTAGTGTTATTTTAGTTGAGTTAAGCTAGAGTCATTGCAGATTTGCATTCTATTTCACTAAAATGCTTGCATGTATGCAAACAAGTGGTTTGTGTTGACCAAATTTCTTTTGCAGCAACCAAAACTTTTTGATGGCTACAAGTTCTATTTTATGGGAGATTTTGTACCGTCATACAAGGGCTATCTACAAGACCTCGTGCTTGCTGCTGGAGGGATAATTCTTCATAGAAAACCAGTGTCTGGTGACAAAATAGCAATGTCACCTGATATGCATCCATACCAAACCCTCATCATTTACAGCCTTGAGCTTCCTGATAATTGCAGTCATTTGAAAAAGGATACAATTTTAAGCCAAAGGCTATGTGATTCAGAGGCTCTGGCAATTTCTACAGGTTCAAAGGTAGCAAGTAATACGTGGATTCTGGATTCTATTGCAGCCTGCAAGCTGCAAAGCCTTGTTTAATGGAATGGATGTTGTGGTCATTTACTTCTACATGATCCTAAACTAGTGTTTTCCCCTTTTATCTTTGTTTATCAGATATGTTAAAATATAACTTTGGCAATATCCTACAAAAATTCAAGTTGTTTACTAGGCTATTATAGATATATTTAACAATGTAAGAATTGAAATCATTTTAGGGCATACTCTGTATCATGTATATCACCACAGGAGTGAGAATTGTGTTGAAACCATGGAATATCATTGGCAAAATTTCAATCAGTTTAATTGTTTTTCATAGCAAAGATAGCTTTGTACAATTGGATACTCGTCTCTATGCAAGCATGCCCTATTTCTTATAGACAATGTCATGAGATTGATATGTAGCTTATAAGGTTGCATTTTTGTTCTCTTTAGTTTCACCTGTTTTTTTAGTGAAATCAAAATATTTTATTTTAATCTTTTGTTATGTTTTTTCATATTTATAAAATGGATTTTGCTAATCAATTCTGGTTAAAAAATTAAGAAAAAAATAAGTTTTCATTGAAAAATTAAATTAAATGTCATTTTTTACTGTATTAAATTAATGCTACTTTTCAATAAAGATATTGGTCATCATTTGTCTTATAAAAGTACATCAAATATATAATCGATATGTTTTGTTCTGTCTCATCAAATATTACTTGAGAATTGGTGCAACAGGAACATATGTTAAACCTATGTCTCTGACTTTCATTGGTAAATTAGAATTCATTATTTTAAATAATTACAATGAGAATCAGGTTTATAAATTTCCTGAACAACGTTATTTTGCTTATCATTTAACCCCAGGTACTCCTTTCTTTCTAATTATTAACCTTTTTATTTATTTTTTTAATGCTCAAGATCTCATTTAAATTTATCCAGCCACGAGCCTAGCTAAACGTGTAAAGATTAATACAGGACCAATCTTCATACAAGCGTTTAAACTGGAGAATGCAGAATGTTGTAATCAACTGCTCTTGACAGGCATATTGTGGAATGTGGATCATCACGTTCAAAGTTTGTTTGATTAGCCATTAGGCATTTGCATTCTTTCTTTAATTTTTTTTGTCATGTTATTATATAACCCTGTCGTGCAAACTGAACATCAACATACATGCTGAAAAAATTCGCGAGTAATAGATTGCTGTGCTATGAATAGAAGGATTTATAATCAATTTATGTTTTTGAAATCTCACTATGCGAAGATCTACAGAAAGTGTGGCCTTTGGGGCTGGTTTGAGGTTGAAAACAAGCAGTTAAAAATATAGTTGCACGAACATGTATTATGCAAGTTTTCATTCTGTACACGAAGAGAAAAGAGCATGCTGTACATGGATGATGTGTTGATACAATTCCCATTCTCTCCCCCTGTAATGCATGCTTTTCATCTTTGCCTTTAGCAATTACAGATTGAGCTTTTGGCATCATATTAAGTTTTCTTCTCCGTATGTTTTGAGATTTTCATGTTAAGAGATTCAAGCACATGCTCTAAAGCTGAAATCTCTTCTTGGATGTTGTTTATTTGTTCATTCCTTGTTATCATTTCTTCCTTGAAGCCACGTATCCTGTCGATGCCTGCTTGAACTTCCACCTCCATTTGCTCCATTGTAGCATGAATTTCCTTCTTTTCCTCTTGCATGTCCCTGAGCTTTCTCTTCAAAGATCGATAACCATCAATTGACTTTTGGAGTTGCTCCGAAAGCGCCTTGTTACGCTCTTGCAGGGTTATGTTTCCTTCCATATCAACTCCACTACTCTTCTTCTCCTTGAGTTCTGAGCTTGCAGCATGCAACCTCTCCAACAACGTGTCATTCCGTGCTTTTAAATCACTGATGAACTCCTCCATTTCTGTCAACTCTTGAGCCTTTCTTGCAAGTTCTGAAGCCATTATCTGCTTTTCTTTTCCCAAACTTGAACACATTGCTTGAAGGCTTTGTCTTGCCACCAAACTTGCGTTAAGCTCTCTCCTTAGCCTTTCTTTCTCATCTACGGGCACATCAGGAGGAGGCCTCTTGTCCTTGGGTGTTGGAATGTTAGGCCTAAGGTCAGTGTTACACCTCCTAAGCTCAGCTTTTCTCTTGGTAGAGGTTTGAATTTTTTGAACCCTGGACCTAGCCTCATCTAAGATAGACATCATTCCATTCACCCTATTAAACTTGCGCTCCTCATTATCTTTTGTGCTAGCCCCATTATGATCTTGAATGAGTTTCAACAATAGCTTAACATTTGTGGCAAGGCCTATTGAAAATAAGAAACATATATTGAATAAGGATGATCAGTCACTCACTCATGCCTAATATAATATCTAATGCTTGATTAAATTTCTGGCCATTCTAAGATGATGGAACATAGCATGTCATGGATTGCTTGAGTAATAGTTGTTGGCATACACATTTTCAATCCAAAATGAAAAAATGAAATTACCTTCCAAACCGTAATCTTCTTCTGGCTGTCCAGTGTCACTTGAAGAAGTAAGTAGCTGGGGAGATGAATGTGCCCTGATGTGATCCATGCTATACCAACAGAATCAAATTTCAACAAGAATCAACAATTGTGGTCAAAGATATGATAAACCACCACTAATTAAGGAATGGAAGAATGGAGGATGATTAGAAGAAGAAAAGGGTTGAATTTTTTTTGTGAATTTTCAATGAAATATGTACTGAGAGAGAGAACCAAGAGAACTTTTGCAGTCTTTGTTTCTCTTCTCTCTGGAAAAGTTGATGCTTTTGTTTCTTCATTTCTAATATAGTATATTATGGTATTATTAGCTCGAACGGGAGATTGGTTGGTTCATAGTTGATGCGCAATTATTGCTTAGAGTTTGACTTTTTCATTGGCTTTGTCTTACACCAAGGCCCCAAAACAAATCGAAATAAATGCTTCTTATTCTTAAGATAGGTTATAGAAATCTTATGTAAAATGTTTCTATAGATTTAGTTTATTAAATTTGTATAACCTTTTTTTTCTTTTTTTTTTTTTTTGAAACAAGAGCAAATGAGCAATGATACACAGAGCTTGAGCGTTTGCTTTTAACTTAGTTTAGTATATTTTTTGGATTTAATTATTATGCCGTGTAAAACATATTCAACCAATCATTAATTATTACATCAATAAAATTGTTTGACTTTTATAATAACTAAAATCACACATAAGATGATTTGTAATTAGTTGATAGTGTAAAAAAATTTAGATTAAACCCCCAAATCAGTCATTGACAAAAAAATACAGTGACATTTTGGTCCCTCAAAAATGAAAATAACAATTTGATCCTTAACAATGTAATATGTGGGTCAAATTAGTCATTTTTAGGGACATTTTAGTCCTTGCCAGCGCCTACTTTGGCCTGCATTTTACATTTTTGAGAACCAAATTGGTATTTTCCATTTCTTAGGGACCAAAATGTTACTGCATTTTTTTTGTTGTCAAGAATCAGTTTGGGCTTTTACTCAAAATTTTATAGTGACAATGCATCAAAATTAAACTCATTTTTTATACCGTGGTTATTTTAATTAATTAAAAAAATAAAATCTTATATGATATAGAAAAGATTCCTTTTTTTATAACCATATTATATATACGGAGTATTCACCATCGTTAGCAGTGACTAATTTCCGTTGGGGAATCTGTTGGGCACACAAGGTGGGTTCTCCTCTCCCAACCAAGTTTTCTCCAAATACAAAAGTCAAGATTCGAACCTCTGACCACTTGTTTAAGGTGTCCGAATCCCTTACCACTCGGACTAACCACATGTTGATATAAAAAATGATTCATCTAAAGTGATATCTTTAAAATAAACGAGTAAGAATGTATTTAATATTAAATTATTTAATGAGCTAAGATTTTTATGTACTTTATTAGATCAATCATACCAACATGGTATGGTACGAGTGGTAGGTACTCAGATCCTCTAAGCATGTGGTCAGGGGTTCGATCTTTGGTCGACATGTATGGAAAAACATTTGTTGGGAGCGGACAACCCTTTAAATGGACCTCAATTTCCTCGCAGGATTAGTCTTCGCTGTTACGTGTGGGGATACCCTAGTTTCGACCAAAAAAATCAATAATAAATATATCTTTACTTGCTTATTTTAGTGATAAACTTACTTTATTTTTTTTTTTATACTAAGAAGGAAACTTCTCTATCAACATGGGTTGGTATATCTGGTCAAGCCTTTCGCCCACATTAGTTGTGGTTTGGGTTCGATTCTCAGGTTTTTCCCGTTGATAAGCGATACGTAAATTTTAATATAAATCCTCGTTAAGGTTTGTGATCTTCCCTGACTTTGCAAGGAGACGTGCCTTCTACACTTTCACTAATCTAAATTTTTTTTCAAATAATATCAATATAAATATATTATCATGTCATGCAAAAAGGTTACGAATTTAAATCAAGAAGTCTTAATTACAAATAAGTTATCAATATATTATCATGTTATGTAAAAAAGTTACCAATTTAAATCAAGAAGTCTTAATTATAAATAAATGTATGTTTAAAAAGAATGTGGAATACCAAACAAGGTTGAGACGAGCTGAAATATAATTCGAATTTGATCCAAAAGTATATCAAGTTTTAATTCTACAATATAAACTCATCGCAATTAGCTTTACATCAGGACTAGTTAGTAGAACGTTACGAGTCTTGAACACCCCACTTCTTGTTACGATACCATAATGATGAATTTGGTATCTAAAATAAGTTAAGTATTGAAACCATTGACCTCTCGACTAGTAATTAGCCAGATGCATCCCGACTAGTTTTCTTGTGTGGCAAGGTTCCACGAGCTTTTCTTGATTTATACTTCACCTAAATGAAAAGTAAATTGACATCATAATATACTTGGCATCTCACTCAAAAAAAAAAGAAAAGAAAAAAAGAATACCATGATAATCTCCCTTGAAAAAAAATTCATATAGGGTGCGTTTGGGTATACAGCTTATTTAAGCGCTTATGCAATAAGCTCTTTTTTAAATAAGCTAAAAACAGCTTATTTTCATAAGCTTCTCTGACAAGCTTATGGAAATAAGCTAAAAACAGCTTATGGAAAGATCATAAACTATTTTCATAAACTATTTATATAAGTTTAATTCCATAAGCTATTCTCATAAGCTCTCCATAAGCTCTTCCAAACGCACCCATAATATTAAACGAAAAATGATTTAAACTCTTTAATATTATCCTGCATATTCATTCACTCATGCACCTACATGAATGTAGGAAATAGAAGGCAGTATATACAAAGCCAAAGCTAGAAAAATATTTTCTAGTTTAAATCAAATCACAAGAAAAAAAGTGGGGTCACGGATGTTATGGATAAATAAAATTTAATTTTCTTTGATTCCTAGAAAATTTGATAGCTGACGATTTTTAACCAGATTGAAACTTGATGTTTAATGTCTTGTTTTGCTGAATAAGTTGTTTTATTTATTTATTTTGTCTTGTCATTCATTACCGACTATATCTAATCGAGAAATGCTTTGACCTTGTATATGGCATATCCAGAGAAAGTAGTGGATGATAGATAACCAACCCAGGTTGAAAAACAAAATGTGTGCAATGGAGCTCACCTAAGCCCACAGCTTGGAAAGAAGAGAACATGATTTAGTTTTTCTTCTTCTAACAAAATGACAAAAAACAAATTATTAAGAAAGAAGCCTAACAATTAATACTTACAAATTAAAAAAAATTCATAATGGAGAATAAAAAACAGCAATATTTTATATTCACAAATGGATTTAATTGATATACATTGTCAGTGTAAAGATTTTTTACATAGTCAATCAATCATAAATTAACACATCAACTATAATGTTTGACTCTTATCCTAACAACCTGAAAAGTCATTCATATCATAATTTTTGATGGATTGACAGTGTAAAAAATATTATACTGACAGTGTATACCAATTAAACTCTTCTGAAATAATCAATGACTTGTAATTATGCTCATTGCTCAAAAACTATTAATATCTATTATTACTGAATAAGAAGACACATTGAGATAGCGAGGAGAATTGGGGTTGGATTTGGAAATTAAAAGCTCCTGCAAAGGTGCAATTTATGCTTTGGTTAGTCTCTCATCAGGCACTTCCAACAAATGAAATGAGGCATAGATGTGGATTAACTTTTTCTCCTCCGTTGGAAGTCTCACATCGCCTGACTCTTCTTTCGGGGTGCGATTTATATGCATGTTCGGAAACTTCACTTAACACCAATTGGTTTTAGGTTGGAATCTAACATGGTATCAGAGCTAGAGCCTATCTTCCCATGTTTCCGTTGTTTGTCGCCTATTCTGTTAGGCATATGTGGAGGGGTAGTGTTGGAAGTCCCACATTGCCTGACTCTTCTCTCAGGATGCGGTTTATATACCTGTTGGGCAACTTCACTTAACACCAATTGATTTTAAGTTGGAATCTAACATCCTCTTTGTCAACGTTGTTCCGATGGTATTGAAGACTTTTTGGGGCATTGCTTGAGAGACTATGCTCATAGTACAGAGGTTTGGCTTTGGTTGGGAATGCCAAATAGCCACCACTTTTTCAACCAAAGTGATATTTCTTCTTGGGTTTTCAAAGAGCATAGTAGCAATAGCAGGGGGGACATTTTTTTTAGCTGCCATTTGGTGGGTATGGTGTTAGAGGAATCAAATGGTTTTTGGTGAGGAGAAATGGACTATTCGCCTAGTGTTGAGTAAGATTTGGAGGACTTATAAGGACTATAACCTCTGTTATTGTTGGAACATACGCTCTCGGATTGTTAAAGATAAACTAACGGCAAACACAAGCATACACGCGAGAAAGAAAAGAAGACAAGATTTACGTGATTCGGCAAATAGTGCCTACTTCCACGGGAGCTGTTACGACTGTTTTTCACTATATCTAAATAGGGTTACATAAGCGCAGTATTTATACTAATCACCACTGCGATAGAAATTACATTAATAAACTTTTACTAATCCTGATCCGTATCAACTGTCAATATCTATATGAGCCATACTCAACAGCTACGATGCAGGCAAGGACAGTGGTGTGTTGCAGAGAATGGTCACACGATGATCTCCTCCTATAGGAATGATAAAGTTGAATGTTGATGGTAGTATGCTCCCAACCTCTTTACACATGGGTACTGGAGGACTGTTGAGAAATTCCAATGGTAGCTGGGTTAAAGGGTTTTCAACCTATGAGGGAACCGATGATGCTCTACTGGCGGAGCTTCTGGTCATGAAGAATGGTCTTGTGCTGGCTTGGGAGGAAGGGTTTAAAGACATCCTCTGCGAGACAAATTGCATGGAGGTGGTATTGATTATGCAGGGTTGTATTCAGAACTATTTTTGTCACAAGTTTGCTCACTCTACCTCGGATATCTTCAAGTTACTGCAACGGGATTGGAGAGTGAAGTTTAATCATGTGTTTAGTTTAGGGAAGCTAATGGTTGTGCAGACCTCTTGACAAAGAATGATGCAACTCATGGTGACAAATGGAAAATCTGGAACGAGAACCCAGACATGGAATTCCTTGTATTCCCTTTTTTTTGTTTTATCTCTTGCCAAAAAAAAAAAAATGTTAACCAGTGTCCTTAACACATCGGATAAGGAATCAAATTAGGAAAGTTTGTATTTAAATTGCCTATTTAATATATTGGAAAGTATTACATGTTTATACTTAGTTTTTTCATATAATCTTTTTGTTGATTTCTTAATCAATGTCTTTAGAACACTCGTTAGCAAGATTATTATTATTATTATTATTATACAATGCTGTCCTCAAGTGACCCAATCATATAACTAATATTATTGCCTTTGACCAAAACTAATATAGAAAAACGAAACAAAATAATTTGGAACTTCTCTCACATGTTACATCCTAGTTTGCATGTGGCCCTAAGCGCCATAAACGCCCCTTGAAGCGGCCTCCATCTTTGGATGCTGAGTTCATTGGGCTTTCTTCTTCAGTGTTAGCCACCCTATCAAATATGTCAATGCGTCCATTTCATTCAATCAAGTCATTGAAAACAGAAAATATCATCAACCTTTCCTTTTGAGAGAATTATAATGAAAGACTAAGATATAATGATATTCAAAAGGATGAAATGGAGTGATGAGATCGTTTGGTGGTTTAAGAGGAGGGTTTGGAGTGATAAGGAGGTTATGAGTTCAACTCCCTTACTAACATAATAAATATTAACAAATTAATATTTGTTGGAATATTTTGTATTTAATTATATTCCAATGTCATAATGTGGGCAGATATCGTTTATTAATTATATTAGCTATTTATCAATTATGAGCCTTAATTGATATGTGATCAAATTAAGTGATAAGGCTAATTAAATTTCTGATTTGATAATAAATTAGTTAATTGATATGGACTAAATATGAGTGGATGTCATTGTTGGTTCATTTCGGAATAATGGGAACCCTAATTGGCCATCACCCTATATATAGGCTATGGTCCCCAATACACCGGACACAATATCGCATACCGCCTCTTCTCCCCATCTGAAGAGCGACTAAGGCATAAGGAGTCCCGGTTGAGGAAGAACCACAAGCCAACGGGTGTTCATTACCCGTCTCTCTTTTCTCTTCCCCCTTTCTGCGTTTCAGGATTACTACCCTCCGTTCGTGAAGGTTGGTGATCAAGTTCATCCTCTGAAGAACGCTTGAGGTTAGGAACATATAATGGATTCAGGTATTCCTATATCTTTGATAAATCAGCATGTTGTAGATCCTAAAGGTATCAAGTTTTAAGTTGTTCTTGATAATAAAGATGCATGCTATATATGGTTATTATGTTTCCGCAATAAAGACTTATGATAACATGCCTTGTATATGATTATTGAGTTTAAATCTAACAATATTTGCATATTAAAATTAATGAAATAATCACACAATTCAAAGTATGAACTTTGAAGTGAATATCACATCATTCCTTGTATTTAAATATTATTAGATGCTTGTTCTATATTTCTCTCTATTTTCTTCTTTAGATGAAGGTTAGTGAATAAAGAATGAATTGATTTTGAAGGGTTTAGCAAAAAATAAAGAAGAGGAAGAAATGAGCTTGGTTATTATTATTATTTTTTTTTGGTTTATGTATTTGGAAATCATATTAGACTTCGACTAATTCAAGTCGTGTCGGAAAGATTCATGTAAGGATGCAAAGCTATCTCAATGCCTATTTTTTTCTTTCACAAGTCTCGAATCTGAGATCTTGCTTAAGGAAAACCAAACTCTTTACCACTTGAACCAAGAGAAGTTGGTTAGCTTGGTTATTACATATTATGAAATATATTTTCTTTCCTCAATTTTTTTCGCCAAAACCTTATTATGGTTTTTAAAGTTTTTACTAGAGTTTTAATTTAGTTCTAAATATATATATTTAAACTCTTTCTTAAACGTTCCTAAAAAGCTTGGAGTCTATTTGCTTTGTTTTTAATTTTCCGTTTTTATTTCTTGTTTTTAAAAATAATTAAGAAACCTTATTTTTATTTTGTTTCTTATTTTCAAAATTTTGCATAAGAAACATTGAAAACATTTTTTTTTGTTTTCATCATTTTCTATATAAATATTTGAAAATAGAAAATAAAATGAAAATAAGATAATAATTTTATAATTATTTCTGAAAACAGTAAACCGGAAACAAAACAATCAAACCCTTATTATTTATTTACAATTATTACAATATTAATCAAAATCCTAGTAGCCTAATTTAGATTTGGCTCAATAGTTACCTGTTTTCATTGAAGGTGGGGGATCTAAAATTTGATCTCCGTGCAGAATTTGGGGATTATCATGTGCCAGCTCTACCCAATTGCGACATATTGACATCCATTATTAATTATTTGGCTACCGATGATGTCTTGAACTACATCACCCATTCGTATATTGGCTTTTCCAATTAACACAATCAATATGGTGGTTCTTAATTTTCCTTTGAGTTTTAGTGTCTTTTGGTATGGAAATGTGTGTGATTAGGAGGCACTGGCTATTGCAGCAACCATGCTGTAATGATGGGCTTGCCTACCATTCTTGATGCTTGTCCTCCTCACCTTCATTCTCTTGACACAACGACATTGTTTCAATCACAAAGATTCCACTAATGACTACCCATTTGAAGCTGAAAGTGATTATGGATCACTTATCCATCTTGAATCTCAAACATTGATTCATTGTCTGTAGATCATTATGGCTATTCTAAATTATCAGGTGGGACTGAATTTTCTGACTATGATTATTGTGTTTATATTACGAATTTTGATAAATTTGAAGAATTTAAGCACTAGGATAACAGGTGCTGTGAATATTTTAGTTTCCACTCTTTGTTATTTTCCTCTGTAACATTGGATCAAAATAAAGGCATGAAATACTCAGCAGTGCATTCCAGTTAACTATACTGGACCGACTCAATGTAGGGGTGTTGTTTCAATGAAATTGGTTGGTGGAGATAGTGTGATAGTGCATGTTCATTGAGATGAAATTCGAATTTCTGGATTCCTCAGCCATCAGCAACAACAGTGGAGAGGGGGTGGTGCGTTATTACCTACAAGATACTCTCACACTTAAATTAGGACTATGCATTAAGAAAAGAGAATGCAGTTTATGAGGGGAATTCGCTATTGAAGCTTGTATTATCAAATATGTGTAAGAAGCCATTTCTTTCGCATTATGTTGAATTTTTTTGACTCTTTAACTTCCATTTTCTTAAATTTGTTGGTAGGTGCAGTTTACCCTTTTTTGCATACACTAATTTCAGTTGGGATGAAATTAAAGGTATAGCGTTTTGAAGAACTCACGGTAAAAATTCATGCCAGCTAATACTCAAGGGCAATTACTTCAGTGTCAAATTATGAGCGTTGTATACAAATATTGAGAAATTAGTTTTGTGGAGGGTATTTGCGTTTGAGACCCAAAGCTTTAGTGGTAATTTTGTCAAATTATGATAAATGTCAAAATTGTTTTTTTGTTTTTTAGTGATACATGGGAAAGATACTTTTTATATAAGAAGTTATAAAATTATAAAAATTAAAAAGCAATCCAAGAGCATTAGCTAATGCCACTAAATTCTATAGATTGTATGCAGGAGACTGCTTTAGTGAATCAACCTAATCCTCCTCGTGCCCATCCCATTTGTTATATGTAATATTATGCCAACATGTGGTTAATGAGCTTGAATCCTTAAGCAAGTGATTAGAGGTTCGATCCCTGACTCTTGCGTATAGAGAAAACCTGATTGAGAGAGGTCAGTCATTAAATGTCGTTCAGTACCTTAAGGGATTAGTCTTTATAGTTGCGCGTGGAGGATATCTTGAAAAATCAAAATATTGTGGAACTTATTTTTCTCACCCTAACTAATTAATTTTCTCACTCTCCTTTTATTTAATTCTTTTTCACTTTTTCTCCAAATACCCCTCCCCTCCCGTCTCCCTTCTTCTCCCCCCACCACCACCCACGGACGAGGATCTCCTGTCCCATTTTGGTGTACCATATCATGTCCCAACCAACAATATCTTACCATGTAAGTTCAAATTTTGACTAATATTAAAAAAGTAGAGTACATGGTAAGATACTATTGGTTGAGACATGATGTGATATACTAAAATGGGACAGGAAATCTTGATCCCACCACCCACACACCCAACCACCAAACCCCACAACTTACTCTTCACTATTTTCTTCTCTCTTGTCATTGAAACTCCTTTCCTCGCTTTCATCAAGCCAAGCCAAACCATCATTCTCAGTCCCATCAACCACTTTCTTCAACCTTCAACCGTCACCAATAAGAACCTCACTGCACCACTCGAAGCCAAAATAGCTACTGCAAACAGTCAGCATGTGTCCACCCATTCACCGCCCTAGAACCATGTTTATCAATAGTACCATGTTCAGACTGCCCATTCATCGCCTCCGCCAAGCACAACGAAACTGCCCCTACCGAGCTCTCCTCCTCCCCGCAGCATCCCAACCATCATACCACAGTCCACATCTTCGCATGCGCCACCTCGGATCAGAACCGAAGTTCACTGTGCGGTTGTCGTTGCTTCCTTGCAGAACCGCCACACCATACCGCAAGCAAAACCAGTCTCCGTTAACCAGTCCATGTTCACACCTGCCACCGTGACGTCCGAACGGTGTGCCCTTGCTATGCCAGCTTGACCACCCATAGCGACAAACGCTAGACTTCCATACCAACCCATGGTGGCAACTGTGCCTCGCTGCCGTTGTGCTCGCCAGAGGTGACAATGAAGTGGCCTATTAGTTGGGGCTGAGGTGTGAAGAAGAGGAAGAAGAATAGGGGGGTGATGGGAGGTGGAGAAGAAGAAAGTGAGGGATGGCGAGGAAGGGGTATTTAGAGAAAAACAGAAAAAAATTAAATAAAGGGAGGCGAGGAAAAACCAGAGGGGGGAGGGGTATTTGTGACTACTTGTTAAAGCCCAATAACGTAAGATCCAATATGTGAGGCCCGACATAATTTAATAATAAATAATACGCTAATGGAATAATTTAATAATAAATTAATGTATAAAAGGGGTAATTTTATTTTTATTTAAGAACCGTACAACCTTTAAAAGTCACCATTACCTTTGGATAATAACGGCTTCAATCATCTTTGACTAAAGGTTGAAAGTAATCATATAGAATAACATTAGTCGGGCTATCCTTGTGAAATTTGAATGGAAAAAATGGTTATGGAGGCAAGATGGACTAAGAAGTAATTATATTGGGAAGGAAGGAGGAAATTCCACATTTTTGAAGGAGTTAATAGCAAAAGTTGCAACTTGAAAAAAAAGGGAATAAGTAAAGGGGCCAAGGGTGGCTTCCTCCCTCATTTCCACAATCATCTCTTAGAAACTGAGTTCATGTGGACTTTAAGGCACATCTTGAAAGGGGAAAGTTGGTGTGACACTATGATCATTATTGGTAACAATTTCTCTTCTCTTCTCCTATCCATCTCTTTTCTTGCCATCCTCTTTACTTCAAATGTATATAGAAGATTGATATATATGGTTGAGTTAGGTGTTCGTGCTTTTTAACATCCTAATTGGCATTTTGAAATTAATTGATGATATTGTGTTTTGATTGATATGATTGCCTAAAGTCATTGAATCCTCTTTAACAAATTCGAACAGAATGAGAGTTAATGAGAAATTAATGAAGAAGAAATTATGTTAAGTAATAACCTTAAATGGTACATGTTAGTTGTGAACCAAAATGGGTTTTTGTTATAGAAATTATATTGGAGCTTGTAATTATCATGCTTGTTTATGTATGGAATGTCTAGGTTAGACATATGAATACCTTATATTAAATATGATGTTTTGGTTTCCTTTATGCATAAAGGGTAATTTGAAGGAATACTTGCCAAGCAAGTTACCTCTTTTTTGACTTTAAATTTGAAAAATGCGTATGTATGATTTATAGGACGAGATGTATTGTGTTGTGAATAGTGATGGCATCTAATCCCTTATAACTCTTTAAAGAATTACTATGAATACTGATGTGTTTAACCTTGTAAAAGTGACATATTGGGCTATACAAGTTTAGACATATTTAGCTACTGGAGAAGTTAGATTTTAGCAGTTATGCCGCTGGATTTTCGGTAAAAATGTGGACTTAGCAAATTTTCCACAAAATGGCACTTAGATAGGAGCCAAGTAGTTAGAATGTGTTTTGGGCCTCTAGAGAAGCCATTCGATCATGCTATAGTCGACCTATGAATATTTTGTTTCATGTTAACTGATAGATACAATTAATATACATTGTGACTGAATGAACATAATTTGCTCCCAAGTTATATATATATGAGATGACTTTGAAATAGATTGTGACACTGACTCGACATTTCAGACTCATAAAACCAAACAACATGATATCTTTATATAATGCTACATGAAATATGAAATTTTTGGGGAAAATGTATTGGAGAATTTCATATGAGAAGTGGTCACGTAACATAATTTCATATTAACCATTTTTGTAGTACCTTAAACTCTGATAACATTGATTATCCTTATGTTGTGAAATGCTGTGAATTGAATTTCGCATTTCGAAACTTAATTGAGAATAAGGGAGTATATGATAGGCTTTGGAGTTAGGGAACACCCTTAATTCAGGTCGGTTGTGGACGTCTAAATTGGGTTGTTACACAATAGTATGATAATATGTTATTTTAGGTCGAGTTCGAGTTATGTTTTGGGTTGTCCTGCTCCATCTCAGTGAAACACATATTTTAAAAACTTGTACTTTTTTATAACTAGATATAAGTAATAAGAATTTTTAACTTAAATTAATAACATTTTACATAACATGATAATATATTTATATTGATATTAGTTGCTTTGAAATATATATTATCAAATCTAGAGAATAAATCCTCTTATGTCATTTTTTCTTTCATGTGGTCACGTGGATGAGAGATATAAACACATAGGTTATAAATGAAATATCCTTCTTTTTCATTTGAATTATCTCAATATTCTTATTTAAGAATGTCATCAAACTCATGTTCTCCATAAATTCAGTAGAGCTAGACAAGCAAGAAACAAGGCTCTTTTAATTTTAGACTTTCTGAAAGGTCTTTATCTACTGGCTAGCACTATAGGGCTTAGAACCATGGATGGAAATCTTTTGTCCCATTTTTTTGTCACATTCTCTGCCTTCCACCAATGACAAATTGACACTTAATAAAATAAAATCATAACTTATTAACACTTATGCACATCCTCAGCTTTTGATTGGTGGGGGACATCGAGACACTATTTTTTAGGACAACGTATTTTTATTCTTGAACCATAGGCCTTTCTTATTTTGTTTTGAGTAGAGATTGTGCACTAGCGTTCCTTCATATTTCGTAAATCTTTATTGGACCTACCAATAAATCTCAATTTGTATTTAGTTCTGTTCTCCACTTGACTGCATGAGGAAAAAAATTATATGAGATGATTCATTCCCATAAAACATATCTTAGTTTAAGCTTCTTATTTCTTTATTTTATTATTTTACTATCTATTTCTTGTTAACAAAAAGGGTTTTATTAAGAATAATAAGTACAAGGGTACTAAAAGGTGCATACAAAGCAAGCAGAAAGCCACACACATAGGGCTGGCAATTAAACCCATACCCGCAGGTACCCTTGGGTAAAACCCGCAACAGGTACAGGTGGGGGGAGGTACGTATACCCGTGGGTGGGGAAAAAAATGAGTATTACAAATACCCGTGGCTGACAGGGCGGGGGCGAGGGCGGGGGTTAAGGTACCCGCGCCAATTACCAAACTACCCTAATTTTAAAACGATCCTAACCTAATTTCCGAAGTCACACACTCACACTACGCAACTACACAAGCTACTGGACACAGTCACACAGCCGTTCAGACTTCAGAGCGACTGCACAGCCTTAGAGGCGAAGTCCTCTGTTCAGAGTCATTCAGAGCACAAAACCGCCGTTCAAAAGAGAAGCTCCTCCGCCTTAGTGCCGTCGTCGTCCGTGCCTTTCGTTCCGCTGTCTTCCCTGCCTTTCATCCATCTCCTTTTGTTCTTTCGGCTTCCCCTCCGGTCGATCGCCATCGCGAGCTCCATCCAGCCGTCCAGCTTCACCCCTTTCTCCATCTGGCCACCGTTCGCGCAGAGGTATGATCCCTCTCCTCTCTAATTTTGAGTTTTGATTTTAGGGTTCATTCTTTTTACTGGAAGTGATGTTGAGTGAGTTCTAAACTGATTTTGCTGGCCACCCCTTTCTGTAAGCATTGGTGGGAGAAAACGCCACAGCATTGGCGTTGTCTCCTTTGTGCTGCCCACCACTGTTGTTTCCATTTTGCCTCTATTGACGAAGGTTGTATGACTTCTTCAGAGGCAAACAATTGAATCCAACGATTTGCAAAAGAGGCCAAACAATTGAATCTTACAAATTTGCATTTGAATCCAGATCTAGGTTTTTAAAATATATGGAAAATATCTCATAATAGGTAAGCCATTGGTGGTCCAGGGTAGAGGTTGGGATAAGGGTGTGGAAAGAGGGGGCTTTTGGACTTTCGGGATTTTTTTTTTATTTCTTCTATTTTCAGGCTTAAAAAAGGAGGTTTCTAATTTTTTCCACCATGGATGAAGGTTTATGATGTTATTGGTTTGGTACTGGTTTTTTACTTCTGCTAATAAAGGATGGTGTTTTTTGCCCACTTCATGTTAAAGGGTAATATAGCCATCATAAATAATTACATATACAGTGAGTAAAGATCCTCTCCATTTCTTAAGAAATGGAGGGCTTCATTACTATAGTTTTGGATGTATAATGACATTTATTTCTAAAATAGGTGATATTTATTAGGCTTTTATGTGCTTTATATACCCAAAACTATAGTAATGGAGCCCTCCATTTTTTTTTGAGAAATGGAGAGGATCTTTACTCATATACAATATACTATCAGGTTACTTATTCTATGTGCACCAAATGTATGATAATATAAGAGTTTATCAGCTCCTTTATACTATTATAAGGCATAGAAATTAAAACAATATTGAAGCTTCGAAAAGGAGACCATAATGAGTTGTTTCTTTGGTTTAATCTATATGTTTCAGTTTGATGTCAGGAAAACTGAATGTTCTTTGGTTTAATCATCTCTTCTTGTTTGTATGAATTATGATATTTGCATTTATGTTGTGCAGTCTTGCTAATGTCTATTGACTAAACCTCTACTCTTATGGGTTATGGGCAAGAGCAAGTGCCACTCACATCGCCTATTTATGGTTATTTTATTTGAAATTATGCAGTTTTTAATAAATTTTCAAGCATGTGGTGCATTTTTTTTAAAAAAAAAACAGATTTTGATAAATATCCATGGATATCCGCGAAAACCTGCGATACCCGCAAATACCCGCTCGTTGGATACCCATGCGGGTGACGGGTGGAGATAGGTACAAATTTCTCCTACCACGAGTGGGGGCGGGGGAGGACTATCTGTGTCCATCCCGATCCATTGTCATCCCTACACACATTACCCCCGGCAGTAAAAAAATAACTCCAAAAACACCACTCCCTGATCCCACTATGATACTAAAAACACAAGCATTTGCCTCTAATTCTGAATGGAAACCAAATACACCACATGATTATTATACCAATTACAAAAAAACACGTAGTTGGAACCTGACACTTTCACTTTCATCCATAACCAATATCTTAATTTAATTAATTGCATAACTTCCACCAAATCTAGAGATTTTTGAGTTAAAAATTATCTGATTTCTTGACAACAAATGGACCAAATGAAAGTGTACCAAATAATTTGCCAAGGACTCTGTGTTTCCTTGTTGCATGTAGGCAAACCCATGAATTGCAAAAAACTGTCCTTGCTGTTGTTAGACAAAGCAATAAAGAAACAAATCACCTGAAACATTCGATCCAAAGATTGCTATAGAACCTGCATTCGAAAAAAAGATGTATTGTATTTTCCTCCTCCATACTGCAGCAGATATACAAGACGTCTCGTTGGAGAAGACTTCTTTTTGCCAAGTTAATATTTGAAGGGATTACAATCCAATAACACCTTCCAACAAAAGCATTAACCTTTAAAAGTACAAACTTGTTCCAAAAGAGCTTGGAGAAGAATCTCTCATGTTGAAAATCGCCACATGAAATTATCTTGTGGGTTGATTTCATACTACATTTTCCTAAGGAATCCGTGTTCCACCACTATCTATCCAACAAATTTTGCTTCAAAAGATACCAAATTTAAAAGCGTAGACAAATTTTCAAGTAATTCCAAATCCTAATAAAAAAAAATTCTTCTCCAATCCCACTTCCATTACCACATTCCATCCTCCCACTCACCTAAATTAGTTACCATGACATCCTTTATAGATCTTTAATATTCAAATTTATATATTATATTAACATATCGAATTGATCAGGTTTTAATTTAATCATTATCCAACTATGATGGAATCAAACTCAAGTCCAAAACTAAATTAATTAAAATATCAAATTAAGTTCGAATCAGATAAAACTTAGTCCAACTCACCTCCTAAACCCACATACCTTTCCCTAATGTTAAATTTGAGGAAGTGAGTTGACGATCACCTATTATTATCCATTATATCACTGTTATTAGTGGGTTGAATTTTATCTCCACAAGATGTTTGAGACTTACGGGCCAATCATGGCCTTCAAGAGTGGGACTTTTTTTAAAGAATCTTTAAGAGTGGAATATGACATTACACTTTTCAATTCACTAACAAAGAAGTTTCTGCAATATTATCACAACAAAAAAAAAAGGGAACTTTCTGCCAAGTTTTATTTTTTAAAAATATCAATAAAATTATCACCACAACTTACTTGAATCTGGCCAACCAAGCATGCTTAGCAAAATCTCTAATTACTTTTTTTTAGTACATTGATTTAGTTGTAATGTACTATTAGTGTAAATTTGACACATCATAAAAAATATTTTTGACTCTTATAATAACTACTTAAAAATCACATCTAAGATGATATATAATTAAGGTGACTTCTCAGGTACTCTCAATAATTTTGGGATAAAAGTTATCCCGTATAATCAGAATGTACCATCTAAATTAAATGTGTCATATTAATGGATCAAGTCAAATGATTTTCGTCATTTGATTGAGTCACCTAGTCAGGGTATCATAGAATTCACCTATAATTAATTAATACAATCAAAATTAAACTAAATTCTTTTTGTTTCACAGAATAAATGAAGGATGTGATACATGATGCGATTCAATACGATGCTGGTTACAATCAGTCATGAAGAGTGGACACAGCGCAAAGTAAAACGTGCCACAAGATTCTATTACTCCAAATCTCAATTTCTTCACCCCAAGGCCAAAACCCACTCATACGTTGCTGTTACTTCCAACCTAGCCCAACTCACCAACTCACTCGCAACAACGAACTCTTTTTTATTATTATTATTATTATTATTTAAAAAATTTAAAAAGAAAAACTGCCACCGTGTCGAGGAAGCCGCGTTTTCCGCTATTGCTTTCCGCCGGCATCGACGACGGCGATCGCGGCGTTTCTCCGATCACCACCAGGAACGTCCATCGTCCCTGGATCCCGAGGATTCAGAAGGAAGATTGGGATCCGACCCTGATGATTCTGAAATCCCTGATCTTGGTGTTGTTGCACTCGTTGCTCTTGTTCTGCCATGCGGATCCCGGTCCGAATTGCAACCGGACCAGCCACTTGGTCGATTCGGAATCCGAATTCAAATTGGTTCAGCATCAGGTGAGAGGCTATCTCAAAATCATCGACGATTGCTCTTTTAGGGTTTCCCAATTCGACATGCTTCCTGGCTCCGATGTGCACTGGTGGGGTTCACTCTCTTCTGATTTCGATAACCTCACCAAGGGTTTCATCGTCTCCCATCACAGATTGAACCAAACCTACGCAAATTCCACCTTCGTCGTTCATCTTATGCACAACGTCACCTGGAACATGATCAACGTCCTAGCCGTGTGGGATATCCCCACCGCCTCCGATTTCGGCCACGTTGAGTTCACCAATGTCACCGCCAGTTCTCCGGCACCGTCTCCTTCGAGCGTTGATGCGGAAGATAGTGTTCGCGTTCACACGGAGCCAACCATGTTTGAGAATTGTAAGGTTTTGTCGAAAATTTTTAGGGTTCGTTGGAGTTTGAATGTGAAAGAGGATTCCATTGAGATTGGATTGGAGGCTGCAACTGGGATCATGAATTACATGGCTTTTGGTTGGGCAAACCCTAAGGCCACTGGTTCAGAACTCATGCTTGGTGCAGACGTGGCAATCACAGGGTTTAAGGAAGATTGGTTACCCTTTGTGGAGGATTTTTTCATTACTAAGTATAGTGAGTGTGTGAAAAACAGTGATGGATTGGCGCAAGGGGTTTGCCCTGATTCAGTGTATCAAGGTTCTGATACAGTGGGTTTGGTGAATGATACAAGGTTGATTTATGGGCAGCGAAGAGATGGGGTATCTTTTGTTAGATATAGGAGGCCATTGAGTAAGGTTGATGGAAAGTATGATCACCCTGTAGATCATTTGGCCAACATGTCCGTTATTTGGGCTTTGGGAAAAATTAGACCTCCTGATACCATTCAACCTTACTATCTTCCTCAGAATCATGGGGGTCTTCCATTTGAGACTTTTGGACATTTGGCTCTTAATGTTTCAGATCATGTGAATGACTGTAAAGGTCCCCTGGATGCTGAAGATAAAGAGGATCAAGATGTCATCATTGCTGATGCTAAAGTTCCATTGGTTGTTACTTCTGGTCCTGCGTTGCATTACCCGAACCCTCCAAATCCAGCAAAGGTTCTTTACATCAACAAAAAGGTAGCTCCTGTATTGAGAGTTGAAAGAGGGGTGCCTGTCACGTTTTCGATACAAGCTGGGCATGATGTTGCGCTTTATGTTACTTCAGATCCGATTGGTGGAAATGCTACGCTGAGGAATCTGACTGAGACTATTTATGCTGGAGGTCCTGAGGCCGAAGGGGTTAAAGCAAGTCCTACTGAATTAGTTTGGGCTCCTGACAGGAACACCCCTGACCGCATCTACTATCATTCATTGTATGAGCAGAAAATGGGTTGGAGAGTTGAGGTTGTTGATGGGGGTCTATCTGACATGTATAACAACAGTGTTGTTCTGGATGATCAACAGGTTACCTTCTTTTGGACATTGTCAAAGGATTCCATATCTATCGCTGCTCGCGCTGAGAAAAAGAGTGGCTATCTTGCAATAGGGTTCGGAGGTGGAATGGTACGCAGTTATGCTTATGTGGGCTGGATTGATGATAACGGTGTAGGTCGTATAAACACTTACTGGATTGATGGAAGGGATGCTTCAAGTATACATCTTACACATGAGAATTTGACATACGTGAGATGCAAAACAGAAAATGGCATTATTACTTTGGAGTTTACACGTCCCATGAACCCATCTTGTAGTCGGGATGATAGGCCAGAGTGTAACAATATTATTGATCCCACAACTCCACTTAAAGTTGTTTGGGCGATGGGTTCTAGGTGGAGTAATGACCATCTCAGTGAAAGGAATATGCATTCTTTTACAAGTAGTAGGCCTATACTTGTGCTGCTGATGCGTGGTTCTGCAGAAGCAGAGCAGGATTTACTCCCCGTTTTGGTTGTGCATGGTTTTATGATGTTTCTTGCATGGGG
This sequence comes from Ammopiptanthus mongolicus, assembly GCA_039655645.1. Lineage (NCBI taxonomy): Eukaryota > Viridiplantae > Streptophyta > Magnoliopsida > Fabales > Fabaceae > Ammopiptanthus > Ammopiptanthus mongolicus. The sequence goes on along the minus strand of CM077344.1, from coordinate 100,675,584 downwards.
CGTCTTTCTTCCTGGAGGTATATTGGCAGCTAGATACTTGAAACATCTTAAGGGTGATGGATGGTACAAGATTCATGTTTACTTGCAATACTCAGGGTTATCAATTGTTCTACTTGCCCTTCTCTTTGCTGTTGCTGAGCTTCGGGGATTTTATGTCAGCTCAGCACATGTTAAATTTGGAATTGCTGCGATATTTTTGGCTTGTATTCAGCCAGTGAATGCGTCCTTAAGGCCTCAAAAACAAACAAATGGGGAGCAGGCATCCTTTAAAAGGGTTCTTTGGGAATACTTCCACATAATTGTTGGAAGATCTGCCATTGTTGTAGGCATTGCAGCACTTTTTAGTGGCATGCAGCATTTGGGAGAGAGATATGGTGCGGAAAATGTCCATGGACTCAATTGGGCACTGGTGATTTGGTTCTTAATTGGTGCATTGGCTGTTGTTTATTTCGAATACCGCGAAAGGCAACAAATAAGGCGTCGGATATTTGGAAGAGGCAATTGGGTGCTTGGTAATCTTGAGGAAGATGATTCCGTTGATCTCTTGAGGCCAACCAGGACACCTGCAGATAAAGAATCACAAAGCTCTGCAAGAATGGAAGTCCAGTTAGAACCTTTGAACAGATAGATGCATATTTTTAACTTCTTATAGAAACTCTCCATCTCCACTCTGCAACAATTTTTCTTTTGCAAATTTCGTATTAATCTGAGCTGTCAGGCTTCTTCATTAGTTTATTAGGCAATTTTGAGGTGTGAAGGTGGTACTTGCTCATCAGTCTCTTTGCTGGACTCATGTTGCTATTTTGTGAAGAGTAGCTTTCCTATAGTCATACATGTTCATCATAATAGGTTATATCATTCTTCACTCTACCTGCTATTCTTCTCTTTTTCTTTTTCCTTGTCCCCCAACCCCCTCCCCAACAGCTAAAAAAAATATCTAAATAAACATGACAGAGGAAATCAAACTTTACAAAGTGAGAGCTTTATTTTGGATTAGTCTAGGTTCTGTTTGACTGTATCCTAGTAGATATACTTCAAACTTGGAGATGCAGAAAACTAATACAACGATCATTTATTGTTAGTTTCAATGTAAATCTTCAATTGTCCGAAAGCGTCCATGTTTGCAAGGATTTGGAGCTTTTGGGTCCTTTGTGGTGGTTTAGCTCTATGGGTTTCCATTGTCAGTATAATCATCCTCCCTCACCATGTGCTCTGATGTCATGATCATTTTTGTCGTGAAATTATGTTCAATTGTTTTTTAGAAAAAAATCTGCCTCTTTCGTGTGGCCTATTCATGGGTAAGAGAATTCACAGAATTGTTTGCCCTTAGCTTGTAGATTCTAGCACATTTGGTTTCAACAACTAAACTGGTTTTGGCCTGCATCATAAGTTGATGAGACATAATCGGAAGCAGCACTCTTCTGATATTGGATGTATGCTTTCATTTGACTGGAGAACACTAGGGAACTGTTTTCAACGCGTTGAGTAGTCTGGTTCAAATTGACTGTTTAATGTTGTTCTTTATCAATTTCATAGAGAAATTGGTTTTTTAGCTAAATTGACATTTTAATGTATTTTTTCTAAATATGTTATTAACAAGAAAAAAAAAAACATTTTGGCATACAATTTTTTAGTAAGGATGAAAAGAAAAATGAAAATGACAATATTTAATTTAATATTCAAGCTTATATCTCAGTAAAGTTGAAAACAGTGCATCAAAATAAAAATAAGCTTTAAATATGTCAAGAAAATAAGGTACAAATTATTTCCTACACCCACGACGAGAGCTTAACAAAGCCCATTAAACTTTTTTGGTACAAAGCCCATTAAAATTAAATATAGCCTTTACAACTAAGGGTCTATTTGGTTTAGATTTTGATAGAATTGATTTTGAAAGAATTGATTTTAAAAAAATTGAGTTCAAAAAAATTGATTTGTGTTTGGTAATGATATTTTAAAAGTCAGTTTAGAAGAATTAGTTTGTTTGGATGATAGAGTAAAATCACTTTTGAGATATAAATATAAAGAATATTGTGGGTCCCATACCTAGAATCAATTATTCTTAACGGGAAAGCTAGAAATTCTTGCTTCTTTTAAAATCAATTCTACCCAACTCAGAATTGATTTTCTTGAATGTTAAATTTAAAACAAATAGTTTCAGAATCACAAAATCACTTTTATTAGAAACAAACGTGATTGGATTATTCAAAATCTAAACCAAACATACACTAGAACTTTACAAATCCCATTATATAGCCTTTATAACATAAAGTTTTTCAAGCCCAACATATATCCGTTCATGAGGAAGTTTTAAGGTCGAAATCGTAACAACCGATACACTGCTCTTTGTCAATTTTTTTCTATCATTGTAATGCATACAATACCAAAACTCAAGCTCATAAAATGCGGTTTAAGTGGCCAATGTGTGTTTGTCATGGAAGGGACTTGGTTTCTTAAACATGTGATTCTGATTTTTGGATTCAGCTATATCCGAGAGATTAGTCTCTGATACTTTGTAAAACAAAAAGAAAAATAAGCGGTTTATGTGATGAGTAATTTTCTACAATATAAAGAGTTCAAACTGGCAAAAAAAAATATGAAAAGAGGAACAACCTCAATTAGGGCAGAGACAAAGGATTTGTTTGAAAGGGCATACCAGCCGAAGAAAAATTTTAAAACTTTTAAAAAAATATCTGAAAACAATGACAAAATTGAGAAAACCATAACCTATCCATATTCCTAATTAAATCATACCAACTATCAACATTTTGTTAGTCCGAATGGTAAGGTACTCAGACACCTTAAGTAAATGATCAGGGATTCGAATCATGACTCTTGTGTATGGAGAAAACTGGGTTGAGAGGGGAGAACCCACCTTATATGCCTAACAGGTTCCCCGACGGAGATTAGTCACTGCTAATGGTAATGGATACTTCGTATCTATGTCATTGTTATCAAAAAAAAAAAAATCATACCAACTAAAAACATTATTATTTCCATAACATAATTATTATTATTATATTATTATTTATTATTATTATTATTATTATTTTTTATAACCATGATATAGATACGAAGTATCCACCATCGTTAGCAATGACTAATCTCCGTCGAAGGACCTGTTGGGTACATAAGGTGGGTTCTCCCATTCCAATCAGGTTTTCTCCATACGCAAGAGCGATGATTCGAATCCCTAATCACTTGTTTAAGGTGTCTGAGTCCCTTATCACTCGGATCAATCAAATTATTATTAATTATTATTATTACTACGAGATTTTCTCATACTGACGTGAGGCTAATTATCATACGAGATACTGTTGTTGCATTATACCAAGGTAATACTTTTCTATTGACTTGAAAATGTTGGAACTTGGAAAAGCCTTTTAATTGAATTCAAACTTACTTATAATTTAAGCCATTCTTTTGGGGACATACTATTAAGAACCAAAATATGATGCTCAATTCAGATATCATAATTATTTAGAATCTTGTTTAAACTCGCCCCTATTTTGAAATTGCTTAAATCTTTGTATTAATTTTGGGCCACATTAATGGTTGCGGTGCTTATCAAACGACCGTGGTGGCAGGGTAACAATTATGTATGTACGGAACCTGTTTTCGCAGTTACATACTGTATTTGATTAATCCTACCTAGGCATAGGCTTGGACATATCTTCTCCATACACAGAACAAGAAAGGTCAACAATGTTCAGCTGCAAACCTTCATTGATCCCAAGAAGGTTATATTTATAGGCAATTGTCAACTCGACTGTCCCTTCCCATCAAAATTTATTAGCTCTTCAGAGACGTATTCAAACTCTTCTAAGTAAGGTAATGCGATGCATAAACAAAATAAGGATGTATTCCAACCTTGGGCAACACACCTCGGTTTTTTTAACCTAGCTAATGGCAGCAATGCTAACTCAGATACGAGTGAGAGCTGGCTATCAATTCCCATGCTTAATTGCAAATAGTCAACTAAACTTAGTTTTGCTCCAAAGCTAATAACATAGTTTGCGTCATATAATAATATTAGGTATGAGCATTTTGTTGACAAGCTTGGTTTTTGTCCGTTGAAATTGAGGTCAACTAATTTATTAAATGGCAACAGGGGATCAACGTAGCTGTGTCCTCTATAATAGTATCCACTTTAATAGTATTCCCAGTATTATTATATTTTTAATCATGGAATTTAGAAACAAATTTATATAATATAACAGTACAGAAATATATCATAATAAAAAAATATCATAAAATTCTTCATTAACCATATTATAGTCTATATATTGGACTTTCCTAGCGAAAGTCATCTCAAAGCTCTTGTACCCATGTAACAAATTTTAGGCTTACCATATAATAATGTTATTATACTTCTCAATTTGATATCACATGAAAAACTATATATTATGTAAGTAGGATTGTATATTATTATGTACCATATAAAATTTAAATAAATATATTGCATACAAATTCAAGTAAAAATATTATTTTAAGTATCATATTTCAACTTTCAGCCACCAAAGTCAAGGCAGCCATCTTCCTTTCCTACCAAGTCTTGTTACACTTCGCATCAACTGTATACAATTACCAAAGAAAAATATTTTTATATTACTAAATATGACACCTAGCATGGACATTTATAGTGATCATTTTTTGGTTCCGTTATGTTACCATGTTTATTTGATATAGATTAATCGATCAGTTTAGATATATTATAAATTTAATCAAGATTTAGACGTTAATGCTACAGATTTGAAGATATGAATATTCTGATCATTTTGATTTTGTCATATTTGTAGATATTTTACTATTTTATATTATTAACTGAATGCTATGAATTTATTTATAGATTCATCCTTTTCGATTTTTAATGATATTAAATTTATATTTTTTGCGATATATTTTATCAATTTAAATGAATAAATATTTTTTTTTAATAAAAAAAAATATGGATATATATATAATAAAAGGATATCAACGTATACTGTACTTCGAGATGAAATATTCAAAATATATATTGACCTGAAAGAGATATCAATTATATATTATATTTAAAATATTCAAACAACGGGATTGTTTATCAATTGGGCCAATTTTGGGCAATAATTCTTTTTTTTTCATATAATAATAAGAATTTACTATAATATTTTGTTGAGGAATGATCAAATAACTTGAGATTGAGGAGAACCGACCATATTTGGTAGGGATGAAATAAAAGGAATTAAGTCCAACAGTCAAATGAAAATAAAACATGTTACTGATTAACAAAGTTAGTTTAAATGATAAAATAAATTTTGGGTTTAATTTTGGCCACAAATAGTAACTTTAATTTACATCTAATCTATGCCTAAGATTTGTGTTATGTTCTCTTGTTACACTAGATACTCTGATCTTCTAAAAAATGAACAAAGAAGTGGGTAAATGAAGTAATATGAAGCCAACAAGTTGATTCGTCTAGTTAGTTTTCTGCTAAAGATAAATTACACGAGTTGTTATCAAATTTTGAAGGGACTTCTAAAGAGAAATGAAGAAAAATTGCAAAATGGGAGGAGATGATTGGAGGGATGAAGTTAATTAATTCACTTATAATAATTAATGGGGGGGGGGGGGGGGGTGGGGCTGTGTTTGTGAATGAAGAAGAGAGGGGACAGACCAGGTTGGTTGAGGACTGCCTGGTCTGGTAGGCAGGAAATCACATGTGTTGTCATTTGGACTCTCTTTCTCATTCATTCCGTAATTTCCCTGTCACTCTAATCTGGGGATTGGGACTCACATCACACTTCCATAACAAAACAAGATATGTCGCGTGTCCGCACGCGGCGCCACGTCTTTATTTTCCCAGGCACTACTACTTCTGTTTACTGCTTCTCACGGTACCATGGACGCGTCAAAAATAGCATTGGCTTATCCAAAATAATTCTGTTATTCGAAAATCAAATTTTGAATATTATATGTGATATCGCATACTATTTCGATCTTTATTATAAAATAAAATTTAAATGAAATACACATATTAAAAAAATTGATTAATTTTATTTAATGTTCTTAAAAAATTAAGGGTATTACCTAAAGTAACATTCATAGAAAACTTCAAGTTTTATTAAATGCATCCCACATTGAGTTATTAAAAAACAAAATTGATATTAAATGAAGGGTATTTTAGGAACAATGTCATTAAATAGGATGAAAGTAGTTGAAATTTGCTTATATATTTGAACAAAAATTTTGGGACTTTTTTGCTTATAATAAGGACCGGAGGAAGTATATTTATCTCTATTTCTCGCTTACCTTTTATCTTCTTTTTATACACGCCTTTCAAAAATATATCAAAAAATATTTCTTTATCCAAAAATGGAGTGAATACCGGATTTTGTAGGATCGTATTAATTTAATCATTGTATCAATTTACTCCTAAAATTATAAAACTCGTATCAACTTGATCCGCGACGAAGGAACTGAATTGATTGACATAACTCCGAAGATATTTTTAAAATTTTAAAAATGTCAAAAATCAAATTAATTCGATCTTACAATTTCTCTAACTAAACCGAGGATTTACACTCCAAAAATGGTTCGAAAAACTTACTTTGAAAACATGAAAGTTTACCGATCTCCCGGTAACAGATGCCCAAAATTTTATTGAAAAAATAAAAGATGAATTCTTTGGGACTCCATGGATAATTTTTATTTTGTCTAGGTGACTCAATCATATGATGAAAACTTTTAATCCTATGGAATATTTGTTGACCCATTATATTAAGATGATGCATTCTGATTGAGTAGGATAACTTTTATTCTAAAATTATTGGGGATACTATAAAAGACACCAAATTAAAATCTTCACTTCTAAACACATTCTCTACGTCATTTTTCCATAAAAACATACCTTTTAATTCTTTCAAGATTCACTTCAGAAATCAAATCAATGTCTAGGGAGTTTTATCATCATGGTTGTTATTTTATAAATTATATCTTTTAAGTTATATTTTTATCATATTAGCTCTTCTAAAATGAATTTATTTTAAAATTTTGAAAGTAAGAGATTATCTACTCTTAGATCATTTGGTGAGTTAAAAATTTTAAAAGCTTTTTCAAGTTAAGGGTGAATACATCCCCACTTTCTCACCTTAGAGGCAACTCTCCTTTAAAAGAGTCAAATTGTTAATTTTATGTTAACTATTCACTAAATCTAAGGTGTTCGATTTAATATCACAAAATTTTGGAGGAGATCAATCAAATCCACAACCAAACTCATTCAACATCTTTAGCTCACCACCCAAAATCATCATGATTTGGCATTGTATTCACCTCAAAACTTGAACTAATCAAACCCACGTCATCCCATCCCCACAACATCATATGCAAACCACATTTAATTGAACCAACCGCAAGAGGAACTTACCTCAAAATCAACCCATCCACCAGATCTGTTGGCCACAAATAAACTCAACCTAACATTACTGTCAACTCGCCATTCATAATCACCTCAAATTGACACCAAATCCATTTGCCATAGAACTCAATCAACCATCACTCTCAACTCGCTATTCGAAATTGTGGTGTGATAAGTCTGGTGAATCGATCATGGGAGACGATGACCAGATCGAGCAATGGTTCGATCGACGATTAATCACAATTTATAAGTGTTCTATGACTTAAGGTGGGTGGCATATTGTAGTGATCAGTTTGTAGCTAATGAATTGTTAGCACTTGGCACACTAGGTTTGGTGATTAGGATGTCCCCTTGCATTGGGATTTGGTGAATTTGGGGTGATTTCAGTGTCGATTCATAGTGGCTTTGGGTAAAGGTGTGAGCCGATCTGCACCTATCTACATTGGTCCACAGGTTAAACGAGCCAACCTGTGACACCCTCAAATCCGGTGCCACTTTTTGTAACCCAAAACACCAGTTAAAACTATAAATAAAACTTGTTGGTTTTACTTTCGAAAAAACGGTTCATTTGATCTTCCTAAGTCCTGAAAATCGTGATAAATTTTTTTCTTATTTAACAAACATAAAAGAAACACAACTCAGAACTATAAACAGAGTACTCATATATCAGTATATATATACATCACCAACTAAAACTATGGACGACATGTCCTTTTCCAAAAGAACAAAAAGAAGATAAACTGCTAAAAAGCTAGAAACTAGGCAGCGACAGTCTGAAACCATATCTCTAAAACTCATGGCCATCAGTGGCCGTTCACAGACTACCCAAAAATCGCTGACTCAAAAGAAAGGTCTACACCCTAAGCTGGTCAATCTAGTGGAAACCAATGGACAGTCCCCCAAAGGAGGGTCCAACTGGTCCATCTGGAGAGTGGTCGGGGGAAACTACATCCCCGTTGACCATCCCTGCATCTCCAGCTCCCTGGGTCGGAGCATCCTCATGCTCCAGAGGATGGTATTCAGGAGTCACAATGTACTCCTCCTCCTCGGGATCCTCCTCCTCCTCCTCCCCCTTTGGTCCTGTAGGTACCAAGACAAATGGAGGCTGCTGCGGTAGAGGCTGGGCTGCTGGGATGTGGTGTTGCAACTCCCCGTGATCCATTAAGTATGCAGCATCATCCAAACCGGTGGCAATGAGATCTAAACAGTCTCGACTGTATGTACCCTCTCCTGAGGTCCCACCTCAACGTCCCCCCTCAGGGTGCAAACTGGGCCAGTGTATGCCGCGCTGGTAGCCCTGGGATGTATGACCCAGGCGGCAGGGTCCTCTCTATGCTCAAAGACGAGGGAGCGGGCTCCCGAGTGTGCCAACCCTTCGCTTCCATATATATCTATATATATATACACACACACACACACACACACACACACACACACACACACACACATACACCAAAAACAAAACAGTCCAGAAAATATACAAGGATGAGAAACCAATATATGAATCCAAAAACGTCAACTATATGCCCAATCCAAACAGCAGATTCATACAATATATCTCACCAAATATCATCATGCATCACATAGTACCGCATATATAATCATGTACTAACAGCAGTAAATACACATGGGCTTCGTACCCCACAATCAACGTTATTCTCTAAATATATGCATGACACTTCCATATATCTCAACTAATATTCAATCTAGATTTCCGGAAACCCCATCACCATAAACAACGAGTTGATCAGACTCAACGTCATTGCCCCGCAGGCAACAATGACAAACGCCAGAATTAAAATTCGGCAAAACGTGAGCACGTAACCTCCCAGGAAATAATATAGGCGGGTATGTCAGTGGTACTCACGATGTATAAGTCATACTATATTGCCCTCTTCACTGGGCACAATACACTCTTCCGGGCACGTATGACATCATTGTCCATCAAGACACAATGTTACATAATGATAATAAGTCATCTCAGGTTCCCCTTGCCTATCAAGGTCCCCCGTTTCATGGCACATCTACCCACATAAAAATGCATGGGAACACTATTTAGTTTCGGATAATTGATCTTTGTCGTATCAATATTTCCTCGTTGTAGCATCAACGCTAACAACCACCATAATGTCTTAGACTCTTTAAGCCTCAAAAACATTTTCTCAAAACAGGACATTTAGTCCAACACAACTCAAATCCAAACATCCCTAACCGATGCACCAGTTTAGAATTTTGGATTCAAGATCATAAAAACAACCTCAAGCTTACAGGACCACAAAGATCGTCCTTAAGCCGACAGAACCACAACTAACACGGATCCTTGATCCACGTGTTTATGCAGAATCCTAGAACCCCGACGTCTCGGTTTCTAGTTTCTAAGCTTTAAAACCATTTTTCTGGAAAACTCAAAAACTACAACTCAAATCTCCGACACTTACACAAAATCCTCGGGATCGGTTTTCTATAAAACAAAATATAGTCCAAAGACCATTTCTTTTTCTTTTGCGTTTTTCGGTAAAACACAAACCTTAAAACAAAACTTTTAAAAACATTTTTCCATGGATAAAACCAATTAATTTGAAAATCACGTTTCTCAAAACGCTTTTGCTCAAACGGTTAACTTTATTAATTTAAAAACTAATAAAGGTTTCTAACGCCTATTTATCTCAAAAATATCGTTTTCATTATTAAAAACACATGTTCAGAACTCTGCCCTTTTAAGTTTCTTTTCTTAAAAGCAGCTATTTATTATTATTTCATTTCGAAAGAGACAATTTATTTATTTTCTCTTAAATTTAATTGTGCAACAATAAAACATTATTTATTTTTCTCCATTCCATAGTTCAAGCTTTTATAGCTTTTAAGTTACACAATGTCGGATCCTAATCGAAATCAGGTCCTCTAACGCCTTAAATCCCACAGTAGGGCACACGATACATCCATACAATTATTTAACAATTATAGCATGTATCCACATATATCAGCAGTCATATATGTCATGCATAGTCAAATCATCAGCAGTAAATCAAACAATCAACCAATAATCAGATACAAAATATTTAATTACAATACAAACACCGATGCAGCACATAGCTGTCGGAATTGGAATTCCTCAGGTTTTTCCCCTTACCTCTTGTAGTCCCAAGGTAAGCTGTAGACACCCGATCAATCTGACAACTGGCTCAGCTAGCTATCGATCACTACATACACACAATCCATAAGGCATTAACTCAAAAAAACAAAGATTTCTCATATTGCACCACCCCTAGGGTTCGGCCCTATTAAACTAAAAATAGTTAGGGAGCTCCGAAAATTCTCATTTCTTGGATAACACCCTAACTAAGTGTGATAACCTTAGATATCAACTCAAAACATCAAAAACCAACCAAAAACCCTACTCTACTCAATAGGGGGTTTCGGCCCCTCTATGGTTAAATACCCTAGAGAGATTTCTTGGCTCTAAGCTCTTGGACCATACAAATATATCATGAACCTAGGCCATAGAAATTGGTTTGGTATTGAAATGATTTTTCTACAATTTTTATTGAATTTTGAAGGTTTGGGGGTAAAAACCCTAACATTTCTAATCATAGAAATTTGAGGAGAATAAAGAGAGATAGAGAGAGATAGAGAGAGCTAGCTACCTCCTATGATGATCTCCTTCAAAAATGAGTGAAGAAGCTTCACAAAATCAAGCTTTTCTAAGCTCTAACAACGGAGAAATTGTGAGAAGAAAAGAGAGAAAGGAAAGAAAGAAGATGGGGCTGCTGTTGGGGCTGTTTTGCTCCAAAATTTTGGGGAGAAATGAGTGAAAGAATAATGTCTTGAATAGGGAAAATTTTAAGTGAAGGTGAAAGGTAAAAGTAATTAGTAAAACAACCAACGACAATTTGGTCAATTCACATCCCAACATTTTGAAAATCGTCACGACACTGATAGGAGTCCCCAAATAATTTAACATAACCCTGTAATGAAAATTATTGGCTCAAGGTTCTCGAAAAACCCTAAGACAGCTCGAATCGTCTCCCTGATCGATTATCGGCCCAAATATAAAATATTATTTATATTGAAGGACGTCATGACACATTTTAGCAAAAAGGTAGATGATCAAATTCTAAGACTAATGGTCTCGTCCGTTAGTCAAGATTAGGTCTTGATAGTAGGAAAACATTATCATCCGAAAAACATAAATCGGGTTTCGTTTGAGTTTTCAGCCCAAATTTTAACCGTAGGCTCCTACGATTATTTGAAACATGAATATGATTTTAGTTTTCTCAAAATCATTTTCTAAAGCATAGATAAAAATATAAATTCATTAATTGAGTTTATCGTTCTTAAAAAGCACGAAAAAATCGGGGTGTTACACAACCCATATTGGCCCACTTTTAAACAAACTCGTATTTAGTTAGTTCACATAGGCCCATATACGTTTTTTATTTTTAAATTTTTTTTTTGCCTGAAATAAAATTTTAAATAGAATTTTTTTGAATTTATATTTATAAAGTAGCAACATAATTTATTAAAAGAACTATTTGTTGTCTAAAATAAAATTTTTAGTTACAATTTTTAATTTTTTTATTATAAATAACAACATACTTTTTTAAAAATATTTTTCTTATTTTTTCTACGGGTTAAATGGGTTGGTCCGCAAACCTGCGAACCCGTTTTGCGGACCAACTCATTTAACCAGCAGGTTTTGCAGACCAACCGCATGAGCCCACTGCCAAAACAAACCATAATTTTACGGATTCAGGCACGTACGGATTGTAAGTTATGTGAGTCGACCCATATATAGCGATCCATATACCCACATCTAGGTTTGGGTGACATGTTGAGAGTGATAATGGGTTGAAGTATGTGGTTGGTGGGTAAGATATCAATTCACGATGGTTCTATGTGACAGAGTTAAGGGTGAGAATGAGTTAAGCTTTGTGGCCATTGGCTCCGGTGCATAATAATGGCAGTTTTGGATGACGACTTAAGGATGATGATTAAGTTTGGTTGCGAATTTGGTTAATCTTTTTTGAGATTTTGTGATAATACACTCAATACTTCTGCATATAGCCTGAAAACAAGTAACTTGGTCATCTTTAATGGCTAGTTGTTAAGAATAAGTGTAATGACAACACGACGACATAAAACTTAATAACAGTCAATATATTTCTTGAAAAGAAAAGTAGGATATAATTAAGGTGCATGCTACCTTGCACCCTCAAAAAATGAGGTGCAATGTGCTCCTTAAATGACTTACAATATTGGCCAATAGAAGTGCCACATGAGCAGCACTTATGAGGTTTGAATATTTGACCCATAATATGCCCAACATCAGTTAACTTGATGGAGCACCATACTCCTAATTTGGTGCTGGTGCAACTTAGCCCACACCTAGGTGCGTGCTACCTTGCACCCTCAAAAAATGAGGTGCAAGGTGCTCCTTAAATGGCTTACAATATTGGCCAATAGAAGTGCCACATGAGCAGCACTTACGAGGTTTGAATATTTGACCCATAATGGATATACACAGTATAAGGTATTTGCTAAATCGTTGTTCCAATTATTGTATTTGCAAAATATCATTTATTATTTTAATTATCTGTTTGAATATTATTTGCTTTCTGGTTCCCGAAAAAATCATCCAATCTGACTTCTTCCTTTTGTTCTTCTTCTCCCCCCACCAGAATATCTCATCCACTCTACTCTATCTTCTTCTTCCCTCACGAGAATAATCTTAACTCCCTCCCCCTTCCATCATCCCCTCCATCTCCCTTCCATTGTCAATCGCAAATCCCTGGACCCTAAGTGACCTAATCAATCGCGAAGTGTGTGTATCACTCAACTGTGACTTCCTTAGCAAACTATGTGAAACACAATGAAGGCTGCCCAAATGAAGCCCAAAAGGATGTTAATGTGGAAAAACTTACTGATACCTACCCACCCGAGAAGTGTAAACCCGATATACCTTGCGGTTCCCATTTCTCCTGGTTGGTCAACAAAAAATAAAATGCAAAACAGAAATGGGACTTAGGGTTCGAGGTTTCCATTTCTCTGTCCCTTTCTCAGACCTACTTGCAAAAAAAATTAAATTAAAGGTGCAAATATGAGAATAATTTGAACAAGGTGCAAATACATAAATTCATGTGCAATTGATCCAGAAATATACCTTTGATTCTTTGAATAATCAAAATTTCAAAGTGCAAAAAGTGGTGACCTTGTGGCATTTTAATTGGCCCAACATCACTTAACTTGATGGAGCACCATACTCCTAATTTGGTGCTGGTGCAACTTAGCCCACACATATAATTAATGGCACTTAACTTTTTTAAAAGACTTCTCGCTAGGTCTATAAGAAATCTTAAAAATTACTTTATAACAGAAAAAGGAAAAATCATTGTATTTTCTTCAATTATGAAATCCCCACTTTAAAAGCAGTTTTATTTAATCAATCACATCACATCTTAAACCTGAAATTGTATACACCATTTTCGAATAAAAATCTGTATGTGGACCCCACTTGCCGATGTACTTATTAAAAGAATTATTATGATTATGTTGAATTTCAATTCAAATATATATATCCTATATGGATTAGCATTAATCAATAATTAAAATATTGTTAAATCATTAATATATCAATTTTGTTATTATGGTTTATGATATAACATTTGGTGAATGTAATTGGGCTTTATGTTATGAGTGGCCCGTGATGGGTTGGGCTATTCACTGTTAGCCTGTTGAGAGGTCCCTACTCTCATCTGGTAAAGAAATAAAACTGTTCCCCATTAAGCAGTTGATCATACACAGAAACTTACCAGGTAGAGGGAAGTTATTCTCTCACACAAGGATCTCCTTTGGCTTTTCCTTGCTGAACAACAATGGACCCCGGGATCATGCAAGGTACACATTCTTGATCTATTTCTAATATGGATGTGTTTAATATGCTATAATTTTTGTGTCTATAATTGATTCTAGGTTTATAGGATTCTGTTTAAATCCTTCAATTGGTATCAAAGCTATGTAGATACAGATTATGGCTATTAATCTTTTCCTTTTACATGATTAAATCAGAAATTCGTGTACCTTTTTTTTTGTTCATGAACCCTAACTTTTGTTGTTTTTTTTTGGTTGATCAATCTCAAAATTGATATGGGGCTTTCCTTAAACACTATCACACGAATCACATACTCAAAAATGAGAAAATTTCATCAAGTATTTTCGGAGATCCAGTGCGTTGTTTTTTCTCCGTTTTTGCGTTTTCTTTCGAACGCGATTCCTCCATCATCAACGAACGATTTGAAAAATTAATTGAGGGGTTTCTCTTGTCGCAACATTGCGACCTTATAACCAGAATTTGGAGGTTTTTCGTCGCCTGGATTGATAGATCGAACCAGGTCGGAAAAACGGGTCGAACAACCCGTATTCTGGAAGCTGGGCGAGGAAGATGATCTGCCTTGTGACGCCCAGACGCGGGGCCCAGCGCGTGGGGGCGTGTGGGCCCACATCCAGAGCCCAAATTTTTTATTTTTTTTATAAAAATAATTATTAATTATTTCTGGGATTTTGATAATTTTTTGGGTTTTTTTGGACTCCCATAAATATTTTATAATGCTAAATCCGAAAATAATTTGTATTTTAAAATATTATACTCTCAGTTATTTTGCCTGTAATTTTTTGTGACCGTTCCTTACTTTACTATTGACACTTTGATATATGATACTCTCCTTGATAATGTGTCATCGTCATGGAATTATTTTGGTTTATAAGTGAATTGAATATTTTATTATGCATGATATGTATTTATTATATTCTATTCTATTGAGTATAATTGCTGATGTTTTGTATAATTGTGAGCTTACCTATTGTGGGTACAATTATGCAAATTTTGTGATTTGAATGTTTTTTTTAATCATTTTTGTTGCATTAATAATGATTATACCCCATCGGTGTGTTGCTATTAATGTAATTTGTTGTACAATGCGTTTTTTGTTTTATGCTTATATCAATTATGTTTTCGAGTACCCTATCGGTATTAGAAATTTTGGTGATATAAGATTTATGCATTGTATTATGATATTTCTTAATTATTATGATTCGGGACCCTTAGGCGGGACCATGGTAAGTAAGAAATTTTTCTAAAAGATTTTTTCCGGTTGTGCATACGGAACCATTTAATTCTCTTATTGCATGATAACATTGTGCATATTAAATGTTTCCTTTGTTGTTATGATGCCAGCCTCTATGCCTATGCAATTGACTTCTGTCAAGACTTTGAATGGGACAAACTTTGAGGATTGGAAAGAATCTCTGGATCTGTATTTGGCTATCACTAATATGGACTTGGCTTTGAGAGAAGAAGAGCCTGCTGCTCTTATTGCTGAGTCCACTGCTGCTGACAAGGCTTCTCGTGAAAAATGGGAGCACTCAAACAGGGTGTGTCTTATGGTGATGAAGTACACCATGGAGAAATCAATCAGACAGAGCATTCCAGAGAGCAAGAAGGCTAAGGATTTTCTGAAATCTATTGGTGAGAAATTCACGACTTTTGAAAAGGCTCAGAAAGGCCAGTATCTTTCTTTGATTGAGAAGACTAAATATGATGGTGTTAGTGGAGTTCGTGAGCACATCATGAAGTTAGTTCACTATTTTAATAAACTGAAGTCTCTCAAGGTTGATCTCGGTGAGAGTTATCTAATCTGGCAGGTTCTGGAGTCACTCCCTTCTCAATTTGATGTTCTGAAGACCTCTTATAACACTCAAAAAAATGAATGGACAGTTGATGAGATGATTGCTATTGTTACTCAAGAAGAGGAGTCTATAAAGAAAGGGAAATCACACAGTGTTCAGTTTGTTGCTTCTACTTCTGGTTCTAAATATGAGAAAAAGAAAGGTCACAAAGGCAAGTTTCAACATGACAAGAAGAAAGGAGGGAAAGTATCTCAACACTTGGAGCCCAAAAAGAATTTCTTCAAGGGAAGCTGCAAGTATTGCTAGAAGTTTGGCCATAAGTTGGATGA
The DNA here is from genome assembly GCA_039655645.1 of Ammopiptanthus mongolicus. NCBI lineage: Eukaryota > Viridiplantae > Streptophyta > Magnoliopsida > Fabales > Fabaceae > Ammopiptanthus > Ammopiptanthus mongolicus. Next base: position 100,659,180 of record CM077344.1, on the reverse strand, counting down.
TTGTTATTTTCTGAAGAAGAAACATGAGAAGCAAGGTATACTCCTAGCTCTAGCTTGTTTTGAATCAAATGTGATTGATGTTGCTCCCAATACTTGGTGGTTTGACTCAGGTGCAACCATTCACGTTGTGAATTCTTTACAGGGGTTCACAAGTCTGAGGAAGCCAAGTAATGTTGAATCCAAGATTATTGTATGCGCATCTGAACTATGAACTTTGGAGCTATTTGATACTCACAATTTCACATAGGACGTGGTCGTTCGTTTAAACTCAGATTTTCGCAAAGGGAAATGTTATGTGAACACTTCCATGAAATATCGTATTTCATGACATCGTAAATACAGTAATTTTTTGGATTATTGAAGTGTGTAAGAAGAAAGAAAATATATAAATAAATGTTTGAAAATAGATAAATACGGTGTTTGTGTTCGATTTAGTTGTACAAATAACATCACCCTTTCACGAAACAGGAGGTATTTTTTGCACTATTTTCAATTATTTTATACCAACAGTTCTTTGAAAATCAACACTTAAAAATTATTCTAATGCTGTAGCCCTTGGACTTTTTAATTGGTTAAGCTTTTCTTTCTAACTAATAATAATAATAATTATTAAGGTTTAAACAATGATTGGGTACATGTCTAATTTCTCGTTTATAGTTTCATGAAACACTTATAAAGAGAAATCTACCCTTGACTTGACCAGATAACTAACTATGTTTTTTTTTTTTTTTTTCCATTTTTTGGGGGTATATTGCGTGTAATTGTGATACTAATTCCTTAAGTTGGGTATGACTACAAGGGCGGCAAAGTTCTACGGAAAGAGTTTTAACGCTGCTGCATTTTTAGGGATCGAATTCAAACTCGAGACAATTGATTAAGCTGGAAGAGACTCATATCATACGAACGCTCTTGGATCGATAACTAACAATGTTGGATATTAATTAATACTGTTTTTTTAACCACTAGTGTTGACACTTGATAAAATATTATATTTTTATATAAATGAAATTAGAAATAATTATACATCTTATATAAAATTATAATGAATATACAAATTTAAATGAAATATCATATTCCAAATTGTTAAATAATAAAGCTCATATTGGTAGATGCATTCCCAAATGAAAATACATGAGTCTGTTTGGTAAAATTAGCTGTCAGCGGATAAAATAGCGGATAGCGGACGAAGTAGTTGATAGCGGATAGCGGATAAGCTGGCTTATTTTCTGTGGAAGTGTTTGGTAAAACTAGTGGTTGAACTAGCTGAAAAATATAAAATGACATAAAAGAACATCTTCATTAATGATTTTACATAAAAGAGAGAGAAAATAGAATTAAATGAAGAATAAGGATAAAAGTAGAAAGAAAAATGAAATGCTATAAGCTACAAACTCAAAAGCTACTTCAAGTAGCGTCTGAAAAAAACGCTATAAGCTCATGACAGAGTCGCTTCCCAAACGGGATTACTTTCTCATCCGCTATAAACTATCCACTATAAACTCGTAGAAGTGGCATGCCAAACTGGCTGCAAGTATATATATTCTATAAGTTATATCATGCTAAATAATCTCAGATAATAAAAAGGACAGGCAATAAAGTATCTCTTTCTCTCACACATTTCCTTTTATTTTCCTTCTTGGGTGGGGTAGCTATTGGATAGAAGATGCACTAGTTGAAGCCCATAACTTAACCTTGATATGGATGCACATGTTTAGGATGCGTTTGGGTAAACAGCTAAGTTAAACGCTTGTTCAATAACCTTTTTTAGATAAGCTAAAAATCAGTGTTTTAAAGTTCTAGTCCAATCGGATCAATTCGATTGGTTGGATCGTCACCCGGTGCCATCTTCGATTCTGGTTGAATTAGAGAATCGGGAAAGCCATCTGACAATGTAAAGTCAACCAAAACCCGGTTAAGCCAACACAAAAACGGTTTTAGAGACCGGACGGCTCATTTTTTTTTTTTAAAAATGGAACCTACATTTAGACTTTGATCCGGTATATTCGGGAACTCAAGGATTTGAGTGATTCACTCAATATGCATCTTTGATTAACTATATTAGGCAATTAAGATATATTATCTCGGCAAAATTAATGTACTCTTAACTTAAATGTTTTGAACTATCATGCGTCATAATTAAAAGCTATATTTTTTTCTTTGACTTGTTGATTGATCTCTTAATATGTGTGTGTGTGTATATATATATATCGGTTCGACCATTGGTTGAATCGGTTGAATCTTGAACCGCTTTCTTTTCGGGTCCTCCGATTGGACGTGTTTCTAAAACATTGATAAAAACAACTTATTTTCATAAGCTTCTCTGGAAAGTTTATGGAAATAAGCTAAAAAGAACTTATATGAAGATCATAAACTATTTGCATAAGACTCTGTTTGGAAAAAATGGCTGATAAGCTAGCTTATGGCTAATAACCTAATTTTTAGCTGAAAGCTTATAGCTTATAGCTGATAGCTGAAAAGCTAACTGATTGAATTTAAAGTGTTTGGTAAAATTAGTTATTGAACTATCTTGTAAATATAAAATGACATAAAAGGACATATTTATGACAAACATAATAAATTGAGAATTTCATTAAATGAGTGGGGGTAAAAATAAGAGAAAAGTCAATAAGCTATAAGTCATAAACTAAATAAATTAGTTTATGAAGAAAAACTATAAGCTCATGAAATAAGCTTGTTTACCAAACACCTCTACTTTGATCAAACTAGCTTAGAAGCTAATCAAATAAACTATAAGCTGGCTTATTGGACATGCCAAACAGAGCCTAATTTTATTTCCATAAACTATTCTCATAAATCCAAATAAGCTCTCTATAAACTCTTCTAAATGGACTCTGAATCCAGTCTAATGAGAGTTTCGTTTTCCATTAAAAAAAAGAAATTTTTTTCCAAATGCTAAGTCTATGTTTGGAGTCTTCAAATCATGTTTTGGATGTCTAAACCTTCGTTTCATATTTTCTAAACATATTTGGTTAAATCAATATTAGTTATCTGACCTGAGTTAATTGGTACCTAAACTTAAGTAGTATCATATTTTCGCTAGCTGCTTCTTTTATCAAAAACTAAATTGTGGGTATTCAATTATTACCCTGACCATAATATTCTTGGAAAATTGAATGATGCCTTAAATTTCACTAAACATTAAAGGTCAATTTGATAATTATACATCTAAACGTTAATATTATAGTTTTCTTCTAAATCCAAAATAAAAACATTCACGAAGATTATAGACATTCATGCATGGAGAATAGAAATCATGAGAAGTAGAACTTGTTTACCTAGAACGGAGGAGTCGCAACCCATGTTGAGGGGAGAAAATTTTCCAAGTGAGCACAAATAGGGTGGTTAATAATAGTCGATATACGCATAACACTAATTTCAAAGTTAGAATTTGTTTTGTTTTGTTGTGTTGTGTCTGCTTTTTCCCACGAAAAAGTAGTGTTGTGCCAACCAAGCACAATCTGGGAAGGTAGAGGGAGCGATAAAATCAAAGGGAGCAATAAAATTTGATTACTTGAAGAAATTCGTCACAGAGCAACGGAAATTCGACGGAAACAACGGAGAAACGACGTAGACTCAGCACAGCAGAACGACGGTGAACTGAAGAAGGGTGTCGATGGGGAGAGGGAGAAGGTGAAATGAAAAGGAAAAAGGAAAATATGAAATGAAAAGGGGGAAGGAAAAATGAGTGCACTTTAAGCAGAAGCTCGTTGGTGTGATTTGGGGGTTCTGACGAAATTAAAGGAAAAAGTGAAATGTTTTGGGGGATTTAGTGTTATATTAATTATTTCAATTAATCAAAACTATGAATTAGCATTAATTAATTAATTATCTGCAATTATAATTAATATGTTGATTATGGTTAATAGCATTTTATCAATATGATGAATAATATTGGATTTATGTTCTAAATAGCCCGTGATGGGTTGGGCTATTCAATTAATGCTCAATGTGAGGTCATTACCCTCATACTATATGTTACTTAATCGTTATCTCATTACACGGTTAATTGAAACTTGATGAACCAATCGTGATTGAGGGGGGTCCACTCTCATTCCGGTGCTCAACCAAGTGATTAGCCCGATAAGAACACAAGATGGATGAATCCTGAATCCGTTATATCAGGTGTACAAATTCTATTACTTAATTCTTTATATCAATATGCTATAATTTTGTATCTATACGATCTTTTGGATGTTAAATTTGCATCAATTGGTATCAGAGCCACATAGATACTGATTATAGCTGTTGATAAAATATAAGAGAAATCAATTTTATTTCAAATCTGTTCTTCATGATTTCATTCTTGAATTTGAAATTCCCTTTTCTGACCAATTTTTTTTTTTTGAATTGGCTTATGGGTTTTGATTCTGCATGTACCATGAATATCATACTAAATTTTCACTTGATTTTGTGGTCTGGATTGAGAGAATTTCGTGTTTAGTTGTAAGAACCCTAAAACTTCTCTCACCCGAATTCTCTCTAATGGAACTATGTTTCTCAAAATTGATTGAGGGCTTATCTTCATTTGATCATTGCGATCAAAACTCCTCAAGATTTACATGTTTTCGTTGAGAAAATTGAGAGAATTTTTCCAGAGCATCGACGCGGATTCTTTATGCATGAACCCTATACTATGTCGAGCTCGATTCCACTTTAATGGTTGCATGATTCTTGAAATTGATATGGGGCTAATCTTCGTCTGTAACTCTAGATTGAAACCCATGAAACATCGCGGAAAATCATTGCAAATTTGGACGAATTCTTGTTCTATATTGCGACCTTTTTGTGTGCGCGAACCCCAGATTTTTGGCTCGATTTTCATCCGATTCAAGCTGTTAATTCCAAAATAAAATTGGGGTTTCCATAGATCGGTTTTGAGCGACTCCTATGCCTGAAAATCATGGTATTTCGTGGCCTAATCGGAGAGATTGATTCGGGTCTATATGCGGGTCATCACGACCCATTTTCTGCTATCCGGGTGAAGGAGACAATGTCTCACCGTGAAGCCCACTCGCGGTCTAGAAGAGTGGGGGCATGTGGGCCCACCTCCTGGGCCCAAAAAAAATACATGTTTAATTTAAAAATATTTATTTATTAATTCTGGTATTTTGGTATTTTTTGAAAAATTTTTGGACACCCTTAAATATTTTATATTGTTAAATCCGAAAGTAATTTGTACTTTCAAATATTATCTCTTGGAATATTGACCTAATTTTTTTTTCTTTAGATTATTCCTTATTCTTCTAGTGACATTTTGGTATATTATACTCTCTCTGTCATTATGTTATTGATATAGAATTAATTTGAGGCATTTATGTAGATTATTTACTTTATGTTTATGTATGATATAAATTATCATATTCATTGAAACATAATTATTCTTAATTTATATAACTGTAATCTCACCTATCGTGGGTATAATTATGCAAATTTTGTGTTTGGTGAATAATTAAGTTTTATCCTTAATTATGATTTGGATTGTGTTAATAATAATTATACCCTATCAGTGTATTGTTATTAATGTAATTTGTGATTATACAATGTACTATTTGTTTTATACTTATATCAATAATTGTTCGAGTACTCTATCGGTATTACAATTTTTTGGTGATATAAGGTTTGTGTATTATATATTTTGTGAAAATTTCCTTTATGCCAATGACACTTTTGTGTACTGCACTCATCAAAAGTGTTATGATTATGCAATTAATCTTAAAGTGTCAAATATAATTATTCTTTTGGCATAATTTAATATTATACATATATATATATATATATATATATATATATATATATATATATATATATATATATATATATATTCTTTTTTCACTACTTTGCTTTTAGTATTTGAATCCAAATTTTTCTAATTCACGGTTCTTTTGTGACATATATATATATATATATTATTGACACTTTCTAATGATTAGTTTTAATCACAAAATTAAATTTTGGGTCATTATGAGTTAAGTCCATATTTTTTATATAAACTCATGTAGTGAATTATTAAAGAGTATATTATTTTATGCCATTTATGTATATTAAGTTGATTCAAATTGGAAAAATTATTTATTTTAAATTATTCTAATATACATTATGTTTTTATCACTACTATACTCTTTGAATGTACACCCATAAATAATTTATTATTCTTAATTTTGTGACAGATATGCCCTAAGCATTTTCTCTAATCATGTTTTTGTCACAAAATAAATTTTGAATCATAATATAATTAAATCCTATACTTTAGTGAATAATGAAATTGCGTATTATTTTTTGCCAAATCCTTTAATTATATTGTCTTGTTATTATTAATATGCTCACTTGTAAAATATCATCAAGATAATTTTGTTGAGCAATCCTCAAGGTAATTGATAATTCTGTCATCCTTGTAATCTATATAAATCATATTGATTTATAACTAAAGTTTTTTTTTTTTTCCTTTTGAGCTGACAATCTGCAAGGTTTTATGATACTCTCATTATATAAGTCATCAAAGCACATAAGCTCTGCACATAAGAATGAATGACACTCTCTGAGGTTAGTTGCAAAATCTTTATTTTTTGACTTATTATATAATTGCATATAAGGAGAAATTTGTTTATAAGATATTATTCACCTTTTTTGGTTATTTTCATTCTGAAACTATGAAATTGTATATAAATGTGTCTATTTCTCATAATATTATGAAATTACAGAAATCTACAATCAACTCATTGATTGCTTGTTATAATAGTCCTTTTTTTAAAATTATATTCTTCTTTATAGTAGGAGTATAATGTAAAGGTGTGGCAACACATCTTGTTATTTTTTTTTAGAGTTCTATTCCGGGATACATATAAAATTGCTTTATGTACTTTTATATGTTTGACTCAGTCAAATAATAAAGAATAACTTTTGTTATTGTACTCTTTTATTTCAAAGTGTTAAGGTCAAGAAATTAATGTCATGGTCTTTATGTGGATAAAGTCATGTTTATTTCATACTTATATTAGAGTATATGTCTTGAATTTATTTGAACATGACTGCTTGTTGAATATCCTCTTAAATGGGAATTTTTGATTAATACAATGTAAAATATTTTTTACTCATTATGATTCGGGACCATTAGGCGGGATCATCATAAGTAAGGAATTTTTTTGAGAAGGACGTGTTTGACTTTGTATATGGAATCATTTAATTCTCGACTTATACGATAAATGTTTCCTTGTTATTAGTCATTGTTTACATTGTATTATTACATTTCTTATTTATTATAATTCCGGACCCTTAGGCGGGATTGCAGTAGATAAGAAATTCTCTTTAAATGGCATAGTTGGCTGTAAATGGGGATAATTTAATTATTTTTTTTGTGCATATTAAATGTTTCTCTTGTTGTCTTTGATATCAGCCCCATGCTTAACTATGTCAAAACTATAAATGCAACTTGTATATTATTATGTTAAACTTGACATGTGAGTTAATTGGGCATAATTCTTTTATAATCCAATATTATGTTAAACCTTTTTTTTGTCTATCGCAATGCAAATTTGTGTTAAATGAAACCATTTTTTTTTTACTCGAATGCTTTGTAATTATTATTGGATTAAATTACTCATTATGTGATAAAGAAAAATAGTTGAATATTCTCTTAAACATTTTTTTGAATATTCTTTTATTGTTAGTTCAACTATTTTCTTTATTAAGTGGGAGAGGCTTGTATTGTAATTAAAATCCCATGCGTGGGATTGTAGTTATCCATTAACGTTATCTTAATTTATTGCCCAATTAATAGCATGATTTCCTCTTTACATATTGTTTGTCGTTGCTTTATTGTATGAACCTATATATTGAGGATATTAAATTCTTTTCGTGAATATTACAATACATTGAACTCCCTATCCTTCTTCAGAAAATATAATAAAATCCCAAATTAGTCTACAACGTTTGTTGAGAATAATTTTCCTATTCTATACCATTGTTCTATACTATTATAAATGGTATATTTGGGATACGTATTGAGTAATATTTTTTTTATTATTGTTATCCTTTGATATACAATATAATATTGCCTAATCACTAGTGCAAAATATGGATTCTACAACAGGTTTCTAGATCGGTTGAAAAGGAACCGATTTAAAAAAAGAGGCGGTGGCAATTTTGAAAATAAGTTCAAAATTATTTACATCGGTTCATAAAGAAACCGATGTATAAAACATTTAACATCGGTTAAATATTTCAACCGATGAATACAATTTAAATAAAAAACTATTTATTTATTCCCGCCAAGTATATACATCGGTTATTACACAACCGATCTCATTAGTAAACTTTCAAACTCGGTTATTTTACAACCGATCTCATTATTAAACTTTCAACATCGGTTCTATTAACTAACCGATTTCAAATCTTCATTAAACCCATTTCTCCAACGTTAATCTTTCATATCTTTCCCTCCTCACTGTTTGCCCTCTCTCTCGTTTGCTCCTTCTCCTTCATCCTTCACCACCGTAACCTAGCACCATCCTTCATCCTTCTCCTTCTCCTCACATTTCGTTGCTGCTCCTTCATCGCTGATACACTGCCCACGGCTCCTTCATCCTTCATCCTTCATCACCTCTCTCTCGTTTGCTCCTTCTCCTTCATCCTTCACCCTCTCCTCTGAACCTTTGTAGCAAACTTTGCCCACGGCTTCACCTCTGAGGTGAGTTTGTTTACATTTATTTTTTCGTTTTTGGCTTTAGGTTTTATGATATTATAGTTTATTCGTAATGGCTTTATTTTTTCATTTCGTTTTTGGCTTATAGTTTATTTTCAATTCTACTTAGGACAAGGCAGCACCTGTTGCTACTCCAGAAAAGCCACCTGAAGAAGATCTGAATCCATTCTTGATATTCCCTAACCTGAGGAAAATTTGAAGGTACGTATCTAATATCCTTATTTTGATTATTAATTGCTTCCCCATTCTATTCTGTTGAACCCAATGCTTCACTCTGTTAGTGTGCTCATGTCATATGGAGTCGTTTCCAGTCTTGCTCATGACATTTATATGAGTGTTTCCATGCAGTGGTCTGCTTAGTAAACTGAGTGAAACTTCCATACAGTTCTCTTTCTTTCTCTCTACATTTTTGTTGTTGTCTGCTACCTGTTACTTTGGTTTTGCTATGTAACTTGATTAGTTTTACAGTATGCATATGGCATGTAACTTGATTAGTTTTACAATATCGCATGTAACTTGGCAGGAAATCCATACGTGACATTCTAATGAAGAAAAACACTTCTCCTTCTGATTAGATTTTCTTATGAAATTAAAAGGAGAAAGGAAGAGAAAAAGTATTAATGTATTAGTTTTACTATTTGCTGCTTTAACTTAGGGATTAATTGGACTGTTGGATTATCTTTTAGTGTTAATAAATTAGCAAAACCTTAGTTTCCCGTTTGAGATTCAATATTAATGAGCATATGTGTACTTTATTAAGGTACTACTCATTGTATTGAATCTTGAATTGTCCAAGTTGGACAGTTTGGGGAAAAACTTATTCTTCATTTGGTTAATACTTATTCCTTAATTCTCATATCTTATACTTGAAGAAATTTCTGTCTGCTGCATTTCCTTTTGTTCTCCGGGTGCACACTTTGTCGCGGTGGATGTCACCGCGGTCAAGTCGTGTACGTCGGAGACCAATGGGAAATGCTGCCGAAATTTCGTTAAGTATGGGCATGAAAGTTAAGGACTAATTGTTAACTGAGTGTTGAAGAAGTTTCTTCTCGAATGGGATAGGGCCATACCCTGTGATAAAAAGGAGTTGAAGATCTTGGACTAAGTGAAGTTGGTGTTGTTGTAGTTATGGATCGTAATTGGATCGATGCTAGACGCACAAGTCATGAGTATGAGAATGGAGTGGAAGAGTTTTTAGAATTTGCTAAAAGAAATGTTCCCGATAGTAATGGAAGGTTTTATTGTCCTTGTGTTAATTGTTTGAATGAGAGACGACTGGAAGCTGAGAAAATACGAGAGCATCTTATTTGTGAAGGGATATGTAAGAGTTATACAAGATGGATATGGCATGGTGAATTGTTAGACAAACCAAGTGTGTCCCAAAGAGAGGAGGTTGATGACGTAGATATGGACGATCGACTAGAGGACATGATCCGCGATATTGGACAAGAGTCATTTCAACGAGCAAATGTGTATGATACTTTGTGCAGTGATGCAGATAAGCCTTTGTATCCTGGGTGCTCTAATTTCACACGGTTGTCAGCGGTGTTAAGATTGGTAGTTGTGAAGGCGAGAAATGGGTGGAGTGATAAAAGCTTCACCGAATTGCTTGAGTTGTTGAAAGAGATGCTTCCAGAAGGTAACACATTGCCGAACCGTAACTATGAGGCGAAGAAGATATTGTGTCCGATGGGTATGGAGTATAAGAAAATACATGCATGTCCTAATGATTGCATATTGTATAGGAATGACTTTGAAAAGATGCACGAGTGTCCAAGGTGTGGGGTATCACGCTACAAAGTGAACGATGGTGATTCAAATTGTGATGTGATCACAAAGGGTCCTCCTGCGAAGGTGTTATGGTATCTTCCATGCATTCCAAGGTTCAAGCGATTGTTCGCTAATGTAAATGACGCAAAAAACATTAGGTGGCATGCAGATGAGAGAAAATGTGATGGACAGCTTCGCCATCCGGCTGATTCTTTGCAATGGAAGAGAATTGATAGTTTATTTCCGGATTTCGCCAATGAGAAAAGAAACCTTAGGCTTGGACTTGCTACCGATGGCATGAATCCGTATGGCACCTTAAGTAGTATTCATAGTTCATGGCCTGTTCTCCTGGTAATTTATAACCTACCTCCTTGGTTGTGCATGAAGCGCAAATACATTATGTTATCTATGATGATTTCGGGCCCAAAACAACCAGGAAATGACTTAGATGTTTATCTAAGTCCCTTGATTGAAGACTTGAGAAAGCTGTGGGTGGAAGGCGTTGATCTGTTTGACGGGTATTGCAATGAGACTTTCAAGATGCGTGCCATGTTATTTTGCACCATCAATGACTTTCCAGCATACGGGAACTTGTCCGGATATAGTGTTAAGGGCCATAAAGCATGCCCTGTATGTGAAGAAGGCACATGCTACCATCAACTACAACATGGAAGGAAGACAGTTTACCTTGGGCATCGAAGATTTCTCACACCTGATCACCCGTATCGTAGATTGAGAAAAGCTTTTAATGGATGCCAGGAGAATGAAATTGCTCCGACGGCCTTAACCGGAGATCAAGTTTATCAACGGGTTAAGGACATGGATATTATCTTTGGAAAGACCCATAAGAAGGCTACTGAGAAAAACATATGGAAGAAGCGGTCGATCTTCTTTGATCTTCCATACTGGTGCAAACTTGATGTAAGACATTGTATTGATGTGATGCATGTGGAGAAAAATGTGTGTGATAGTGTAGTCGGGACGCTTCTTAACATTCAAGGCAAGACAAAGGATGGTGTCAATGCTCGTTTAGATCAAGTTGCGATGGGCATACGAGAGCAGTTAGCTCCACAATCAGTAGGGGTTAAGCGGACTTATTTGCCCCCAGCATGTCATACTTTATCAAAAAAAGAGAAAAAAAGTTTTTGTGAGTGTCTGCGGGGCGTCAAAGTGCCACAGGGTTACTCTTCAAATGTTAAGAGGCTTGTCTCAATGAAAGATCTCAAATTAGTTGGTTTAAAGTCTCATGATTGCCATGTCTTGATGCAACAACTACTACCAGTGGCTATTCGTGACATCTTGCCTAAAAAAGTGAGACATGCCATAACAAGGTTGTGCTTATTCTTCAATGCTATATGTAGCAAAGTCATTGACCTTCAAAAACTGGATGAGTTGGAAACTGAGGCTGCTATTATCTTGTGTCAGTTGGAGATGTATTTTCCTCCTTCATTTTTTGACATCATGGTTCATTTAATTGTTCATCTAGTGAGGGAGATTAGATTGTGTGGCCCCGTTCATTTAAGGTGGATGTACCCAGTTGAGCGATACATGAAGATACTAAAAGGGTATGTGAAGAATCCACACCGTCCTGAAGCATCTATTGTTGAAAGGTATGTTGCAGAAGAAGCTATTGAGTTTTGTACAGACTACATGTCAGAAGCGGAACCTGTAGGGCTTCCTAAGTCTCGTCATGAGGGAAGATGTGATGGTAAGGGTACACGAGGTATTACTGTTAAGAGCATGGGTCGAGAGGAAGTGCTTCAAGCACATTTGTATATATTGAATAACACCGATGAGGTTAATCCTTACTTATGTGATCACAAAACCATTGTCAAGCAAAATTACCCTCGAATGAACGAAAAATGGTTGTTGAACAAGCATAATAAGACTTTCTTAAACTGGTTTAAAGATCAAATTGCGGAGGATAATACTGCTTCTGATACATTAAAATGGTTAGCACACGGGCCTAACTTTGATGTCATATGTTGGAGTGGATACGATATCAATAAGTTTTCCTTCTATACAAAGTCCCAGGATGACAAGAGTACCATGCAAAACAGTGGGGTTATGATTGTAGCCGAGTCTATGCACTTCTCTAGTTCAAAAGATACAAACCCCGTTATGGCATCCATATCTTACTTTGGAGTCATTGAAGAGATTTGGGAGGTCGATTACACTAAATTTAGAGTACCTGTTTTTAAATGTAAGTGGGTTGACAGTAACAGTGGTGTACAAACCGATGAGTTAGGATTTACATTGGTAGACCTTGACAAGGTAGGTCATACAGAAGAGCCTTTTATCATGGCTTTCCAAGCAAGACAAGTGTTTTATATCCATGATCCTTCTAACAAAAGGTGGTCGGTGGTTCTCCAAGGAAAAAACATGCATAATGGTAGTGAGGAAAATCAAGATTCAACTCTCGATATTTCCGATACTCCTTCTTTCTCAACACGGATGCCTACTTTCAATGAGGAAAATGAAGCGGACGATGTACATGCCATTCGTGATGATCATCATGAAGGGATATGGGAGAACATTACTACTTGACCATGGTGTAAGTTATGTTTAAAGTTATATTTATTAGTTAAGTTATGTTTATCTTGATAAATATAAGTTAAGTTTTTTTTGTTATTTAATTTGATATTTATATGTTAAGTTATTGTGTAAGTTATGTTTAAAGTGATATTTGTTATTTATCCATCTTTACTGACATAGTTTATTATTTTTTGTATAAACAGGCATACATGGCAGATCCCTCGGGCATCCCTCCTACACGCAGCGGGTCGGATACCCCATTGACAGGAAAAAAAGGTAGACGCGCCACACGATTAAAAAAATTGGCCATCAACCGTAGTGGTAATCAAAGGTTGAGGGTTGAGTTTGATGGAGATTGCTTACCTATAGGGCCAATGGAAGATCAGTTTAAGAGTTTTGTGGCCGTCCTTGCCAAAAGCAAGGCTAGTATACTTATTGAGGATTGGGACCATGTACCGACGAACGTGAAGGATCAGATATGGGATAGTATCATGGTATTTTACTTTTACCCTCTTTGGTTGTATATATTTTATTTCACCATATTATTTTCATATACACTAATTTCTCCATTCTGTTTTGTAAATATAGCTCACCTTTGAAGTGCCGGATACCGAGCGTATGAAGAAAAAATGGATTTCGTATGCGGGTGAGCGTTGGAGAGCATTTAAAACACAACTAAGCGGGAAATACATACATGGGCGTGCAGACAAATCTCCACTTGAGATGTACCCGTTCCTTGATCAAGAGACATGGGATAGATTTGTTCAGATCCGATTGGATCCCGCCTTTCAAGTTAACTTGAGTTATATTGTTTAACTTTACCAACCAAATTGATTTTATTAATATACTGAATTCAGTTGATGTTATTTATATTAGGAGAAAAGGAAAAAGGCGCAGGAGATCCAGAGTAAGAATCTCTACCCCCATCGTTTGTCTCGTGGGGGATATAAAAAGCTGAGGAGGAAGATGATTGAAGAGAAGAAGAAACAACTTTTGGAACAAGCATCCCAAGCTGATCCTACGACTGATCCACCTCCAGAAGTTGTTGATCCACCTCCACCCCCACGCCACCATACATGGAAGAGAGCCCGACAAGGACCATCGGGACAATATACATCTGAGGAGGCACGTCTTGTTGCCGAAAAGATTGTAAGTATATATTCAATTCTAATTGTAATTGTAACATGCTTATCCATCATCTTACACAAATTAATGTGACAATTGTATGTTGTAGGATTCCTTGGACGAACAAAGCACACAAGGAACCTTTGTGTCTACTGGACGCAAAGATGTCTTGGCTGTTGCGATTGGTAAAGAGGACCACCCAGGCCGTGTCCTTGGTGTTGGATGGGGTGTTGGCATTACCCAATACCATGGGCCATCTTCACATCATCGGAAGAGGGATGATATTGAGTCCATCAAGGCGCAGCTTCGAGAAGAAATAAAACGAGATCTTCTCTCAGAGTTGGCATCTATGGGTTTTTCCCAGCAAAACACAAGTGCCCAACCGTCTGTACCTGTGAGCACTATGGGTTCATGTGATCATTCACATCAGCCTGATAAGGAGGACGATCAATGTGAGTTGTATGTTGATGATCATCATGATCGCCGGGTAGTGGCATTTGGGAGGGTACACAACTTGGGAAATACCTTACACCACCAGACATTAGAGGATGATCATGTGAGGGTGGTGGTGGAAGATGTTCTAGATGTTGATGCTCTAGTCCCTGTGCCCACTGAGGAGGTTATTACAGTTGGCCAGGCCCCCGGTAATTTCATCCCTTGGCCGAGAAGACTTGTGAGGTTTTTTGTTTCAGCCAAGGTATTCATGTAATTGTTCACTTACATATGTTTTTCTATATTTACAATTGAAATAACTTAATTGTGTTTACTTGTGTACTAATGCTTTACCTCTATTGTTTAGGATGATGGAAAAGATCATCGACCCAAAAGGCCTAGGTCGGATCCGAGAAAACTTGTGGCGTCTGGTTCATCGAAGGTATTCATATAATCATTCAATAAGTTAAGTTTTTTTTTTATTTACAATTGAAATAACCTAACCGTGTTTACTAATGTTCTATATTTGCTGTTTAGGGTATTGACAAGGATGTTGAACTTGATGCTCTGGAACGTCTCGCATTAGCTGCCGTGAAACTTGGGAAGGAGTCCGCTTTTATAAATTTGGAACACGATGGCAAGCCCGACACTTTCTATATCCCCCAGAGGGACATTATGGAGATATGCATTGATAGTGAAATGCTTTGCATGACAGTTGTCTCATTATGGTGCACGTAAGTTATGTTATTTCAACTAATTAATTTGTAAGTTAACTAATTAAGTTTTTAACTATTATAACTAATATTTATTTCAATATCTTAGGTATCTGCATCGCCTGTGTATTGATAGGGGTAACCTCCATCTTTATGGATTCCTTGACCCTCAACTAATTCAGGGTGAGACACTTAGGTCAGATGAGATTACTGCGTACATGCGACGTGTGCTTGATGAAGGCAAAAAACAGTTCTACCTAGCACCTTACCTCCATCTGTAAGTACAAGTTTTACTAGTGATTTATAATTATCTGTGACTTGTCTCTAACTGTTTCCAAATGCAGTAAACATTGGCAATTATTGATCATTTGTCGTGGTATGAGTGTTGTGGTCTTCTTTTGTTCGTTGGGAAGGAAGCCGACAAAAGAAATCAAGCTTATTGTTGAAACGTAAGCTTTTAATTAATTTAATTTGTACTACATTTGCTTTATTAATTACTCTGAAATATATAACATACTTTAAATTCATATTTTCTTAATTATGATAGAGCTATGAACGCAAGTCGTGTTTTGGATGGTGGTAGGCCTAGGCCTATTAGGTGGATTTACCCTAATGTAAGTAGTTTATTAATTAGTACCCGAGATTCAATTGCAGTGTAAAATAGTTACTATTATGTTTTTACTCATTATATATTCAAATTGTGTATTCATTTGTAGTGTCATAGGCAACGTGGCGGCTGGGAGTGCGGATATTATGTCATGAAGTGGATGTTCAACATTGTCTCCGCGAGTATTACAGATCGATGGAAGGAGGTAATTAACTAATAACATTTGTAAATAGTTATAGATTAATTATGTATAGTTATAGTTGATTAGTTATAATTAATGTGCAGATTTTCGACAATCCGGAAGCATTTTCTGAAGAGGACATTAAGGACATCAAGGAGCGTTGGGCAAACTTCTTTCTTGAGATGACTTCTGAACATTAATTTATATATGGATGACATTTTATTTCTTTAATTTGTTTAATTTGTTATATTTCTTTGTTGTTTCTTTGTTATGTATTAATTTAATTAATTAGTTTGAATTTATTACATTATATAATTAGTTGAGTTTGTTGAATCAAAAGCTGACTTTTGCATAATCAATAAAGTATAGTTTGGCTTATTACTTAGTATATATAGTGATTTGGATTCTGTTATTGTTGGGATTCTATTTTGGCTGGGATTGTTCTGGTTGTACATATATGAAACAGGGTTAAGGATTGTCACTGATTTAAAACAAAGTATTAAAAAAAAAAATGGACTATCAACATCGGTTACAATAGAGAACCGATGTTGAAATATCAATTTCAATCGGTTCTGAGTTACAACCGATGTGAAAATATACTTTCAACATCGGTTACACTACCAAACCGATGTTGACTTTTAACTTTCAACATCGGTTCTATATTATAACCGATGTTAAAAGATCTTTTTCAATAATTATTAATCTGTTGAATGAGAACTTTCAAAATCGGTTTTGTTTATAACCGATGTTGAAAGTTAACTTTCAACATCGGTTAAAAACCGATGTTAAAAGGTCTTACATTCTACATCATCTGTTTCTACATCGGTTCCATAACCGATTTAGAATGATATTTTTAACCGATGTTAAACATGTTTATTGCACTGGTGAATATATTAATACTTGTGGGAGTTACAGACTATTTGTTGTTATATCCTCAATTATAGTGAAATATAAGTCTCATGTACTTCTGCTACGTGTAACCTAATCTTGTGCTCAAGTGTGTGAGATTATTAATTAACACTTGAGTTTTGAGTGAGTTGTTAAAAACTTGAAGTGATTCCATATTCTCATTAAAATATTAGGGATTTTGATCTCACTCATGTGATAAAGGTTATCTTATTTATAAAATTCTTTTAGAATTTTTGTTTGCTAATGACTCGAGGAGATTCTATGTTATAAAGTAATAAACAGACACTTATAATCGATCTCATTAATGCTATATGCAGAATATGTGGTTAACTATGAAACCCAAATTTTGTAAAGATCTGCTACTGATAAATTATATGTTGGGTTTTCATATTATTATCATGTAAACACTTCTCGTGATAATTCTGCGCTAATTTGTCTCTCTAATTTATAAACACATTCTTAAAGAGAGAAAGATGTTGAGCTTTGGACTCACTCTGAAAAGGAACTTAAACAAAGTGCTTTGCCTGAACACAACTGCATCTTACACCAAAAGGGAAAGTCTTCCCTCTGATGGCAAAAAGCATGTATAAAGACCTGCTAAGACCAAAGGTGTATCAGAAGTCTAAACCATTCTGATAAGAGAGAACAAGCGAAGTTCTCAAGGCCTTAATGACTGATCAGAATGACTCTTTGCATTTATTGAAGATCTTCAAAAAGCCAAGCCTTCAAACATTGTGTCTAACGGCTTTAAAATCTTGAAGCCTATTTAATGAAGAAGACTTTGAAGATTCAAGTAGAGAAGAGAACGAACAAAACAATCAAAGAGCATTTACTCTAAGCATTTATATCTTCATTCTTTCATTATTTATTCTTCAATCATTTGAAGTTATTACGTAGTCTTTTAGCTTCACATTTAATACACTCGTCTGAGTGCTTGTGAAAGACTTGCAAATTGTAATTTACTTTACAACTTCTCTCAAACAATACCCGTCTGAGCCTGGAGAGGCTAGGTGTGCAAATAATACTCGTCTGAGCCTGGAGAGGCTAGATGTGCAAACAATACTTGTCTCGAGCCTGAAGAGGCTAGGTGTGAAAATAATACTTGTCTGTCCTGTAACCTGATTCAGTTATAGTGAGAAAACTTGGTGCTGCCAAGGACTGGAGGTAGCCTTATCGTTAAGGGGTGAACCAGGATAAAACCTGCTGAGTGATCTCTCTCTTTTCCTTAACTCTTTATTTTGATTATTTATCTTAACTATCATCTAACTAAAGGGGTTATTAATTGTGTTTATCAAACCTTTTTTCATCTTGCATGATTGTGAGTTTTCTGTAAAAACCTTCCGACGAGTTATTAGTCTGATTGACCTGTCTAAGTTTACTCGTCTGTGTCTTACCCGTCTGTGCTTGCGAAAAAGTTTATAATTCCGCTTAAATTTAACAAACACCATTCAACCCCCGTTCTAGTGTTTGTACCTCTCTATTTTAGTTGGTATCAGAGCTCAGCCTCTGGGTTGAGCACCTAACAGACATGCCAAAGGCTCAGTGGACACCTGCAGAAAAGACAGGATGGGATCTAAACCATAAAGCCAAATATGCTATAATCTGTGCTCTCAGTCCAGAAGAGTTTGAAAAGATATGTGCTTGTGATTCTGCTAAGGAAATGTGAGACTCCTTATCTGTCACACTTGAAGGAACTACAAAAAATAAAGCTCAGATTGTCTAGCCACTCCCACACTTTCCCCCCTACCAAACAATGTATTAGCCATTAACCTTTGGACATACTTAAAACATGGGTTATGAATGTGAGAAGCCTTAGCTAGAGCAGCCTGATAAGTAATTTTACTGGTGATTTGATCCCAAAAAATATTATCACGAAAATCTCTTGGCAATCTCCTAGCACCCCCCTCAGGCAAATGGTACACGGCATTAAACTCAGACAAGGTCAAAACATGTTCAATGTTAAATAGCCTAAATGCTATCCTACCCTTCGCACACTCTCTCCCTGTAATGACTTGGGTTTCAACAGAGCTCAAAAATTCCAAAGTTAACTTCTCATAAGTGGGACATTTCATTGCATTGGGTAAATTGAATTCTACCTTTTCATCCCCCACATTCAAAGAGAGTTTTCCATTTTTAACATCAATGACAGCTCCTGCTGTAGCAAGGAAAGGTCTCCCAAGAATGAGGGGGATTTTTGCATCCTCTTCCATTTCCAAAATAACAAAATCAGCTGGAATGAAAAACTCACCTACCTTGATAGGCACATCCTCCAATATTCCAATTGGGTATTTGACCGAGCGGTCAGCTAATTGTAATGACAATTTTGTGGGTTTCAAGTCACCCATCTCAAGCCTTTTGCAGATTGACAAAGGCATGAGGCTAACACTAGCCCCAAGATCACATAAAGCATGGTCAAAACTCATATCACCAATAACACATGGAATAGTAAAACTACCTGGATCCTTGAGCTTTTGAGGCAATTTGTTTTGAATTATAGCACTACATTCTTCAGTCAAAGCTACTGTCTCATTGTCATCAAACTTTCTTTTATTAGACAAGATTTCTTTCAAAAACTTAGCATATGATGGCATTTGAGACAAAGCTTCAGTGAAGGGAACATTTATATACAACTTATTCAAAACATCCAGAAACTTCCTAAATTGCTTCTCATTTTTAGCCTTAACCAATCTTTGAGGAAAGGGTACAGGTGGCTTATATGGTGCTGGAGCAGCATAGGGTGTTTCTTTTTCATCATCCCCTTTCCTTTGATCACCCTCGGGTAATGGTTGGTCCTCTTCTTTCCTTTCTCTCCCATCTTCTTTCTTTTCCCTACCCTTAGGGTCCTCTAGTTGCTTCCCACTTCTCAAAATGACAGCACTCACATTTGCCTTAGGATTAGGTTCTGGTTGTCCTGGAAATGTACCGGGTGGCCTAGAGGAAGAACCAACATGTTGGGCTATTTGGGTGATTTGGGTCTCTAGCATCTTATTATGGGTGGTCAAAGAGTCTACCTTAGATGCTAACTGCTTAATAGCCTCACCCACCACTTGGTTTTGAGTTTTAAACTCCTCATTTTGCTTGCTTTGAGTCAAAACAAAATTTTCCAGCAAATTTTCCAAATTGGATTTTTGAGGAGGATTAAAACCTCTTTGTCCTTGAAAACCAGGGGGCTTAGAAGTAGCTTGGGGAACGGGATTTAGTGGAGGATTTTTATAGGAAAAATTGGGATGATTCCTCCACCCTTGATTGTAAGTATTAGAAAATGGATCCCCTTTTTGATTAAAATTGTTAACAAAGTTAGCTTGCTCATTATTAGACCCCCCACTAGATGAATTCCCAAATTGACATTCAACAACAGTATGACCAACAACACCACAAATTTCACAAGTTGCAACATTAGGAGTAACAGCATTCACACTCATTTTATCAAATTTTTGAAACAAAGCATCAACTTTAGCAGCTAAATGGTCTATAGCATCAACATCATACCTGCCGCCTTTCTTTTGAGGAGCACGATCACTTGACCATTGGTAGTGATTTTGTGCCATATCCTCAATGAGAGCATAAGCTTCTGTGGTGTTTTTATTCATCAAAGCACCTCCTGCTGCTGCATCCACTGTCATCCTGGTGTTGTAGTTGAGCCCATTGTAGAAGGTATGCACTATTAACCATTTTTCCAGCCCATGATGAGGACAAAGCCTCAACAATTCCTTGAATCGTTCCCATGCCTCATAGAGAGACTCTCCATCCTTTTGAGCAAAAGTTGTTATTTGATTTCTGAGTTGTGCAGTTTTGCTCGGAGGAAAGTACTTGGAAAGGAACACTTGAGACAATTGATCCCATGTAGTTATGGAACCGTTGGGAAGTGAGTGTAGCCAAGCTCTTGCTCTATCCCTCAAGGAAAAAGGGAAAAGCCTCAGTCTTATGGCATCCGCAGTGACGCCATTCATCTTTAGAGTGTCACAAAACTCCAAGAACATAGACAAATGGAGATTTGGATCATCTGTTGGAGCACCTCCAAACTGGTTTTGTTGCACCATGGACAGTAAAGAAGGCTTCAACTCGAAGTTGTTTGCCACCACTGTCGGGCGAGTGATGCTAGATTGCAACCCCGTGGTATTAGGGGAAGCAAACTCCTTCAAAGACCTTGTATCTTCAGCCATGCTGGACTCTCCTGTTTCAGTCCTCGCCTTGCGTTGTTCTCTTCTTCTCCTATGGAAGAACCTTTCTATCTCAGGCACTGGTTCAACAAGATCACCAACACTTCGGACTCTTCGCATTCACTGAAAAATCAGCAGAAAACAAAGAAGATGACAACAGAAACAAAATACAGGAAAAAAAAATAAAATTTAGTCTAACCGATATAGAGAGAAAAATCAATATCAATGGCTTAAGTCCCCGGCAACGGCGCCAAAAACTTGATAGGCCCGCAAGTGCACGGTTTTATCGCGTAGTAAAATATCGTTCCCACAAGGACTTAGGATTGAGTACCAATTTCTCTCAATAAGATGATTAGCTAAAGGAATTTAGAAAGATATTGTTTGTTGCTGGAAATTATAAAATAATTTTAAAGCAGAAAAAGAAGTCTCTTGGGATTGTTATCCTTCCCAATGAAAATTATCACTAAGACAATTTCTTTACACTTTCCTTAATTTATGAGCATTGAATTTCTTAAAGGCCAAATAATCTAATGTAAATATTGTCTCCTTTCAAAGTACAATAATATGTTTTAAGCCATAAAATCAACCTATTTTCATGGTAAAAAGAATAGCAAAACTCATTTAGAACAAATATTAATCAAGGCCTCAAAGAATCCAAATCTATTTTCATGATTTGTTTCCTTTGTCCAATCTTGTGGTTCTAATATCAAATTTCACTTTTCAGTACATGATTTGATATAAAAGATTCTTACAACCATATTACTTATGATTGCAGACAAGATGAAAAGCAAGATTGAATTAAGATAAACAATACTCATGATAATTTGGAAAGGAAATTGATCTTAACAATAATCCATCATTGGGATATCAACAATCCCAAGATGAAAGAGCTACTCACACATGGTTGGAATGTAAACAAAACATAAATTAAACAATAAGAACATAAAGATGTAAAAGATGAAGATTAGAAAGCAATAGAAACTGAAATTCATTCAAAACTTAGAGCCATAGAAAAGTTGTTGAACATACATGAAGAAAACAAACTACAAAAGAACATAAGTTTTGCTCAAGAAAAATGGAGAAGAAGGAGGTGAATTTCGTGGTCTGAAAGCCACCATTTATAGCCTAGTTCTACCCCATTCAAGTGCCATTACAACCCCTTTAAGACCCATTAAGAAAGAGTAACAGATTCAGCCATTATTACAAACTGTTACAAAATGCTGCCAGAAATATGGCCATAACGCGCAACACTGGGGGGCCATAATCCCCAATCTGTGACTTTTCAGCTCTATCGCCACGAATTACGGCCATAATGGGAAACACTGGGGGGCCGTAATTCGTTCTGTTTCTTCACATGTCCTTCCAACAGCTGCCCATGAATTTCGGCCGTAATGGTAAACACTGGGGGGCCGTAATTCCTTCTTTTTGCATCAAATTCATCAACTCATAAACTCCTTTTCCTACAAATCAAAATATAAACAAAAGGGTAATAAAAACCAATCATAAATAAAAATAAACCACTAATAAAACCTATTTGAAATCAGTAAAAAACTAAATAAATTCTAACTTATCAAACTCCCCCATGCTTAGATCTTTGCTTGTCCTCAAGCAAATCACAACAAAAGGCCAGACTTGGAAATTCGTGGTTTCAACCACACTAATGCAAAGTTCTTTGAGGATATCCAATGACACAATTTTCACAATTTCAACGTACTACTCATTGAAACCTAGTGCATAGCAATATCAGATGGTTCAAGGCATCAGAACATTGAGCGAGACCTAAATTATTACTCTTTGTCCTATCAGTTTTAGGCGTAGATTCCCAGCACTTTTGCTTGGGTCCTCCACTCATATGCAAACGAAGCAATTGCCACACTTGGTCTCAAAGGAGTGCCTTTGTTTCCCAGTAGCCAATCAGTCTCAAAAGGGTACAAAGAGTATTTCCCTAGTAACCTATGACCTCAAAGGGGTGTTGAGCTATATCTTTTTAGCATTGTTTTTTTTTTTTTTTTTTTTTTTTTTTTTTTTTTTTTTTTAGCTCAACACAGACATTTCTCCAGTAACCAAAATGCAGTGAGTGTCACCAAGGGAACCAAAAATTAAAGTTAGTTAGATATTGTCAAGGTTCTTCCCAAGTATCCTAATGCCAAAACCCATCTAGGTTGTGTATGTATGGCCCCAACAAGTAGTAAAGCTTTCAACATTCACAATTGTGCTCATTGGATACCAATCAATTAACCAAGTAGTGCCAGAAAACAAAGATTTCCAAGGAGACCAATTCAAGAAAATTTTCACAACAAAGACTGCACATGGGGAGAAAGATAAAAGCTAGAAGACTGACACAGACATATGCAAGAAGAAAGAAACAAAATAAAACAAAAGGGAGAGAAAAGCAATACTCCCCTATCTAGAGGTCACCGTCAGTAGTGCCTCTGCTTTTCTTGCACTGTCAAGCTATGGAAGTGGAGGAAAATGGCCTTGAGAAATATGCCATTTATACATAGCTGACATCATGGTATTCATACTATCCAAAACATGACCTTGCCTTTGTTGTTCTTCCTCCATGGCTGCCATCCTAGCCATCAAGTCAGGATTCTCAGAATGGTGATGAGGTGGAGATGGACTGTCAGGCTCAGGAGGAAGAGGGAGTTGCAAGTATGGCTCTTCCGGTTCATCAAGGACTCCTACGAATTTCCAATTGGCTCTATTCCTCACAGTGGTTCTGACTGGGTTCGGCAATGGCACTGTCGAACCATCCGGTAGTATCAAATGATAAACATCATTCAGCTTGGTAATCATTTTTATCGCCAAACAAGCTTCCAGATCAATCCTGGTATTTCCCTGCAATTCAGCTAGCTCACTGATTTGATTAGCATAGTTAAGGGCAATTGCTAAGGGAGTGATTAATCCACCAATGACAATGTCCCCCTTGCTAGCCTTAGCAACACGCTCAAATTGCCTTGCCAAATAAGCACCAGTGTCTAAGTGTCTTCACAAGAAGAAGATGAAGTCTTCACACACTCCTAGAACTAACAGAAAAGGATCCAGAAAAATATGGGTACCTAAAGATAAAATAATTTCTGTTGCAGATATCCTTAATAGGACAAAGCAGACGCCTCTGCTGGTACCTGGACAATGGCTTCTCGCGACATATGACAGGAGAAAGGTCTATGTTACAAGACCTTCAGTCTAAAAATGGTGGATTTGTTGCCTTTGGAAGCAATAAAAAAGGAAGATTGGTGTTGGTACAATTAGTGGTAAACCTCCTTTTCCCTCAATCTCTAATGTGCTTACGGTTGAAGGACTAAGACACAATTTACTTAGCATAAGTCAATTATGTGATAGTGGATTTGATGTCTCCTTCACTAAGAATGAATGCATAATCAAAGACAAGAGTGGCAAGACCCTCTTTTCAGCTAATAGACAGCAAAATCTTTATAAGATTGAACCAGCTGAACTCTCAGATCAAAGTGTAACCTGTCTGATGTCTAAAGAGGATGAAAGACGGTTATGGCATAAGAAACTAGGACATACTGGTATGAAACTTATTTCGAAATTGAAAAAGGATAACCTTGTGAGAGGATTGCTTGATATTAGTTTTAAGAAAGATGTTTTATGTGACGCATGTCAAATAGGTAAACAAGTAAAATCAAGTTTCAAATCAAAAAAACCTTGTATCAACCTCTAGACCTCTTCAGCTGTTACACATGGACCTGTTAGTGTTGCCAGTTTAGCTGGAAGGAAATGTGGATTTGTCATTATTGATGACTATTCTAGATTTACTTGGGTACTTTTCTTAACCCACAAGAATGAGTCTTTTAAGGCCTTCTTTGTATTCTGTAAGAATGTACAAAATGAGCAAGGTTTCTGTATTTCTACCCGTAGAAGTGATCATGGGGGAGAATTTGAAAATGAGCAATTCAAACTGTTCTGTGAACAGAATGGAATCTCTCACAACTTCTCTGCACCTAGAACTCCACAGCAAAATGGAGTGGTTGAGAGAAAGAACAGATCTCTGCAAGAGATGGCTAGGTCAATGCTCAATGAAAATAATCTCCCTAAGTACTTCTGGGTTGAAGTAGGAAACACTGCATGTTATGTGCAAAATAGAATACTTATAAGGTCTATCCTAAAGAAGACTCCTTATGAATTGTGGAAAGGTAGAAAACCCAACATATCTTATTTCCATGCATTTGGATGTGAATGTTTCATCCTAAATACCAAGGATAAACTTGGAAAGTTTGATTCTAAGGTAGACAAAGGTATCTTCATTGGATATTCTGAAGTGTCTAAGGCATATAGAGTTTTTAACTCTAGAACCTCCGTTGTTGAGGAATCCATTCATGTAAAATTCAATGATAATCTAAAGACTGATAGGGAACTATCAGATCTAGAAGATGATCTTGCAGGACTCGACCTTACCCAGCAGACGTGTCAACAGCCAGACGTATCAAAAATTGAGTCTGCTGAGAAATCTGTCAGACAAGTGGAGCAGACGAGTCATCAGTCAAGTCAACATCAGCATGATGATCTCAGAAGAGACTGGAAATTCAAAGCTCATCATCTTGAAAATCTTATCATTGGAAGTTCCTCTGAAGGTGTTAGAACCAGATCTGTCTTAAGAGAGTCAAACAATATGGCTTTTTTTTTTATCTAAAATTGAACCAAAGCATATTGAGGAAGCTCTTGAAGATAAAAGCCGGATTCTTGCTATGCAAGAGGAACTTAATCAGTTC
Source organism: Ammopiptanthus mongolicus (assembly GCA_039655645.1). Lineage (NCBI taxonomy): Eukaryota > Viridiplantae > Streptophyta > Magnoliopsida > Fabales > Fabaceae > Ammopiptanthus > Ammopiptanthus mongolicus. The sequence continues at coordinate 100,633,293 of CM077344.1, read as the reverse complement.
AAAAGGAATGATGTCTGGAAACTTATCTCCAAACAAACAGACAAGTCAGTTATTGGAACAAGATGGGTTTTCAGAAACAAGCTAGATGAAGATGGCAAAGTCGTCAGAAATAAAGCAAGGTTAGTAGCTCAAGGCTACAACCAATAAGAAGGTATTGACTATACTGAGACTTTTGCACTTGTAGCTAGAATAGAAGCTATTCGCATACTCATGTCATATGTTGCACAACATCAAATCACTTTATTTCAAATGGATGTAAAAAGTGCTTTTTTAAATGGAATAATTGAAGAAGAAGTCTATGTTAAACAACCTTCTGGTTTTGAAGATAATGAAAAACTAGATAATGTTTTCAAACTTAAAAAGCTTTATATGGTTTAAAACATGCGCCTAGAGCATGGTATGATAGACTTAGTTTTTTCTTATGAATAATAGCTTTATAAGAGGAAAAGTTGATACAACTTTATATAAGAAATGCTCAAAAGATAACTTCTAGTAGTTCAAATATATGTTGATGATATTATTTTTGGAGCTACTAATGAAAAATTGAGCAAAGAATTCTCTAAGTTGATGCAAGCAGAATTTGAAATGAGCATGATGGGAGAATTGAAGTTCTTCCTTGCACTGCAAATCAAGCAGACGAGTGATGGTATCTACATCCATCAACAAAAATACATGAAGGAAATTCTAAAGAAGTACAAAATGATTAGCTCAAAGATCATGAAAACTCCCATGCAAACTAATGCTAATCTAAGCAAAGATGAGGAAGGTAAAAAGGTAGACCCAACTATCTACAGAGGTATGATTGGATCTCTTCTTTATTTAACATCTAGCAGACCTGATATTCAGTTTAGTGTCTGTATGTGTGCTAGATTCCAATCTGATCCCAAATAATCTCATCGTAAGGCTGTTAAAAGAATCTTTAGATATTTGCTTGGAATTACTAATCTTTGTTTAATGTACTTGAGAACACAAGATTACAGATTAGTTGGTTTTTGTGATGCTGACTTTGTTGAGATAGAATTGAAAGGAAAAGCACCAGTGGAGGATGTCACTTCATTGGAGCAAACTTAGTCTCTTGGTCAAGTAAAAGATACACGACTATCGCACTCTCAACTGCAAAAGCAGAATATGTCTCTGCTGCAAGTTGCTACTAACAGCTATTATGGGTAAAACATCAACTCGAAGATTACTCTATATTTGAGCATAATATACCTGTCTGGTGTGTAATTCAAGTGCTATTTGCTTAACTAAGAATCTCATACAACATTTTAAGGCTAAGCACATAGAAATCAAACATCACTTCATAAGAGATTATGTTCAAAAAGGTGTATTTGGTGTTAAGTTTGTTAAAAGTGAAAATCAGTAGGCTGATATCTTTACAAAACCATTAGATGAGGATAAGCTTAAGTATATAAGAGATAATTTGAATATACACTGCATTGTTGAATAACCTATCTAATGTGTATTGCATTACCTGTCTGTGTTTAACCGTCTGACTCTATAAGTCATACTCATAATTGATATAATTTTTTTAAATGGTTATTATCTTTAATGCCATTTCGTTCTCTGAGGCAAAATATGTACATGACTGCTTTTTATTTTAAATCTAAATCGTTTTTCTTTTTTTTTTTTAAAACACCTCCATCTTTTTTGTTGTTTTCATTTAAAATTAAAACCGTCTTTGGTCTTTAAAAAGGGAAAACCTTTTTTTATTTTAAAAAGTATTTCGTTCTTACGTATTCAAATCTCTTTCTCTTTGTTTTTAAAATCATCCTTGCTTTTAACTCTTTTTGTTCTCTTAGTACCTTTTTGTAATTCTTTTTTAAATAACCTCGTACACAGCCAATAATGGTTAAATACAATTACCTCCTCTGTTTCTCTGTTTATTTTTTTTTTTATAATGACAAAAGGGGGAGAAAGTTAAATGAAAAATGTTTTAATGTTACAACTATCTGGTATGAACAATTGTTTATCCGTCTGATATGGAAATATGATAAATAATATGTATCTTTTCTTTTCTTTCTGTCTTTGTTTTATTGCTTTTGATAATGTCAAAAGGGAGAAAATACTAAGATAAGACTAAGATAAAAAGATCAATGCTTTCAATGCTTATCTGTATGATGCTTATCTGTCTGAGAATGTTGTAACAATGGAACAATGTCTAATTTGTCTGATCATGTTACAATTGTCTGATACATATACATGACTGCTTTATGTGAATTTTCTTAAGTTCATTAAATCATTTAACATGTTTTGTCATCATCAAAAAGGGGGAGATTGTTGAGTCTCCAAAATGTCTGACGTGCATTTACCTTAGTTTTGATGAGATCAAAATAGTTATTCAATGATTTAATTGAACCCGTCTGTGGTGTTTAACTCGTCTACTCAGTGTGCAGATGAAAACATTAAGTGTCTATATGAACTGAGCTTTAACGTGTTATCACCCGTCTGGACCTAAGGCAAAAGTTCACTCGTCTGAACAAAGGAAAGTTCACTTGTCTAAACTAGGAGAAAGTTCACTCGTCTGAACAAGGAGAAGTTCACCTGTCTGAACTATTAAAACTTCACCCGTCTAATAAAGTCTTCACCAGTCTGTTGACCAACGTTGAAGAAATCCCTTCTACCCGTCTAATGAAGAAATCAACCGTCTGATCAAAGGAATACTCACCTGTCTGAAAGACTACGCAACTGACGTCATTCTCTTTATTAAGAGTCAACCCGTTTAATGAAGTTAGTCACCTGTCTAGTGACTAACGTTGAAGAATATATTGGATGAAAGCTGTCTCGTCTCTGAAAAGGAACTTCAACAAAGTGCTTTGTCTGAACACAACTGCAACTTACACCAAAATGGAAAGTCTTCCCTATGATGGCAAAAAGCAAGTATAAAGACCTGCTAAGACCAAAGGTGTATCAGAAGTCTTCACCATTCTGATAAGAGAGAACAAGCGAAGTTCTCAAGGCCTTAATGGCTGATCAGAACGACTCTTTGCATTTATTGAAGATTTGCAAAAAGCCAAGCCTTCAAACATTGTGTCTAACGGCTTTAAAATCTTGAAGCCTATTTAATGAAGAAGACTTTGAAAATTCAAGTAGAGAAGAGAACGAACAAAGCAATCAAAGAGCATTTACTTTGAGCATTTATATCTTCATTCTTTCATTATTTATTCTTCAATCATTTGAAGTTATTACGCAGTCTTTTAGAACTTCACATTTAATACACTTGTCTGAGTGCTTGTGAAAGACTTGCAAATTGTAATTTACTTTACAACTTCTCTCAAACAATACCCGTCTGAGCCTGGAGAGGCTAGGTGTGCAAACAATACTTGTCTCGAGCCTGAAGAGGCTAGGTGTGAAAATAATACTTGTCTGTCCTGTAACCTGATTCAGTTATAGTGAGAAAACTTGGTGCTGCCAAGGACTGGACGTAGCCTCATTGTTAGGGGGTGAACCAGGATAAAACCTGCTAAGTGATCTCTCTCTTTCCCTTAACTCTTTAGTTTGATAATTTTATCTTAACTATCATCTAACTAAAGGGGTTTTTAATTGTGTTTATCAAACCTTTTTTCATCTTACATGATTGTGTGTTTTCTGTGAAAACCTTCAGATGAGTTTTTAGTCTGATTGACCTGTCTAAGTTTACTCGTTTGTGCCTTACTCGTCTGTGCTTGCGAAAAAGTTTATAATTCCGCTTAAATTTAACAAACACCATTCAACTCCCTCTTCTAGTGTTTGTACCTGTCTATTTCAGTTATCCATTAGACGGTTAATTGCAGCCTGATGAACCAATCGTGATTGAGGGGAGTCCACTCTCATTTTAGTGCTCAACCAGGTGATTCTCCCGAATGTCAAGAAAAACACAAGATGGATGAATCATGAATCCGTTATTTCAGGTGCACAAATTCTATTACTTAATTCTCTATATCAATATGTTATAATTTTGTATGTACACAATCTTTTGGATGTTAAATTTGCATCATTTAGGGGTTTCAAAGTGCAAATATTTCAACAATAAAAAATCAACAAAAGAAATCGTTGTCTAAGGTCTCAACGGTGTAAAAACGTACCGTGCCTCTAATGTATCTATGGTTTCAAAATTGTTGCCTAATATAAATAAACAACGGTTTTATATTGTATTCTTAAAAGAGATATAAAATACCAACATGTGGTAGGTTCGAGTGGTAAGGGACTCGGACACCTTAAGCAAGTGGTCATGATTTCGAATCCTGACTCTTGTGTATGGAGAAAACCTGGTTGGGAGGGGAGAACCCACCTTGTGTGGCCAACAAGTTCCCCGACAGATATTAGTCACTGCTAAAGGTGATGATACTTCGTACCTATGTCATGGTTAACAAAAAAATGAGATATAAAATATACATAATATTATATATGATCGCAAAACTGCTATCTATTTTAAGTTTTAGGAACGATTTTTCAACCGTTGGCAAGATTAGTGTTGCCTAAAGTAAAAAATGTTGTAGTGAAAAGTCACTTTGTAAACTATAATCCAAACACACACTACAACTCTGTTTGGAAAGGCTGAATCGCTAGCTTATTGAGGATAAGCCTGTAAAAGTATTTGATAAACGACCTTAGATGATTAACTTACAAGGTTTTTTCACTAGTTTTTAGCGTTTTTTTAGACGTTACTTAAAGTAGCGTTTGAGCTTATAGCTTATTATTTTTTCTCTCATTTTTACCCTTACTAGTTTAATTAAATTCTTCCTTTATCCTCTCATAAATAAAATAAAAAGCCCTATTCCATAATCCCTTTTAAAAATTAATTTAATTAAAAATATATATGTATATATATTTAAGGACTAATTTCATTAACTAGAAATATATTTAGGAAAAATAATATTAGAAATATATTTTTGACCATATAAAAAAGAAAATTTATATAAAAAATCATAGAATTTATATAAAAAAATATATAAGCATGTCCTTTTATATTTATCAGCTAGTTTAATCACTAATTTTATGAAACAAATTAAATTCAATCAACTAACTTTTCCGCTATCAGCTATTAACTAGTTTATCCGATATATCAACTAACTTATCCGCTATCAGTTAGTTTTTACCAAATAATGCCTATAGTATTGTTTGATTGGTTAACTTTCCAAGGCTATATATATTATTGCAATTGTTCATAAATAAAAAAAAATATTATTGCAATTTTTGTTCTACATATTGGACTAAAGGGTATACTCTTACATTCTAATTATAAATCTAAGCATTTCAGATGAAAAATGTCGTTATTAATCACTTATGGTAAAGTGAATTTAAGTTTATATATGACAAACAAATAAAGGCTGAGTGAAATTACATGTTTTAATAAATTTGAGTTGAATAAATATATTAAGCTTATATAGACATTCCACATGGGTGTCAAAATGAAGTCCAAGAAGACAGAAGTGGATTCTTGCCCCCGATACTTTCTAGAAACATGAATATGATATAATGGAGAACAAACCTCTTTGATACAAAAGCAGGTAAAACAGTTGGTGACATTCAAAAGCTTAGGCAAAGTGAAAAAGGAAAAAAGAATTAAAGCTCTATATATAGATGAGATGAGATGAGATATGATGTATGACGGTATATTTGATGAGAATAGACATATATCTGTAAAGCCTGAAAGGTTGAAAGTGGCATTTGAAAGCAGAAACATAGAATTTCAGTGAGCTGGGGTATCGATTCTTGGGTTAACATACTGTTATATATTTTTAGGAACGCATCGCCCACAAGTTGTAAAAGGTGGTATATATATATATTGGATGGAGATCTTCTCTCTTAATTTTCTGTCACATTCTCGGTTTCTCATCAATAATAATTTGACACTTAAGAAAATAAAATCATAACTTATTAATATTTATGCTCATTCTCAATATTTGATTGGTGGGGAACATCAAGACACCATTTTTTGGAACATATTTTTATTCGTATATATTTATTTATATCTATACAATGCATGCTTTGACATGTCAAAACATATCTTAAAGTCTAGCAATTTTTTACGTGAATCGCACATTATGGCTTTCAACATTCTTCCAATTGCTAGATGCTCTATCTATAGCTAATAAAGAAAAACAGCCGATATGTATGGTATGTAAATTACAAAGATTCATATTGCATGTACGTGGAGTTAGGAAAATGTTGAAAATAAGAGTTAACTCAATCGGTAGAAGTAAATCATACGGGCTCGTTTGGTGGTCAGGATAGGATAAAGACAGGATAGGATAAAGACGAATAGAATATGAAAGCTGAATAAGGATAGGATATGATATGAGTTGGATAAGCTCTTATCCTGTCGGACGTTTGATGTACATCAGATAATGATAGGATATGATATACTAACTTTTAATATTATTTGATTTTTTTATACATTTAAATTAAAAAATAAAATTTTTTTTATAATATATATTTTTGCATTTTTTATTATACATTAGTCCATTTTTTAAATTATAAAAAATTAAATAAAAATTAACTTATGATATTTTTTTCACTTTTTATAAAAATTGCTAATTAAACCACATATTTTAATTAGTAATAAGGTTGACTAATTAAGTTTGAAAATATAATTAAATAATAACAATATAAAGGTAAGAGATAAATGAGAAAACACTTTCTTATCGTCTCCTGTTGGTTCTAATCCAGCTCCTCCCTCAGGATAGAATTATAACTAAGTAACAGGATATGATAAGCTAACAGGATAAACTTATCCTATCCTGTTGGTTCACCAAACTACAGATTAAAGCAGGATATGATAGCTTATAATATCCTATCTCCCTTATCATGACCATCAAACGGACCCTAAATTTAAATTAAGATTTGTAGTATATCCTAAACTTTGAAATGAGACAGTCTTTGAAACAAAAAATTGTATTAAGAAGAGGTTTAGAACAGTCTTAGTGCCAAGCATATTTGGGATCCATATATGCATAATCTGAAAATATTGATTTCTTTTGAGACCTCCTGCATGTGTTGCGTAAGTCGTCATATCTGCGGTGAAAAATAATTTGATTTAGGTGTGAAATATGGTTTTGTATAAATCACATTTCATGGCAACGCTACTTTAGCCTTTTATGAAGCCTGATACTCATAATTGGGTTTGAAGATCGACAGGCACAAACAAGACACCAAAAGCCTAGCTTTGCTATATATGTAAAATTATAAGGAATATATGGACTATTTCATAAAGAATGGGATCCTCTCGGGTAACTGGAGAGGTCCAATATTATTTTATTTTATGTTTCTCTCTCCTACTGAACCCTCCCATCATCAGAGAGGAGAGAAACTCATTTCATAAGAACCAACTCCACCCCCAGATCGAATTCCCTTACATATATGCCGCTTCCTCTCTAGTCTACTACTGCACCGGCCTAAAAGCGTAGAAGCAGCACCTCATATTCCAAAAGGTTCTCAATGTTGTTTTTACTTTGAGATTTTATTTTCCTATTGTGGAGGCAGAAGCCAGTAAAAAAGCTACTCTTACGAAGTAAAAACCTACTATGCATATAATTGGCTCAATAATGAGGTGTAAACCTTTTTCTTATAAATTTAATTGAAGTTAAAAAATCTTATAATTAATTGTTAATTATTTAAAGCTATAAGTTTAACTATGTTAGGTAACATTGAATTGAATTGGACCAACATAAAATTAGGGATGTTCACGGATTGGATTGGATAATTCATTTTTTATCGATACATTGTTACATAGTTATATTACGTCGAATACCAATATTAAACTTGTATATATTATCATTAATGTAATTTTAATTCTAAGTACATGCATGCAATTTTTTAGAATATGAATAACTATTAATTCCTAAGTACATAAATAACTATACAAATACAAATTCCAATACATATAGTTTTGATAATTCCAACAAAAATATTAAAGAGATCGAATGAGGGTGTTCGTTCATAAAAGTATAAAACAATACTTCAATATAAATAATGCTACAATTTCAAAAATAATAATATATGTATATAGTAGGTCCGTTTGGATTGAATTGGATCGATTTGCATTAAGGGATTCAGAAATCCGATCCAATTCAATAAAAAAAGAGCTGCTTTTGCGATTTTCGAATCATTTTTGTGATTTGAATTGATTAATAAACACTCCCTACATAAAATGCATTTCAAAACCAATTCAGAAAGTACATCGATCAGACCCACTCGTGTAAGGCAAACGTCAAAGCAAACACTCAATCCAACCAAATTAGCGTGCGTTTGAAAAAGCTTATGAGAATAAAAATAACTTATGAAATTAAATTTATATAAATAATTTATGAAAATAATTTATGATATTTTCATAAGTTTTTTTTAGTTTATTTTCATAAGCTTGTCAGAGAAGCTTACGAAAATAAGTTATTTTTAACTTATTTGAAAAAAATACTTATTAAATATACGCTTAATTAAACTGTTTATCCAAACGTCCCCAAAGTCCCGCTATGTGAAACTACCATTTGCATGATAAACATTATCAAAAACAGTTAGAACGAAAATAATTTGTATAATATGCAGAAAGCAAAATGGATAAAAATAGAATTAAACGAGGAATGGTCTTTACTTTATTAATGACAGAGATAGTAAATCGTAAAAAGAAAAGTTTATCTAAAGATGGCTAATAGCTATCACAATTTAACTAAGGAAACATGTTCTGCTTGTTGAGCAAACATAATTTATTTTCCCCTCGATGTGTCTGTGCGCCTCTCAAAGTGGGAGGAAAAGAAATTAAGCAAGGAATCTTCTGTATATAGTATTGCCAAACCATATTTCCACGATCGTCTTCCCCCAAAGCATTCCATAAAAGGAAAGACAGGCCCATATTCAGCTTTTAAAGGCACCTATTATGATGATGGATGGATGATAACCGCAATGCACGTCCTAGGGCAACCAAAAAGGGGGCAATATTTGTTATAAATGATCCCAATTCCCACACTTACTAATTTTAAAGAATCAAAACCTATTTGCTTAATTTATTTTCCTTGTTCTTCTTTTCGTTATCCTTCGTATCCCCACGCTAGCTATTCATTTACCTTATCACAGTCATATCATAGACATCCAATAAATAAATTAAAGGTTGAAGAAATGTGAATATATAAGTATTAAACTATATATTATTATAATTAAAAAAAAAAAAAGGGGTACAAAAAGAAAGGACAGCTCGAATATACAGATACGTCACTCACCAGTTATAAAAGCTGGGAGCACCGACTGAACACGTGGCACGAAACGCGCCGATCGTCGGATTTTCAAAAGTAATCAAACGACGACGTTGGCTGTTGCCTACTACTCCTTCTATTGCTGTTGCCTTGGACGGGGAACAACGGCGTCGTTTTGTTCCTTCTCAGGCATGGCACCTCTGGCGGCGTGAGCATCCGTATGAGCGCGAGGTTGAGCCCTTGGAAGAAAGGGTGCTTCTTGATGTCCGCGGCTCCCCGCTTCGACCCGAGCCTGCGGTTGGGGTCCTTGTTAAGTAACCCGGATACGAGGTCCCGCGCGTGCAGCTCAAGTGTTGTGGAGGGCGTCGAGGTAGGGAAGGTGAGGGGCTTCTTTATGATGTTACGCAGGGTAGCCTCGTTGGATGGGCCTGCAAACGGAGTGCGGCCGTACACGAGCTCGTATATGAATATCCCGAAGGACCACCAGTCAACGGCGTTGCCGTGGGAGTTACCGGAAGCCACCTCCGGCGACACGTACTCGTGGGTCCCAACGAAGGAACACGACCTCGCCGCGACCGGTTCGGCAACGAAGAGGCGATTGGGTTGAAGGGTTTGAACCTTTCTGGACCGGAAAAGTCGCTTGGAGAGGCATGAGAATGGGGTGGAGGAGTTGGAACGGGTGTAGTGCAAGAATGCAGGATCATCAGGGGATTCAACGGCTGGGATTGCATCGGAACAGAGGGAGAGATCAAAATCAGAGAGCATGATATGACCGTCTGATCTGACCAACACGTTTTCGGGCTTTAGATCCCTGTAGATGATTCCCAACATGTGCAGGTACTCTAACGCCACCAGTACCTCAGCCGCGTAAAACCTGTACAAGAATATTAATAAAATGAGTGTAACAGTACACCTAATTTTCTCCGAAAGCTCAACACGTACAACACTCATCAAATAAAAACAAAGAATAACTTGTCATCATAGCTTCAAACAGTAGGCAAAAAATGGTGTGCCTGATCAAGTAGTATTATTCATCAGAGAAACAAAGCCTGTTTAATTTTTCTAATAATAGAAAATATTTCGTTAATGGAAATTTGCGGCTAAGTCTCAGAAAATATCAGCGGCACAGTAATTTAAAAGAGGTAATAAAATTATGACACGGTTTTAATTATTCTGAGAAAAAAACAAAAGGAAATTTCAGAGAAGGGTACGTTTGGCAGGTGAGAAAATAACTAGTCGTTGGATGAAAACAGAAGAAAAAACAAAAAACCCTGAGCAACACAATAGTGACTCAACAATGTCAATGATGATCATTACCTTGCAGAGGAGAGAGGGAAGCGCTTGTGAGGGTGCTTGTGGCGGAGAGAGTGCAAGTCCCCACCGGAACAAAACTCCATGACAATGCACGAGAAATGAGAAGCTTCGAACTCAGCGTAAAGCGTAGGGAGGAAAGGATGGTCCAGCATCTTCAGAATCTTTCTCTCCATTTCGGCTCTTTGCGCCTTCTTCTTAAGTGCTACAGCCTCTTTGTCCACCACCTTCATGGCGTAGAAGCAGCCTGGGTCGTCGTCGATGACGTTCTCGAACTCATCGGCGGCGGAGGAGGTGTTTCGGAGACGGCATAGGTAGACGGTGCCGATGTCTCCGGCGCCGATGCGGCGGAGAAGGTGGAAGTCGCGGAAGTTGAGGCCGGATTTACGGCGGATGGCGGAGTAGGCAAAGTCGGAGGAGCGGTGAGGTTTGATGGAAAGAGTGGTGTCCGGAGAGGTTGGTAAGAGTTCGAAGGAGAGACGGCTGAAGCTGGTGCTGCAAATACTTTCGCTGCTCATCGAAGTTCGCTGGGTGGAATTGAGAGTCTCCAAGCTCAGCCCAGAATCACGGCCACCACCACCACTCTCTAACATGGTACTGCGAGAACAACCCAACAAGAATGGGTCATAGAAGATCAGGGAACTGTGCTTTGAATGCTTAGAGAGAGAAAAGGAGTTTACGTTTGGAGAGGAAGTGGTTGTGTGGTATTTATGCTCAAGACGTACGGAGAGAGAGGTAAAAAAAAAATAAAAAATAAAGGGCTTGTTGGCACGTGAGAGTTGAGAAGGGAGGGTTTTGGCACGTGTTGAGGCTTGTTAGTTTAGTTTAGTTTAGTTGTTGTTACTTGTTACTTCCTTCCTTCCTTCCTTGGGTTTTGAGGAATGATGACGAAGGGGGCATGACACGTGCAGAGGTTGCTTTCCGGAGTTGAATAAGCTATGAGAAACTAGTGGGTTTGGGGTGAGGTTGGGGCCTGGGCGTGTGACCCGGGTGCAACTGCAGAGGTTGTTTTGGGTGAAGCTTTTTGGCAGTTGTTTCTTTTTACTCATTGGAATGACAGAAACCAAAGTGTAAGAGTTCACCCTTCACGGGTCAACCCTATTTCAGTCTGACCATGCTCAAACTATGGTTCATCAAGTTCAACTGGAGAGTAAGTCCTAAAATATTTCATATTTTCCCATTAAAAACTTTTCTCTACAATAAATAATAAAAGCGTTTAATTTTGATATATTATTAATATAAATTTTTTTAAATTATTAATTAATCACAAATTATTTTATGTGTGACTGTTACACTATGTTTGGTTTAGGAAATTAAGGGAAAGAATAGAAAAATAGTAGAAAATGAGATGATTGTTTAGTTGTCTGATACGAGAGATGATGAAAAAAATTCATCCTGTGGCTTGCGGTTCGAAATTGCCTATTCACAAGGGTGAGGCTGAGGCAATGGGGTACTATTCAGCAGGACTCTTGCCTCCTTTGTGACCATCCTGAGGATCTTTTCCACCCATTTTTTATTGTCCTTTTACTACTGTGGTGTAGTCCTTCATTCGGTGGAAGTGTTGCTTGGATCCTTGTTCATTGAGCTGAAGTATTATTATTCAAGATCTTACCGTTAGATGTCATAGTCAATCACTTCTTTCTGTTGTTATTTGGATTGCTCTTGCCGCTGTAGCTTTCTTAATTTGGAGAGAGTGTAATGCTTAGATCTTTTCAGATGGCGTGAGTACCCCTTTTGCTATTTGCACCCTCATTGCGTCGACTGTCCAGGATCGCTTTTTCGATACTCACAGATTTATTCTTTCTATGTGTAGCTGTTGGTGACAAAACAAGTGATGAGGGTTACATGTCTACTCGTTTCGAGTATAGTTTTCGTGCTTTTGGGGCTTGCATGTCTTTGTTTTTGTTGGCCTTTGGGACGTTTGTCTGCTTTAGATAGTTCAATTTGTTGCAATTTGTTTGGGTTGGGGCTTGTTTGCATATGTTTTGGTGGCCTGCGCACGGTTTCTTCTTTGTGTATGCCCCCTATAAATTGGTAGATTTTTATCTTTTGTAATATACTATACTCACTTACCAAAAATAATCATTAAATACTTGATTTCTCTTGAAATTTTTTTCAATTTTAGATTTTTTAACAAATAAAATCCTAAAAATAATTTCAAAGAAAAACCAATGGGTATTGGTCTAAGTGGAAGGGGTTTGGGTCCCTTAAACATGTGATATTGGGTTCGATCCCTGGATTCATGTGTATGAAAAAAATATTATTGGTAGGGATCCTCGTTTAGGCGCCTTACCGTATCCCGGGAGATCAGTTTCTCATCTATCAGGTGGGAGGAAACTCTGGAAACCAGAAAAAACTGAAGAAAAAATATATATTGAATTCTAACCTTTATTAGGTAACCGTACTGCTAGAAGTGCATATGATCCAGTTCCGTAAAAACTTTAACTTTCTGGCGTACAATTGGCCGTATTGGTGAGGAAAAAATGTCAAAGATCCACTATGACTCATGTCATTATGTTAGAGGTTAAGGATGGCAATGGGGCAAGACGGTGGCAAGAAATGCCTTCCTGCTCCCCATCCATATTCCCCATTTTTTGCCTCGTCCCCATTCCTAACTCTCCCGTCCCCGTTATCCGCGGATCCCAGCATATCCCACCGGGAGTTCAGAGACCCTGGAAATTCTTTGAAAAAATAGCAAGTAATAAAATAATATATGTCTAAAATTACTAAAATATAATTATATATAAATAAATTTTATTTTTAGTACCTATCCGAAAAAGGGAATTATGCATCCATATATCAGAATAAATATAAGAATTGATATGCTTTGTGAAAGACAGAGATTTTAAATTGTTCATATCAAGGAGGAGCTGATGAATTAAATAGGATTAGGAATTTAGGGTTGAAATTTATCAATATTTTATTAATTTAATAAAATATTATATATTTAAAATTACTAAAATATATTTATAATATATATACATATATTTATAAGGATATTTCTGTAATCTGATCAGGGACGGGGACCCGTGAGGCAGGCAGTATCTTCCTCGTCTTCGTTCCCAAAATGTCTCTAGGAGGATTTTCTCTCTCGTTCCCATCCCCGCGGGAAAAAAATGCCCACCCGCGAAACCCCATTCAGGACAGTCCCCTCAAACATCCCCACCAGGCATGCCAATTTTTACCTGTGCGTGAGGATCCCCGCGGGGACTACCCCGAATGGGGCCCCACAGGTGGGGAATTTTTCCCCGCAGGGGCGGGGATGGGGGAGAAAATCCCCCCGAAGGTACTTTGGGGACGGGGATGGGGAATATGATCCCCTCCCCGTGGGGTCCCCGACCCCGAAAATATTACTAAAATATTCTTAAAAATATGTGTATAAATAATATAGATATATTTTATTAATATTAAATATATATTATTTTATTAAAAATTAAAATATTAAACATATATGTCTACTATTCAAGGTTGAACTTGTTACAATGTCTTGGAGATTGTTTTAACTTTAAATATTTAATATTTTTAGTGTCTTGTTACAATGTCTTAAGATTGCTCGAACTTAGTTAGTTACCTATTATTATTATTTTATGAATTTTTAGGGTTCCCGAACTCCCTGCGGGGATCCGCGGGATCCGTGGAGAATGGGGACGGGGAAGAAAAACTTCCCATGACGAAAATGGGGGAAAAAATTGGGGACAAGGACGGAGAGCGGGGGAGTACTCCCCACCCCCGTCCCGCCCCATTACCATCGCTAATCCCTACGTATGGATGGAAATTGCCATCCCTACGTAAAGGTGGCCTTAATATTCAAGTTCATCCGGATTGACAGATGTAAATTTCAATTGAATTCTTAAAGTGATTTATACTCAGATTAAATTTAACCAAATTTTAAAATAATGCATCATATACTATTCTTTTGGTACACACCTCATATACTATTAAAAATTATATAAAATTAACAAAAACAAAATATATAATTTAAGATTTTTATTAGAAATCACCCTTAATTTATTAGAACCATTTCTGCTACATATAACAAGGCCTTTCATTCCATCCAATTCTCAGGAATGCTAGCAACAGCACAAAAAAAAAAAAGCAAAGACAAGAAATAAAATAGGAATTTAAAAACCAAACGTGCACAATAGAGTAAATAGCCAATTTGGTCCCTGAAAGTGTAAGGCGGTATCAACTTAGTCCCTGAATTTAACGAAATAGCAAAAACGTCCCTGAAGTTGTAAAACGTTAATCAACTTGGTCCCTCCGTCAACCCCAGTTAGCTGACGCCGTTAACGGCGCTGATGTGGCACGTTAAGTGCCTTGTTAGCACTGTTGTCACTGGTTAGTGGTGTCCACGTGGTCAGGGACCAATTTGAAACTCTGAACCAGGGACTAAATTGATACTCGCATAGATTCAACTCCTAACGGTCTTCGTCTTCTTCTTCTTCTTCTTCTTCTTCTTCTTCTTCTTCTTCTTCTTCTCCTTCTTTAAATTTCCCCTTTCTCTCTCTCGTCTCCCGCTGTCTCTCTCTCTTTGCTTCCTATCTCTCTCTCTTCAACCCTAACTTTCATTCTTCCAACGTGATGATGATGGGTGGTGGTTCGCCATTTCTGCAGTGAAGACAAGCTAAGAAAGCCACAAGTTCCTCTTGGTCTGGTAGCTCTAGGGTTAATGGAGCAGAAATCAACAACCCATTTGCGTTGGTTTGTAATTGTGAGAGGAGAGCTGTGTTACGAGTTTCTAGGACTCTTAGGAACCCAGGTAGGGCCTTCTATGGATGTCCTTTGTCAAAGGTACTACTAAATCCCAAATGCCATTCTCTTTACATTTTTTATTTCATTTACAGGGACATTCAACATTTTGCCCCTTACTATGTTTGTCAAATTGCTGTTGCAGGATGAGGGAAATTGTGGCTATTTATTCTGGGTTGATGAGCTTCCTGAAATATGTGCAACTAATGTCAATGATAGTGAAGAAATATTGAAGGCAGAGCTGATGGAGCTAATGGGCAAGGTTGACACTTCGGTGACAGATGTTAGAATGCTAAAATTTGGGGTTGCAGTAATGTGTGTATTGCTAAGTTTTTGTTTTGTATTATGGATTGGTAGGCAGAGTGCCTACGTCTTAGTTGGTCTGTGTTTGTTCTGTTGTGGTTGTGAAAATATGGTTTAAGTTAATGTGATGTAATGTGCTATCATTCAAGTAATTAAATGAGAAGTTTCAGTTTCAGTTAACTATATTGATTCTAGACGGGTTATTATAGACGAGTTCCTTCAATTTGTTGTGATGAACTTAAGTGAAAACTGAACTTAAATTAAGCTTATGTAACTTAAGAGAAAATTGGACTTGAATTAAGCACCAAAAAGGTGTCAAAGCATGTCTTCCACAAAAGAAGCACATATAACTTAATGTGCAATTACATCCACAAAAGAAGCAAATGTAAAACCATAGTGCATGTACATCATTTACAGCCAAAGATACCACTAAATCGCAAATGCCATTCTCTTCGTATTGGAGATTGGTAGGCAGAGTGCATAGGTCTTAATGGTCCCTGTATGTTCTGTTGTGGTTGTGAAAATATGGTTTTAAGTTAATGTAATGTAATGTGCTATCATTCAAGTAATTAAATGAGAAGTTTCAGTTTCAGTTAACTATATGGGTTCTAGACGGGTTATTATAGAATGGTGGTTATAGACGAGTTCCTTCAAATTGATGTTGCAGGATGAGGAAAATTGTGGCTATTTATTCTGTGTTGATGAGCTTCCTCAAATATATGCAACTAATGTCAATGATAGTGAAGAAATATTGAAGGCAGAGCTGATGGAGCTAATGGGCAAGATTGATACTTTGGTTATAGATGGGTGGTTATAGACGGGTTATAATAACTGGTGGTCATAGAAGGGTTATTATAGATGGGTTATTTATATATGGGTGGTTATAGACGAGTTATTATAGATTGGTGGTTATAGACGGGTTATTTATATATGGGTGGTTATAGACGAGTTATTATAGATTGGTGGTTATAGACGGATTATAATAACTGGTGGTTATATATGGGTGGTTATAGAAGGGTTATTATAGACGGGTTATAGTCTATAATGACCCGTCTATAACCACATTCTATTATTGGTGGTTATAGATGGGTTATAATAACTGGTGGTTATAGATGGGTGGTTATAGAAGGGTTATTATAGACGGGTTATAGTCTATAATAACCCGTCTATAACCACATTCTATTATAGACGGGTTATTTATATATGGGTGGTTATAGAAGGGTTATTATAGAATGTGGTTATAGACGGGTTATTATAGACTATAACCCGTCTATAATAACCCTTCTATAACCACCCATATATAAATAACCCGTATATAATAGAATGTGGTTATAGACGGGTTATTATAGACTATAACCCGTCTATAATAACCCTTCTATAACCACCCATCTATAACCATCAGTTATTATAACCCGTCTATAACCACCAATCTATAATAACTCGTCTATAACCACCCATATATAAATAACCCGTCTATAATAACCCTTCTATAACCACCAGTTATTATAACCCGTCTATAACCACCCATCTATAACCAAAGTATCAATCTTGCCCATTAGCTCCATCAGCTCTGCCTTCAATATTTCTTCACTATCATTGACATTAGTTGCACATATTTGCGGAAGCTCATCAACACAGAATAAATAGCCACAATTTCCCTTATCCTGCAACAGCAATTTGAAGGAACTCGTCTATAACCACCATTCTATAATAACCCGTCTAGAACCCATATAGTTAACTGAAACTGAAACTGAAACTTCTCATTTAATTACTTGAATGATAGCACATTACATCACATTAACTTAAACCATATTTTCACAACCACAACAGAACAAACATGGACCAACTAAGACCTAGGCACTCTGCCTACCAATCCATAATACAAAACAAAAACTTAGCAATACACACATTACTGCAACCCCAAATTTTAGCATTCTAACATCTGTCACCAAAGTATCAACCTTGGCCATTAGCTCCATCAGCTCTGCCTTCAATATTTCTTCACTATCATTGACATGAGTTGCACATATTTCAGGAAGCTCATCAATCCAGAATAAATAGCCACAATTTCCCTCATCCTGCAACAGCAATTTGACAAACATAGTAAGGGGCAAAATGTTGAATGTCCCTGTAAATGAAATAAAAAATGTAAAGAGAATGGCATTTGGGATTTAGTGGTACCTTTAGCAAAGGACACCCATAGAAGGCCCTACCTGGGTTCCTAAGAGTCCTAGAAACTCGTAACACAGCTCTCCTCTCACAATTACAAACCAAAGCAAATGGGTTGTTGATTTCTGCTCCATTAACCCTAGAGCTACCAGACCAAGAGGAACTTGTGGCTTTCTTAGCTTGTCTTCACTGCAGAAATGGCGAACCACCACCCATCATCATCACGTTGGAAGAATGAAAGTTGGGGTTGGAGAGAGAGAGAGCGGGAGACAGAGGAAGCGAAGAGAGAGAGAGCCAGAGAGAGCAGATAGGGCGCGAGAGAGAGGAAGCAGAGAAAGAGAGATAGAGAGAGACGAGAGAGAGAAAGGGGAAATTTAAAGAAGAAGACGAAGAAGAAGAAGAAGAAGACCGTTGGGAGTTGAATCTATGCCAGTATCAATTTAGTCCCTGGTTCAGAGTTTCAAATTGGTCCCTGACGACGTGGACACCACTAACCAGTGCCAACAGGGCACTTAACGTGCCACATCAGCGCCGTTAACGGCGTCAACTAACTGGGGTTGACGGAGGGACCAAGTTGATTAACGTTTTACAACTTCAGGGATGTTTTTGCTATTTCGTTAAATTCAGGGACTAAATTGATACCGCCTTATACTTTCAGGGACCAAATTGGCTATTTACTCGTGCACAATATGATCAACAAGAACCACAATTGAGTGTGCAAAATCAAGATACTGCTCGGCCGTCCATGGAGAGAGTCATATCAAATGAAAAGAAAGGTGATGACTCGTAGCGTGTTTGGTTTAGATTTTAGATGGCTCAAAATCATGTTTATTTTCAGTAAAACTGATTTTGAGATTCTGAAGGTGTTTGTATTAAATTTAGCGTTCACTAAAATCAATTCCGGGTTG
Organism: Ammopiptanthus mongolicus; assembly: GCA_039655645.1. Lineage (NCBI taxonomy): Eukaryota > Viridiplantae > Streptophyta > Magnoliopsida > Fabales > Fabaceae > Ammopiptanthus > Ammopiptanthus mongolicus. The sequence goes on along the minus strand of CM077344.1, from coordinate 100,614,689 downwards.
GATAGAATTGATTTTAAGAGAAGCAAGAATTTCTAGCTTTCTTATTGAGAATAATTGATTCTAGATGTGGGATCCATAATATTCTTTATATTTACACCTTAAAAGTGATTTTATATTATCATCCAAACAAAACAAATTCTTTTAAACTGACTTTTAAAATATCATTATCAAACACAAATTAAGTTTTATAAACTCAATTTTTTTTAAAATTAATTCTCTCAAAATCAATTTTTTCAAAATTAATTCTATCAAAATCTAAATCAAACGGACCTAGGTAACGCCTGTTGATGCATAGACAGTGAATGATAATGTTCAACCAAATATGCACATCTACAGATTCGAATACTTAAGCAAAGTGTAGGGGCTGTGAGTTCGCAATGAGGAAAATTTGGGGGTGTCTTTGAACGCAAGTACTAACCATAAAAAACAGTGTCAACAGCGGTAGGACCAAGACCTATGGGGGGTGCGTAGGGCCATAGGCCCCGACGTAGGTGGTGACCTGATTGACTTTTCAGAATTCAGAGTTTTAACCCTTTTCAAGCTAGTGAAGCAATTGCGTGTGTATGGGAGGCAAATTTTTCAATATATCACTGTTTTAATATTTATTTTCCAAACTACCACCCTTTTCAAATTATGTACCAAATTACCACGGTTTTGAAAGTAATTGAGAAATCGTTTTTAGCATTAACGACTTCCCAACATGATATTTCTGAAATTTATTTTTATTCCCTTGAGAAGTCGTGTTTGATAACCACGACTTCTCAAGGGGATTTATATTTTTTTTTTTGAAAGTTCTATATTTAAATTAATTTAAATTATTATTTTATCACTTGTCTACTTAGACAAGTGAAACTGCTGATCACTTGATGTTTCACTCGTCTAAGCAGACAGTGAAACATCAGACAAGTGATCAGCAGATGTTTCACTCGTCTGCCTATCACTTGTCTGATGTTTCACTCGTCTAAGCAGACAAGTGATCAGCTGTTTCACTCGTCTAAGCAGACAAGTGAAACAGACAAGTGATCAGTTGCTTCACTTGTCTGCTTATACGAGTGAAACATCAACATCAGACAAGTGATAAGCAAACGTTTCACTCATCTGCCTATCACTTGTCTGTTGTTTCACTCGTCTAAGCCGTCAAGTGATAGGCAGACGAGTGAAGCATCTGCTGATCACTTGTCTACTGTTTCACTTGTATGCTTAGACGAGTGAAACATCAGACAAGTGATAGGCAGACGAGTGAAACATCTGCTGATCACTGATCAGCAGATGTTTCACTCGTCTGCCTATCACTTGTCTAATGTTTCACTCGTACATCTGACAAGTGATCAGCTGTTTCACTTGGCTGCTTAGACAAGTGATCAGCAGATGTTTCACTCGTCTGTCTATCACTTGTCTATTGTTTCACTCGTCTAAGAAGACAAGTGAAACATCTGCTGATCACTTATTTACTGTTTCACTTGTATGCTTAGACGAGTGAAACATTAGATAAGTGATAGGCAGACGAGTGAAACATCTGCTGATCACTTGTCTGATGTTTCACTCGTCTAAGCAGACGAGTGAAATATCTGACAAGTGATCAGCACCTGTTTCACTCGTCTACTTAGACGAGTGAAACAACAGACAAGTGATTAACAGCTATTTCACTCGTCTAAGTAGACAAGTGATAAGCAGACGAGTGAAACATCTGCTGATCACTTGTTTGATGTTTCACTCGTCTGCTTATCACTTGTCTGATGTTTCACTCGTCTAAGCAAACAAGTGATAGGCAGACGAGTGAAACATCTGTTGATCACTTGTCTACTGTTTCACTTGTATGCTTAGACGAGTGAAACATCAGACAAGTGATCAGCAGCTATTTCACTCGTCTGCCTATCACTTGTCTGATGTTTCACTCGTCTGCTTAGACGAGTGAAACATCTGACAAGTGATCAACAGATGTTTCACTTGTCTGCTTAGACGAGTGAAACATCAGACAAGTGATCAGCAGCTATTTCACTCGTCTACCTATCACTTGTCTGATGTTTCACTCGTCTAAGCAGACAAGTGATAAGCAGACGAGTGAAACATCTGCTGATCACTTGTCTGATGTTTCACTTGTCTAAGCAGACGAGTGAAACATCAGAAAGGTGATCAGTTGTTTCACTTGTATTGTTTCACTTGTATCAGTTGTTTCACCTTGAGAAGTCGTGGTTAGCAAACCCGACTTCCCAAGGCAAAACCAACAAAATTTTGTAAAATGAGGTTGAGAAGTCGTGGATGGCAAACAACACTTCTAAATGTAATTCTCAAATAGTGGTAGTTTGGTATATAATTTGGAAACGGTGGTAGTTTGGAAAATAAAAAGTGAAACAGTGATATAGTGGTAAATTTGCCGTGTATGGGAATCTTTTTGTTCCACAATTTTCTATTTTCAGGCTTTCAGCCACACAAGTTCTAGGCCAACCCAAATTCTTGCTTCCACACATTAAAAAACCTTCCACTGAAATGCAGTTTTAATTTGTGCCTGGGACAACTTAATTTTTTCCATCTCACCTATTTTTTTTATTAAAAAGTTGTTTTATAAATAATGCATCGTATTTAATAATTAGCTTAAATTTTTGAATTTTTTTTGTTTGGAAAAAATCTGTTTTTAGTTCATCTTGCGTGTGTTTAGAAAAACTGAAAAAAATAGATTATGTTGATAATTGATTATATGTGTGTTTGGATCAGCTGCAAAAATTCGATTATTGCAATAATCAATTATATGAATAATCGATTATTGTTATAATCGATTATAATATAATCAATTTTATATTTGGATTTGTTTGCTGAAAAAAGATTATAAGATAATCTATTTCATTTGGGTTGTGTAAAAAAATCACTTATATATAGTTAATTACTAAAAAAAGGTACGATGTTATTTATATAATTTAATAATATTTATTTGGTAGTTAGTTTTGTAGAGGTGAAATAGGAAGAAGGTTATTGATTTCAAAATAATCTAACAGCTTTTTAAATAAGCTTCAAACTTCTAATTTATCTAAAAACAGTTTTTTCCTCATAAAAACGGCTGTTTTGAAATTTAATCAGTTTACCCAAACATACCAGCTTCTACTGAAAAACAGCTTTTATCATGAAAAACACTTGTTTGGGCAAGATTTAATCCTACCCAAACCCCTTCTATATATATAATCGATTATTGTAATAATCGATTATAATCAGAATCTGTTTTTGTTTGAGTATGCTTGCTGAAAAGCGATTTTAAGATAATCTATTTCATTTGAGTGATGAAAAAAATCACTTTTACATAATAAATTAAGAAAAGCGGTACTCCATCCGTCTCATTTTACTTGTCCCATTTGGTTATGTATACCTCTTAAGAAAATGATTAAGTTTACTAATTTTTATAATAAAATGACATTATTTGCCTAAAATCCCCTATTTAAATTGTACAGTTGGATAGCTGCAATTACTCATCAACCACTACCTCCCTAAATTGTACAGTTGAGATACAAGGGGTATTTTTGAAAAGAAAAAAAAGTAATTAATACTTCTTGATTTTCTAAAAGGACAAATAATATGAGATCATATAATATTCCAAACGGAACAAGTAAAATGAGGGCTTAATTGCACTTTTGGTCCCTTAGGTATCACGATTGTTCGATTTTCGTCCCACAGGTTTTAATTGCGTCAATTGGATCCCCAAGTATCACGATTGTGCAATTTTGGTCCCCCAGTTTTCAATTGCGCGAATTGGGTCCCCTAGGTATCACGATTGTTCGATTTTGATCCCCCATGTATCACAATAGTGCAATTTTTAACGTCAGTAGCCTACGTAGGACACTTGGGACTGATTTGACACTTAATGAAGTCAACTTGACAGTTTATGGGACATTCTTATAAGACATCATTGACATCTTACATAATTTAATGGTCAAATGTACATCATTAAGTATCACATAAGAATGAAATGTAAGCTGCCAAGCTAGTCTCATTGAGTATCAAATTAGTTGCACATGTGCTTCGTAGGCTATTGATGTTAAAAGTTGCACAATCGTGATACTTGAAGGACCAAAATTGCACAATCGTGATATTTGGGGACCAAAATTGTACAATCATAATACGTGGCGGACCCAATTGGCGTAATTGAAATGTGGGGGACCAAAATTGCACCATCGTGATACTTGGAGGACCCAATTGGCGCAATTAAAACCCGGGGGATCAAAATCGAACAATCGTGATATCTGAGCGACCAAAAGTGCAATTAAGCCTAAAATGAGACGGAGGGAGTATGAAGTTATTTGTATAACTTACGAAGTAAAATGAGACTAAGGAAAGAAAGTTTTGATAATGAAAAATAATCAAATCACAACAATAATAAAGCTAAAACAAATTAGAAGGCATAAAACAATTCCCCCTCAAAAAAAAACTTTTTTTTTAATAAATTTAAGCAAAGTGCCAAACATATTAGATTATTTTGAAAACAACTTTTTGAGGATAAAACATCAATCTGAAGACTAAAAACTTAAGTTTTCGCAAACATACTCGTAGTGTGTCAAATTTTTCGTTTTGACGAAATTTATCCGTTTAATCAAATTTTCAATCTTTTAACCTCCTCAGTTATTCACTTTGCAAAAAAAAAAAAATCTTGCAATGTTCGTCATCCGTTGAGTTATCATCGGAAAATTAAAGGTTATGTTTGGTTCGAAGGAGAGTAGGGAATGAATTCTAATAGACAGGGTGAATAACACTCTTTATGTTTGGTTCACAAAGTGAGAGGACAGATTTTAAAACTAATTTACTTTCATACCCTTATATTTTTTAATTTAAAAATATTAATGATATTTTAGTCGATACATTCAAAATGTTTAAAAGCTCCTCAAAATCGCCCAATATTGGAGGAGAGCGTTAAAATTGATTGAGGAGAAATTTTGTTCCTATTTATTTCTCTCCATTCCAAAAAGTTGAATCAAACAAAAAAAATATAATTATCTTATAGTGGTTTTAGCCCTTATATATATAGAATAAAAGTATAGACATGTAAAAAATAAAATAAAATAAGTATAATTATGAACTACAAGAATTTCACAATTTATTTATTTGAAGGCCAACGGATGGAGTTTTACTAGGCAAATAGCTAAATAGCTACTGAATAGCTACAGACTATTTTCTTTCTAAATAAAATTCGGTAGCTAATTGAGTTAGAGCCTGTTTGGCAAGGTACTTCAACGAGCTTATAGCGGATAGATTATAGCGGATGAGAAAATAGCCCCGTTTGGTAAGCGTATCTGTCATGAGCTTATTACATTTTTTCACGAGCTTATAACGTTTTTTTCAGACGTTACTTGAAGTAACGTTTGAGCTTATAGTTTATAACATTTCATTTTTCTTTTCATTTTTATCCTTATTATCTTCATTTAATTCTACTTTTATTCTCTTCTATCTCTTTTATGTAAAATCATTAATGAAGATGTCCTTTTATGTCATTTTATATTTTTCAACTAATTCAACCGCTAGTTTTACCAAACACTTTCACAGAAAATAAGTTAGCTTATCCGCTATCAGCTACCTCATCTGTTATCCGCTATAAGCTATCTGCTATCAGCTAGTTTACCCGCTAATAGCTAATTTTATCAAACAGGCTCTTACCTTCTTGTAGTGATGTAATAAAAATTATAAATGTTATAATTATTGCTACACAAAAAAAAAAATATTATTATTGCTTAACAATTTATGTTAAATGAGTGTAAGTTAATACTTTATTATGGTAAAAGCAAATTTTCACTTGCTTTTAGTCAATATTAGGGTGTGTTTGTTTAGATTTAAAAAAATATGATTTTTCATAAACATTTTTGACAGAAACTTTTGTATGAGAAGCAGAAAAATCGAGGTTCACATAAAATCTGAACTTCAGCTCTTTTTCTTCTTCAAATAAATGTTTTTAACATAAAAACTCAACAAAACAAACATGTAAATCTCAGAAGTGATTTTCTTTATAAAAAAAAACATTTAAAAAAAAAAGTCTAAATAAGTTATGATTTCCATTAAATAATCATTTTATTTCATTCTAACACGTGGTTCCATGCCTAAAAAAAAACACGAGGTTCCAAACGTTTCCACCCCTTCAAATGAGTTTTGGCTGTGTAAAACTTTAAAACAAAAATGGGGTTAAGGCCCCCCATCTTAAATTTTTAGAAGAAATAAAAAATTAGGTAAAGTTGTTACGTGAATTTTCAGTAGCACACGATAACTTTTATCTTATCTAGGTGGATCAATCAAATCATAAAAACTTAATCTTATGTGATATTAACATTGTGCATTTTCCGATACTCCTAATAATTGTGGGGGTAAAAGTTATTCTGTTCAATTAGAATGCGTTACCTCAATTAAATGAGTCATATTGATGAGTCAAGTCAAATGGTTATCACCATCTGATTAGACCACCTAGGTAGAGTAAAGGTACTCTTAGGATATCATAAAATTCAGCTATTAACATAACTTATTTAATTGAGATGACATACTTTGATTGGCCAGTATAATTTTTAGGTGAATTCTATCGTATCCTTAGGATGACGTTACCTTATCTAGGTGGCCCAATCAGATAGTAAAAAATATTTGACTTGACTCACTCACATGATTCATTTAATTGAGGTGACGCATTCTGATTAGGTAGGATAACTTTTATCCCAAAATTATTATAGATATTAAAAAAGATATCTAATTTTTATCCCAAAATTATTGGGATATCACAATAAATACTCAGTTTTTATGATGTTTCTAGCACCGTTCTTCAATAAAAACATAACATATGGTCAATGTTAATTTTAAAAAGTAATGACGTGTTATGTTTTTCTTATTGAATAGCAACCCCAAAAAGTTTTACCTAAGTTTTATCCTTTCATCCTTTCATAAGAGATTGATACAAAGACTTTAAATAACAAAGCTTTGTTAAATATGTGAGAATTAGGGGTGGAATAGGTTAGGCCGAGCTAGGTCCTGATAAGTCTGAGCCTGGCCTGCGTTCCAATCTCAAGGCTTGAGCCTGACCTATTGGCCTGATATAGGTCAAATTTTAAAGTCTGGCCTGGCCTACTTCAAAGCTTGGCCTGGCCTGGAAGCCTATTTAAAAGCCTACTTTTCAACAAAACTTTTAAATATGTCTCCATATATAAATAGGTCATATGCCTTCACCTGTGAATAGGCTTGTAAGCCTCTAATGATAAAGAGGTTGACAGGTCTATATTGATAAATAGGTCATTAAGCATTCACAAATAAATACGCAAGTAGATCTCTCCATTTAAATGAGACAATAGGCCTTTACTTTCAAATGTTATAAATAATATATTATAGTATTATATATTAAATTTTATATATTATATATGTGTGTATTCAATAGGCCGGCCTGATAGGCTTAATAGGCTTTTTTTAAAGCCTTGACTTGACCTCTTTAGCTATATAGGCTTTTTAAAAAGCCTTGACCTGACTTTTTTGTTAAATAGGCTAAGCCTGGTAGGCCTTAAATAGGCTAGGCCACAGATCCCTGACGAGCGGCCTGACCTATTCCCATCCAAATTAACAAATTCTTTTATAAAATAGGGTGATTTTCGAATTATGACGATTGTATTATATATACAAGTTTTATTTTTTTGTAGTACTCGTACTTTTTGTATTCATCCATTTTTACCATGATGGTATCACATGAAATTTTGACATGAAACTATTCATTCACGTGTTAATGCTCACCTCATTTTATGACATTCAAAATAATGTACTTTAAGGTATGTTTGGTATGTAAATAATGGGTATAAAGGAAAGGAAAAGGATATGTGGTAGACATGAAAACAATGAAAAGAAAAAGAGAAGGAGATGTGGAGTTTTTATGGATCCCTTGAAATTTTATACAGATTGTAAAGGAAAGAAAGAAAGTGAATATCTCACACTTTTTCATGAATCTTAATATTATTAACATTCAGTCAAAAAAAAATATTATTAACATATATTTTCTTTTCTTTTTTCCATCAAACCAAATACAGAAAAAGAGATCTCCCTTATTTTCCATTGGTGATGCCAAACATGACAAGTAATATTCCTTTAACTTTCTTTTCTGTTCTTTCTTATGGTGTGGTTTTTCTTTCTTTTCCTCTTATTAATTATACCAAACAAAGCATCATAGAAAGTAATGTATAAATAATATGAGTTTTTTTTAAGTGTTTCCTAAATATATGTCAATGAAAATAATAAAAATTATTAAATAAAAATAAAAACATTTATTATTTTAAAAAACTAAAAACAGTTAACACTTTCTTACTAAAGTAACTAATAAAAAGTAATAAATACTATTTTTAATTCTTAACATCGCCCACTTTAGCAAAACCTACAATATATGCATACATCTCCCTTAATTTTTCTTGGTATAGGCCCGTGGATATTCTCACTTGATAGTCGAATATTAATCTCTTTCGAAACATAGAGATCACCGAAGTGATCGAATTTTACCTTTTCCAACAAAGCATTTTACATACATATGATATGAATCGAACTCCTAACAACATGTTTAAGAAACTTGGCTATCTACTAACTGTGTTGGAGCTTATTGATCATCTCCCTTAACTTTTAATAGTACAAAAATTGGTAACTAATTGCGATACCTAATAGACTCGCCAAGAAACACTGAGCTTAACTTATTTTAAGTTAATATTTGGATTTTTTATATATAAATCTGGATTATAAACCATTTTAAACACAAAATAAATTAGTTCAAACAAATACTAAGTATGGTTAGGCCTATAGTGTAAGACTTTACTTTTTTACCTTTATGATTCCCACCTTCAAATTTTTATGAAAGAAAATATTGCAGAAGAAACATAGTGTGGTTATAATTTCAAATTTTTACGATGGCCAATATGTATATAGAAGAAATTGTACTTTTTTCCACAAAGATTCGCATTTATAAATAAAAATTATTATAAGGTCTAGTTCTCTTCCAAAATAATAAAAATATGATGGTGGGTAATTTTCGAATTTCTTCACGTTTTCCACTATTTCTTGGTCATGTTATATGTCGTCAACCATTCATATGGATGAGCGACTGTCTGATAACCTTTTTTATTTTGGTGAATAAAAGGGCTAAAGCCCCACACAACACAAACTAAAAGCCACACGAAAAGTGCGTGGAATAAGCATCTGGCATAAACCTGGGACACCGATCCAGACTGCTACCTTTCTTTCCCACTGTGCATTAGCCATGAAAGAGGGTTTCCATCGTTGCACCAAAATGTAATGATCAGCTACTTTCCAAGGACCCTCAAATAAGGCTGGTTTATAATCTTCCTCCCTCTTAAACATAACAAGGAAATACCCCAGTGGCATATCTATTATTTTTATTGAGCCCGATTTAGCCCAGTCACGATTCAATTAACTTGTTTTCCAAGATCTTAAAACCCATTCTTTTGGCCATGGCATTCACTATAAGGGATCCCTTCCAGGGTTTGCACTATTCCTAGAATTCTTCTTCCGAGATAGGCACTTCCTTGTGACGTGAAGCTTCTTCTGGGTGTACTCTTTTCTTGGATAGGCTTCCTATACCAGTTCATACCTGGAATATTTTCCTCGTTTCCCCAAAAGGGCTCTTCATCACCCCCCTAATAATACCTGGAGAACTGAGTAGTTTGTCACGATAGGAAAGCCCCACATGAACTTGAGGCACATGGGATTCTTCATCATTTGCCTTTCTCTTGACCTTCCGTGTGCTACGATGCAAGATATGAGTTTCTTGCGTTGAAGCCTCTTCTGTTCCGAAGACCTAGCAGAGTCATTCATGCTCAATTCCCCTTTGGCCAAGATCAAATTGTGTGATAACCTATATATGCATAATACAACGATGAAATATGAATGCAAGAATTATCTACACAAAATCTAAGAAAACAGGATCGTACTATAATTTTGTTGTCCAATTTTCCTTTTTCTTTTCCGTATGATGATAAGTAACAGATAATTCTAAGGTTTGAGCTATTATTAAATCAGTAATTAAATTCATTTCGAGATCACTTCCCTTTTCTTTCTTTTTTTTTTGTTCTAATTTGTATATGGCAATCATTTATTAGCATATGCGATCATAAAAGGTATCGATAAGCTAGCTACATATTTGAATATATATAGATCAAGATTTGAAGAATATTACTTTTATATATCATTAATTATCAATTATTATGGCAGCATACGAAAACAATATTTTTCATTTATTTTTTTCCTTATTCAACTACAATTATAAAAAAATCTCACATTTATGTATTTTTTATATAGTATAAATAATATGATATATCCCATGCATGATATGGGTCACATACTAGTATAACATAGGTTAAAGTAATATTTTGGTCCCTATAGGTGACATTGATTCTTCATTTAGTCCCTATACGTAAAAAGTTATTAAAAAGGTCCTCATACGTGAGATCGTTACCATTTGGTCCCTCCCGTTATGATGTCGTTTTTAATGATCCGTTAACTACTACATATAGGGACTAAATGAAGAATTTGTGTCACGTATAGGGACCAGTTTATTACTTTAACCTAAATTATTGGGTCCCTATACGTGGCACAAAATCTTCATTTAATCCCTATACGTGACACAAATTCTTCATTTAGTCCCTATACGTAGTAGTTAACGGATCATTAGAGACGACAACATAACGAGAGGGACCAAATGGGTAACGATTGTACGTATAAGGACATTTTTAATAACTTTTTACATATAGGAACTAAATGAAGAATCGATGTCACCTATAGGGACCAAAATATTACTTTAACCTATAACATAATACACCATTGGCGAGGCTGTGGTGGCTAAAGGTGTTTCATGGAAGATTAGACAAATGCTGAAAAGAAAAAGTTGGGTAATAATTTTGTGGCCCTATTTTCTTTTCCCCTTTATTCTTTTTTGGGGTGATGATAACTGATAAGTAACAAATAATTCTAGGGAGTACTCGGGATTTGTCTTAGGCTCCATATATAGCTCGTAGCCCTTGTACCAACATAAAAGGATATTTGATACTACCCTAATGATTATTCATCAACATGATCATAATTAGTTGATTTCAGTGAAAGTATAATTTACTATTTTATTAGCAAAGAAATAAAGTTTCCTAATTAGACAATTATGATCTGTACAAAAAGATGTATTGAAATAGACATGATTAGGAATGAGCAAAGTTTCCTAATTACAAGAGATTGGTTTATTTATTTTTATCAAAATAAGGAAAATATTACAATAACACATTAACCGAAGCATGAAAAATAATTTAAATTTAATAATTAAGGGCATACCCTGGAACAACCAATAAATTTTTTATTTTTTGCAATGTGTACCAATTAGACTTAAACCAGAAGACAATTAATAATTGCAATCATTAATTAACTAAATTTATATGCATGGTTGGAACGAGAGTAGATTCTCTCATGTTGGAAAAAAAATAATAAGAGAATTATGTTTTTAATTTCTATCATTCAATCCCTTTATTCCTATTTTTTAAACACATTCTCTCTCTTCTTCAACATATTAAATGAGGGGCTGAGATTCAACATGAGAAAAAATAACATGAGGGGATCCATTCCCGGTTGGAACAAAGATATCATTGATTAGCTATTCTTCTTAATTGAATGAATTAAGTTTTAATGACATTGATGCAAGTTGTTTGTGTTGAAACACTAGCACTAACACACACTTAGAGAGAAATATAGAGAGGAAGAAGAAAGTACACTAAATTTTTTTATTCATATCACTTGTACACACTTATCATAACACTAAGTCTATTTATAATGCACATTATGATAGTTATTCCTCACTAACAACCTAACTACCATCTAACTAATTCTATCAATACTAACTAATATACCTAATCTGAATTATATATTTCCAACATACCCCCTTAATTCAGATTAGCCAAAAATATAGTAAAACACAATATCCACCAGGATCCCATTGCAGTTGTTCAAAGAATTGAACTGGGTCCATTAGGTGTAAACCTTGACTAATTCCACACTTCAGCAAGGCCCACTTACTCTCAATTTTTCTGATGCACCACTCATCCTCTTCATAGAATTGGGCCTGACCCACTAGGTCAACACCTTGACCCACTTTCAGAAATTCCAACTCTGCCCCTGTCTGTATCACCTTCTTCCCCACGATGAAGCTCAATAGGAACAACTTTGTTTCCTTCTTCACGGTGAACCACTGCACAAGCAGTGTTTCTTTCCCACCACAAATCTGACCGGAACGGCCAACAGCACCACCACGCACAGGCGTGTCTTCTCCGCTGTTCATCAAGCCAACATCACAACAATCCACTAACACAAAAACGGCGCTGCACTTTGACCACTCATCAGAAGATAGACGGGTCGCAACCACCATATGTGAGTTCGCGACCGGCAACTCCTCCGTTCGCTCCAACATCTCACGCGAACCACCGCGGAACCCCACCGTTCCAACGTCGTACCAGCTCTGCAACCCGCCGATAACCGTCCCAACGACCGTCGTTTGTGGTCTCGCGGCGGGTAGCTCCTTCACCGCCACCAAATCCAAACCCTCCGATGGAATCTTGGCCAACTTCAACCCAGAAAGCTTCGTCCCCTCTTCTTCCGTCGACGAAGAACCACTCGAGTCCGAAGACGAAACCACCAATGAGTGATTGGTGGAGGAGGACCCTCCAGGAAGATCACGAGTGATTGGAGTCGTTGATTTCTCATTGTTGGATTCATTTTCCAGTGTTCGATGCTGCTGGTTGTCCTCCTTGCAGCCACTACCCAGAACCCTAACCAAGGAGCTCACTTCATCCGCCATCGCACATAGACCCCAATCTTTTTCATCTTTGGGTGATTCACATGTACCTTCTTGATGTTGTTGCTTATTTCTTTCCCTTGATTTTGAAAAATCTTCAATCTTTCTTGAAACTAGATTGTAGTTACTGTTGCTGCTGCTACTCTTGTTGTTGTTCGTTTTTGTCTTTGCCATCATGCACTTCCTCTTCTTCGCTTTATCAACACCTTCGTAAGCTTTATGCAAGATTTCCCAAGCTTCTTTTGCACTCCTTGCTGTGGAAATTTTTTCAAGATGGACAAAATCCACACATTGATGGATGATAAAGAGAGCTCTAGAATCTCTCTCACAGGCTGCACTGTCAGCCTCATCCTGCACACCATCAACCACCACTTCTAATACATCTTGAAACCCGAAGATCACTTTCATCTTCGCGACCCACTGATCAAAATTCTTGCCATCAAGAATTGGCAAGGAAATTGGAAGAAACTCATCAAATACAAGCACAGCAGCCATGAACATACCCTCGTAGGTCCCTAATCGTATAGCTCTAGATACCATGTTGAAACCCTAGCACTAGCACACATTTAGAGAGAAATATAGAGAGGAAGAAGAAAGTACACTAAAAAATTTTATTCATATCACTTGTAAACACTTATCATAACACTAAGTCTATTTATAATGCACACTATGATAGTTATTCCTCACTAACAACCTAACTACCATCTAACTAATTCTATCAATACTAATTAATATACCTAATCTGAATTATTTCCAACAGTTTGGAGTACAAACAAATGACAATTAAATTGATGTCAAGTAAATATCTTTTCCATTTAGTTATGGAAAGCAACGTAGCCAACAGAAAGTGGACAGATTAGATTGATACTAAATATCCACATGGCCAAACAAAACAGTGCATGCATGGCATGTTATGGTGATTGGAAGCAACAGCGTGGGATGAACAAGAGTTGGAGACGAGAGTGGGGTCCCTCCATTTGATGGGAAATTGATTGGGTCCCAATGGAAAAGAACAATTCTTTAAAAAGACTACATGATTTTTGAATTATTTGACACACACCCTCATCCTTTTGTTGGAAGTAGAGTGAGAAGAAATTGATGCAAAGGGACCCACGACTGTTTAGGGATGGGAATTGTTGTTTCAGGAAAGACCAGCAAAAAGTGCATCAAGTGGAATTGTTGGTGCCATGGGGCCATCGCGTTTTGTTTCAAATGGGAACCCAAATGCTCAGTATTTATGAGGCTTGTTTGTTTGTGAGGTCCATGACAAAATTTGAACCACCATGCAATTGCAAGCAAACCAAACTTTTACTATTCACTCACGTGACCAGATACCCATGCACAAGCACATTGAATTAACTCTATTAGAGAGCATGTGTTTGTATCAAGGTTTGAGAAGTTATTGGTGAGAAGGTGAAAATGAGAATAAGATAAACGTTTGTTACAACTTTATTTAAATTTTTTTTTTTTGAGTAAAATCGATTCCCATAAAAGTCATATTCTCATAATCTCCCTCATTTGTATTCCTACCGTATACGAAGTTTGAGATAATTATTTTGTGATCATGTGGTTCTCTCTTTAAGAATGATATTATAGCAAATGCATTTTGCAAAATTAACTTCAAAGTATACATTTACATGGACAAGTTTGCTATTATATATATGGGTAATGGGTTTGCATAGAGTAACTTAGGTTTGCACTGGAAACCAAATACTTGATTCGAAGCCAAAAAGAAGGTTCTATAAATTAAAAAATTTCCAAGGCAAACTAGCTCATATGCCTAACAGTATGAGTAGGAGGAACCAATAATTGAATTGGGTGATGATCCTAAGTCCTAACCATACTCTGTGGAGGGTAGACAAGATGATCAGCTAACAGACAAGATGGTATCTACAAGTAGATCTCATTTAGCAAAACAAAAGATTACAAATCAATTACTTGGGCTCAAAATTCTAAACCATAGGTTTTCCCTAGTTAGGGTACTAAATGACAACTATTATTAGTGGCTTTAAATTCTAATTTCTCTTTAAGAGATTTGTGGGCCAAGTTTTAACTCACCTGTTGTCTTTTACTTGTTTCAGTGTTTGTCATCTTCTCAAGCAACTCTCTAAGGTTTTATCACTTATACCTGATGATATGCAGTTTTCTAATAATTGGGGACTTATTCAAAATATAAACCTAAGACCTTAAATAATTAATGAGTCATGAACTTACCAGTAGCAGGGTGTCTGGCATGCAATGCGTAACATGTGCAGGTCACTTATTTTGACTTTATTAGGATCCCCATGACAACTTAAACTCATCAATAATGTATGTACGTACCATAAATCCTGTTTTTCTACAAAATAGAAGATCATCAACTTACTACTTTTGTGTCTCTTGTGCCATATTAATAATACTATAATTCTGTACACAATCTTAATCTTACGACAGAATTGCTGTTAATATTATAATTAACCTCTCGTCCTCTCCAAAGTTGCAAACTTTTAAATTATTGTAATTAAAGGTAGAAATCAACCAAGTTTTAAGAATTAATTGTTGATTAAAATAATATCCAGCACCACTGTTCATTTACCTCTTAAAGTAGCAGTCCTTTTGATCAATTCTAAAATTATAAGCATAGGATACAGGGCTGCCAAAATCATGCATAACTGTATTCGCAACAATTTAATTTACTAAATTCAGAATTATGCAGTTCTCTTCATTTGTTCTCATCATCTGCCGACAGCATAAGGGTGCTGTTATTGAAAAAAAAACTTAGTAGTCAAGGTTTGAATTAATGTCAGTGAGGATTAACCTTATCCTAGACACATAGAATTCAGTGAAACACGGGAGCTATAAGGTGGATGGGCTGGTTTGAGGGAGGGACATATTATAATTCAGTAAAATATGTGTTTCACTGAATTCTTTTTCTTTTATCATCACCTACTCATGAAGGATAACCACAAAACTCAAATCTAAACTGAGCGAACTTTGATTGGCTTGATACCGAAACACTTTCCATTGCTAGATGCTTAAATTTTTTTTTAATCTCAATATCAATGACGTAACCCTTTTTAATTGAGAAGGCTCACGAGTCAAAACGCATCCAGATTTGTAGACGTACGTATTCATATATTAGCAGGTAGCTATATTCGAGGCCCTTTTAGATTTGGTACAAGCTATATTATAATTAAACACCTTAATGATTTTCCAGTTTTGTTTCCTTTAATTGTCTTCGGTTCTTATTTTTTGTTTGAGATCCTCGAGGTAAAGTTTTGTTGGTATCTTTTTTTTTTTTTCATTAACAAAACTCCAAGTATTACTTAAGACAAATCAAACTTCTTATCATTCAATTCGGATATCGAGAATCTAAAAAAAAAAAAAAAATCATTCATATCAATCACCATGTCCTTTTGAATTTGAACATATATAAACGTTTCAAATTAAACTGCTTTAAAGTCTAAACCATTTATGTAATCTCTTAATAACTTCAACTATCTTTTTATCAGATTTCCTCATTTCATTTTTTTAAGAAAAAAAGTACTACAATATAAAATTACGTAATATTAGTAATACACTCTTTAACATACTATATCTTTAACACATTTTTTATTATTGAGTGAATTTTATATGAAACATACTAAATAGAGAGTAAATCCATGTGATTTAGTGTATCACACATGAAATGCACCCAATAATAAAGTGTGCTTCTAATATTTTTCTATAAAATTTAGAGAGTATTGAGATTATAAACAAAAAAAGGTTTTATAGATTAGTGCAAATTAAAATTAAAGAAGGAAGCATCATCTATGAAAGATAGAAAACAGCTGCCAATATTCCCGCTGTATTGATAGGCCGACAATCGTACAAAATATATCACATAGATAGCAACTCATCATGTGTAAAAGAGTTATATAATACTATTTAAAAATGTAGGAATGCTATCAACATACGATATAACACTTTTTTTTCAGCGCGCTCTCTTTTATTGGTTGAAATTAGTGTGGGTCCTACAAAATTCAAGTGGGACCCACATGAATTAGTAGGATCCACACTAATTTCAACGAATATGAGAGAGTGTGTTGGAAAGAGAATGTTAAAGAGTATGTTGCTAGCACTCCTCATAAAAATATGTTTAATTGTTATGCACGGATAATGTAAAGTTCTTTATACTTTTAACCAATTACAAATCATGACATGAATGATTTTTAAGGTAATTAATATAAGAGACAAACATTTTTACGTATGTGATAATTTATGATTGGTTGACAATATAAGAAATCTTTTTTTTGTTACAAATGTAAAAATTCTTTATACCGACAATACATTACAATTAAATCTTTTAAAAATTTAGAATATAAAACATCTTTTAAATTTATATGTTGTATTTATTTCAATTTTATATATAATATGTGATAATAATTATTTATATTTACATACCAACATGTGATTGGTCTGAGCGGTAAGAGATTCGGGCATTTTAAGAAAGTAATCAGGGATTATTCGAACTATGATGGTTACCAAAAAAAATTTTTATTTATATTTACATTAAACATGGTATCTTACGGTGTGTTATATTTGTGACGTTCAAAAATATTTTTATTTTAAAATTAATATTTGAACAGTGCAATGCACGGATGTTATTTATTTATTTTAATAAATATAATTTTTATTAAATTATTATTATTATTTATTTATTTTTTATGCTCAAAATCGTAGGATGTGAGCTTCCACTGCGGGGCCTGGAGCAACATGGGTGGGGTCCCTTCTTAAGGGATTTATTTTGTACAAGGTGAGGATCGAACCAGAGATCTCTCACTAAAGAGTATCTCTGTACACATTCGCCTATCTTACGGACCTAACATGCTTCCACTAGGCCAACTCCGTTTGGGTATTATTATTATTATTATTATTATTATTATTATTATTATTATTATATATATCAAGAAATTTAGCGATGTTAAATTTGTGTTGTTTTTCATATATTTTATCAATTTGAATGAATGAATATCTTTTTTAGTAAAAAAAAAAAAGAAATAATATGAAACCGTCATTTTAACTATTTTATCTATAAATAATACAAAACAATCCTCAATGTAAGAGAGACTGTCACGTTACCTCTGTCACGTGTCGTCACTAAAAAAATTTATTTTCTAATATTTATTAAAAAAATGAAAATTAATTGAAACCAGAATAAACGAAATTTAATTGAAATCGTTAATTTTGTTGTCACCAAAATGGACGGTATCTTCAACTTTTTTTTATTTTATGAAGAGTATCTTCAAATTTGGCTAAATTACTCTTTTGGTCCCCCGTTTGTTTTAATTTATTCAAGTTGGTTTCTCTATTTTAAAAATGTTCAAGTTAATTGGTCCCTTACTTGCCAAACATTAATCAATTTGGTCCTTTCTGTTAAGTTTCACTATTAAGTTCTGCCTAAATTACTGTTTTGGTCCTTCATTTGTTTTAATTTATTCAATTTGCTCCCTCATTTATTTTAATTTATTCAACTTAACGATGAAACTTAACGGATATGACCAAATTGCTTAACGTTTGGCAAGTAACGGACCAACTTGAACATTTTTAAAATAGAGGGACCAAGTTGAATAAATTAAAATATATGAGGGACCAAAACAGTAATTTAGCCTTTCAAATTTCAAAGCTTGTATTTACACCACAAATCTTTTTAAAAAGTTAATTGAAACCAGCAAAAACAAAAATTAATTGAAATTGATAAGAACTAATTGCTTGACATGGATGTTGTTGTCACTTGTCGGTGAGGGTGGGGAGAAGATGAGTAAGAGGGTCATTTAACAATAAACAAACAAGTTTGAATTAAAAAATAAATAATGTAAAACTTGTTGGTATAAGTGATAATCCTTTATAACCGGTTGACTTAAACAAAAGTAACAGCAACTTAAAAAGAAGGAGAGTGCCGAAGGATTAAGGATGTGTTTGGATAAATAGTTTAATTAAGTGTTTATTTAATAATTTTTTTTTTAAATAAGTTAAAAACAGTTTATTTTTATAAGCTTATCTGACAAACTTATGAAAATAAGATAAAAAGAGCTTATGAGAAGACCATAAATTATTTTCGTAAACTATTCACTTAAGTTTATTTTCATAAGTTATTTTGATAAGCTTTTCTAAACACACCCTAAAACCATGTGTATGCTAAAAACTGAGTCAACCTGATAATCACCGAGAAAGGTTTCTTATCCATTGATCGACCTACATACCACCAAATAAAATGTTTGTCTTTCCTGATAAATGCGAAGTCCAATTTAAAAAAAACACAAGACTGGTCCAACTCCAATGAACTAAATTAACAAGTCAACTTGAAAAATCCAAAAAAGAATACTTTATAAAAGAAAATTGAAAATTGAAATGCATAAGAACATTTTCAATCGTACCACCCATTGAAGTTACTTAACTCACATTTTTATATGTTTTATTATATCACATGTTCACGTTTTACTTTATATTAATTTAAGCAATTTTTTACTCTCAAATGGTATAACTCAAAAACAAATTCATCTAAGGACCTCACAAGTTATTTCACTTTTTTTTCTAGCTTATTTTTATCTCTCTTATATGATCGTTTATTTGAGTTCTTATATAAAAATCAGTTGACTATAAAAAAAATTATTCTTACATATAGATGTCACATCATTTTATTCCAACACTGCAATCTAGTAAAAACTAGTTTAGCAACTCTGGTTGTAAATAATTTGTCCCATATAGGTTCAAGGTCTATTTACATGTGTACCTAATGTGCATAACTCGTGGCTATCCTTCCTAACTTTATTCATTACCCTCGTCCTCGATTTTCCTTACAGTACAATAAATAAACGACACTTGTTTTTTTGTGCGTGAATAAGATGAGGTTAAACCCCTACAAAAAACAACTTAGAACCTCTTAGGATACCAGTTCCAGTAACGTCAGTCCATATGGTATTACAAATAAAAGGAGGACAATCAAAAAGCTTGAAATGATAATATAAGGAAAGATTATATTTTGTTAAAGAATCAGCAACCTGATTGACTTCTCTAAAGACATGTTTTTATGAAATATTCCCTCCATCTTTGTGCACCGCATGAATGGGTAAGGATTTTTTTTATGTCTCATGAGAAATAAAGATGGTCATTACTAAAATTTTGAGATAATAAATATATTGATGGATTATATATATATGTATAATATATATTTATTTGAAAATTTTTTTAGAAATGAACAAAAATGAAGAGGATCTTTTTCCCGCATGAATAGCCTCTACCATGACATGATAAGCATTAGTTCTGCAACACCCATTAGTGAATATGTCCACTGCTGTCTTATTATCAGAACAAACTGGAACGTTTCTAAAACCTCTAGACTAGACCAAATTTAAACCATGATAAATACCCCATAATTCAGCTAACAAAATATTGCAAGATCCTATATATCTTGGCAAAATACAGGACACTTAATGCATAGTCTTCGATCCAATAATTTTGAGTCAGGCTTGGATCTCTAGCTTCTCCACAAATTGGAAAGTGATTGGACGAGACTAAAAGCAAATGGTCTGCACCAAAAAGAAGAGCTTAAAAAGTGAACCATTAAGTGAGGCATGACGTTGTAAAAGAAAAGAAAGGTTAGCAGAAGATCCCACAAGAGGAGCCCTCCAAATCGTGCATATTTGGTTTGACGGGCGAGAGTGTCATAATTATGTCTGCCTAGTGTCAAACGTTATTTTAGTAAGAATAGAGATATTTGATTGTCAAAATTGATTTTGTTTTTAGATGTAATTCTAATAAAAGCTATAAAAAATAAATTTTGTATTGAATTGAAAAATTTATATTAAATTTTATATTAAACTTATTTTCAAAATAAAATTATACAATTATAAATCACTTAACTTTAGATTCAATTGTAATCAAACTCATTTTAAAAAAAATAATTTTATTCAAAATCATATTTATCAGATGCTCGTCCAAATATACATTGAGTAGTCTTGACGCTCAAAAGCCATTTTAGAACCCTCCAAACAGTTTACCAAAACTCACTCTTTGGACACTCGTTTATAACACTAAATTTTCATAAACTTAGTTTTACAAAGTCGATTTTGATTAAAAGTAGTGTTATAGTAACTGATATATGTTTGGATGATTTTTTGTTAAAAGTGATTTTAGAAGAATGTATATTGTTTGGATAATATTAATCAAAATAACTTTTAGATAAGTAATTACCAAATTGGTGATATCTTTATATATAAAAGTAAGGTAGTATAGGGTTAACTATAATTAATTTTATAAATTGTCTTAGAAGCAATTATTAATCCCCTTTTCAAAAATCTTAAAAATAGGTAAATAAAATCAATATAAAAGTAAGGTACATTTTTTAGGAATTCATGCGGATTTTTGCAATTAAATTTATTGATGTTTTAAGTTAAATTTTGAAAATGTTTCGTTATATCACAAGAATGATTAATTTTCTTAACACTTTCTATTATAACAAAATATTAAATTGTCAACCGTTTTTTATTTTGTTATTATTTTAAATTTACAAACAAAATTTATCTTTTCAAATAATACATAATTATATTCTTTAAACATTATTTATTCGTGTATCACATGTGTGGATCGTCTAGTGAATGTTAAAAGAAAACGATACAACAATCAATTTTCTAAAAGTATTATAGTCAGTAGGGCTGGACAAAATTTCGTCGCCGACCGGAACCCGATCTATCCGGTAGGAACGTGCAAGCATACGGGCGGGTCTGGGCGGGTCTACGGGTCACGAGTTGTGAGCTTCAGTTCCACACGGATACACATAGGCGGGTTCGGGTGTGGCAAAAAAATTCTGATCTCACTCGTACCCGACCGACCAGAGAGAAGGAGAAATGGAAGGTGAAGCCATGGAGAAGGAGAAGAAGCTATTGACATCTGAAGGCAAGAGGAAGAAGAAGGCAGGCAAAGTTGGGCCATAAGTATTTATTGGACCCATAATGAAATAGAAAAAGTATGGGCCATAATAAGCCCATAAGAAGTAGAAAAAGAAAACCCTAAAAACTAAAATACCCTAACACACTTAGTTTCAGTTACTCACTCTTTTCTCTCCCAAGGTGGCGCTGCACACGGTGCAGCCGCAGAGGATGGCGACGTGTTCTGGCAACGTGTTTGACGGTTGATCTGTTGCCACCGCTTGCTTCCTACAGTCTACACAGCTGCTTGCTTCCTACAGTCTACACCGCCACCACCATATGCTTCTCTTCTCTACACTTGCATTCGATCCCCCATCTATTTTTTGGTTTGCATATATGAATGGCAATGAATCTTCACCCTTTTTGTTGTCTTTCTGAGAGTGAAGGGTAGATGCCAAGAGAAGAGGTGCAGGCACACCAAACCCTACAAAAATCCAAGGGACCCTTTTCATGTTTTTGGGGGGGGGGGATCGGGCCCAAAAAATTGTTAGGTGTCCAACCCGCATCAACCCACCCGCTAACTTGCCCAACCCGCCCAACCGTCACCCGCCCAACCCGATAGATCCAGCGGACGAAATTGGGTCTCACATATAAATCACTACGCCACATTAGGGAATAATTGACGCTACCTTTACTAGCATTTCCCCGTGAAACGTTAGAGAATATGAGGCGAAAGAGTATTCTCAGCGCTTTCTTAAGGAAGCGCTAGCAAATTGGGAGACTTTACCAGCGCTTTCTTAAGAAAGTGCTGGGAATACCCTTATTATGGGAATTGTCAACGCTTTCTAAAGAGAGCGCTGACAAAGGTGTAGAACCTTTACAAGCCCTTTCTTAAGAAAGCGCTAGGAATACTCTTATTATTGGAATTGCTAGCGCGCTCTTTATAGAGAGCGCTGACAAAGGTGTAGAACCTTTACTAGCGCTTTCTTTAGAAAGTGCTGGCAATGTCCCTTTTCTAATATTTCAATTTCCCACCTACAGGTTACTTTTCAATTTCAATCTAGTCTCGCACGCCTAGAGCTCCGTATTCCTTCTCGCGACCCTCACCGCCCCACAGTCGTTCTGCTCGTGCATTAAGCCCCTCACCGTGCCACCATCATCCTGCTCACAGCATCAAAAGGACCACCGCGTCACCATCATCTTGCTCGCTGCACCAAAAGGACCACCGCGACCCTCAAACCTTCCCTAATTTCCTGTCATTCTTCCTTCGCGCAACTTCCTGCTCGCTGCTCTCTCTTCCTGCTACCATTGTTGCTTCCACTGCGAGGGTTCACTCCTCTCTGCTTGGGTTCTAAACTCCTGCCATTATTCTTTTGAGTTTCTCCCTTTTTTGATTTTGAGTTTTGAGTTTCTCAACTACTGCCATTGTTCTTTTGATTTTGATTATTAGAAATCCCTTTTTTGTTCTTTTTTATGCTTGAAATTTTGGTTGTTTCTCAACTACCACCCAATGCTTTTGATTTTAATTATTAGCAAATTTGAGTTTCTCAACTACTGCTATAGTTTTCTCTCTTATTATACATTCATTATGCTTGTGTCAATTTATTCACTTGTTTGGTTTTGAATCATTTGTATCTTAATTGTTTGTTTTGCTTGTGTTGATTTTGCAAATTGTTTTGGTTTGCAGGGGAAATAGATAAAACAAATGTAAATATATAAAAAAAAAAATAAGGGAATTGCCAGCGCTCCCTTGAAAAAGCGCTGGCAAAAGTGCACAATTGCCAGCGCTTCCTTGAAAAAGCGCTGGCAATTGTGAACCTTTGCCAGCGCTTTTTCAAGGGAGCGCTGACAATTTTGTACCTTTACCAGTGTTTCAAGCACTAGCGAACTTTCCCCCTTTTGCTTGCGGATAGGTAGCTAGCGCCCGAAAGCGCTAGCGAAGGCCTAAAAAAAACGTTGGTAAAGCCCTTTTCTGTTTTAGTGGATAGGCGGGTTGGTTCGGATTGGGCCATTTGGGCCCGAATCCAACCGAATCCATCCGTTGTCCAACCCTAGTAGTCAGAGTAGTAATTAAAAATCCAAACTAAATTTTTGTGGACCCAAAAAATTGTTTTCACTTTTTTTACTGAGATTTGACCTCCAAACTCGGTTACAATTAACTGGAAAAATGAGATACAATAGATATTTAAAAAGAGTAAATACCCAATTTGGTCCCTGAAATTGTAGGGTCGTATCAACTTAGTCCCCCACATTATCAATATTTCAAAATGATCATTGGAATTTCAAAATGTAGCAAATGCATCCCCGACATTATTCACTTGGTTTCAAATGCATCCCTGACATTACCAACTTAATGTCATTATAGTCCATGCAAATATCAACGGAGGGACGAATCTGATTAACTTTCTGCAATTTTAGGGATCATTTTGGAATATTGATAATATGAGGGACTAAGTTGATATGACCCTACAATTTCAGGGACCAAATTGGATATTTACTCTATTTAAAAAGCTCCCTCAAAACTGAATTTGGAGCCATCCAAAATACACACGCAACAGAAACCATCACTATATCCGGTTCCTCTAATCTCTAGTAGCGATTACTCTTTTTACAAAGGTATACAACACATTGTATAACGAGATACCAATTTCGAAATGTGCTCCCAGCCTCCCAAAAGGAATGTCGTAGACTTTAATTATTGTCTGAATTCTTTATAATAAAGTTGTAATTAGAAATTGCTGCAATGTCAAGAGCTATGCAAGCAGTGATGAGAGAATCTGAAGTAGATGACAATATTTTACTTCGATTTATTTTTATTGTGTAATTCGGACTGTATAACATCACTCTTTGTAAATAATTGAACTTGAAAATAGACTTACAATCACCAATTCAAATGTTCCATGTGCAAATGTCTAAGTTAAAATAAGAATTACACACTTTCAAAACACAAGATCAAATCCTACTCACGACACTTTGCTTAAACTTATCCTACCATTAACCTCCACTTCCTTACACCAAATCTTAGACGGTTAAATTTCATTTGTTCTTAAACCTCCATTGTAACCAAAAATAAGAATGTATAAACGTAGTCTTCTTCTACTGACGTGTTTATTATAGTGACAAATCTAAGATAGAAAATAGCCTTGCAATCACCAATTCATAGTGGGAACTTTAGATCAACCATAGGATTAACATTTCACTGATCTGCATTTCCTTTATAAGAGTAGCAATTCACTGTTGATCAATGCTTCAAACTAAGGGTGCGGCCATGCAAGGAACAAAATTTACAAAGGCATTGTTGAAGCGCTAATAATTTTGAAAAAATGCTAGGAATACACCTAGCAGAAGTTTATTGCGTAGCAATGATGGAAAAACTACAAAAATTCAAAAGTATCTAGGACATGAAAGGATCATTTAAGCAAAATTGTTTTGGCATTCGAAACTACAGTACAAATACAATAACAAAAGCCTTTTCCCACTAGGATATATTGCATTTTCCAAGATAATCATAGCTCAGTTGTAGAAGCTACATTGCAAAAATAGAGTTAGCACAGCCTTGGGTAAAATGAATCTGTAGGCAGGGCTGTGGCTCCTGTTTTCTAAACCAGCTCAGCTTTCCCTACGTGTCAACTTGATCAAAGTTAATTGAACCATCCTCAAAACCGTAATCTGATTGATGGAACCTGTTCCTGGCCAATCTGCTCATCATAGCAAGACCTAGATCAAGGCAGAAGAGAGCCAGTTACATCAAATATGAAAATATATGGTCATCCCCAACCATGTTAAAAATTGTAAAATCCCTTGTCTCGAAAATTTATTAGCACAGTTTGCACAATTATCCAAGACATGTGAATTGTAAATTAAAAAATCCTCATGGCACAGACAAACATAATAGGGGAAGAAAAGACTCTCTAAAATAATTCAAGCATACACTTCAATTATGTACTGACTTGGGCTACTTTATTTTAGCCATTGAAATGTATGCTTCATCCAGAAACTCATGCCAAATTGGGATATAATGTTGTTTCTGTTATTATTATTATTATTTACATGATCACTCACTTTGCTATGAAACCATATCTGCCAGGATTTCTTTTAATTTAGCGATCTTAGAAAGTAGAAACAAGAGAATTAGAAATGAAAAAAAAAGAGAAGAAATGCATTCCAAGGATAATTTCGTTTTTGACTTGCATAATCTCTGTGAACATGAAGACTGTGCAAAAGATGGCACAAAGTATACCTTCAATCATCTTGTAAAGTGATGACCACCATCCATCTGGGGATATTTGGTGTTGCTCTAAAGATTCCTCAATTTCTTTGTCATGCTTCCTTTCCAAAACTCTCTGCAAAGTTATCACAGCATCCTTTGTCTTCTTGAGAATACTGTTCTCATCTTCTATTTCCAACTGTTGCAGGTCATTCTGTGATGAGGTGAGACTGGCAGCAAGAGCAAATTGGGCTGCAGCAGCCCAGCTAGAAGACGCCATCCATTTCCTCTTGCCATCTAGATGCTTTCTTTCTCCTCTTTCTGACTTGTCCCCGCCAAGTGCTAAGCTGCGTAAGTATTGGGCATTTGCAGCTCCTGTACTTTGCACCATCTTAGAGAAAGCACTACCTTCATTTGACAGCAGCTCCTCGGGGGTATCATATTCAAGAACCTTTAAACATAAAAAGCTAACATCAATATAGCATCGAATCAAACCAACGTCAGGGAAGGGGTTTTGAGTCAGATTAAAAGCTGGCTGCATTTATAAGGAGGATGTGTTCACAATTTTAATTTTCCTAACTATGAATTTATATTGCCATTATTCTTTTCAATATATAGGTATAGACTGGATACACACCATCATCAAATAACTTCTTATAGAGTGATTTTCATCCATCCAGATATTGAATCATAAGATTCTATCATGTCGACTATACACACCAAATTTCAAATAAAGAAGACATTAGAAAGAGCTAACGAATGTTGTAACTTTAATATAGCTTACACCAGTGCCACAGGGCAAAACAGTTAGCCAGTTCTATGGATTGAAATATTGACTGCATACCTTACCACCATCGAGCAAAAGAATCCGATCACAGTCAATAATGGTGTTAAGGCGATGAGCAATAATGAGCATTGTACAGGATTTAAATTCCTCCCGAATTGTTTTCTGTATGAGTGCATCTGTCCTAACATCAACTGCTGCAGTTGCCTCATCGAGTACTAATATCTTCGATCTCCGCAATAATGCCCGGGCAAGACTCAACAGTTGCCTCTGTCCAACACTGAAGTTCTCTCCTGCCTCAGATACCTTAACACAGCACACTTTCATTAATAAAATACTGGTTTCAACAATGATAGTCATCTCTGAAGAAAAAAAAAAATACAGGAGAAATCACTTTTACTTCTAAAGCACATCCATAATAGTGCGGATATTTAGACACCCCTCCTCCCTGTGATAAAAGAAGACCTAATTTAAGAAGTAAAGAAATATAGAATGGGAGGATCATACGCTTTCCTACTTCTGCACAATTTTCTCTGAACCAAACATTACTTTTATAGTTGAGCATTTAGTGCCAAAATAGATTATGGCTTGTGCATAAGCTTATCTCACCCATCAGGTTCCTCACTTGGGCCCATTCTCTCCCCATCAGCAGGGCCAACAAGCTACACACTACAGGAAACCTACTCACCCCGCAGGTGGAATCTTCATACCAAATCAGACCAAGTACCAGGAATATAGAATTATTAATTCATTTCTGTAATTACTTCATTTAATCATCTAGTGTATATGAATGTCTCGCATTACGCTACCTAAAGCCTTCATTAAGACATCATTCTTCACTTATTGTAATTATATTCACAGAACCATAATGTCGATATACAGAAAGCAAAAGGAGGGCAAATAAAATAATCATCATGTTCAGTTACATGGATCACGAACGAATTACTTAAAACTACGCCTTTAATGATAAGTAAAAAATGCCATCATTTCAATCAATAACACAATCTTATCTCTAGCAAAGCACCATTTAGCATTTACCTCAGCATCCAACCCCAATGAATTCCTCCGTATCACATCCTTCAAATGTGCCCTCTCCAGAGCCTCCCAGAGATCAGCATCATTGTGTTCATTAAAAGGATCAAGGTTAAATCTCACAGTTCCTATAAAAAGGAAGAAGAGCTTATTATAATTACAATGTCATTATTTGATTTTTATATTTCAATTACCTGTAAGATATCAATTCGGAAGTTAAAAGGTTCTTATCTTCCACAACTTACAATTTAATAATTATAATAAAACCAGACAGAATAGATTGGCCATTTAATCTTGTCTATTAGAAATGTAAAAAAAAAAAAAAAAATTGTTGATCCTGACATAACCACTTAAGCTTTTAGGAATATTGGTTTCTACTATCAGAGCCTTTTCAACCATGGGGTCAAGTAGCTCACCAAACAATAAGATGTGTGGCAGTTTCCAGAGGTATTGAATTTTTTAAATAACTTTCACGTTAGTAAATTATCCTTATCCTTAATCATTTTCTAATTGGATTGTTTATCACTTACCAATAGGTGACAAAGGTAACCAGTTATATAAATAAATAAATTTATCATGAATACAGAAATCCTTCATATATCAATTATCATGCTAAAATTTTATCATACCTCTAATAAAATTTCTTCTTTTATAAAAAAAATGAAATAAAAATCATATGCTAAAATAAAATAGAGAAACGTATCTTAAATACCTGAAAAGAGAACAGGAGATTGTGGTATAATACCAAGAACTTTACGTAAATCAGCCAGTCCAAACTTTGCAATATCACAATCATCAATTAATATTCTTCCTCTTTCCAATTCCACAATTCGAAATAAAGCATTAATCATGCTAGATTTTCCTGCTCCTGTCCTCCCAACAATGCCAACCTTATCGCTAGGAAAAATTGTGAAAGTCAAGCCATGCAGGACAGGAGGAAGTTCAGGCCTATACCGAAGAACAACATCTTCAAATTTGATTGATCCAGATGAGGGCCACCCAGGAGGAGGGCGATTATCATCAATGATAGATGGAGCCTCCGAAGGCAAATCTATGTAAGTGCCAATCCTCTCAACTGCATTTAAACTATTCTCAGCCAGACTTGCAAGCCTGAGCACAGCAGTCAGCAAACTAGTAATATTCAAAGCATAACTAAGTAATAATCCCATAGTTGATGCGAATTCCTGCTGGTTCTCTGCCCTCCCATTCTGCATTACAGCAAAGGTTGCAGTAAACCATATCATGAGTCCTCCCAAAATTTCCAATCGGATTCCAAGCCATCGATTTCCACCCATGTTTACAAGAGTGAACCGTATATTGTTGTCCATGGATTTCCCATTAATATCAGCCATTCGATCATAAGCTTTGTAAGCGCGAATTGTTGATAGACCATTAAGTGCTTCTCCAAATTGTGCATAAACAGGAGATCTGCTAATTGAATCTAAGCGCTTCACTTCACGGGCTGTGCTCTAAAAGGAATAAAATAAGG
The DNA here is from genome assembly GCA_039655645.1 of Ammopiptanthus mongolicus. Taxonomy (NCBI): domain Eukaryota; kingdom Viridiplantae; phylum Streptophyta; class Magnoliopsida; order Fabales; family Fabaceae; genus Ammopiptanthus; species Ammopiptanthus mongolicus. Next base: position 100,585,478 of record CM077344.1, on the reverse strand, counting down.
CTCACATAAGTTTATATACATTTAAGTTCACAAACAGAATAATGATTTCCACCAAAAATATTTACGGGAAAACTAAGAAAAATAAAAGAATTCTAGGTAAAAATACTTCCAGAATTTGTAAAGTGGTTAACAGTTACTAAACTAGAAACATTGTTACCTGAAATTTTGTTTTTCCTTTTGGGTTTTGCTATCAAGTGCCAGGCACTTGTTAAGGAAGACAAAATAAAAAGTTTTAAATTGAAAAGTAAAGGCTTTTCAATGTATTGAATGCTTTGTTTTCATTTTAAACTTCCTATTTTGACTTCCTTAACAAGTTAGTAAAACCTTTTTTTAATATATTTCAAGATCTATCACTGAGTAAGGGTGAAAATTTAAGTGCATATTTATAGTATCCATGATTGAATCCATATTTATATGACAAAGCAACAAAAATAGTTGCATTAGGCACAAATGCTGGTTTATACTATAAAACAATTAGACCAAATTGCTTCATAGTTACCAACAGCCTGATACTAAATTTTAAACAAGCTGTCAATTTGGACTTATAATGTGCATTATACTTGATATATAGTTTTGATTCACCTGAAAACTAGCACCTATGCTTAAGTAATTTTGGACTTGACTAACGTAATATTCTATTATCTACCCCTGGATACTGTGTAGGGTTTCAAAAAGTAAATGGAAGTAAAAGCAAGAATACAATGTTATACCTGATAGTATAGATATGCTCCATAAAACACTACCAACAATGGCATTATCGCCCACAAGGACATTGTGCTGACAATCCCTATCAGGATGAATGTTGAAAGGAGCTGGGAAATTTGACCCAGAAACATATTCACATATGGGGCAACAGTACGATCAATGTCACCTAGATCCTTTGCAAACCTGTTAATAACCCTTCCGAGCGGATTTGTATGGAAAAAAACCATAGGAGCTCGTAACATGGAGTGAAGCATGGCTTCATGCAACCTTCTGGCAGCACGAAGATTTGATAAGATTAACCAATAAGAATTTGTTAAAGTCACCAAAACCTGAAAGACAACATGATAAGGACAATTCCAAATTAATAATTTCTTCGATAAAAATGCTAGCAATAACAGTAATTTGACCTCTCACATGAGATGGAAAGCAGACAATAAAAAGAAAGATATGATGTAGAAGAGGAAATGAAAATTTTCAGCAAAATGACTGACTACGACACAACATGACTCTACTTGCCATTTTATAAGAGAATTATACCTGACCAAATGATAGAGATGCATATATCAGATTGTAGAAGCCAGGATTATAACCCTCCGAAGCACTCTGATCAGTCCAATGGCTTAACCATGTGCTACTGGACACTCGTAACACTTCTGTTAAGACATAGCATGCAAAGAGTACAAAAACCACCCAAAATCCTCCTAATGCATTCTTGTACCTAAAAGGATCCCAAGACAATAAGATTAAATACCATATAAACAAAAAGAGGAGCAAATAGAAAATGAAAGGCCGGTGAGAAACAGGATCACCACATAAAATTTGCTACATATTCCATTTTATTATACATGTTCACCATCAGGATTGTTACCTTCTTAGAACATTCAAACTGACAACACCTGTTTCCCGTTCTTCCTGTTTAATAAGTACAGATTTTCCTTCTTTTGTTTTACTTCCACTCTTTGCATAATCATTAAGTGCTCCATTGGCCACTGGTTTCGAAGAAGACTTCTGATCAGTGGTTTCAATATCTACCTTTTCTTCTTCATATTCCTCCATCTTTCCCGCATTTTCCATAAGCTTTTGGAACAATGGCCCCTGGTTAAAGAGCTCCTCAAATGTTCCCTCCTCTTTCACCATACCTTCATGGATCAAAATGATTCTATCAACCTGTGAAAGGAAATGCAGCTGATTTGTAACAAGAACTCGGGTCTTCCCTCTCAATTCTCCCTTGATGCATTTATCAAAAACCTGAGATGACATGTAAAGCATATTAGACAATGTTAAGATAATAGTAAGACTGGAATCAGACTTCAACATCCACCAACATAAAACAAGATAATTCAACATTCATCAATAGTCAAAACCGGGGGTCTAATTGCATACTGTATTCAGTATCTCAGTCCATGATCATGATCAACTTCACCATTAGAATAGACTATTGCATATTTTCTATCTTTTGCCTCTGATACATGCCAGCTATTGGCAGGTACCATGTACATATAAAAAAGGTGTGCGTTTGTGGTGCATAAAGCAACCAACTGCGAGAATAATTTATTAAGTAATTCAAATAATTCAGAAAGAGAACTATCTTATAGAACAAAAAATGAAAATAGTAGGCCTGTCGCATAGCATGTATAGTTGAAGACAGAGAAAGTGGCTTTCATGTTTTGGATTAATAAAATAAGGAACCTCCGCCACTATACACACAAAGATGCAAAGGCACTATAAATCACAAATTTTTAGTGAGACAACGAGGGCAGGAGCACAAGGTTATGTAGTCTCCCCTCCCCGCAAGAGTTGCCTCCCTGGGATTTGAACTATAAATCACAAATTTAATCATACATTACTATGTATGGGCATAAATGCATATAAAACATGAGCTGGATCCTGAGTAGACATACAGCACTCAAGCGTCTGAAATAATTAATCCAGCAAGAATCACAAGTAAATATTTAGCAGTCCTGATTTACATACAAAGGATTACCAAAACAATACCATAGACAGCATAAAATTTACTTTTGAATTAGAACAGTGAAGCAATAGAAATAACAGCAGGTCTCTAAAGTGGAACCACTTAGCATGAAGGTAACCTGTCTAGCAACATGCGCATCCAAAGCACTTAGGGGGTCATCAAAGATGTACACATCAGAATTTGAGTAGACAGCTCTAGCCATGGATACTCTCTGCTTTTGGCCACCGCTGATGTTTACCCCTCTTTCACCAATTTCAGTAAGATCACCACCCTAGTCATTAAGCATGTGAGAGAAAGAAGGAAGCAAGGGCCACCAACTTATAAATCTAAGAATTAAATGGCAAACCCATTATATCCAGTTAAATGTTATAACTCGTGTATATACTCACAGGCAGTAACTCAAGGTCATGCTGCAGTTCAGTCACATCTATTGCCCTTCCATATCTTGTTGGGTCAAAGGCAGAACCAAATAAAACGTTATCCCGTACCTGTAGATATAAAGTTTACAGCCATCTCCTTTTATTAAACAAAATGGGAGCGGTTAAGAGAGCCTTAGTGATTAAGAGAGTGGTTACTTGTAATGCATCCAAAAGTAAAAGTTATAAGTCATTTATTAGTTGGGAATTAGAACAAATAGGGATATATGGTCAACATTTTTGGAGCCTGTTTAGTGAATTCTTGTTTTCATTCCTCCTTATTTTCTCTCTCAACCTCTTCCTACGCTCTTCCTATGAACTATTCTAAATGTTTATCTCAATACAGGATTATAGAATATATTATTAACTTACAGTTGCATTAAAAATCCACGAAACTTGAGGTACGTAAGCAACTGTCCCTCTCATAACAACAGTTGAATCTGCAATTGGAGGAAGCTCTCCAAGCATTGCAGATACAAGTGATGTCTTCCCTTCTCCTGTACTGCCAACAACTGCAACTAAGTTACCGACAGGTATATCCAAGTTTATGTTTGACAATGTAACCCTCTCAACCTGAAGAAAGAAAAATATCAGAGATTCTGTTTCCAGAAAATTCAACAGCAAGAACCTTCGCAATTTAACACAACAAAAATCCGTATGAGCAAAAGATGTTTCTGGGAAAATATAATATTGATACATCAGTAACCTACAATTAATTTCAATTCTGCCTCAACAAGATAAAAAAAATGACAGAGCAAACAGGTAAAACAGGATACATAAAACATGCATGCATGCGTGTGTGTGTGCAAGAATAGGATGACGAAAAGACCGTAGACCTTTGCATCCCAAGAAAAGTTTCCATTCTTTATCGAGATGGCTGGTAACTCTGGCTCAAGAGGTGGATTTGGTAGAAGTATTCTCTCTTCTGCTAAGAGCAACTCCTCCAAACGCTTCAAGGATACATTTGCATTCACCACCTTCAAAACAAAAGAATTAGGTCTACGAGAACTCCATTCAAGCTACATTGGTTCAGAATTAATGCCCATTTCACTCGTTCAAGAAGACAACAATAAAACTAAAAGCCCTCCCCCCTTTGGCCATTATAAACTAAACAAGTTAACTCTGGTTCTGTTATTTATAAAAGAAGAAATTTTATGAAAGAGAAAGAGAGGAGGAGAGAGTACAAGAACAGAGGATAAGGCATCCTGTTGCCAAATCAAAGAAACAAAAGACAATTGCAAAGGATAATAACCTGAGTTATAATATTAGGAAGCATGAAGAGAGGAAATCGAAGCACAGCAAACAGAGAAAGCGATGTAAAAGCTTTCGCAGGTGTCAAATCCCCTCCAAGCAAGGTGAACACTCCAAATGAAATCACAGTTACAACAACAGGGATGCTGTTTAGAATAAATCCATTACACTGCAAAAAAAAAAAAAAAAACAATAAATATAGGGCTGGGCCGCTGGAGTCAAGAAGCAATACCAGAAAAAATATACCTACTGGTTTTCATAATCAACGCTTTCCTTTTCCATGCTCAGACACCACTTTTATTTTAAATTGCAACAGTGGAAAACTATCAACCAAGATAATAATTCAGCATCAACTAAAATAGCTATTGTAACTCTTTACAGTTTCAAGTCATTTTCAATATTGTGATGGATCTTCACTCAAATAGTTGGCTAGAGTTTTAGATCTTATCTATTTATCAAACTTCAATTATGTTTTTCATTCACATCGTCAACATCAAATATTCTTTTATTTGTATATCATTTATTTATAAGATCTTTTGGAGGACAGGAAGCAAACCATTATTGCAGTGGCTCCACACGGCTTTTTCTTTTTAAAGTTTGAGACGGGAAATTTTTAGAAAAAGGAAATTGGTGAGGAGAGGATATAACTTAGGCAATCATATTCATGTAGCAGATGCCTAGTTGTTTAAGATAGGTATTTAGATAGATCCACAGAAGTGCAACCTGAGGTCAGTTGAATTCTAATGGGTGGACATGCATTCTGTTAGGAACCTTTCTTTGGGAAAGGTAGCAATCCCAACAATAGTCACAAAATTATAGAAAGAATAGAGAAAGAAAGAATATACTTCTTGTATTAGAAAAGAAATAGAAATGAACAAAGTAACCATGTACACAATTTGTACCCCAAAAGAGCACTCTCCTTTCACACTAGAAATTCTCTAGTCAAATTCTATTATTCAATCATATGCCCTCTTCCTCTTTTAGAGGGTTATTTATATCTTCTCCCACTAATTAACTAACTAACCCCCCTCTAAGTACTAACTAACTATTACACTTATCCTCATTGCATAATTGGGCTGGGCCCTAACACATTCAATACAGAAACGGGTTTGTTCAGAGAAGCCAAAACTGATATATTCAAGGGAGCAAAGATAAATAAACTGTAAACAAATAATTATTGGAAGATAAATTTCTTGAATTGGTTTCATGCCGTACCGCTCCAAGTAATGATGCTTTCCAAAACCAAGATAATTCATCATTTCGGACACTCTGTACTTTAGACTGGAAACTACTCTCCCATGCATAACATCTAAGCCATGTCAGCATAACCAACAACAGAGCTGTTAGAACTTAACGTTTTATATGAGTAAAAACAATATGATTATACAAAACATAAAGTTAACCATTCTTGGCAAAAAAGACATACTTTACAGTGTCCATAGCAGCCAAAATTTCATTCATGAGACCAATTCTCTTGTCTGTACGTTGTAATCCTTCCTTAGACAACTTCTGCATTCTGCTGATGATAAATGTCTGCTTCCACAAAACACATCATTGAAGTTTGAAATAATTCATGTTTTCAGTAAGCTTCCATGATGATGCAAAAAAGACTGAGACCAAGGATATTATGTCACAGACAAAGTTACTAATCTAGATTATTAGCTTATGAAAGATAATTATTTGGTGCTTCCAAAAGTAAAGTTATATCTGAAAACCTCACTACCTTAATGAGATGAGACTGAAGACAGGAATCAAATGAAAGGTAAGCAGAGAGGAAGGAATGAAATTTAGTGTAATGGGATGTAGTAGCTTAATTTACTTAGGCTTTCTGACAGTGTATACACTAATAAATCTGCTGCAGTGCAAGTGAAGTACAAATTACAGTAAGCAGGTTAACTCCTGTACCTGTAATGGAAACATAAGAACGAGCATCAAGGCACCAAGGAGGGAAGCAACACCTAGTTGTTGGTAAAGAAGAACCAATGCAATGACAATACGAAATGGAGCTGACCACAAAGTGTGAAGTGACTGGCATATTTGCTGTTTTAAGGGGAAAAGAACAAATCAAAACATAAATCGCAAGAAGGCAGTATTAAAACATCAATATAGTATTTAGAAAATCTATAACAGAGAAGTATTTCTGGAAATTGTTTACAAGAGAAATTATATAAATATCTAAGATTTTGAGCACCACAACAACCATCTTCCTATGTATATTTAAACTTCCCAGAGTAGTATATCCATTTCTATTTTCATTAAAATGATGGCATAGAGTCAGAAACAAGTATCAATTTAGCCCTAAAATCAAAAAAGAGTTAACGTGTGCCCTTAGGGCACGTGTTGAGGAATAAAAATATTATTTATTTCTCATTTTAATAATTTAATTACTTAAAGGAGAACTAAATAGTTTTTGGAATTTCAAGATATTGAATGCTTATACTTTTCATTTAATAGTTTCTATATTTTATTCCTTAACATGTGCCCTAAGGCCCAAGGGCACACGTCAACATAATCCAGTAAAAAATATGATAAAATCAAGAACCAAGATCATCTATAGCATAGAGTTACTAAGCATTAAATAAATTTCGTAGATGCCTTTGGTTTCTTGAGTTTTTTAAAATGCAATATAGAGGCTTTTCCTTTAGAACTATCAAAATTCATCTCAATCGCTTCTTTTAACAGCTCAAATTTTTTTTCAGTCAAGGGGTTCTCTGTGTTGTAACAAAGCTTAGTCGACCAAGTGCTCTTGAGTTTGACCCTTGCAATCATCATATAATTTAAAACTTTAGTTTAAAGTTCAATTTAGTTTAACGTAAATGGTTGCTAACATTCAAACCAGATAACTGTTGTAGAGGATATGATACAGCTATCAAAGCTAGTATGGGTCCCTTATTAACAGCTTTCAAGTCAAGTGGTTCTTTGATACCATTTAGCAACAACTATTTCAATAGACATCAGACAATAGAGAAAAAGCATGCCTGAAGTGCCTCAGCATCAGTAGTCATCAAGTTGGTTATTTTTCCAGACACAAATTGCTTTCGGGCTTCATGAGTAAGCCTTAGAGATTTACGAAATACAGCAGCCACCTACAACGAAGAAAAATAAATGGAACATCAAACTCGGCATGTTGAGTGCGACTGAGTGAGCATAAATATCAATATGGACATGCACAGCCACTCATGACACAATACCATGTAAATCACAGGCCAAAAATTATTGCTATAAATAGATTTTCAGGGAAAATATGAACTAATGCTCCATAATCTGTTTAAAAACGCTACTCTTGGACCCTTGTTTAAGAACTTAAGCTTTAAGGCAGATTAGTCTCAAAGCTAGTTGACTAAGTGCAATGGCGGAACTAGAACTAAAATCTTGGGGTGGCCACAGAGTATAGTTTAATTGTTATATCATACACACTTCAAAGAAAAAACTTATATAATATTAATGCATTCATATTAAAAAAATAAATATACCCAAAGTTCAAAATAAGTTATCAAATAAAACTAAAAATGAATGGTGGGCCAATTTTTAATGGGTAAGGGCTTAAATGTGTATATGAAGTTTAAACAAAATTTTGGGTGGCCATTGCCATCCTGTGTCCCACTTATAATCCGACAAGAACTAAGTGGCCTTTCTGTTTTGGACAGAAAACTAAATTTTATTTGAGAGGAAACAGGAAAAGTACAACTAGGCAAGGAAAAGATGGGTCAAAAACTAAAATTCTAAATATAAGAAGTGTTAAAAGTGTCTAGATTCAGCATACAAGGCTTTCTATTACAAGCCTAATGGGCTGTCACTTATGGAATCATTGTTGGGCACTTGATGACTTAAGCTTTTAGGCCAATTAGTTCTTTGAGAACAAACTTGGGAATTAAAGATGTTGTTAGAGAGTATATAGAATATCTTCAGATTATCTTTAGAATATATATTGTGGAATCAATAGTCATCTAATTGAGGAAGCAAACACAGGATTTTGATTTTGTTATGTTTCTTTTGATTTGTTTCTTTACTTAATTAGGTTATTAGTGTTATAGTTAGTGGGTTTGGCCTTGAACTATTAGTACTAGTACTTGACCTAACTATTAGCATAAAGAGGGGTATTTTGTTAGTATTAGTATCAGTTTCGTCATATCAATAATTCTTTCAGTTTATCATTGTTAGCTCTTTCTCTCTTTTCCTTTCCCTTACCGAAAACCTATAATTCTTTAACACTGTAAATAAATATATGTAAATAAGAAAAAAGAAAGAGAAAAAGAATTACCAGTGTTGATCTTAGCCGGAAACCAACGCGCATGACATTCTGAAAATATTGAGCTTCACATAACACCCCAAAGAACTACCCAACAGAAATTCAGAGGATCTTAATTAGTCAAATCTTCCAAAAATTCTAAATTACTTAACTGTAATTTCAACAAGCTACCATGGATATTGGCATAATTTACTCAAAAAACAAAAATATCTTCAATGTTTATCATCACTGTTAACATGCAGAAGCAATTACTAGGGTATAAGAAATGCAGTCAAATCATAGAATCTGAAGCAAACAGTAATATCATCGGAAAAAAAAAAAAAAGAATTCAATCATCAGAACTGCTGGCTTCACAAAGCATTCAATCCAATCAATACATTAGCAATCAAGAATTTGATTTGATTTTGTATCATACCACTCCGACAAATATTGAGAAGGCATAGATGTAGCCAATCCAGGCCGGATCACCATTTTGCATAGACTGCAGACAGTTTAAAGGAGACATCAAGTGACATTATGAAAATTGTTAGAACAAAATAATAATAAAAAAAAAATAATAATAATAATAATAATAAGGAATTTTGTTAGAGAATATATTGTCAGTACGTGTAATATGTATTGAGTTGGTATTCTTTTAGTCTACTAAACTTGACCAGTGACAATTCAGTAAAAGAGCAACTAACCTGTAGTAGCTGATTCAATATAAGTGGGCCCAAAAATTGGGAAATATCATTGCCAATCTACATGTTGTAAATAGAAGAAATATATCAAATTAAAGCTTTCAGCTCAAAAATTTAATCGTACAAAAGTACAGTTTCAAATCTTCAAAGGCACAGTTTTTGCAGATTTCACACCGGAAACATAACATGAGATTGCTAGTGAATGTCTGAACGATTATAGAGTTTTGCAACTAGCAGCTCAGTCTAGATTCCAGTGAGCTCTAATACCAACTTATGCTGACACTTGAAAGTTGTTGGAAAACATGGTACAGAGGAGAGAAATGAGAGAATTCACAAATTCACAAACATGTTAATATATTCTTGGCAGACCATCAGGACATCTACAGTTTGACATGCAGTAAACCCCAAGAGTTCTAAATATTGTGTATCCAAACCAAACATCAGGCATTAGTGGCCTAGTGCAATAGCTATACTAGAACTCTATAAATCTAGTTTTTACATATGGATGTGGATCATAAATCTAGTTTTTACATATGCAACAATTTATAACAAACAAATTATTTGCCTTTATTGAAAAATGATATCAAATATTGAATACCAAAAATAAAGAAAACTATCTCAAGAAAATCATGGAATGCTCTCGCAAATGGACCTGTATATCCTATCAAATTCATGTCAGAAATGATGTTCATCCACGATATCAACAGAAAAAAAAGTACATTACCTTCCAAAAGCCTCCCCACCAAAACCTACATAAAGCAAAATGAAATATAAATGAAATGAAAAGCAGATAAACACAAATGAGACACCAAAAAAATGCAGTTTTATGCTAAACAATAAGTGCTTTCATAATCATGAACTAATTTTACCATGTAGAAGTAGATGGACTGGTTAACCTTCTAATATCAACTTATCAGTGCCAGGCATAATTATAATGATCAGTTGGTTGTGTCAACCCCATTTTAAAATTCAAGCAGCCAGAACATACAGAGTTAAAAGGGTGACCACACAAAGTCCTTCTCCTGCTGTTTGTTGCATTATTTGTTTCTCAAACTGAGAATAGCAGCCACTTATTTTTACATTGTTCAGCTGCTGGAAACTTGTGGCATGGACTCTTTGGGTGATTGTTAGATCTGTCCAGGGAATTTGGAGGCTATGTGAGGAGTAAAAAAGGAAAAAACCTTTGGAGGTCTTCTACTTGAGCAGTAATTTGGTGCTTATAGATAAAAAGTAATGCCAGAACTTTCAAAGAAAATTTTTTGCTGCTGGAATTGGATGTTGGAGGCAAGTCCGATGTGGGGCTACCTTACCATAATACAGCCACTCAAGAACCACACCTTGCAATTGGATCCACAGATTGATGGGCAGAATATGATTGTGATGTTCCTCTAGTAAATGTATAAATTGAGGTAATTGATGTGGAGGCTAGGGGCAGTGTCAGAGTATTGAAAACTATCCAAAATACAAAAAATAACAAATTGCTATGAATTAAGGAAGTGTCAACCCTAAAATCAAGGGTGGTTTATTGGGAGCTGATTCGAGGTGATTGATTGGAGCTAGTCAGCTAGATCGACAAATGATTCATTGACAGAATATTATAGGATACTCAAATATTCTAAGATATAAAAAAAAATATTATCAGATATATCTCTGATTTTCTAACAAATATCAATGTAAATTCCTCTAGCATCTAGCATAAATTTAGGTGTGGGCTGGCAGCAATTCAGACATTGTGCTTCAACCTACACAGCCTTTCTACATTATCTTCATCTCTCTCCCACTTTGACAAACCAATTTTTTTCCCTTTAAGTGAGTGTTTGGGAAAGATTTTTTCCCTCAAACAGCTTTTACTCTGTTTTGGGTTTAATCTAATGTGTTTGAAAAACCCTGATTAAATTAAAAAAAGTTGTTTTTATGAGGAAAAAAACTGTTTTTAGAGAAACTAGAAGTTTGAAGTTTATTTAAAAAGTTGTTAATTATTTTGAAACCAATTTTATTCCCATTTCACCCTCCTACAAAACTAACTACCAAACAAATATTATTAAATTAAACAAATAATTGCATACATTTTTGTAATTTAATGTATAAAAGTGATTTTTTTACACAACCCAAACGAAATAGATTATCTTAAAATCACTTTGCGGTAAACACATTCAAACATAAAACCGATTCTATTATAATCGATTATAACAATAATCGATTATATATATAATCGATTATTAAAATAATCAATTTTTCGCAGCTAATCCAAACACACCCTAACCAGCAAGTATCTCTTGCATTGCATGGGTTTTTCAAAGTTTTGTAGAATTTTTTAAAAAATACATTAAAATAGAAAAAAAAAATACTTAAAAATTAAAATTATAAAGGTGATATGCATAACTAATTTAAAAGGGAATTTGAATTTAAAATTTAAAATAAGAGAAGAATGACATGTATCAATCTTTGAGGAAGAGTAGAGTAGGAGACTTAGCTCCCCTCAAGAAGAGGTAATCCAATTTAATATACAAAGGTAAATTATTCAACGGAAAAGAAAAAAAACACAGTAACAGAACAAAGAAGAAACTATGATCTGCAAATCCTTGTCCATACCTTCCACCAAGGCTTGCATTTAATGCTCTTAAAAGCCAAGGTTTCAACTTCCGAGACTCTTCAGTCCAACATCTTTGGAAACTACAGAGTCAAGAGGCACTATGAAGCAAAATTGAAGCACAATAACTTATGTAAAACGAAAACATTTTGAGGAAAAAGAAAACATACTTGTTGTTCAGTGTCTCAGTCCTATCCCACGTATCTAATTTCCATATGTCTTTCTCTGTAAGTGGTTTTTCAGATCCTAGCCTCATGATAGGATTCATCCAAGAAAAAAATATTTCTGCCAAAGGAATCAAAATGAATTACTCACGCATCTTACTTACAAGAATATGATCCAATTAATTGCATGCTAGATATACTACGAATGGTCTTTGCGCTGTGCACCGTCTAAAATTGATAGACAGAAAAAAATGCCAGAATCATCCTAATCATGTATGACATATCTTAGCCATTTTTACTTGAGATAGTAACATTTAAAATCAGAACCATCAATAACAGAAAAAGTAATAGCTCATAAAGCTCAGAGTTTGGCTCTTGGCAATAATTCCTAATGCATTTTCCAAAAGTATACACAAAATTTTTAACTGTTGGAATTAATACCAATGTGTAAATACATACTTGACAATACGTTGGCACGCCTCTCAGGGCATATCATCTCTCCTCCAGGAAGTTCATCATATGCAGCATCAGTAACCAATTCCCTCCGTATGGGGGTATAACCAGGATAAGGATCCAAAGTAGGAATGTGGACAAGCAAAAGTATTCCAAATAAAGCCTGGACCCAAAAGGAGATAATATGTTAATTTTTTTTATTGATTCTTTTTTTTTTCCTAAAGTTCTAATTGAGAAAAAATAAAAGTAGGGGAAGTATAAGATACCCTGCAAAGCAGGGGGGAATTAAGAGGAGGAAGAATTAATAATGGAGCAAAGCTGCCCAATCACTCTGTACATTAAAAACAGCAAATCCCTCAAAACAAACTTGAGCAGAACAGTAAAAAGAAGCCATAAAGACAACCTTATCCCCTAATAGGTTTAGTGGTAGAGAGACACCCTTAAAAATGTGACTCTTGCACTCCAACAAAATGCAATAAAGAATTGAAAAGATTGCACACTGCCACCCCACCAAATGTTTCCCTCGTAATTTATGTCAAAACCTTTCCATAACACATTACAAGTTTATGCAACTAAACCATGCAACTAAGAAAGTTGATATTTCCAAAAAGCTCCACTCAGAACCGATAAATAAAGCCACTGCAACTTTAGACAACGGCCTTCCTTTTGGAAGCTGTGCAAGGGCCACAAGGGTCATCAATATCCTCAAGCTAGCCTCAAAAGTGTATGTCAGATAAACAAACCCAATGTTAAATATCACCCAGCACAGATCTGTAAGGAATGCTAAATTAAAGAGCACAGAATACCTGGCAGGCCACCTCACTGATGTACAAATACAGCACAGATCTGTAAACGAAACCAAAATGTGAGATGGATAAAAACAAATACAAGCAACAAATATGGCTTTGAACATGAAGCTGGTGAAAAATGTAGATTGCTTCATTTTCATTGGTTGATATTACTCGCTATACAATAGTATATATCTAAGCGAACACAAACACACACACACAAAAACGTATGTATGTTATTAGATGGTCCCTTGTTTGAAAATACTGGCTAAAAAAGTGGAACCAAAGAAAACTGCAGGTGATGCATGTGATTCACGGATGATATTACAGACTTATTATCATAGTATAAAGAAAAGCTACTCCAAAGTCCCTCTTAAATCTTGAGGGACTTCAGAGTAGCTTTAATTCAAAATAGGAGGATCAAGAATACTCCTAAGGCTACATAGAAACTAGAAGTAAATTTTTTTAGGTTGTTGATGAATCACGGGGGTGTCTCATCAATTTGGATCATTTTCTTTTAAAATGCTTCAGGGGGCTCTAGAAGAATGTCTTGTTCTCCTCCATTTTTGTACTCCCACTTTCATCTCTTTGATAAAGTTTACCTTTACCAGGAAAAAACAGACTTTAATAAGTCTCAATAGACAATACAAATTGTGTCATTATTAGCCAACAAAACCCATTAAGAGGGATTTGGAGGTCAAAAGTTTGTCTATAGACATTATTTACAACAGAACATTATAGCGACGTTTGGTCCATGTAGCCAACCCCACCAAGTGGGAAAAGGCTTGGTTGTTGTTGTTGTTGTAGTAGCCAACAAGACACTTAACATAACAAATAAGATATGGTCAAACCTGCTATAGAACTCCTTCACAGAAATGATGAGATTGAACATGACAGCATCCCCTACAATAGTATAAATCAAACCAAATCTGACAAACCATCGGAATTCATGGATGTAGACTTTCGTTTCAACACCAATCAAAATCAGCATAGAGCACCAAGCAAGAGCCTCGACAATCAATGAACTTATCTGTCAATGGATGATATTACAGCTTTTATTATCATAATCAAAATCTGCCAAAAAAGGATTAACCAGAAGAAAGAAAAGGAATTGTGTGCAACACTGATAGGGTGAACAGGTTTAACAAATCTAAAACATTCAAATATCAATTATATGCAAATTAAATAACATTGGAAAAATGAATCATAAAAACATATGCGTGGTATCACCTCAAACGGAGCAAGATGAGTCTGCCCATCTAAATTTAGAATTGATATTCGCATGATCAATCTGAATAACGGCTCTGCCACACAATATGCAGCTAACAACCCCAGAATGTAATTATAGAGTTTGGACCTTAAACAGAACCTCTTGACTTTGAAATCCTTTGTAATCAACCATATCCGGTAGATGCAGAGGCCTAGAAGTACTAAATTAGAAACAGATATGACCAGAGAATCGACTGCACAAGGAGTGTAAGCACCAAAGGCATTCTGGACTGCCGTTGTCCATACTCCATGTGCAACTGGCTGACAATACCAATCTAATGGCTTAAATGCCATTTTTATCAGCCGCTTTAATCGAAAAGTTTAAGCAAAGCACATCAGCACAAAATGCTCCCCTCTTTCCTCTTCAGATGGAGGAGTCCTTTTGCAGTAAAATGAACCTAAAATAAAACCAATAACCATCTAGAATTAGCTGCTTCTGCATATGAGCTCAAATGAGTGCAAAATCCAAAACAAGCATTCACATTTCACCACTTGCCCCCACATACATGTCGACAATAAAAGTTAATACTTTTAATTTTGAATATTGAAGTCAGAACAGTTGTTATTTCCTATAGCTACTTGCAAGGTTTTTTCTATTTAAATTTTTTGATAACCCCCCCCCCCCAAAAAAAAACAAAACGAAAAAAAAAAAAACTTTATCTGTTTCCTGCATACCCTTAGGAATATGGGTGTAAAACTCATCACAGAATTTCTCAAATGTTATACAAAACTAACTTGAAGAAGAAATCTCAACGATAGTAACAGAAATGAATGAACAAGTAACAAACAATATAAGGGAAAGAAAACTTGCTTGCATACAGATACAGACAGCTTTTTCCAATCTATTAGATTGGATCTTAGGAATTCAAATCCAATCATGTATCACACAAATAGTTTATGACATGAAGTTTATATATTTTTAAATCTCCAGTTCAGAGTCTAGTACGCTTTCTTTCAACTCAGCTGAAGATTAACATAAATCAACACAAAGGCATGAAATTTGAAAAAAATAAAAACAAAAACGTAAAACTAAAAAGATGGGTTAGAGTAATATTTGGAAGTGAGAAAAAAAAAAGGTAACCAAGAAAGCAGGAACCGAGGAGGAGGAAGAAGAGGGAGGTGGGCGATGAGTGATACCAATAAAGAATGAATGAAAAAGGTTCCAAAGAGAAAAAGATGAAAATTTTGGGAGAAGGAGACAAGGAATCTTAGAGGATAAGTGGAATAGAGAAAGCGAATCTACCTTTGGTTGAGTCGAGTCAGTCCAACAGAGGGGTGAGGCAGAGACAGAAGCAACGCAAAGTGAAAATTAGAATAGGATTCAGTCACACTTCACTTCATTTGTTTCTGGTTATAATAATATGCTGTGACTTGTGGTGAGTGACGTAACAACAAAACAAAAAACGATAAAAAAAAGGTTATAGTGGTTGGGGTCATGTGGAATTAGAATGGAATTCAGAGGCATTCCACATACCAGAGATGATGGTCGCCTCGCCCGCCGGTGTGCGTGCCTGCGTGGGTGCGGACAATACCTTCGTTTTTCACTATCTATATTCTATATTCTATATTATTTAATAAAGAAAAGAAGGTGTTATTCAACTATGATACGTCATATCTTACGATTCTATTCTAATAATATACTCAATATAAAAGCTTGTTAGTAAACCAACAAGGCCCCGCACATTTCTTAATTAGAAAAAAAAAAAAAACTATGTCAGGGGAAGCAAAATTTAATTCCGTGATCTCAACTTGTTGGAAAGGATTAATATCAGACTATCCATACGAAATACTCGTGTGTATATCAAAAAAAAATTTGTCATAAAACTTAATTATTTTATGGTTTAATTGTACTTTTGATCCCTCATGTATCATGATTGTGTAATTTTGATCCATCAGGTTTCAATTGCGTCAATTGGATCCCCCAGATATCACAATTGTGCATTTTGGGTCTTACAGGTTCCAATTGCAACAATTCGGTCCTCCCCGGTACCATGATTGCGTAATTTTGATTCTTCAGGTATCATGATTGTATAATTTTTAATGCCAGCAACCAATGTCACACACGTGAGACATGTTTGGTACATAGTGAAGCCATGTTGATAGCTTATGTGGCATTCCTATATGGCATTATGGACACCTCACACATTTTAATGGTCATGTTTACATCATGTGAGTATAGAAGTTCAATGTTTCTATGTAGAGGACATTTGTGTCGTCCAATCCATCTCTAGATGTAGCAGCCCTAGTTTCTTGAAGATGTAGAAATGTCCTCTACAGAAAATATTGAATCCCAATACTCATGTGATGTACATGTGACAATCAAAGTGTGTGAGGTGTTAATGTTGTCACATAGGAATGCTACGTATGCTGTCAAGATGGCATAGAAATGACAAATCAGTCTTACGGGTGCCACGTAGGCTACTGACATTAAAATTGGACGACACAATGACAAAGAGACATGATTGTAACAGGGGGTGCTTGGGGACCCAATTGGCGCAACTGGAATCTCAGGCTCCAAAATTGCATAGTTGTGATATCTGGACCGCATTGGCGCAATTGGAACCTAAGGGACCAAAATTACACAATCGTAATAAGTGAGGGACCAGAAGTGCAATTAAGCCTTAGTTTATTGATGAGTTATTACATGAGTTTATTTGGTATGCAATGTTAGTGTAAAATTTTTTTACAATATCATCCAATTAGAAATCATAGTATGAATGACTTTTAATATAATTAGTATAAGAGTCAAACATTTTTAATGATGTGTCAAATTATGATTAGTTCACAGTATAACAACTCTTTACACTGAGTGCTTGTTTGGGAACGCTTGATTTTTCCCATTTCAGCTGTTTTTTGGCTAAAAAGCTGTTTCATATATAATCTATCATGTTTGGCAATTAGCTTAAATTTATAAAAAAGCTTTTTTTGGGGGAAAAAAGCTGTTTTATGTCATCTAATTTGTTTTAGCTTAAGATTGTTATGATTTGATTATTTCTTATTCTCAAAACTCTCTTCCCTATTTACCCCTACAAAACTAACTTCCAAATAAATATTATTAAATTATACAAATAACTTCATATCCTTTTTCGTAATTTACTATGTAAAAAGTAATTTTTTTAGACCATCTAAACGAAAAAGATTATCTTGAAATCGCTTTTCAGCAAACAGACCCAGACAAAAATAGATTCTGATTATAATTGATTATCACAATAATCGATTATTCATAAATCGATTATCAGCATAATCTTTTTTTTCCAGCTTTCCCAAACACACCCTGAAAGTACATACCAATTAAATCTCTATTACATATGTATCCTTCTAGTTAAAAAAACAAGCCCCACAGGTACCTAAACAACATCACCTAAGTTTTGCCCAAAAATCAATTGCTTACCTTATTAAAAATAAGATTTAATTAGTATGCAGTGACAGTGTAAAAATTATTTACACTGTCAATCAATCATAAATCATCACATTATTAAAAGAGTTTAATTATTATATACTATCAGTATAAAGTTTTTTACACTGACAACCAATCAAAAATCATGGTGTGCCTGATTTGTAAGGTAGTTAGGATAAGAGTCAAACGCTTTAGCTTATGTGGCAATTTCTGATTGATTGTCTGTGTAAAAAATCTTTACACTGACTGTGTATACCAATTAAATCGTCATTAAAATGTTTGACTCTTATCATAAATATCTTAAAATTCACATATGGGATTACTTGTGATTGGTGGTTGATGTAAAATACTTTGCACTCACCATGTATCACATTAAAATCTTAAAAATATTTACAGTTTAATTGTTATACACTGTCAGTGTAAAGTTTTTTACACTGTCAACCAATCAGAAATCATGATATGGGTGATTTTAAAGGTAGTTAGGATCGGAATCAAACATTTTGGTTTATGTGGTAATTTCTAATTGGTTGACTGTGTAAAAAAATCTTGACACAGATAGTGCATACCAATTAAATCCAAATATTTAACCTTTATAAGAGATGATTTATGATTAATTAATACTATAAAAATTTGATTTAATTGATACCAATTATAAATTATTTCATCATTAAAAATGTTTGACTCTTATTCTCAGCATCTTAGAAATCACTCATATTATAATTTGTGATAGGTTGATACTATAAAAAAATTACACGGATGATGCATATCTATTAAACTCCAAAATTCTTTACACTATATATTAAAATTGAGCTCTTTTTTCGTCAAGATTATTGAAATTCTTAATTATTTTCTCGAATTATTCCTTTATCACTCTTTATGTTCACTAATTACGTATAAATTTGTAGATTGATGGTGTATTGATTCTTTCGTTTATACTTTATTAGTTTATTAACCAATTAGTACATTTTATTAAATAATTAATATTTAGATACATTTATTCTTAAATACAATAAATGTTATTAATGATTGTTTACGTATTGTATTAGTATTACTTTCTAATTAAATAAGAAATATATTGTTACCACTTGGGCACTTACGGCAAGGATCACACATCTATAGGAATCAATGCTAAATTTATTTTTTTGAGGAGTGCTAACAACACATTCCCTTTTCAACACTCTCTCTTCTATCGGTTGAAATTCATATGAGTCTCACTTTTGTAGAACCCACATAATTTCAACTAATAGGAGAAAGTGTGTTGGAAAGAGAATGTTAGAGAGTGTGTTACTAACATTTCTCTTATTTTTTTTATTAAAAAAATTTGAGTAAAACCCCAATTTGATCTCTAAACTTGAAAGATCGTATCAGTTTGGTCTCCCACATTATCAATATTTCAAATTAGTCCCTGAAATTGCAAAACGTTTGTCAGATCAGTCGATCCGTCTGGGTCTGTTAGTTAACAGAATTTAAGGCGCTAATGCGGCACGTTAAGCGTCTGGCTGGCTCACACATCACCGTCCATATAGATGCCACATCAATCGACTAATCTCACACAAAAGTCAGGGACTAACTTGACACTAAGGTTTAAAAATCATTTTAGGCCCTTCTACTTCTCCCCAAATGGTAACTACTCATCTTCCCAACTACGATCTTCTTGTTTTCTCTCTTCCCTCTCCATTACGTCTCCTCCGCTGCAAGTTTTGGGTTTGCCACGAAGTTCATCAACATAGGAAGGGACTTTTGTGAATCAAAAGGTGACTCTAGATGCAGAAATAGAAGCGCAAATCATGGACATAGTGAATTTTCTGAGCATATATTTTCTACATGTTATTCATCAAATGTTTTGGCTGCAGCCTTAAGGACACAGGTACTGGCATCGCACCTTCCACTACAATAAAGGGTACCCGCTTTGCAAGAACTTCAAAAATCTAGGGTTGAGTGCTTATGAATTCTTATCCACCTAAACTTCTAAAACAAATAACAAACTGCTTTTACATACACAAAGTCCTTTTAAGGATTTAATTGAAGTCCAACTTCTGTAGAGCTTCTTCTTCTATTCATTGTTTTCTGCCCTGTCCGTGGATTACATTTTGGGGAAGCATTTCAATGAAAGTCATTAAATAAATATCAAGTTAGTCTGTGACATTAGATACTTAGTTTCAAGTTCATCCCTAACATTACCAACTTAACGTCAATCTAGTCCCTGCGAAAACCAAACTTAGAATGACCAAACCAGTTAGACCAGAATTCAACAAAACTTAAATCAAATAGTTAGTACTACCAAAATTGACCCTCTGTTTCGCAACAAAAAAATAAGGAAGAAGACAAACAAAACCAACACACTAAAATCCCTAACCCATTCACATTAACGGGAATGGAAGAAGATGAAAATAAACCATGAACAAACAAAAATAGAAAACGAAGAAGCTTGTGTCGATGAACTCCGTGACAAACCTTGAACTTGCAGCGGAGGAGACATAATGGAGGGGGAAGAGAAAAACAGGAAGAGTGGAGTGGGGAAGAAGATGGGTAGTTACCATATGCGGAGAAGTAAAAGGGACTAAAATGATTTTTTAACCTAGTATTAAGTGGGTCCCTGACTTTTACGTAAGATGAGTCAGCTGATCTGGCATCTACGTGTACGGTGATGTGTGATCCAAACTCTATTAACTAACAGACCAGACGGAGGGACTAACCTGACAAAAGTTTTGCAATTTTAGGGACTAATTTGGAATATTGATAATGTGGGGAGGCCAAAGTGATACAGTCTTACAATTTCAGGGACCAAATTGGGGTTTTACTCAAAAAAAATTAGATTATGGTAAGACATGTGGGACATGCAAAAATACCAACCAAGGGTTGGTCGAATGGTAAGCATCTCGATCTCATAAGAAGGAGAACGCATGGTTCAAATATTGATGGCAGACACTCTAGTTGGGAGGTTGCGAAAATCGAAGGTTAATTCTCTGCTCTAAGTAGCCAATCGAGGATTAGTCTTATAGCCGGTCCAAAGGGCCGAAGCTTATGAGATACCTCGGGATGCCACTGGGAAGTCAAAGGCCCTAATTACGGTGGTTCGTAAAAAAAATCACCAACTTCAACAAGAATTTATAGTAAAATTTATGGATTAAGCTTATCTAAAGTAAACTAAAGTGTAAAGTGAGAAAGTAAAGATATATCCACCCTTGATTATGAAATAGACAGATGCAAACACTAGAAGGGGGTTTGAATGGTGTTTGACAAATTTTGCGAAATTTAGAAACTTTTTCGCAAGCACAGATGGGTTATAATAGACGGGTAAACACAAACAGGTCAATCAGACTGATAACTCGTCTGAAGATTTTCACAGAAAACACACAATCATGCAAGATAAGAAAAGTTTTGATAAACACAATTATAAACCCCTTTAGTTAGATGATAGTTAAGACAAATAATCAAACTAAAGAGTTAAGGGAAAGAGAGATCACTCAGCAGGTTTATGTTGGTTCACCCCTTAACAATGAGGCTACGTCCAGTTCTTGGCAGCACCAAGTTTTCTCACTATAACTGATTTAGGTTACAGGACAAACAAGTATTATTTTCACACTTAGCCTCTTCAGGCTCCAGACGAGTATTGTTTTCACACCTAGCCTCTCCAGGCTCCAGACAAGTATTATTTGCACACTTAGCCTCTTCCGGCTCAGACGGGTTTGTTTGAGAGAAGTTGTAAAAAGATTACACTTTGCAAGTCTTTCACAAGCACTCAGACGAGTGTATTAAATGTGAAGTTCTAAAAGACTGCTTAATAACTTCAAATGATTGAAGAATAAATAATGAAAGAATGAAGATATAAATGTACAGAGTAATTGCTCTTGATTGCTTTGATCGTTTTCTACTCTTCTTTTCTTCAATCTTCAAAGTCTTCTTCATTAAATAGGCTTCAAGATTTTAAAGCCGTTAGGCACAAGGTCTGAAGTCTTGGCTTCTTACAGATCTTCAATAAATGCAATAGAGTCGTTCTGATCAGCCATTAAATTATAGGGAACTTCACTTGTTCTCTCTCATCAGAGTGATACAGACTTCTGATATACCTTTGGTCTCAGCAGGTCTGAATGCATGCTTTTTGTTTGCAGAGGGAAGACTTTCCCTTTTGGTGTAAGATGCAGTTGTGTTCAGGCAAAGCACTTTGTTGAAGTTCCTTATCAGAGTCGAGACAGCTTTCATCCAATGTATTCTTTAACGTAAGTCACTAGACGGATGAGTAGCTTCATTAGACGGGTTGCCTCTTTAACAAAGAGATGACGTCAGTTGCAAAGTCTTTTAGACGGGTGAGTCTTCCTTTGATCAGACGGTTGAAGACTTCATTAGACGAGTAAACTTCTTTTAGTTCAGACGAGTGAACCTTAGCTAGTTCAGACGTGTGAACTTTAGTTAGTTCAGACGGGTGAACTTATCTAAGTTCAGACGAGTGAACAGTTCATATAGACGCTTAATGTTTTAATCTGCACACTAAGTAGACGAGTTAAATACCGCAGACGGGTTCAATTAAATCATTGAATAACTATTTTAATTTCATCAAAATTAAGGTAAATGCACATCAGACATTTGGAGACTCAACAGATTAGTTAAAGTGAGTTAAGCTTACTTTTTTATTTCACACTTTTGCTTACTTTAAAATAGTTCTATCCAAATTTATATCACCTAACAACCTTAATTAATGCTAATTTTAGAAACCTTGTTATTGATTAAGATTTGTGATAGGTCTCTAAAATGATAGGCTATTCTTTGTATTTTGGTAAAAAGTGGTAGGTAATTAAACGAAAGAAAAATAATAAAAAATAAATATTTATATTATTTGAGAGTTTGGAAATTCATTTAGAAGATATCAATATATGGTTGGTCCAGTTGGTAAGGGATTTAGACATCTTAAATAAGTGATCAAAGGTTTGAATCATAGCTCTTACGTATGGAGAAAACCTGATTGGGAGAGGGAGAACTGACTTTGTGTACCCAACAGGTTGTCTGGCGGAGATTAATCACTGCTAACACTAATGACCCGTAATATGGTTATAAAAAAAATTCATTTAGAAGATACTTTTTCACCATGGTTGTCCAAAGGTGTAAATCAATATTGATAAAGTGGGTCAAACTAACTCAACCCCACCGATTTGTCAAAAATGGAAGGGGACAACTCATTTTAAATCGAACTGAGAAAGTTTACCCATATTATAGTTTTATAATGGAACGGCAAGTTAACCCATCTAAATAATAAAAAGATTATAAAATTATAAAAAAACATAAATTAATTGCATAAGTTAACCCATACAATTTTTCTTAAGATTACTCTTTTGAATTTTTGTCCTCACTGTTAAGGTTTACTCATTTGGGTTTTTATTGTTATTGATTCTACTCATTAAGGTATTCATATTTTTATTAAAGATTGATTGTTTTTATAGTAAACATTAAAGATTGATTGTTATGGCATTAAATTTAATTCAAAATTATAAATCTTGTTGTCACCAACATGTTTCCATGTTACTATTCACTCCTAACACATTGGTCTTTTTTTTTTTTTTTTGATTTCCTAGGATATCCTCCGCGTGTAAGTGCGAAGACTAATCTCTCGAACTGGATAGGACCACAAGGGCGACAAAGCTCTCCCTCAAGAGTTTTAACGCACATATCACATTGGTTTCTCTTTATCTACAATTAACTTTTCTCATTATACTGCAAAATAAATATTCCTAAGTTGTACAATGGGAACTCCTTTCTCAGGGTTATAACAAACTGATCCTTAACATAAAAATTATATTATCATTTATAGTCATTTTAGTGCATTGTTTAGGTAAAAAGATTCATAGATGGAATTTATATAAAATTATACTGAAATTCATTCCTTAACTTTTCACCCATATTTTTAAAAATGTACCATACTAAGTCTAAATGCAAAAATTCTATCTTTGTTATAATTACTATTGAATACCATTAAATATTAAATATCTAGAGAAAAGTTCATTAATGACACTTACATGTAAAAGTATATTACAAAATGATCCCTTAATTAATCACTCTTGTTATTAAGGGTATACCAAACTTCTTCTTTTTTATGAGAAAAAGGGGTTAAAACCCCAAACAAAGCAAACTAAAAACCTCTAGGAAACCAAGTCCCGGAAACATCTGCCCTTAAGGCATTACAAATAAAAATAGGAGAACAATCATAAATTTTTAAATCTAACCGTAGAGAAAGACCAGCCTTTACTAGAGCATCTGTCACTTGATTAGCTTTCCTTATGACATGTTGCTAAACAATAGAACCTTGTCCTCTGTAAACATCATGAATTGATGAAACAAGAGCAAAATAAGCATGAGATCTGCAACATCCATCCGTGATTAGACCCAAAGCCACCTTAGAATCAAAACAAATTCTAATTTTCCTGAACCCTCTACTCCAAGCAAGTCTCAAACCATGAATAAAAGCCCAAAACTCAGCTGCCAATATAATACACACTCCCAAGTTAGCTGCAACAATAAAATTCCCATTATCATCCCTTATTACTCCACCACAAGCCGTTGCATCACCTAAGGCCACCACTGAACCATCGCAGTTCAGCGCTAACTCCCCTTCATTTGGGCTTGTCCAACGAGTTTGCATACTTGAAACATTGTCACTGTTGAAACCATGCAGCTTACCCATTTGTTGAAGGCCACATGAAATGAACACAGACATACCAAACTAACCACTAATGCCAAATTCTAACAAAAAATTAATAATCTTAGGTTGATAAATATAGCAATGATAACTAAAATGAATCATTAATTCCAGAAAATCTTTGTTTAAATTTTGGTGTGCGTCAAGATATCTCAGCTGATAGCTGAAGATTAATCCATTTCAAGGCGTAGAGATCACCAAAGTGAGTTTTCCTCTCTCAACAAAGTTTTTTCATATACACGACAAGAATCGAATCCCTGACAACATGTTTAAGGAACCTAATTATTTATCAATTATGTTGGGCCTTGTTGGTTAGAAAATTTTTGTTTATTGTTATCACTGTCTATACAATTTTTTGAAAACAAGAAACTGAATGAAAATAATTTAACATTTTTACAAATATTAATAAAAATAGAAATCAGGAAATAAACCAAACGCATAGAATTGTCTATAACAATATTGTCAAACCATATTCAACGCAATCTAGTTCGTTAACATTCTCTAACTTATACATATAATTTATACAAATTAAGTAGGCTAAATAAAAAAAACACATTAATTAAATCAATCATTTGACATTTGCTTCTTGCGTTCTTTGACATCTTCCAATTTCTCCTCATTCACAAATTCAACAAATATATCTAAGTATGACACCCAAGAGTTCACATGGATGGAAAAGTTAGGCACCTTGATCTAGGCTCACATGGGTTGTGCCATTTTCTTCATCTCCTTTAATGTTTTTCTTTCTTTTTAGCGGTCATGTAATTGGCATTCATGCACATGGTACATAGTTCATGATACAAAACTTTTTCTGTTGATCTCATAAGACCCTAAAAAATAAATAAATTCCTTTTCTTAAAACATACAAGATTTGTCACCACAAAAGAAAAAAAATAATAACTCAACCCATAATTACTTCAATTTAATATTAAAGTAGAATGGAAGGTTCCATCAAAATAATAATAATATTTTTATTTTATTTTATTTTAAGATACATGTTCTCTATTTTATTTTTTTCAAAAAAAAAAAAGTTGAGGAATGACAAGAAAGTAGTGGAACATAACTTTGGATGATTAGCGAGGATTTCGGCACAACAATTGGCTTACCGATATAGAGAATCACAGTCACCGTCAAGGAAATGTATGGCACAAAAACTATCTTGCTCCTACAAAACTATTACAAAAACATTTTCAATCAAAAGCTAATTAAATTTAAGATCTTATTACACAACAGGAGTTTTGTATCTTAAATAAAATTTATTGTGCTGAAGTAATTTTACTAGAAACATATAGACTTATAGAAAAGGAGGAAGATGGGGTTAAAATTCAATACATAAAAGGCCAAACTATATTCATAAAGAGGTTATCGAATGGACCGAGGATTAGTCTAATAGTCGATCCCAGGGACCAAAGCTTATGGGGATACCCCGAGATGCCACTGGGAAGCCAAAGGCCCTAATTATGGTTATTCATCAAAAAAGAGACTATTGAATGGGCATTTAAACCTTCAAATGGACATTTAAAGTGAGCGCAAAAAAAAGGCTAGTAGTCTAGTACCAGATCTAGGTCTGAATGATTTATACACAAGACTGAAACTTAATCTATTCCACTACATAAACTTTTAAAAAACATTGAATTAACCATTTTATTAAACGGGTTAATTTATTGAAGACTTAAACAAATGAGATCGTAAGTACCTGTAAGTCATGAGAGGTATTCCTATCCATAATAGTATAGCGATCTTAATTATCTCCGACTAGAATGTGGTTTCTGTCTCAGTAGTTCTTATCACAATCACAGTCTCCACCGACGTGGTGTTTGGATCTTGTTAGGTACCTAGATGACACCTAAATAGAAAATTGATAATTTTTCCTTGATCGTGAGATGACCCGCCGTCCCATTGGAGAACCTAAGATATTAACTAACCTTAATGGCATTATAATCGTTAGCGCGCCTTATTAATACGAAGCAAAGCAGAAAATTGAGCACGGAAGCAAAACAATTTATGGCACGCAACACCTCAGAATACACAGATTAAAATATTAAGAAATATACCACATACATCACTTGCCCCATCAATAGGGCTACAGTGTTAAAGTAATGCATACATAGTATATTAGTACAAACCAAAATAAAAGTATGAAAATAGGCCGAGAGATAACTCTCCCGCTAACCATGATCGATGCCCAACCCCTCGAGGCTAGGGTCCGTGGCACGTCCTCCGGCGTTAGGCTCGTAAGGAATGCCGTCCAGCTCCTCAGCAATTGGTTCCTCCTCGGGGTCTTCCATAAAATAAAAGTAACACATACAGAAAAATGCGGGAGATAAGAAACACATATCATCAAATATGGGAGTGGGACATCAGTACAACATATATATACATGCATCACACAACACATTTAAAATATACAACACAACATCACCCATCTCTTAAGTCATACATCACAACCATCTCAAAAGTCATTCTCTCAGATAATCCTCTAAGAGGGATACTAGTTCC
The DNA here is from genome assembly GCA_039655645.1 of Ammopiptanthus mongolicus. Lineage (NCBI taxonomy): Eukaryota > Viridiplantae > Streptophyta > Magnoliopsida > Fabales > Fabaceae > Ammopiptanthus > Ammopiptanthus mongolicus. The sequence continues at coordinate 100,558,357 of CM077344.1, read as the reverse complement.
TATGTATATGCTGACTTCCTTATATGCATGTCGGCCGATACATCACGTCCCCATTGGACATCCCCGTCGGGATAACATCACATCACATCACGTCCCCCATTGGACATCCCGCCTTGAGATTTAAAGTATCACGTCCCCAATTGGACATCCCCCTATGGGACAAAAATGTTGTGGTATGAAATGATATGCTATGCAACAAACATTCATCGCAGGTTGATACCGGTACCTCACGCCTCCACTCGACCACGACCACGACACATCGCATATACATCAACATCAACATCATCATCAACATCAGCATCAGCATCACAACGCCTTGCTTTTACGAGCCACAACTTTATGGTCGGGACCACGACAGTATCAACCCGAACAAAATCAACACTCACCATACTCTCATCAATATTCAACCAGTCAAATCACAGCAAAATATTACAACATTAATTTCACCAGTACAAATATCATCATAAAGTCAGATAAAAGTAAATCACACAAACAGTTCAACAAAATAAACCAACAGATAATCAAATAAACAGATCAACACATCAACCTCAATCAATCACATCATCCATAATATCAACTTAGTGGTGATAGCCCAAAAGTACCTACACCTAGGGTTCAGGCACATTATCCAAGGCTCAACCTCTAGTAGGGTTTAAGGGTTCCCCTACACACACACACACACACACACACACACACACACACACACACACACACACACACACACACATATATATATATATATATATATATCATATACTATGCTTGCCTTCCCGACGATAAAGTTCTTTCTCCCCACCTTAGTGATTCTCACATGCAACTCCGACTACGACTCCACAACTGTCAATTGGGTGCGCGGTTAAATGTTCGAGTCCTGTCCGATTCTACACCACAAAACATATCCAGAAATTAATACAGTTAAATCACAAACCCCCTAGTCCAAATGACCAAGGTGCTGCCCCTATTTAATTAAATAGGTTAGGGATGTTGAAATTCTACCCACTCTTGGATGAATGATCCTCAAGTATGCACAACACTAAGGTAAGTCTTATTACATAAAAACTTGAAGCAAAACTCATAGCTCACACACGAGCTAGGTTCGGCCCCTATTTTTAAAATATGTTAGAGATGTCTAAAAATTCCTAACTCTTGGATCAATGATCCTTACGTATACACAATACTAGAGTAAGTCTTTTTACTCAAAAATGGAATCAAAAACTCAAGCTTTACCCACACATAGGATTCGGCCCTTTTATACCCATATGAGCTAGAGAGATATTTTTCTTACAAGCTATTGGATTATGAAAGAGGGTAAAGAATTTAGCTCATAGAAATTGGTTTGGTATTAAAAGGATTTTTCTACAATTTTCTATGGATTTTTGAAGTTTAAAGCATAAACTTGAACTATAAACTTTCAATGAAGAAAAATGAAGATTGAGAGCTCAAGGATGAAATCTATACCTCTTAGGTGATAGAGGAGGATGAGATGATCAACTTTGCTTCACAAACTTTCTTGAAAAACCTTGTGGAAGCTTGAGAAAAAAATGGAGGAAAGTAATGGAAGAAAATGAGAAAATGGAGGAAGAAGAAGAAGAACAAGATGGAGGAGAGAGAGAGAGAGAAGGGGCTCGAAATAGAGGAGAGAGAGTGAGGGTGAGTCTCGAAAATTTAGTTATTTTAGGGACAAAATTGTCCTTTAGGAAAAAGACCAGTGACATTTTGGTCTTTTCGCGTCCAAATATTTTTGTTTGTCATTATGACAGTGTCAAGTCATGGCACGCTTCCCGAGGTGATGTGACTTGATGTGACGTCAATTTTATCCGTTAGCGGGTCCTGGTAAATCCCTTTACAGATTCAATTGACTCTCGGTTCGAGTATTCGCCCGAATATTTTATATTATTTTCATTTTTGAACGTCAGGACGAATTTTTCCGAAAATATAGGAAACGTGATTCTAAGACTAACTGTCTCATTCACGAATCCAAATTAGGTTCTGATAGTAGTAAAACACTACTGTCAATGAAAAACGCAGATCGGGCTCCGTCTGAGTTTTCGACCCAAAATTTGGCCATAACTTTCTACGATAGTGTAGAGCGTGACTATGATCTCGGATTAATTTATTTCACTCTCTAGACCCTCTAATAAACTACAAACACCAAAATACTGATTAATTAATATTAGAAAGCTTTTAAAGAAAAATGGGGAGTTACAGTTTGAGAGAGGGAAGAACTTTCCAAAGAAAAGATAAGAAAGGAATAGACTAATTTCTTCATTCATTCCTCAATTCATGAGGTCATACATAGCTTATATAGAGCTGATGTGTACACTCAGCATAATGCCCTATCCTAACTGCAGTAAAAAGCATCCTAACAAACTAACAAAATGCATAACAATATTTCTTCTAGAAACAAGCTGAGTCATATGCCATTTGTAGTAGATATAACTAGTCCAAGTCTTGGTGGGTTTGACAATTCTTTGGGCCTCCATCAGGATCGTATCAGATTTTCTTTTGGCTAGACTCAAAGGTTCCTCCACACGTAGAGATCGACCTAGTTTTGAACCATGACTAGGGATGCTAGTAGCTCATCACTTGTTGATGAGGATAGACTTTGACTACTTATGTCTCTTGCAAGAAAATTGAAAAGGCAATCACCATAATCTACTTTTACAACCGCCAATGGTCATATTTCAGAAAGGATTTGCCTCCTCTAACAAACTAACAAAATGCATAACAATATTTCTTCTAGAAACAAGCTGAGTCATATGCTATTTGTAGTAGATATAATCAATCCAAGTCTTGGTGGGTTTGACAATTCTTTGGGCTTCCTCCAGGATCGTATCATTCCATACCCCATCAAGACCAAACTTGTCCTCAAGGTTGTGAATATTCCTTCTTGAACAAATTTCCCTGGATCCCATTGCTTGAATCATGATACCTAAGGACCCCAATCTGCATCTGTTCCACTAGGATCAAATAAGAAGAAATCCTGGACTTGACCCATTAAATTTGGGTCCACTTTCTGTTTGAGTAAGCCTTTTTTTTGCTGACACTCAGTTGGTCTTGACCCATTAAATCACAATCACACTTCTAGTCTATATTGGTCTGGGCTTGGCCCATTAGGTCAAACAAGTAATCTCATTCCCATTTTCCCCTTCTCCCATCTTCCAGAAGAAGTTGTTACGAAGTGGAGGCTGTACCTTTGTTCCCACCTCCACGACAACTTTCGTAGCAGCCACCAAGCAGCGACTCGGGTCCGGTGGGTTTGGCGGCACTGGCGACTCTGGCGGTTCCAGGAGGTGGTTGGTGTCCGGTGGCACTGGCAGCGATGACGGCCTGGCCGGGTTTTTTCAAAACCCCAAGTGTCCTCGCCATCAATCTTGGTCCTAGGAGATACTGAACGGGCGGAGGCGGTGGATCAATAACGACGACTGGTGGTTCCGAAGGTGGTTCTTTAATAGTACCACTTGAAACATGGCGGTTCTTGGCAACCCCATTAGTTATCCTCCCACATGCGACGACCCCAAGGTTCGGATCTAGCGGTTTTGGAGGTAGGAAATTGGTCCCATCAGTCACCATCGTTGACCCACCCACCTCTACGGACAAAGCTGGCTCTGGCGTTAGAGGCTTGGCCGGTGTTCTAGAGACCCAAATCTCTTCCTGCTCATTTTCCGCCTCAACCTCCTCTTCCTCAAGCATATACGCGAATTGATCGCCACTGAGACCCCCAAACCCATCCTCGGTTGGGGTGGCTTCCTTCCACTTCATGTCACCAAGATCCTTGATGTTGTCTTCCACGAATGGAGATTCCTCAACAACACCGCCACCCGATTGCATCAATTGTTCGGAATCCCAATCCGGCTCATCTTTCAAATCGGGCATCGGTAAAACGTCCTGAAATTCCCACTTAAAGCGCCAAATAAATGCAGAGGTGAAGGGTTCCCAACTTGCCGGTGGGTACGATGAGACCACCATAGCCACCAGTTGAGAGCACGGCCTCGTAAAGCCGTCACTGCTTTCGTCAACTTCTCCTCCTTCGGTGTTCCCTTTGCATTGAAGTATTTCTCAGTGCAAAACACCCACCGATAGGCATCTTCTTCTCCATCAAACATCAAAATCTCCATCTCCGACCTCGGTTCAGTGGGAATGAGATCATCAATGAAAGCACCAATGTTAGGTACCTAGATGGCACCTAAATAGAGAATTGATATTTGGTGTTTTTTTCGGTACCCCTAATAATTTTGGGGTAAAAATTACCCTACTTAACCAGAATGCGCCACCCCAATTAAATGGGTCATGTTAATGGGTCAAGTCAAATGATTATTAACGTTTGATTGGACCACCTAGGCAGGGTAAGTTACACTTGAAGTACCAGAGAATTCACCTTGATATTTCCCCCTTGTTCGAGAGAGGGAAGAACTCTCCTAAGAAAAGATAAGCAAGTATTAGACTAATTTCTTCATTCATTGCTCAATTCATGAGGTCATACATAGTTTATATAGAGCTGATGTGTACACTCAACATAATGACCTTATCCTAACTACAGTAAAAAGCATCCTAACAAACTAACAAAATGCATAACAATATTTCTTCTAGAAACAAGCTGAGTCATATGCTATTTGTAGTAGATATAATCAGTCTAAGTCTTGGTGGGTTTGAAAATTCTTTGGGTCTCGTCCAGGATCGTATCAGATTTTCTTTTGGCTGGACTCAAAGGTTCTACCACACATAGAGATCGATCTATTTCCGAACCATGACTAGGGATGCTAGTAGCTCATCACTTGTTGATGAGGATCGACTTTGACTACTTGTGTCTCTTGCAAGAAAATTGAAACGGCGCGCAATCACCATAATCTACTTTTACAACCGCCAAAGGTCATATTTCAGAACGGATTTGCCTCGTCTAAAGTGAGTAAATCTCTAAAATGAGAAAATAAGGGGCTATCCACCATTGATTTGATTAAGTACATAGAGATCTCAACCTACTAAATGATCTAAGGGTGGATAGCTCCTTACTTTCTTATTTTAGAGCTCCACTCACTTTAGAAGAACTAAATCCTTTCAGAAAAGTAGGATTAGATCTTAACTATAATTATTTTATTTTTCCTTTTGACGCACATCAATATATCATCACAACAATTCTTTGTAATAAAAGGCAGATCTTCTTCACCAGAGAGGTGAGTTATGACATCCCCTAATACTTCTAATTGCTTGATAACTGTTTTGTCCAAATATTTGAGATTTTGGTATCTAGTTGGAATGTGATTTGATCTTTTTCTCTCCATCTGATTGTCGAGCTGGGAGGAAAGCAAGTATTTGCAAAGACATTCTGACGCTCAATGACTAAGTGAATGTTATAGGAGTTATAAGTACCTATTGTGCACCATCCATATTTATAGGGTAAGTGTGTACCAGAATGTGGACAACTCCTTATGTTGATAAGGTTGAAATCCTTAGTTAGTTAAAGAGATTCTCGTTTATAGATAAGAGAACTATTATATTGTTATTTGTATCCGAGCCATTATGCAATTATAACTAACACCAAATCAGATAGATGAAATGAGCCTTTGTTGCACCCCTGTCGGCCCCGAGAGTACATTAATACCTTTCGCTAATCAATTAAAATTTTAGTTTTTTATTTTAAAAAACAAAGATTAATTTTCATACAGTGTCAATATAAAGTTTTTTTTTGTTTTATAGGATATCCTCTACACGCAACTGCGAAAACTAATCCCACGAGATACTGGACGATATTGAAAAGTCGACTTCTTCCAACCAGGTTTTTTTCATACATAAGAGACAAAGATTGAACCATGTCCAATTGCTTAAGGGATCTGAGCCCGTTTCCACTCGGACCAGTCACACGTTGGTATAAAGTTTTTTACACTGTCAACCAAACACAAATCATTCTATTGTATGTTTTTTAAGGTAATTATGATAAAAATCAAACATTTTTAATAGTGTGACAATTTATGATTGGTTGACAGTATAATAAATCTTTATAGTCACGGTGCATACCAATTAAATCCTTAAAAAAGTAGGAGTGGCTAACTAAGCATGAATAGATAAATGAGAATATTAATAATAACATCATATGTGGGGTAATAACAAAGAGAAATAATTACCAACCTGGTGTTGGGAGATTTGGTAATGTGACTCTCCTCCGAGGAAAAGAATGCAAGTTCGATTCTTCGAGTCGCCCAGTTAATTGGGAGGCAGCCCAACTCCGTATGTAAAAAATCAGACGTCCGTCACTGCAGAATCGGTGGTTAGTCCCATAGCCGATCCAAATGGCTGAAGCTGTGGGGACATCCCGATGGACCCACTGAGGAGCTATAGGCCTTAATTACGATGGGTTCCGAACAAAGAAAAAAGAAAAATAATTAGAGTCCTATATATTGTTTGGAATTTTGTCGTAGGCTATATCTTTTATGTAAAAAGATAGATTTGTTGGAAATGGGTCATGTTTTTTATTTAACATGAATGGATGGGTTAAAAAAAATTCTAAATAGCATGTACATAAATCTTTAATCTCCGGATGCTAACTTGCTTCGAGATTTGAGTCAAGCATTTGTTTAAACTCAAAATATTTTCTATTATAGCATGCATAAATTTTTCTAATTTAAAAAGTGGACACTTAAATATAACAATGTTTATGAACTTTATTTTTTGTGTGCACGAGGGTATCCCAGGCCAATAGCTGAAGTTTAATCCTTTTTGAAAAATAGAGATTATTGAAATAAGTTTTGTCTCTTCTAATAAAGTTTTTTTTCTTGGCTTAATTGAACTTTTGGTCCCTTAGGTATGACGATTGTGCAATTTTAGTCTCCTAGATTTTAATTGCACCAATTGGATCCCCAAGTAACACGATTGTGCAATTTTGATCTTTCAGATTTCAATTGCGCAAATTGGATCCCATAGGTATCCCGATTGTGCAATTTTGGTCCCCAAGTATCACGACAGTTCAATTTTTAACGTCAGTAACCTACGTAGGACTGATTTGGCATATACCGAGATCAACTTGACAACTTATAGAGCATTCTTATATGGCATCATTGACATATCACATACTTTAATGGTCAAATGCACATGATGAAGTGTCACATAAGAATGACACGTAAGCTGTCAAGTTGGTCTCACTAAGTGCCAAATTAGTCTCACATGTGCTTCGTAGACTATTGACTTTAAAAATTGCACAATCATGATACTTGTAGACCAAAATTGCATAATCATAATATCTAGGGGGATATAATTAGCGCAATTGAAACCCAGGGGGCCAAAATTGCATAATCTTGATACTTGGAATACTCAATTGACACAATTAGAATCAGAGGGACTAAAATGATACAATCATGAATTCATGATACCTGGAGGACCAAAAATACAATTAAGTCTTTTTCTTATACACAACATAAATTAAACATCTGAGGACATGATTAAGAAACTTTATTATCTGTGTGTCTTGTAGGTGTTTATGAACTTGTTTATTTTTTGCATTTTGGTTCCTCATTTTTTTAATTACCGTTCGCCGCTATTTATAATTTATTTATAATTATAATAATAACAACCAACATACACACGAATAGCATTTATTTTGTATATTTAGACTGACAGAATAAAGAATTATGATACAACCAACTGAAATGCAAGGCAATCGAAAACCCAAAGTCTTAATTCGTTGTATCCACTATTTGTTATTTCATAATTATTCAAAAATCTTTTTTGATTTCTCAGGATATTATCCACGGGTGATCGTGTAGACTAATCACTCAAGTCTGTAGAACTACATGGGCGGAAAAGTTTTCCCACAAGAGTTTTATAGCTGCTGCATTTCAAATGCTAGAATTCGAATTCGAAATCACTGATTAAGTTGAAAGAGACGTGTTTCATCTCATCTAAGCGCTTTTGGATAAAATAACAACAAAACCATATAAAAGTAACAAGAAAACCTAGAATAATAAAAAAAAAAAGATAATGCTAACGAATGCTCTAAGGGACACTCTATAAGTTAATTAAAAAAAACAATTTTTCATTGTAAAACCAATTAAATCATCTCTCCAAATATTAAATACATTAATTTTCAATGCAAAATTTCTTTTCTTGCTTTCTTAACGAATGATCTTAGCATTCTCTTAAAAAAATATCATATAAAAAATTACTTTATTTTTAATGGATTGTTAGTGGCCTTGAAGCCCAACGAGAGCCAGACCATCAACAAGAAATGCAGATTTGACCACGCTAGGAATTGCTACCCTCACCACCACACTCACTACATCCATCACCCCACTTTCTAATTTTGCGCATCAAAAAACATAAATGCCCATTTCTTCCGTATGCTAAACTCATTGAATGTGTTCCAATAATTAGTTGCTAGAATATAAAAAATATGTTCCGACAATTAATTTTCGGAATCAACTAATTATTGGAACACAAATTTTATATATTCTGATAATTAATTGTCAGAAGGTTATGAAACTAAGAGAATGTGAGTGGTGTGTGAAGGGTATTTTAGGAATAAAAAATTAAAATAGAGATATGATGGTGGATGAAATAAATGGAATGATATAGGTAACATTACCCGAGCTCACTGAATAGCAGCACAGCCTGAGTGGAAGGGCTAAATTGTTCTCAGAGAACAGTAGGCCCAAACGCCCAAACCCATGAATCTATGTAACAATGGGCCCACTTTAAATACACGTACCCACAAAAATAAACTACACTTTGGATGCACACGGCCCCAAGTGCTTCAAGAAATATAGCCAACACAACCATTAGGGTGTGTTTGAAAGAATTTATAAAAAACTTATGAGAATAGCTTATGAAAATAAACTCATACAAATAATTTATGAAAATAGTTTATAATATTTCTATAAGCTCTTTTTAGCTTATTTACATAAGTTTATCAAAGAAGCTTATTGAAAATAAATTGTTTTTAACTTATTAGAAAAACAACTTATTAAATAAACACTTAATTAATCAGTCATTCATTATTGTTTGTTTCTGGTGCGTTGGAAATATGATTCCATTAGCATACAAATTGTGTTGTGGAGATGGTGGAAGGGTTTTAAAAAAGAGGTTATTTTTCGCTAACTCAAATCTATTAATTACCTTCATTATAATAATCACCATAGATGGTGGTCTCCCAACTATTGCCATTTTGGTTTCCAGCAAGGGGATCATAGTGGATTTCTGCTGCACCCATGGCCCATCCAATGCTGATTTTGCATCTACCTTCCACATGACATTAAAAAAAAAAGTTATCATTAATGGGAAGCAAAGAGAGACATCATTAGCCGTACGGACCAAGATTGTCAAAATCGAGATCCTATGTGAGATTGAGAGTGGGGGAAAGAGATGTAAAACATGGGACCGTAACACGGATCGAAAGATCCTACCAAAAATATAAATGTATATCTAAACATAAACGACTAAGTTAAGAAATAAGAAACAACAACCAAGGTCGAACTAGAGTACGAAAACAAAGAAGGCGACTCATAATTCCAAAAAAGGAGTTCAAAAGCCCTTACCATTGTGGAAACCCACTTCAGACTTGAACCCACAATCGAACCTTTTGTCACCGTCGTAGGTCACCACACATGTCATCGTCACAGTTGTCGCTGGTCGCAATCGTTACTGTCGCACTCATCTCGGTCGCTCTCAAGTTCGCCCAAAAGTGTTTGGGGGAAGATATAAAGGTTGAATGTGAGGGTTTAGTATTAGTTTGGGTTGAAAATTGGGTTAGGGTCAGGTTGAACATTATCTGGTTTTTCAAAAAACTGGTCAATCAAGAAAAAAGAGTATCTCATCATATCTCTAAAAATTGTATGATTTCAGCGATTCTACGATCTTTCCCGTCGATCCCACCCGAGTTCATTAATACGAGTTTTGGGTGGGATTTAGATCGTAAAAGGTGGTGAAAATCGTAAGATCTTACAATTTTACGAGGAAGATCTCGATCTTGACAACCTTGATACGAACGGATAGATCTTATGCCCCTTACTTAGATCATAAATGCTCTCAAATGTTTGCTTTTCAAATCTAAATTAAATTATCATGAAGATTTGAAACACCCAAAAAAACCTTTTGATAGAGGTTTTGTTTAATTGCAGTATCCCAGCTAGTTTTGAATTCCAAGTTTATGTTGTGGTGGGGAAGCTGTTTTACACACTTCTTTGAGGGTTATAGACTTATAGTGTTGGTGCCTTTTTATCATCATCGGCATTAACCCTTTTGCCTAACTACAATTGCAATCCTACCATTCATATACATTTTAATTGGAATTTTTATTTTCAATTTGATAGATTTCCTAAATTATCAATAATTAGTCCTAGTTATATCATAAAATTTTCAAGACTAACCTTGATCATACGGTACCAGGTCAATTTGCTAATTCGATCCCTTATCTTATCTTTTTCTTTTTTGTTTACTTACTTTTGTTTTTGTATTCTTTTATTAAAAAGTTTAATTAATTTTGGTACACTGTTAGTTAATTTTTTTACTGTATTAATTAAACATGAAACATTTTATGTGTGACTTTTAAAACAATTATTATGAGTCATATATTTTTAATTATGTGACAGTTCATAATTAATTGACAATATTAAAAATATTTAGATTAACCATGTATATCAATTAAGTAATTTCTAAATATATTTCACTAAATTAAAAGGTCTAAAAGAAAAACTTACCTCATGAAGTATCTTATCAAGTGGTACATGGATGAAGCACAAGTTTAAACCATTGGATATATTAATAATTTATTCAATGGTTCAGATTTGATAGTCCAAAAAAAAAAAAAAAAACAACCTTAACCTGGTAATACAGGTAGCCCAAAAAATTAAAAATATCATTTTTGCCCTTCAACCCACACCCCACCTGTCCCTCTCGCTTCTCACTCCCTCATCGCCGCACTTCAGCTTCTACCCAGAAGCTTTACTCAAATAATAATCATGCTTAACTTATTACAATCAAAACAACTTATTGTCAAGTTAATAATCAAATATAAGGTTGAACCATGCTACCCAACCAGATGAACCTACAATTAAAAATAATAATCAAATATAAAAAATAATAATTTTATAAACCCTAAAATGGTTCAAGAATAAAGCAAAGGAGTGGAAGCTGTACTAGAGCGCCGACGGCGGTGCCGTACACGACGGCGAGACAGGTGCGATGTGGTGGAACTGTGAATGCCAAAATACAGCGAATCGTCGAACAGAGAAGAAACCCACGACGATGCGATGCGAAATCCATGTCTAGCAGAGAATAAGTAGCCACAAAATTCTCCAAATCGAGCAGAGAGCGGAGAGGGCTAGCGTCTGAAATCAGAAATAGGGGTGGTGGTGAACGCAGATCTAAAATAAAAAATGGGGGTGATGTTGAACGCTTTCAGATCTAGGTTGAGGGGAAGAAGAGTGAGGATGGGGTGATGGCAGCGTGAGGGGAAGAGGGGTGATGATGGTAGCATGGTGGTGAGGGGTGGTGGGACGGCGGAGGAGGGGGAGGGGAAGGGGAAGAGTGTGGGATGGGGTAAAAATATAATATGCAAAATAAAAGAAATTGAAAAAAATAAATAAAAAAACTGGAAAACCTGTTATGACAGGTAATTTTAGTGCTACATGGATGAGTGTGAACACCTCATTTTGACCGGATCCTTTTTGTTTTTTTTACTTAAATGTACCAAAAAAAAATGGAAAAGAGTCAAGATCATAAAAAAGTTTTTTTTATATAGAAATTCAAAAAAAAATAAAAAATAATAAAAAAAAATAAAAAATAATAAAAAAATAAAAAAAATAAAAAATAAAAAATAAAAAATAAAAAAATAAAAATAATAATAATAATAAAATAAAAAAATAAAAAAAATAATAATAAAAAAATAATAAAAATAAAAATAAAAATAATAAAAATAAAAAATAAAAAAATAAGAAGAAAAAATGTCTTTGGGCCAATAAACCAAGTTTCAGCCCATAACCCGTCTATCTCCATAACCTGTCTATCTCCTCTATAACCCGTCTATCTCTTCCCATAACATAACCCGTCTATCTCCTCCATAACCCGTCTGCTCCATAACCCGTCTATCTCCTCCCATAACATAACCCGTCTACCTCCTCCATAACCCGTCTATCTCCTCCCATAACATAACCCGTCTATCTCCTCCATAACCCGTCTATCTCCTCCCATAACATAACCCGTCTACCTCCTCCATAACCCGTCTATCTCCTCCCATAACATAACCCGTCTATCTCCTCCATAACCCGTCTATCTCCTCCCATAACATAACCCGTCTATCTCCTCCCATAACCCGTCTCTCCTCCCTCTCAAGAAAAAACCCTAGCCGCAGCCCTCTCTCTCTTTCCCCCATTCTTTCCTTTTTCTCTCACCCACCAGAAACACTTTCCCCTTCACCCTAAGAAGACCTAGCTGCCCCCTATCTCTTCTCTCCCTTCTCTCAGCCGCATCATCTTCTTCCCTAGCGTTAATCTCTCCATATCACCATTCTTTCCTTTCTCAGCCACATACCAACTCCCCTATCTCCAAAATTTCGTGATTCTGGAATATTCACCATTTATTGCTAGGTTGACGCATGGGACGCGCGATTTCGGGCCGCAGGAGGAGGGAGATCGTGATTCAGCTTCCATTCTCGTGTCATTGACGACGTTTAAGGAAGGTAATTATCAGTTCTTTCCATTTTCATTATAAAATCAAGAAATTAATTGGAATTTTGGGGGGATTGGCAGGGGAACGAAGAAGGTGGCTGGAGTTCTATAAAGAGCAAAAGGCAGAGACACCGAAAAGAGGGAGGAAAAAACAGAGAGGGAGCCAGAGAGGGAAAAGGGGGGAGACACGAAGGCTGAAATCTGAAGGTGGCGTATCAGCATATCAAGGCAACGAGAGAGGTCGCGATTTCAGGATTCTATGGAGAAGGAGTTCGCATTTGAAGAAAAGAAGGTTGTCGTCGTAGAGGCGGAGCTCGTGAATACAGAGATTTGGAGGTCCCAAAGAACTCACCTGGGACCACTCCTACGGGCTCTGATTTTTTTTTTTATCTTTACTCTGCATTGAACTAGTGAGTAAATCTACTTTTGGGAGAACCATGAATACTTCTTGTGATTTGGCTTATGTTCTTTTTTTTTCTCTGTGTAGCGTGAAGATTGTGACCAAATTTTTTGTGCAATTACTTATTTCGTGTTATCAATGGGTTGCTAGAAACACCGTGATTGAACCCATTTGTTATATTATATTGATTTCAATGATGTTGATTGAGATGTTTTGTTAGCAACAGACTTGAGGGAATCATACCAACCATTTGTTAAAATGCTCACTAGTTGTTCGATAAAAGGCTTGAACAATTTTTTTGGGGTTGATCTAATCCTATACGCGGTTCTGTTTTGGGTTGTTTGGTGTGCGTGCTTTTGAAGCTTCATGGGTCTGAAATATGTTACTGTGAAGATATGTTATGATGCTTTTGAGATCGAATAGAAAAAGTCTAATTGATATCTTTGTAGTTTCTGTATATTTTTGAAGCATTGACATATGTCTTGATAACATGTTCTCGATTGAAGCAGCGTGTAAAGGAGTTAAAGGTTGCTATTTAGATATTTGGTTCCTAATGGTGTGGTGTACAGTTCGCAAGTCATTATCATTAAGATTGAAATCTCTAGCTAAATAAATAGAACAGTAATCATGCAGATAGGAATTGGTGTTTTTTTTGGTGCAAATATGACTTCTTTTCTTTTCTTTTCTTTTCTTTTTCTATATAAATAAATATAAATAATGAATAAATTAATTAAGGATATATTATTCAAGATTGCTCTGTGGACTTGGGTACCATGTTCAATCTTTTAGATTCAAGGTTGCTCTATGGATTTAAGTGCTATGTTCAACCTCATTTAGGATTTATTAATGACTAAAATTAGAAATCAAATAATTTAAAAAAAAATTATAAAATATCATGGAACAAATCTTCTTAAATCTTTTTCCCTTTTGTGTAGGTGTTAGTTCATAATCTTTCATTGTTATAAATAGATTTTGGGGTAAAGTAACTACGTTAAGATTCATTAACTATTTGCACAATTAATTTGGTTAACCGTTTTTTGACGGGTGCACCAGGGGTGCTGTGGGGTTAAATCCTCATCCTTCCCTATGCGCAATCGGCTCCCGAATTCAATTCTGGTTTAAAAGGTTTCTTTTTTTTTCTTTTTAAAAGGTTTTCCAATTTTTCCTAAATTAAATAAAATTGGTGGCGACTCCCATGTTTTCTTAAAAAGATTTCTTTTTCTCGTCGTTTCCTTCGCGATTTCGGTCGCGACAGATGGCGACTCCACTGGGGACGTTTTTTTAGAGAGTCAAGCCCATTAAAATTAATTGTGCAAACCTTTAATAAATTTTAACTTATTTATTTTACCCTTCCTTTTTTTTCTTTTTTTTGTTTTGTTTTGTTTCTCTATCCTTTATGAAAATCAAAATTTTTTTTTTGAAAAAGAGCAAAAAAAAAAAATGAAAAAAAAGTCATTTGTGTTTTTATATATGTTTGTTTTTTTTCTTAGAATATATTTTTGAACTCTAGGGTAGATGACATTTGATTTTTTGTATATATATGTGTGACTTTGTTTTGCAGGTTTTTTTTTTTTTTTTTTTTTTTTTTTTAGTTTTAGGATTTTACAGGTTTGTATGCCTCCAGCACACACATCACAATCACTCGTGTCACGCATTTTCAGCTCTATACCCGAGCTTGTGGAAGCCTTAGGAGTAGGCGGTGCCTCAACACTGTCATTGGAAGGCCTGGTGCCCCTCTGATATTTGTTGATTCACCACTCAGATTGTTACTAGTATCATGGATTAGTCATCCCGGAGGGTTTATCCCTACTTGTGGCTAGGATCATGAGCTGGGTCCCGGTCTTTCGTGATTGGGACAATCTGGGAGCCATGACATTTAGAAGTCTAGAACCACCATTGCACTCATAGGTTAACCTAGTGGCTGCCTAATTTAAGAGTCGTCATAGGTACCCTTGACTATAGGACCTCCCTCTTAGGACAATTGGAGGCGTGCATTTTCTCTCTTCTTTCTTATTCGTGATTATGTGTTTTATTTCATTCTTCTAAAAAAAAAAAAATTGAAAAAAATAGAAGATAAAAAGGTAAATGGGTTCCCATCGCCTTGGGCCCAAATGATCCATTGAAATGGGTCACAAGAGGGACAATGCATTAGACGTCCCATGTCCTTTGGGTTTACAACCCTATAAGGACTCCTTTTTGCATCACATTTTTGTGCTTAGTTTCTCATTTTTCTATTTTTTTATTATTTATTTTTTTAACAGGTGAGTTCTTTTGTGAAGGAAAGATCCCGTTACAATCCACGTAGCAAGTAATGGAAAGATCTCACTCTAGCAATGCAATCAGCTCAAGGAGGAACATTAGGATTGATGTAAAGGTAAATGATGTGAAGACCTTAATAGAAATCAGTCAGTTGATGCCAAGAGAGACACATTCAGCGTTTGCAAGCAAATATGGGAGAATTTTGGACTTGTTGTATATTCCTATAGATGTTGCGGGCTTGAGCGCTTTGGCCCAGTATTGGAATCCTACCCTAAGATGTTTTGAGTTGCCAAATTTGGATACGACACCAACTATAGAAGAATATGCTTACATGATAAGGATACCCCTTCCGAAGGAGCTTCGTGTTTACCTCTACTATGGCCAACATGTCAGTGATGGTAAAGTGGCAGAATTATTAGGAGTTCAACCGAAGCCATCAGACAAAATGGAAAAAGGAGTAGTCAAAGGCTTGAAGAGGAGATTCCTCGAGGTTTATCTCAGGGAATTGGCTCAACAACAAAATTGGGTTGTTTTCAATCGAGTGTTAGCTTTGACCGTTTATGGATTGGTGTTGTTTCCTTTTATACCGGACATGGTGGATTATGCAGCTATGGATGTCTTCTACAAAGTTGAAGAGTATGCTGTGAATCCTGTCCCTGCTATTTTGGCAGAAACGTTCCTCTCACTGCAAGTTTGCCACGAAAGTCAGCAAGGTAAATTGCGGTGTTGCACACAATTGATGTATGTTTGGATCGTGACTCATATGTATGCTCGCAAGCACATTAGCGAGACGGATGACCCTTTGAAGAGATTCCACCGCATACCAGTGAAGCCAAATAAATCCTATGAATGGAAGCGAGAGTTTGATGAGATTGATTCGGAATCCTTTAATTGGATGTGTCCATGGTATAAAGGAGATACTGTTATTTTTAGCTGTGGGAATTTCTCGAATGTCCCCTTGATGGGGCCAAGAGGTTGTGTTTCATATTCTCCAGCACTTGTGATTCGACAACTGAAGTGGACTCAACGTGAACCTCCTGAAGGAGTGATGGGTGGGATCTCTTTCTTATTCCAAGATTGCGAAGTTGTCAAGAATACATCAATAGCGATTAGATTGGCTTGGAATAATATCCGTATAGTGGGATCAAATGAGTTGGGGAGGCAAATCATTGCTTACACTAAAAACTACCTCGCGTGGAGGAAAGCGAGGAGAGAGAACATTACCGATCCTGAGCCGATCCCACACCATGATGAGATTCCTCAGACTGAAGCACAGTTGCTAGAGAAGACTGAGATTCTGATGGCTCAGATGGGGGTGCTAGAGGAGGTGAATCAAACGGCTCGAATCACCATTGCCACACTTCAACATGAAGTCCACAAGTTAAACATGAAGGTAGAATGGTTGAAAGATGAGTGTGCGGATGCATATGAAGCCGCCGGTCCAGCAAAGAGGGCGAGGAAAGAGAATGTGAAAGGGTCAGAAGTCCGAGGGTTGCGAGCAAGGGTAGAAGATCAAGAAAGAGTACTGACAAAAACTCTCAAAGAAAAAGAAAAGTTGGAGGCAAGCGTCGGGGTACATGTCCAAACGATAAAAATATTGGAGGAAAGAATAGGATCCTTGCAAGAGGTATTTGCCCATACTGAGCGTTACTCTGATCAAGGTTGGAATGCAGCTGCAACGTATCGCGAATCATTGGCAAAGGCACAAGAGAATGAAGACCAACTGTGGATGAAGATACGAAAGCTTGAAAGAGAGAATAAGCAATATGAGGATGAGATCCATCAGCAAGAAGAATGGTTAAGAGACTGGCATGTAGTGGAAGAGCAACTGAAGACTGATAGAAATGCTTGGAAGAGAAGATATGAATACTTGTCAGGAAGCTTGCAATACCATGCTTCTCGATTCATGGATCGCCTCGAGGAGGCGTCCATTCAGGTTCACATGAGCGCTGAAACTCTAATACCTCCAAAAGTAGCCAGCTTCACAAAGTATTGTAGAAGTCTTGCTAGTGGATTCAAAAAGAGAACCTTGAAACTTCTGATGTAATTTTTGTCAAATATCGGACGTTGTATTGCTCTTCAATCAAATAAAAGTTATCTTTCACGATGAATTCTCCTTTACTTTCCTCTTTGCGTTATAAGTTTGCCTGCATGGTTGCATTGCTAGTGAGTGATGCGATTCATTGAGGGATGCACGCCCTCATGGATATGTCATCAACCATGCACAATCTAAGGGGGACGTACCCCTAGAGTTGCGCATGGGATGGAAATTTCTTGCTACAGAGACGGTTTTTCCTTGACAAAAAGAATTAATAGTGTAAATGAGATAGACGTAACTTTGATTTCACTAATTAAATTTTTTTAATGTATTTATATTAGGTTAAAATCAGAAAATTCAGGAACCATTGCGCGACCCAGGAAAGACGACACCAATCAAACCCGAGTTCACAACACCAGATCTCGGACTAGAATGGCTGATAATAACGCCGAAGTGGGAAGAAATTTGAGCTTAGAGTTAGATGAAGTAAGGGGAAGAGTAGCTGAGATGACTGAAACCCAAGCAAGGCTGGAGGCGATATTGCAAGATATGAGAGAATCTCTCAATAGGCTTGGCGCAAATAGAGGTGCAAACGAAGATAATCCCTATGTGAGTGTACAGCCAGCCCTTTCCACAGTATCGGCACCTATGTTCTCAAGCATCAACACAGGTCTTACTCAGGGAATGCGTGCCCATGAACAACAGCAACACACAGCACCAATAGTACTTCCCATCGGAGAAGGATACCGCCCTTTTGAGAATGCCTATCATGAAGCTCCTGGCTATGCAGGACCCACATGGGAGCAACCCCATATATCCATCCCTGGACCGTTCATAGGAGCTCAGGTAGAGAAGGATAAGGTGAAAGATGAGTGGATGGAAAAGATGGAAGAACAGATAAAAGCGATAAAAGGATCAAGTACCTATGGCCTTCTAAAAATAGAAGAACTTTGTCCTGCCTCGGACGTGGTGATACCTAAGGATTTTAAGATCCC
Source organism: Ammopiptanthus mongolicus (assembly GCA_039655645.1). Lineage (NCBI taxonomy): Eukaryota > Viridiplantae > Streptophyta > Magnoliopsida > Fabales > Fabaceae > Ammopiptanthus > Ammopiptanthus mongolicus. The sequence goes on along the minus strand of CM077344.1, from coordinate 100,540,015 downwards.
TGATTTTTCAAAGTATGATGGAAGTGGGAATCCTCGGTTTCACCTTATCAGCTATGCCACCAAAATGGCCATCTGGTCAAAGGAAGACAAGTTCCTCATTAGCTTCTTTCATGAGAGTTTGACAGGTATTGCGTTAGAATGGTACCTTCAGCTAGACCACTCTAAGATTTCGCGATGGACAGAATTGGCTGACTTGTTCATGGACCAGTATAAGTTCAATTTGGATGCAGCTCCTACCCGTGAACAACTGACCTCAATGCAGAAAAGAAATGAGGAACCCTTTAAAGTATATGCGCAAAGGTGGAGAAGCTTAGCAGCACAAGTTCAGCCCCCGTTGACATTATCAGAAATGTGCTCGTACTTTTTGGGAACTCTCGGGGCCCCTTTTATAGGGGCAATGGCAGGAGCGGCTTACAGGGATTTCTCTGACTTAATAGCTGCAGGAGAAAGAATTGAATTTTTAGCTAGAGCTGGGAAACTGTCGGTTGATGCAGAAAGTAGTGCACCTAAGAAGGGATTCCAACCAAAGAAGGAGGAAGCTGAGGCGAATTATGTACAACGCCAACAGAATGCTGGGCCTCGACATGTTCCCTCATACCCAACGTACCAAGCACCATATAACTCGAACCTTCACATCCCATACCTTCAAGCACCACGTTACCCACCTCAACAAGCCTTGCCAAGCACCACTCAACCACAAAACCAGATAAATAATGTCCCCGCACCTCAGCCATATAACCCCACTCGCCCTGCATACGCACGTTATCCCCCTGCATTCCAACCATATCGCCCAACCTATAATCGACCAAATCAAGGACACCCCACCACTCCAAACCTGCCACCTTTCCCTAGACTATCCGTTTCCAATGCAGAATTGTTCCAACAATTGTTCGACCGTCATTTGATTGCTGGGAACCCTGTACGTCCCCTTCAACCACCTTTCCCTGCTTGGTACAATCCAAACTTGACCTGCAAATATCACATGGATGTCTCAGGGCACTCCATTGAAGATTGCGAAGCCTTTAAGACAGCAGTGAGAAAACTAATCGCTTGTGGAAGATTGGGGTTTGAAGAGGAATCGGGGCCTAGCATTGTTAACAATCCAATCCCAAGCCATAATGTAGAAAACAGGGTGAATAGCTTGGAAGTAGAGGGGCATCAAGTCAAGAAGGTCCTCCACTTACGAACGCCTATGCAAGAGGTGTTTGATGGACTAAAGAAAGCAGGGTATGACATCGTCGCGCCGGGGGTGCCAATAGAAGAAGAAGAACAAAAGGATGATGGAATTTTAAATTGTGTTTATCACCATGGGCAGGCAGGACATGACATTGAGAGTTGTTGGGACTTTAAGGTCCGAGTTCAGGGACTACTAACCCTCGGAGTTATACAAGCCAGGCGAGGTACGTTTGAGGGAATCAACGTAGTCGAAAAGATTGTACTTCGAGTGCCACCCCTTAATAAGGCCCCGACACCAGAAAAAGTGATCTTAAGGGTAAAAAAGCCAGTTCTTTTTGCGTATGACGACACTCATGTTGTGCCATGGAACTATGAAACAAAAGTTGAGCTGACGGCTGCAGGAGAGGATTCGAAGGCCCAAGTTGCCAATGTGATAATGATCGGGGGTATTACGAGGAGTGGGCGATGTTATGGCCCCGAAGAAGAAGAAATAAAGAAGAGTTCCAAGGATAAAAAGAAGAATGAAGCTGTGGAGGAAGAGGAAGAAGAATTCCTGAAGATCATGAAGCAGAGTGAGTTTGATGTGGTGGAACAGTTGAAGAAGACTCCAGCCAGGATTTCTCTCTTATCACTTATTCTAACATCAGAATTGCACCGTAAGGCTTTGTTGAGGGTGTTGGGTGAAGCTTATGTCAAGCCTGATGTCACTCCCGAAAATGTGGTAAACATGGTAGATCCGGTGAAGCGTGTCAACATGATTACCTTTTCGGAAGGTGAGGTGGTTCCAAGGCAGGGTAGTGGGCCCAAAGCCCTGCATATTACTTTAAAGTGCAGGGGTTTTGTGGTTGCGAAGGTACTCATAGATGGCGGCTCGGCATTGAATGTGATTCCAATGTCTACTCTAGAGTAACTGAACATGGGTATAACAAATTTAACACCACAAGAGATGATTGTGCGAGCCTTTGATGGAACAACAAGAGGGATTTTAGGGGAAATAACTCTGCCACTTGAAATAGGGCCTAGTTGTTTCCCTGTCCTATTCCAAGTCATGGAAATTCAACCAGCATATACTATGCTTCTAGGGAGGCCTTAGATTCATAGCGCTGGAGTTGTTCCCTCAACATTGCATCAGTGCTTGAAGTACATCCACAATGGGGCGGTAATTACCATTCGTGGTGAAGAGGAAATCATGCTGACAAAGCCCGTGTCAGTACCTTATATAGAGAATACAGAGCAAATTGAGGATAACTCTTTGCACAATTTTGAAATTTTGAGGTCAGAGATCCCGAGGAAAGAGCCACCAATAAAAAATGTGAATGAGGTGATATTTCGTATTATGGAGAGGAGCGGATACCAGAAGGGTAGAGGTTTGGGGTCTAAGCTCCAAGGGATCCCACAACCGATCGAGGCCATTTCCAGAGAGGGAAAGTATGGACTAGGGTATGAGCCTTCTCTGGCAGAAAAAATGAAGATCACGACTCTCAGAGGAAGAAAAGAAGGAGAGGGAGAAAACAAGTATGTTCCCCATCTAAAGGAGACTTTCCCAACACCAGCTGAAGTGATCAAGCCAGAAAAGTTGACCTCCCCTCATTTCATCATCAGTGCACTTGAAGAAGAACAAGAGTGAAACCATGTTATCTATCTCTCTGGTGACAATGAAGTTCTTAGCAATTGGCGGTCTGAGCCATTTGTTGATGTTATTTCCATAAAGTAATTATCTCTTTGTACAAGAAATGAACTGGTGTTTACTTTAATTGAGACATGAATAAAATGTGTTAGCATGATTTTCCAGCATGTTTTTTTTCGTTGTTCCACTCTTTTACTATTCATTGCTTTATATTGCTTGCACCTTCTTCAACAAATAAAACTCTTGTCTATATTGTTCCTATTGCAAAAATTGTCTTTCAGGAATCTCTCTCCCACTGAAAGTTTGCTTCATAAAAGGAACCCTGAAGCCTCATTTATTGATTCCCTTGCGGCTGTGAACGAAGGTGATCCCAGGTCTGATGATGAAGAAGAAGCAATTGGGGAGTTCTCCAAGTTGATGGAACACTCTGAAAAAGGGTTCAGTTTGAATGATGAGGTCATAGAAGTGGTTAATATGGGGACAGAGGAAGACAAGAAGGAGTTGAAGGTAGTGGATAACCCAGAGCATGCAGAAATGATCGCACTATTCAAAGAGTATTTGGATGTGTTTGCATGGTCCTACAGAGATATGCCAGGTTTAGATCCAGAGATAGCATCACATAAAATCCCATTGTACCCAGATATGGTGGCCAAGAAACAAAAATTGAGGAGGATGCATCCAGAAATGTCGCTTAAGATCAAAGAAGAGGTAACTAAACAACTGGAAGCTGGTTTTCTGGAAGTGTCAAGACACCCGGAGTGGGTAGCTAATATTGTGCCGGTACCAAAGAAGGATGGGAAGGTCAGGATGTGTGTGGATTACAGAGATCTGAATAAAGCCAGTCCAAAAGATGATTTCCCGCTCCCTCATATCGATATCCTCGTAGACAGTACAGCAAGGAATCACAGGTTCTCTTTCATGGATGGGTATTCTGGATACAATCAGATCCTCATGGACGTCGATGACAAGGAGAAGACAACTTTTACCACTCCTTGGGGAACTTTTTGTTACAAAGTAATGCCTTTTGGTTTGAAGAATGCCGGGGCCACCTACCAACGTGCTATGGTAGCATTGTTCCACGATATGATGCATAAAGAAATAGAGGTGTACGTGGATGACATAGTGGCCAAATCCAAGGAAGGAGAAAGTCATGTAGCAGTTTTGCGGAGGCTATTCGAGAGACTGAGGAAGTACAAGTTGAGACTCAACCCTACAAAGTGTGTGTTTGGGGCATCAACTGGGAAGTTGCTTGGTTTTATTGTTAGCAGAGAAGGAATAAAAGTGGACCCGGACAAGGTACAGGCAATAAGGGACATGCCCGCTCCCAAGAATGAGAAGGAGGTAAGAGGTTTTTTGGGAAGGTTGAATTACATTGCACGGTTTATTGCTAACCTGACTAGCACGTGTGAGCCGATCTTCAAGCTCCTGAAGAAGAATAATCCTGGAAGTTGGAATGAGGAGTGCCAAGAAGCCTTCGACAAGATAAAAGCATATCTGCTTAGTCCTCCGGTGTTGTTGCCACCGATTCGAGGACGTCCACTGATATTGTATCTCTATATTACCGACCTCAATGGGGGCAATGCTAGGGCAATATGATGAATCTGGCAAGAAAGAACAGGCGATTTATTATCTGAGCAAAAAGTTTAATGACTGCGAAGTTCGATATATGGCAATTGAGAAGACTTGTTGTGCATTGGTATGGACGTCCAAGAGGCTCAGGCAGTACATGTTGTATCACACGACCTGGTTAATCTCTCGAATGGACCCTTTGAAGTATATCTTTGAAAGTCCTCACATCTCCTTAAGGGTTTCAAAGTGGCAAGTGATATTATCAGAGTTTGATATTAAATACATGACTCGAAAGTCCATCAAGGGTAGTGCGATTGCTAACCATTTAGCTGAAAACCCTCTCGAGGGTGGACAACCAGTTACGTACGAGTTCCCAGATGGAGAGATATTGTCATTAGAGGAATATGAAGCCGAAAATGAGAACGTGTGGAAGATGTATTTCGATGGAGCAGTTAATATGCACGGGAGAGGTATAGGAGCAGTAGTGGTTTCGCCGAATGGCAAGCAGTACCCAGTGGCCATTAAGCTTGAATTTGAATGCACCAACAACATTGCAGAATACGAAGCATGTGCGAGTGGGTTACAAGTAGCAATTGAGCTTAGAATAAAACAATTGAAGGTCTTTGGGAATGCGGCTCTAATTATTTATCAAGTCAATGGCGAATGGCAAACCAAAGATTCCAAGTTGATCCCATATCAGAAGTACTTGACTCAGTTGATTGCGAAATTTGATGATATTACCCTTTCGCATTTAACTCGAGACAAGAATCAATTCGCAGATGCTTTAGCCACGTTAGCTGCTATGACTAAGCTGGACATTTGTACCACCGTCCAGCCTATCCAAGTGAAGGTCCAGCGTGAACCGGCATATTGTGCCCATGTGGAGGAAGAGCCCGATGGTAAACCTTGGTATCATGACATCAAACAGTATATGCAGAGTAGGGCATACCCAGCTGAAGCAAATGAAGGGACCAAGAAGACTATTCGCAGGTTATCTATGGCCTTTTTTCTGGACGGAGAAGTTCTATATAAAAGAAACCATGATGGGGTCCTCTTAAGATGTGTTGATGCTCGTGAAACCCGAACTGTCATGACAGAAGTACATGAAGGGATATGTGGAACGCATGCCAACAGTCATATGATGGCACGCAAAATTTTACGGAGTGGTTACTACTGGTCAACCATGGAAACAGATTGCTTGGAGTATGTCCGAAGATGCCATAAATGCCAGATATATGCAGATCGAATCAAAGCTCCTCCATTCCAACTGCACAATTTGGTGTCCCCTTGGCCCTTCTCTATGTGGGGAATAGATGTAATCGGGCCGATCAATCCTAAGGCTTCAAACGGGCACTGTTTCATCTTGGTGGCAATAGATTACTTCACAAAGTGGGTAGAAGCGGCATCATATGCCAGTATTTCTCAAAAGGTGTTCACAAAGTTCCTCAAAAGAGATGTCATTTGTCGGTACGGAATACCCGAAAGGATCATTACGGACAATGCTTCCAATCTTAATGGGGCAGAGATACAGAAGTTGCTCGAGACCTTCAAAATCAAACACCATAATTCTGCTCCTTATAGGCCCCAAATGAATGGTGCGGTAGAAGCGGCCAACAAGAATATCAAGAAGATTGTCGCTAAAATGGTCGTGAACTATAAAGATTGGCATGAAATGTTACCCTATGCTTTGCATGCGTATCGCACCAATATACGTTCAAGTACCGGGGCAACACCCTTCTCATTGGTGTATGGAATGGAGGCTGTCTCCCCCATAGAAGTTGAAATCCCTTCATTAAGAGTGTTGATGGAAGCAGACTTGGAAGAATCCGAGTGGATGAAGGCTCGGTATGATCAATTGAACATGATTGAAGAAAAAAGATTGGTGGCCCTTTGTCACGGACAATTATATCAAAGAAGAATGGCTAAAGCTTTTAATAAGAAAGTTCGTCCTAGGGAGTTTCAACCAGGCGATTTGGTACTGAAGAAGATACTCCCCAATCAAGAAGACGCTCGAGGAAAATGGGCGCCCAATTATGAAGGGCCATATATTGTAAAGCAGGCATACTCGGGCGGAGCATTGATCTTAACAGATGAAGACGGGCAAGAATTACCAAGGCCCATAAACTCTGATGCTGTGAAAAAGTTTTATGCTTAAAAAAAAAAAAAAAATATTTTGCTCGCTAGGTCGAAAACCCGTAAGGGCGGCTTAGGCAAAAGTTAGGGCAGAAAAATGTCCGTTAGGTTGAAAACCCGTAAAGGGCAACCTAAGCAAAAATTAGGGCAAAGAAAATAAATCTTGGGCTGAAAACCTGCAAGGGCAGTTCAAGTGAAGAAAATAGCACAAAGGCCACCACACTGAGGCAATTTTGCTTGTGATTGGGTACATGGTTGCGAAGAAAACTGTTGGAGGGTTAAAGGAGGAATGCACATCAAGAGAAGTTGAGAGTAAGGCCAGGGCTTGCGACGTCATTGGCCGATGGGAATCATCTGAATGAGGATCAAGGAACCGATACTGGGGCAAATTTTTTATGTGGTTATCATATTTTATTCCTTTCCTCTTATTCGCTCTTATCCTTTGTGTTCCCCTTGCACTTCCCCTCCCCATGTTATTCTTTCTGATTCCCTTATGTATAATCCAAAGTTACATGTGAATGCAAAAGTTTATTCATGACCCCTTTGTGCTCAAATCATGTTTTATGCATTAAAATTATGTCTCAATCAAAGTAAATATGAGTTTGATAGTATGATTTGATAATTTTAATGGTGACTTTAATGAATGGTTTGGACCAACAAAGATTCAGCACTTCAAAGTCAATAAGTAAGATGATAGTGCACGCCGAGTGGGGGACTTAAAAGAATAAGGAAAGTCTCCACAGGTCACAGTCCAGAATAAATCTCTTCATGACTGCGCCTCTTACAAAAGAAACCATGTCATCAAAGGGAATAAATGGTGCTTCAACTCAAAAGTGTTTGTGAACAAGGGTATGATTGGTCAAAATTTTCCTGGGAAGCGTTTGGTTCCAGTTTGTCTAAAGAAAAGGTAAAATAGAAATAAAGAGAAAGTTTGATTTTGAGCTCAAAAGCTCATTGCAATTTAATTTTCGGGATCAGAGGCCCATTACCATTTAATTTTCAAGCTCAGCGGCTCATTGTTTTGGGATCAGAGGCCCAAAGTCATTTACTTTTCGAGCTCAGAGGCTCTTTGTCTTTTATTTTTTCGGGATCAAAGGCCCATTGTTATTTAATTTTTTGAGCTCAGAGGCTCATCGCAATTTAGTATCTTTGGGATCAGAGGCCCACTATCATTTATTTTTCCGAGCTCAGAGGCTCATTGTCATTTAATTTTTGGGGAACAGAGGCCCACTGTCATTTAATTTTGAGCTCAAAAGCTCATTGTCATTTAATTTTTGGGATCAAAGGCCCATTACCATTTAATTTTCGAGCTCAGAGGCTCATTGTTATTTTTTTTGGGGATCAGAGGCCCAATGTCATTTACTTTTCGAGCTCAGAGGCTCTTTGTCTTTTATTTTTCGGGATCAAAGGCCCATTGTTATTTAATTTTTTGAGCTCAGAGGCTCATCGCAATTTAGTATCATTGGGATCAGAGGCCCACTATCATTTATTTTTCCGAGCTTAGAGGCTCATTGTTTTGGGATCAGAGGCCCAATGTCATTTATTTTTTCGAGCTCAGAGGCTCTTTGTCTTTTAGGTTTTTTGGGATCAAAGGCCCATTGTTATTTAATTTTTGAGCTCAGAGGCTCATCGCAATTTAATATCTTTAGGATCAGAGGCCCACTATCATTTATTTTTCCGAGCTCAGAGGCTCATTGTCACTAATTTTTGGGATCAGAGGCCCATTGTTATCTAAATTTCGAGCTCCCCATTGTTATCTAAATTTCGAGCTCAGAGGCTCATTGTCACTAATTTTTGGGGTCAGAGGCCCACGGTCATTTAATTTGCGAGCTCAGAGTCTCATGATCATTTAATTTTTTGGGATTAGAGGCCCATGGCACTTTGTTTCTTTCATTTGTTATTATGCCTGCATCATTTGCATTAAATATCTTTGTATTATCACATGCATTCCCGGACAAAATGTGTGTTCTTTTTCTTTACTCGTTGTTTACTATGATCACATGTCTCCTAGAAAGCAACAAGTAAAGAGGGGCAACTGTGAACACCTCATTTTGACCGGATCCTTTTTGTTTTTTTACTTAAATGTACCAAAAAAAAATGGAAAAGAGTCAAGATCATAAAAAAGTTTTTTTTATATAGAAATTCAAAAAAATAAATAAATAAATAAATAAAAAATAAAAAAAATTAAAAAAATAAAAAAAAATAAAAAAAATAAAAAAATAAAAAATAAAAATAATAATAATAATAAAATAAAAAAATATAAAAAAATAATAATAAAAAAAAATAAAAAATAAAAAAATAAGAAGAAAAAATGTCTTTGGGCCAATAAACCAAGTTTCAGCCCATAACCCGTCTATCTCCATAACCTGTCTATATCCTCCATAACCCGTCTATCTCTTCCCATAACATAACCCGTCTATCTCCTCCATAACCCGTCTGCTCCATAACCCGTCTATCTCCTCCATAAACCGTCTGCTCCATAATCTGTCTATCTCTTCCCATAACATAACCCGTCTATCTCCTCCATAACCCGTCTGCTCCATAACCCGTCTATCTCCTCCATAAACCCTGCTCCATAATCTGTCTATCTCTTCCATAACATAACCCGTCTATCTCCTAACATAACCCGTCTATCTCCTCCCATAACATAACCCGTCTATCTCCTCCCATAACCCGTCTATCTCCTCCCATAACATAACCCGTCTATCTCCTCCCATAACATAACCCGTCTATCTCCTCCCATAACCCGTCTCTCCTCCCTCTCAAGAAAAAACCCTAGCCGCAGCCCTCTCTCTCTTTCCCCCATTCTTTCCTTTTTCTCTCACCCACCAGAAACACTTTCCCCTTCACCCTAAGAAGACCTAGCCGCCCCCTATCTCTTCTCTCCCTTCTCTCAGCCGCATCATCTTCTTCCCTAGCGTTAATCTCTCCATATCACCATTCTTTCCTTTCTCAGCCACATACCAACTCCCCTATCTCCAAAATTTCGTGATTCTGGAATATTCACCATTTATTGCTAGGTTGACGCATGGGACGCGCGATTTCGGGCCGCAGGAGGAGGGAGATCGTGATTCAGCTTCCATTCTCGTGTCATTGACGACGTTTAAGGAAGGTAATTATCAGTTCTTTCCATTTTCATTATAAAATCAAGAAATTAATTGGAATTTTGGGGGGATTGGCAGGGGAACGAAGAAGGTGGCTGGAGTTCTATAAAGAGCAAAAGGCAGAGACACCGAAAGGAGGGAGGAAAAAACAGAGAGGGAGCCAGAGAGGGAAAAGGGGGGAGACACGAAGGCTGAAATCTGAAGGTGGCGTATCAGCATATCAAGGCAACGAGGGAGGTCGCGATTTCAGGATTCTGTGGAGAAGGAGTTCGCATTTGAAGAAAAGAAAGTTGTCGTCGTAGAGGCGGAGCTCGTGAATACAGAGATTTGGAGGTCCCAAAGAACTCACCTGGGACCACTCCTACGGGCTCTGATTTTTTTTTTTATCTTTACTCTGCATTGAACTAGTGAGTAAATCTACTTTTGGGAGAACCATGAATACTTCTTGTGATTTGGCTTATGTTCTTTTTTTTTCTCTGTGTAGCGTGAAGATTGTGACCAAATTTTTTGTGCAATTACTTATTTCGTGTTATCAATGGGTTGCTAGAAACACCGTGATTGAACCCATTTGTTATATTATATTGATTTCAATGATGTTGATTGAGATGTTTTGTTAGCAATAGACTTGAGGGAATCATACCAACCATTTGTTAAAATGCTCACTAGTTGTTCGATAAAAGGCTTGAACAATTTTTTTGGGGTTGATCTAATCCTATACGCGGTTCTGTTTTGGGTTGTTTGGTGTGCGTGCTTTTGAAGCTTCATGGGTCTGAAATATGTTACTGTGAAGATATGTTATGATGCTTTTGAGATCGAATAGAAAAAGTCTAATTGATATCTTTGTAGTTTTTGTATATTTTTGAAGCATTGACATATGTCTTGATAACATGTTCTCGATTGAAGCAGCGTGTAAAGGAGTTAAAGGTTGCTATTTAGATATTTGGTTCCTAATGGTGTGGTGTACAGTTCGCAAGTCATTATCATTAAGATTGAAATCTCTAGCTAAATAAATAGAACAGTAATCATGCAGATAGGAATTGGTGTTTTTTTTGGTGCAAATATGACTTCTTTTCTTTTCTTTTCTTTTCTTTTTCTATATAAATAAATATAAATAATGAATAAATTAATTAAGGATATATTATTCAAGATTGCTCTGTGGACTTGGGTACCATGTTCAATCTTTTAGATTCAAGGTTGCTCTATGGATTTAAGTGCTATGTTCAACCTCATTTAGGATTTATTAATGACTAAAATTAGAAATCAAATAATTTAAAAAAAAATTATAAAATATCATGGAACAAATCTTCTTAAATCTTTTTCCCTTTTGTGTAGGTGTTAGTTCATAATCTTTCATTGTTATAAATAGATTTTGGGGTAAAGTAACTACGTTAAGATTCATTAACTATTTGCACAATTAATTTGGTTAACCGTTTTTTGACGGGTGCACTAGGGGTGCTGTGGGGTTAAATCCTCATCCTTCCCTATGCGCAATCGGCTCCCGAATTCAATTCTGGTTTAAAAGGTTTCTTTTTTTTCTTTTTAAAAGGTTTTCCAATTTTTCCTAAATTAAATAAAATTGGTGGCGACTCCCATGTTTTCTTAAAAAGATTTCTTTTTCTCGTCGTTTCCTTCGCGATTCCGGTCGCGACAATGAGGCACTTCCTAAAGTGCTTCATGCTAGACAACACCTAAAAGTTAATGGCCAGGAACTACTCGAGATGGAAAGTCCAGTGAGATACTTTCAATTTTCTTTTTGTGAATGATGATACCGAAAGCTTTAAGTAATTAAGATTGCCTATAAATTACTTTAACTCTCATGGCTAATATGATTTTTTTGTTGTGTTTGACCGGGTATCCCATAGATAGACAAGTTGTGTGATTAACCTTCAGGTCGAGGTTATGGTTAGGTAAAACCCTTTCCAAAGGGACGACTTCAGGATTCGAACCCGTGACATTATAAGTGAAATCGCCTGAGATCGCAGTCAAATTCCACTATGATCAACCACTGTTGAGTTTTAAACTGATTTTAAATAACCTAGTCTCGAGTTATTTTATAAATTATTATAGAAAATTATACATTTTTTTCCTAAAATTTCACTTAATTATATCTAGTATTTTCATTTTTCAAAACTTACACCAATCTCATATAATATATATGTTGTAAGAGTATTTATAAGTGTATCGATAATATAAACAATTCAATGAGTAAATAAATAGACAATATAAATATAAATATAAATGTCAGTATAATTTTTAAAATAATAAAATAAAAAATGTAATTAAATTAAGAGTTTGAATTTGATACACTGTTAGTGGAAAAAAAAAATTACAATGTCGACCAACTATAAATCATCCTGTCTGTGACTAATTTTATGATAGTTATTATAAGAGTCAAACATTTTTAATTGTTCCTACCATATTTGGTAGGAGGCTCAGCCTGAGAGTCATGACCCAACAGCCAGGGCCCAATCCCCAGGGACAGGCAGGAAGCTCGAGTACTCTTGCCCGAGTATTCGTGCCCGAGTTATACGCTTAGCTTACACGATAGAAACGCCTGGGTTCCCCTCCCGACCGATCTAAGAGGTACCCGAGAGGAGGATATCAAGACAAGCGGCTTAACCTAAGACCAGTAGGCGGAATCTTCTAAAAGACCACGTAAGGTGCATCTATGGGGCGTGACTATAGTGCGCAGTGCGTCCCTCCGCATAATGCGCTAACGTCATGGGGTAGGGCCCACCAGCGTAACAGAATCACACCCATACGCCCTTGGGAGGGCTATAAAAGGAAGGCCAAGGCTGAAGAGGAAGTCCGATTGAATTTGGGGACATAGAGAACAAAGAGAAAGAGTGATAGCTGCTTTGTAATCCTAAGACTTTGTACTTCTATTGTTCTAGTAAGAACAATTGGCGCCTACCGTGGGGTCAGGTAAAACAGCTCCCTGACCACACTTGTTCTGAGTTCACGATGTTTTGGACGAGAAGCGACGGAAGATAGGAGCAGGACCGTGATCAACCTCCGTTCCATTTGCCTGTGAACAAGGGAGCTAGGGTTTGGGAGTGAGAAAGCCTTGGTAAATTCCTCCATTTCTTTTCCTTCATCTCTTTTACTTGATCTTCGAAACCCTCGTATTTTTCTCATCCTCTTTGAGTAGTAGAAGAAGGAAGTTGACGAAGAGCTTGAAAAAACTCTCCCATCCAAAAAGCTAAGTTGAACAATTAACTTAGAGGTAAGGGCTTTAACCCTTGTTCTTGAAAATATCTTGATTATTGCTTTATTTAGCATAAATCTTTCCCTCTTATGCTTTTGATTTGTGGAAGTTTATACGTTGAAATGTTGATTCTTTGAGTTGGTCTTGTTTGGTTGATGTATCTGAGCTATTTACAAGTGAATTGGTTTGTTGTGTTGGAAATTGAACCAAGGAGAGGATTTTCCCCCAAACTAACAAAACACAAAAACGCTATCAGGGGGATGACGTTGCGACGCGCCAGAGTGAGGTCACTGTGCGCGTGTGTGCTGGTGTAGGTCGCAACCTGTGATGCTTGAGGCGCGACCTACTTGCTGAAAAGTCCAATTTTTGTCCTCTTGTAGTTTTACCATTAGTTAGTAGGTTGTGGGATGATAAATGGTAATGTATACGTGGTATTTGGATGAGTAGATATATGTTGGCGTTAAACATTTACTTACACACATGTACATATTTAGTTAGAAGAATAACAATAATTGGTTGAACTACTAATGGTTGGTAAACTGATTGTTTGATTGTGGTTATGTGGCAATATTGAGGAACCTATTTGAGCTTGAATTGAACCTAGAATTCATACTGGGGATGACGATACATAACACATAGACGCGTGAGTTTTGGTTATGAGAACGCAGTAGGGATGACGATATGTATCGCCCAGATGCATAATAATATGGAAAAGCCTAATGGGGATGAGATACGTAACGACCAATAGAGCTTGTGACATTGAGAGAATGGATATATGTTGCGGACGCCCGATGGTATTGTATCTGAGGATGAAACACCGCATTGAGGACGACGATACATAACGCCCGATTACATATGGGTGTGATGGTGCCCACCAGGGACGACTATATGTAATGTTCAGTATAGTGGTTCGTGAGTTTAGACAATTCAAGCATCATGGTACATAATCCTCTTAAGACAATTGAGTGTCTTGATTTCACAAATTATATTTCTATCTATTTTACTTGTTTAATCATTATTTGTATAAGATCATAGTGATATTATGCCTTTACTGAGTTTATTTTGCCCACTCCCTTAGTGTCTCAAATGCAAGTGTGAAAGTGGTTGGACAATCCTAAGTTGCCCCAACTTCCTAGTGTGGGGACATAGTGAGATGACTCGTCATCCCATTGAAGAACCTAAGATATTAACTATCCTTAATCGTATTATAAACGTTAGCACACCTTATTAATACGAAGCGAAGCGGAAAGAATAAACACAGAAACGCAACTAAATTAAGGCACGCCGCATATCAAAGTACATAGTTATGAAATATAAGATATATATATATATATATGCATCGGTTGCCCTGTCAGTAGGGCTACAGTAGTAATACACACATATAGAGTATATCAGTACAAACTGTAAACAAAATAAAACATCAAAAGATAAAGAGACTTTGATGCCAGCTACACTTCTGGTACAAAGCTTAAATGCCCTCGAGGTTAGGGTTTGTGGCTCATCCACCAGCGTCAGGCTTATAAGGAGTGTCATCCAGCTCTTCAGTAATTGGTTCCTCCACAGGGTCTTCCCATAAAATAAAATAAAAACACACGAAAAATACTGGGAGATAAGAAACATGCATCATCAAATATGGGAGAGGGGCAATAATACAACATATAGACATGCAACACACAACACATAGAAAACATATAACACGCTAAAAACCATCTCTTGGGTCACACAACACAACCATCTCAAAAGTCACTCTCTCAGATCAAACCTCTACGAAAGATACTAATCCTTATATGTACGTCATCATTCCTATATGCATGTCGGTCGATATCATCACGTCCCCAATTGGACATTCTCGTTTGGGATTAATAAATCACGTCCCCGATTGGACATTCTCGTAAGGATAAAAACAACACGTCCCCAATTGGACATCCCGCCTCGGGATTAAAAACATCACGTCCCCAATTGGACATCCCCATTAGGACCAAATATGCTATGGTATGAAATGCTATGATATGCAATAACCATCCATCACAGATTGATACCGGAACCTCACACCTAAACACTCGGCCACAACCATGATGCACTGCATCCACGTCAACATCAACATCAATATCACGACGCCTTGCGTCCACGACCCACAGCTCCATGATTAGGACCACGACGGTATCAATCCGAATAACAGCGCAATCTCACCATACTCTCATCAACAATCATCCAGCCAATCACAATAATAAATATCACAACAATACATATGCCAATATAAATATCATCACGTTAACAAATAAACAGCTAATCATATAGGCAGTTCAATATAACAGACCAACAGATAAGCACATAAGCAGTTCAACATATCAACCTCAATCAATCACATCTTCTAGATTACCATCTTAGTGGTGATAGCCCAAAAGTACCTATACTTAGGGTCCAGGTATTTTGTCCAGGACTCAACCTCTAGTAGGGTTTAAAGTTTCCCTACACATGTATATATTCTATACTATGCTTGCCTTCCCGATGATACTAGTTCTTTCTCCCCACCTGAAACTGCTATGCACGCTTGCCTCCCCGCACAAGCTCCCGGATACAGCTCCGCAACCGGCACTTCAGCACGCTTTAGGGCGATCGAGTACAATCTAATCCTTCACAACAAATCAAAGTCTAATATTAACAAAAATACATCTCTTTGTATCCTAGGACCTAGGTTCGGCCATCAAGGTTTAAAATAGCTAGAGATGTCTAAAAATTTCTAACTCTTGGACGGATGATCCTTAAGTATACCCAACACTAGAGTAAGTTTTATTACACAAAAACTTGACGCAAAACTCATAGTTTTCACACAAGCTAGGTTCAGCCATCATTGAGAAAAATAGGTTAGAGATGTCTAAAAGTTCCTAACTCTTGGATCAATGATCCTTAAGCATACATAACACTAGATCAAGTCTCATTATTCAAAACTTAAATAAAAAACTCAAACTTTTTCAATATAAATGGTTCGGCCCTCCTATACCCATATGGGCTAGGGACATCTTTTGATTACATGCTCTTGGACAATGAAATAGGATGATCAAACTAGCTTATAGAAATTAGTTTTACATTAAAAGGATTTTTCTACACTTTTCTATGAATTTATGAAGCTTGAATCTTAAACTTGACCATAGTTGAAGAAACAAGATTTTCAATGAAGAATATGAAGATTGAGAGATCAAATGAGGAGTTCATACCTCTTGGAGGATGAAGATGAGTGAGATTATCAACTTTTCTTCACAAAACACTTGAAGATTTTCTTAAGAAAAAGAGAGAAAGTGAGGAAGAAATGTGTTACGAAGAAAATGAAGTGGATGGTGGGTTGATGAAGGTGGGGGGCGTGGGAGAGAAGAGGAGGGTAGGAAGGTCCAAAAAAATTTCACTTAAGGGCAAAATGGTCTTTTCACACAAGGGTAAAATGATAATTGTGACAAAGATCAGGGGCATTTTAGTCTTTTCGAGTCCAGATATTTTTGAAAACCATCATGATACTGGCACGCTTTCCTGGGTGATGTGCCCTGATTGACTTCATGTTTATCCATTAGCGGGTCCCGGCAAATCCCTATTCAGCTCCGTTCGTCACTCGATTCAAGATTTCATCCGAATAACTTATATTATTTCACTTTTTAGTGCGAAAAATCAATTTTATCAAAATTGTTGAAAATTCGATTCTAAGCTTAACTGTTTCGTTCACGAGTCAAAATTAGGTCTTCTGAGCAGTAAAATCTTACTGTCAGTGAAAACGCAGATCAGGGTCCGTCTGAGTTTTCGACCCAAAATTTAACCGTAACTCCCTACGATAGCGTAGAGCGTGAATGTGGTCGTAGTTTATTTAATTTCATTTTCTAAACCTCAGATAAAAATATAAACTTATTTATATAATTTATCGGTGTTAGAAAGCATGAAAAATCGGGATATTATACATAATGTGATGTCGTGACCTTGGGAATGTTTTAAACTTTTTTTACTTTTTTTAGGGTTGAACATGTATTATTTTGTGACCGCTTATGTTCTGGGTTTGATTCTTTTTGGTAAAAAGTGCTTTTCCCCCTCTAAATTTGTATTTGAGGGTTAATTGTAAACTCTTTTGAAGAATATTGATGAAATACTTTTAAATGAGGATTTCTCTTGAAATGGTGAGATATTGTAATCAGGTTTGAAATCTTTTGAAGGTGTATTGAGAGGTTTCACAATTGGTGTCTAATTTCTTTTTCTGGTTGATCGTGATTCTCGATTTTGGATTGTGATAATTTTTGAATTCCTATTTTTGCCATTGTTGCTGATTGGTTGATTTTGAGACAAATTGACCTTGGATTGAAGAAAAGGGAAGGCACTGCAAATATAAGTTATGGATGATAGTATTATAAAAAAAGATTGGATTTAACGTGAAAGGGAAAAATTTATGCGATGACCAAACATACGTTCACAAACTATGAGCCAAACACACCCTTACTAGTTCGACAACACTTTCTCTTTCCTTTTTTCTCTTGTTCCCCTTGTGTCATTAGGTTTTGTTATAATTTTTATTCTCAGCCTATTTAATTTTAAGTTTTTAGCGAATCATATGGGAGCTTTTGACAAGTACCAGCACAATATTTTTAAAAATATAGACATAAATAATACACTATATAATATTATATCTGGAAGAAAAAATAATTGAAAGCTTTTCAGAAGAACAAAGAAAGGCTACCTACTTTTGATTAAAAGAAGTCCAATCGCACATGGCAAAAGGCCGAAATAGGAAAAGTTAAAAAAAAAAAAAAAAAATCCTATCAATAACCACACAAATCTGGAGAGAAGTGCACAAAAAAAATCTAGAGTATAGAAATTCGAATAGAAGTCCTTGAACAACATAAAAAATCATAGATATCAATCTAATCTAAATATTAATTGATTATATTACATCATAGATATCAATCTAATCTAAATCATAGAGTAAAATCACGCTTTAGCATTTACCAAGGCAAAAATGTAAATTCATTTTAATTAAAAAATATTACTTTTGATTAAATTTATTATTGTCTTTGCACAGTTTTAATTAAAAAATATTACTTTTGATTAAATTTATTATTATCTTTGCACAGTTTGAGTCATTACTGCACTGCTCATTCATCTTCCATAAACATCATGCACGAAACCCCAGCAAGGAATACCTTTTGTTTTCAGTGATTTGGTTGAATTGTGTAATTGAACTGACAAGCATGGTTCTTTGATACCATAGGGACTACTAAGCTGAAGAACTTTGAAAACAACATCTGATCACTGGTTGTGAAGCTTACAGATGAAGATTTGCGGGAAATTTCTCATCAGTTCCTGATTATGCCTTGTGGAATTGTTTTTGGATCATATTGTTTTCTTTCAACCGAGGATTTATTTGTTTTCTTTGTTTTTGCTTATTCATTCAAGCGCTAAATAATTTTTTTTGATCAGTAAGCTCTAAATAATTTGTTTACATAAACTTTAAAATTAGTCTTTTATTATCATTAATTTTCTTTAAAGTTTAGTTAATGATTTGATTTATTTTTATTACCTTTTAATGATTTTAATTGCTTTGTCGTCTACATTAAATATTACCAACGTGCATTTTTAAAAGCAAGATAATAATAGGTTCGAGTTATAATGACAAACGATGCAACAATGGCAAAAACGGTGCAAAATATTGACTAAAAAATGACAGCTACACAAAGTAAGTGATTTCTTTCACCTTAGGTATTGCCTTTTAATTTTGTGTAGTATGTTATTATGGATAATCCTGAACAGAGAGTCTAAACTAGGCCTTTTGGGAATATACTTCGAATTTTTGTACGGTTCTTTACCTTGAATGGATACTTGAATGATTAAAAATAAAAAAATTAAGGTTAATTTTTATCATTTTTGCACTAGTTTTCTTTGAATAAAGAGGCAAATATTTTTTGGAAACTATTACTCACGTATGTCAAGAACATTTTAGCTTCTTATGTTATGTAATGTGGACATAGAAAATTTCTTAGATATATTCCAATAGTTTATCTCTGAAATAACAATTTTCTATATTTGATGGATAATTTAATGAGCATTTGAGTGGTTGACAAATTGTCATCTCAAATATCACGTTCCAATCACACACACACACATATATATATATATGCCTCCTTAACTGTTGTTGCCTAAAGTCCATTTCCCAAAGGTATTACTTTCATATCTCAAACAAAACACTCTCTCGCTCCGGACATTAACATTCATCCTGAATTTCGGGATGGTTAACAAAGTTCCCAAACCCAACAAATACTAAACAAATACGTATTCATCTACATTTTAAACAAAAAAATTCAAACAAAAAGTAAACACATGACACGGGTACATGATCTAGTGATTTAATTATGACATACTATGCTACCTGTGGTGGAAATGGATGCCGTAAGTTTGGTTGAGAAGCTTCAGAGTAGGAAATGAGCCTCTAACTATTTGGGCTCTATTCTGAATGAATGTTGTTCTTTAGAAGCCCTTTTTCAAAATATTTCATACTCTCATGTATGTGGGAAAGAGAATATGGTAGCTCATAGCTTAGCTAAATATGCTCTTAATAACCATGATCAGATTTGAATTGAGGAAGTTCCTCCCATGGTGACCAATTATATTCTCAAGGACTTTTGTCCTTTAGTTTGAATAAAATTTATCTTTTCCAGTAAAAAAAAATTACTAATTATATATTATCATATTATTAAAAATATTTGTCTCTTACAATAACTAACTTAAAAATCACATAAGTGGAATGAATTATTAGTTAATAGTTTAAAAAACTTTATATTAACATTATACTAAGATTAAACTCTCTATTATATTATAAAAATGTATACAATTTTACACTCTATGTTTATGCTATTATAGTAATTTTTATAAATTATAATTGTTTATGCAATTTTAAATTGGAATGAGGTAACAACATCTATTGGTCCAACTGACAAGGAGTTTGGTTCCCTTTAAATAAGATTTTTGGTTCGAGTGTTGTGAATGAAAAAAATAGGTGCTAAGAGAGTTTTGTCCTCTTAATTGGGTATTTCCGACTCGACTCGAATTAGTCGGAATCTAATGTGATTTCTAAATATGGAGGATCTCGGACAAAAAAAAAAAAACAGAATGAGGTGATTATATATCTTTTGTATTAAAATCTCTTAACAATAGAAATAAATTCTGCTCAACCAACATCGACACAGTTGGTAGATAGTTGATTTTTTTAATCATGATGTCGGAGATTCGATTTCTATAGCACGTGTATATGAAAAATATTTTGTTCGGAAAAGCAAAATTCATTTAGGTAATCTTTATGCTTCAAAAGAGATTAATCGCCCGCTATCGAACAAGATAGATATCCAAGGACATAAAAAAATGTTTGGAATTACAATTCACTCACGTCTACAAAGTAACAAAACCAACCACTCTTAAATTATTATTATTTTTTAAAGAAACTTTTATAAGAACCAAATGTGCTGTAACGTTCTGCATGAATCATAGAATAATAAATGGGGATAAGGTAAGTGAGTAAATTAGAAAGAAAGCAGGGGCAAAAATGTGAAGGAATGGAGCTACATAAAGCTAGGAACGGCGCAATGTCTGGTCTTTCCCGATAAGCCCGGTGATTGTTGGAACGAGGAACAATCTCCTCACCCTTACTTCAAAGCCCACTTTGAGTTCGGAACCCTTCCTTCTATTCCCCCTCTCTCTCTCTTTTTTGCACATACACACACTCTATAAGTATCACACAATCACCATATATACCCTCAAATTTTCCTTCACTTTCTTTTTGTTTTCTCACCCTCTCAAACAATCAACCACCTTAGAACATTCCTCTACCTCTCCTCTCTCTCACTCAGTCCATAACCACAGTTTCACGTGGAGAGAAAAAAAAAAAGCAATTGTAAGTGTGATTCAACTCCAAATTCAGCTCAAAAACATGCTTTTATGATTTGGTAGTGGATTTGAGGTCTTAACTTGGACTTAAGGTTTGTTCGTTTTAGATGGAGGAGAGAAAACAAAAATATGAACTTTTTCTTTTTCATTTTTTTTTCTTCTGTTTTGCAGTTCAAGTTACACTAGAAGCAAGCAAGACCATTTGGGAAATTCATCAATTCTTGAAATAACACAGCACAGAAGGTCTCTTATGCTTTTTTATTATCTCTCTTCCTTAGTCCTTACGATGAAGCTACTTTTATCTTTATTTGATTTATGTTATTAATATTTTCTTTCAATTTGATGGGATTTTTTTTATTTGTTGTTTATTTTTGTGGACAAAATGAGTGAACTGATCTGAAAATGTAATGATGTCTTTTAATGAGCTGAAATTTGAGGGGTTCTGATTTTTTATTTTCGATTTTGGTATTGTTTCATTAATGCAACTCCAGGTACACAGATCTGTGAGCTGTGGGAAGAAGTCACTGGCTCACTGCAATTTGTAATCAACACTTGGTTTATTTCTTTTCCTTTTCTATCCTTGAGAGCTTAACAACTTTCACAGAATCCGATCCAACAGTGTTCAAAGTAAAGAAGCTTGAAACTTTTTAACCATTTTATTCAAGATAATTGAGCAATTCAGGTATAATGGTTTTATATTAAAGAATTGTAATTTGCAAAGTGCAAACTAAGCCATAATGAACCTTCTTTAATTAATGAGTTTTGCTTAATGTGTGGTATTTTAAGGGTAGGGAAAAGCTATACATACAATCAGAAGTTAAAAGGGATTTGGCTCGGATCGGGTACCCATAGGCAAATTTGCTGCTTTAGCTTAAAAACAAAGCACAAAGGCTGAGATCCAAGGTACATAAATAGAAGTCTCCAAGCATTTCCACCTTTTCTCAAAGTTCTTAATAAACCGCTTAGGTTTTTACTTTTAAAGGTGCTATGCTAACTATACATAGTCAGACTCAGATCTTATCTGTTGTGCATAAATGAGTCTGAGAATGTTCTGAAAATAGCTTCTTCTTTTCTTTTATTTTTGGTTTATATTTTAATTTTGTCTTTTTTTTTTTGGGGGTGCTATTGTCTTGTGATGTTGCTTTTGGTCTGCAGGAGGAGGCTGAGGCTCGGAGACGTACTACTCATCAGTCTCAGCTTTTGAAAGCGTTTTGCAACTTCAAAAAAGGCTTTTAAGTCTTTTACAAGGTACTTCTGACTTGGACCGTGATATATCGGAGCGTAAAAAAAGGCCATTTTATCACTACACAGCCAAAGTACTCTCTGAATTATCGTCATCAATGCAATTGCAAAGCACATAGCAACCCCACACCACCCCACTCTCTCATCACTCTCTATTTCTCACTCTCTCTCTCTACTTCCTGTAAAAGAAAAAGAAGACAAAATGGGGTGTGTAGCTTGAACTTCTATCTGTTGTTAAAAAAGGCATGATTGTGATATGGAGGAGGATGATGAGATTCAGGCACAGGCATGTAAGTTCTCAAGAGTTGGAAATGTTAGAAACGAGTCTAACAAGTTAGGTTCCACCAGAGGGAACGGTGAAGAAGATGGAGAGCTCAGAAAGAGAGGTGGTGGTGGAGGCAGTGATGGAAGCACAAACCGTTTCCACAGTAGCAGTTGGCACCAATCTTCAAGAATCGTAAGGGTATCTCGAGCATCTGGTGGCAAAGACAGGCACAGCAAGGTGATGACTTCAAAGGGCTTAAGAGACAGAAGGGTTAGGCTTTCTGTGACCACAGCCATTCAGTTCTATGACCTTCAAGATCGACTTGGTTATGACCAACCTAGCAAAGCTGTTGAGTGGTTAATCAAAGCTGCTGTAGATGCCATTTCAGAACTCCCTTCTCTGAATTACACTTCATTCCCTGATACCCCAAAGCAACCAAGCGATGAGAAAAGGCCAAGTACTCTAGGGACTGATCATCATCACCGAGGCTTTGATGAGGTAGATGCCAACTATCATCACCAGAACCAAAGCCAAAGCCAAAGCCAGAACCTTTCTTTGTCCAAGTCTGCTTGTAGCAGCACTTCAGAAACAAGTAAAGGTTCTGGCTTCTCCCTATCTGCAAGGTCTGAGAAGGCAAGGGAGAGGGCAAAGGAAAGAGCTGCAAAGGAGAAAGAGAAAGAGAAAGAGAATGAGTCTCACAATATTGCACATCATCAGCACCACAATGTGAACCCCATCTCCCAAACTGCTTCATTCACTGAGCTTCTAACTGGTGGGATCGGTAGTGCAGCTACAGTTCCTACTACTACTACTACAAGTCCTAATGGGTCAGTTCATCAGATCCATGGTGGTGATGAACCTAATCTATTCAACAAGGCCACAACAACAACCAGACAGCAATGGTCGACTTCAACAGTGACACCTATGGTCATGGACTACTTTAGCTCAGGCCTTATGGTGGGGCCATCCTCTTCAAGAACCCATCAATCTTCTTCTGGTTTCTCAGGACAACAAATCCAACTGGGAAATAATAATTCCCTTCCGGTTTCACCATTCAGTGCTGAAAACCACTCAGATCAGCTGCAGCATTTCTCTTTCATCCCTGACCATCTCATACCAGCTGTGGTTACTTCTTCTTCTTCTCAGCCAAGTGGGAGTGACTGCAATCTCAACTTCACCATATCTCCGGGCCTTGCTGGTTACAATAGGGGGACCCTTCAGTCCAATTCTCCGTCTCATATTTTGCCTCATCTTCAGAGGTTTACTTCACCTATAGACGGATCCAATCTACCTTTCTTCATAGGAGGAGGAGGAGTTGCTCCTCATCCGGCTTCTGCTGCTCCAACATTAATGGACACTACTAACCATCACCAACTTCAGTTCTCACCTGTGTTTGATGGCCGCTTGCAACTCTGCTATGGCGACGGAACCCGGCATTCAGACCAGAAGGGGAAAGCCAAGAACTGAGTTCTTCATGGAAGACCACATTTCTCTACCTCCATCTTCCTTCCTGGTAACACTAAAATAAATTCCTTTCATGTTTTCTCTTATTACATTTGAGATTTTTTATATAACCCTTCTCAATTTTTTTTTCTCGGATTGTTGTTTATGCATGTTTAATTTGCTGAACATATTTTTTTTTTTTTTGGTAAACATTGCTGAACATATTTTTTCTTCCACATTGATATGATTTGCCTATGGTAAAATTGGGTCCTCCCATAAGATAAATATTTGATTATGTGTGTATTTTGGGAATTGAGAAAGCTTTTATTCTTCGTAATTTTTATTTATTTCTTAATGAGTTTTGCTAATGGGTGTTTTAAATACAGTCAAGAATCCAATAAAATTGAAAAACTAAATATATCAGCTCTTAAAATATTGAATACATAATGTTTCAATTAAAACTTGTTTTACTTGATGGAAAATGCTAATGAGTGTCCTAAGGTACATGTTAAGGAATAAAAAAAAACAAATATTTATGGGGAAGTAATGTATTTATTATTTTAAGAAGTTACTCCCTCCATCTCATTTTGTTTGTCTCATTTGCTTTTGCACACCTCTTAAGAAAATGATTAGTTTTACTAACTTTTATAATAAAATGACAATATTCCACTAAAATACCTTTATTTAAGATAATTGTGTTTACTTATCAACTACTGCACTCCTTTCTATACAAGGGTATTTTTGGAGAAATAATTAATAAACATTTCTTGGTTTTCTAAAGGAATAAACAATTTGAGACAATAAAATATCTTAAATGGGACAAATTAACAAAATGAGACAGATGGAGGGAATATGTATTTAGTTTTCCCATAAAAATTTGCTTTTTGAGTATTCCTAAACTAACATCATTAGGGGAACTAGTTAGCAAGTTGGCATTTTCTTATCTTCTGGTTAAAAAACCATTTTCTATACACAAAATATTGTTAACAAATACCCTAAGAGTATTATATAAGAAATCTAAAAATAAAATAATTTTATTAAAAAATATAATTTTTAAATATTCAATATATTAAATATATCACTTTCAATATAAAATTTTTATCCTTAATCAATATTTTAACGTACTGGTCACCATCTCTCTTCTATGTAAATTTGTAAGATTATGTTTTCGGATTTACGTGTTGTTTGCAATACAATGAGCGGCTTGCTTTCTTGGTAATCATAAACAAGTTGGCCAGTGGACATAGTTTTATGGGATGCTATTTGTGTTTTTTTGTCTTTTTGTTGATCCCTGCATGGATTGGCGTGAATAGGGTTTCCACTGGTTGTCTCCTCGTCTGTTCTCTCCTTGGTTCCCCTTCTCTCTGGCATTAGTGAGTCCATCCATGCCAGGTGTAAGCTTTTTTGTGGCAAATGCCTGCACTGTTCATCACTTTTGTGCCAAAATCAAAGTCTAAACTAACTTTACAATCCCAAATCATTTCACTCCCCAAAGCTGCACCAGTACATGTGACAATGTGACATGAATTCTAATCGGCGCATTGTCAGGTTCTGAAAGGCACAATATAGGCATAGTTAGCTAGTTGGGTAGAATAACCACACCCCACACATGGGGACTTTTTTTCATATGGTGAAAGGTCCATGCACGTAGGCAGAACTCGGCTCTTCAAGCCATGAAAAGTAGGCCAGGATTAGACAAGGAGTTCTCTGTAGACTGCAATGAACAAAAAATAACCCAAATTTTAGGTAAGGTGGTTAGAAACTGAAATGAAAAAAGTAACAAGTGATTCTTTTTTCTCTCTCTGTTTTTTTTTACACATACATGAGGGAGAAGGGTAAAGACAGAATTTGATAATTGGAACTTTAACCACTGAATTAGCTAACTTCAATATTTATATATATATTCAGGCTTTAAATTTTTTATATAATAAACAAGCAGATCACACATTTTTATCATTTAATTGGAACGGTATAAATTATGTACATTCCCCAATATATGTAAATTATTTTCCTTTTTAATTATATGAAATTTATCAGTCTAATATTCATATCCACTCAGGTGAATAGAGAGAAAATATCATGTGATGTCTTGCTGTTATCAGATATAGGATGTATTTGTCTTCATTAATCAACTTAGAAAATAAAAATAGAAAGAAAAAGAGAATGAAGAACTTGACTTAAAACCTTCATTAGAATTGAAATACTAATTAGGTGAGAGCTTATTTTGACAAAGTTATAGGTTTTGGACCTACCCAAAAATATTTTAAGAAAAACCTAGGAGCATAGTAAAGTATTGGAGAAGTGAGGGACAAATATATGGTGGAGAATTATCACTAACAAGATTTAAATCATATGCATGGTTAGTAAAAATATTTTTTACACCGTCAATCAATCGTGAATTGTTACGTCGTAAATTATAGGAATTGTTTGAAGTAGAGAAAGGGATTTGTGAAGGAGGGGCCTTGTATTGATTAGGAGTTCTTCCGCTTGAAGTTACAACAAGGTATGGCGCATTCCTTTTCACCCTACCAAAAAATTAAACAAATATTCATTTGAGTTTAATTGGTATGCATTGTCAGTATAAAGATTTTTCGTTGTTAATCAATCGCAAATCATGATATAAGTGATCTTGAAGGTAGTTAGGATAATAGTCAAACATTTTTACTGACGTGAAAATTTACGATTGATTGACAGTATGAAAAATCTTTATACTAATAGTGCATACCAATTAAATCTGATTAGTGATAATTCTCCACCACATATTTGTTCCTCACTTCTCCAGTACTCTACTATGTCCTAGGTTTTTCTTAAAATATTTTTGGGTAGGTCCAAAACCTATAACTTTGTAAAAATAAGCTCTCATCTAATTAGTATTTCAATTCTAATCAAGGTTTAAGTCAAGTTTATATATATATAAAATAGAAATATTAGACTGATGATTTTCATGTAATAAAAAAGAATACTAAAATTACATATATCTTGGGGAATATATATCATTTATACCGTTCAAATTAAATAATAAACAATGTGTGATCTGCTAGTTTATTATTTATTATATAAAAAATTTAAAGCCTGAATATATATATATATTTTGAAGGTGTTAGCTAATTCAGTGGCTAATTAATAGGAATATCACTTGTATTTATTTTGAATGCTTAGAGCATCTCTAATAGTGCAACTCATTAGAGTTCCTTAACTCCTCTTTTTATGGGCTTATCATACCACATCGCAATTTTTTACTTTACACTACTTTAAGTAACTTTATAATCCAATGATGCAACTCTTAGAAGATCATCAATTGGGTCCCACAAGTTATCCCACCTCTTTAATTACATTTGTTTTTTTGTTTATATTTAAAATATTAACTCATTTGTGTATTTCTCTCTCTCTCTCTGGTGATTCTTAAGTAAGAACCAATTGCTTCTATAAGCAATCGTCCTTACATAAGGCATCCACGTCAACTTGCTCCAATATTGCAACCTAATAAGAACTTGTCCTTAATTTTAAGAACTTGTAAAGCAACTCCAATGGAAGTTGCTCTTAGATTAATTACTTTAAGCCTTAGAGCTAGGCTTAAACTTATTTGAGTTATATTGGATTTGAATGTTAGTTACAACTAATTTTGATTACAATGAATTTTGAGTTAATTTATTTATTTTTGAGCATTTAAATGTGTATAGTATAAATTACTTATATTGTTATCTTAGAGTGTGTTTATTTCAGGTTATCTAAACATATTCCTGGGAATGTAAAGGTTGGGAATATGAATTCCCACGTTTGTTACAAGGTTAGAAAATTTATTCCCGGGAATAAAACATTCCTAGAAATAAAATAATTTCTACTTTCCCATGTTTTTATTCCCAAGGAAGGAGGTGGGGGAAAAAGGTTCCCATTTAGGTGGGAATGAAATTTGTGTAATTATCTCTATACCCCATTCATACAAATGATTTTCAGGAATGTTATAAATATTAGCCAAACACTTTTTTAGAAAACACCCTGGAATAAGATTCTCATCATCATTTTTCTGGGAAAGTTATTCCTAAGAATAATTTTCAAATCTATGAAACAAACGTCACCTTAATCTTCGATGTGGCAGCCAACCTACCAGCTATCCCGCTATAGCTTTTTTGGGGTCGGTCGCTGTGTGCTGCTATCCGGGATTAAGTACATAGATTTGAAGTGTTCAACTGAAGTATTTGTATGTTTGAAAAAGATAATTTTTGAGAAAATAATTAGTTATTTCCAAAAGTTTTCTCACAAAACTATTGTTTGTAAGGTATTTTTAATTTTTAATTTTTAATTGGGTGCATAATTTTGTTCGGGCTGTAAGCAACCTCCTACGTATTAAAATGAATATGCGACTTTATAGTTTATCCTGCAATATATACTTGAAAGTCTTCCTTCGTAAGAATGAAAATATCATATACTATAATGAGCTTTAAATTGTCATTTTTGTTTGTTTATTGCATTTTTTGTCTAATAAATTTTTGTTACAATTTTCTTAAAATGTTTTTTATTTGTTAATGAGTGTATTAGATTCTATTATGAATTTAATAAACGACATTTTAGGGGAGGGGGAATTAACAAGGAATGACAGTAGATTAAATATGTTGGATTAGATATGATCTCTATACTATAAGGGCACGGAAGTTAGAGATAACATCAAGTAGCCAACTGCAGGTTAAAAATGACAAGTTGTGTTAGGAACCCATAAGAAGGAGAGTTACCTCTTCAATAGAAAAAAGGTGATGTATTATTGAATCTTCAATAGAAAAAAGAGAATGATCTCCTCAACAAAGGGAAACCCTTTTACAACTGAGCTGAGGTTCTGGAACTAAAAAATCAAAATGACTGTTTCCTGTATGATAACATATATTTAATTAACCATATATCTAACTCAACTAACTAATCACCCATCTAACTAACTCCAATCTACTAACTTTGTTAGGCCTAACAAAACAATACCACCCCCTTGAATTTCAACCTTGTCCTAGCTCATCCAATTAAGAACGCATTTCGCCTCTATCATCTTCACATTTCCATCGAAGTTGGACAACTTCACGTTCTGATTTTTGGGAAACTTCGGGAATAAGATTTGCATATATATACTAGTCGAGAAGAGAACCCGATGGGGAGGCGGGGATCGATGTTGGTATTGCCGTTAATGTTTCTATATCGTGTAATTTAAAAGGGTGGCTCATTTTGATATATTGAGCTCCGGGTGTTCCATCTTAAAACCTAATGAACGCTAGATTGAGGGTTGACAACATTACTAATTGGGTAAACAACCTAATGGTTTTGGTGTATATAAAGGATATTTGGGCCTCATCCAATATGTCACATTATCATATTTATACCCCTAAAACTATAGTAATGGAGAGAGGAAATGGAGGGAAGAAATAGAGAGGATTTCAACTCTTACTAGCTAATCATATATTTCTCATGAGTACATAACCTTTGCGAGCTAATAACTTGCCCATTTTTTTTTTAAAATTATGTTTAGTTGTGTTGTGACAATCCTTTTCTTGAAGGTGTAATTTGATCTTGATGTCAAGCGTTTAGAAGTTAAGTTATGAAAAGGTTATGATAGCAAGCACCTTGTTATGGCTCTTGTTAATTTTAGAATTCCAACATTTTTTCCTGCTTTTTATTTTTATCCTAACCTCATACTGCATCTTTGACTAGGTGGACCATAGATTTATATGCTTATCTTTATTTGTTAAAGTTAATTTCCACACTTGCAATCATTCTGGGATTAGTGTAAACAAATATTTTGCATTTACCAAATTTTCTTGCTTTCACAGTTTCATTGTGGTGTAAGAGTTGCAACCCCTCCCCCTCCTTTTTGTATTTTTTTTCATTCCAGCGTTCACTCAAATTTTCTCCATGCAAGAATGTTGGATAAGTGGTTGGAATCACTCATGTTATAGCTTTATTATATTCATGTATTAACTATTAGCTACTGGTTTTAGCGTGGAGCTATTGTTTTTGTTTTACAGAAATGAATTATTGCAAAGTTATCCTTTTCTTCTGAGGACATTATGCTTTATTTGTTATTATCCTAAGTATGATGTGCATTACCAAAACAATTTCTTGTGTAGTGTGGTCCTTTTTATGAGCATCTGGGGATTGCTTAATGTTTTTACCTATACAATCACTAATATTTGTTATTTATAGGAATTCTCTTCCGTGGCCTTTTTTATGCAGCAGCAGCAAGCTGATTCCCAAGTTTGCCTTCTTCAAAACAAGGCTAAGTTGTCATCAAGTGTTGGTATTTCTTCTTGGATCATTTTGACCCATTCAACTACATTGAGTATTTCGATATTATGTGTGCAGAATATTGTATTTTGGAGAAATGTAAAAGAAATTTGATTAAAGTTATTCTTTTGCTTTCTGCAATTATTTTGAAATTGTCTATATCGTTGGTTGAGAAAAAAAGTTGTAAACCAATCCATCAAAAGAAGTTAATTATCTTCTAATTTTTCTACAATGCCCTTTCCAATGGCACTTCTCATGAAGTACCTTCTGACAATTGTATTGTCAAATTTAGGAGATTTTTTTCAACCAAATAATCTGAGCAAGGCTGTACCTGGTAAAAACTAGTTGATATCGAATAAATTAGCTAATAGGGGATGAACTTATAGCTGATAGCGAATAAGCTAGCTCATAGCTAACTGATTGAATTTCAAATTTTTGGTAAAATTAGCAGTTGAACTAACTAATAAATATAAAAGGAGATAAAATGACATGTTTATATGTTTTTGTATCTAAATTCTCTTTATATATATATATATATATATATATATATATATATTTACCGTAAAATAATGATCAATCAATACTTTTAATGTATGTTAAATTATTTATCATTTCAAAAAGTAAAATATTTTTTAAATTTTAAATTTATTTCTATTATTTTTATAAAATAAAATGAGATAATATAAATATAATAACATATTGACTGAGGCTGGGCAAACTTGCATGAGATATTAGGATTATGATATTTTATTTTATTTAAGAGAAGATAAAGGAGAAATTTAATTAAAATAGTAAGGATAAAAATAAGAGAAAAATAATAAGCTATATGCTCAAATGTCACTTCAAGTAGTGTCTAAAAAAACACTATAAGCTAGTGAGAAAAAATATTTACCAAACAAAACTACAAACTTATTTGCTATAAGCTTTCCGCTACAAGATAGCTGATTGGCCTTGCCATGAGCCTAAGTAGTTTGTTGGCTTAGTTGTCGGTTTGAGCTGACAACATTTCTAATGGTTCAACTCATTGGATTTGTTTAATTCATTTTTTGATGGGCTTCATTATATCACATCATCACTTACTTTATACTACTTTAAGCAACTGTTTACTTCGATAATGTAACTCTAAAAAGTTAGAGTGCTCTATAAAAATCGGTTGCTTCTATAAGCAATGGTGCTTATAGTTGGAAGTCATATCATTGAGAGTTGTGTTACTTGAGCATCATAATTTGGACATCGTTTGTGACACCGTATCTCTTTATCTCTATTTCTTACTTACTTTTTATCTTTTTTGTATACACACATTTTAAAAATACATCAAAAAAACACAGGAACACCGTATGTTGTCCCTATTTAGATGTTCAAAAATCATTTCTATATCATTGATGCTTCATCAGTTCTACCGTGTAATAATCTGTTCTATGAGAGAATATATGTTTTTAAAAAAATTCAGGTGTTTTTATTTACAAAGATTCTTAGAAAATCAAGTCAAGATGTTGGACTTGACAATATGTTAATGAGAACATGTAAATCAACACGAATGATGAATGATTTTGTCAATCACATGAATCGATTTACAAAATATCATTAACCAAATTCTTTCCAAGTCTAAAATCTTTGTGGATTTTTCTGCCCTTGATTGTTCTAAAATTGTCACCACGTACATACAAAAACATTGTATCCGAAAAAAAAAATTTGCGTTTTTTCTGTTCATATTTTTGGTCGAAGGATGGATTTTACGTTTACGACCCCAAAACATTTCGTTTGCCCTTTATACCGTGATATTTTGGGCCAGTGGCAGCTTTGCCATTTGAATCCAAGTAGCAGGTCCACAATGTTATGAGTGCCTTGGCAAGATCCAAAATCTAGTCACCTGCATAGTTCGGGGAGGGGAGCAACTGAACAAAAACCCATATAGGGAAATTGATACAAGCCCAAAAAGAAAGTCCAAAATTTAGATATAATCAAACCAGTTCAATAGAATAACCTGATTAAGGCTTTTGCTACATACATCCCACCATTTATTCATTCACTATCACCTTTTTTTTTTAATTTTTTTATTCCCAAGATATCCCTATCTGGAATACACGACTTTCCAAATGTGTTCCGGCAATTAGTTTCCGGAATACAAAAAAATTATGTTCCGAAATTTTTCAAGTTTTTGACCTAGCGGCATTTAGTTTCCGGAATATAAAAAAAAAAATATTCCGACAATTAGTTGCTGGAATACAAAAAAATCGTGTTCCGAAATTTTTCAAATCTTTTAACCTACCGGCATTTAGTTTTCGAAATACAAAAAAATTGTGTTCCGACAATTAATTTCCGGAATACAAAAAAAACATGTATGTATTCCGCAACTAATTGCCGGAACACAATTTTTTTTATATTCCGACAACTAATTGCCGTAAAACACATTTGGAAGGGTTTTTTTTTTGTCTTTTCACTTATAAAAACGAAAAAGTGGGGAGATGGATGTTTAAATATATGGATGTAGGTAGCAATACCCCCTGATTAATTGTCATGCATCAAGCTTTGCTTCCTATCATAGACCCAATCTTCTAGTGATCTACTATTTTTGTCCCTATAACCATTTCCCATTTTCTGGGATTGAATTCTGTGCTTGTTCTAGACTATTACAAACTCTTCTGTGTCCCTTTGTTTCTTGCATCTTCTACAGTTTCGATAAAAGAAATGTCTAAGTATGATAATTGTAGCTAAATAAAGAATATAAAATTTGCTTGGTTCCTTTATGTGTTATTTTGCTGCAAATTGTTATTATTTTGTAAACACAATGTGTTATGTGGTTATAGAAACAGAATAAAGAAAAAAGTTTAAAAACAAACCGGGGGTTATGCAAAAATCGCACAAAGTTAAATCGTTGTTCACACTATAATGAATAATTTATGAGAATAATTTTTTCATCATAAATTATAGGCTAAATTATATTTTTGATCATTTATCTTATTTAGTGATTTCAAATTGGTACTCTATTTAATTAACATCCTAATTTGGCTCTGTAAATTATCTACATGTTAATCATTTCCGTCATATTTGCACTAATGATATTAGATTTCCATCGTTAGTCGTTAGAGACCCTCTTCTCTTCTCGAAATCTCGGAAGTTGAATAAAATACCCATCCAACTCTCTAACCTTTGAATCTAACACCCCACATAACATATGAAGCCAAAAATATCAGATTGGGGTGAATACCCATAAGCTCTGCCCCAACTCTTGAATCTTCAACCTCTGAGTGGTAGCTGATTTTTTTGTGTGCAAAAAAGTAGAAAGTTAGAATTTTTACAAAATGAATTGGTTGAAATTATCAACAAAAAATGGTAAAACTAAAAAAAAAAAAAAAAAGGTTGGTAATTACTTGATGAAGGGTGGCCTCAAGGGTCAGATGTGGTTGTTAATGGATAACAGACCCAATCTACAAGGTATAAGGCAGATCACTAATTCCATCCTTATCTTTTCATAGCTTGTCAAGGCATTCTTCTGCTGGTACCCACATACCGCAGTGATTCATCTTCTTTTTTTATTTTCACACCTTGAAACCAGAGATCTTGACGAGAACACCTGCAACAACACACGGAAAAGAACAAAAAAAATTGAAAGATAATAATGGAATAGTGGAATATTGGAATTTACTACAATAATAAACAAAAATATTGTGGTAAAGTGGCTTGATCTGCTATTTGAGGTGTTAGATTTAGAGGTTAGAGAGGTTGATGGTTTTTTGGAGATTTTATTCAATTCCCCACATTTCGACGGGAGAAGCCTAGATTCCAGTGAGAGAAGATGGTCTCCGAAGACTAATGACGAAAATCTAATACCGTTAGTGCAAATTTGACGGAAAGAGCTAACATGGTGTAACTTTGACAACTTAGAGGACCAAATCGAAATATTAATTTAATAGAAGACCAACTTAAAACCAAAAAATAAGATAGATGATCAAAAGTATAATTTAGCCGAAATTTTATAAGCAAGCGTTTCTCCATGTTTACATATGTCTTATTGCCCTGTCACATTCCTTCAACACATTGAACATTTTTGTTTCATTTCATAGAGAAAAACCCAAAATAGTGAAGAGATCCAAAATAAGAGAAGGCTTAACCGAACGAGAAGAAGTCTCAGTTCAAATATGTGGCTTCTTTTCTTTCTTTTTCTTGAGAGGAACACTTTTCAAGTCTATCCCACCATGTATGGTTATAAAGCACCCGATTGGTCAAACACAATTCGTCACCCATTTTGTACGAAATCTGTTTGTACCAAATAACAATGCTATTGAAATAATAGACCTAAAGAGGAATAACAACAAAGTTTAAACATCATATTTTGATTCAAAACCTTAAGACATTAATTTAATGGAATTAACTTACATATTCCTAAACAATGTAAAGTTTAAAAATCACACTTGAGTTCTCAAGACTAACAGCAACAACATTCTTTCTCTATGTGCTTACAAGTAATCTGTAAGTATTGGACGTGTTTCTTATTTACAGATTTTTCACCCACCCGGCCACTCTGTGCGTGGATGAAGAGAAGGGGGCATCAAAATACACAAAAAGGACTTTCCTTAAAGGATGCAAAAAAAGGAATATATCGTGGCATTAACTTTAGTTGGATTCATGGAGCCGTTAAATTTACACTCTGACCATTTGTTGCTATGCAAATGTATAACCAAAGCAATTTTCACTTTAAAATGACTTAGCAGAGCAACTTTAGCTTAGAAAGGGGAAGGAAAGGAAAAAGCCTAGAGATACGTGCGAATTTTCTTTGCCAAGTCAAATGTCATTTTTCAAAGAAGTGAAGGCAGATATTATATGTTTGTTTGGATATGCTTTTGACAAACGTGATTTTGGGAGGAATTGATTTTATAAAATTAATTTTCATAAAAAGTGGGTTAAAAGTGAATGATTTATATTTGCATGTCTTCATGAAAAAAGTAATTTTTATCAAATTTTAGCTATAAATTTTGCATGCGTGAAAGCTACAAATTTCAACTTCAAGATAAAAGTGATTTTGGGACTATAATTACGTTTGACCATTGAAGACAAACATTAAAAACGTTCTGTCGAATCACGTTTGACCATGACAGAAGCACTTCCAACCCTTCAAACCAAATACACTAAAATGTTTATATATGACGTGAAAGCAACTATGGCTAGCTTTCATGTTCAGCAAACACACTATAAGAAATCTTCAATTAAATCAATTCCAGGATCTTCTAATGTACACATAGATAGATGATGCATGCATTCTATGATATGAAAGAAATGAATGGTTAAGAGTTTTTTTTTTTTTTTTTTGGTGTAAGTGACTCCCTTATTTAAAGGAACAGTTAGCTCTCCTTGTTACGGATGCGCTAATAAAATAAACAATAATTCAGACTTTAAGGGGAAAAAATCTATTACAAATACATATCTAATTGCTTCAACCTCACGATCTCACCTAATAATTTAAGCTTTAACTGTAATTGATTGCTTCTCACCCTAAAGGTCAAACGAGAAGCTCCTGCAAACAGCAAACCAAAACTTCAACCAAAACCACAAAAAGTTGACAAGTTCCGTCTTCAGTCTTTTAGAAAGGTTGTAAAGCTGCAAATGCCATTTACACCCCCCCCTCCCCCCCCCCCCCCCCCCCCCCCCCAAAAAAAAAAAAGAAAGAAAGAAAGAAAAGAAAAAAGAAAAAAGAATGTGCAAGTGCCACCTGAAAATGCTAGTGTAATGATGCCAAATTATTAGATAATCCCAATGGCCTATGTACGCCTAACATAATTTTTTTTCCTGTTCGTTACCCTGCTTGGTATATTAAATATATTTTGTGCAGTGGTTCTCTCCCACTCTGCCGGCATAAATATTAGCATGTGGGGGCTTGTTCACATTTGCTGTGTCCTGTATTATTCCCCCACTTGGATGCATCTACTCTTGAATGATTTTTTTCTTCAAAAAAACAAAACAATAGGGTAGAATAAAATAGAAGGAGACGTCTTCAATTATAATATGAGATTTGGCTCCTAATTATATATAAAGTCACCAATGTATGTGTAATCAGAAAACAAAGGAATCAATGGAACATTATATATAGCCTCAAGTCAAAAGGGGGGAAGGGGTATGACTGAGCAAGAAGACCTGTCTCTTGCAGTGTGCATGCAAGCTAGTGTTTGAGTCACCAAGTCCAGACCTCATTTCACGTGGATTGCAAGTATACAAAGCTAAGGTACCTCATGTGACAAACTGATAAAGTTAGAGGCAAAAACAGCAAATCACCGAATAAAATAACTACCAATATGAATTATTGTGAGAGAACAAAAAAAAAAAAAATAGAGGCAGACTCTACGAAACACCCTTGCCCCCTCATCACAACTGTAATGCCTGCAATTTCTGTTAGCTATGAAACTTAATTAACTTAAGCAGCAGGCAAATAATCAATCAAATAAAAGTGATAAAACTTATTATCATTTATTTGTTTTGGAAATAAAACTAATCCTTTTATTCAAAACTTCAAAATTAATGATACTTATTTAAATGGCTTTGACTTATGAACACAAGTAATAAAAGAAATGCTAAATACCACTTTTGGTCCCTTATCTTTTTTTTAATTTTCGTTTTGGTTCCTCTTTTATTATTATTCTCGATTTGGTCTCTTATTATTATTTTTGGTTTCAGTATGGTCTTTTCCCTTTAAATTATAATATGGAGAGGATCACATTGATATAACTTTTGTAAAATAAGGAATCATTTCGAAACAAAAAAAGTAAAAGAAGGACCATATTGGAACAAAAAAAGAGGATCACATAGGTTTAATTTTTCAAAATAGGGGATCATTTTCAAATAAAAAATAAAAAGAGACCACATTGGTATGACTATGCAAAATAAGGGACCAAATCGAAACAAATAATAAATAAGGGATCAAAACGAAAAATAAAATAAAGATAAAAGACAAAAAGTGGTGTTTAGCCTAAAAGAAAATATCTTTTCTCCCACAGAAGATAAAAGTCATAAAACTTAAGTTGAAATACAATATTTTTCTATCTATATTATATATAAAAACATAGATCGATTGCAGAAGTTTTCACTTAAACCAAAATTATCCTTTGTCTTAACATTAATTATCATCTTACTTTTAAATTTTAAAAATATCTTCTTTGTATAAGAGAAAATAAAATATATATTTTCAAGTTTATTAAACTTTAATAGAACTTTCTTTCATTGTAGGTCAGAGAAAAATATTTTAAAAGTTTCTGAATAGGTTTTTTTTTATGAACGTTTCTGAATAGGTTTTTAACATATTACTATACTTAAAATTTAATTCTTGATAATATTCTTATAATTGGAATTAGATTTTTTTCAGTTTTCTGGTTGTAGTTGAATTCTTATAGGTCCTACGAAATGCTAGTAAGAAAAAGTTTATGTATACAAAACTGAGTTACAAAAGATGAAAAAAAAACTGCTATAGAAAAATAAATGTTAAAACCCTATGCGCAATATATATGTCACACTATTATTTATAAAAACGGATTTAATTAATTTGCACTGACGTGAGCATGTTTGGGAAAGATAGATTTTTCCCATTTCAGCTGTTTTTTGGCTAAAAAGCTGTTTCATACATAATCTATCATGTTTGGCAATTAGTTTAAATTTATAAAAAAGCTTTTTTTGGGGGGGGAAAAGCTGTTTTATGTCATCTAATTTGTTTTAGCTTAAGATTGTTATGATTTGATTATTTCTTATTCTCAAAACTCTCTTCCCTATTTACCCCTACAAAACTAACTTCCAAATAAATATTATTAAATTATACAAATAACTTCATACCCTTTTTTCGTAATTTACTATGTAAAAAGCGATTTTTTTAGACCATCCAAACGAAAAAGATTATCTTGAAATCGCTTTTCAGTAAACAGATCCAAACAAAAATAGATTCTGATTATAATCGATTATTCATAAATCGATTATCAGCATAATTTTTTTTTCCAGCTTTCCCAAACACACCCACAGTGTAAAGATTTTTTATAATGTCAACAAATCATAAATTGTCACATTAGTATAAATGTCTTACTATTATCCTAACTAGTTTAAAAAGTCACTCGTACTATAATTTGTGATTGGTTGATAGTATAAAAAACCTTATACTCAAAATGTATAGCAATTAACTCTTATAAAAATGTAGTGCAACAACTGATATTGCACAAATATTTTGGAATGCCACAAGCGGTTCCAAGCTCATGTAAGCACTATATATATTAGAATTTGGATTTTGCAAGAGAACCTAGTTAATTAAGAATTCGAGCTTGAGTGGAACTCCCATTGAATATGCAGCATTAAGAATCTCAAGAATTTGTCTCATTCACTCCTTCCGTTCCTCTTGGACCTGGAAGCACCGAGAATCTAGATAGATCGTTGAAAGAAAGAAATGGCATTGGGTAGATATCTATCTAATTGACCAAACGTAACTATGACCCACCTCCTCCTGATCCATTCTGTCCAGAATGTAATGGAATGGAAACTTGTCTGTGTAGACAATGACCAATTCAATTTTCAAAACTAGACTCAACTTCCAGAGTAATTTAGGCCTCAAAATAAGCTCACCCTCCTTGATTTGTTCAATACATGTTTCCATTGCCAACTTGATCTGATCTTGAGAGAGACAACTGCTTGTATAATGCACCAAACTTGCCTTCAAAAGCCCTTTAATCACCCTACTTTTGTTTAAACCTTCAAACAGAACTTTATAACATGCATATATATTGACTATTGATTGTGATTTGACCAAATTGCAGGTTTTAAAAAAATTACATTTTATCGGTGTGTAGTTTACTCACCAATTCTAACAATTTTGCCATCCTTATAAAATAGAAGGAAGAAATAATAATAATAATCAACCATATTGGTTTAGAAGCACAGATAAGAGGTTTAGACTCATAACAAAAGACTTAATTTTGATATATTGTAATCATTAATTATATATCGCCTCATTAAAAGATGACTCTTATAATAGCTCGGTGCATCAAAAATTAAGTTCATAACAAAATCTCTTAGTGTGTGTTTGGTTTAATTTCTGGAAATATCAGAAGTGCTTCTTTCCCTGTCAAACATGATTTTGGTAAAAACAGAAATGTTTGGTTACTGTCTTATAAAATTGATTTTACTTTCAAACGTGATTCTAGTAGAAGCTATAATTTGTAACTTCTGCATTGAATTGAAAAATTTACACTAACTTTTATATCAAACTTGCTTTCAAAATAAAAACATCCAAACATAAATCACTTCACTTCAAACTCAATTATATTGAAATCAATTCTGCATAATCAATTCTATCCAAAATCTCGTTTGTCAAACGCTCATCCAAACACATATTTAGTTTAATTATAATTCATTTACCCAAATCAATTAATTTCAATAAAAAATATTATAAAGTATAAACCGAATTGTTATGATGCGTCGGGTTTTAGAAAATATTACAGTCAAACTAAGTTTGGGGGGTAAAACAAAGAACATCCTCCACAAATTATGCATGCTTGAATTTATGTTCAACTATACTCAAACATGCTAAATAGTGGATTTGATGATAATGATGAACTAAGTTTGAACTTGCTAAATGGTGTCCCATTGCGGAATAAATTGGAAAAAGTTCTTCGACAGTAAATTTAAGTAAACAAAGTATATTTATTCTTAAATTATTTGGTGAATTGATATTTTTATATAATTTATCAAATCAAGAATAATTACATTCTTATATACCCACATTAAAAGATTTTTATCCAAATAAATTTCTGTGCAACCTCTTGGCAAGGTCAGCGGATTGCATAGCATATTAAGCATGGTCACAAAAAGGGGGAAATTTACAAAATTTCTGGTTATCCGCCCGTTGTCCCTTTTCATTACGAAGGGGTGGATCGGTGTCGGTTTTCAATTGACAAGTTGGCGAACGACGAAATTGAGTTTCCAACAAATAATTTCAAAAACACATTCTCAATAATGCCACCAAAACATTTTTTTTGCATAAGTGATGATAAATGATAATCTCATAAATAAATATGTGATTGATTCAAGTGATAATAGATTCAGATCCCTTAAACAAATAATCAGGGATTTGATCCATAATTTTTATGTATGGAGAAAACCTGATTGAAAGAGATTAACCTTTCAATGTTGTTGAGTATTTCGTGAAATTAATCTTTACAATTATATGCAAAATACCCTATAAAACAAAACAAAAATTGATAATCCGATAATTGTACCCCGTAAAGTGATAACTATAGCGTCAGTTTCCTTACATGAGTAAAAATTCATTGATGATAATTTAAATAATCCTTCTTTATGAAGTACTGTAGTTTTTAAGATAAAAATTAATTCAATTATTCTAATATTCACTACTCACAATTGACAACAACCAAGAGTTATTTTTCAGAAAAATAATTTTTCAAAATGTTAATGTCGCAACTTTATAATTCACATATCTCTCACATTTAAGAGAAAATGACAGAATTAAAAGGTAGACATATAAAAAATAAAATAAACAACCTAATTAAACCATTAAACTTATATACACATGAAGTGATACATTTGTAAATATATCACTAACGTTATTCTTGTATCTTAGCACCCTCTTAGATCCAGTCATACAATTTTGCAATTATAAAGGGTAGGAGTTATAAATATGTAATTTTACTTTCAGGTATCTGACTCGCCATGTCGTCTGTATTAAAGTCCACTACCTATCCCTGGGGGACCATCCTCACCAAAATTAAAGCAGCATGCTCGCGGTTGTGACACGATATAACCATCAATCAAAACCATGAACAAGAAACCATGTGATCTTTAAATAAAGCAATTTTAACCACCTCATCATACCATATCAGTTACCAACCAGCAACATCAACTACAGAGCTTGCAAATTACCAGTACCATTCACTAGACTAGAACTGCTATACTAGTTGTGTAACAGCACCTTTATTAAATACCCTATAACAGCTATATGCCAATTAATAATTCTATACCCCTTGACCTCGCGATACTTTTTCACCATTATGGATACCCTTGAAACCAGACCAAATCCCGGTGAGCAGTTCAAATGAAAAAATAGCAAGTGCAGGAACAAGTATTGTATGATTGACCCATCCAAAAGTTATTTAAATTACAGAAGCAAAGTACATTGCTGATTTAACTTCAGAAAATTATATCAAAGGCAAACCAAACTGATACCTAGAATATTCACAGAGGAAGAACTTAAAAAGGCAGATTACTACAAACTCAAAGCTCTTAGAAGATCACCCTAGTTGCAGGTGTGCACTCTTACAAGCATTGCCTCAAATAAAAACACCAGCAGATGCATTAAGTCTCGGTTCAAGCATGATAGGTTAATGATTTGCAGCTCTTTAATAACTACTCAAATGTAGGCCGCAGTTTCAGGAGTAAGAGAGAAATATGATTCAGGTGGCCGAGCCGCTTTCACTTCATGTATGCCAATAGAAAAGTGTGTATTCTGATTCATTCTTTTTTGAGGAACTTCACGTTCCCCCATTTTTTCAAATGATTCCGCATTCCCTGAAATTTTCATTTCAAACAAATAAATAAAAGCTGTAAACCTTCATAGAAGGAACAATGGGGTAATGCTAGATCAGAAGAGTCTACTAGCCTTAGGTAAATAAGGAAACGATCACAACAATAAAACCAAAGAATAGTGATGAAAATTTTAGGCAGATTCATTCCTGAGCAAATCCAGGTAAGCTAGCTGGGAAGTGAGAAGTGAAGTATACAGCGAAAAGCATTCAAAACAACTTTTATCCTTATCGATCCAAAGAAAAGAACATTGCATAAGTAGTGTTTCCTCCTTCTACCACTTCTAAAATCAAAAGCAACTAGCAGACACAGATATATCATATACAATTAGGTTATCACTAACTATAAACCAATTTAACATAAAATTAAAAAGTTGCATTACAGAGATTAGAAAATTAGATCCAAACCTAACAGAATTTTCCACGGAAAGACATATTTGAACAATGAGACTCAGGAAGATTCAGTTAAACACACACTTCCACAAGTTTTTCAATTTTCAGTTATCTTCAGGTGGCAATCCATGAATATCATCATTAACAAACTTCTTCACAATCAAATATCAACAACTTGTTTCGCAATCCATTTCTATATTTTTTTTAACCGTTAGCAGTGACTAATCTCCGTCGGGCACCCTGTTGGGCACAGGTTCTCCACTCACAAGAACCAGAATTCGAATCCCTGACCACATATTGGTTCGCAATCCATTTCTATGTTAACTTGAATTACGAATCAAAAAAATAAAACTTGCACCAACCAAAATCATTAAATAAGAACACTACCTTCAGATGGAAGAATCAAGCATCAGAAGGAATTCATCTCAAGGCAATAAGTCCTCCTCTTCACCAGCATTCTAGCTGCAGTCCTATAAGGCTCCTCAAAAGCTGTTGAAACCCAAGAAATATCAGAGGGTTCCTTCTTGGAAGCAGCAGCAGCAGTAGTAGTAGAAGTAGTAGGTGACTGCTCACTTGGCCTAATAGCAACAAGGGTAGCACCTTTCAAAACAACCCCATCTGGCAACTCCAAATGGGGTGCATACCAAAGCCTCATATTGAGGGCAGGGACAAGAGTCCTCTTTGATGCCAAAGAAGCAGATAGAGGCTTCACCCTCAACTCCTCAAGCTGTTCCCTATTCATATGCAACACTCCTTGCCCATCAGCATCTGTCAAAACCAAATTATCCAAAGTCTTATGCTCCGAAATGATCGGTTGTAACAAGTAATGCCTCGCAGAAGCCGCAATCAGAGAGCTAATGGTCCAAACAACTCTAAGTTTGAGACCCCCGTTTGTGTAAAAGGAATCAGGTATGCTTCCATTGTCATCACCACCACATAAGGCATCAGAAACAGAAGCAGAAGCCCCATCTTGTGATTTTGGTTGAATCACGGAAGAAGCGCCTAGAATTACACAATTATCCAAAGTTGATCCAAAATCAGCTCTCCATTTCAACAAAACCCCATCTTCAATCCCTAATTCCCCGCTGGGAAGCTCGATTCGAAGCAACCGAATCTCGTTGAAATTCTTCAAAACCTGAGTGGGGGAGTGATGGGTGACCCCACCCTGATCGCCGGTGTCTCCGTCTTCATCGCCGCCGGTCCCGACGGCGAGGGAGGCCGGTGAAGAAGAAGAAGATCCGGCGGTTAAAGATGCTCTTTTTGGACCCAAGAACTGGCCGAGCGCTTGAAGGGGCTTGACGATGCCGGTGAAGACTAAACGGAAGAGGTTGGAGAAGGTTCCGCGGGATTTGTCGGAGGAAGCAGCGGAGGAAGATGAATCGTCGTCGGAGATGACGCAATCGACGCGAACGACGACGTTGTCGACCTGGGGAACGAGAGAGTGGAAACGACGCGAAACGACGCAGCATCGACCTAGGGCTTTGACATCGCCGATCTTGTTGAAGACGAGGAGGAGGAGAGAGTCGGGGAGTCGATCGAAGTGGTCGATTTGGGAGGCATCGGGTTCAGGGTAGATTCTCATGGATAGATCTGCCCGGAGAGAGGACATTGTATAAAATTCTAGGTTTTCTTAGAGAAATACAGAGAGAGAAATTCTTAGAAAGGGGGTGTAGTCTGGTGTGATCTGATGGGATGAAATTTCAGAGATTGGGGAAGTGGGTATGAGGCAGATCTGTGAAGGGATCTAGCATGGCTGGCGTAGGGAGAGAGCAGAATCGGAGTGAGATTGGAACGGGAATGGGAATGGTTGAGATGAGATGACAGAAGAGTGAGAGCAAAAGAGAAAGAGAGAGAGAGAGAGATATTACGAATGAAGCGCGTCGAGTTGAGTTGAGGGGAAAAGGCGGATGAATGAATCAGTGGTAGTAGATGGGGGTGGCGAGGGAGTGCTTGTGCTAATGCTTGTGTGCCTGACTTTCTCTCTGCCTCTCGATGATTATTATTATTCTGTATTAAGTACTTACAATTACAATACAAGAACCATAATATATATATATATATATATCTATATGCTCTAATCTCTAACCACTGCCTGTCTTTACCAAATTTGTTCTTTCTTATCCCTCAAATATAATATTAGCATCAGATATTATTTTGATATAACTACTGTCCAATATTGTTATATATTATATATAAATAGAGTGTAATTTAGGTGTTTGTATTTTACTTTTTAATATGATAAGGGGCAAAAGCACCAAGGAAGCAATAGAAAAAACTAAAGTGTGGTAAATACAATCCGAGCCATCGAGACCCTAAACAAATCTGCATAAATTAATGGGATGAAGACGCTATTTCGCATCTCCAATAAGTTAGTTTATAATTTATTTGATTAATTTATAAATTTGTTTGATCAAAATAAAGATGTTTGATAAATAAATTTATCTCATTAGCTTAAAACTTTTCTTCATAAATTGATTTTGTTAGTTTATAATTAATTAGAATTTGAAAAGAATATATATAAAAAAATATATAAACA
This sequence comes from Ammopiptanthus mongolicus, assembly GCA_039655645.1. Taxonomy (NCBI): domain Eukaryota; kingdom Viridiplantae; phylum Streptophyta; class Magnoliopsida; order Fabales; family Fabaceae; genus Ammopiptanthus; species Ammopiptanthus mongolicus. Next base: position 100,495,598 of record CM077344.1, on the reverse strand, counting down.
TGTCCTTTTATAATATTATATATATTAGTTCAATAACTAATTTTATCAAATACTTCAAATTTAATCAGTTAGCTTTTTTAGCTATCAACTATCAGCTAAAAGTTAGTTTATCATTTATTTTTACCAAATAGAGCCTAACTCACAGGTATCTAGTTTTTGAACAAAATTCTGTTGTTTCAAAAAATGGTGTCTCGGTGTTCCTCACTAATCAAAGGCTGAGAACGTACATAGGTGTTAATGAGTTATAAATTTATTTTATTAGGTAACAAATTATTAGAAGTGGGGGACAGAGTATATGACAGAAAAATGAGATCGAAAATTTCCCTCCATAATTGGTGGGTACCAAAGTCACACTCTAAACTTTGGTTTGTAAACCAATCAGCATCTTATTTACCCATTTTTTTAGTGTTTTGTTTTTTTCCTCCCTTATTTTCTTTTTCTAGTTTGTATTCAATTACCTTTTTTTAGCAAATTTAATTTATAAAATCTATTATGTAATAAAATTCGAGTTTCTATTTCAGCCCATTTTCATTCGTATAGTCTCATGTGTGTTTCAACGAGCTTTCATAAAAATAATTTTGAATGAAATTGATTTGTTTACAATTGAGTTTCAAGTAAAGTGATTTTATATTTTTATTTTGAAAGCAAGTTTGATATAAAACTTAGTATAAATTTTTCAACCCAACAAAAATCCTACTGTATGTAGCTTCTATTAGAATCACATTTGAAAATAAAATCAATTTTGCCTGATAGTAACCAAACATTTCTTTTTTTACTAAAATCACGATTGACTAAGGGAAAATGCAATTCTGATACTCTCCACTGTTGAACCAAACATGCAATTGTGTGCGCATTTCGATGAGCTTTTGACAAACGTGATTTTGGGAGTAATTGATTTGTAGAATTGATTTTGATTAAAAATGAGTTGAAAATGAATTGATTTATGTTTGAATGTCTTCATGAAAAAAATGAGTCTTATCAAATTTTAGCTACAAATTTTGGACGCAAACGTGGAAGATACAAATTTCAACTTCAAGATGAAAGTGAATTTGGGACTATAATCACGTTTGAGCATATGAGCCAAACATCAAAGTCAATAAGCCAAATCACATTTGATCATTGCAGAAGCATTTCCAGCCCTTCAAACTAAACACACGCTTAGATTTTATAAAGATAAAATCACCTTTATAAATCATTCTCATACTCTCCAAAATAATTACTCCGGAAAGTTTTATTTTAAGATTTACTTTGAGAATAAATTCAACCAAATAGCCACTTAGCTGCTAATCTTCAATTTTGGTTTATGTTTGGTATCGCTACGAGTTTTGGTATCCCTACTAGTTTTATTATTTGAATATCTTATTATTTGATAATTTTAGATTTTTCTTTAAAAAAATGAGGAATCATTTAGGAATATGAATAGATAAATGAGAGTATTAGTATTGACACTATATATGTGTATGTAGTATGTAGCATTGGAGCTAGAGCATAAGAAACAAAGATAGTCTCGTGCCATTTGAATTGTTGTAGGCCAATTTCTTTATGGAGAAAGGTAGGTATCCCATAAAATAAATTTTTTTAAGGGTGTTGTTTTTTATACCAAAATTTTTTCTCATACATCACAAATTTAAAAAAAAAAATTTGAATATCCCTAAAATATCTTCACTATCTTAATACACTTCATAACCTATAAATTATATTCAGAAATTCATCACTTCCCTCCCTTTTCCCCTCCCTTCTTCTTCCTCTTTCCCTTTTCTCCCATTCAGCCATTCTTCCCTTCTCTCTTTCCATCTTTCCCTCTTTTAAGAGATTTTCTTTTCTGTCTTCACGAGCTTATATGAAACCATCGCTTATCTTCTCCCCACCCCTTCTCCCAATCTCCTTCATCCAAACATTTTCAAAATTTATTTGTAGAGATTAGTAATCATTATTAAAATTAGTTTGTGTCTCTCCGTAACATCATCTAACACTAGGACTCATCAAAAACCAAATCTTTTATATAGCATCGCAAACACTATCAATTGCCCTTCCTTCGTCACAAGCCACAAGGCTTTCCTTCTTTCCCCTCTTTCAATCCTTCAGATCAGAGGAAACCCAAAAATGTTTTTTTTGTTTAATGATTATTTCTTCAATTTGCATTTACAATAAGTCTAATTAATGGAATTTTGGCATAATAAAAAGTTTCCACTTACTAAAAATTTGTTAACAATTTTAAAACCAAATCAATCACAGTTTGCCGCTGTGAGGGCTTGGGTGATTGTTTTAATGGTGCGAAGGTGGCCATGGGTGCTGTTTGAGATGCTGATATTTCTGGGTACGGGTTGTGTTTTTGCTATCTACTGCTAGTTTTTGTGGGGCACAAATAGGTGACTGAGACAATTATTGAATGGGTGGAGTGATGAGGGAGAAAAGGGAAAGAGAAAGAAGAGAGGAGTGATGTATTTTTGAATAAAGATTATGGGGATGTATTAAGATAGTTAGGGTATTTTAGGAATATTTAAATATTTGTAAAAATTTTGTGGTGTAGAAGAGAAATTTATGGTGTAAAAAGCATCATCCTTTTTTTAATTGATTTTGCAATAAATGGGTGAATGACTTGAAAATGGAAATATAAGTAACACACATATCAATGTTTGTTTTTATAAATAAATGGGCCTAAGCCCATAAAAAGAGAAAACTGTATAAAGAAATTAAACGAGGAATAGAAACTCCAATACCATCAACTAGCAACACTTGGGCAAGTTGGGCAAGATGCACGGGTGGTTGCTCATAAATCACCAAGTGGGGATCATACCCACAACCCAAATTTCGTAAGCACATCAACACACTTCTTAGCTTCCAGAAAGACATGACAAATCCACACCTCTCCATCAGAATTCACCATCTTCCTGATTTGCATAAGAAGGCTCCACCCACTAGTACTTCCCATTGCTTCACCTTTTAAGCTCCTAACCACAACTTTAGAGTCCATGTGAAGTTCCACCGCTGTAAAATTTGTTAAGGACATCCCCCAATTTGCTAAGGACACCCCCGAACAGTGTATTTACTAAAATATCCCTTGAAAAGTATATATATATTTTTTTAATTTGGTTCACTCTATTTGCGAGTGTGTTATTTTTTTAATTGCTCGCTCGTAAATATGATATTTGCGAGTGAAGCAAGTACTTGCAAATATCATATTTACAAGTGAGCAATTAAAAAAATAATACAGTCGTTAAAACCTTTTGATGCTAATATGTTTCAGACATCTAGAAGGAAAAAAAGGGAAAAAGAATAATGAGTTCAAGACAGAATAATTTATTAATATACGGATCCGTTTTCTGATAAGTAAATGTGTGAAAGATGTTTCATTTTTTACAACTACTCATAGTTTTCTCCCAAATTATATGTGACGCTCGCAAATTAGATATTCGTGAAAGATGGTATATTTTTGCAAATTAGTTATTTGCAAGAGTGTAAATTTTTGCACACTCGCAAATAGCTAATTTGCGAGTGTAATGGATTTTTTTTTTACCTTTTACATATATTAGGTATTTATTTTATTTTGTTTGTTTCATTGTAGTGTTATTGGAGATGGAAGACAGCAATATGTTTGATTCTAATGAGATTAACCAAATGACAGTGGTGGACTGTACAGGAGCATTCACTACTATGGAGATATTTCCTACACCAGATGATTTATTGTGTTGGACTCGAGAGGTTGGAAAACAAAATGGGTTTGTTGTTGTCATTGTAAGGTCAGAGACAGGACAAAAAAGCGGACGTACAAAATTAATTCTAAGTTGTGAAAGGAGTGGGAAGTATAAGCCTAAAAAGCATGCATCTTCTAAAGCAACTGGTACTCGAAAGTGTGAGTGCATGTTCAGAATTAAAGGAATACCTTTATCGACGACTGAAGGAAAGAGTGAAGGATGGATGCTGAAAGTAAGATGTGGATTACATAACCATCGGTTAGCTGAAACATTGGTGGGTCATTCTTCTGTTGGTCGTTTAAGCGAAGAGGAGAAGAAACTTGTTCATGAAATGACCAAGAACAATGCCAAGCTAAAAAATGTTCTGTTGACGGTTAAAGGTCGCGATAAGGAGAATCTATCTACAATTAAACACATTTACAACGAACGTCAAAAGTACCGATCATCTGAGAAAGGCCTTAGAACATAAATGCAACATTTTTTGAACTTAATACATTGAGATCGATATGTTTCTTGATATAGAAGACATGACGGTTTGGACGTTGTTAAAGATATATTTTGGGCACATGCAGATTCCGTCCATTTGTTGAATACATTTAACATGGTCTTCATCCTTGACAGTCCTATAAAACCAATAAATATAGGCTGCCATTACTTGAAATTGTTGGTGTTACTTCAACAGAGCTGACATTTACTGTGGGATTTGCCTATATGGATTCTGAAGGGGCTGAAAACTATGTTTGGGCACTGGAGAAGTTAAGAGAATTGTTCGTGCTAGATGAGTCAATTCCCCAAGTTTTTGTGACAGATAGAGATCTTGTTTTGATGAATGCGGTTGTAGTTGGGTTCCAACAACTCGCAATCTTTTGTGCCAATTTCACATAGGAAAAAATGTCCATGCAAAATGCAAAAAATTGGTATCTGATAACAAAAAACTGGAGGTAGTCAAGGATGCATGGAACATTGTTGTTTATTCTGCTGACGAGACTGAGTATGAGCAATGTCTGATGAGTTTTCATGAAGTATGTGTAGAGTGGCCTATATTAATTGATTATGTGCAAAAGACTTGGTTGGATCCACACAAAGACAAATTTGTTGCGGCATGGACTAACCAAGTGATGCACTTGGGGAATACAACCACAAACAGGATCAAACTAGTGTCAAAATTGTTAATGAATCATGTTATGCTATAGCTGAAGTTGTTTTGAATGTTTGTTGATAGGGTTGAGTCTCAACATTGAAGACTGAAGAATTTGTTGCAAAACAGCAAGGGTGACATGTGTATGTGTTGAGAGATGATGAATAACATGTTTTTCCCGTCCTGAGGCTTATTCATGGCCAACACGATATATTAGTCGATTACAAGAATGGTCTTCAATATTTTCACCTCCTAATCTTTCCCATCATGATGTATACAATCCAATAAACTTGGATGACGATTGACTAATACACCGCCGTTGTTTGTTATACCTTTATATTTACATTTTACTATTATTTTATTTTGTATTTTTAAGTTCATTAATAATAAATAATAACAATAACAATAATAATAATAATAATAATAACAACAATAATTACAATAACAATAACAATAATAATTACATAATCCGCTATCCGAAGCACCTCCCGAAGGTAGACATACACGTCATCTCCCTCCTATGCGTAGTCAACTACCTAATGCAGCATGACGGCAATTCTATCCAACCTGCCTACCGCATGAACATAAGCCGCCTACAAATGACATAAATACATAATAACATAAGTACATTATATAGGGAAAAAATTAGATGACGTTACGACTGAACATAATATATACAGTGTAAAAACTTATTATTCCTTACCCGAGGGACACAATCAACATGTGCATCATGTGGAGCCTGTGGAGGTGAAACCTGCGGAGGTGGGGTCTGTGGAGGTATCAACAGTGGATGCGAGTGCCTGTAATACCAATCCAAGTAATCTGGGGCTCACTCAGCTGGATAACTGGTCGACCTCAACCGAAATAGGTATCTAATAGAGTACAGGTGAAGGGACATCCAGTTAAGACTAATGGCCTCAGCCAAGGGAGGTCATGGTGGCTGCCGAGGAATCTCCTGCCTGAACTCGAACTGTCGCAGTACTCTCTCAGGCAGGTACGGCACTATAGTGTTCCCACACCGAAGGTACCCCGAAAAGTGTGCCACCGGATCGAATGGGCAATACTGCCTATGTGCGGCCCATGGTGCCCAGCACATGTCATCAGCGGTCAGCGCATCCAGTGCCTGCCTGTACGGAAGCACCCTCCCATGACCCCTCTTGCTTCTCCATCGGTTAGCACGTACACGCACACCCTCGTAACCCTCAACAAGCCTCTGATCTACCACCGAAGTAGGAATGTACGCGTAGATCCAGGCCTGTCACAAATAACGAATCAGTTATGAAAACATGTCAGAGTTAAAACAATTGTAAACTTAATTTTCTACTTTAATAACACACTGGTACTTGAAAGAGTGTCATGTAACCCGCTAACCCACGACATGCCAACCTGGTGGCATCGCCAAGATAACCGAACAAGTGGCATAGGGCAAAAGCTCCCCACGACCACTGTCCCACCTGCTCCAACTCATGCAGCAGCTCGATATATTTGCAGTCAATACGAGTGCTAGTCTTATCCGTCAACAGAGTCATCTCGAGTAGCACCAGTATGAATGCTCTTGTTGCCTCGTCCATCGGACTCTCAATACTCCGTGCATCATAAAGGTCCTGCAGCCAAGATAAACTGACAGATGCCCACCCAGTGCCAGTCACCTCCGCCCGGGCCTCCTCATAAGATACCCCCAACAACGACTGTAGAACTGATATAGCAATATCTATGTTCATCTCGGGGGGTATAAACAATGCACCTCTGATCGGGATGCCCAAAATGCATTACACATCATCCAGCGTGATGGTCATCTCTCCGAACGGAAGGTGGAAAGAGCCGGTCTCCCGGTGCCACCTCTTGGAAAACGCTATCAACAGCGAGTTATTTACCATCGGGTAGCTGCAATACATAAGAGGAGATAGACCAGCTCGATCGACATGAGCCTGTACTGCAGGTGGTAGTGGCTGACGCTCGCCAAACCACTTCTGCCACTTTTTCCCGTGCCCAAAAACCCTAAGCGGTTCCTCCCGGTCCTGCACACATAAAAATAAATGTTTTGTCATGAATTATACAGAAGTAAAAAAAAAAAAAACCTTAAATGTAGTAAACAATAATTACCTCTCCGTTCCACAAGCTGTAAGCTATGTGGTCCCTGAATGAAGTCAGCAGCGATGTATTGGAAGGTCCTCCAGGAAATGGTCCCTCCTCTGCCCGTGCATCAATATGCATCTCGTCCTATTGTCCCTCGTCCTCATGTCCCTCGTGCTGAGGTGACTCGTACTGAGATAGCTCGTCGTCTTCGTACTGAGGTGGCTCGTGTTGAGGTTGAAGTCTACGACATCCCCCTCTGCTTGGGCCAACTCTACTATCAACCTATCTCCGACGGTGCGAAGCAGCCATAGCATCCCGCTGCTCTCGTCGCTGTCGCTGAGCCTCTGCTCTCGCAGCCTCAACCGCCATCCTAGTGGCCTCAGCCTCAGCCTCCCTACCGGCCAACCAACCCGCTCCCCTACTGCGCGGCATCACTAAAACAAATAACAAATTAAAATCAATATTTTTAAGATAATCCTGCGAGTGAAGGAAATTTTTTCCACTCGCAAATACTTTATTTGCGAGTGAAGGAAAATTTTTCCACTCGAGTGCAAAAATAAAAAAAAAAATCGGAATCACCTAATTTGCGAGTGAAGAAGCTATTTGCGAAAACGCAAATGTTGTTTATGAGATTTCAGATAAAATTTACAACTCTCTGAATTTGATAATCTGCAAGGGTAACAATGGAGGGGAAAAAATTGACTTTTAAAGCTTTTTTTGTTAAGGATATTTTAGGAATTATACTATTCACGGGAGTATCCTTAGCAATCCCCCACTGCTTAGCCATCCGGAGCCCCTCAAAAGCCCACCAAAGTTCATCTAAATAAGTGGTAGCTCTGCCCAAATGTCCAGAAAAACCACAAATCCATTGGCCATCTTCCCTAATTTTCACTTTGACCAAACCTTTGTTTAAATTTAAATATTTTTCTCTCATGTCGTGTGCAAAATATTCTAATATTAAGAAAAAAATCTCTTCAAACCTTAAATATAATAATATTTATAATTTTACTTTACCTTTTATATATTTGAATTTATATGATATGTACTATCAGTATAAAAAAAATTTATACTGTCAACCAATCATAAATTATCACATCATTGAAAATGTTTTGCTTCTATCATAACTACCTTAAAATTCATATTATTAAAAATGTTTGACTTTTATCATAACTACCTTAAAAGTCACATATAAAATGATTCTTGATTAGTTGACAATATAAAAAATTTATCCTAATATATTAGAATTAAACTCTTTATATTTGGACTCCCCCAATTTTTTTCATCAAGCTCGTAGTGATGATTATGAAATAAAAGTAAAATCTAGAATAAAATTTAAATGACAAAAAAATTGCCTTTTAAAAATTATTCCCAAAGCAGTTGCTTTAACTTTTGACTTTTTGCTTGGGTGGTTATTGTGAGTCTCCACCAATGGCATACATGAAGAGGTGGCTTTTATTGTGCACCCTTCGCCAAAGGTGCACCCATAAATTTACCTCGTATATCAGGTTTAAAATATTTATAAATAAGTCCCTTAATTACTTCAATCTTGCTTCTATTTTATCCCTATGTCTCCCTCTCATTGTCCGCAACCAACGACAATCACACCATCGATCAGTGGTGGCCCTGAACACACTTAAGGTGGGCTACCATCCAAGGCCCCGTTGTTTGAGAGGCATCATATAGTAGTCAAAATTTTAGTTAGTATATATAAATATTAAATTTTGTCAAAAAAAATATATGAATATTAAATAAAATTTTATATAATTATTTTTTATCAACAAAAAATAATATTTCAAAATAATAATAATAGAGTAATAGAAACTAATATGGCAAGTATATCTGTGTATATTAGAATATCTTTTTAATTTAATATATTTTAAATTTTGATACATTCCTAATTTGTTTACTTTTATTTAGACTTTACCTTTTCCCCAATTCTCTCATTCTCTTTTTCTCTCTCTATCTTAGTCTCTCTCACTTCCTGCCTTTCGCTACACCTAGCTATTCATTCTCTATCTCAATCTCTCCCCAATTCTCTGATTTTCTGTTATTTAGCGTGTTATTGACTATTTGGCTATTATTGCTATTTGCTTGCTACTTGCTTATTGCTATTTGCTTGCTTGCTGCAACTGGAGTCTAGACATTTGTTCTTCTTATGAAAGAGAAAGAAATCAAAAAACGGTGGATTACCATTACGTTGTGACTTGTGAGGGTTTAAAGAACTGGACATTGGCTATGAACAGTGCAGAACGGTGCTTAAACAAATTTCAATTTATTATATTGTATTATTATTCTTATATTTTAAATAATGCTAATTTTTATTGTTATTTTCAGAATTAAATTGAAGTTTGATGCTCTGAAACTTTGAAACAAAGTGAGGGTTTAAGTTGAAGGGTTAAATCATCAATCAGGTTTTATTGTTTCATCTCGTTGTTAATTTGTTATTTACTCATTAGAGGCTCCTTGTTTTATTTATTGATTATAATTTTGCGCTTGTCTATAATTGTTGTATAATTGTCTGAATATATTGCCTAGAAAACAACTTTATGGTCATCTAAAACGGAAAAGAAAGAAACAAATTGAAATAGATAATGAATCTCAAAAGGATGCTCTTGATAAATTTTTTGTCAAGCATCCTACAATTCCTGTTTAGAATGATGCAAATCCAGATAATTTAGAGAATGAACAACTAAATAGGACTAATGAAGAGCAAGATATTTTGGTTGGTAATAATGAAAATGAAAGTGATCATCATGATGAAATTGAATACTTTGATGATGTAGGTCGTAATGAAAATGAATCTATCCCTGCTTTTGTTGATGAACAACCTAGTCAGTCTATTCCATTAGATTTTTATGATCCAAAAACATGGAATAACCTTAGAAGTGACTCACGAGATGAATTACTAAAAGCTGGTCCTAAAAGAGATATGTCAATTGTGAATGGCCCTAAGGATGATTTTGGTAGGCACTTCTCATCATCATATTAAATTCGTTATTGTTCTAATGGAGAAAAGCAAGATAGGAGTTGGCTTGTTTATTCAAAAGAATTAGATAGAGTTTATTGTTTTTGTTGTAAGTTATTTGGTACAAGTCATAAAACAAATTACTTAGCAAATGAAGGTTTTAATGATTGGAAACATCTTTCTGAAAGGCTCAAAGAACATGAATCAAGTGGTGCACACATGGCTTTGATGTGCAAATGAATTGACTTACAAATCAGATTTCAGAAAAACATAACAATTGATAAACATCTTCAAGAGCTTATAAGAAAAGAAAAAGAACATTGGAGGGATGTTTGAGTTAGGATAATTTTTCTTGTTAGATATCTTGTTGAACAAAATTTAGCTTTTCGTGAAAAAAAAATGAGAGGATTAATGTAGAAAACAATGAGAACTTTTTTCCTCTTGCTGAGATGATTGCTAATGGGATCCTGTCATGCAAAAGCATTTTGATCGCATCAAGCATAATGAAATTCATTATCATTATCTTAGTCATAAGATCCAAAATGAGTTGATTAATATGTTAGATAATAAAGTTAAAAGTGGAATAATCTAAAAAATTAAAGAAGCAAAATACTTTTCTGTGATTCTTGATTGTACTCCTGATGTCAGTCACCAAGAACAAATGACTCTCATACTACGTTGTGTGGATGTTTCTACAAGTCCAATAAAAATAGAAGAGTTTTCTGTAGAATTTTTGAAAGTTTATGATACAACAGGTCAAGGGTTGTTCGAAGAATTACTAAATATTTTAGAAAATCTTGGTCTTGATATTAATAACGTGAGAGGACAAGGATATGATAATGGATCAAACATGAAAGGTAAACATCAAGGAGTGCAAAGAAAATTATTAGATATAAATCCTAGAGCATTATACACACCACGTGGTTGTCATAGCCTTAACTTGACACTTTGTGACATTGCAAATTCTTGTACTAAAGCAAAAGACTTTTTTGGAGTGTTAGAACGTATTTACACTGTATTTTCTCATTCCACAAAACGTTGAAAAATTTTGAGAGATAATGTAAAAGGTTTAACTATTAAACCATTGTCCCAAACATGTTGGGAAAGTCATGTGAATAGTGTATATGCAATTAAAACTCAAGCTTCAAACGTAAGAGAAGCTTTACTTCAACTAGCTGAACAAGATAATGACCCAAAAATTAAGAGTGAAGCTGAATCTTTAGCAAGTCATGGAATTGGAAACTTTGAGTTTTTATTAGCTATGGTTATTTGGTTTGAGTTATTATCTGCTGTTAATGAAATTAGCAAAAGTTTGCAAAAAAAAGACATGTGTATTGATGTAGCTATAGAATTAGTAAAAGGATTGATTAAGTACTTGGAAAAATATAGAGAATCTGGATTCGTAAATGCTATTGTTAGTGCTGAAAAAATTGCAAATGAAATGGAGATTGAATGTGTGTTTGTTCAAAAACGTTAAATTCGTAGAAAAAAAACACTATGATGAAAATCTTTCTGAATGCGCACAACCAAACCTTGAGTCTGCTGAGGAGTCTTTTAGGATCCATTATTTTTTATACATTGTAGATCAAGCAATTCGCTCACTTAATAGAAGGTTTGAGCAGTATAACACATATGAAAAGATTTTTGGTTTTTTGTTTAGTATTGAAAGGCTTACGTCATTCTCTGATAAGGACTTCAAATTATATTGTAAACATCTTGAATCTTATCTAAAACATGATAATTCTTACGATCTTGATGGAGAAATTCTATTTGAAGAATTAAAAGTCATCAAAGAGTTTTTAACAGTTGAATCAAAATCAAGCTTTATGATATTAAGTTCTTTGAAAACATTTAATTGTTTTTTAATGCATGCACAACTTATAGAATAATATTAATTATTCATGTTACTGTTGCATCAGTTGAGAGAAGTTTTTCTAAATTGAAATTGTTAAAATCTTATTTACGATCTTCTGTGTCACAAGGTAGATTAAATAGTCTTGCTTTGATTTCTATTGAAAATGATTTTTTAAAGAACCTTGATTATGGTCGGATTATTAATGATTTTGAAGCAAAAAATGCAAGAAGAATAATCTTCAAATAATTATGAAGGCACCATTTTCTCAATTTGTACAGCATACCTAAAATCTCAGGATCGACCCAGCCATGGATGGTCGCTTCACCAACCTGTATTCATGGCCAAAATTTCTCAAACACCTCTGCATATACAAACAAAATGTTGACTCAAAATCAGAGCCACCATCTACATCAACCATTACGAGTTTCACCTGATGTTGGAACCAGTTAATGGGTGAAATTCCCACCGTAAAATATTTAAATGGAAATTGACTAGTTAATTGTGATAGTTTGTTTGTGCTGTAATCAAATTGATTAATTCAAAACCCCAAGTGAGAGAGAGGTAGAAGGTAGGGGGCAGGAGACACCAACAATAAATAAATAAATAAGCTTTCTTTTCAGGACCAATTTGTAATAAATAGACTTTATCAATCTACCTATTCAGTAGGTTCAACTTTATTAATCTCTGAAGTTCATCCATTTTTCCACAAATCTAAAAAAAGCCAACATTACAATGAGCACCTGTCACCTTGCCACATGAGGAAACATAAGTTCATCTTTAGGTGCAGATGCAATTCGGTGGGTTGTGTTTGAAGCAAAAGTGGATGATGCAATAGTAGATCCGAGAGAAGGTAAGGGAGTGTTGGCTTTTTGGGTGTGAATGTGATTGTTGGTGACAATGCAGCTGCAACTGTTTCTTTTTAAACTTCATTCATCATGTAGATGCTAATGTTTCTTTTATCATTATGCAAGTAGCAAGTGCATGCAGTGCGGGTAGGATTATCGGCAGCGCGTTCACCCTCCAAAATCTTTTTTTTTATACGAGGAAAGAAAAAATCACTATGACATTTTGATCCCTAAAAAATAAAAAATATCAATTTGATCCTTTACAAAAAAAAAACCACGGTGACATTTTAGTCCCCAAGAAATAGAAAATATCAATTTGGTCCTTAAAAATGTAAAATGCAAGTCAAATTAATCTTTTTTAAGGTAATTTTTAGGGACATTTTAGTCCCCGTCAGGGACTATTTTGACCTGCATTTTACATTCTTAAGGATCAAATTGATATGTTTCATTTCTCAGGGACCAAAATATCACCGTGATTTTTTATCAAGGACCAATTTGGGTCTTTACTCTTTTTTATACACATAAAATCTGTAAGATTTTAATTTAGTCTTTAGTATATATTCTCTTGTTAGTATAATATAATATAATATAGATAAAATTGAGTAAAATATTATCTAAATATCAATTTTAGTGGTATAAATAATAAAACTTTTTTTGAGCAAAAAAAAAATAGTAAAACTTTTTTAAAAGTACTCTATTTGCAAAGCCATAGAGGTCAAGGTAGTTCAATTTATTATGAAAAGACTCTCTCTCAACCTTCCTACTACTCATCTCTTCCTTCTTTCTCATCCATCGGAGGGGTGATTTTGGGTCATTTTTTGGTCTAGAATCACTCTTCTACATTGTTTTTCTCTCATTTTATCTAAATAAGTGATTTTTCCACATAGATCTAGTTTTTCTTTCATGTTTTTCCGTGATTTCGTCGTCTGAGTGCAGCATTGTGTTGTTCGTCGTCTTGATGCGACGTTATTTGGTTTCTTTTTTTGTTGCGGTGTTCGTTTGGTTCAGATTGACAGATCAACCTCGATCCATTACAGATTCATTTAAGACTTGCATGTCAACGTTACAGATCTGGAGGCATGGATATTCTGGTCACTTTGATTTTATCACATTTGTAGGCATTTTGCCGTTTTATACTATTAACCTGGATGCTGTGAGTTTGTTCGCAGATTCATCCTTTTTGATTTTTAACGATATTGAATTTGTGTTGTTTTCGAAGTATTTTACTAATTTGAATGAGTGAATATCTTTTTTAGTAAAAAAAAAAAAAAACAGATAGCTCAATTTATTCCTTACGGTATTCATGCACGACAAGGTGTGTTTTGGATTTGTAATGCTGAGCTGGTTTTGAATTTTTGATCAATATTAGTCTTATAAACGTGGTTCCAACACACCCTGTTATTATCTTCTGGATCTGATCCTTTAATTTAATTTTATTCTGTTAGTCTCTCTCACCAACGAATATTAGGAAGAAAATTATAGAAAGTTGGAACTATAAACCGGATTGATGGATTGGAATCATTAATAAGTTGGTTGTCGTATCCCCTGCTTAAAGCATCCCCTTTGTTTGGATGATATATAAACGAAACATAAATAAATGCATTAAAAAATAAGTCAAATAAAAAAGTAGGGGATAAGAGACAGGAATTTGTTTAGTTCTAGTAAAGAAAAAAAAACTCTGATATCATCGAATGTTGACACAAATGGAGGATAAAAAACAATTTATTTATTTCCTTGTTGTGTCTGTTGAAAGTTTTAAAGAAATTTTGAATAATAAAAAGTGTTTTGAATCTACCATGAAACAATCTACTTAAAATCAATATAAAAGAGCATACAAATGCATATTGTGCATCCCATTTAGGTACCACATGCCATGTGCACCTTATTATCTTGTAATTCAAATAAGTGGTTAGTTAGTTAGAAGAGTTAGTTAGGAAAGTTAGTTAGTTAGTTACAAGTGACTTGTAACTATGTGTGTATAAATAGAGGTGAGTGCAAGGAATAAAAGTAAGTGAAGTATTATTCAGTAATCAACTTTCTCTGATACCCGTCTATGCACTGTTCACCCGTCTACACTTAGTAATCGTTACCTGTCTGCATATCGTTTCACCCGTCTGCTCCCGATAACACCCGTCTGTGCACTTATATACTCGTCTATGTGTTAAGCGTGTATTTAGTGTACTGTTAACCCGTCTGTGCTGGGTGTGTGTGTGTTCTAACAATTGGTATCCAGAGCTTATTCTTTCTTGGACCTAAACACGAGTGAAGTGAGGAAAAACACGAGTGAAGTGAGGATATGGGCTCCAATGGCAATTTTCCTGCGCAAATGCCAATGCTTGATGGCAAAAATTGGGATAGGTGGAATGTGCAGATGCGAGCATTATTTGGTTTCCAGGATGTGCTGGACATCATCAAGAATGGCTACCCAGAAGTGAATGAGGGAGCCACCGATGCTCAGAGGGCTGTGTACAAGGAGAACAAGAAGAAAGATTGCAAGGCAATCTTTACTCTGCATCAGTGTGTCGATTTGGCTAATTTTGACAAGATTTCTAGGGCTGCAACAGCAAAGCAGGCCTGGGATATCTTGGAGAAATGTTACACGGGTGGTGAAAAGATCAAGAAAGCGAGACTTCAAGTCTTGGAGAGGCAATATGAGCTATTGCAGATGGAGGATCAAGAGAAGGTGGCTGATTTCATTGCAAGAATCAGGAATATCACCAATATGATGGCAGGGTACGGGGAAAGGTTGTCTGATCAGAAGATCATTGAGAAGATATTGCGCACATTGCATCCTCGATTTGATTACATAGTGTGTGCAATTGAGGAGTCTAAAGACACTGCAACCCTGAGTCTTGAGGAGTTGCAAGGGACCCTGGAGGTTCGGGAGATGAGGATGAATGAGAGAGGGGCGATTGAGAAAACTTCTGATCAAGCACTGCAAGCTCAAACTGATAAAAGAGGGTTTGATAACCAGAAGAAATGGAGGAAAGGAGGAAAGGGGAAATCTGTGAAGAATTCTTGGAAGGGTGATGACAGGTCTGAATCCTCGAGTAAAAGGGGAGGAGGATCTGCCAAAACCAAAGGAGGATTCAAGAAGAACTTTGATAAACGCAAGGTGCAGTGTTTCAATTGTGAAAAATTTGGTCACTTTGCAGATGAATGTTGGCATGGCAAAGGCAAATCGAAGAAAGTAACTAATGAGGAAGCCTGTGCTGCTCAAGAAGAGGATTCTGATGTTGATCCAGTTCTACTGATGGTGACTACAAGTGAGGAATCCTTTCAATCTGAGTTTTGGTATCTTGACACGGGTTGCTCAAACCATATGACTAGTCACAAGGAATGGTTGGCTGATCTAGACACATCAAGAAAGAGCAAGGTTCGATTTGCAGATGACAGAACCTTGAATGCTGAAGGGATTGGCAACATTGTGATCAAAAGGAAAAATGGGAAATCAGTCTTGATTTCAGATGTCCTGTTTGTACCAGGTATGAGGAGCAATCTTTTGAGTATTGGCCAACTGATTGAAAAGGGCTTTACTGTGGTGATGAAGGATGATCAAATGGAGATGTTTGACTCCACTCAACGATTGATCTTAAAGGCTCCTCTCTCGAAAAATAGGA
Organism: Ammopiptanthus mongolicus; assembly: GCA_039655645.1. NCBI lineage: Eukaryota > Viridiplantae > Streptophyta > Magnoliopsida > Fabales > Fabaceae > Ammopiptanthus > Ammopiptanthus mongolicus. The sequence goes on along the minus strand of CM077344.1, from coordinate 100,479,404 downwards.
CCTTTCAGATCAATATGCAAGCTGCTGAGATTCAGTGTTTGAAAGCAGCTGCACATGTTGAGGATTGTTGGCTTTGGCACTCAAGGTTTGGACATCTGAATTTTCGAAGTTTAAATGATCTCTCTTCCAAACAAATGGTAGCTGGCCTTCCCAAGTTTGCTGTTCCAGAGAAGATATGTGAAGTGTGTATGGCAGGAAAGCAACCCCGAAACTCTTTCAAATCACATCTGCCAATGAGAGCAACAAGTGTGTTAGCAGTTGTGCATTCTGACATTTGTGGACCATTTGAGGTACCTTCATTGGGAGGTAATCGGTATTTCATTTCATTTGTTGATGAATTTAGTAGAATGATGTGGTTATACCTGATTGATACAAAGAATGCAGCACTTGAAATCTTTAAAAACTTTAAGAAGCTAGTTGAGAAACAAAGTGAGAAGTCCATCAAGATTTTGAGAACTGATGGAGGAGGGGAGTATACCTCAAGCAATTTTGAGCATTTCTGTGTAGAGAATGGCATTCAACATGAGGTTACAGCCCCTTATACCCCTCAACATAATGGTTTGGCAGAAAGAAGGAACAGAACAGTGCTTGATATGGCAAGAAGTATGCTGAAAGAGAAAGCTTTACCACATCCCTTTTGGGGTGAAGCTGTCTCTACAGCAGTGTACATACTGAACAAATGCCCAACAAAGAGATTAAAGGAAGCAGTGCCAGAGGAGATATGGACTAGGAGGAAACCGTCTGTGAGTCATTTGAGGACATTTGGAGCACTATGCTTCAAACATGTCCCTGATCAGAAAAGGAGGAAATTGGAGGACAAGAGTGAGTCCATGATTTTGGTGGGGTATCATCCGACTGGTGCATACAGACTATATGATCCTATTAAAGAGAAAATTGTGATTAGCCGAGATGTGATAGTGGCTGAAACTGAATCTTGGGATTGGAATCAGAAGTGCAGCAGCAGCAACAGTCTGACACAGGTGTCCTCATCATTGTTAGATGAGGAGCAAGTTCAACAAGAAGGTGTTGGCATACTGGGAACTCAGACAGGTGTTGGTATACTGGGAACTCAGACAGGTGTAGGCGTACTGGGAACTCAGACGGGTGTTCAGACAGTTCAAGTCAGGCCACACAGGCATAGACAGATGCCACCTAGATTAACTGATTATGAGCTGTTCTCTGATAATACAATAGCTCATGATGGTGATCTGGTGCATTTTGCTATGTTTGCTGACTCTGAACCACTAAATCTTGAGGAAGCTATGAAGGAGCAGGTCTGGAAAAATGCTATGATTGAAGAATTGAAAGCCATCGAGAGGAATCAGACATGGGAATTGTCAAGTCTACCTACACACAAGCACCAAATTGCTGTGAAGTGGGTTTACAAGTTGAAGCTGCATCCTGATGGGTCAATTGCTAAGCACAAAGCAAGGTTGGTTGCAAAGGGTTTTCTGCAAAGGGAAGGAGTAGATTACTCAGAAGTGTTTGCACCAGTGGCAAGGATAGAGACAATTCGGCTGGTAGTTGCTCTAGCAAGTGCAAGAGGTTGGACTCTATCTCAGCTTGATGTCAAATCTGCATTCCTAAATGGACCTCTTGAAGAAGAGGTATATGTTTCTCAACCACCAGGATTTGAGATTAAGGGAAAGGAAGAAATGGTGTACAGATTGAAGAAGGCACTTTATGGCCTAAAACAAGCCCCTCGGGCTTGGAACAAAAGAATTGATTCATTCTTACTTCAACTTGGATTCAGCAAGTGCTCAGTTGAACATGGTGTCTATGTACGATTTAAGAAGAACAGGTCAGAACTATTGTTGCTATGTCTCTATGTTGATGATCTACTAGTGACTGGTAGCAGTTCCAAAGAAATTGAAGAGTTCAAAGTTGTAATGAAGACTGAGTTTGAGATGACAGACTTAGGAAGGCTGACTTACTTCCTTGGTATGGAGTTTGCTGCAACAACAGCAGGGATAGTGTTGCACCAAAGAAAGTATGTGAGTGAAGTTTTGAAGAGATTCAACATGAATGGTTGCAATTCTGCAGCAACACCTGTGGAGGTTAATGTGAAGTTAGAAAAGAGCTGTGAAGAAGAGGCAGTAGATGGCACTTTGTTCAAGCAGATAGTTGGTTCTCTGAGGTATATCTGCAACAGTAGACCTGATATATGCTTTGGAGTGGGCATGATTAGCAGGTTTATGGATGATCCGAGGAAACCACACTTGATTGCTGCTAAGAGAATTATGAGATACTTGCAAGGTACACTGGAGTTTGGTGTTCTGTTCCCTAACAGAATTCAGCAGCAAGGGAGTGTTCTCATAGGCTTTTCTGACTCTGATTGGTGTGGAGACAGAGTTGATAGAAGGAGTACATCTGGCTACATTTTTCAGTTTTTGAATGCACCAATCTCTTGGTGTTCAAAGAAGCAGCCAGTTATTGCTTTGTCATCGTGTGAAGCTGAGTATATTGCAAGCTCTTATGCAGCTTGTCAGGCTCTTTGGCTTGATTCACTGCTGAGTGAGATTCAGGTTGAAGTAGCCAAGCCTATGAAGCTGATGGTTGATAATAAATCAGCTATTAATCTAGCCAAGAACCCGGTTTCTCATGGCAGGAGCAAACACATAGAAACCAGGTTTCATTTCCTTAGAGATCATGTAAACAAAGGAAGACTCGAGCTAGTCTATTGTCCTACAGAGATACAAGCTGCTGATATACTGACTAAACCACTGAAGTTAGATCGTTTTGAAAAACTTAGAAATGATTTAGGTGTTGTATCATTTGAATATTTGAATTAAGGGGAAGTATTATCTTGTAATTCAAATAAGTGGTTAGTTAGTTAGAAGAGTTAGTTAGGAAAGTTAGTTAGTTAGTTACAAGTGACTTGTAACTATGTGTGTATAAATAGAGGTGAGTGCAAGGAATAAAAGTAAGTGAAGTATTATTCAGTAATCAACTTTCTCTGATACCCGTCTATGCACTGTTCACCCGTCTACACTTAGTAATCGTTACCTGTCTGCATATCGTTTCACCCGTCTGCTCCCGATAACACCCGTCTGTGCACTTATATACTCGTCTATGTGTTAAGCGTGTATTTAGTGTACTGTTAACCCGTCTGTGCTGGGTGTGTGTGTGTTCTAACACACCTCACATTGTTTTGATAATTTAGAATTGGATCCAAGAAATTACTAAGAACACACGCGCACGTTGTGGCATGTGTGTGCATTCATGGCAGATGCATTATGAAATATGAACACACTATTTCACGGTGATTGAGATTGCAATTTCCGTACTCATATGAAAGTACAGGCACAAAGCATGTAAACTATATAATCTATTTTACTACTATCAACGTTGGAAATGAAATTATGGTCAACTCTGAGTGTGTTTGGAGTACAATCCCACATGACATTAGTTTTATCAATAGATTAAAACCGTTATTTGCATTCGAAGTGTACATTTTTAATTAATTCCTTTTCATATGATTATTTCAATTTTTTAACCAAAAAAGAGCTTGAAATATAACTTTAAGTCTTTTAAAGTATATATGTATGTATAGTTTAGGAGAGAAAAAAGTAACTGCAAACTAAAAAATAAAATACAAATGGTAACTACTTCTACACTGGTTAGGTCCAACAATTGTTCCTTCGTGAACGCAAGTTAGTCAAACAATATTGGGGCTTTGAAAGGGGCTGGCCCAAAGGTTATGCTAATTTCTTCTGTAGGTTGGTTGGTTGGTTTCTAAGACATGGGCGCCAATATTCCTTTTTCTTCATTGCTCTTCTAATTTCTCAGTTAGATTAGAATGCTCTTTAAACCTCCCTCATTACCAAATGTTCTTTAGTTTGACTATGTATTATATAGAGACTATCACTTTGATAGGATCCTGGAGTTTTAGGCGAAAAAATTATCACAAATAAATTGTTTCTAAATATTCAAATGGAGTGTACGTGATGTGCGATTCTAAACGTGATCAGAGAGATAAATTATAAATAATACTCTAGTTTTGCATCAAAGGTATGATGTCTGAGCTACTTTTGCTTTTGCATGATTAATTATTTAAACCAAAGCAATTCAGAAACCAGTTTCGACATATTAGTTTTATTTTCTTGGCAACTTTATACGTATTAATCAGGATTAGGCTTAAAGTGACGTTCACTAACTTGAATATACATATTGCATCCACTGTCACGCTCACAACTACATCATCTCTAAAATAATGTAAAATATGAAAGATATATTAACAAAAAAAGTTATAGGAATGGGGTCACTTAGCTAAATTGTTCGCATGAGTGAATCCTAAGAGTGGGAAAGAAGTTCAAAAAGTATTGTCTCTTTTTCTTCATCATAGTTTTAAAGAAGTATTAGACGTTAGAAGATTAATCGCTTGAATATAATGTTTTATTGAAGTCATCCATAGTTTTTTTATCCGTTAAAAGATTAATTCAAAAGCATGTGTTATTTAATAAATATTAAATAAATATTAGTCAATCACAATACATTATTATAATAATTACTTTAATTTTCAACCTCGCAATATTGAAAGAATAAGAATGCCAACCATAATTCTACCGTGGGAGATAAATCCTTCTTGGTATCAAATCGTCACATGCAAGTTGAGCCTACATTTAAGCTTGAAAGGCACTTTTGCACCTGAAATTGTGCGGACAAATAATATCCTACTTACCTGTAGAAAATATCTCAGACCCACTAGTAGACATGTTCCCCTTCGGAACCCACCAACATTCTCCATTGGAGGTCATGGGAGTGAACGCTAAAGAGACGGTTTAGTACAAGTAAAAATGGAATTGGAGGGGGGTTTACCCCTTGATGAGCAATTGAAATTTTGATCCAACGGCCGAAGGCCAATAGATGATGGATATCAACTTCTAACAAATAGATATTGTATGTATAAAATTTTCCAACGTTAAACCAAACATGCGGGAGGAACAATCATAATAATAAGCTGTTGGAGATATCCCATTCATTACACTTCTATGATTACAAGCTGCCACTTCATTTGCCTGCTGGTTTTAAGCGTGGTCCTAAACATTATGAATTGTGTTGTGGATTGATAAGTTGACATTCAAAAAGGATATTTTCGAGAATCCCATTTTGCACTGATATAGGATAAGGCTCATCGCTATAAGATTTTCAAGAAATTTCTTTTAATTTTTTCCAACTTAATTTAGATTACGTAATAAAAATAGATTTTTAATACCTCCTTTTTTTAAAAAAAATAATTATTTTAACAAAATATGTGGCCTTTGATTGCATTAAAAAGGGAGAAAATAATTTCTTCAGGACTCTTTCTTGACTCTGTAGCTGCCTGCTACACTTCGATATTCAAAGCAGCAGGACGATAAGCTTAACTGCTCTCTCTATATATGTTGGATTTCCACTTTCCTGAAGTGTAATAAAATCATAACTTACCACTTTAGTTTTATATTCGAATTTTCAATCGCGAGGTATTTGCATGGGTAAGCATAACTCCATACATGATCATGTCGCTCCATTAACGTGAGTGCATTGATCTTAAGTTCATCGTTTACGACCTAAAGCCCAGATAAAAGGGATGCAACCAAGAAATTCAGGGAGTGTTATAAATTTATTTATAATTGTACTATATTACTTATGAATGATGCACTTCTACACCAATACCTTGCAGAATATAACCCCATTAGAGGTATATGGCTGTCATTAATAACTTCTCCGGTATGCGCAATAGGTTTTTTTTTTTTTTTCCGGGGGGGGATGAAAAGGCATTATCGCAAAACATAAATCAGAGGAACCATTTCATTTAGATCAGCTCTAAGCATTTGGCTAAAAAATCAACACTAACCATATAAACAAAAACAATGAAATAATTACAGACGCATCTCCAGAAAAAAAACAATGCAACTGGTTAATAGTCCAATCCATTGAAACATGTAAAAACAAAAAGACTGAATGCGCCTAGCAAGTACCAAATATAAAGAATGGAACCCGATTATCCCTGCGGATATATATATCTATATATGGGAGAGACCAAGTTACTCCAAGAGCAACTTTAAGAGGGTTACTCCCAATCTCATCCATCTATTTATTCTAATCCAATGGATCTATATTAATTCATTAAAAAAACCACATTATCTTTGTTAGATTAGAATAAATGGATGGATAATATTGAGAGTAACTCTCTTAAAGTTATTCTTGAAGTAACTTATCCCTCCTCATATATATATATATAGACACGTAAACTGTATTCAAATTCTTTCATCCAAAAACAAAAAATGAAGAAAGCTGTATGTACAATTGTCATCGACTTAACTACTTAATGTGCAACATAAAAGCAAATTCATATACAAATAGTTATAACTAAAGAAGATTTCTGACATTATGTTTCAATACAATTCTACCCCCAACGAATCATACCCCCGATTCATCTCCAAGACAATTTAATATCTAGAGTGCATGACATTATCAATCTATTGAACTGCATCCTTTAAAAACAATGGCTGCCTATGGACCATGGCCGAACTCAAACTAGACATCCTTACTGACTAAGAACGATGGAAAAACAGAGTCTGGATAGTAATGTATAAATTATAGTATACAGAACCAAGAATGGGAAATCCTATAGTTTGAAAATCTACACTAACCTAGAACCAAGGGAGGGTTTGTCCGCATGTATAGTATATCTTTTAAAAGATTGAAAAATATCATACTGAGAATAATTAAACTGAGATGAGAGTCTGGAGAGAGCTTATGAAACAACATCCAAGAAATTAGATGACTAGCGCAAAATGAAGAGAAACTGTGCTTAACAATTAGCTAGGAAGGGTAAAATTTCAATATCATCTCCGAAACATATCCAGATGATTGCACATTATAGAAAGAAAGCTAGAGAGGTCGGTCACATATAGAAAGGGAAAGGAAGTTTTGAGTAAATTGGTGCTATCGTGCTGATTTTAAAACATTGTAACCGGCAATCGGGAAGAAAATCTTTTAACAGATGGGAGTACAGATGAGGTAAATGTCAATGAAATGGGATGATTTAATCTTATTGCACCGTGTTTAGTTATATTAGCCAAAATGGCATATCTGAAAAATAAGCATCTGCCTTACCGATAGGAAACCAGCTATTCCCTAATCTCTACAATTAGAGCAGGATATTATCCAGGTCACCCAAATTCAATTAACTATAGTTCAAGTTCAGTTGACATACTAAATGTTAAGCTGCAAAGAGGACCATAGGTAAGCTGCAAGCAGCAGAGATAGAGATCATAAAATGAATTCAACTCGATAGAATTTAGGGGGTCCAATGAAATCATTTTAAACCACATTGGAAGCGGGGAAGGCTTGCTACAATAAAATGCAGCAGCAAGCATCTCCTTGCGAGTGGCATCCATCACAAGACAACCATGAAGTGAAAAGCATGAACAGAAGTTCTACTAAATAAATTCCAATGGTTTTTCAGATAATAGGTATATTATGAAATGCACTTGGTGTGATAACAAGCGCAACCAGAAGCCTGGAAGAAATCAAACAGTAAACATATGGTCATATATGACAAATGCCCTCACGTACAACAGGATTACAGGATATGGGAAATAGCAAGAGGGAATTAAATGATCCAGAGTTTTCTGCAATTTTTCAAATTCATGAGACAACTTCCCCACTTTTGACCAAGTACTCACAAAGCAAGGATACTAGAAAGAGGAGATTGCTAGAGAATCTGCATCCTATTTGCATCATTAGGGCAGATACTTTCACCAAGAAAGGAGAATAAGATGTTGAAGCAGCAGAATAAAAATAAACATGATAGCTTTATGGTTCCTCCGATAATCAGTTATGGAGATAAAGATGATTCCACACTAGTCAATGGCAAAACAGTATGAACTGACAGAAAGATCCTAAATTTCTATGAGAAAATGCAGATGAAGAGTAGATTAGCAAAAAGAAAAGAAAGGAACTATAGCTCCTACATACAAAACCACCAATGGATGATAGGCATAATCTTGCTAGTCACTGTTAGGGAAGAAGCAGGAGTCCAGTTGAAGAAACCAAGAGTATATTCTCTCCAGAACCAACCTAGAGGAACTAAGGAGAGAACGAGGACATGCTTTAAGAATTAAAATTTCACCTTCAAAACCCTCAGAAATAATTCCAATAACTCATGTGGCCATTATAAATGCCTGGATCAAGTTTTCAGCTGCGCGCTTTTGTTCAGGTGTGCCAGATATTAGAGCAATACGATCACCCCGGGCAGATCTGGAGTCAGAAATCTCTACCGTTGCTCCTGAAATCTGGATTGAAACAACCGGGCATAAAATATACATTCAATGAAGCAAATTTTGCATCTTTTCATAAGCGGTACATGTGCAAGGAGTATGAAAGTATAAACAAAATGGTATTCCATGCTAAGCCAAAGATGTATAAACTTGAGTACGCCAGATACTTTAGCCATTGACATCCAACAGAACAAGCATGTATATGGATAAAGAAGCATGAGCAAAAGAAATCATTTTCACAAAATCGTGTGCATAGAAGGCTATCATTAGATGATATGTGAAAAAACACTATGGTCTATCAAATGTGGAAAACTGAAAATATCACTGATCGAAAAATAGGAAAATCTTTAATAAGTTATTTCTAATTAGTTTCTGCACAACTTGTTTCCGTCCTATGGCATATCACTGGACATGGTGAAAGTTGGACATCTATCTTTCACATTCCTAAAAATAAGCAGCATACGATAGTTTTTAATTTTTGGGTAAGTAACTGTTTTCAGGTCATCACAACCCAAAAGCATACAGTGTTGGTGAGATACAGCAGCAAGGACCAAATATGGCATTAATTTAAGATTAACAATAGAAGTATGCCTAGACCATGAATTAGTTCCCTCTCCCATAGAATAAAAGAAAAATAAATTCAGAATGTGTGAACAAACCTTCCTTATATTTGCTATATTTGCCCCTCCTTTACCCAACACTTTGCCAACAGCATTAGCAGGAACCAACATCTCCAGAGTTGATGGGGGAGGCAGACTGTGTAAAATAAAGGCACAAAAACATGAGTTGAATAAAAATAACCAGTTTAACATAAAGCTAAGAAAAAAGAAAGGGAACAAGTCAGTTGTAAAGTATAGAAGGCATATAACTTTGATAAAAATATATACTAACCCTCCATAAAGCTTGGTGGCATATGAAGACATAGATCCATAGTCATTTTCTCCCATCTATTACAGAGAATCAAACAAGAGAAGATGTCAGTGAGATATGTTTAAAAACTAAAAACAGAAATGAGATGTGCAACAACAGAAAGAAGAAAAGAAAGAAAGAGCTAAACCAACTATAGCATATTGTACTAGAAAAAGAGATACTTTACACAGCACTGGAAGAAAGGAAGTGCTGAATAAAAGGAAAAGCTCTAAGGAACGATTTCTACAATTTCATCCCACCCCAAAAAAAACTCAAAAAAAACATGAAGGAAAGAATGCTGAAATCCATCAGCATTCACCACATTATCAGACTCATTATAACAGTATCCATAACTTCATAACAACTATATTTGACCCCAAATGACTAAAAAAAATTAGAAGATATACCATTCAAGAACAAAACAAAAGAGCCAATTAATATCATTGAAATTTGCATTCCAATAAGATTTTCCTATTTTAAATTAATGTAAAAGTTATGAAAACATACTTATCCATATGATGGAAAAATAACTTCTTGGCTGCACCTATACTCAAGGAAATTGTCTATCTTTCCGAAAAAAATAAATACCATTTTCTTTTCTTTCAGGGTGATAAGAGTACATCTCAACCATGCACTTGAATAGATTATGAAATAAAGAAAAAACTCTTTACGAAATTAATACATATCTAAGTCTTTCAAAAATAAATAAAACTATTTTTCTCCATATATTGAACCTAGAATTTCAAATCGGAAACAATACCAAAAAGCTATAAACAGGTAAATCATGACATACCTACAACAGAATGATCAGTGTAAGAGATTAGCTATAGTTGAAAAAACGACAGGGAAAAGGTTAGGTGGAAAAGGAGTTAATAAGGGAAATAGTACATTTCACTGATAATGAGATGTGTGTTAATCACTAACATAATATACCCATTTATACTAATCAATAATAATCTACGTCAAGCAATAGTGAAATACAATTAGTACAAGCCCATATCCATCACAATCTAGGTTAAGAATCCTGATAGTCTAACAGTTATCAACTTATAATATGATTCTATAGCAAGAAAAAAAAGCAGCAAGCATACCGAAAAAGATCCATATCCATAAAGGCTGCCAGAAGAAAGCATGCCCAGGCCAGTTCCACTTTCACTCCTCTGATCATAAGCCATGGGAGCAGCGACAGGAGGAACTGAAGGCAGAACAGATGGCAATGAAAGAACAGAACCACTAGAGTACAAGGATTCACCACCCATAGCGGGATTTTGGCCATTGTCCCTTTCTCTTAATACATCATCTCTCAGTCTTAAGACAATCTGGATTAGTGCGTCTCTCACACAATCAACTCTGCCGACCACCTAAATCCAAAAGAACACCGTATTAAATAAATAAACAAATTAAACAGGAAAAATGATGAACCAAAAATATTCAAACCTCAACAAGTTCATCATTCACATCTGAGCATTTAGGCTTATCACTTCTTGAGATTTGAACATCTGCCTTAGTTCTCTTCCGAATTTCATTTATGATTGAACCACTTTTCCCAATAATACACCCTATCACTTTGGATGGAACTAGGAGCCGGATTGAAACCGTGGTATCTTCTTCATCATTTATCTTCCCTTGCAGCAGTAAAACAGCTTCAACTGCCATGGATTTCAGATCACTTGACGACTACAAAATACACATAATACATTATTTATTTTTATGATATAAGAACAAGCACAAGGTCAATATACAATAGGAGAAGGCTACTACATGCAGAGCATGGACAATATGAGAGACGAAAAAATCCATCAACTAGTAAACCAAGCATAAAACTTCATATCAATGATTTGAGGAAGCTCTAAGGTTAAACATAGGGAACTAAGCTTATTTGCTTGAACACCTGTAGATTAACCATATTATAAATGAAGCCTAAAAAAAACTACCACCTCCTAGCATAAAGAGATAAAGAAAGTGTATGCATGACTGTCAGCTTGCAGAATGCTCAATAATGATAGACACATGCTTACATAATGAAATTGAAATATTTTCTTTACTGAAGTATCATTATAGAATCCTCCTCCCCCTCACCCAAAATAAATTAAAATCTTGTTCTACAATATTTCCATATTGTGGGTGTTGACCCCCCAAATAAGCATCAATCTTCACTGTCATGAGGGATGGCACCATTAGAGCTCAAGGTCATTAGCCACAGGAATTCACTAGTATACTATCAACTATAAAAGGATTTCATTCAGTTATAGATCTAACCTCTTTTAAATTTTAATGGATGAATCGATGATATGCATAAAATTTAACACTCAAGAAAAACTAGAGGACATGTCCATGAAAAGAAACATAAAAGTGTAATAACCAAAATAGAAATCCAGCCAAGAAATATTTAAAATAAACTTGATATATAAAAAATTAAAAATAACAATAAAAGAAAATTATCATGATTTTGACTAAAATATAGTTTATAGTTTATACTTTATACAAAGAAGAAAATAAAGTAACTAGAGTTCAAACTATAAACTCGAACTTTAAAAAATCAAACACATACTTGAAGCCTAACAACAAATCAAACAAGTTTCTGAAGAGCAAGAATCAACTCCTCACCTCAACACTCAAGTCAGAAGTGATTTTTCAATTTTCTTATTCTTGCATATAACATTATAACTTTGAAAAGTGGTCTAATAATAATGACCAAAAACAGAAAAAGAAACTTGATAAATAGTAAAGCAAAGCTTCTCTATATGTATAGGATATATCACGGACTCTACCAAGTTAAACAGCTCCCAGACCCACAACCACATTTAGAATTTATTAGATGTGCAATTATATCTTAAAGAAACAAATGGATGAAGCAGAGATGGTGCACCTCTGTTGCAGTTATTGTGATTAAACACTCATCATGACGAGCCTTGGAATCATCAACCTCAATACGAGCACCACTAGCCTCCCTCATACTTTTAATTGTACCCCCTCCCTTCCCAATGACACGCCCAATCTTGTCAGAGGGACACAACATTCTTACAATTAACTCCTCAGATTGAGAAGCACCAAGACCAGAAACTACTGGAAGGGAAGATGAGTACAGAGACCATGTATTTCCTGCATCAGCATAACCTTGCAGATCTTGTACATTTGTAGCACCTATAATTTGAGGAACAGATCTAGGTGTGATAATAGGATCCGGAGCGGGATATAGTCCAGCAGGAGGATAAATTGGAACATCAGTAGGAATGATAATGCTAGGAGGGGCTTCTGGTACAGCTGTGTCAAGAGGGATATTCTCCTTGGCAGAGAACTTGTACATAATAGACGAAACTGCAAATAATGCTCTTTTTACTGCTTCAGCTTCACCAGTAATCTACTCACAAGGAAAACAAGCATATAGTAAGATAGAAGTTCACTGCAAAAGAATGTGTTAACAAATGGAAAACAAAATCTGAGTAAAAAATATAATTAAAGATATAAAATTGTTATTGTCAAGCATGTAGTCATGTACACGAATGGCCAGCACAAATATTACAACAATAAATATTTACAACAACATCATCCAACAACCAAGCCTTACCCTATTAGTAAAAGAATTGTACAAACTTCCATACCACTATAGTTGCTATTATTAGTAGAATAAATTAAAAGTTAGCTTATTTCTGTAGGTGGATTTAGATGGCAGTATGTTCATCAAAGTAGTGATTATGTTATGAATATATGCAATGAATAATTCAACGTTAAGTTACAAAGTTTTATAAACTACAATATTAAATACACTAACCAACACAAAATTGTCAAACTCCATAGCACATGAGTGTGCTGGGTCAGCTGCATCCTTTGCAATAACCTTGATATTTGTCCTTGTCTTAACTCTCAGTTTTTTAATGGTAGCCCCAGCCTTTCCAATGATATTTGCAGACTGGCTTGATGGAACAAGGATTTGACATTCTTCCTTATCCTTTCGTTTCATCTCAGAATCTCCAACAGTTTCCATGGCATTTGAAATGGCAGAATGAACCTTGAGAAGAGCATCTTGGGCAGCACATAAAGGCCGCTTATCATTGAACTCATCATCAATCTCAAATTCTTCCTTCTCCTTAACATAGCAATAGATCGTTATAACTCGGTCCTTGGCACCAGGAAATGGATCTACAACCTTGACTTTTGCCCTGGTCTCTTGCCTTATTGAATTTATCACTTTTCCACCCTTCCCAATGACACTCCCAATAAGTCCATCAGGGCAGAGTATCCTATAAACAATCAATTCATCATTGCCTTTTTCATCTCTGTCATATGCACGTCTCTTTTGGTTTTTGCTGTCCCCATCATGGTCTCTCTGCGAACGATATCGTTTCCCAGACTCACCCATTTTACAAATTACCAGTTCGACTCCTGAAAACAAAACACATTATCAGATACATACAAAATCGGTTGCAAAACATAGTCTTGGTTTATTTTCACTATACCCCCCCCCCCGACCCCCCCAATGCCACCCCTTCGATAAAAAGCTAAAACAAAACAATAAAAGTAAAGTAACGACCTGTTATTGCTAAATCAAAGGTATGAAAATACTAAAAACCTACATAAGCCCAGTTATCTTATCCAGTTATTAGTTAACACAGTAGGAAAATAAATGAAGCCGAATAAAAAAAAACTGGGCTTTACACAGTTTTCAAACAATGTCTTTTATCATCCGAAGTGAGACTGAAGCAGAAATAATTACGGTGGAGCAAACACTAGAGCTACAGAATGAGAAAAAAACGAATATTGGGTGGGAATTGTCAGAAATCTAAAACCCCATAATTTCATACCTGATAATTAGAGAGAAGATGAAGGCAGTCAAAACCCTAATGAGAGATGGAGCGAGAGTAGGATTTCGCCGTCAAACGCAATCTAGTCTAGGATTCTGATTTCGGAGAACCTTGCTAGGTTTTTCTACTTCCCTTGTGGCTATATTTCGGAGAACCGTAAAACGCAATCTATGGTCTATCACTTTTAAAAAATTATATCTTATGTCATTCGTGGCAATGGGTTGCTTATGTCACCACTTAACGATATACATTCATCACAGGAACCAATTTCAAAATTTTAAAAATTAAAATTATTAAGATCTAGGAAAAAAAACAAAGGAATCATAATCAAAAGTGTTTAAGGTCAGTTTGGCATGTCTAATAATAATGTGTTTGATAAACAAGCTTATCTCATAAGCTCATAGCTTTTCTTTATAAACTAAATTATTTAGCTTATGGTTTATACTCCCTTCATCCCATTATATATATATATATATATATATATATATATATATATATATATATATATATATATATATATATATATTTACAAAAAAAAATTATCCCAAAATATATGTTATTTTTTATTTTTAATGTAATATTAAATGTTTTTTACTAATTGTACCCTTAGAGTCCGTTTGGTGGTCAGGATAAGAATGACAGCTATCCTATCCTGCTTTAATCTATAGTTTGGTGAACCAGCAGGATAGGATAAATTATATCGTGTTACTTAGTTATAATTCTATTCTGCGAGTGGAGCTGGATTAGAACCAACAGGATAGGATATTAAAATATGTTCTCTTTTATCTCTTACCCTTAATATTGTTATTATTTAACTATGATTTCAAGCCTAATTAGTTAACTTTATTACTAATTAAATAGTTTAATTAGCCATTTTTATAAAAAGTGAAAAAAAGTTAATTTTTTATAATTTAAAAAATGGACGATTGTATAATTAAAAAGCTGAAAATATATATTATCAAATATTTTAAAAAAAAATTTTTGATAAGAAATATTTTTTAATTTAAACTTATAAAAAAACAACATAATATTAAAATTTATTTTTGAAAAAAAATGTAATTTTGAAATAAGGGTAATTTTATTATTTGTGGATATTTTATATCATATCCTATCATTATCTGATACGCATCAAACATCGGACAGGATAAGAGCTTATCATGCTCATATCATATCCTATCCTTATCCAGCTCTTATATCCTATCCGTCTTTATCCTATCCTGACCACCAAACGAGCCCTTAAATACTTCACTTTGCATTTATGACAATAGTTAATACACCAATGACTAATAAGGTTAATTTGGTAAAATTATCACTCTCTTTCTTTCATTATTGCTTTTTCTTAAACTGTGTGATTTAGTCAAATATGACATATATATTGGGACAGATGGAGTAGCTTATAGCTTATTGACTTTTCTCTTAATTTTACCCTCATTTATTTAATGAAATTCTCACTTTACTATGTTTATCACAAATATAAATATGTCTTTTTAAGTCATTTTACATTTATAAGCTAGTTCAACAGTTAATTTTACCAAACACTTCAAATTCAACCAGCTAGCTTTTCAGTTGTCAGCTATAAGTTTTTAGCTAGAAATTAGCTTATCGGCCATAAGCTAGCTTATCAGACATTTTTGCCAAATATAGCCTATATTTGTAGGGACTAAAAAGTTTACTAAACCTTATTCTTTTACACAATATTTAAGTAACGTAAAAGAAAAAAATATATGAGTATAATTAATTAGTAATAGGATTTAAAAAATAATCTTTGTGATAAAATGAAGAAATTCCATCGTTTTATATAGATATTTTCTTTTAAAAATAATTAGTTTCTTCTATATATTTGGAATAATTATATTGACATATGATGAATTTCTGATAGGAGTTTTTTTATATTATCAATCAATCATATATTATTATATACGTAGCTTTTAAAATAATTATTATAAGAGTTAAATATTTTTAATAATATAAAAATATATAATTGAAGAGCAATATAAAACATGTGATACTCATAATATATATTAAAATTAATTTGCACAAAGAAAGCAAGAGAGGTGCTATTATCTCTTTATATTTTGGGTGGCGTTTGGTTTATATAATGTTTCATTATTAGGAAAATTAGGTTTCTCAGAATCTTATTTTCGTGAATTTTTCTTTTCCACCTCCACATTTGGGAAAAATTACATTTTCGGGAATCTCATTTCTTGAAATATTTCTTTCCCACCTCCATATTTGAAAATAGAATTTTTCACTTTCATTCACCAATTGTATTCTTAGGTATCTTTTATGTCTGGAAATAGTTTTTAAAATTTGTGCCAAATATGGGAATCTTTTTTTGATACAGAAATATGAGAAACTTTTATTCACATGTTCACATTTCCAGAAATATTAAAATAAAGAGTAAATGCCCAAATTGATTATTGATAAAAAAACACGATAACATTTTGGTCCCTGAGAAATGAAAATATCAATTTAGTCATCAAGAATGTAAAATGCGTGTCAAATTAGTCTTTTTTTAGGATAACTTTTAGGGACATTTTGTCTCTGTCAGATACTATTTTGACCCACATTTTACATTCTTATTGATATGAGTAAAGACTCAAATTAGTCATCGGCAAAAAATCAGGTAACATTTTGGCCCCTAAGAAATGAAAAATTCCAATTTGGTCCTCAAGAATGTAAAATGCGGGTCAAAATAGTCCTTGACAGACAAGGTTGTCAAGATCGAGATCTTCCTCGTAAGATCGTAAGATCTTATGATTTTCACCACCCTTTGCGATCTAGATCCTAACCAAAACTCATATTAATGAACTTGGGGTGGGATCGACGAGGAAGATCATAGAATCGCTGAAATCGTGCGATTTTTAGAGATTTCATGAGATACTCTTTTTTTCTTGATAGATCATTTTTCTAAGAAACCATGTAATGCCCAACCCGACCCAAACCCATTTTTCAACCAAAATTAACCCTAAACCCTTACATTCAACCTTCATATCTTCCCCCAAACACTTTTGGGCGAACTTGAGAGCGACGAGATGAGTGTAATAGTAACGACTACGACCAGTGACCATTGTGACGGTGACATGTGTGGTAACCTATGGCGGTGACAGCAAGGTTCGATTGTGGGTTCAAGTTCGAAGTGGGTTTCCACATTGGTAAGGGTTTTTGAACCCTCGCCCCCTCTTTAGAATTATGAGTCACCTTATTTGTTTTGTACTTTAGTTCGACCTTGGTTGTTGTTTTTCATTTCTTAACTTAGTCATTTATGTTTATATATACATTTATGTTTTTGATAGGACCGTGTTACAATCTCATGATTTACGTCTCTTCCCTCCACTCCGATCCTACGTAGGATCTTGATTTTGACAACCTTGCTAACAAGAACTAAAATATCCCTAAAAATGAATAATTTGACCTGCATTTTACATTCTTGAGGATCAAATTGGTATTTTCATTTTTCTGGGACCAAAATGTCACTGTGTTTTTTTTGTCAAAGACCAATTTTAGGCATTTACTCTATTGATATTTTTCATTTCTCGGAGACCAAAATGTCATCGTATTTTTTTATTGAGGACCAGTTTGAACCTTTACTCTAAAATAAAACTTGTGTCAAACACTACCTTTAGTCTATATATTATATATAAAAATAAAAGTTTAATTATTATGCATAGTTAACTCCTTCCCATGAAATTCTAGTAATTTTTTTTTTAAAAGATTTGACTCCTCTAAAGTGAGTGGAGCTCTAAAGTGAGAAAATAAGGGGCTATCCATTCTTACATTATTTAAGGGCTTGTTTGATGGTCAGGATAGAATAAGGACGGATATGATATGAAAGCTGGATAAGGAGAGGATATGAGCATGATAAGCTCTTATCCTATCCAATGTTTGATGCGCATCAGATAATGATAGGATAAAATATAAAATATCCACAAATGATAAAAGTACCTTTATATCAAAATTATATATTTTTTAATATTAATTGACTTTTTATACATTTAAATTAAGAAATATAAAAAATATTTGATAATATATATTTTTTGCTTTTTAATTATACATTAGTATATTTTTTAAATTATAAAAAAATTAATTTGTGATATTTTTTTCAATTTTTATAAAAACTACTCATTAAACCACATATTTTAATTTTAATTAGTAATAAGGTTAACTAATTAGGTTTGAAACCATAATTAAATAATAACAATATTAATGGTAAGGGATAAAAGAGAAAACATTTTCTTGTTGGTTCTAACGCAGCCTCTCCCTCAGGATAGAATTATAACTAAGTAGTAGAATATGATAAACTAACAGAATAAGCTTATCATATCTTGCTGATTCGTTACACTACAGATTAAAGTAAAATATGATATTATGTCTCCCTTATTATAACTACCAAACAAATCCTAATAAATTAAGATCTCTATCTAATTAATCAAATCAACCATCAATATTATAGTACTTTCTTACCTTTCACATTAGAGGGAGCCAAATTCTGTTTTTTAAAGTGTTAGTTGGAGTGTGTTTCTCATAAACCGAGTTGATAGGGAGCACACTTATTCTAACCATATCCTCGTCAGATTTACCTAAAAATAAAACATTATAGTTGTCCCTACAAAATTGACCGGGGGATCGAATACAGATCCTTCTATCTATTGTTTGCCGAAAAAGCCGATTCTCATAAGAACCGCGGCAGCAGACATTGAATTGAGCACCGAGGAGGAGCAGTGATTCCGTAAACCCAAGAAAGGTTTCGTAGGTAATATAGAAAATAAGCAAACTTGATAATTGTTTTCCCCTTTTATTTGATTGTTAAACAAGCATGTCTTTGTTGCGCCTTCTGAATTTGTTGGATTTGTTGAATCACCAATTAGGAGTTGGTCGGTTCTAACATGCCATCCAGCTCTGGCCTTGGGGGTACTGTACTCCCTTATCTATCTTTACTATTAGGAGCATGATGATTTAGTGTACAGTTATTGATTCTTGCTTCTGTACTTTTTTTATTTTGTCTTCAAGTTTTAGGGTTCATGAATTGGCCCACAGTGCAAACTTCAGGCTTTATATTCTGTCATTCGTAAGTTGTTTGTTGCACTAACCAGGAAGTTAACCATATTAAGTTCGGTTTGTTTAAGATTAAAAAAATGATTTTTATATAAAATAATCTAGTGATTATTTTTTTTTAGAGATTTTAAAGTAAAAAAGCTAATTTGTGTTTCTTTACCATCATAAAAATCACTTTTTTCAGTTTTTTATGAGAAGTTACTCAAAATTAGTTTCTCATTATAATCAGATTTTAGCTTTTAGTTGTTTCATATTCGGATTATTTTCAAAAACGGAAACAAACGAATAGAAAATGATTATTAAAAAAATGATTTTTTTCACAAAATATCTAAAAGAAATGGGCCTTATTTGACCCTGTCATGTTTTTTAAGTTGCATGAGGGAATGTCATTGCTATCTTTCTTGCTTTATCTATTTTCCTAATGGTAAAAAATATCCACATCTTAATTTTAATTCATACACTACTGTCTTGAGTTCGTAAATGTTGTCAGCTTTGTTTTTCCACAAGGTTTAGAAAGGACCTACATCAAATATTGATATCCTTCTGTCTAGATGGTACTGCCAACAAATTGAAATGGGTATGTGCTGTCAGTTGCAGGTAAGTTTCAAGTGTTATGATGGAACAAGAAGCAGAACAACCAATTACAATTCCAGTGGAGTGTTCAGATGATTCTTGCCCAACCAGTTCATCTCGAGTAAGTCGGGTAAGGAAGCTGTTGTTTCGCCGAATGCTGGTGGGGATCAAAGATGGAAGGTTCTTTATGGGTGGCTTTTACTGCATTGACAAGCAAGGGAACATTATTCTCCAGGATGCTGTGGAATATCGTAGCACTCGGAGATCATCTCCTTCTCCAATGGAACAGAGGTGCCTTGGTCTTATTCTTATTCCTTCTTCTTGTCGCACATCATGTCATGTGGATTGCTCTGTTGAAGAACAATTGTCTCTCCTATCACTTGATGGAAAATGATTACTTTTGGTTTCATTGTTCTGGTGATGAAGTGTGGACGAAATTCAAGATTTTAGTGTATCATGAATCCCGCAATGTGATAAAGTAGGAGAATGTGGCACTTGCTTAGGTTTAAACCATTACAGAAAGATTTTGGTTTACCATGAGTAGAAAATGTTTTGGTGTTAAAGATTTGATTGGAACAAAAAAATTGAAATTATGTTCCTGTATTACACTGGTTATATATCTTCTCTTACTTTATTTCTACTGCAGTTTGGCTGCCTCCTTCTCCCTTCAATCTTTCAAAACTCACTGTAAACTTCATTCTATCGTTTCTATAATTGAGGGGCTGAATTGGATCTATCAACTAAATTTTATTGGGATGTGAGTGAAGCTTCCACATTAAAAATGAAGAAAAGGTGAATGCACTCCAGTTTGCTTAGTAATAATAAATTAGGGATCTTTTTTGTACAAAAAACTGCACAAGTACTACTAGAAAGCATGCTTAAGATTCCATAAACTTGATGAAGTTTCTTCTACAACTGATGTGTTGATCTTGGATTTTCCATGGCAAAAGAGGCGGCCGAACACCATTTGTTCTCCCTACAGTGTGTCAGGAATTCGACATTAGTTCTTAAATTCACATTGCAGAGCCTTTTTTTTTTTTCTTGTTCTTTCTAAATCCAAGGTTCACTTATTTGTATGCATATGTTATAATTCAAAACCCGGGGATTATATTAACTAATAAAGTAAGATGCATCAGTCGAGCCATCAAGGAACCTCAGTTTTATTTAATGAAGGTCACGTGTCCCTCGAGTCAGCTTAGTTGGTTAAGGTGTGGGATATAAATTGTGAGTGGGCGAGTTCAAACCCTCATAATGCGCTTCCCCTTTTGCATTCACCTCTTCTCTTTTATGTAAGGTTTCTTATGAGCCTCCTCTTAGATCAAAAAAAAAAAGTGATATTTTATGAAGGCCTTCTTCATTAGATGATAAGAACCAGACTGAGATTTTGAATCATTAAAAAATCATATTCCTCAGCAAGTCATGAGAAAGGGGGAAAAAGGGTCTGGTTACAAGAATGGATCCTCTTCTTTTGCTATCTACACCACCACACTTAAACATCCATCATCCCACTTTTTCTTTTTTACCAGTGAAAAGACAAAAAACCTTATTCCGAATGTGTTCCGGCAATTAGTTTCCGGAATACATAAAATTTATGTTCAGGCAATTAGTTGCCGGAATATACACGTTTTTTTTGTATTCCGATAATTAATTGTCGGAACATAAATTTTATGTATTCCGACGACTAATTACCAGAACACAATTTATTTTGTATTCCGGAAACTAAATGTTGGTAGATCAAAAAACTTGAAAAATTTCAAAATATTAATTTTTGTGTATTCCGGAAATTAATTGTCGGAAGTATATGTTTTTTGTGTTCCGATATTTAGTTGTCGGAAAAACACGAAATAACGAAAAAAAATAACGTTGCGGGATGGTGAATTTACTTGTAGGGATATTTTTGTAATAAAAATAATAATTAAATGTTATGAGATGATGGATGTGCAAATGTGGTGGTGTAGGTAGTGGTTCCCCTCTTTTTATTAGGGTCTTTGGATGATCCATTATAAATGGTGGGTAGGTGTAACATTCTGAATTATCGATGAATAAAATGGCTCCTGAGTTCAAATATAAATTCTTTATAATTGTTAAATCAAAATGGGTTGAAGGGTTTCACTAAGTGGGATATTTGTATAGAACCTAAATCCGGTGAACATTTTCTTGATGGTTTGTTCCTTCTAATCAATGAAGTTTAAAGAAGGAAGATCCTTTTGCCTTCGTTTGTTGCGGACAAACTGACAAGTTGATCTCAACAAAAACACCATATGGGCAGCAAGAGTGACAACTACACGAGAGATATAGACCCCCAAAGCTAATCAAGTGAAGTTGATGTATGGTAAGTAGGAATCCCCTATGTCTCCACATTTGTGTAATATTGTCCACTTTGGGCTATATCCTCTTGGATTTGTATTTGGACATTACCCAAAAATACTCATATAAATGGGGACATTTTCCGTGCTTCTAAACTCATGTTCCTTCCATTGTTTAGGCAATGTGGGATTTTGTTTGCACCTCAACAATCCTCCCTTCAAACAAAGGACCATGGCTTTGATACCACTTGTAGGGTACCGAGGGATCCCACATGTCTCCACATTGATATGATATTATCCACTTCAAGCTTATATGCAGATGGATTTGTGTCACACCCCGATTTTTCTAATTAATCAGTAATTAAGTAATTGTATTTTATTTGAGGGTCTAAAAATGTTAAATAAATTATTCCGAGGCCATAGTCCCGCTCTACGCCATCGTAGGAGGCTATGGTTAAGTTTTGGGCCGAAAACTCAAACGGAGCCCGATCTATGTTTTTTCGGATGATAGTGTTTTTCTACTATCAAGGCAGCATTTTGACGTCCAAAAATATAAATAATATTCTATATCGAGGCCTCATTTCCTCTACCTTTTTGCTAAAATGTGTCCTGACGTCCAAAAATATAAATAATATTTTATATTCGGACCGAAAATCGATCGGGTAGACGATTCGAGTTGTCTTAGGGTTTTTCGAGAACCTTGAGCCAATAATTTTCATATCAGGGCTATGTTAAATTATTTGGGAACTCTTATCAGTATCGTGAGGTGAATTGATCAAATTGCCCTTGGTTAGTTTTTACTAGTTACCGTTTATTACCTTTTACCTATTTTCTTAACTCCTAAGTTAACTCTTTAAATATACTATTTTTCATCTCACTCTCACTCTTTTTTTTCCCGCAGAAACAGCCCCCCTCCTGACCCATTCTTCTTCCTTTCTCTTCTTTTCTTCTTTCTCACCATTTTTCTTCATTTTTGGAGCTTTAAACCTTGAGATTTCTTGAAGCAATCTTCATCAAATTTGAAGTAGATCACCATAGGAGGTAGCTTGTCATCTCAATCTCTCTCAATCTCTCTTTATTCTCCTTTAATTTCCATGATCATAGAAATTAGGGTTTTGTCCCTAAAATATTCAAAAATCCATGATAAATTGTAGGAAAGTCATTTTGATACCAAACCAGTTTCTATGGCCTAGGTTCATGACATACTTGCATGATCCAAGAGATTAGAGCCAAGAAGTCTCTCTAGCTATTTTTTTGAGAGAGAGGCTGAAACCTCCTTATAGTGTAGGGTACGGTTTTTGGTTGGTTTTTGATGTTTTGAGTTGATATCTAGGGTTATCACATTTAGTTAGGGTGTTATCCAAGAAATGAGGATTTTTGGAGCTCCCTAGCTATTTTTCATGTTTTTCATTCAATAGGGCCGAACCCAAAGGGTAGTGCAATAGGAGAAATCTTTACTTTTTGAGCTAATGCCTTCATTGATTATGTTTAGGGATACCCGAGGATCATTGATCCAAGAGTTAGGAATTTTTAGACATCCCTAGCCTAATTAATTAGTGGCAGTAGCTAATCCTAAGGAATTAGGGAGTTTTTGATTTAATTGTATTAATTTCTGGTTGTGTTTTGTTGTATAGAATTGGACAGGACTCGAACATTCGACAGCGCACCTGACTGACAGCTGCGGAGTCGTAGCCGGAGCTGCACGAGGAAATCACGAAGGTGGGGAGAAAGAACTAATATCGTCGGGAAAGCAAGCTTAGTAGAGATTATATATATCTATGTAGGAGAACCCTTAAACCCTATTAGAGGTTGAGGCCTGGATAAAGTGCTTGGACCCTGGGTGTAGGTACTTTCGAGCTATCACCACTAAGTTGATATTATGGATGATGAAATTGATTGAGGTTGATGTGTTGATTTGTTTAATTGATTATCTGTTTACCTGTTGTGTTAAACTGTTGGAGTGATTTATTGTTATCTGGCTTTATGGTGATGTTTATACTGGATGAATTAATGTTGTAATGTTATTGTGATTTGACTGGTGGTTGCGCGTTGATGAGAGTATGGTGAGTGATGATGTTGTTCGGGTTGATATCGTTGTGGTCCCGACCGTGGACCTATGGCTCGTAGACACAAGGCGTCGCGATGCTGATGCTGATGTTGATGCGGATGTGATGTTGATGATTGATGTTGACGTTGATGTGATGCGATGTGTCGTGGTCGTGGACGAGTGTTTAGGCGTGAGGTCCCAATATCAACCTGCGATGGATGTTTGTTGCATTTTCATATCATTTCATACCACAGCATTTGGTCCCAAAAGGGGATGTCCAATTGGGGACGTTACTTAAAATCCCGAGGCGGGATATGATGTGATGTGATGTGATGTAATCCCGACGGGGATGTCCAATTGGGGACGTGATATATCGACCGACATGCATATAGGGAAGACAACATATACATATGGATTAGTATCCCTCTTATAGGCTTATTTGAGAGAATGATGTTTGAGATGATTGTGATGGGTGACTTAAGAGATGGTGATGTTGTGTTGTATATGTTATTTATGTTGTGTGATGTATATATATACGCTGTACTGATGCCCCTCTCCCATATTGATGAATTATGTTTCTTATCTCCCTTTATTTTCTATATGTGTTACTTTATTTAATGGGAAGATCCCGAAGAGGAACCAGCTGCTGAGGAACTGGACGACATTCCGTACGAGCCTGATGCCGGAGGACGGGCTGCGGACCCTAGCCTCGAGAGGTTGGGCAATGATCGTGATTAGCCGGAGAGCTGTCTCTCGGCCTATCTTTCGTACTGTTATTTTGGTTTGTAACAATATACTCTGTATGTACTACTTTACTACTGTAGCCCTACTGATAGGGCAATGATGTATGTGATATATTTCTTTATATTTAAAGCTGTGTACTTTGAAGCGTGGCGTGCCGTTTATTGTTTTGCTTCCGCACTAAATTTTCCGCTTCGCTTCGTATTAATAAGGTGCGCTAACGTTTATTATGCGATTAAGATTAGTTAATATCTTAGGTTCTACTGATGGGACGACGGGTCGTCTCAATTTGCTTTTAGACATTACCCAAAAGGCCTCATACCAATGGGGATATTTTTCGTGCTTATAAACTCATGTTCCTCCCCCTGTTTAAGCAATGTGGGACTAGGCATTTTCCCATTCTTGAGGACAACCAACCTTACATCACCATGTTATCATTGTTAGTAACATGTCATCACCAATGGTGGCACGCTATCATTTCTGCTAGAGTTTGTAACATAATGACTATAGAGAACCGCATTAGGTAATGATTTGCAAGATAAGATGTCAAATTGACAAAATTAAAAAAGAAATAAAGATAAGAGACCGAAGTGTTTAATTTTTTTTTTTTTTGATAGACTACGGAAGTGCCTATTTTACCTTCAACCGACTCGTCCGAATGGCAACTCTTCTAATACTTTATCGTCTTATCCTAACAAAAGAATGTGTTTCTTTTAGCTTGGTCATAGTTTTTTGTATGGGCCACCAAAAGCACACCTTTAACTTAAGTCGATGTGTGATTTAATTCCTCAATTTCAAAAACATATAAAAATGTCCTTCAACAATGTTAAGTATGTAAATTAATCTAAATACGTCAGAATCGCTAAAAAGTGGATGAAAAGTGTTCCACGTGCCTGGCACGTGAGGGCATAATGAAGTTGAAGGTGGAGGAAAAGTCCAAAAATATCCCTTCAACTTACGTCGATGTGCAATTTAGACCTTCAATTTCAAAAACGTGCAACAAGGTCCTTCAACTCTATTAAGTGTGCAAACTAGTCCAAATTCGTTTGGGTCGTCTCCGTTTTTAGTGCTCCACCACCATTTCCACCATGACCTCTATCCAAAAATCTACTTCACGGTGATTGCATCTTCTGTAAGCACCATTGCTGGCAAGTCGTACCAGCCATGTGAAACCTGAACTCAACCACCATAACTTGCATTTGTTAAGAACCAAGCCATAGCCACTTGATAGTTGATACACTCACAAACTCATACACTTCAGAAACCACAACCATCCCTGCGACCCAAACCACTTGATTGCACTTACCAGTCCTGATAAATTTGGACCGATTTACACACTTGACAAAGATGAAAGCCCTTTTTGCATGATTTTGAAATTGAGGGACTAAATGGCACATCAATCTAGATTGAAAGAGTGTTTTTGAACTTTTCCCTTGAATAAATCCTGCTAGAGGTCAAAATTTTGGCAAAATTTTCACATCTTCAGATTCATCTTTTTTATGTACTTACAAAAGTTAGAATACTCTCACTTTTAGCTTTAGAATAAACATGGTATTTCATGTACAACTTGAATGTAAAGATGATATCCAAGGTTTACCTAAAGATTTATACAAAATTTGAAGTCCTTTTTTTTTGCTTTACAAACATTGAACTCCATCGAAAGTAACATGCATAATCAAAATCTATTACTATAAGGCGTCCCGTACACGATAAGGTATGGTACACTCCTGAGAACAGTATCGATGGGAATTGCAAAGTTCACACCTGATGACACTCCAGTTCCTGAAATGCATCAAAAAGAGCAAAAAGCATTCTTGAAAGTTAATAATCCATAGTCCTAAATAATTGAATTTATTGTTTAGGTCGAGGTAATTGAAACTTAAAGTGTGGCCATAACATATTCAAATAGATCTCTGATGTTAGCAGGCATGCTGGGTTACAAAGTTTCCGAAAGAAACATAATGACTTTTTGATACACCCAATAGATTGAGCAGAAATGCCTTATATGAAAGCACAGATTAAAAAGTAATTTCCCGTAATTAATTATCCCTTCAGAAAATAATAAATAAAAGATGACGATGATCTGTGAGTTTGTGACCTCACTCAATACCCTTTTCTAAGGAGGGAAGATACTATATGATGCAAAGGCCATCTCAACTAATAGACTTGAGAATTAAAATTTGTGAGGCAGCTTCTTGTGCCTGACTACCATTAAAAGAAATAAATATGATATACAACAGAGTTTTGCATCAAAAATGGTGCAAGAGAATTTCCTGACAAATTCAGATTAAAAGCATGAGCTTTCATTACCTCTTTAACAGGATCTGTAACAGAAGTATACTCATACAACTAAATGAAGAAACTTCTTATTACCTTTCCTTGTGAAGGTTGATGTGTTTAGTCCAATAACATGGCCGTATGAATCAATCAATGGCCCCCCTGAATTTCCTGTTCACATCCGTGCACACATAAGATCATATGCTTACATAGTCTTATCCTACGAGAATGCAGGCATGGAAAATACTGAAATCCAAAATAACATGGAGGATTCTAAGAGTTGTAAACAAACAATATCATCTCAAAATTGGCACTTCGGTAAACAGTAAAGTCATCATTCCAACATAAGATATTGAATGGAAACAAAAATGGTCTGAAGTAGCTGAGTGATTTCTTGTCAGTACTATGTTTTTAGCCAAGTTAAGATTATTTTCATGACAAAATATCTATTTTCCCCATTTAGGGAGAGTGAAGTGAATCAGGAAGGCTTGGTCCTTGGCAGTATCTTTGACAAGAACGGTGCAGCAAGTTATACAAGATTTGGAGACAACAGGCTGGCATTGAAGAAGTCGATGTCATATTTTGCCAGTATATGTATTTACTCGTGTAGATTTCTATAAATTAGCCTGGGTAATAAAACCAAATTTATGGTAGCTACTATGGCTGCAGCTCTGAAATGAACTTAGCCTAAGTGCCTAACTGATAGATCATATCGAGAACAGATAATTACATGGACAAACCATATTTTGAACATCATAATGAGAAATGTTGAAATGTTAATGTTATCTAGTTTTAGTCAAATATCCAAGAAGTTGTACAGTACAGGGGAAAAAATACAACTATACAAGTGATCATTTTAGTAATGTGCAATGAGTCCGGATACAAACTATAGTCTCTCCAAATTAATATCTTTCCTTATATTTTACTTATAGGGGGAACAAATATTTGGGGTTAGGGTCCTAACATAACGGACCTCAAATAAGGGTATAGCTTACCTGCATTAATAGGTGCATCAGTTTGAATAGCTCCTTTAATGGCCCCTCCATTTGGTGAAGGTATCTCACGGCCTAAACCACTGACCACCTGTATAATTTACATCAGACAATACACAATGCTCAAATTATATATATGTTTTTTGGTACATCAAGAAGTTACTATTTGGACTTAAAACTAAGGCCTGTGCCCAAATCCCCACCTGGGCCAACTGCTTGAACTAAGTTTAGATGGCTCATAATGGTTGCATGTTGATTGCCTATCAATTGGGCATTATACTGAAGAATCAACTGATACTTTTCTATCTGGGAAACTATCGCTCAACATGACAAAACCTTTATAGGATGGCACATAAATAATTTCTTGAAATTTCACCCCCCCAGTTTACATCCTTCTTTTACAACCATTTTACATGATCATAGGGTTCATAGCAGATTCAGGGGCTTCTCATTAAATCCTACCATGTTAGATTCGAATTATTAAAATTAAAAGAATTACCCCTGTTGTGAGTGTGTTCTCATATCCATAGGGATTTCCAATGGCAAAGCAACTCTGGCCAACATGTAAATTGTTAGATTTTCCAAGAACAACAGGCTTTATTTCGTAACCATCAACATCAACCTGCAAATAGAACAAATGTTATGCATCTCTGACAGTGGCCTATAGTGAGAGAGAGAAATATGGAATATAGTAACTTATTACCTTAATGATAGTTTCATTAGGTAGAAAAGGGAAGCGCAATGGAAAATCTCTTTACATCTAGGGCCTAAGAAACAGATAATGGTAGAATGGAAATACCCTCTAATAAATGAATAGATACCGTGTTTCAACCAACATCAAACGGGGCTTAGTTATATTATTACCATCTATTTACTAGCACATCTTAGATATTTTTTCCAAACAAATAGCAAGCAAATGCAGAAGGCCGGCTATGCAATGATATTTGATACAAGCTACTTTGAAATCACAAGTCAATTAAAGAGATGCTGCATGCAGAAACGCCTTTGAATAGTTCAGAAAAAGGATGATATATCGGGCTCAAAGCATTCAACTGCATGCTAAAACTTCCAGATCCATTCCTATCTTAATTTTGGACTATCATAACAAACCAACGAAATATCTGAATAGTAGTTCATCATGAATAAAAGAGCCCAGAATACTTGGACACCATGCACAATGTAAGAGTGGAAGGCGGCTTGGCCAAAAAATTATTTATTATCAAAGGAAGTCAGTTGTTCCTTACCAAGACAGATTACACATTAAATTAAATCTGTCTACATTTTTGTACCTGAAAAATATCCAGTTACTAGGCTTCTTGGAAGGTAAACAATGATGTCTACACTAATGTGGGCAAGCTAACGAATTAAGTGTTTGTAATATCAACATGCTTGAAACAAACTTTGGTGTTAGGATTGTGGCTCATACATATGTGGCTTACTCTGCTTCTCCTATCGGGCTTGGCCCATTCTTACTCATTCTTCAACTGTAAACTGTCTGCAAACCATTTTCAGTTAAGTTTGTTAGATTAGTTGTTGAGTAGTTATGTATGTAACAAACTACTGACAGTTAGGGGGGGTAAGAGAGTAGTTTCAGTTGGCTGATTTTATAAAGCCATAGGTCTCGGGTTTAAACTGATATAGATGAAAATCAATTCATTGATCTTTCCTTTTGTATCAGAAACTGATAAGAGAGAAAATACTATAAGTGAGTTAAGAGTAAGTTTTCTTAAGGAATTCAACAAGAGAACCAGTTGGATTCTGAGAGGATACCAAAAATTTGTAACACGTTGAGAAAGATAGTGATCTTCTTGCTCGGATTCAGTCCCGGAGACGTAGGCAATCTTGCTGAACTCCGTCATCAATATTGGTGTTAATTTTCTTTCTTTCCTTTACTCCTTAATTCTGTGTTTCATTTTTACTGCATTACAAAACTTGACATTGATTAGAATCTCTAAAGTTAGAATTGGTTTATTGGTTTTATCATTTTTTGTGCATTGCATTGCTGTTGGTTTTGTTGTTTCATTTGCAGGTATCTTTGATTGGTTACAACAATTGGTATCAGAGCTTTTGGTTCTTGAAGGTATGGCGGCAACAAAATATGACGTTGAGAAGTTTACAGGGAAGAATGATTTCGGTTTGTGGCGTCTCAAGATGAAGGCGTTGTTGGTTCACCAGGGTTTGGGGAACGCACTCGCCGGTGACAAGTCTTTACCGGCTACGCTCTCTGAAAAAGAAAAGACGGAGATGTTGGAGAAGGCGCACAGTGCCTTGATTCTCAGTCTTGGAGATAAGCCTTTGAGAGAAGTGTCCAAAGAAACAACCGCTGCGGCAATCTGGCTCAAACTTGAAACTCTTTACATGACTAAATCGCTGGCAAACCGATTATACCTAAAACAAAGGCTATACACTTTCAAGATGCAATCTGGGAAGCCTATTGAAGAACATATGGATGAATTCAACAAAATTGTCTTGGATCTTGAAAACATAGATGTTAAGATAGACGATGAGGACCAAGCACTACTTCTGGTTAGTTCTCTACCTAGTTCCTATGAACATCTAAGTGACACCTTAATCTATGGAAAGGATAGCTTGTCATTAGATGATGTTCAAACTGCTTTAATTTCGAAAGAGATGAAGAAGAGGTCAGAAGGAAAGGAAGAGAGGAATACAGAAGGGCTGTTTGTGCAGGGAAAGTCAGGGAAGAAAGGTTCAAAACAGAAATACAAAAACAAGTCAAAAGAAAAGGAAAAGGACAAGTCAAATAAAAGGTGCTTCATATGCAAGAAGGAGGGGCATTTTAAAAAGGATTGTCCAGATAGAAAGTACACTAAAGGAAAGCATAACAGTGAAGATGAAAGAGGAAATGTGTCTATTGCATCAGAAGGATATGAAAGCTCGGATGTGTTGATGGCTTCTACAAATGTCACTGAGGAAGAATGGGTTCTAGACTCAGGTTGTTCCTACCACATGACTCCTAAAAGGGATTGGTTTGTGGACTATCAAGAGATTGATGGAGGAAAAGTCATCATGGGCAATAATACAGTATGCAAGGTTGTGGGAGTAGATTCAATCAAATTGAGGTTTGAGGATGGAGCCGAGAGGATACTCACAAGGGTTAGACATGTTCCAAATCTAAAGAGAAACCTCATCTCTTTAGGTATGTTGGAGGAATCGGGCTGCACATATAAGGCTGAGAAAGGGCTGCTGAGAGTGATCAAGGGTTCTTTAGTTGTCATGAAGGGAATAAGAGATCATGGTATATACATTCTAAAGGGACACACCATCACGGGCAGTACAGCAATTGCAAGTTCAAGCACCAACATCACAAGCTTATGGCATCAAAGACTTGGCCATGTGAGTCATAGAGGAATGGTAATACTTGAGAAGCTTGGAGTTCTAGGTGGAGACAAAATTGGTGATTTACCTTTCTGTGAAGATTGTATTTATGGGAAGATGCACCGGGTCAAGTTCTCCACTGGTCAACACAACACCAAGGGGGTCTTAGATTACATCCACAGTGATCTTTGGGGGCCTGCAAGGATTCCATCTCATGGAGGTAATAGCTATTTCATTACTTTTTTAGATGATTATAGTAGAAAATTATGGATTTATCTGTTAAAAAGTAAAGATGAAGCTATTAAGGCCTTTAAAGATTGGAAAACTATGATTGAAAACAAGACTAACAAAAGAGTCAAGGTTCTTAGAACTGATAATGGGCTTGAGTTTTGTGGTGAGGTTTTCAATAGTTATTGTAAAGAGCATGGTATACAGAGACACAAGACTGTTAGGAATACTCCTCAACAGAATGGTCTAGCTGAGAGAATGAACCGTACACTGCTAGAAAGGACGAGATGCATGTTGTCTCATGCTGGTATGCCTGTGAAATTCTGGGGAGAGGCAGTTCACACTGCTGCCTATTTGATTAATATTAGTCCCTCAACAGCCATTGGGTTGAAAACACCTCAAGAGATGTGGACAGGGAAGGCAGCAAGTTACAGTCACTTAAAAGTGTTTGGATGCACAGTCTACTACCATATAAATGAAGGGAAGCTAGTTCCTAGAGCTAAGAATGGCTACTTTGTAGGGTATCCTGATGGAGTAAAAGGTTTTAGAGTATGGTGCCCGGAAACAAAGAAGTGTATCATTAGTAGGGATGTAAAGTTTCAAGAAACTAAATTGTTTAAGGCACAAAGAAGTCCAGAGGATCAGTTGACAGATCAACAAGAATTGGACAAATTTGAGTTTGAGGTGGAGCATAAGAGAAGAAAACAGAATACTACTGAAACCGAGACAGCAACTGAAACTGCAGAAGCAGAGCAAGATGAGATAGAAACTGCAGAAACAGGACAGATGCAAACTGAAACTGAAGTATGTCAACAACCAGAGTTGGATAGTTATCTTCTCTCAAGAGATAGGGGCAGAAGGGATATTAAAGCACCAGATAGATATGGTTATACAGCTGATATGGTTAGTTATGCACTTCAAGCTGCTGAGGAAGTCATAAGTGATGAACCAAAATGTTTTGAACATGCAGTAAAATCAGAAGACAGCAGTAAGTGGTTATTGGCTATGACAGAAGAGTTGAGTTCACTTGAGAAAAACAGTACTTGGGATTTAGTCCCTAGGCCTAAGGATGCTAAGATTGTAGGAAGTAAATGGATTTTCAAGAGAAAGGAAGGGATCAAAGGAGTTGAACCCCCTAGATACAAGGCAAGACTTGTAGCTAGAGGTTTTACTCAAAGAGAAGGAGTAGACTACAATGAGATTTTTTCACCTGTAGTTAAGCACTCCTCTATTCGAATCCTACTTTCCATGGTTGTACAATTTGACTTAGAATTGGAACAAATGGATGTCAAGACAACATTTCTCCATGGAGAATTAAAAGAGACTATCTACATGAGGCAGCCCACTGGTTTTGAAGCTCAAGGGAAAGAAAATTGGGTATGTAAGTTGAAAAAGTCCTTGTATGGACTTAAACAATCACCAAGGCAAT
Organism: Ammopiptanthus mongolicus; assembly: GCA_039655645.1. Classification (NCBI taxonomy): domain Eukaryota; kingdom Viridiplantae; phylum Streptophyta; class Magnoliopsida; order Fabales; family Fabaceae; genus Ammopiptanthus; species Ammopiptanthus mongolicus. Next base: position 100,446,442 of record CM077344.1, on the reverse strand, counting down.
GGTACCTCAGGTTTGATTCATTTATGCTTAAACATAAATTTGTCAGAAGCAATTATGATTCATGTGTTTACTTTAAGCAATTTTCTGTTAATGTTATTTTATACTTGCTTTTATATGTTGATGACATGTTATTAGCTTGTAAGGATGTGAAACAGATTGATGTGCTTAAAGAACAACTTAAAACTGAGTTTGAAATGAAGGATCTAGGTGCAGCAAAGAAAATTCTGGGAATGGAGATTATCAGAGACAGAAATCGAGGAAAATTGATTATCTCTCAGCAGAATTATCTAGGCAAAGTGGTGAGAAGGTTTAACATGCATGAGGCAAAGGCTACTAGCATTCCATTAGCTCAACATTTCAAGTTATCAGCAGGAATGGCACCCAAAAGTGAATTAGAACATAAACAGATGCAGCAAATTCCTTATGCAAGTGCAATAGGAAGTATCATGTATGCAATGGTATGCTCAAGACCAGACATATCTCATGCAGTGAGTGTAACCAGCAGATATATGGGGAATCCAGGTAAAGATCATTGGCAAGCCGTGAAGTGGATTCTAAGATATATAAAGGGGACACAAAGCTCGGGTTTAGTATATAGCAAAAGTGCAGAATCTGTCCAACAGCTTAAAGGATTTGTAGATTCAGATTATGCAGGAGATTTGGACAAGAGGAGGTCACTCACAGGCTATGTATTCACTTTATTTGGAAATACAATTAGTTGGAAGGCAACCTTACAACATATTGTGGCTCTTTCTACAACTGAAGCAGAGTATGTTGCTTTAACAGAAGCAATTAAAGAAGCTATCTGGGTCAAAGGCATTACTGCAGAGTTGGGAATTTCTCAAGACAAAGTCAGGGTGTTTTGTGACAATCAAAGTGCAATACATCTGTGCAAGAATCATATGTACCACGAGCGGACGAAACACATAGATATAAGATTCTATTATATCAGAGATATTGTGGAGAAAGGAGAAATTGAAGTCACCAAGGTGCACACAAATGACAACCCTGCTGATATGCTTACAAAAGCTGTCACAGTCAGCAAGTTCAAGCATTGCTTGAGCTTGCTAAGCATCGGAGATGGATGATGCTAAAAATGGACTAGAAGAATCCTTGCATATGAAGATCACATTGGTTCACATCTGTATTTTACCAAGGTGGAGAATTGTTAGGATTGTGGCTCATACATATGTGGCTTACTCTGCTTCTCCTATCGGGCTTGGCCCATTCTTACTCATTCTTCAACTATAAACTGTCTGCAAACCATTTTCAGTTAAGTTTGTTAGATTAGTTGTTGAGTAGTTATGTATGTAACAAACTACTGACAGTTAGGGGGGGTAAGAGAGTAGTTTCAGTTGGCTGATTTTATAAAGCCATAGGTCTCGGGTTTAAACTGATATAGATGAAAATCAATTCATTGATCTTTCCTTTTGTATCAGAAACTGATAAGAGAGAAAATACTATAAGTGAGTTAAGAGTAAGTTTTCTTAAGGAATTCAACAAGAGAACCAGTTGGATTCTGAGAGGATACCAAAAATCTGTAACACGTTGAGAAAGATAGTGATCTTCTTGCTCGGATTCAGTCCCGGAGACGTAGGCAATCTTGCTGAACTCCGTCATCAATATTGGTGTTAATTTTCTTTCTTTCCTTTACTCCTTAATTCTGTGTTTCATTTTTACTGCATTACAAAACTTGACATTGATTAGAATCTCTAAAGTTAGAATTGGTTTATTGGTTTTATCATTTTTTGTGCATTGCATTGCTGTTGGTTTTGTTGTTTCATTTGCAGGTATCTTTGATTGGTTACAACATTTGGACTAACAGATTAAAGATTGGCTTTTACATTTTGAGATAGTCTCACATGACCAATTTGTTGAACCCCTCTACAAAAGCCATTAGGGTGGACAACGGACAACGGATTAAAACAAAAAATGCATGTGTTCAAGTATCAAATATGAGGACATGTCATGGTAATGCGTTGGAAAGGGGGGAAAGGGAGGAGGTATATGATTGGGAACATATGGAAGAATCCTACAAGAGTGACAAAGAAATCAAGAGTTCAGAAAAGGAAAAAGGAAAAAAGAAGAGTATCAGGATCTATACCTTCAGAACAGCCAGATCATATGCTGGATCAAACCCAATTATCTTCCCTTCCCTGTAAAAGCTATTGCCTTTAGTATCAACAAGCGACACCTGTGGATGGGAGTTTTAGTATGCATTACTAGTGCTACTCAGATAAATAAGAAGTTTGAGGGAAAATACTGGAAAATAGAAATAATTTTTTTTCTCCTATCTAAAATAAGAAGTTTGATGGAATTAACAGCATAGGGAAAACCTTACAACGTTGTAAACCATTTGTATCAGTAGCCAGTTTAGCAACAACATGGTAATTGGTAACCTGTCCACCAAAAAGAATAAATGACTACGGATAATTTGGAGCGAATATGTCCAGGCAAAGCATGGGAGAGTCTGCAATCCTTATTGAGATATTGTTAGCAACAGGCCCTAATTAGTATAGTATATACCATAAGAAATAAGAATGGGCCTCTGTTAGTTAGGCCTTGTTAGTGAAGCAGATAGAGTTCGTTAATTGGTTAACCTTCTATAAATAGAGATGGAAAGGAAAAGGAAGGCAAATATTTGGTTAGTGAGTTGCGGGGAGGGAGAGACTAGGCTCTCGAATTCCTGGAGACCACGTTGTAAATCATTCTTGTTCAATTGTTCTTCTTCCCTTTGGGTTCCATTGATCCAGAGAAGGAGAAGGCTATTTTCAATAGAATTCCCTATTTTTATTTATGTTCATCTCTCATTCTGAACCAGTATCTATCAGATATCTAATCAAATTATATATATACATGCCTTCAAGTAGTCATTCCCTGTCCGATTATTTTGATGATAGAAAAAGGAATTTCAAACTTTTTGAACAGTTCTCCATATTTGAGTCTTAACTGAACTGAAAGCACCGATGTAACATCTTGCAAGTAATAATGTCCTATAAGATAACTACTGTCATATATTAAAACGAAAAATGGTCTACAGTCAACTGTAAAATAAAAAGAAAATAAACAAGTAGAAACAAATCTAAGCGGAAAGAACAGTTTTTACTTTGTGATTTGTTTTTTCTTACTTACTATGTGTCCAAATTTATCCCAAATGAAGCCTGAACCAGTGCCTTCCACTTTTGCATCTTCATCCTCATTCACCATGACTTCATTAGAAGAGGTCTTGGGAATTTTAGTCAATTCAAGATCTTTAATGAACACAACCGACGGTGAAGTTTCCTGTGATAATCCCAGGTTTAATTAAAATGGGAAAAACACCAAAAACCATCATTTGATAATGTCATACAGATAACAGAACAAATAAATCATTGTTTTAAAATCAAATTAAATAATAAAATATAAAGAAACAATTCAAAAGATGAAAATTTACAAAAAATGAAGTTATAAAAATGAAAATCATACAACGTGGGCACGAATGAATAAAAGGAGTTGTTATGGTACCCTGAGGGTTTTGATACCCTATGTCTAACCGAAATGCGCCAGTTTTGTCAATGTCACATGTGTTGGAGGCAAATCGAATACAATGCACACATAACAGAAAAATGAGAGAATGAAAAAAACTAACTTTATTCACCACAAGCATTGTACTTATACACTGAATTAGCAAGTCCCACATCGGGTAACTTGTCACAAAAACTAACTAACTTTCATTTAACAATTTTAACTAACATAACTGTCTAACCACCTCACTAAGTTTGAATTAATCTCAACAACATGAGGTTAAGTTCTCACCATCTGATAGATTCACATAGAGAAGGGTATGGTAGCATAGAATCTTCCATGATTAAAAACCCATGAACCCAAGTGCCAAAATTGAATATACATGAAGAAAAGCAAAACACTTTAATGAAGCGAGGATATATTAGCAAAAGTAGAGAGAAGGGGGGGCGTGATTAAAAAAGCGACCTGAAAGAGGTGGACAAGATTGTCTTCTTGATCGAGTAGCTGATGTGCAAGAGCAAATGATGTTGAATTGAGCAAAGAGACCAATACAAGGCTGGAAGCAGAGATTAATGCTACTCGGCGACTAGTAACAGTAGCGGCGGTAACAGAGGGAAGGGTCCTTGTTGTTGAGGATGGCTTTGGCAATGGAGACAGATTACTTTGGATTTGGAGACAAAACAGTGGCATGGTTCCCATTGAATTGAAGCACGCTGGCTGGATTACGTAACTAACTAACTAAGTGTTCAAAACATGGTCCTAGGCGTAGCTCAAAGGATAGGATTGACCATCCCTTCCTCGTTCCTGCCATTCCTTCCGAGCCCTATCGATTCATTTTTTATTTTTTCTTAATTATTACTATTATTTAATATATTTCTTATATAATTATTATTATAATATCTATATAATTTATTACTTATTGTATTTTATAATAAATTCATAGTTTTGTTAAAGGTTATAAATAGTTAAAATTTTAAAAAATATAAGTTTCTTGATCTAAATGAGGCTTTTCTTTTTTTTTTTTTTTGGTTCGGAAGTCACCGTAATTAGAACCTTTGGCTTCCCAGTGGGTCTATCGAGGTGTCCCTATAGTTTCAGTCTTTGGGATCGGCTATGGGACTAATCCTCGGTTCAGCAGCAACAGACATCTGATTTTTTATATACGGGGTTGGGATGCCTCCCAAATGGGAGACTCTGGGATCCTTTTCCTCGGGGGAAAGTCACGTTATCAACTCTTCCAACATCATGTTGGTAATGAAGCCTTTCTTTAAAGTATGCATTGAAATGTTTCTTGACCTATAACTAATATCAAGATAAACTTAGATCAATACTTTACAAAATAGGCGTAACAAAAAATAATAATTACTTGTACACCTAATATCCTAATAATTCATTTTAATATATGGCTAATGTAAACGTTTTATATTATTATGGTTAAATTAGTCTTGTAGTCCCTTATTTTATTTTGATGATTCATTTTGGTCTCTCAACTTTAAAAAAGTTAATCTCAGTATCTTATGTATCAAACGTTAGTCAAAGTGGTCAACATCTTTCCTGATGTCGTTACCTGTGGGCTTATGTGACAGTTTTCCATTATGAAGCTGACACGTGGGAGTTGACATAACAACCCTAACAATTGTTTTTGTTTTAAAAAAAAGGTATTCTCCAAAACCCTATTTCTTCATCCTTTCTGAAATTAGGTTTCTGATTTGTTTATTTTTTTGTTGGAAAAGTTCCAATTAGTTTTCCTATTTGTTCATCCCTCTTTGATGCAAAGATGTGGTGTCACCTTTGGGGTTTCCATCACCTAGGTTACTCGTCGTGGCTCCAGACTGTGCCAAATTGGGAAGAAAGTAACCAACAAAGGGTGCATGGATTAGAAATAAATAGTTATTAGAACAAGCTCGAAATATAATTTACTGACAATCAATAGTTAGAAATGGAGCACCCTTGACAATTTTCAAATTAGAACTTGCATGATTATATTGTGTCATAGTTGGTGTTCGATTTTGCTAGTTGCTGGAGGTATTAGCCTATTAGGAAGCCAGACCATCGAAAAGTGTTTATCTTAACTTTAGCTAGGGCCTAGGGCCTTCTAGGCCTTCAAAAAGCCCTTTCAATGGCAAAGAGATGCCCAAGCACACTTTCAATGAGCCAGAGTTGCTCATTTGAATATCGCACCCCATATTCAATATAAACATTAAAGGGGTGTCTGGTAAGGGGATTATTTTTGGTTTCTTAGGAATCATAACTTGGGAATCTTAGTTTCCCATGTTTGGTATATTTTTTTTAAAAAAACACATTCCTGAGAAACTAACATTCCCAATAATGTTTTTTGGCTATTTTCTCGCAAAAACATTCTCATGGGGAGGGGTGGGAATCTTACTTTTCTGTATTACTGAAAAATGTTTATTAGCTGAAAAGACCGTCGTATCCCCATCTGTCTCTGCCTCTTCATCTCCCTCAGTTTCTATTCCCTCTCAACAAAACACCATTGCTGCTCCCCCCTTAGCCTCTAGACGCTCGCCTCCGATCCCACCCCCTAGCCTTAGGCCGCTCATATCCGACTGCACCCCTCAGCCTCAGGCCGCTTGTCTGCGAACTCCACCACCACGCGAGTTCCACCATTACGCGAGCTTCGCCACAATTGTCCAGATCTGAAGGCGAAGAGTATCTGAAGGTGGAGGCATGGCGGTTGCGTGAGCTCCACCATTGTGCGAACTCCACCATCCCTAGCCTGATCTAAAGGTGGAGGTTTGGCCGAGGCCAGATTCGATGGTGGAGGCACGAAGGTTGCACGAGCTCCACCACTGAGCGAGCTAGAGCTACCAAACATATAACATTCTTAGCAATCATGATTCCTGGGAACAAAAAAAAATCCTAGTACCAAACGCCCCCTAAGGGTGAGAGAGAACTTTTCTCCTTCAACAGCGGCCGTGTCTCTAGAAAAGTTCAAGGCCACCATTAATGGCCTCAATGAAGCTATGCAGAAAGAGACCCTAATTGTTTGAGGAAGGAATTGTCACATCAAACGTTAATGGCCATGTAGGAGAGAGGCTAACAGTGTTATTCAAAGGTGCGACGGAAAGGGCTACTTTGAATAACACTTTATGTATAAGAGGCTAAAATGAACTTTTTTAAAGTTGAGGACCAAAATGATTCTAAAAAATAAGATAAGGGAGTAAGGGATCAAAAGACTAATTTTATATTATATTATTTGTTGTCACAATATTAAATTATTTAACTTTGATGATAACTCTCGCACGTTAATTTTGTTTACTTGGAGCGGTTAAACTATTTTAATGTCATAATAAATGTAAAAAATTTAGAAGTTAACTTTTTTGAATGAGTGAAAGCCCAAATTAGTCCCTGAAAAATTTTGCGGCCTAACTTCTAGTATTTGAAAAAATAAATTAATTATTTAGTCACTTAAATTTATAAACACGAGAGACATTAGTCCCCTAGACTTAGTTCCGACATCCATTTACTTGCCTATGTGACTTATTAACCATTCTACTTGATCCGTTAGTAGTCTTATGTGGCATATGACGAATTTATGTCGTGAAAACTTAATGAAAAGTGAAAAAAATGCATAATTTTCAGGTATTTGAGTTTTAAAATTGTGCACGTTATTCACTTTTTATTCGTTTTCTACAGAGGAAATTCGTCATAGACTACACAGGACCACTAACGAGTCTGGTAGGATGGTTAATGGGACACGTAGGTGTTGGAAGTCCCACATCGCCTGACTCAATTCCTGAGGTGCGGTTTATATATCTGTTGGATCACTCCACTTAACACCAAATGGTTTTAGGATGGAATCTAACATGATATCAAAGCCAGAGCCCATTTTCCGTTGTTTATCGTCAGTTTGGCATCGCCAGTTCCGTCAGGCATCTGTGGAGGGGCGGTGTTGGTAGTGCCACATCGCCTGATTCAATTTCTGAGGATGCGGTTTTTATATATATTGGGCCACTCCACTTAACACCAATTAGTTTTAGGATGGAATCTAACAGTAGGCAAGTAAACGGACGTTGGAACTGGATTGAGGGACTAAAATGTCTCTTGTTTGTAAATTTGAGAAACTAAATGATTAATTTATTTTTCAGGAACCAATATGGGCCTTCACTCTTTTTGAATATATAATCTAGTGATTCCATTGTTATTATAAAAAATTCAAATAAATATAAATTCAAAATAGAGATAAATATTGCAAAACATAGATTTAATTAAATCCTGCCTTTATTTTATGTTATTTTAACTTGGTTAAAAAAATTTCCAAAGGCAATTAAAAGGAAGAAAAAATAAAAAAAATAGTTCCATGTAGAAACAAATATTTAACTAACAAATGCTAGCTCTCACTATTCATTTTTAGTGACCCTAAAAAGTTTTTAAAATAAACTTATTACATCTCAAGAACTAAGTAAGTTTAAGGTTTAATGAATTCGTAAATATTGCTGAAAGGTTTTTTTTTCACTAACTTATAGCACTTTTTTCACTAACTTATAACGTTTTTCAGATGCTACTTGAATTAATGTTTCAGCTTATAGTTTATTATCTTTTCTTTCGTTTTTCCCTTATTATTTTAAATTCCTCGCTTATTCTCTTAAACAAAATATAATATCCTAATCCTATTTAAAAAACTACATATTACGGACTAATTTCATTAACTATATATATATATATATATATATAGGATAAAAATAATAGAGACTATATTTGTTTATAAAAAAATTATTTAAAAAATCATATAAATATGTTATTTTATTTTATATTATCTCATGTTATTTAATAAAAATAATTAAAATTAAAAAATAATATTTTAATTTATGAGATGATAACTAATTTAAAATAAATTAAAAGTATTAATATGTCATTTTATATTCATCATTTAGTTCAATCGTTAATTTTATCAAATATTTCAAATCCAGTCAGCTAGCTTATCCACTATCAGTTAATTGCGCTATTCGCTATAAGCTCATCTGCTATCAGATAATTTATCTACCCGCTATCTGCTAGTTTTTAAAAAACAGAGCTAGAAACATTTCTTAAATATAAAAAAGGGACATTATAATATGTGTGTTTTTTGTTTTTTTGTTTTTTTTTTAATGAATTTTTGAAAGTATATATACTAAAAAATTTAAAATATAAAGATATATACAATATTAAATATGATGGTAAAAACTTGATGTTCAAATAAAAAAGTAGTAAATACCCAATTTAGTCCCTGAAATTGTAGGGTCGTATCAACTTAGTCCCCCACATTATTAATATTTCAAAATGATCCTTGGAATTTCAAAATATAGCAAATGAATCCCTGACATTATTCACTTAGTTTCAAATGCATACCTGACATTATCAACTTAATGTCATTATAGTCCATGCAAATATCAGTGGAGGGATGAATCTGATTAACTTTCTGCAATTCCAGGGATCACTTTGGAATATTGATAATGTGGGGGACTAAGTTGATACGACCTTACAATTTCAGGGACCAAATTGTGTATTTACTCAATAAAAAAGGATAAGAATAATAGGCTGTTGTATAGCAAAATGGAACTCTAATTATTTTTCCGGTAAGATCAAAATGCAACATTTAAACAAGTACAAAGGCTACAGGACTCCAAAACTTTTGGATCAACATCTGCTTCACCTGACATTAATTTCTAGTTCTCTGAAGTCTAATCTGCTCGTTGAATTTCTGAATAAATTCCTCCACTCTCCTATTAAGATCTTCATCTGTCATCCTAGAAAACTCATTTTCTTCTTCTACTACTACTTTTGCTTCCACCTTCTTAGTCTCTGACCTCCTCACCGTGTTCATCCTCTCATCAACCACCACACGCTTAACACTATGGGATCTATCGGATTTACTTCGCCGGTAAACTCTTGCAGGGATTGCTTTCTCCTCAAACTCTTTATTATAACCATCATCCACTTTTAAGAGAAGTACCGGCTTTTTCTCATTGGAGCATTCACTTGGTTTCTTAGGTTCTTTTTGTGCCACAATTTCTAGTACGCGTTCAGGGATAATCTCACTATTCTGATCAGTGAGAGTTTCTTTCTTTTCCTGCAACAGCTTACCACCCAGCCTTTGTTTGAGATTAATGCATTGTTTATCAACTTGTTCATATTTGGGGACACATGAAGTGACATAGTTTCTTGCTTGGCTATGCGTTACATACTCCTCATAGAGATCCTGTTTCTGTTTGGATGAAGAGAATGCACCATAGTCAGCAGCTATGATGAGGATGAGAGTGTTGGACATGAAAAACCAAAAGATGTTGCTGTTGAAGAGAGCATAGGGAGAGAGGTTGAAGATATAGAAGATAGAGATGTAGATGAAAAGGGAGAAAATAGAGGCAAAGAAGGACAAACTTATGGATTTATGGGTATGGTTTTTGGCTTTGTAGTGTTTCATATAATATTCTTCTAGATATGGTGGTTTGGCCATGGTTATCTAGCTAGCTAGAGCAGTGACAGGAGTGTGAGAAGCTTGTGCTAATTAGGCTGAGTGTCGATTAATTAATGTGATTTGGTGGAGTTCCAAATGAACCGTATAGAGCTAATTATATATATGAGCATGATTGATGATTAGAGTGTCAAATGATTGATCCCCTTCAATTACAATTATACCCTCATCTCTGCCCTTATCTCTTTCTCGTGTCAAGTTTTCTTTCCCCTCACTTGAATGATTCAATAAAATATATTGAATAAATTCTACCAAAAAATAATGTATTGAATAAAAATGTGCCAGCTAATTTGGTCAATATTAAATCCTTATGATGTATTTGAGATTTTTTTTAGTTCATAGTATTTCATGAAAGACTAATTTCTTGAGACACCATTAAGTCAATGTAAGAAAAGGGTTATTATCGGCGGCTAAAAGCCCTCGGAAATGCTCTAAAGTCGTCGGTAATGATCCTTTTCCGATCGATGAACAACCGACGACCCCTTATTCGTCAAAAATGAGCTCCTCGGTAATGCATGCCGACGGATTGATACAATAGGTCGTCGATACGTACCGACGGACAAAACCGTCGGTAATGTCGTAGGTAATTATCGACAGACATAGCTGTCTGTAACGTCATCCAATTACCGACGGTTATTTGTATGAAGTCGTCAGTAATGTCCCATTGATAGTGACGTCGGTATATCTAAAAAGATTCGTTACGTCCGTAATACCAAAGGTCAATTACCGACGGATGGGGCCGTCAGAAACAAATTACAACAGTAACGACGACCTCAACCGTCAGTAACTCAGCGGGACAATTTTCGCGACAATTAGCGCCAAATTTATCGACGGCTACCGACAACCCATTACAATAAATTTGCCATATACTTACGGGCGTTTTTAGTGACAGTCGTTAACACTGTAGGTATATGTATTAGTGTCAGTCAAACCGTAGGTAAAGGTACTGTAGGTAAAAGTATCGTAGGTAAAACTTATTGACAATCAAATATAATTGTAGGAAAATATATATGGATCGTAGGTAAAACCTATAATGACCTCATTTCCCGTTGTTATTCGTCCCTCATAATGGATGATTGGACCGGCCATAAGTGAATGTAAGTTTTACATATATCTACGAATATAAAACATACAGTGACAGATTTTGTATGTCACTGAAAGACAAATTTCTTGTAGTGACCAGTCTCTCAGTAGCATTTATTTTCGATGCCGACGATCACGCCCGTCAATAAGTTGGTTAAAAATCCTCTCCCCCATTATCGAAGGCTTTAACCGTCAGTAACGATATGAAAATACTGACAGCTACAAAACCATAGGTAATAATGCATAATTTTCTTGTAGTGAGTGTCCAAACAAGAATTCATTCTAAAGATATTTTATATATACATGATTCTCGGGATCAATCTTCCAAAACCATATATTTATGCGTGCTTTTCACTCAAATCAACAATTTGAATGTTGGTTTAACTAGAATATTTGTTGGAATTTTCTTATATACAAAACAATATGATATACAAGATATTCCTATTACAATTATTTTTATATATATAACAGACAAATGTAGGCACTAAATTCACGGAGATGAAAGTGATAATACAAGTACTAAAAAGTTTATGTATCTAACATGATTCACAAGAAAAAATAAATTATAGATAACAATTAGAGCATGATTACGTATAAAACTAGATACGAGGATCTACTTTAACAATCATAATGGCTAGGATACATGATAGCTTTCGGCTTAGTTTTCTCACGATAGCTATGCAAGTTAAATATTATTATGCATGAAAATGAAAAGAAAGGAAACAAGGGAAAGTCAAAATATCATAAACGTCATGATATATTGGCAATGTTCCAAACACGTAGCAGAGTGTCCGCAAAGTCTTCATTCAGCTCTGATCATTATCAGGTATATTTGATAAATAATGTAATTTAATAATTACTCAAACACAGTCATATGCCATCGTTATCAAGCCCCATTTTTTTACGGATGAAAAACTGTTTCTATACGTTATTGAGATCGATTTGATTGCTTCATTACAAGGCATGGACTTTATATCCCTTTCTGAACAATAGAACAAACAGATGTCTTAATGAATTATGATGAGCATCCATACACCCTTATAGAAAAGACTAGCATATCTTGAGGAATTCTCTAGAATTTATACTTGTAAACTTAAGATTGATGATCGTACGTATAATATATTGTATTTCATTAGAGATTCTATCACCTGACATCTGTTTGTCTACTATTGAACTGTCTATATAATTTGTATGATATTTTTGCTTTCTATTTTTTTATATATGACTCTAATGATTGAGGAAGGATGTATATATAAAAGCCACATTTGTAATGAGAGTTGTAGTCTTACTATGATGGACTTCAATGCTGCCATAGTTACTTGGATACTTTTGGAAATAATGAGGATTGAATATTTTGGTTCTCGAACTTTAAATTCAAATCTAATCTGATTTATTAGAAATCGATTATCCAATGTAACCCAATTTTCTGTTTAGAATGAAAATAGAAATGCTCCCTATAAAATGTTGTGACGAGAATCTCGATAGCTGATGTGCTGTAAGTGAAACTAGAATTTGGATTTTCTACAAATGCTTGTACTACATTTTAAACAGAATTCATGGACAATTTTCAGAAATCGTGGACAGTTTTTATAAAATTATGCAGTTACCGTCGGAAATTCGGATCCGTGAAAATAAAGTATGATTGAACCAATTGTCTAAACCGGTGTGACTTTGATAACCTACTTAAATACCTGTAGGCTGAAACAAAATTTTAAGATATCTTTGAATGATTAATAGGAAGACTAGTTATCCATGCTGTCTAGCTAGGTGTATCTTTATTGGCAAGATTGTTGAATTGTCACAAATCAAAATCACAGAACCAAAAACCAAGCAATCATTAACAAAACTTGGGGTTCTTGTGGCCTTGAAGGGATCTCTCCAATCACAAGAGTTTTGTAATAGAAGAGAGAAAGACTCATGCATATAAATAATAAATAATATTATTTTAATGATGAATCTTTCTCTTTTCGAATTAGAATCCATGTGCAACAACAATGTTAAAATGATGGTGATCGATGAAGGTAACATGAAAAGGGATGCGTGAAGAGACCGTGACCGAAAAGGAAGAAAGTGTTGGGTTTCGAAGAAATTCAATGACGGAAAAGGAATTGAACTCCTTGTGGCCAGGGTCCTTCTCCAACAACTCTTTTTATTTGTGTAAGACTCGTTTTACACATGTAGTATGAAACGCTTAACATGAGCCACAAGTGGCAAATCCTCCTTAAGTGCAGCCTCCAAGTTTTGGGTCTCACATGACTTGGTGTTTTTTGCCACGTACGTGTGCCGCAAACACCCTTTAATTTAATTGAGTTTAAATATAGTAAAATCCAATTCCAATTCCAAGATGGTGACCTTAGATTGAGTGGCATACATATTTTCAAATTTTATTCCAAATATCATTGTAACAATAATGATGATTGCAATTATAACGAGATAGTTGTAAATAAATTAGTGGGCGGGGTGTTAAGGTTCATGAATTTGTGGCTTATATGCCTAATTCTTTCACCTTACTTTCGGCGACATATATTTGTAAATAAATTAGTTGGTGGTGGTTTTATATCAAAAAAAAAAAAAGTTTGTGGTGGTGTTAAGGTTCATGAATTTGTAGCTTATATAAGCCTAATAAATTACTTTCCGCCCTTTTTGTGAAAATCTTCACTAAGTCCTTTGGATTGAGTGGTGAAGTTGGTGATATTGTTAATTTGATATTGTTAATATATGTTATTTTATAAGGTTTGGCCTATAAATCTATTTAAAGATATATTTTGCTATAAAATCTTCAAATTTATTTAATTTTAAAAATAAATCAAAAGACCTAATAAACCTTTTTTATGGGAAAAGACCTAAACCTTTAAATAGACCTTTATAAAATATTGTATTATTTATGAAATCAATTATATAAATATTAATTTATATATTATAATATATATCTATATATATTATTATATACACGTCATATTACTAGAGTTAAAAAGGCTTTTTTAAATGGTGAATTCTATAGTATCTCAAAGGAAACTTTATCCATCCTCGGTGGCCCAATAAGATAGTGAGAACCATTTGACTTGACTCAATAACATGACTCATTTAATTAAGTTAGCACATTCTGATTGAGCATGATAACTTTTATCCCGAAATTATTGGGGATACCAGAGAAATCATCTTTTTAAATATTATTAAAGAAAGGCTTTTTTAAAGATAAACTTGATATATGTTTATAAATAGACTTTTTAAAGGTGCCTTCTCCGGTACCACAAATAATTTTGGGATAAAAGTTATCTTACCAAACCAGAATGCGTCACCTCAATTAAATTTGTCATGTTAATGAGTCAGGTCAAGTGGTTTTCACCATTTGATTGAGCCACCTAGACAAAATAAAGTTACCCTTAGGATATCAAAGAAGTCACCCTTTTTAAAATATGTTAATCTGATTTTTTGTTAAATGAGTTAGATCAACTCAAATTTTAAACAGACCAAATAGCCTCTATGAGCAACCTTATCTATTTCCACCTCTAATACATGGGAATAAAGACTTTGTTTGATAAAAATTAGGGAATAACATATAACATAACTGCTAGCGGATGATCGCTTATACCTGATAGCGGATAAGCTATATTGAATTTGATGTGTTTAATAAAATTAACAATTGAACTAGCTGATAAATATAAAATGACATAAAAGGACATATTTGTATGATTTTATATATATATATATATATATATATATATATATATATATATATATATATATATATATATATATATGAACTGTTAGTTTAAAGATTTTTTACACTGTCAACTAATCAGAAATTGTCACATATACTAAAATGTTTGACTCTTATCCTAACTATCTTAAAAGTGACATATACCATGATTTCTGATTGGTTAACAATGTAAAAAACATTACACTGACATTGCATAGCAATTAAACTCATTGTTTTTTATCCTAAATATATATCTACTTAGTGAAATTAGTCCTTAAATATATATTTTGTTAGGATATTTTATTTTATTTATGAGAGGATATTTCTTTTTAACATATTGGATAAAGGAGAAATTTAATTAAAACAGTAATATTGATAAAAATGAGAAAAATAATAAGTTATAAGCTCAAGCACTATTTTTAGTAACGTTAAAAAAAAAAATGTTATAAACTAATGAAAAAACATCATGTGAGTTTAATGTCGGCCAAATAAAGATGTAAATTCATTCATTATAAGCTATCGATTTCATTTGTCCAAGATAGCTAAAGTTGTTGGGGATACAACATTTGAAAAAGGCATTGTCATTTTAGAAATGGTTAATTATCTCTTTCTTGCGTGATCAGCTCATCTAAAAGATTGTGCAGTATTATAAAGCCCCGTATAATAGGGTTTGTAGTAACAAGAACACTCCAACAAATAGCCAGATAAAGATGGGGTTTCGTCTTTTCCGTTGGTGTTTAGTCTATTACTATTATCTCAATTATTATAAGGGCGTATCTTTGAAATTTAAAGGGTTTGGATATTTTATGTCCAATCAGAATGCGCTATCTCAATTAATTGAGTCATGCGAATATCACATGAGATAAAATTCTCACCATTTGATTAGGCCACATAAACAAGGATATGATACTCAAGGGATACCGTAGAATCTTCCATATTATAATCACTAAAAGCAGGCCATGATTTGGGGTTTGCCTCAATTATGATAGAATTCTGTTCACGTTCATCAATATATATTTTTAAATTAAAGAGTATTAAAATCTTTAAAAAAAAGAAATTGATTAGATTTACGAATCAATTCTTCTGTTTAAAATTTTTGGGAAACTACACTAACTTTGCACGAGGTTTAACTTAATTACAAATCATTAAAGGCCTTGCAACAATCAATGGGTGTTGATTCAAGTGGAAGAGACTTGGATTCTTTAAGCATGTGGTCCTGAGTTCAATTTCTAGATTTGTGTGTATGCAAAAAAACATTATTGTGCTGAATCAGATGTATCTCTGAAAATCGCACCTTTTCTTCTTATAGTGTATTTGGTTCAAGGTTTCACACCCTCTAACGTGCGTTTGTCACGGTCATAACTCATGATCACTGCATCGTTAACTCCTTCTCAGTAGCATAGTTTATATGTTTTTTTTTCTAATAGCTTCAAAGAGTGTGTTGGAAATGTTTGATAAAATGTCTCTTAAGGTAAGCAAAGTTTTTATTTTTATTTTTTTTTTTTTTTTTTTTTATGTTGAGGTTGTTAAGTACTATACTTATATATGGCACTCTTTCTGTGTGAGGTTGCTGAACTATACCTTTCTTCTGATAAAGAACTGAGATTGGCAACTGATAATTATAATTCAAGCCTTCAAAGTGCTCAAATTCCTAATTGGCAAGCCTAATTGGCAACTGATGCTTCATTTAATTTAATTCTCTTATTTATATACTCAAAATAAAGAATTCAATTATAGTGCATTGTTCACTGGTCATACTTTCATACTTTAGGCTAAGACTATTGAAGGAACCTGTTTGAAACACAAGAAGGGGGTTGAATTGTATTTTAGGCGATTTTAAATTCTTTTCGTAAGCAGATAATGGTTTTCGCAAGATTAGACACTAAAACGATTAAAAGCAAAGAGAGCTCTTCCAAACACCAAGTTGGACGCTAACTAAGTTTGACTAAGATAAGAAGACAGCGTAATAAAAGGCAATTAAATCCCAGTTAGTTAGTTGGATAATAAACTAAAGTAAGAGTAAGGGAGAGAAAAAAACACAATGTTATCCTGGTTCACTCTTCACCTAAGAGCTACGTCCAGTCCTCTCTACTTGAGAGCTTTATCCACTATAACAAAAACCTTTTGTTACGAAGTATTCAACACCTCTTCAGGCAGTATTCTCAACCTCTTCAGGTTCTCTAAGTATTCTTTTACAGACAAGCCTCTTCAGGCTCAACCAAACTATGGTTTTGAAAAGAGTTTGTTCTACTAACTCACTAAATGTGAGAATTTGAAACTAAAGCTTAGACTCTTGAAAACAACTCTACACAGAGAGTAATATGAAAGTGAGGATCAGAGTAGCTTTTCTAGCTTTGCAAGCTTGAGATTTTCTCTTTTATCTCTTGAGCTAATATTTGCTTGTATTTCTTGAAGGATTTTGAAATGCTAAGTGTTGCTTCACTTGTATTTTTGCTCAAGTTCAGTCTTGTTGTTCTAGTTGCACTTTCAAAAGATGGAGGAATATATAGCCTCTTGTCTTTGAGCAGACTTCACTCTTCAACGGATGGAAAAGGATCCGTTCTGATGAGCATTGAATGCATTTGATCCGTTGAGTCGGATAGCTTCTGAAGTTTCTGATCAGCAGGATAGACTGTCACGATGATAGCTCAAAGTGGTGCTGACATATCCTCTGGGTAGAACGAAAGTTGCCTTTTGTCTTTCCAAATGAGGGAGGTCAACTTCTTAAAGTGATAAAGACATTTTGGCTTATGCTTTACATTTGTACGAATATTATAAAGAATGTTTTGTCCCAAAGGTATAAACCTTTTACAGGGAATAATAAATTCAAATGCTTTTACAGGATATTCGCGCTTGAAATTTAAAAGCATTTATTGGACTAGCTATTACAAAAGGTAACTGAAAGAGTCTTTGGACTCAAGGTTCTATAAATTACCGTCCAGTCGAAAACCAAGACTAAGTGTCGGACGAGATAGAGTCTTTGGACATGTTGGACGAGATAAAGTCTTTGGACTCAATTAAATGTTATCCTGCACACTTAATATAAAACATTAGTCCATAACTAATCTTTGTTCATTTAAAATTAACTCTTTGTTAACATCAAAACTTTAAGGGATTATTTGGACCATGACCACTTTGGTTCCAACAACTATAGCATCAAGTTGTGGTATGGCTCTTTACATCTATTTATTATCAGTTTAAAGAGATTGTGGTAGTACTTTATGTGAAGAGTTCTTTATTCCTATGGTTTGTGTACATAGGAGAGTTCTTTATTCCTAATTGGTCTTGTTGAACCCCAACACTTTCTGATTGTCTCATGCTATTTGAATATGCAGTGGGCTCATTTAAAGAGATAAAATGAATGACTGGAATGAACAAACGGGACTCAGTACAAATGAAGATGATGA
Source organism: Ammopiptanthus mongolicus (assembly GCA_039655645.1). Lineage (NCBI taxonomy): Eukaryota > Viridiplantae > Streptophyta > Magnoliopsida > Fabales > Fabaceae > Ammopiptanthus > Ammopiptanthus mongolicus. The sequence goes on along the minus strand of CM077344.1, from coordinate 100,428,276 downwards.
TGTTATTGAAGAAGCTTATCATGTGACTGCACTAATTGGTGAGTATGCAGTAAAACATATATGTAAAGAGCCATGTAAAATTAGTGATCAAACAGGTCATGCATGGGTGCAAGATATATTGCAAGGGCATCACATGCGTTGCTATGAGATGTTCCGAATGGAAAAACATATTTTCTATGAATTGTGCACTGAATTAGTTGAGCATGGTTTAAAGTCCAATAAATGCTTGGGGGTTGAAGAGATGGTTGCAGTGTTCTTAAACACCGTTGGCCATGGTGTAGGAAATAGAATGATTCAAGAAAGGTTTCAACACTCAGGAGAAACTGTAAGTAGACACTTCCATCGAGTACTATTTGCTACCCTTAAGTTGTCTTTGAAATATATTAAGCCACAAGATCCTATATATCGTGATAGTCATGCAAAAATTCGAAATGATCAACGATATTGGCCATTTTTTAAGAATGCCATAGGAGCAATTGATGGTACACATGTGCCATGTGTGGTTAGTGCCAGTGAACAACCAAGGTTTATTGGAAGAAAGGGATATCCAACACAAAATATAATGGCCGTATGTGATTGGAACATGTGTTTTACTTTTGTATTAGCTGGATGGGAAGGTGCTGCTCATGATGCCCGTGTTTTTGACCATGCTCTCACAAATGTGAATTTGAATTTTCCACATCCTCCTCCGGGTATGTTCTTTTGTATAGCTACAAATGATTTACTCTTTTAGTAAAACTCTTTTTATATTTTAATAATATTATTTTTTTTATTAGGGAAATATTATTTGGTGGATGCTGGCTATCCAACACCAATGGGGTACCTTGATCCCTACAGATGTGAACGTTATCACCTTCCTGATTTTAGACGTTCATCTGGGTTTGCAAATCATAATGAAATATTCAATTATTATCACTCAAGTTTAAGAGGCACAATAGAAAGAACTTTTGGTGTATGGAAGAACAGGTTTGCAATTCTACGTCACATGCCTAAGTTCAAAATTGAAACACAAGTTCAAATAGTAATTGCAACAATGACTCTACACAATTTCATCAGAAGGAATGCTGAAAGAGATGTTGATTTCAGTCGTTATGAAAATGAAAACATAATCCTTGACATCGATGATGATTATCATAGTTCGGTTAACTTGGATCCATCCCCAGTTTTAAATATAGCTTCTTCGGCAGAGATGGATCATGTTAAAGGCCCTATTCGAGATCAAATTATAGAGTACAAGCAACATAATTAGTATTATAATTATGTTTCAAGGTTGTATTGCACTTAATAGTTATGCTAATTTAATAGTTATGCTGATTGAAGACTTTGGTTGTCCATTTTATGCTAATTATATTATTTTTTTAATTTCATAAATTAACATAAATTAAAATAATTATCTTAATCTATTTATTTGAACTGTTAATATATATATATATATATAAAAGTAAAATGGAAATGAAATCTACTTAAAATGTGAGTATATACATATATATATATATATTAAAAGCCCTTTTCAGTAATTATACACCTAAAAGCAATTTTGATCCAAAGTATCCAAACAACATTAATTGATGAAAATTACTTTTTCATGAATGCATCCAAACGTAAATCACTTCACACTCAACTCACTTTTAACCAAAATCAATTCTACAAAATCACTTTCATTCAAAATCACGTTTGTCAAACGCTCATCCAAACACACACTTAATCCTTTGGGATATTTATACTGAACCGGAAGGTTGTTTGAGCCTCTGTTATGTTGCACCACTATGCAGCATCTAGTTGTGTAGCAACTTATACAAAATCAGCACAAGCGCACTCCCTTGCACAACTATGCTTAACTGATGCATGATCGTGCTTACCTTAGCGTTGGCTTGACAGAATCAATTTTGTTAGGAGATTTCAACGCCCGACATTGGGGAACCTGCGTCACTTGCTGGGTTCCAATAGGTAATTCCATTTTAAGCCTTTTTGTTTCAAAATTTCCAAAAATGACTCCGTTTTGCTAAGTTTCTGGTTGCAACCATTAAATATTGAGTGAAAATCAAGTATTAAACACTAAAAAACATAATAAAATACTTTCAAATTTTTGAACATAAAAAGACAAAAAATGATGGTTTATCAACTATGACTGATATTGCCTTCACCCTAACCAAAAAAAATGTGGTCGAACTTTGAATGGAATGAATGAAGGGGCATAAGCATTTGAATGATATCCTTGTATTGCGATTCAACTCATCACTTTAAATTGCTCATTGTTGTTGTTACCCTTTTTTTTTTGTGTGGTATTCTTGTTGTTAACTTTCATTGACTTTTTTATTTATGATTATTTTTTTTACAACTTCGTGATTTTTTTCACCCTGATTCTAATTTACAAGAGTCACATATGAAGACATGTGTTATGGCCCAAGGTCAAGAGAACCAAGCTTAAGCCCAAGTAATTTAAGGAGTTTTAATAGAATATAATTAAAATAATAGTAGTTTAGAAGCTCTTGGAGAATAATTCTATCATGATGAGTCATAGTTTGATAGAATCTTTTTATGCATTCTGTTTTACTTTTCCATTCCCAGCAAATCTGTTTTAGATTTGCTCAAGTACTATATATGTAAGCATGTGATGAAACTAAAGAGGAGAGAAGAATATTGATGAAAGGTTTATTTTGTTTTTAGGAGGCTACTCCCCTCTAAAAGAGCTATTTTCCCTTCCCTTTACTCCTTTTTCTCCTTCTATAAATCCCAGTACCTTACAACATGGGAGAGAGAGGGGAGAGGAAAGAGGTGGTCGTGATGAGGGACCAAAGAGAGAAAATGAGATTCTTTAATTTTTAAAATTAATAAAATGGACCAAAATATCGTTAAAAAATAAAGTTATTTCAACAAATTAAATATTGGATATTTAGTGAAAAAAATTTGGGCATAAGCGGCTAACATATATATATTTCTTTGTTGTATCTTTATATATAAAAGTAAGATAGTCTAGGAGTAATTTTTTAGATTATCTTAGGAACAATTTGGTAAATTAAATAATAATTATCATTAATATTTTTTTAAAAATCTTAAAATAGGCAAATAAAACCAATATAAAAGTAAGGTATCTTACTTTCTTTATATAAAAAAGTAAGGTAGTCTGGGGTTAACTGCGGATAGTTTTATAGATTATGTTAGGTATAATTTGGTAAATTCAATAATAATTATTATTAATCTTTTTTACAAATCTTATAGTAGACAAATAAAACCAATATAAAACTACGATATCTTTATATATAAAAGGAAGGTGGTGGCTAGGGTAAATTTGTAAAATCACTTCATAATGGTTGGGGTATATTTGTTATTTTTTTACCTAATAGAGGGTATTTATGTATATATGTTTTTATATTATATTTATTTTTTTAGTTCTCTTAAAAATAAGTCTCCTTAAATCACTACTTAATGGGTCTTTATTATTGTGATTACTCACTTTTGGGTCTTATTTATTTTTCAATATGTATTTTTAATTTAATTTTTAATTTTAATTACAAATTTTCATTTCATTCCAAAGTTTATTTTTAAATTTATTTCTAATTTAAACTTTATTTTCATTGTCATTTTCATATTTTTAAATTCAATTTCATTTTTTAACTATAAATTTTACTTTTCATTTTTATATTTTATTTTTTGTCATTTTTGTTTGATTTTAATTTCATTTTTGTATTCAAAAAAATAAAAAAAGGGTTGAATGCTTCATCTTCCATATTAATAATTTTTTTATTTGCTATTCCATGATGGGATGAGTTAGTGGGTTGAGTTATTGTTCTTTGTATATTAACACACATATATAAAGATGCAAGAATATGTAAAAACAAAACGATTTGATAAATAGACATTATGAAATAGCCACTACTTGTGAGCATTTTTACTTTGCAGTCTCTTCACTTGCATGCACTTTCGTTTTCTTCTAGCAACATATGATTTGTTTTACTTTCACTATTGTCATCTAACTCTATAAAAGGTCAACAAGCTTACCTCAAACTCATCACATAATCTCTACATCTCTACGTATGTTTCTCCAAAAATGGCTATTATTGTTGTTGTGACTATTCTTCTTTTTGCTCTCATAATAACTTCTGTGTCCAAAGTGGTGAAAGTTCAATATCCCTAGGTGCAAGGCTGAAGGATTATTGTGATTCTTTGATGTGAGACATATAAAAGAGTTAGCAAGGGAGCATACGAGTACGGAGTTTGCCTCAAAAATGAATTATATCACGAGCATAATATACTCACACTCAAGAAATATCATAAATTTTTTTGAGCATATCAACGGTATGGACTTCCAAATGTATCAGCTGGTGTACATCTAAGTTTTTCATTTCACTGGTCTTTTGTTGGTTTCGCTCAGTTGGGACGATATCTTAATTGTAGCGTTTTGACTTTTTTTTTCCTTTAGTTTTGCTGCTATGGAGATGTATTGCAAGTAGTGAGACATTTGGATTTTTTGTTTTGTTTTCTATTCTGATCAGTGTATCGTTTCTTTGTTGTTGGTGTCTGACACTTCTTGTGCTTTTTTCCAGCTTCATCTTTTATTTATTTTAATGAAATTTTGGTTCTAAAAAATCTATGGTCACACTCAAGAAAAAACAATCAAGCTGATCAACTTGATTGTGCTTTATCAAAACAGATAAATGAATAAACAATATTATTAAGTAAATTATTTTCTTTTTCAAAGTTCATATTTCCATCTTACGATTTTTACTTTTTTGTGCTTTCTTTTTTTAACTTCTATTGCTGTATTCCAGTTTGTAACCATTAACCATAACTCAGTTTCATTGTAAAATCTAATATTTGTTTCTCAAAACTTTCATTAGATTTTGCTTAATTTTATTTTATGTGAAAAATATTTATATGAAAAGCTATTAAGATTTATACTAACATCATATAGGAGTGAAAATTTACATAAAAAACATTAATTTTGAAGTCATAAAAGTAAATATAAATAAAAGTGTAATAACCTAATCTACACAAAAAAATATTAACATATATATTACAAGGTAAAAGTACACCGCATGAAGAAAATATTTAGTTAATAAAACATTAGATTTTTATAATAAATATTATTTTTATGCTTAGAACTTTTTTAATTACTTAATATTTTTTGCGATACATCACAATCGATAAATTTTTTGGTAAACATATTAATATACATTATAAAATTTATATCATGAAAAAACAAATGATGTTATGTAGATTCAAATTTTTTTATTTGTTATATTATAAAATAAATTTCACATGTTTATATATATATATATATATATTCTTCATAATTAATTTCCTATATTTTTTAAAATATATTCTCAAATATATTATTTTTAATTTTTTATTGTATTTTGATATATATAAATGTAAGGAACACTTGAGTATTTTATTTTCACCCAATTGCAGACCTTTGTAATATATTGTGCATAGGTATATTGTTCTGTAGAGTTTAGGATTTAGAGTATGTTTATTTTAGTGTATCTTTATGTGGTAACCATTATAAAAAGGTTTACATTTGAATATATAGAAAGGTCTAATTTCCCTATATTTTATGCTTTAATTATAATAAAAATATCTAATTATTAGTCTTTTATAAATGTATGGACAATAATGTGTGGGGAGTATATGTAATATTTGGAAGGACAATAAGATTTTGTAAGTAAAAAATAATACCATGATTATAACTGCGAAGTAATTAATATTTGCGTTATATTTGTACTGACCCAAATAGATCACAAATCTATTAAAGGATACTTTCAATTGGCTGAATGATGCTTTCTTTTAATTCTTTGGATTTTCTCTTTCAACTCTTCTCAGAAAAAATATTTGTCACCAAGATCCTTATTACATTGATTATTCCATCATTAAAAGCAAAGAAATAAGTCTATTGACTTCCCTTTTCAATCACTTCCTTGTGCACATCTTCTGATTGATCCTCTTCTGTTTATCTTTTAATGTGTTACTTTCTACATATTAAAAAAAAAACATTCAAACAAAAAAAATAGAAAAACATGATACATCCGTGCATCGTGCAGGTGGAAAAGAACAATATATTATGCGACATATTCTTTTTTGTTGTTGTTTGATTCATGTCTTAAATTATCTTCAAAAGAACAAAGATTGTGGAGATTATGAATAATAATATGTCAATATTTTATTTTTCTATGCAAAAAAATCGTGATCTTTCGGTTTGGCTTCATTGGTCAAAGTTGTTGTTGTTGTCTATACACTGTTGTTGGGGTTGGTCCCTGTGAAGCTTAGGGTGCTACAAGGACTGACATTGATCTTGCACCAACAAAGCTGCAAGTATTAGAAGGGACTGTTCAAGCTGTTCCTTTTTGGAATATCCTTTGAAGTTTTGTACTTTTATTTGCACCGAATGGATTGTTCAATGATTAGAAATAGAAAACTAAGGTTATATCTTATCATTTTTTATGTTATTTTTCTCTGTATAAAGAAGCAAACATGTCAACAACGATAGAACACCGTTCAACATTAATGGGATAACTTAATGAGCATATAAGAGAATGACAATTTGCAAATTATAACGTTGTCTTGAGAGTTGTTCACAAAAGTATATTTCCCCGATGATTTAACTTTAATGACTCAAACATACAAACCTCTCTCCTGAATCATTCAAATACAACACAAACATGTATTCGTTCATCTTTTAATGTGTTAGTTCCTACATTTAAAAGACATTCAAACAAAAAAATAGAAAAACATAATACACTCGTATATCGCACAGGTACATGATCTAGTAGAAAAGTAAGGTAATCTAGGGTTAACTAGGGGTAGTTTTGTAGATTATCTTAAAGGCAATTTGGTAAATTTAATAATAATAATTATTAGTCTTTTTTTTTTTTAAATCTTATAGTAGGCAAATAAAATCAATATAAAAGTAAGATATCTTTATATATAAAAGTAAGGTAGTCTAGGGTTAACTAGGGGTAATTTTGTAGATTATCATATGAGTAATTTGGTAAATTCAATAATAATGATTATTAATATTTTTTAAAAAAAATCTTAAAGTAGGTAAATAAAACCAATATAAAAGTATGGTAATTTTGTAGGTTGTCTTAAGGACAATTTGATAAATTCAATAATAATTATTAGTAGTCATGTTTTAAAAATCTTAAAGTAGGTAAATAAAACCAATATAAAAGTAAGATAGTCTAGGTTAACTATAGGTAATTTTATAGATTGATTTAAGGGCAATTTGGTAATTACATTTTGAAGGTCACATTTTGAATTCCATTTCAAATATAGTTTATAGAGAAGTCTTTTTGATTTTAACATAGGTTAGTTACAAAAATCAAATTATTTTTACGTTGTAAATTTTTCATATATCTTTCTCATTATTTTTTCTCTATTTTTTAGGAATTCATGCTGGTTTTTTGAAACTAAATTTATTGATTTTTTAAGTTAAACTTTGAAAATATTTCCTTATGTCATAGGAATGGTTAATTTTCTTAATACTTTCTATTATAACAAAATATTAAATTATCAGTAGTTTTTATTTTGTTATTATTATAAATTTATACAAACAAATTAATTTTTTTAAATAATATATAACTATATTTTCCAAACAATATTTATCCATACGTCGTGCGGATCCATTGTATGCTATCCATATAATTGAAAGGTCATTTAAATTCGAATTGTGATCAACTAGCATGACAGATAACAAAGAATTGAAGTAGCACAAGAGAGGCAAAAGTTGTACCTCTACTACTTTCTCTCAAAATATGAATACACCTTTCATACGACGGGAGTACACCATCACCATCACAATTGACTACTATATGTGGATCTACAACCCCAACCTCTTAACACCTAAACCAGTTTTTTGGGTTTTTCATAATATCCTTCAACATGATAGGTGAGAGGATAGCTCCCAAATACTTTCGGACGTTTAAGTAGGAATCCATCCCAATAATATTTTTTTCATACAACAATGTCCCTTTAACATCCGTACTTTATCCATTAAAACAATGTCCCGTTAACACTGCATAATATTAGTTTACCAAAAAACAATGCATCATATTAGTAATTTCGCTTGGTCAAATGATTTGATTGCCAGCTAGGTGGTCAGTCAGATTCTCCGATAAAGATTAGTCATCGACAAAAATATATAACATGATAACCAAAAAATGATTCGATCCGAGGAGTGTAGCAATTTTGTTTCTTCGCAAGTGGAGGTGAATTGTGGAAAGGAAACGATTTTTTTAGGTGTTTTTTATTGTCACCGGATCATATATATATTTTTATATATAAAGAGAATTTATTAGTAAATTCAATTAAAATTTGTGAAATTTTGTTTATAATTTTTTTGAGAGAAAATCAATATCTCGTGGGTAACACACTAGAAATCTGCTGAGCTATGTTCATGGGTTGGCTTCAATGAGGAGCTGGATAAGGGGACAAATTGGTCCATTAAGTCTTATGATTCTGGATCTGGCCCTTTAATTTAATATAAAAATTAATCAATCAAGATCTAATGCAGTCATAAGGGAATCCACATCCCAATCGGTCCCTAACGTCTTTAAATCAAAGAATTTTATCCCTCCCTAACTTTCATAGGGGTAAATCATAAATGACAGTTTTTTAGATTTGGTGTATTTTTTAAAATGAATATTATTTAGAAAATAATTGTTTTAATTTCTTAAAAAGCTAATTAGAGAGATTTTGACTATAAATTATTTTAAATACAAAATAAAATAATTCAAACTCAAATTTGATATTATCTAATATGGTTTTGCTATCCATTATGGAAAATAGTTAGAATAAAAAAAAGTTATGTTTTTATTTTAAATTGACGATGTCAGAGCGGTATATTTAATAGATTAAGTTGTACTATATTTTATTCTCAAAAAAAAAAAATGTACTATATTTGATTTTAAATAAAATCTTACCTTTTTTTTTTTTATTCCTTAACCTTGTCCATGTGGATTAGCAAAACGTTATCTAATATTGTATTTGTAAGTAAAAAAAAAAAAAAAAAATGAAATAAACTGATGTGAACTATGAAGAACAAAAGAAGAAAAAACAAAAGTAACAAGTAGTAATGGTAACTAGTGAAGTTTAAACCTTTCTTTCGGAAAAATGGTAAAATTTTCTAACGAGAGAGGCTAGAGTTCGTAGTGCACAAGGAAAGGCAAAGGTAGTAGTAGTTAAGTACTCATTGGTTATTTCAAAAACTGAAAAAAGGTGGCATGAGTTCATGGATTCAAGTGAGAAAAGAATGTAGGACTCTGTTGATCATCCCAGTACGTTTGGTCGGCTTCATTACTTTGTTTCAGGCACACAAAGTCATGTCTTATTAATGTTACACTTATGTGAATTCACAATTTAACAGTTCTGGAAATGTATATTTCCTTTTATGGTAACCCATTTGTCTTTCCCCATCTCACTCCCTTTTCCATGCAAACCAACACTGTCATACTCACAACTGCAATTTGTGGCCGGGAAGCTAATGGTGACAGCTTTGGATTTTTCTCTGCACTGCACCCTTCACTGCTGCCACAAATATGAGGGCATGCTTTAGTGTTACCTTTACATTCTTCTCCTTTGCCATCAACACCATTCAAGAAAGCATATTATATAGAGAAAGTGGATCTTAGACTGTTCATTTGGCTCCAAACTCACAAATCTTGCAATTCCATTGTCTCAAATGGCTTCTCTGTCTCTTATCCTTGTTGGGTTCCTTTTGTTTGCTTGTGATATGATGGGAATGGGAACATTGGGAAGCAATTTACAAGAGGAAGAAATGGTAATGGAAGAGGAAGAGTTGTTGGGATTGTTTGAAGTGATGGGTGCTCTTCTAGATGACCCTGACTGGGCCCAAGCACATCCACAGCCATGTGGTGACACTCCATGGCCTGGTATTGAGTGTGAATCTACCACTGGTGACCAATCAATCTATCATGTCACCAAGATCCACATTGGTCCTGATATATTCTCCCCACCTTGCAAACCCACTGCTTACCTATCAGAATCCTTGCTGAAACTCACTTATTTGAAAACCCTTTCAATCTTTAACTGTTTTGTTGCTTCACCAGTCACTCTATCCTCATCTCTCTTTGGTCCTTTCTCTTCCTTAGAAAACCTGGTCTTGCAGTCTAATCCAACCCTCTCTGGAGAAATACCTCCAAGTTTGGGTAGTGTTGCTAGTCTTAAAGTCCTCAGCCTGTCCCAGAATAGCTTACAAGGAAACATCCCAAGACAGATTGGTGGTTTGGTTTGTCTAGAGCAACTTGACCTCAGTTATAATAACTTGAGTGGTCAAATCCCCAAGGAAATTGGAAGTCTGAAAAGTATGACCATTTTGGACCTCAGTTGGAATGAAATTGAAGGGAATCTGCCTTATTCTCTTGGACAACTTCAACTTCTCCAGAAGATGGATTTGAGCTCTAACAGGCTTACTGGAACAATACCTCCTGATTTAGGAAAGCTTAAGAGGTTAGGCTTGCTTGATCTGAGTCATAATTTTATTGGTGGGCCTATTCCTGAAACACTGTCAAGTTTGGAGCTTTTAGAATATTTACTCATTGATGACAACCCCATCAAAGCAGGGATACCCCTCTTCATAGGGAACCTTTGGAAGCTCAAATCAGGGAGCTTCTCAGGGTGTGGATTGATTGGCTCCATACCCAATTCTTTCTCTTCCTTGAAGAACCTTGCAGCTCTCTCCCTGGATAACAATAGCCTCAGTGGACCAGTTCCTTCAAGTTTGGGTTTGCTCCCAAACTTAGACCAACTGAATATCAGCCACAACAGGCTGAATGGAGTTCTACAGCTCTCTCATGACTTCATTGGAAAGCTTGGTAAAAGGTTGGATGTAAGAGGAAACAGTGACCTTTGCATCAGTGATCAGCCAAACAAGAAGAAACTCTCTTCATACTTGGAAATCCCATCTTGTGTAAGCATGAGACCCAGAGGCCAATCTTTTGCTGATGGACCACCAGAAGATCCAGCAGGAATAAAGCCATCTTGGTACGAGAGCAACATAAGTTCAAGTTCATCATGGCTGGATCTACAAGTCATCCTGTTTACCTTGGTTTCAAATTTTATCTTCAGTTTATTGAATTTGTTTTTGTGACACTGGGTATGTATTTTTATAAAAATACTTAAACCATATCTATATTTGGGGTACTGAAACTTAATCTCATTAAAGTGCATTCATAGGTCATGTTGTTGTAGGAGATTTCAATGGAAATTATTCATATAAAATTTCCATGCAGTGTAATGCTTGTTGACAGATCATTTGTGGCTTCAATTAATAGGACTGCATGCAATGGTGAAAAAGAACAAGAGATTCACCTTTTAACTTTTCTATTTGAATTTTGTATCTTTTGGGAAAAGCCGGGTCCCAACTTCAAAGTCCTGTCCCCGAGTGTTGTTGTCCGTAGCAGCCTTTAGAAAGAGTAGCAGAACTGTTGGTTCTGAATTCTGATACTGATGAGCATGCTGCAAGCACCCTTATTGGTGCAAACGTAAAAAGCAGATGCACACCTCAATACTTGTTTTGGGGCAAGATACACCTTAAATTAAATTTGAGCCATTCATTTTGGGATTTTTATGAAAGTAGTGTAATTTGGTTGGAGAAATAAAGAAGTAATGTAAATTTTATAAAAATAACGTGATTGGAGTAAGTACTGATGGAGATGCACGACTTACACACCAAAGTTGTACATCTAATACACGATTTTACTTTATATTGTTTAAATTAAAAAAAAAAATCCTAATTATAATGAAGTCGTAGAGATAGAATACGACTTTTGTTTTTCCAAATTTTTTTTTTTGAGGAAGTCGTATATGAGGAGTACGACTTTCATGAAATTAAAAATGTTATAGTCGTAATTGAGACCTATGACTTGTGCAACTTTTACAAAAAAAAGTGAGTTAGTCGTGACTTGTATGCACGACTTTACTTTCAACTTAAAAAAAAAAATTGGAAAAACAAAAGTCATATTCTACCTCCACGACTTCAGTGTAATCAGGATTTTTTTTTTTAATTTAAACAATATAAAGCAAAGTCGTATGTTAGATGTCCGACTTTAGTGTGTAAATCATACTTCTCCACTACGACTTACCCCAATCACGTTATTTTTATAAAATTCACACTACTTCCATATTTTTCCAACCAAATTATACTAGGTTGATAAAAAAAGCCATTCATTTTGCTTTAAAAGACATCAATGGCTAAAACAATGACTTCTGGACCTTGCTTGATAGGTAAATGTCTAAAATATGTAAATTACAAAGTTGGCCAACGTAATAATATATGATCGTGAACTCTTTATTCCGGAAAATCACCTTTCATAATTTGAAACAAATACACCGAATAGTCATGTAATTGTAAGCAACATTTTGAATTCTTACCCTTAATGTTTTTTTTTTTCTGATGAACTCACCAAAGAAAATAGGGGTTGGATATTTGTAATAAAAACAGAAAAAACAAAAGTAAGAAAGTAGCTCCCTTCCTCTACTCTTGCTGCATGAGTGTGAGAGAAAATTCCTGGGGTGAGATTTATGAGTTTCTGATAACAGAGTGGCCATTAGGTTGGGGTGGGAGATGGGAAGGTGGTGAGAAAGATGATGAAGGATGCAGGACCGATCCAACACTTATTGAGGCCTAAAACGAACTCCGAAGTGAGACCTTTCTAAAATTAATAGTAACATTTTGTTAAAATTATTATATTTTTAATTAAAATTTTATCTTTCGAGCTTTTTGAGATGCAAAATCATTTATTAAATTATTGTAATCAATTTCATTTAACATTTCTTTTTCAATCGATAATAAAGCTAATCCATTCAATCTTTGTTGAGACATTGTTGATCTTAGATAAGATTTTATTAAATTTAGTTTTGAAAAACTTCTTTCTGCGGAAGCAACAGTTACGGGGATCGTTAACATTATTCTATAAGCAATATATGTATTTGGAAAAGAATCATATCTTCTTATATAATTAAGTATGTCAATTGGTATATCATTTTCCACTTTTATAATTTCTCTTAAAATTTTCAGTTCCAAAAATAAATCTAACCCATCAATATCTGAGTTGTCGTTATGTTTTAATGATCTTTCAAGCTTAAGACAATCCTCTTTTAATTTTTCAATTTCCAGAGACCTTAATTTCTCAATACTCAATAAAAAGCCAAAATTATCTTGATATATTTTAAATTGTTCAAATCTACTTTGAAATGAAGTAATTGCTTGGTCTAATATATATAAGAAGTAGTCAGTTTTAAATAATTGTTTAGGAGATTTTAAAACTTCATTATCAATAATCTCATCAAATTGTTTCTTTCTACGAATAATACGTTTTTCACGAAACTTAGGTTCTATATCCATTTCAATAGCAATTTCTTTAGCAGAAATTATAGGATTTTCAAATCCATATTCCCTATATTTTTCAAAAGAAGAAATAAGACCTTTCAATTGTTCTATAGCAACAACCATACTCATATCCTTTGATTGAAAGTTTTTACTAACTGAGTTTACTGCAAATAATATCTCATACCAAATAGTCATGCCTAACAAAAACTCAAAATTTTCAAGCTCATAAGTAGCTAAACATTCGGCTTCACTTTTTATTTTATGTTCGTCATTAACTTCGCCTAATTTTAATAAAGCATCTCTTATTTGTGAAGTTTGAAATCGTAAAGCTTTTACACTTTCAATACGACTTTCTCAACGTGTTTGTGACAATGATTTAAGAGTTAGGCTAGGGATATATCTTGTAAAATTTTCCATCTTTTAGTAGAAGAAGAAAATAGTGTATATATACGTTGTAACACTCTAAAAAAAAGATGTAGCTTTCGGACAATAATTAGCCATGTCACAAAGCACCAAATTTAGAGTATGACAACCACATGGAGTATAAAATGATCTAGGGTTAATGTCTAAAAACCTTTTTTGAACACCTTGATGTTTTCCTTTCATATTAGACCCATTATCATAACCTAGTCCCCTTAAGTTACTAATATCAAGTCCAATAGTATTTATCTCATTCACAATAGCATTAAAAAGACCTTTTCCAGTTGTATCATCTACTTTTAAAAATTCTAAAAAATATTCAATGACTTGTATTGAGGTTGAAGAAATATCCAGATATCGTAATACGATAGACATTTGTTCTTGATGACTTATATCAGGAGTACAATCAAGTATAATTGAAAAATATTTTGCGTTCATAATTTTTGTTATAATTTTTGTTTTAATTTCATTTGCTAACAAATTTATTAATTCATTTTGTATTCTATGTCCAAGATAATGATTATGAATTTCATTATCTTTTATTCGACGAATGTGTTCTTGCATTATAGGATCAAATTCTGCAATTATTTCAATTAGACTTAAAAAATTTCCATTATTTTCTTGGTAAATCTTTTCGTTTGTTCCACGGAAGGCTAGATTATTTTTTCCAAGAGTTTTAACAACGACTATAATTCTAAATAATACATTTCTCCCATGTTCCCTATCTTTATTTATTCTTTCTTGGACATGTTTGTCAATTGTTTTATTTTTTATCAATCTCATTTCTAAATCAATCCATGAACTCATATTAGCAATATGCTCATTACTCATCTCATGACTCTTCAACTTAGAACTAATATTTCTCCAATCTCTACCACCTTCATTCGCTAATTTACTTGTACTAGAAAGAGATTTAAATAATTTACAACAAAAGCAAAATACTTTATCCAAATCTTGAGAATAAATCAACCATCTTCTTTCACGCTTTTCTCCATTGGACAATTTTCGAAAGTACAGTGAAGAAGAAAAATGTCTTGCAAATTCATCCTTAGGAAAATCTATATAGGTAACTTTAATGGGACCATTCTCAACTAATAAATCTCTCAAGCTTGTATCAATATTTGTCCATTGACTTGGATCATATATATTTTTAGTAGTGGGTTCTTCTAATACTTCATCTCTATCTTCACCATGAGTATGAGAATCAATGCAATATTGCTCATTAACTAATACTTCTTCTGTATTTTCATTTTCATTTGTGTCTACATTGTTATCTTGTTCATTAATCAATACTTCTTCTCTGTTTTCATTTTCATTTGTATTGTTATCTTGTTCATTAACTAATTCTTCTTCTCTATTTTTATTTTCATTTGTGTCTACATTGTTATCTTGTTCATTGATCAATACTTCTTCTCTATTTTCATTTTCATCTTCTGCTACATTGTTACCTACATTTTCAAGTTTACTGTTTTTGTTTGTTTTAACAAATTTATCTAAAGCCCCTTTTTGTGATTCAATTAAGGTTGCAATTCTTTTCTTTTTTTTGAGTTTCGAATGACCTGATTCAAATTTTCGAGTTGACATTTATATATTTTAAAATAGAAAACAATTAAAATTATGACTAAAGAGACTTAAATCAAGAGCCTATAGAATTCAAATAAAATAGACTATAAAGTTAAGACTAAACAGACTATAAAATTAAAATAAAAGCAATCAAATGAAACAACTATAAATTAAGACTAAAGAGAAAAGGTCAGAACAATAAAACCTGATTGCCAGATGATTATTCACATACAAATTTCTTCTAGATCCTACTCACGTGGTCCACTGCTCCCACCAGAATAAAATTGTTCACAAGTTCACACACTGACACACATAAAATATTCATTATTGGTTATTAAAATATAGCAAAACAGATCCATTTGTAAAAAAAAAATTAACTGATTCACTCATTCTTCAAAAGTGAAAATGTGAAACCTTGACTGCTGCAAAATAATATGTACTCACCAGTCACCGCTTGGATTGTAGGTAGAACTTAGAAGAGTGAATTGAAGACCTCTAACCGCCACACCCAGGGCCACACAGTATTAGAGGAATGAAAGGATTAGAGGAAGAGTTAGTGAGAGGATTAGAGGAATTAGATGAAGAATGAGTGTGAGAAGATTAGAGGAATGAAAGGCCTTTCTTTTTTTGAAATATGAAGAAAACTGGAAGCTTCGTAAGCACAAACGAGATCATAGGAAACCAAGAGTCAATGGATTAGTGGGCTTTCTCCTTTTTTTTTAATTAAAAAATAAAAAATGTGGGTCAATTAATGAAAGAAACGTGATGCAATATTGGGGCACCCGTTGATACAAAATATTGAGCAAGTGGATACATAAAAATTTTGTAAGCAAAATCAAGAAACGCGCAATATTGTTTACCGCCAATCATGTTATCTACATTAATATTGAGTCAATATTCACAGTGCATCACTCAATAACAAAAATGGTAAACAGAAAAATTTTGGGAAATGGAAGAGTCGGGAGGTAATGTCAATTATGAGGCCTTTTTTCTTTAGACAAATTTTTTTTTTCCCTGAGGCCTAAAGCCCTAGCTTGGGCTACCTAGCCTTTGGGCCAGCCCGGGAAGGATGAAGGATAAAAGTGGATTTTGGAAGATAAAAGAAATTAAAAAAAAATTAAAAAAACCTTTGGAATTACCTGGAAACCAGTGGTAGGGACTAGGGATGTCAACGGGACGGGACGGAGAGTACTCCACCGCTCCCGTCCCCGCCCCCCAGATTTCTCCCCGTCCTCGATCCCTGTCGTGGGGAGTTTTTCTCCCCCGTCGCCGTCCCCGTGGATCCCCGCGGGGACCCCGAAAATGATAAATTCATACATATACACCTATTATCATGATTAAAATTGCTGTGATAATTCCAACTCTAGTTTTACTAATATGATGCTTGTAATATACATTTTATCTGATCAAAATTGTAAAAATTCAAATTCTAAGCTCAGTTCATAATAAAATTACCTGAAACAACAAGGACAAGTATTCTAATGAATCCAACAAAAGGGGGGTCTCTGTTATGTTTTGGTTCCTTGAATTGATAGGCCAAGGGAGCCTCCTAAGAAGAATATAGAGAAGGGAATTGAATTAACTTTCTTCCTGCTTATTCATTCATTCCTTGTCATATTTATAATCAATACAATCACTGATCCAATGGCTATTACAAGAGACGATCTAAGGGCTCCCCTAGAATACAGGAAATGGAATCTAGCAACAGAATGCCAGAGAGAGATTTGCAAACAGAAATGAAAATGTGCTAACAGACTAGCAACGGATCGGTTGAAGGGAATCAAAAGGAGGTGAGCTGTACCCTTCTAGAACCTGGTATATTCCTTACACAAAGTCCTGCAGATATGTGGGCCTTTTGCTAATCCTCTTGGACTGTGGATGCTCAGTAGTTGGGCTTGTGCTCTTAGTTATGTTGGGCTTGCTAACATTACCATTGGCTGGGAAAGACACCTTGTCCTCAAGGTGGTAAGTTTCTCGCAAGTCATCCCATTTCTCCCAGCTAGCATCTTCTGGTGCAAGCCCTGCCCATTGGACTAAAACCAGTTTGATTGGAAGGTCCACTGAAACATCAAGTTTCGAATCAAGAATGGACAGTGGTTGAACCACTGGATTGTTGTCAAAAGAGGTAGGTGGCAGAGGAGAGGTATCACAGCTGATAGGTCCCTTGTGCACTTTCAGCAATGAACAATGGAACACCGGATGAATTTTGGACTGTGGAGGAAGTTCCAATTCATAAGCGACCGGGCCAATTCGCCGCAGGAGCTTATATGGGCCGTAGAATCGCTTGGAGAGTTTGTTGTACGAGCCACCAGTAGCAGAGTGTTGCCTATAGGGTCGGAGTCGAACATAAGCATAGTCACCCACGGTGAAAGTCACCTCACGGCGTTTGCGATCTGCATAAAGCTTCATCTGTTCCTGGGCTTTTGTGAGGTTCTTCTGTAGTTGGAGAAGAAGTTGCTGGCGTGTGTCGAGCATGGACTCCACAGCTTCAATTGTGGAAGTGCCCAGCAAGTAGTGTGGAATTGTAGGGGGAGGTTTCCCATAGATAATGTGATAAGGTGAGAACCCAGTAGAAGTGTGGATCGAAGTGTTGTAAGACCACTCAGCCAAGGCAAGGAATTTGTACCATTGAGAAGGACGAGGGTGGACGAATGATCGAAGGTACTGCTCAAGCACACGGTTGAAAACCTCAGTTTGGCCATCCGTCTCTGGATGGTACGCCGTGCTCATTCACAACTTGGTGCCGGAAAGATTGAACAATTCACGCCAAAACTTACTAATGAAGATGGGATCGCGGTCGCTTACTAGACTTCGTGGCATGCCATGGTGTTTGCATACAATATCTATGAAAAGAAGGGCCACCTTGTGTGCAGTATAGTGAGGTGGGAGGGCGCCCAGGTGAATTCCCTTTGAGAAGCGATCCACGACGACCAGAATCACACTGTAACCGTGAGAGGGTGGCAGACCGGTAATGAAGTCCAATGACAGGTCCTCCCATACCGCAGAGGGAACGGGGAGAGGTTGGAGTAGACTCGCCGGGCGTTGTGTGTCTGATTTGATCTGCTGGCAAGTGTGACATTGAGCAATAAAAAATTGAACATCACGGCGCATGGTGGGCCAAAAGAAGTTGGCCTGGAGGCGAGCCAGTGTTTTCTGAATGCCCATGTGACCACCCAGTGGTGAACTGTGAAATTCTTCCAGTAAGAGTGTAAAAAAAGGTGAGGAGGAGTCAATCCATATCTTATCCTTATATAGGATGAGTCCCTGGTGGAATCTGTGGTCAGGATAAGCAGAGGGAGACTGCTCAATGGCATGGTGCAAGGTGACAAAGTCTGGGCTAGCAGCAAGGGACTTGCGTAAGTGCGCTAAAAATGTGAAATGAGGCATTGATAGAGTCAGGCAAGTGTTGGGAGTAGCCTCGGGAATGCGAGATAAAGCATCTGCAACGACATTATTCTTGCCAGGTTTATATTGAATGGAGTAGTCATACCCCATTAGTTTGGAGAGATACACTTGCTGCTCAGGAGTTTGAATGATTTGCGCAAGTAGTTCCTTCAAGCTCTTATGGTCCGTAAAAATGATGAATTTATGGCCCAGGAGGTACTGTCTCCATTTCTTCACAGCAGTAGTAATGGCATGTAATTTACGGACATAAGTGGAAGATCGTTGGAGGCGTGAGCAGAAAGGTTTGCTGAAGAAGGCAATGGGGTGATTGTTCTGCATCAATACGGCGCCCATTGCCGACCCTGAAGCATCAGTCTCGAGGATGAATGGTATAGAGAAGTCAGGGAGAGCAACTATGGGTGCTGCTGTCATGGCGTGTTTGAGAGCATCGAAAGCCAATTGGGCTTCGGTGGACCAAATAAAGGCATCTTTGCGGAGCAAGGATGTAAGCGGAGCAGCAATGTGAGCGTAGTTGCGAATGAATTTCCTATAGAACCCAGTTAAACCAAGGAAACCACGCAAGGCAGTAACAGAGTGGGGTACTGGCCAATCCAACATTGCCTGTATTTTGGATGGTTCCGGTTGAACGCCATGAGAGGATACAATGTGACCCAGGTATTCCAACTGGCGTTGGGCGAACAAACACTTGGAACGCTTCAGGAAAAACTGCCCTGCGACTAATTTGAGGAAAACTTGCTCCAAATGATCAATGTGAGATTCCAATGATCAACTGTAAACAAGTATATCATCAAAAAAAAACTGTCACAAACCGGCGAAGGAAGGGTTGGAGAAGATCGTTCATGGCGGCTTGAAATGAAGATGGCGCGTTGCATAGCCCAAACGGCATGACGCGGTACTCATAATGTCCCAAGTGAGTGCGAAAGGCTGTCTTCGGTATGTCATCCGGTGACATGCGAATCTGGTGGAAGCCTTGCCGGAGGTCCAATTTAGAGAACCAGGAAGCTCCCCCAAGTTCGTCAAGGAGCTCGTCAATGGTTGGCATGGGAAAACGGTCCTTCACCGTGATGGCATTGAGAGCACGGTAGTCAACGCAAAAACGCCAACTTCCGTCTTTCTTTTTGACGAGGAGCACCGGAGAGGAGAAAGGGCTGCGACTGTTCTGGATCATGTCGGATTGAAGCAGGTCATGGATTTGTTTTTCAATTTCACATTTCTGGAAATGGGGGTAACGATATGGACGGACGTTAACAGGGTTTGAGTTAGGAAGGAGGTGAATTTGGTGGTCAAAGGCACGGGGTGGCGGAAGCTGGGTGGGTGGGAGGAACAGAGTTGAAAAACGATCGAGTAAGGTTTCGATGGGGGCGATAGGGTGTGGTTCGGGGAGGGAAATCTCAGGGTGTTGGGCTTGGGGTAACATTTGGATGTGGAAGAACTCCGATGCGGAGTGGGTTTGAACGCAACGTTTTAGTTGCTGGGCCGAAATCGCATTGGGCTTAGAGGGGGCATCGGCCCTGAGTGTTATGGGTTGGCCTTGTTGGTGAAAGGAAAGTGTGAGGTGGGTGTAGTCCATGAGGACTGGGCCGATGGACTTGAGCCAAGGGGCTCCGAGAACGACGTAGCCCCACAAAGGGGTAAAATGTAAAAATCAGAGGAGAAATGATGGTCTTGAAGAATAAAAGGTACAGAGGGACAAAAGTGATGGCATTCGAGAGTGTTACCGTTGCCAACCATGACTTTGAGAGTATCAATTTGGGTCGAAGGGAGATCTAGAAACTTAGCAACACGATCTTGTACAAAATTATGTGTACTTCCTCCGTCAATGAGCACGGTGACCGGTTGGTTTGCGATGCGACCTAGGATCCGGATCGTGGCGGTGGCGGTGGTCCCAGAAAGAGCATGGAAGCTGATGAGAGC
The DNA here is from genome assembly GCA_039655645.1 of Ammopiptanthus mongolicus. Lineage (NCBI taxonomy): Eukaryota > Viridiplantae > Streptophyta > Magnoliopsida > Fabales > Fabaceae > Ammopiptanthus > Ammopiptanthus mongolicus. The sequence continues at coordinate 100,407,626 of CM077344.1, read as the reverse complement.
TTCGGAAGGTTCCGTGGTGGGGAAATCGGTCGATGGGAGCTCCGGAGAGGAAGGTGGTGTTGGGTCGAGGGTGGGAGCAGAATCGGTGGGTTCCTCAGACACGAGTAAGAAGAAACGCCCTTTACACTTGTGTTGAGGGCCGAAAGTTTCATCACAGTTGTAACATAACCCTTTTTCGCGGCGGGCCGCCATTTCCTCCGGGGAAAGCTTACGAAAATTGACTCTGGGGGGAGAGGGCAGTAGGGGTGTGGTGGTGGTGGTGGGGGAAAGTGAGGTGGGGGCGGTGGAGTGGGGTTTGCCTTTGAAACCACGGCGGCGTTCCTCAATCTTATCCTCCTGAAGTTTGGCAAGTGCTGTGGCCTAAGAGAGGGATACAGGGCGGAGCGCCTGGACCTCACGGCGGATCTCCGAAGAGAGGCCGGAAATGAAACAGCTAAGTAGAAACGACGGTGGGAGACCAACAATGCGGTTGGCCAATCGTTCGAATTCGGTGAGGTAGCTGTTGACCGAGCCACGTTGTGAGAGCTTGAATAGGGCACCAGAGGGTTCGTTGTAAAAGGACGGGGCAAAGCGTGTTTCCAGTGCTGGCAGCAACCCGAACCAGGAAGTAATGAGACCATTACTGTGCATCCATTGGAACCAGCTCAAAGCTGGGCCGTCCATGTAGACCGACGCAACTGTGAGGCGTTCGTCCTCAGGAGTACGATGATAGTCGAAGAACTGTGAGATTTTGAAAATCCACCCCATAGCGTCGGTACCGTCGAAGCGGGGGACTTCTAATTTCATGTGGGGGCGGTGGTGGGGTTCGGAGGGTGTGGAAGAATGGGCAGGGGAGTCAGGGCGGGTGGTGAGGGAGGCAAGTTGTGTGAGGATGGCGTCGACCTTGGAGGTGAGGTCATCGAGTCGCTCAGCGTTGGTAGGGTGACCAGCCATGGGAGGAGAGAATTGATGCAATGAAAGCACCAATTTGTTATGTTTTGGTTCCTTGAATTGATAGGCCAAGGGAGCCTCCTAAAGAAGAATATAGAGAAGGGAATTGAATTAACTTTCTTCCTCCTTATTCATTCATTCCTTGTCATATTTATAATCAATACAATCACTGATCCAATGGCTATTACAAGAGACGATCTAAGGGCTCCCCTAGAATAGAATACAGGAAATGGAATCTAGCAACAGAATGCCAGAGAGAGATTTGCAAACAGAAATGAAAATGTGCTAACAGACTAGCAACGAATCGGTTGAAGGGAATCAAAAGGAGGTGAGCTGTACCCTTCTAGAACCTGGTATATTCCTTACACAAAGTCCTGCAGATATGTGGGCCTTTTGCTAATCCTCTTGGACTGTGGATGCTCAGTAGTTGGGCTTGTGCTCTTAGTTATGTTGGGCTTGCTAACAGTCTCATTTGAAGAATCAAACTGCAACAACTTACAGCTAGCTTAACAATTACAATCTATTCAAATTCACAACAAATCAACCACACACATTAAAGATATCGAGAATGCTTCAATAGCATGGGATGAGATCCGTAATCGATGATAACCACGCGAAGTTAACGTATCCACATGATTTATTTTCATACCTGTTTCAGAAGCAAAATCAAAGTAGGGCGAGTTAAATAATAAGTTCACTGTTCACTGGCATAATGTCACAACACATTATTTTGGAGAAAGAAAATTAGTAGCTCCAACCTGTAAAGAAAAAAGGAGAAATAAGGCATATGCGCTAGTCAAGATGAAAACCTGGTACATACGCCAAAGTCAACACCTTTGATGCAGTATAATCCCAATATACCAGCTATAAATGAGGAAATGAAGGAGAAGATGTGATCCCAATATACCAGCTACAGAGGAGGAAATGCAGCAAGAAACACACAGGTACTCAAGCAGATGGATTATTAATTCGCAAACGCGAGCAGCAACGGCAGTGGATGTGCGGTGGTCGGTCGGCGGCGGGTCTGGCCATCTGAGTTGCTGGTTGCAGCCCACAGCTAGGGTCCCAATCGCAAATGAGGAGAAATGAAATTGAGTGAATTGAGAAATGAAAATAAGATTCTTTTCTTTTAATATTCATTAAAAAAACAGTATGTTCGTGTTTTTTTTTTTAAAAAACAAATATAAAAAGACATCAATATTATTAATAGGTAAAATAATATATATATATATATATATATATATATATATATATAATTAGTAAAGGGTAATTATGTACTTTTTTCGGGGCGGGACCCCATGGGACGATGGGTATAATCCCCATCCCCCAGGAAAAAATTCCCCGCTCGCGGGACCCCGACTGGGGCAGTCCTCGCTTACGGATAGAAAATGTTATCCCTAACCAGTGGTGTATAGGTGAGGGACTTACTTGCTCCCTCACCTTAGAAGTCATCAAAAATCTCAAATTTTAATTTTATAAAAATAATATCTATAATAATAAGATAATTATCAGTTATTACAACTTATATGCTATAATAAATGAGTTGTTGCTACACAAAAAATAAAATAAATGAGTTGTAAAATTATTATATTTTTTAGAATAAAGGTCCAAATTGGTCTTCAACAAAAAAACATGGCGATATTTTGATTCTTGAAAAATAAAAAAATATCAATTTGATAATCAAGAATGTAAAATACGGATCAAAATAGTCTCTGATAGAGACTAAAATATTCCTAAAATGACCCTATAAAGGATTAATTTGATCCATATTTTATATTCTTGAGGATCAAAATGATATTTTTAATTTCTCAAGAATCAAAATGTCATAATATCTTTTTGTGAAGGACATTTTGGGTCTTTATTCTATTTTTTATTTAGATAAACAATTATAAGTCAATTGGTTTTTTTTTGAGTAAATGCTTATTTTGGTCCCTGATAATTTGTGCGGTACCCAAATTAGTCCATAAGAAAAAAACGCACCTGTTAGTCATTGACAATTACAAAATAGGGACACGTTAGTCCCTCCGTTGATGACCGTTAGGCAGGTTCCGTTAGTTTGATGACGTGACTGTTAAGTTACCACTTGTCCGTAGGCATGACAGCGGAACCCGAACCCCTGGGTATTCAACCAAACCCGCCCTGACTTTAACAAGGAAAATCCGCTCTTTCTGGATTCAGGTACGGGTCTTCCCCGCTTTTCATATACGGGGACGAAGATACTGATATTCACCCCGCACCCGAACCCATCCCGATGTTATGAAATTACTCAAATACCCTCCATTATAAGTTAGGATTATGAAATTTAAAACACTATCCATTATTCCTTTTCTTCTACCTCAGCACAACAGCCGCAATTCTCCCTGACTCCCTCCCCATTTCCATTTCCAGCGCTGCCGCACCTCAGAGGCTCAGAGCAGCGCGGCGCCTCCGGACATCCAGCGCCACTCTCGGCCACCACCAACGTTGCGACGCGAAGACCGCCTCATTCCCTCTCTTCACTCTGTTCCACCGCGTCGTCCGGCCACCGCAAGAGTTCTGCTTCTCCTTCCCTCTGCGGCCACCACATCCTCTAAGGTATTTCTACTTTACCTCTTTATTTCTTTATTCTTCTTTCTTCTTCCTCTCTTTCTTCTTTCTTCATTTCTTATCTCTGCTTCAGTTGGGCTTCAAATCAATAATTATCAGTTTTTGCAAATAACACAATGAGATGAACATTTTGTTTGGGTTTCAGTTGATTCACAGCCAACTATGGAAGAAACAATTTTGGTGGTTGATGATCTAATGATGGGTCCCTGGTTAGAAACTGAGAGAAAAAACTGATTTTTTTTTTGCAAAAACTGAATCTTTGTACTGATTTGTGAAATATGTTCATCAAAGATAAAACCGTGTTCCCACCAGAAGTTATGATGAATATCTACAAAGTCACTTATTATTTCCAATACCGTAAGTTTCCCTATATGGTACAATTTTCCCTAAAGCTAATAAAACTATTTCCGCATAAAAAAAGGAAGGAAAAGTTGACACCCTGTACAATGCACATGAAACTGACACCGGCGAAATAGTCTTGTACCTTTGGAAGGATAGTAGTGCCATAAACTAATTGGGTGCAGAATTATTTTTGTAAACAGGGCTTTAGAATTATTTTATTTTCTCAATTTGGTAGTTGTATGTGATTTTTGGTTACACCATATTGCTGTAAAAAAATGTATATTGCATAGTTTGGGGTGGGGCGGGGAAATCCGTCCCCAATGGAGGCGGGGATGGGGGCGATTTTTCCACCCCCAACAGGGATTTGGGGCGGGGACAGAAATTGGATAGGTAAGCGGGGGCAGGGATGGGAAGGCCTCCCGATCCCGCCCGTTGCCATGCCTAGATTACTTCAATATTGAAAAGTTGATTATCTAATTTATTGAATTGAAAATGTTTTTGTTGATTTAATAGCTGATACATTTAAAATGATGTAAAAGGATGTGATATAAAATAATTTAAAGTTTTAATACTATTATTATTGTTATTATTAATAAGAGAGGAAAATGTTGGTTTCTTTAGAGTTATATTTGACATTGAGGTTGGAAAGAATGATATTAATAAGGGAAAGATAAGAAGGTGTCATTTTTTGAATACTGGCATAGGTGAAGCCGAAAAAAAAAAAGTGTAACCTTTAGCTTCTTTGATAAGCTATTTCTACTAGCTTATCAAATAAGAGCTTTTTTTTTTCAAACAGCTACACTAGTCTTTTTTTTTTTTTTGTCAAAAGTGCTAGTTGACTATCTTATAAGCTACTTGATGCCTTGTCAAACATAGAGTCCATCAATAGTCAACTTTTAAATGCTGGGTATTAATTTTGAGAAATATTATATCTCATTATAACTTTTTCTTATAAATTCTCCTAATTATTAAATAAAGAAAGTATTGAATCCTCTAACGCATTTACTTTTTTATTTAATATTTTTTTAGTTACAACTAAAAAAATCACTTTTTTAATTTTTTTGTTTGAAAAACTTCTAATTTTTGGCTTGGTGCTTTATATGCTACTCTAGGCTGAAGTGAAGATACGATTATGTACCAAGCAGGGAAGGCAAAAAATTGGATTTGGTGTTGAATGAATGGCTTAGGGCATGCATTCCTCATCCATAAAATCATTATCGAATCTGAGATTAACCTTGAGACCAACCATAAACCTCTATATCTTAGACACACACTTACCCCGATGCCAATCCTTCAACCAATTCAACCAGATTCTCTCTCAGATGATCCTCACTGGATTCATATCAGACATTTTTGCAGCAAGCAGGCTCATCAACTTCTCCACTCACTCCACTCTCATACCCTTTCATTATTCACTCCTAATATTCAACCACCTCGACAACCCCAACAGGTTCATTTGGAACGTAACTATCCTCACGAAGCTCTTCATTTATACAAGCGTTTCCTTGTTAATGACAATGCCTTCCCAGATAACTATACATACCCCATTCTTCTTCGATCCTGTGCTGTTAGGTTGTCGGCATTTGAAGGAAATGAAATACATTGTCATGTTGTCAAGTTGGGTTTTGGTACCGATGTTTATGCTCGGAACACGTTGATGAACTTGTATGCTGTTTGTGGGAACATGGTGAATGCACGTAAGGTGTTTGATGAAAGTCCTGTTTTGGATTTAGTTTCTTGGAATACAATTTTGGCTGGGTATGTTCAGATGGGTGATGTGAAAGAAGCAGAATGTTTGTATGGTCGGATGCCGGAACGAAACACTATTGCTTCCAACTCAATGATTGTGCTTTTTGGAAGGATGGGTTGTGTTGTTGGGGCTTGTCAAGTTTTTGATGAAATTCAGCGAAAGGATATGATTTCTTGGAGTGCAATGGTTTCTTGTTATGAACAAAATGATGTGTATGAGGAAGCATTGGTTTTGTTTGTGGATATGAATGGGAATGGAGTAATGGTGGATGAGGTGGTTGTGGTTAGTGCTATCTCTGCTTGTACAAACCTCTCAATTGTAAAGACAGGGATGTCAATGCATGCCTTGGCTGTGAAAATTGGAATTGAAGGTTATGTTAGCCTTCAAAATGCCTTGATACATTTGTACTCGAGCTGTGGGAAGATAATGGATGCTCGAAAACTTTTTAGTGATGGCTTCCTCTTAGATCAGATATCTTGGAACTCGATGATTTCTGGGTACTTGAGATGTGGTTCAATTGAAGATGCTGAGACATTATTTTATTCCTTGCCAGATAAGGATGCTGTGTCTTGGAGTGCTATGATATCAGGTTATGCTCAACACGAACGTTTCTCGGAGGCTCTGGCTTTGTTCCAAGAAATGCAACTTCATGGAATTAGGCCAGACGTGACTGCTTTAGTGAGTGTCATCTCAGCATGCACTCATCTGGCTGCTTTGGACTTGGGCAGATGGGTTCATGCTTATATAAGTAAAAATAAATTATAGGTTAACGTCATTTTGGGCACAACGCTTATAGATATGTATATGAAATGTGGGTGTGTGGAGAATGCATTGGAGGTTTTCTATGTGATGGAACAAAAGGGGGTTTCTGCGTGGAATGCTCTCATTCTTGGGTTGGCAATGAATGGTTTGGTAGAAAAGTCACTTCACATGTTCGCAGATATGAAAAAAATAGGGACACTTCCTAATGAGATAACATTTATGGGAGTTCTTGGCGCCTGTCGGCATATGGGTCTAGTGGATGAGGGGCGTTGCTACTTTAGTTCCATGATCCAAGAACACAAGATAGAGCCAAATGTTAAGCATTATGGATGCATGGTTGATCTTTTAGGACGTGCTGGTTTGCTTAAAGAAGCCGAGGAACTAATCGAGCCAAATGTTAAGCATTATATATGCCAATGGCACCTGATGTTGCTACTTGGGGTGCTTTGCTTGGGGCTTGTAGAAAACACCATAACAATGAAATGGGAGATAGGGTGGGAAGAAAACTCATTCAGCTTCAGCCTGACCATGATGGTTTCCATGTACTATTGTCAAATATATATGCTTCAAAAGGAAATTGGGGTGATGTTCTTGAAATTAGGGGAATTATGGCACAACATGGGGTGGTGAAGACACCTGGTTGTATAATGATTGAAGCAAATGGAATAGTTCATGAATTCCTGGCGGGAGATACAAAACACCCTCAGATAAATAATATCAAGCATATGTTAGATGTAGTGGCTGAAAAATTAAAGATTGAAGGCTATGCACCAACAACAAGTGAGGTTTCACTAGACATAGATGAAGAAGAGAAGGAATCTACCCTTTTCAGACATAGTGAAAAACTTGCGGTTGCCTTTGGACTTATCACTATTGCTCCACCAATTCCAATTAGAATAATAAAGAACTTGCGCATATGTAATGACTGCCATACTGTAGTTAAGTTAATCTCTAAAGCATTTGATCGTGAAATTGTAGTAAGGGATCGACATCGCTTTCATCACTTTAAGCATGGATCTTGTTCCTGCATGGATTTTTGGTAGCAAAACTGTACACATAATTAAAGTGAATGGATATCCTATGCTTAAGGCAGGTGTATTCAAATTTTTTTACAATCTTCGGGACTCAATATTGAAGCATGTATCATTGAAGTTTTTTTTCTTCTAGATTTGGTTCATTTCCTTGCTGCAGAATCAAATGTCGTTCTTTCTTATGCTGCAAGTTGTATTGAAAAACTCTTGTTGGTAAAGGATGAGGGGTTAGAGCATGTTATACTTATGCATATATCAATCCAAATTTCTTGATGCTGATGAACAATCTTTTCAGTGCCTTGAAGCTCCTAGACCTAGAGTATGAACAATCTTTTGAGTAGCCATTCTTGTGATGCAGGCTTGTGGGAAGGACTCATCTTTTCTATCTGCTTTTGAAGCAATCCTTTTTCCTAGGCTTGAAATAATATTGACTAATAATAATAATAATAATACACATTTCAGTTGCTTGCTCAGCTTGTTGAGTTAAACGGACCAGCCACGCCACCAATCTACATGCAAATGTTTGGGAGTAAAGCTCATCAAGTCTCTGTTGATATTTATGTCACTCTTTCTGATTAAACGTTGTTCTTCAAATGCTGTTTGTTGATACTATGAACCATGTCTAGCCTGATATATTTATTGTGATTTTGAATCAGTTCCGAATACCTAATCTTAAGCTGATTACTGCAGCTATTGAGCTCAAATTGACCTAAAATTGCTTTGGGTCCTGCAACTCAAATTGACTCATCTGTAATCTCCAATCCTTTTTGGATCCTCTGCTTCTGTGTACTGGGGCAAGATGTGGGTTACACTGCTCTCTTTTATTTGTCTTTGCAGTGTTGGAAAGAACGAAGAAGATCTATTATAAGATATAAGTAATGCCAGGGAATTTTTTGTTGCTTCATTGTCCTGAATTTCTACACTTTCCCCTGGGAGGTATCCTAAGGTCATCGGTGAAATTGTGATCCTGTGAATCAAGCAGCATTTGCAGCACTTATAATCTCTCAATTGTTTGAGTAAGTCCTTGACAATTACAAAATAGGGACATGTTAGTCCCTCCGTCGGTGGCCGTTAGTTAGGTTTCGTCAATTTGATGACGTGGACCGTTAAGTTGCTACTTGTCCGTTAATTTCCTCCACCTCGATTTTTTTAAAAAAAAAAAGAAATTAGTAAAGTCACTGAGAAGAGAAGCGACGTTGTTTCACTCCTCCCAGATTAAACCCCAATATTCCCTTCCCCTAGACAAACCATTTTCTCCCGCAAAGCAAAAACCCATATTCCCTTCCCTTGAGCGTGACGAACCAGCAAATGCACCATCTCTAACCGTTTCAATCTAGAATTTTTTTGGCGTTCTTTGCGATAATCAACGACAATCGCGAGTATTCTTATTTTCGTTTTGCTATTTAACTTCACTCTTTTCGCTTGGTTTGTGATTTCGCCATTTTAGGATTTTTTCCTTTTTCTGCTTAATCTTTAATATGGGTTATGTTTCTGTTTTTGGGAAGGCAGACCAAATTTGACAGAATAGGGGTTTCTTTACCTTAAAATAAGGGCACCCATAGAATGCTCTATTTGGGTTCTTCAATGTTTTCGATATGTACACTAAACATGGTTGTGGTTTAAGACAAATACATTTTGGAGGGTCAAACTTTGGGGTTGCAAAGCTTGAAGAAGCACTCCAACCATGGTCACGTCTGGACACATTATTGGAAGCCTAACTCATCGTTCAGGGGCAAGATGTGACGAAATTAGGGTTCTTGCGAAAGGGATTAGGGCGAAATCAAATGTGACAAAATTAGGATTCTTGAGCAAGGGATTGGGGCGAAATCATATGTGACGAAATTAGGGTTCTTCAAGTTTGGGTTTAGCAAATGTAAATGGTGATGTAGGGAAGAAGAAGAAGAAGAGGGTAAATGTGTAAGGGGCTTTTCTAATCTTTTTTAAAAAATAAAATCCAGGCAGAGGAAATTATCGGACAAGTGGCAACTTAACAGTCCACGTCATCAAATTGACGGAGCTTACCAAACAGCCATCAACGGAGGGACTAACGTGTTCCTATTTTGTAATTGTTAAGGACTAACAAGTGAGTTTTTTTTTCTCATGGACTAATTTGAGTACCGCGTAAATTATTATGGAGCAAAATAGGTCTTTACTCGTTTTTTTTCTAGGCCCAAGCAATCTAAAAGCGAAATTGGTATTTTGTCAGATTTTTTTTAACCTTATGGAGGGGACTAATCAGTAACCAATGAATGATAAACAGCCAAAGGCTTCCAACAAATCTCACATTTCCATGAAGGGAGTTGGCAGTAAGTTGAGTGGTAAGCATTTATTTATTGTTGATTTTATGATAAATATTTAAATATTATTAAACATAAGTAATTGTTGATAAAATACTTTCACAACTAGTACTAATCATAGAAATGATGAGTCTAATGCCATTTCATGAAACACAGATTTGGTTTCATGCTCACCAAAGCCATTTCAGTCTCTGTTATATGTACTTTGAAACCTCATTCTCTTTTATCTCAGACTGCCTGCTACTCCTCTTCAGCTAGCTCCATATCATTCCCTTTGACTTCGGTTTGTTCTTCCTTTCTACTTACTTGTGTCATTTTCATTCTTCCTTATAACCTGGTTTTTCACTTCATGTTGTTTTCAATTAGTTTATAATAATAAATTAAAGCTTAATTTGTATTTTATATTAGAATGAACAGGATTGTCTTCACACCCAATGATCACTGTTTCTCGTTTGGGGTTTTCCTGAAGTGAGGCTATTTGAAGTTTAAGTTTGGACAAGTTTTGTACTTTAATCTCCTTTTTCGTTTTTTCCATCTTGGGTTTCATCAAAATCTGGTTGTGGCCTCACTTGTCCGAATTTGAGTGGGTAAAGTTAGAACCAGTTCTATATTGCAAATTTAAAGATTAATCTTGCGCAAATTCTCATGAGTAAGTGAACATCAGATATATATTTGTAAAGTTTGCATAACATCCATCTCTGAGTTTTTGAATTTGGAAGGTTTTACTATTCAAAGTGAATTGATGTTATTTCATTTTTGTATTTTGAACTCGCCTTCAGAAGAAGATCCTCGGGTCAGAAAATGTTACTGAGTATGAGGCAATTGCCAAGGAAAAATTGCCTAAGATGGTTTATGACTACTATGCATCAGGGGCAGGGGACCAGTGGAATTTGAAAGAGAACCGAAATGCATTCTCAAGGATTCTGTAATATAATTTTCTTGGACATCCATTTATCTGTTCTAAGTTTCTGCCGCCCTAGAAGGCTAGAACTTCATTTTTGTTCAAAATCTGAGTTCACTTTTCCTTTGATTACCCACACATTAAGATATTCCACTGTTATTAGGTTGTTACTTATACTTCTTTTCCTTAATATTTCTCTGTCAACCCTTGTCAGAAAATCTATCTGGTTTACCTAAAATAGGTTCCGACCACGTATTCTTATTGATGTGAGCAAGATAGACATGACAACAAATGTATTGGGCTTCAAAATATCAATGCCTATCATGATTGCTCCTACAGGCATGCAAAAGATGGCTCACCCTGAAGGTATCTCAAACTCGTTGTTTCCTGTTATATTAGGATATTGAGATTGCACACAGTAGTTTGTTACTTAATCTTATATATAACTAATTACGACATTCCTATCCCGTAGGGTGGAGTGATCTTAGTAAGATGTATGTATAGATTTCCATAATATGCAGTTTCCTTACATTTAGTTGAATGAGAAGGTATCTTTTGATCTGATATAAAGCTTAAGGAGTACTATGTACTGCAACTAGTAAAAGTTCCATATAATTTTTATTAGTAATTGCAAAATAAGCAGTTGAGAGTGAGGCTCGGTGCAATGCTAAGGTTACTGCTTTGTGACCTGTTAGTCATGGGTTCTAGTCATGGTTGCATACATCTGACCCTCCCTTGACCTCACATTGTATGAGATCCTCATACTCTTGGCTCCTCTTTTTATTCCAAAATAAGCAGTCAAGGAATGGACATTCATAAATAGTTAAAAAATGTATCTGTACACCTGTCTATGACAAGCTTTAGTGATCAAACTGCTGTATTCTTATCCCTTAATGTTTGTCTTGTCAAACATAAAGCATAATAACAATGTGAATAACCGGAAAAAAAATCCGATCGGTAATTGAATAAGGAAATCCTTCTCTTGGGGCTATGGGATCTACAGAAGTGTAATAAGAATTACTGTAATCATTGTACTATAACTACAAGTACATAAAGATAGGATCTAGAAGAGGTTTCTGTTACGAACAAAACTTGAATAAAGTTCTTTAGGTGTTGTTCTCCCTTGAAAACAAGACGTGTGTTTATTTTTTACACCTCAACTTGAAAAACTTAAAAAAGGAGGATGAGGTGGCTAAAAGATAATATACGTTATGTTTTTATTGTTGAATACACTAAGGAACTTTATCTAAATTTTGTTTTGTAGAAAGCCACTAGAACATTTCCTTTTCAAGAAAAAACTGTTGGTAATTTTGACTGCATTGGACTACAATTCATATGACCTGGTGGTCACAGCCTCTCCATTCACAACAGTAAGATTGTGTACATCTGATCCTTCCCCTGACCCCACAATGGTGGGAGCCCCATGGACTGGGCCACCTTTTAGGACTACAATCCATATGAAACAAAAGAATTTATGAGAAAAATCTTAATGAATCTCATATATGCATTACCAAGTGCTTCATCTTGACATAATAAGACTTGTACAGTTGTTATTTCCAGTGTACAGGTATACTTCAATTTATATTTCATCAGAAATTGAACATCAGTTTTGTAGTCTTTGTTAATGGAGAAGTTCCTGGATCTCAATTTTATTTTTAGTACAGTGCATGTTTTACTGCTACTGAGAAAAAAAATATTTAAACTAAAACAAACTATGCAACATTTATGCAGGAGAAAATGCAACAGCTAGAGCAGCATCAGCAGCTGGCACAGTTATGGTTTGGTTACCACCATATTTGTTCTCTAATTTAGTTTTCTCCCCTAACAAAATATTTGTCTTCCTCATAGCTCTCCTATATCATTTTCTCTAATATGAAACCAATAGAGGCCTAGTTAGCTCGGGGGATTTTTTTGTACTTTTTCACTTATCCGCAGATTAATTTTCACAATTTGTGGTCACAGACACTATCGACAATGGCTACTTCCAGTCTTGAGGAGGTTGCTTCAACAGGACCTGGCATTCGTTTTTTCCAACTCTATGTGGGTATAAGAGAAGTGCTCTCATTTCTGCTTTTCAATCTTCTTTTTTCTGTGATGTGTCGTTAATCTCCCCCTTGAATAAATCAGCATTTCCTTTTCAGTGCAAAACATGAATTCTCTCATAGAATTTTCTTGGTTGCTCTTTTAGTATTGCTTTAATGTATTGGAAAATTATGCATGATTCCTGCATACTGCCACTGGACAACTTTTTCTCTTTGTCTCTTATGATTCGTACATGATAAGGTCATTACAGTTTCACAAAACATTTCTTTTTCTTGCACTAAGTAGTGGCCTCTGGCTCCTATAAAAAAGTATTTCCCCCATACTTTTCATAATAAATTGTTCCTTTTTCCTACAGTTACATATCTCTAATGCAAGATTATCTAAATTCTCAATTGTCTTGTATTATAACCTTATCTGTTAGCTCTTCTGTTTATTTCCTAGGTGCATAAAGACAGGAATTTGGTTATACAGCTTGTGAGACGAGCTGCAAGGGCTGCTTTCAAGGCAATTGTCCTTACTGTAGACACTCCACTTCTTGGTCATAGGGAGGCTGATATAAAAAACAGTTGGCAATCATTTGGAAATGTCAATGGGAACCGTCTTCTACAAAAGTTTACACTGGTCTCCATAGTTGAATTGATAAGTCTTAAGTTCTTTAAGATGCATATATTATTGCCTTGTCTGATGGGGTTTCCTACAGATTTACATTGTCACCATGCCCGACACTGAAGAATTTTGAAGGATTGAATCTTGGTAAGATAGATAAGGTGTGTTGCCAGTATGAAATTTTGAAATCAAAGATATTTCCTTTGTTAGAATAAACACGTTTCACATGTTAAATGTATCTAGCCTACATAGCAATTAGATCCTAGGAAATAGTTCAATGCTTCTAAGTCCATATAAATACCAGTATGTAGAGTGCAAGTCATTAAAGCAATTCACAACTATTGAGTTTCTATTCTCTCTTTCTCTTTCCCAACCTAAAATCCATCAATTCAGTATGTTGTTGTTGTTGTTGCTACATGCTGTTTTGGGATAACCTTGCAGACCAATGGCTCTGGTCTGGCTTCTTACGCTCTTGGCCAACTTGACCAGTCTCTCAGCTGGAAGGTGATATACATCTTTCACAAATATGATCTATTAATCTTTGACATGGAACATGGAATAGTATGGCAAACCTTGTTACAGGATGTGAAATCGCTTCAAACGATCACCTCATTGCCAATTCTATTGAAGGGTGTACTTACTGCTCAAGATGGTAAGCATATTGAAAATACCCACTTTCATACTTCCTTGTCCTTTTGATCTTTGCTAGAATTGTTTTGATTTTATTTTTAATGAAATCTCATATCCCATTTTAATAATGTAGTGAGGATAGCTATACGAGCTGGAGCTGCTGGAATTATTGTTTCCAATCATGGAGCTCGCCAACTTGACTATGTCCCTGCAACTATTATGGCTTTGGAAGAGGTACTGTGTTCATATTTCTCGACAATTTCCCTGTCAATTGAAGTAGAGATAAATCACATTTTGACAGTCTATTTAGGTCTCCAATGTTGTCATTTTTTGTTTCATTTAAAGTCTTGCCCATTCTTTATTTAGATTTAGTTAGTAGTAGTGTATTATCCATTAAAAGCTTAAAGGTGTTACATTTTGAATCATTCAAAGACTATTTTTTTAGGGGTCTTCTTGCTATTAAGGGCTTTGGTTAAGGAATCTATAAAAAACAAGTTTTTATTGGAAAACTAAGTATTTAACTTTTCAAAAATATTAAATACATCACTTCCCAATTTTTTTTCTTCTTTTGATTTATTAACCAATTAGCATTCTCCTTTTTTAATGCCTTTTTTCCTATCTCATATATTGCAAAATAATTTTTCCAATTGTTTTTTGGCCTTCTTGAATTTTGTTTTCTTTCGATTCATAAATCTGTCGGAAAATGTATTGGTACTAGTTTTCCATGTGTGTTTGTCTCTCAGCAATGTGTGGAAATGCTAGTTTTTCTCAGCAATTCATTTATTTTTCCTCAATATTGCAACTAATGAACCTGAATTTTTATTAATCTGCGCCCATTTTTTGTTGAATGCCTTGAATAGATTGTGAAAGTTGCACAAGGAAGAGTTCCTGTTTTCCTGGATGGTGGAGTCCGCCGAGGTACAGATGTTTTTAAAGCACTGGCTCTTGGAGCATCTGGTGTATTTGTAAGTATATGAAAGTCCGATCATAGCAAATTAAAGAGCTGAATACACTTAGCTTCATTAAGTGATATACAGAATACAGGTAGCTTGTCTCATTTTATCATTTAAGCCCAGTGATGATTTATCTTATTTAATATTAGAGCAATGCATGAGAGATGTTGTCCTATTTTTGTTATGGCCCAAAATGTGAAAATGATGGCAGTAGACCCCATTTCCCAAACCAGGGCTAAAAGAAACAAAGTAAAGCTCAGATGGCTAAAAGACTAGGAGTTACCATGAGAGGAGGTCAACCAAATGGAAGGATTCAAGAAACACCATTTAACAATTTGTTATTCTGTTATGATGACTCACTAATTGTTAGGATCCTATTTTCAATTCTGTTTTTGTCTTTTATGCCTAGTAGATCCTTACTAGATTTTTGCAAGTACTATATATGTATGAAAATGACTAATGAATAAACAAGAAGAATATTCAAGAAAGTTATTTGTTTTGTTTTTAAGAGGTTACTCCCCTCTAAAGGAGCTTTTATTTTCCTTTTACTTAGCTGCATTTTCTTGATTACATTTCATTGGCGCTTTCATTGCCATGGCCTCACCTCCCTATTTCTCTGACATGTCCATTCTCCATCAAATTTTACATAGCCAGCAAATTTGCCAGCATACCATCTCAATTTTTACTACTGAACTTTCCTCACTCAAGACCGAACTCACACCTTCAGATCCACTCACCATCAACAATTCCGCCACCCTCCTCTCATGGTAACTCCTAGTCTTTTAGCCATTTGGGCTTTACTTTGTTTCTTTTAGCCCTAGTTTGGGAAATGGAATCCTCTTGACAAAAGCACCAATGAAATGTAATCAAGAAAATGCAGCTAAGGAAAAGGAAAATAAAAGCTCTTTTAGAGGGGAGCAACCTCCTAAAAACAAAACAAATAACTTTCCTGAATATTCTTCTTGTTCATTCATTAGTCATTTCTATACATATATAGTACTTGCAGAACTAGTGAAGATCTACTGGGCATAAAAGACGAAAACAGAATTGAAAATAGGATCCTAACAACCAGTGAGTCATCATAACAGAATAACAAATTCTTAAATGGTGTTTCTTGAATTCCATTTAGTTGACCACCTCTCATGGTAACTTCCAGTCTTTTAGCCATTTGGGCTTTACTTTGTTTCTTTTAGCCCTGGTTTGGGAAATGGGGTCTAGTGCCATTTTGGGCCATAACAATTTTCCACAGAGAAGCATATGAACCTGATCTTAGAAATTTCCCAAGAATTTGAATTCCACATATGCCAAGGAAATGTTATGGAATATGCTTTTTCGCCTTCTTACTAGTTTGAGCCAAAGATATACTATCTGAAAACAAATACTTCAGAATAGGCAATATATATAATCACCGATGTGATATTTCATTATGTGCTGATGATATGCAATATTATTGCATGTAGTTTTAGCCCCAGATTCCGCTCCTGCTACGAATATATTTACCATTTATCTCAAATTTCAGATTGGAAGACCTGTGGTGTTCTCATTGGCTGTTGATGGTGAGGCTGGTGTCAGAAAAGTACTTAAGATGCTTAGAGATGAGTTTGAACTAACTATGGCACTAAGTGGCTGTCGTTCACTTAAAGAAATAACTCGTGACCACATTGTGACTGAGTGGGAACGCACAAGATTTGCTCCTACTCCCAGGTTATAAGATATGAGAGACTCCTGCTTGTTCACCAACATGGTGGGACCCTAAGCGGGTAGCACGTCAAGAACCTAATCAGTTAGTTAATGAATGTGTGTTTGGTTTCTATTTGGGAAGGATTCATTTTTTTTTTTTAACCTTACATCTCCCATCATTAGCCTTACTAAGAACCTAATCAGTTAGTTAATGAATGTGTGTTTGGTTTCTATTTGGGAAGGATTCATTTTTTTTTTTAACCTTATATCTCCCATCATTAGCCTTACTTTCAAGATTGTTTTTTACACGATCCACTAATTTCATTCAAAGCCAGCATCAGAAATCAGAAGCGGGGATAAAAAGTTATAACATGTAATTGTGAGAAAACCACTAGTAATATTTTAAAAAGCAATTAATATATTTTCATATATTAGTCTTGCTGAAATTGGAAGCATGATTTTTGATCAAATTCGACACTTATAAGGAGGAGGATGCAAGTTTGAATTCTGGCGCTGGTGATGACCTTTTAGTTGGGAGGTTGTGAAAATCAAAGATTAACTCTCTGCTCTAAGCAGTCGATCGAAGATTAGTCTCAGAGTCGGTCCAAAGGGCCTTTGGACCGAACCTTGTGGGATACCCTGGGATGTCATTGGAGAGTCAAAGGCTCAAATTGCGATGGTTCATCAAAAAAATAAATGATTGAATTACCAATAAGGTTCAACACAGTTGATAGATGGTTGAGTTTCTTAAACATGATGTTAGTGGTTCGATTTTTATCGTGTATATGGACAATGTTTTGTTGGTTTTGGATTATCTCCAGTAGCTCTCTCCCTCGCCTCTGCAGCAAGTTTTCGACCATTGGATGCATGCATTGATTGATTTGGACCGTTCGATGCATGTGAAGACCCTAATACTCATGGCTACCGTATGAGGTAGTTGTAAAAAAATTTTGGCCGCATTGTCGGAGAGAATACAAATCCGATTTTGTTGGAAAAGGCAAAACTCACTTCTATGATATCTATATCTCGAAAGGGATTAATCTTTTGCTATCAGCAGGAAGATACCATTGTGCACACCAAAATTATTTTTTGAATTATTAATTAGGCCCACTCCCACCACGCCAAGCCTTATATTTGTCCTTCAATTCAATTGTTTTTCTATTAACGAATGGGAGATTGTATCTTTGTCCTTCAGTATCCCTGATTGTACATCGAGATTAATCTCCTTCGGGGGATTTGAAGGCGTTCAAGGTGGGATGTCCCTTCCCAATCAGGTTTTTTTTTTCATTTATAAGAGTCAGGAATCCAACCCCTGACTACTTGTTTAAGGGAATCCGAGCCCATCACCACTCAGACCAAGCTTGATTGGTATATATGATTACTTACTAATTTGAAAAACAAAATAACTTTTTTTTAAACGAGCTAAAAAAAACTTTCCTTTTTAGAATATCTTTAAAAAAATCACATAACAAACAATCTTATTTGGGCCAAGTTGCCATTTGGGTTTGGCAACATTGTAAATGGGTATCCTAAATTCATGAACCAACCAAATTCGACAACCAGAATAATTAATTACAAATTGTTACCCAAAAAAATAAATATAGTTCCGATCTTATTCTTTCATCTCATGAGAGTATCCAATTTAAAGGCCAAACTATAATTCATTGGTAAGTGACATACAAATTTGGGAATGAAATATATTACATGTTGGGAATGACATACAAATTCCTCTAGAAACTAAAAGAAGGACTATGTTTATAAGGTGATATATCCATAGAAACGACTCGATAAAAACTAAGATAGGGATGAGTTACTAATAAAAGCCCACTTCACTGTTGTTAGTAATTCAATTAGTTGGTTGGTTAGTCAGTTTAAAGTGATTTCGTTACTAACTGTGTTTGTTACAGTTAGTTTATGTTAGTTGTAGTCTATAGGAGACTTGTATAAATACAGCCATGATAAAGAAGTGAATAATAAGATTTTGGTGTATATTCAGTATATTGGTTTTCTATTCTCTAAGTTTCTTGTGTTGTGAAGTGAGTGCATTAATGAGTGCTGAGTGATACACGAGAGTGAGTGTGTGAGAGCTTCATCTACTTAATAGTGGTATTCAGAGCTATACATCGAGGCACCTGTGTGAGTGACGATGGCAGCCCCTAATGGCAATTTTTCTGTAACTTTGCCAATTTTGACAAACAAAAATTATGATTGATGGAGCTCCCAAATGAAGGTGATTTTTTTCCTTTCAAGATGTGCTTGAAAATGTGACTGATAGGGTGAAAAAGCTTGAGAAGAATCCCTCAGATGAGCAAAGAGCGGCTCATCGAGAATTCAAGAAGAAAGATAGTAAGGCACTTTTCATTATTCACCAATGTGTTGATCTGGAGAATTAGGAGAAGATCTCATCTGCAACCACTGCAAAGGATGTGTGAGACAGTCTTGCAAGGTCCTCTGAGGGTGTTGATAGACTAAAGTAGGTGAAACTGCAGACCCTAAGGAGGCAGTATGAATTGTTACAAATGAATGATCAAGAAAGTGTTGGTGAGTATTTTACTAGATTGATGACTCTTATAAACCAAAAGAAAACATGTGGTGAGAAAATGGCTTCAGTGATGATTGTTGAGAAAGTGCTGAGAACTCTGACCCCAAGATTTGATCATGTGGTGGTAGCCATTGAAGAGATGAAAGTAGAAGAGTTGCAAGCAACCCTTGAAGCTCAAGAGTTGAGGCTCAATGAAAAAAATTTTGTGAAAACTGAGCAAGCCTTATAAGCTTAGTCTAATTAGAAAACTAATGATGAAAGAAAGATCAAGAAGGGAAAGGGTAGGTGGAAGAATTCTAAGTGGAGAAATGATAGTGAAGGCTCGGTAATGCTGATCAAAACAACAGTGAAAGTGGCAGCAAGAAGTATCAAGACAGTGACAAGAATGGCAAGAAGAGGTTCAACAAGAAAGGGATTCAATGCTATAACTGTCCAAGGTGGGGCCACTTTGAAAAAGAATGAAGAAACAAGAAGGTGCCAAGAAAGGAGAATGAAGCTGAAATGGTACATGATGAGAGTTCTGACAACGATAATGACATGATGAGTGTTCTGACAACGATAATGTCATCCTAATGGCAACCACAAAATCAGAGGATGTTAATTCTGATCTGTGGTATCTTGATACAGGATATTCAAACCACATGTTTGGGCATCGAGAGTGGTTTATAAACCTAGATGAAAAGGTGAAGAGCAAAGTTAAATTTGCTTATAACAGCACTGTGACTGCAGAGGGTATTGGCAAGGTGATAATAACAAAGAAGGATGGTCAGCAGGCAACTATTAGTGATGTTCTCTATGTTCCTTAACATGAAGAACCACCTGCTGAGTCTTGGACAATTGTTAGAAAAAGGCTACTCAATGAAGATGGTGGACAATTTGTTAAAATTGTTTGACAGCAAAGGAAGACTAATCTTGAAGGCTCCACTGTCCAAAAACAGAACCTTCATCAAGATTGGAATTCATGTTGGTGAGCATGATTGTTTAGCCACTACCACTGGAGATGATAGCTTGGTATGGCATCACAGATTTGGCCACCTGAATTACAAAAGCCTATATCTATTGCAAAGCAAAGCTTGTTGATGGGCTAACTTCAATCAAGATGCCTAAGGAGATATGTGCAACATGCAGTGAGTCCAGGCAACCAAGAAAGTCCTACAACAGTGCAATACCCTGCAAAGCAAAAGAGAGGCTTGAAGTCATATGCTCAGATGTATGTGGTCCATTTGAGGTAAAATCACTTGGAGGAAAAAGCTACTTCGTTTCTTTCAGAGATGAATTTACTAGAAAGTTGTGGATTTATCTAATCAAAAGGAAAGTGCAGTAGTTGATGTCTTTAAGAAGTTCAAACTACTAGAAAAACAAAGTGGCAATGTTATCAAGGTGTTCAGAACAGATGGTGGTGGAGAGTACAATTCCAAAGAGTTCCAACAGTTTTGTGATGATGAAGGAATAATTCATGAGGAAATAGCCCCCTACACACCTCAACATAATGGAATTGCTAAAAGAAGAAATAGAACCATCCTAAATATGGCAAGAAGCATGATGAAAGGATAGGCTATGCCTCATTATTTTTGGGGTGATGCAATATCAACAGCTGCCTACATCCTAAATAGGTGTCCTCCCAAGAGGCTAGATGGAGTCACACCAGAAAAAGCCTGGTCTGCTAAGAGGCCAGATGTGAGCCACCTCCGAATCTTTGGATCACTTTGTTCCAAAGATGTACCTGAGCAGCTGAGAAAGAAGCTAGATGCCAGAGCTGAAAAAATGATTCTCTTGGGGTATCATTCAACTGGTGCTTATAAGTTATATGATCCAAGGGAAAAGAAGACTATGGTTAGCAGTGATGTGGTGTTTGATGAAACAAAGAATTGGTGTTCGAATCCTGTCAGTAGAGATGAAGGCAGGAGTTGTAACAAGAATGTGCCACTGAACCTTGAAGAGGAACAAAATAGTGAAAGTGCAGCTGTGCAGAGAAGACCTTCTAGACAAAGACACTTGCCACAAAGGTTACAAGATTATGAGTTGTTCCCTGATACTATAGTTAATGCAGAAGGTGAGCTTGTTCATTTTGCACTCTTAGCTGAAGCAGAACCAGAACCAATAAGTCTTGAACAAGCTTTACAAGACAAACATTGGAAGGCCGCTACGGAAGAAGAGCTGCAATCAATTGAAAGGAACCAAACCTGGGAGCTTGTTGTTCTGCCTCAACATAAGAGACCAATTGATATGAAGTGG
The DNA here is from genome assembly GCA_039655645.1 of Ammopiptanthus mongolicus. NCBI lineage: Eukaryota > Viridiplantae > Streptophyta > Magnoliopsida > Fabales > Fabaceae > Ammopiptanthus > Ammopiptanthus mongolicus. The sequence continues at coordinate 100,386,338 of CM077344.1, read as the reverse complement.
GTCTAAAAAGTCAAGGTGAAGCCTAGTGGTGAAATAGCCAAGTACAAGGCAAGATTGGTGGCAAAGGGTTTTCTACAAAAACCTAGATTAGACTATATATTATGAATTCTTTGCTCCAGTTGTAGGAATTGAGTCAATAAGACTTATTGTTGCAATAACAAGCTATAGAAGATGGTCTATGTATCAGCTGGATGTAAAATCAGCTTTCTTAACTGGACCACTAGAGGAGGAGGTCTATGTGAAACAACTACCTGGCTTTGAAGCAAAAGGGCAAGAACACAAGGTGTACAAACTGAGAAAGGCATTATATGATCTAAAACAAGCTCCACGAGCCTGGAACAAGAGGATTGACTGCTTTCTGTCACAACAGAAATTCAGCAAGTGCACTGCTGAACATGGAGTATATGTCAGGAAAAATAATGACTCGAGTCTGCTGATCCTATGTCTGTATGTTGATGATCTACTAGTTACAGGCAACAATGAAAAAGAAGTTGTAGAATTTAAAAGGAGCATAATGGCTGAGTTTGAAATGACTGATTTTGGAAGACTGTCATACTTTTTTGGCATAGAATTTGTGACTACTAGCAGAGGAATATTCATGCATCAAAAGAAGTATGCAGAAGACATTCTAAGAAGGTTCAATATGCGGGAATGTAACTCAGTTTCAACACCAGTAGATACTGGTGCCAAGTTGCAGAAAGAAGGAGCTGAACCTGCAATTGATGCTACACTGTATAAGCATGTGATAGGGTCTCTAAGGTACTTGTGCTATACCAGACTAGATTTGGCTTATAGTGTTGGACTGATAAGCTGGTTTATGGAAGATCCTAGACAACCTCATTATTTGGGCAGCTACAAGTATATTGAGGTATGTCAGAGGAACACTAGATTTTGGTATTTTGTATCCAAATAAACTGAACAGTTTGGAGGAAGATATTAGTGGTTATTGTGACAGTGATTGGTGTGGTGATAAAGATGATAGAAAAAGCACCACCGGGTATGCTTTTCTGTTGGGAGATGCACCAGTCTCATGGTGCTCAAAAAAGCAGAATGTGGTGGCTTTATCATCTTTTGAGGCAGAGTATATTGCTGCATCATTGGCAGCCTGTCAAGCTTTATGGCTTGAAACCTTGTTGGAAGAATTAAGCTTGAGAGAAGCTAAACCAATGCAATTGTTGATTGATAATAAATCTGCAATCGATTTAGCTAAACATCCCATTGCACATGGGAGGAGCAAACACATTGAAACAAGGTATCATTTCTTTAGGGATCAAGTATGCAAGGGAAGACTTGAACTGAAGCATTGCAAGACAGAGGACCAGATTGCAGATGTCTTGACAAAGCCCTTGATGGTCTCAAGGTTTCAAATTTTAAGAAGCAGAATGAAAGTAGGATCATTAACTAATTTGAATTAGGAGGTTGTGTTGTGAGTAATTCAGTTAGTTGGTTGGTTAGTCAGTTTAAAGTGATTTGGTTAGTAATTGTGTTTGTTAGAGTTAGTTTGTGTCAGTTGTAGTCTAGAAGAGACTTGTATAAATACAGCTATGATAAAGAAGTGAATAATAAGATTTTGATGTATATTCAATATATTGGTTTTCTATTGTCTAAGTTTCTTGTGTTGTGAAGTACTAAGTGCATTACTGAGTGTTGAGTGATACACGACAGTGTGTGTGTGTGAGAGAGCTTCATCTACCTAACATTCACAACCTAATAAAAAAAAGTTGTATTTTGAAGTCTAATTAAATTTTGACGTGTCTTAGCATGTCTAGGAGCTATGGTTATGCAAAGGGAGTTGGATTGCTATCTAGAGGAACAACTTGGTAATTGACTTTGAACAAGTACCACAAGTAGACGAGGCACACATGCTTGATCCATGATGGCGGTGGGTTGTATACACCTTCTTTACAAGTAAAAAGCAACTAATGATCAGGGATCCTCCCCATCAGATACAGTAAAAACCAATGGAATTTTTTCTCTCAAAGAATCTAAAAATGTTCGTGGTAAAACTAAAACTCATGCACACACAAATTATGGTGCAGCATGAGACAACCCCTTCCTAGGAGGTCCCATTGGTGACCCCACTTATCATTATTAGAGTTATAGCGTAGCGTAGTAGTATAAAATTTGCGGAAATATTAAAATATACAATACATAATGATACCATAATAAAAGTATATATACATAATAGTATTGGCTCCATCAGTAGAGCCTACAACACTGATACCAAATATAAAATACTTCAGAGTACGAAATAAATAAAAACTAAAAACATAATATCAGAACAAAATGCACTCCGACTTCATCTCTTGGCGCTCAAGGTCCCCCAGCATTGGGATGCGAGGCTCTCCCGCCAGCATCAGGCTCAACAGGTATTCCGTCAATCTCCTGTGGAAACTCCTCCTCAGGGTCTTCTCGTACAGTCGAGAACAAAAAAATAGAACATAGAAAAGTACAGAGGATAAGAAACAATAATATGTCATACATGGGAAAAACAGCGATATAAATAATGTATATAGATAGGAACACATCAAATCACAACAGTGACAACCAAACAACTTCCGGATAGTTTTTCCCTTAACTACTATCTCTCACACTCATGCAACTAACGACTTTATGGACGCGATCACGACGCGACATACCCAACGGATTAGGATGTCCCAATCATCACTATGCCACCCCCATAAAGGCAGGGTTCGGTCTAAACCCCGCAGGCCCAAATCGTCTCATGGATACAACATATTTCTCCGCCCGCAGGCCAGGTCGTAATATTCGCCCGTCAACAACGCAACTTACGGTAACGACATGTTCCCCTGCCCGCAGGCTAGGTCGGAGCATTCGGCCGTTCGTTAACAACTCAACTTTCGATAACGACATATCCCCCCGCCCGCAGGCTAGGTCGAGATATGCGTCCGTTTGTCTAAAATTCGACTAACGGGTACGACCATCTCACCGCAGGTAAGATAGAAATCGCCCTTACGCCAAACTAATCGGTACGACCATCTCCCCACAGGTAAGATCAAAATCACCCGTATGCCAACACAGTGATGAATAACAACTATGCAACATGAATCTCACTGACTCATCTCAGGATTAACACTTAGTGCCTCAACCACAGCTTATATACAACCACGACCAACTTTCATCCGGTTTAATCGGGTATCAATTCATATCACAACAACACAAATCAACTATATCACAAGGTTGAGCACTACGACATATATATATATATATATATATATATATATAACCTCGAATTTATCACCACATATTCATCACCCGATTTATCAGAAATCACTGCCTGGTTCTATTCAGACATCAGCAGTCACAACAGACATCAACAACAGCTAGAATATATATTCAACAGTAAAGTCAACTTACAAATAAATAACATTTAATCAATTATAGAATATAATAGACATCATACACATATCACATATAATATATCAAATATCCAATCACAGCACAAACAACCTCAATATGCATTAAAATCAACCTAACGGTCAAACGACCTCTAGTAGGGTTTGGGTCGCCCTACGCATATCAATATGTATTATTTAAAGCTTGCCTTCCCGTCGATATTGTAGTTCTTTACCTCACCTTTGTGATTTTCTTGAGAGATTCCGAATGCGGCTCCACAGCAGTCAATCGAGTGCGCGATCGAACGTTCGAGTCCTGCCAGATTCTATACAGTAAAACACAACCAGAAATTAAAATAATGAAACTATAAACTACTTAATATCTAGGATTAGCTACTGCCCTTAATTAATTAAATAGGCTAGGGAAATTGAAATTCTACCAACTCTTGGATCAATGACCCTTAAGCATACCTAATGCATAATCAATGATCAATTATCAAAGATTTGAACCAAAACCCCTTAAACCAACAAAGTAGGGTTTCGGCCATCACCATGAAAAATAGGTGAGAGCTTGATTTGGCCTCCTAATCACTTGGATTACATGATTAAGGGATGAAACATGTGGGATCAAGAACAATGAACAACAAAAACCTATTTCCTACATACATATATATATTCGGCCCCTTTTTGATAAATAAGCTAGAGAGCTTATTTCATTACAACCTCTTGGATTATGATAGTAGGGGATGATACTAGCTCATAGGAATTGGTTTGGCCTCAAAATGATTTTTCTACAATTTTCTAGAGATTTTTGAAGTTTAGATCTAGAAATTGAAATTCATGAAAATAAATGGAGAAAATAAAGATTGAGAGCTCAAGGATGAAATCTATACCTTCTAGGTGATAGAGGAGGATGAGAGGAGCAACTTTGCTTCACAAACCTTCATGAAAAAGCTTGAGGAAGCTTGAGAAAATGGAGATGAAGAAAAATGGAAGAAAATGGAGGAGGAAAAAGAAAGGAAGGAAAAAGAAGAAGTTGGAGGGGATGAGAGAGAGAGAGGGCTGCACGAAATTATGGAGAGAGAGTGAGGTGAGTCATGAAAATTTAGATATTTTCATTTGAGGTAACTTAAGAGTTAAGAAAAGGGCAAAAATGTAATTTAGTAAAAAGACCAAGGGCAATTTGGTAATTTCGCGTCCCGATATTTTGAAAATTCTCACGACACTAGTAGGAGTCCCCAAATAATTTATCATAGCCCTGGTATGAAAATTATTGGCTCAAGGTTCTCGAAAAACCCAAAGATAGCTCGAATCGTCTGCTAGAACGATTATCGGTCCAATTATAATATATTATTTTCATTTTCGAACGTCAGGACGAAATTTTTCGAAAATATAAGAAACGTGATTCTCAGACTAACTGTCTCGTTCACGGGTCCAAATTAGGTCTTGATAGTAGTAAAGCACTATTGTCAAGGAAAAACACAGACCGGGCTTTGTCTGAGTTTTCGACCCAAAACTTAACCATAGCTTTCTACGATAGCGTAGAGCGTGACTATGGCCTCAGAAGAATTTATTTAATTTTCTAGACCCTCTAATAAAATACAACTACTTAAAATACTAGTTAAATAAAAAGATTAAGAAAAATCGGGGTTACATAGGAAGGGACTGAACCCAAACCAATAATAACATACTGTATCATTTAATCAAACATATTATAGAGAATCAATTAAGCATTGAGAAAAATAAATTAAAGAGACAATATTAAACACCATTGAACAAAAAGAATGAAAGTATTAAACACTGGGAAACTAATTCAAGAGATTTTAAAAAATAAATAAAGAAATTAACCATATATTAATCAAGAAATCGGACAAGTTTAACAGCCGTGTGCATCGAAATTAACCAGACCTAATTAATGATACATAATTTACAAGCCCTCATCAGAAATATGGCCATACGTGAGCAATGAAATAGTTGTCTCTACGTCTCTTACCCATATGCTCTCTCTAGCGCAAATTAATGGTAAGCAAAAGTTTGATTTCAAATTAATAAATGTTGAGGGCCTTCTATAATATGATTTTAATCCCGTTGAAGAAGGGCAGCCTCAATATTATCATGAACCAATTAGGACTAGTGTGAAGAAACCTAGACTCGAAAAAACAAAGTAAGGAAATAACTGATTCTACATATACTCATGTACAACAAATTAAATGGCCTTCATTTGCTTCCTCCTTTTTCACATTTGACTGATTTGGCTAGTGATTGTATGGGGATGCTTCTTGGATCCGATTCTTTCTCTTCTGGAGGAAACGCTGCAGTGATCTTTTCATGGAAAGGCCAGTGCCAGGACTATACAACGGATGATGAGATTGCACTATTGTTGGTGAAGATGGCTCTGACTCAGTTGGTATCCTCACTTTTTTATTTGCAAGCATTAAGATGGATTTGGCCTGCATGTGATCAACATGAACTTATTATTCTTTGATTCCATACAATTAAAAATATATATAACTAATCATAGGATATGAAAATTCTTCGCCAAAAATAAATAGTGAGCTATAAATATATAGCAAATCCATTATCTTAACCAGGTATATATTATATCTCGTGGGGTGTCAAACAGTATTATTAGTTAGTAATAAAAAAAAAAACATTTCCCGTATAGATGCTGATAAAATTGACCCGTAGTCTGAACGTACTGCTCATGTACTGTATGTATAAAGCATAAAACAAGGCGACTTGAAAAATATAAAAACATGCACCGATCGATCGAGAAAATTGGTGTACCGTATACATACATACATACATACACAGTTGCGTGCCGTTGTTGAAGTCAAATTAAGCAGGAGCTAGCCTATGAATTCAACTCTGAAGTTTCTAGGAAACTTGCCATCAATCAATCAGCCAGACATTTAGATACACCACCAACCGCTTTCTGTCTCTTTCGTTTACCTTTAATTTTCTTATGCTGGTTTACCACCAACTAGTCGGCAACGACTATATCTTTTCAAAAATGCTATAATTATTAAGTGAGGGAGTTTGGTTTGTTTGGTTTTTTTATCTTTATTTTAATTTATATTTTTTTTATTATCAATTATATAAAAATTATTTCATTTTGTTTTTGTTTTTAATATTTTCTAAAATAAATAATAACAATATAATATATTTTTTTCATAAAACTTTAAAAATAGAAACAAATAAAAAAATGTGACGTTTTTTATAATTAATAATAAAAATATCAATTAAAAATAAAAACAAAATGTAAATTAAGTAAACACTTCCTTATAAGTTCCGATTCTCTTCCACTGAAAATCTCTATCAGCCAGTTTCGTGGGAATGGATTCTCTCCACTTTTTTAGTTCCTAAATCCTCACCCACAAATAATCTCTCTCCTTTTTTTTAATTATTCAAAACTCTCCCACACCTTCACTTTCAAGGGTGAGGATCCGATTGCAGAAAATTTTTATCACTCGGGATCCATTCCCCGATTTCATGTAGTTCAAGGCTTGCTTAGCATTATATTTGCTCATTATTTTATTTCTGCTAAGGGTATCATATATCAGCTAACTTTTTGTATGCTAAGCGATATTAAGTCACTCCTTGGGCAATCTTAAAGCCACACCATTTTTATTGGCTATGTGCTTTTAAGAAAATATATGTTTCTCATCCTGGTTGATCTAAAATATTTCAAACTAGAATAATTATTAATGCTGAGACTAGCTACACACCTCTTTAAAGTTTAATATGTAATTTTATATTCAAAGAAGTACCAAATAAAAATTTCACAGAAAAGCTTTTAGGGGAAAAAAAAAATTCAAAATTAATCAAAACAAATTAACATGTATGTAAATTAACCACTTATATAGGTTGATCGCTAAATTATAAGCCTATATACTGCACTCTCCCCCAACTAATTTTCCTGATATATAGTCCTCGTTTCTGATCTATTGGGTCTAACTAGCATTAAATTTTGGTTTTTTGTTTTTTTACAGGAGGGTCTAACTAGTATAACAATGACATCCATCGTATTGAGTGAGTCATAGAGCATGATGGCATTTACAGAGACTACATTGGAGGAGAATCAATTTATCTACAATAACAGATAATTTATATGGGTGATCTATAGTGGCTTATACCGTACAAATTTTCAGGTTATTACTCGAATGAGTTACCAAAAAGTCACATCCCTACATTACATAGCTACTTGTTTATCATATATATCCAACAACAGAGGCCACTCGAATGGAAAAGGAAAAAAGAAAACTAATTCCAACAAAAATATATGTACCTGAAGCTCCGTGACATCAGTAACGCAAATCTTCCCATCATAGAAAATGGTAAGTTGGTGGTGCTGTTCCAGCTGCTGACGTTGTTGTTGGTGGCTCCCATCACCTTCTTCCATCCTTCATTGGAGAACCAAAAGAAAAACTTAATTAGAATTCAGTTTAAATATTGGTTGTGCTTGTGCATATATATAATAGCAGATAATAGATGAATATCATCACCCACAAACCGAAACACGAAAATAGAAAGAAGAAGAAAGAAAACAAAGCTGCTTACATGGGGTGGTTGTGGTGATGGTGCAGGTGGCCAGAACCGTAGGGAGGAAAAAGGGTTAGTTCCAAGTTGCAAATATTTCTCCTCATCTTTTCTTTTCCAGAGAGATTGAAGTTTTAGAGAGAAAGCGAAGATAACGTTACAAAGAAATGAGAGAAGAGCAAAATGGCGAAATAAATATATATATAAGAAAGATATGCAAAAAAGGGCTTTTGGAAAAGAACTTGCAAAACACGTAAAGCACATAGAGATATATTTCGGCGGGGAAACGGTGTTGGCTGTACTGTAGAGAGAGAAATTGTGTTGTGTTGTGTTGTGTCGTGCTTTAAAATTGAATTTGAGCATGTGTTCCACGCTTTTGAATATCATGTTGCTGTGTGTACCACCCCAGACGAAACCGCCACACATTTTTGTGATTGGTGTCCCTGCCATGCTGTCATCACCGCTTCAAAAATCAAAATACTCGTGCATGAAATCAATAGCATTTAATTATTTTTTAATTTATTAACGAGGACCTTGTATTTAACGTTGTAACTTTAATAATCTATTAATTCATTTCCTTATGGGTGAATGATGTTCCATTGGAAAATTAGTCTAATTCTTTTGTAAGTAGTGGACTTTTATGGATAAATTATCATTGTACACGTTGAATTTGCTCAAAACTATTCCACAATTGTGATTTTCTTTTAATCTTATATAATGGTTTGCAGTTTGAAGCTAAAAGTTAATTTGGTTTTGGTTTGAATTTTGTAATGCTTATTTCTTGGCTTTACGAATTTTATATGGTCAAAATATTAATATGGGTGGAGAAGCTGGGTTAGTGGCGACAATAGTCGGCGTGCTTCTCTGTCAGGATATTATAAACGTGATTTGACTCATATGTAACCAATTTTATTATAATGGGAAAATGTTTGTTTATTTTTATTATTATTACTTTTCTTAATTTTGTGAGGTTCTGTTTGATAAAAATAACTGATAAGCCAGCTTATGGCTGATAAACTAGTTTATCGCTGATAAATTAATTTTTAGCTGATAGCTTATAACTAATAGCTTAAAAGCTAGTTGATTGAATTTAAAGTGTTTAGTAAAATTAACAGTTGAACTAGCTTATAAATGTAAAAGGCACTACAAGAAATTTGTCTTTCAGTGACAGACAAAATCTGTCACTATATGTTTAAAATCTGTAGGTATATGTAAAACTTACGTTCACCTACGGCTAGTCCAACCGTCCATTATGAGCGACGAACAACGGGAAATGATTATTACTATAGGCTTTACCTATGATCAATATACATTTACCTACAGTTGTATTAAGTTTTACCTACGGTCCATCTACCTTTACCTACGGTTTGACTGACACTAATACCTATACCTATAGTTTTAACGTCTATCACTAAAAATGTTCATAGGTATATGACAAATTTTTTGTAGTGAAGACATAAAAGGACATATTTATGACAGGGACATATAGTATTTGGGAATTTCATTAAATGAATTAAGGTAAAAATGATAGAAAAGTCAATAAGTTATAAGTTATAAGCCATAAACTAAATAAAATAGCTTATGAAGAAAAACTATAGGCTCATGAGATAAGCTTGTTTATCAAACACCTCATTTTAATCAAACTAGCTTATAAGCTAGTCAAATAAGATACCAACCTAAAAAAACTTCATTGTTCAAATAATTTGGTAATAAGTTCTATAGTTGGAAACGTCACGTTTTTTACACTGTCAATCAATCAGAATTCTTGATATGAGTGACTTTTAAGGTAGTTAGGATAAGAGTCAAACAATTTTACTGATGTGGCACATTACGATTGGTTGACAGTGTAAAGAACCCTTTACACTGACAGTGCATACCAATTAAATATATATATATATATATAAAAGCAAACAAATATATAAAACGGGTCGTATATATCATATACGTACTGTATATATAATATACTTGTAGAGAAGCGATTTAATTTGGGCTTAGCGTTTTTCTTTTTCCTTAGGTAAGTTAGGTGTATCCTTATTAAAAATGGAAGTGAAATTCTTAGAAATGATTAGAAAATGTTGTATAAAAAATATAAATAAAAAGTTATTTTATATGAATTAGGTTTTTTTTGGTAGAATAGGAACTTAGGTTTCTAATATTTGTTTTTCGATAAGTAAAGTTTATTGATAAAGATCTAACTCAAACATCAAAGTTATCAGTTATTACTATTCCCACTTTTTAGGAAGAGTTGAAGAGCTAACATGCTATCATGTGTTCAAAGTTAGGTATAAAAGATATACCACTCTCCATAAAATGCCGGTACAAAATTTCTATTACAAAACCTACACAACCTAGCAAAAGACTACTAGAATTAACCAAAAATCACCCCCTATACTCAATAACACCTTTTATAGTATCACACAAATAACTTTGGAGAAGGTTAACGAGTGTCCTAAAGACATTGATTAAGGAATTTCATCCAGAATTAATGTATTTAATATTTGAAAGTGTGATGTATTTAATTTTTCAATGAAAACTTGTTCTTTAAGCTTTCTTAACCTCCCTTAGGGGACTCGTTAGCATGACCCAATAACTTTTAACAACTTGGAACACAACATTAGTACACAACCCTTTAATACTGAGACTCATAATTATCATCAAAACACAACAATTTAAACCTTCATTCTTGGCTCCCTGCTTCATATTTCGCAATACACCATTTGTTGAGGAAAAATCCAGATTGGACTTAGGCGGAAGGATCATCCAAATGAGCATTCTTTCATGGATATGGCTACTGTGTGTTTTAAAGTTTACAAAATATCTGTTTGGATTGTGATTTGTAATAACAAAAGTAAGTTTGCAATTATACAATTGTTATTTTTTTATCTTCCATCCGGAAAAGAAGGTTTTCCCTCGGTTGAAAAAATGTTGGTTGTGAACATGTACACAAACACAGCTATGATTCTATTTATAAAAAATAATTTGATAGCGTTTTAGTTTTATTTACCAAAAATAATTTAATAATAGTAAATCATATCTATTGTAGTAGATTTACATTTAGATATGGTTCAAACATTAGAGTTGATTAACTATTAAATTTATCAATTATAATTCACTCTTTTTTTTCTTTTCTGTTATTCTTGAATATGATTGGGTGAAAGGTGAGACGGCGCGCAGCACATGTGGCTTGGTGACCATGCCGACTTGCAATAAGAGCAACAGATGGCGCATACCCGTTGTTAGATAACATTGGGCCCACGTTAGGAATAGTAGTGTCCCACAAGAGCTTGTTGTGACGTCGAAAATAACTACAAATAGCACGTGCTACTTGAGGAATGGAGACTTTGCCGAATACTCCCCACTTGGCTGCCCTAATTTGATTTGCAGAACATGCTGGAAGTGGAAGGTAGCCCCAACCCATTTGATACAAAATTTAATCTGTTTGGTAGAATGGTTCACGTGAAAATGAAAATTATGCACGGGCCATCTAATTTTTCTTCTTTCATGTTCTCTTCCTTTTGCACATGATCCTGCCTGGTTGGTCGAGTTTTCATCAACCCATGAGATTTTATCAGCCGTCGCATCTACATAACTAACGACCAATGATACCAACACACCATTTTTACACTTTCTCTAACACATTATTTATAATTAGATGAATTTTATGTGGGGCGATGAATTTTATATGGGACCTACTCTATTTAGTAAGATCCATATGAAATTCATCCGATAGCAAATAGTATTATGAAAGAGTATGTTTTTAGCATTTCTAATAACTAAATCTACAAGAAGAAAAAAAAAAGAGAATGTAATTGCCGAGGTAAAAAAATATGGACGGGCAGCTAGATAAAATGAAGTTAGAATTAGGACAATTACTTTTTTTAAAAGTGTTATTCGTCCAAACACAAATTCTTGTGAAAAAGGTTAGGGCAAAAACGTAGTACTCATGTAATAAAACAAACCTTATGAATTATGGAAATAGTAATATTAAAAAATTATATCATCTCTTGATTTCTGATATTTCTAGTATAAAATTTTAATTATTCAGATTATTATATATAAGAGTTTAATTTTGATGTATTACCGGTGTAAAAGTTTTAATACCATTATTTGGATTGTTTTAAATATGATGGAATGTAATGAAACCGGATTCAATTATATTCCATCCAATATCTCTATTTATCCCCCAATTTGGGGACTGGTATGGGAAGAAATGAGATGAAACCAATTTATTATTTACTTCATTCCATCCTAAAATATTTAAACAATATGACATAATAATTTTGATCCATTCTATTCCATTTCACCTATAATTCACACTAATTTTGAGTCATATTTTTTTACACTACCCATGAATATCAATTAAATCCATAATAATATCCCTAAATGAGCCATATTCTATTCCATTCCATATTCTTATAGCCGGTCCAAAGGGCTAAAGGTATGGAGACACCCCGATTCATTGGGGAGCCAAAGGGTCGAAGCTATGGGAACACCCTGATCCACTAGAAAGCCAAATGTCCTAATTACGATTAGTTTCAAATAAAAAAAACGTACAGCATATAACAAAATACAAATAAATAAACAACTATTTCAACCGCACTAATATTCAGACTTTCTGGGTGATTCCACTGAGTTTTACATGACTACTTTATAGTTCATCAAGACATCAAATGTCAATGTATGTTCTTCAGTTTTGGAATAGGATTTGCTCCGGTAATAAAAATATAAAGTTGACACAGTTGGACGATTTTAAACACTATCAGATCTGATAGATTTAAATAAATAAATCTGATTTTCTCATTTTGAAATATGGATCGTCCGATACGATATCGGACGATCCAAATCGTCCAACTGCATCAACTGCAGGCTTTTATTACTGCAGCAAATCCGGATTCATTACCGGTTCACCATTGACCATATAATCATCCCTGAACCCTTTCCATGGAATTTATAAAAATAAAAAAAAAAATACCTCTTAATGACACTAGATAAAAAATAAAAAAAAAACAATTCCCTTTCGATTTTTTTTTCTTTCTAAATTGAATACCTGGCAGATTCAATACTTTGTTTCTCCTTTCAGAGACTGGCTTAATTAGAAGTTCTAGTGATTTTTAAACGAGTTAACGCTCAATTATCCTTTTCCTTCTTTTTTCCAGCTCTCACTTCAAAACCATTATATAAATAATGTTACTTAGACATATATTACATCATATATGCACAGTTTTTATCATTTTATTACAGCTAACTTCACCTCATTTTCTCCACACTTATGCTCGGATACTGTCATCACACATAAATGGGAAATGATATAATTGGTGGTGATGTGCGCCAAACATTACTCTTTAGATCGTACATGATGCAACATGGGCAGGGTTTACAAGCCGTGACAACATCTTAACAAATCCCACAAACCACCCCAAGTGAATAATGATTAATGAAGAAATTAAGAAAGTTATTAGGCTTAATTGTACTTTTGATCCTCCAAATATCACGATTGTGCAATTTTAATCCCTCAGGTTCTATTACGTCAATTGGATCCCCCGATTATCACGATTATGCAATTTTGATCTTTCAGGTTTCAATTTGCCATTTGGGTCCCTCAGGTATCACAATTGTGCAATTTTGGTGCCCCAAGTTCACGATTGTGCAATTTTTAATGTCAATAGTCTACGAAGCACATGTGAGACTGCTTTGACACTTGGTGAGGTTAGCTTGACAGCTTACATGTCATTCTTATCCCGCACTTAGTGATATGCATTTGACCATTAAAGTGTGTGAGATGTCAATGATACCACATAAGAATGTCTCGTAAGCTGTCAAGTTGACCTCACTAAGTGCTAAATCAGTTTCAGGTAGGCTACTAGCGTTAAAAATTGCATTATCGTGATATTTAGAGGACCAAAATTGCACGATCGTGATACCTGGAGGATCTAATTTGCGTAATTGAAACCTGAGAGATCAAAATTGCACAATCGTAATACTTAGGAGGCCCAATTGATGCGATTAGAACCTAAGGAACTAAAATTGCACAATCATAATACCTGGAGGACCAAAAGTGCAATTAAGCCAAGTTATTATTTTAAATTCATTATTTACTATCAAATTGCTTGTATTTTATAAAATTAAATAAGATGCATCGGAGCCACAAAACACTGTAGAGTTAAAATGAACTTGGGAAATTCATGTTATGCTTTTGAAACAGAATGCTTCAGCTATTATCACCCAAAAATAAAAAAATGCTCAAGGCTATAAATTAAGGAGACAAATCACACGACATGCATGAGAATAATAATTTTAACCCTAATAATAGTAATTAGCCCACCATCTCAAAGGACATGTGTAACTAATCTGCCTTTAGAAATCTAGATAATCATGACATATTTAAGCCAAGTGATAGACACTAACTTGTGAAATTCCAACCCAGAGTACCAAGTCCAACAACAAGTTTACCATCGTTACCCGTTTGGGAATGTTTGTTATAAACACAAGAAAAGAAATGCTTACTCTTTTCTACGACCATGGCCACTTAGCATCTCTCCATCTAAACCACCGGTTTCTAGAACTTTTTTCAGCTAAACAACTCCGGTCGCTTCCTCTTTGTTGCAGATGTCTATTGTCATCACTCAATCCACAGCATTGCAGTTTTTGATCCCGTATTATAGCTTCTTCCCTATATGTGAGAATGGTATATCTAGGGTGTTGGACAAAATGCACATTTTTCCACCACAGTTTTAAAGCCTGGAGAAAACAGGATTGAAGAGCATGAACATATTGCCCTCAGTACAAGCAAAAAAATCAATTAACAACATAAAACAATTCCTCAACAGATGATGTTCCAAAGACAACATGCTGGTTCAAATAAAGCAAGCAAATGATTTATTTATATCCTTGCCAAACTGTAGTTCTTGACTCTTGAGCACACACATAATTACATAAATGATGTTGGACTGATCTAATGGAAAGATGCATTTCTCAATTCGAATACAAAAATTGATTATGACTTATTACAACTCAAACTGGTATTCTAGTATCCCAGTCTTAAACAAAAGCAAAAGTTTTTCAACTTTGAGACTTGAGTTTACTCTTATCATGGAAGAAAATGATGGTCAGACCCCACCAAGTGTGAGAGGTATGAACAATCTGAGCCATTTAAAAAATATTAAGTAGGGTCCACTTGCAAAAACAGCAGTGAGAAAAGTGAGAGTATCAATACTCTATGACTCTATCGAGTTTTACAAAACAAAACCATACATGTTTATACCATTCAGCCCTCCCAACAAATATGTGACAGCTTTAGAATAAGAACAAGAAAAAACAAACTACTTGGCAAAATACCAACCCATAGAACGTCAGGATAGTTCATTAGTTTGGCAGGATAGCACATCAATTGTTTTAGTATTTTCCTTACTCTATAATGTACGTATCAGTGAAGATATTAATGTAATGTAGCTTTAAAACAAAGTAAGAGGAAGTTATAGCAAAAATGAAGCTTACATGCCAGTATATCCACAATGCAACCTTGTGAGGCATCAACCAAAAGAAAGCTGCATGATCTGACTGTGATGATGAGCACAACTTTTTGGCTTTCAGACTGGCAGTAAAATAGTTTCCATGCTCAGGGTGATGTACCGAAATTGATATGGTAAGATTCTCTCCAAGAATAGGATCGCTTGCTTTGATATTCCAACTCCCAAGCATATCCTACCATAGTTCAGGTAGATTATTACCAATAAAATGCAAAAAAAAAACCTATCTTAACTAATTGTGATTATCATAGCATATAAATTTAACCATGCAGACTAAGCATCCAAGTCAAACAATGAGATGTATAAGAAATTGCAGTATATGTAGGAAAAGTTCATTTACTAATCCAAAGTGTTAATTACCACCACTGCATTCCGTTATCATTCCACTAACACGGTGAATGCTGTTATATTTACTCTCTATACTCTGAGAATGACAGAATATCTTACTTGCATTCTAGATCAAAATATATCATATAGTGAATTATGATAATTGCAGAGCACACCATATCATTCACAAGAACAATATCAAAAGTTCAGCCCTATAACCTTATTTTATTCAATTATTCTTAACATTTTTCAAAACAATTTTATCCCATAGCAAGTATAAGGAGAGCTGTTTCCCCTTAAATATATGACAAGTTGACAACTACACTGCAACCAAAGCACCAAATGATAGCATACAGGCTACAGCACACTGCCATATAATTTAATCCTTTTTCCACTGCAAAAACCTCAATAGGCAACAACATTTTAAGCTACTTTGGGCAAATGAATAGGAGAACCGAAGCAGTCAAAAAGCAAACAAGCTCATCAACTGACCAAGCATTAGTTAACTACTTGCAATGCTATGCCAAAACATAATAGTTCATTTTGTGTCTCCAAAAATATAATTTTCAGTGTCATGCCGAACAAACACAAAGAAAGAGATAAGTCATCTCTTGTTATTTATCGGTGGAAATAGACTCAATATCGTAGAACAATTCACAATTTTAGTTTATGAAGACTAAAACCCATAAAAAAAGTTGCAGAATAGAGAAGGTAGAACTGAGGGGAAATTTTTTGATTTCTCAATCATTATTTAGGACATTTTGAACCAAAATGTCTAAATGCTGCAAAGCAAACTGCAAAATGCATAGACTTGACATACCATAAAAGGACTGACATGCAAGAATTTGGCCACTAGATCAGAGTGTGGATTGAAAATAAAAGACACTCTTTCACCCCATGGTGTATTTGTTACCTGAAACCAAAATTTTTAAAAATAACAGTACTGTCAGCACAGAGCAAAAAGGGTACAAAAGATACTATCAGATCGGTACTAACAGCTCTACTCTTGCATAATCTTTTCATTGCAATAGATTCTTAATAGTAACATTATTAATAGAATAGGAAAAAGCCATTGTAGCCATACACATTATTGATATATGATATTAGAGGTCTAAATTACATATCCCAGACAAACTCCACATACTGCTTCTAATTCGACATAAAGCTGCTACAAAAACGACCTAATTCTACCTGGTTTGAGAAAGTAAAATAGAGTTGTAAGTGAAAAAGGTTACCCACAAATGATTTGGGTCAGGAACAGTAGCACAAATTAGAGAAGTCTCAGAAACTAAGAGAAGAGAGCATCTTTGGCGCACACACCTCAGCAATGCACTTATTCAAACGTTTAGTAGAGCCTTCAACATCATAGCAATAATATACACTCAATGGATTCTGTTCATATCCCACACTAGGAGGTATTGTCAACAGCAAACTGCAGAATTGGGTTCAACATGAAGCAGTTACAAATCAAAAACTTCACAACAGTGTAAAAATTACCTTAATTTGTGACCACAGTCACAGAAAAAAAAATTGAAACATCAAGGTGAAATTTTTCAGGGCTCTGAGAGAACCCAATGGACAAAAATTGAAAAAAAAAAAAAAGTTAAAAGAGAGAGAGAGAGATGAATTACATGGGTCCATTGGTATCGGTAATTTGGCGAGCTTCATCGGCAGAAAAATGGTCGGGCGGCGCGTGAGGTGCACGATCGAGGTCAATGAGCGCGTAGCGAACCTGGTATTGGAAAGAATGGTGGACGGGGTGGCGGCGTTGGTGCCAGACCGTACCTTGGTAGAGAGAAATGGGTTCAGGTCCGTCAGTGGAGGAGGAGGAGGAGAAAGATTTCGGGCGGCGCAATAGCGCGTGAAAGGGAAGGAGAAGGGATAGAGTAAGAGCTGTGATGGAAGTGAAGACTACAGAGCATACAAGATAAAGTATTTCCATATTGTATTGTCTTATCCTTGGCCATTGAATTGAACTATTGTGAAGTTTATTCCTGCAACTAATTTTCAGAAACATTGTAGCACTGTGGTTTGGCCACGTCAGCGTCTCCTTATCATCAATTTTGATGAAAAATACAGTTTACATAGCTCCGTTTTCATCACTTATCAGTTCTCGTATATCGTCGTAGGGATCCTTTTCATTTCTCATGAGAAATAAAGATATTTATTATTAAAATTTTGGGATTATAAATATACGAAGGGATTACATATATATGTATAATATACGTTTATTATTTCAAAACTTTAGTAATAGACATCTCCATTTCTTATAAGAAATGGAGAGGATCCCTACTCCACCCGTGACTAAACTTTCTTTTACTTTAGATTTAATAAATTGGACTAAATTTTTGGTGTGTAATAAGGTATCTATAGTAATCATTTTCAAGACGTAGAGATCGTCTAAGTGAGTTTTGTTTTTTTCAACAAATTTTTTTCATACAAGAATTCTTCGAAATGCGATGCTGTTCTCTAAAAAGGAAGGATTTGGATCATCATTACCAAAGGATGGCTTAGAGATATCATATGCTCAATGGTTCCAACAATCCAGACCTCAAGTACACCTTCATCGCTTCCCTTCCAGCTGACATTCAGCCAGAAATCCAAAGAACAATCCTCTCTTTACGAAGAGACATCTCAGAGATCTCCCTAGGAGAAATCTATCAAATGGCTCTGTCTACATTAGACAAGCTCTGTGAACAACAAGAGCTCTTTCATTCCATTGTAGAAGGGAAGACGAAGCTCCAAAAATATGTAGAAAGCCCTACCTTCAAATCAAATGCAAAGACAATGATTGTTCCTGTCCTACCAAGAAAAAGTCTCATTTCCACAAGTATAGAATGGCGAAAAGAAGGGAAAAGGAAAGAAGAAACATGTAAGGTTCTTCAAAAGAAAACCTTTCAAGAAAAAGAACACAGACAGGTGTTATTTATGCAAGCAGAAAGGTCATTTTGCAAAAAATTGTCCTAACAAGTCCAGGAAGGCAGTAAAAATGATCCAACATCTTTAACAGGCTTATCCGATTGATCATGATGATATTGAGTCCTTGTTTTCTGAACAAGACGAAGCGGATGCGGATACAATCTTTGCCCTCGAAGAAGATGAATCCTCAGAATCAGACTCTGACAGCCAATCTGATGAAGATGTCCAGCATTGCTATGCTATACAACCATGCCTCAAGATGCAGCAGGCCTCCACAAATCCCCCATTGCCATTCGTCAAAATACAAGTTCTACCATCAAAATATGATAGGCCTATTCCTGTCATTGCTTACATGGACACAGGAGCCAGCAGGAGCCTAATGAATCCAGAAATCCTACCTACAGAAATGTGGAAACCTCATAAGGAATACTTTTATGCTGCAAATGGCAATATCTTTTCAACTGACATGATCTCAAAGACAAAAGTTGGGATCAAATTCTTCCCTGAATGCACTGTTTGGACTAAAGTGTTAGACAGTAAGCTTCCTGACAAGGATGTTCTCATTGGGATGGATATCTACTGCCAGGAAAAAAGGTTGCAAATTCTTCCTCAAGGAATCCAGTATAAATACTATTTCAGTCCCTATACTGATATTCCAAAGATGTTTGCACTTCAACAAGTCTCATGAGGATATGAAAAGATCAGGGATGACCTTATGAGTTGTTGCACAGAAGATCATGGTCAGTTTCAACATCCCTCTCCACTGTGGAAGAATGAAGAGTTTTTCATCCATTTGCCTTTTAAAAAGAATGAAGACATCAATCCCACAAAGGCCGCCCATCCGGGTATGAACCCTGATGACCTTCAACTAGCAAAAAAGAAATGTGAATCATTGTTGAAACAAAGTCTTATCGAGCCAACCACTTCAGAATGGGCATGTCAAGCCTTTTATGTGGAAAAGAGATCAGAACAAAGAAGAGGAAAGAAGAGGTTAGTCATTGACTATAAGCCTTTAAATGAATTCCTCAAGACATAAAGTTTCAAGTCCCAAATACGGTCGTAGAATTTGCACAGCTCAAAGGAGCCAAAATATACTCCAAATTTGATCTCAAATCAGCATTCTGGCAACTAGGCATCAAACCAGAAGACAGATACAAAACGGCATTCTGCATACCAAATGGGCACTATCAATGGACAGTTATGCCTTATGGTCTGAAAGTAGCACCCTCTCTATTCCAGAGAGCCATGACAAAGGTTTACCAGCCCATCCTTTCTCATGCCTTGATCTACATTGATGATATCCTTATTTTTTCAAAAACTGAAGAAGAGCACATGGCCCATCTTCAACAGTTCTCAGATCTGACGAGACAATATGGAGTAATGCTTTCAGCCCAAAAGAGTCAATTGGGCCAAACTAGTATAGAGTTCTTAGGGATGACCATCTCAGATGGGTTCTTTCAGCCAGGCCCACATATAGCCCAAGAGTTACTAAAATTCCCAGATGAAAATCTCATGAAAAAAGAGATCCAACAATTTTTGGGAATTATTAACTTCTTGAGGAATTTTATCCCTAAGGTTTCAAACTATACTAGCCAGTTGTCTAAGCTATTAAGAAAAAAGGAAGCAAATATCCCTTGGGGCCATGAACAGACAAAAGCAGTGCGACATTTAAAAGAGGTCACTCAGAATCCACCACCACTGAAGATTCCTGACAAAGGCAAAAGAATCCTTCAGACAGATGCCAGTGACTATTTCTGGGGAGCAGTGCTGATCGAGGAAATAGAAGACAAGAAATTTTACTGTGGCCATGCTAGTGGACAGTTCAAAGAGTCAGAAAAGAATTATCACACTGTCTACAAGGAGATACTGGCAGTCAAATACGGAATCCAGAAGTTTGAATTCCACCTCAGTGCTTATGAGTTCCTGGTGCAGATGGACAATTCATCTTTTCCAAAAGTACTCGAATCCAAGAACAAAATTCTCCCAGACCCTCAATTACTTCGTTGGAAGACGTGGTTCTCTCGCTATAAATTCACAGTCCAGCACATTAATGGATCAAAGAATACCATTGCAGACCTTCTCTCCAGACCAAAGCCTATCCACCTCATCACAAGACTAAAGCCTATTCCCTTTTTCATGGCTCACCGAATCCCTCTCCCCATCACAACAATTGCCAAAAACCCAAAAGAATTGCCACCCTGTTCCAAGAAGCCTACAACTCCAGCAGAGATACAAGACCTTGCCCAAACTAATATTCACTGTTTCCTCCAAAAAGCAAAACCCTCATTGATCCCCAGCCTTTTCAACTTCCAAACACCTTTTCTAAATCTCATCCGTATTTACCCTCACCTTCTAGAGGAGACCATGTGGTTTCTATGGACCCTTTCAGTCCTGTATAATACAGCTATTGAAATCCATCCTTTCACTGTGTACTACTACCTATGCAAGGAAGCCAACCAAGATTCCAATCTATGGACCTTCTTTCAGTGGTATGCACCATTGCTGTGGTGGAGACAGGAATTGCACAAAATAATTCATAAATATAATATTTGGAACATCCCAGCCTCAAAATCTCATGAGGTGTCAACCATTTTCATCATCCATAAACCATACTGCATGAGCCAGTCAGGACAACTTCTTTCTAAGAATCATGCTTGGGAATACCATACCTTTCTGGACTTCACATCACAAAGTCCCAGCATTTTATCTTCTTTAAGAATGTTTTTATCTGAAACAAATAATTATGTTTCCAATAAGAACATTATCTGCTCATCACTCGGACCCTATCCAGGAGAATTTATCCCAGGAGAGCCAAGAATGCCGGAGTTTGATATTCCAAATGATCATTTAGGCTCAAACTCTCAGTCAGATGCAGGAGTAAGCTCTCATAACCAGATTGATAATATGCAAGACTCACATGACCCAAATGAACCGGTGGACATTGATGAATGGATCAATAATTGTTTCCAGAAAAACCGTGAAGATAGCTCAGATGATGACTCAGCTGATCCAAATCTATCCCCTTCTCATGAACCTATCATCAAGGGATAGTGGAAAATCTCTACAAAATCCACTATGGAAGCATAATGATGAGTGATGATGTGTCCCACTTTAATAAAGTTAGGTTGTCATGTTATGTATTCCACTTTATGTCCACTTTATGTCATAAGTGTGTCATAAATATCTACTTTAGAGATGCTAAAGTTGTGGTTGTAATCCATAGACCTCTCCTATAAATAGAGGTCCCTTGTGTTGTAGTTGGCAAGAAGTAGAAGCAAGAAATAAAACTTAGAGTGTTCTCTAAAATGTCTAGCTTCTAAAACTCTCTCTTCCTCCTTCTTGAACTCTTTCTATACTACTACTTCATGGCTCAACCAAAAGGTGTAAGTATGCTCTGCACTTGCCTCTTCTAAGGATCCTGTGCATCAGAAAGCCCTAGTTAACGATCCAGAGTAAGAAATGGGTGGGGAGATGGAAGAATCTAGTCTCGTTTCTAATAGCCTAAGAGGCACAGAGACCATGCTTTGCCCAAGGAAGCAGAAGGGCCTTTTTTTAGGTCTCGGGCATACCTGGCCTTTAGAAACGATGCTAGAAGGCAGCCATCTTCTACTCCCTCATCCTTACCTTGGATGAGAAAGTAGTCTCGTTTGGTAAGCACATCTGTCACGAGCTTATAGCGTTTTTTCCATACTCTACTTGAAGTAACGTTTGAGCTTATAACTTATAGCGTTTCATTTTTCTTTCCACTTTTATCCTTATTATCTTCATTTAATTCTACATTTATTCTCTTCTCTCTCTTTTATGTAAAATCATTAATGAAGATGCCCTTTTATGTCACTTTATATTTTTCAGCTAGTTCAACTGATAGTTTTACCCAACACTTTCACAGAAAATAAGCTAGCTTATCCGCTATTCGCTATCAGCTACCTCATCCGCTATCCGCTATAAGCTATCCGCTATCAGCTAGCTTATCCATTAACAGCTAATTTTACCAAACAAGCTCTAACTATACTTAGAGGTGGCAAAATGAGCTGGACCGTCCCAACCCGCCTTTGACCCATAAAAAACGGGATGGGCAGGTTGGACCGTTTTAGGGAGGTGGGTTGAGTCTCCCAGCCCATCCTATTTAGCGACGAGTTGGCGGATTGACCCGTCAATAAAATAAAAAATATAAAAAAAAACTCAAAAAATTGAAATCAATTAATCCAATGTGTCTTATTCTTCGATTTTTGAAGGAAAAAAAAAACAGAAGAAAGGGAAAATTAATGAGTAAATATCCAATTTGATCTCTGAAATTGTAGGGTCGTATCAATTTAGTTTCCCATATTATCAATATTCAAAATGATCGTTGAGATTACAAAATGTAGCAAATGCATCCCTGATATTATTCACTTAGTTTCAAATGCATCCCTGATATTATCAACTTAATGTCATTATAATCCATGCAAATATCAACAGAGGTGAACCCTACAAATAACCCAATCCACAAATACGGGTGCTCTGCCACAAATAAAAATCCAGATGGATACACAAGGAATTAGAGCATGTTTGATTTAATATTGTAAACATACGTTTGGGTTTAAACGTATATTTGTCCCAAAAAAACTTTATAGATACTTTATCTCAAACGTACGTTCGAAAATTCCGTACACTAAACTAAACATGCACTTAGATATAATGAACGTTGGAGATGAAGTCCAAGAATTAGGCCCCACAGGACACTAGGAGCTGCTTCCAGTTTTAAATGTGTGTTTGGTGCAATTAGGCCACCAACAAAGCATCACCGTTAAATACTATGTACTGTGTTAAGACAAATGCAGATGTGAGGGTACCAAGTTAAACCAAAACAAACAAACAAACAAACAAGCCTTTATTATGTGAAATTAAGTTGCATCGCTCAACGCTACGATAGCAACGTAGTCGTAAAAGCATATACACAGAACACAACACAAATCTATAAACCTTTTTTCCTTAGTTTCTCCGCCCAACCCATTCTCTTTCTTTCTCACATTCGGCCATACCTCTTCCTCTTGTATATAATTATATTGCTGCCCTTTCATTTTTCTATTCATTTCATTTGCACCCTTTCTTGGTTGCCGAACTTCGATATTGTGTGTGATTTCAATGGCGACCCTTTTCCAGGGAGTGGGAGCTGCCACCGCATTCTCTGCTTCTAACTCCTTTGACTCCAACAAATTCCACCTCCCATCTCTTGCATCCCTCTCAGGTTTGCTTCAATTTTCTTTTCTTTTCTTTTTTCTATTCAAAACATGCATTTTTTTTAAAATGTATTGATCTAATGGAAGTATTGGTATTAGAATGAACTACTAGCTTTTTTTGAATCATTGAATTGGAATGGTCATTTGTCATTGGGGTAGCACCACCCATAGAAGTTTAGCACTGATGGGTCTTCTCTTCTTTTAGTATTCATAGATTTTGATTTCAATTCCTGTTCTTTTGATAGTCTCTTTTGTTGGATTTCTATTTGCCTAACTGTTGTTATTGCATTTTGGTTCTATTTATTTTATTCTGTAATTTTTCACTTTTTGTGTCAGTTTTTATTCATCTCTTTTAGAATCATTGATTGGTCGTGGGTGTTGATTGTTGGGTTGGCCAAGTACTGTACTTTATCTGGGTGAGTATTGACTGAAATGTTGTTTCTTTCATTTTGGAACAACCTTCGATGATTCAGAGAGGAAATCTAGCATATTGATTGTCAGATCTGATGCAAGGATGAACCATGTCCTCAAAACAGGAGCTCGTAAACCTCAAAGGTTAATTACTAATGCAGTTGCAGTAAGTTATCTCACTCCCATGCATTCCTTTTCCCCTATTGCAGTTTGATTTAGGATTGAAAGGATAGAGTTTGCATGGTGTCATCAAGTTTCTAATCAATTTGTGGGTTGTTTGTAGACGAAGGAAGACAGTTCTACATCAACAAAACCAGGGTATGTTTCTTTCTGCAATCAGTTGCTGATGTCTTTATCTGTTGTTCAATTTTAATTTAATTATCTTTGAAGTGATCATGTCTTACAACAACATGTATAATGTGAATGAAGCTAAGTTGGTATGGTTATTCTTTTGCTGATTAATTGACCTATATCTATTTTAATTTAACTGAAATCAATGCCACTATTCCAGATTTCTTCCTAAAACTACTTGGTCAAGTCATCTTAGGCTTTAAACCTTTTACGCCTTGACTGGCCTCCTCCTAACAATTTAAGCTTTTAGGAGAATTAGTCTTTGTCAATACTCAAAGCTATAGGGCGCTTAAAAGCTCTATACCTACTTAGTGCCTTGAGGTGAGAGGCACTTCTCGCTGCCTGTTGTTATTTCCAACCAGCTTCAGAAACATAACACAAGTTAATATACTCTGTAACGTTCTTAATTTTTATTAAACTCAAAACGGAGAAACCAGGAGGGAAAGTCCCCTTTTATAAACCCACAGACCAGATTACCCTTGTTAGTATCAAAGCTCTCTACTGAGTGGCATTTTGGGATTTTACAGCCTTTCCCCTTTTCAGATTAAAGGGTTCAACGGCCTCAAAGAGGGAGTCAACTTAGTGTCATTCATTCATGCCATAAAGGCCCATGCCTAGGCACCAACAGCAGAGCTTCAACAAAGGGTCATCACCTGAACTATCAAGAGGGAGCTATGGGGCCTTTTGACTACAGTGTTGTAGCCTTAGAAATAGCTTTGCCATGGTGCTAGTGAGTATCACAGGTAGGAGCCTTAACAGGATTAGGAGGTGGTTATTGTAGAAGTGATACATGGTGATAATAGGTAATATCCAGAAGAGACAGTGTAAATTATATCTCAGAATCAACATTGTAACTTTATTGTAGTTGATACTTAAAAGGGTGGCTGGAAGCCACAAAAAGTAGCTGTTTCAGGTGATAGATTTCAGTGCAAAAGAACAATTTTTTTTTGTTTTCTGTTTCCTTTGGGTCCGATGGAATGCAATACAACAATAACAACAACAACAACCCAACATTTTTCCACCGGGTAGGATTGGCTACATGGATCAGACAACGTCATGATATCCCGTCGTAAATTATGTCTATAGACAAACCATTTAAATTTTTAGACAAATCATCTAGATCTGATGGAAATACAGTAACATAAAGAAAATATAAAGGTGGAACCATGATAAAGGTTGATAACCTTAAGGACATTTTTGTGACACTTAATTCCAAACCCCAAACATTACATGATTGGTTGACGTGAACTTGCTAAAAGTATGCTTTGTCATTGTATTATGTTCTCTTATTGGCTGTATTGGTTGTAGACATCGGATGATTTGATGCCAATTAATGATGGAGCTGACCAGATATGCATTTGATTCTCAGGCATGAACTTCTCCTTTTTGAAGCCCTACGTGAAGGTTTGGAAGAAGAAATGGACAGGGATCCATGTGTATGTGTCATGGGTGAAGATGTAGGTCACTATGGAGGATCTTACAAGGTGAGTAAAGGCCTGGCCAATAAGTTCGGGGACCTCAGGGTTTTAGACACCCCTATTGCTGAGAACTCCTTCACAGGCATGGGCATTGGAGCTGCCATGACTGGTCTGAGGCCAATTGTTGAGGGCATGAATATGGGGTTTCTACTTCTGGCATTTAACCAGATCTCCAACAATTGTGGCATGCTCCATTATACATCTGGAGGCCAGTTTAAAATACCAGTTGTTATTCGGGGACCAGGTGGAGTTGGGCGGCAACTTGGGGCTGAGCACTCACAGCGACTGGAGTCATATTTTCAGTCAATCCCTGGAATCCAGATGGTGGCTTGCTCAACCCCTTACAATGCCAAGGGCTTGATGAAAGCTGCAATCCGAAGCGAAAACCCTGTGATACTTTTTGAGCATGTCTTACTTTATAATCTCAAGGATAGAATTCCAGATGAAGAGTATGTATTGTCACTTGAAGAAGCTGAGATGGTTAGGCCGGGAGAGCATGTCACAATTTTAACCTATTCCAGGATGAGGTATCATGTAATGCAAGCTGCCAAAACATTGGTGAACAAGGGATATGACCCTGAAGTAATTGACATCAGGTCTTTAAAACCATTTGACCTTCACACAATTGGGAATTCAGTGAAGAAGACTCATCGTGTGATAATTGTGGAAGAGTGCATGCGGACAGGTGGAATTGGTGCTAGCCTGACAGCTGCTATTACTGAAAATTTCAATGACTATTTGGATGCTCCTATTGTATGTTTATCCTCTCAGGATGTGCCAACGCCATATGCAGGGACATTGGAGGAATGGACAGTGGTTCAACCTGCTCAGATTGTCACAGCAGTTGAGCAGCTCTGCCAGTAATTGATCAAAAAATTGCTTGCAATGAGGATATGGTTCTGGTAAAGCTATAGCTAGAAACAGAAACAGAAACTCTACGATTTTATCATTTCTCATTTTCTTGCACTTCTATATCCCTATAACTTAAACTTGTTTCTTGATTTTGGAAATCCTTTGCAATTTTTTTTTATAAAATGTTTACCATTTGTCATCCCAATCTGAGGCAGTCTCAATTAGTTCATCTTCATCATTAATATAATAATAGCTATGGTCTTGTTAAGCTCTACAACTCTCCGGTATCTGTACTTGCTGTTGAAGCGGGCAAATAATTGATATTGGCCTGTTTTGAATTCACTTGTATGAATGAACCAGTTTGTTTCATGATTGTGAAATAAGCATATAATCCCTCTTAGTCACAAATAGGGCTAAAGGGATACTATTATGTTATTAGTCAAAAGTTTATTAGTGAGGTGGAAAACTTGTGGTTCCAACACTTGAGTTTGTCGAACACAAGAAGACATTATTGGGCAATTCCATTGTTTTATTTAACTTAGATTGTACCGATGTTTGCCCTCTTCGTTCCAGATTATGCGTTGCTTTATAAAGCTGCTTTGTTTTAATTTACATGTAAGTTTAGAAAATCAATGAAGTACTAATTATTTTTGTTCAACTTGTTCTTATTTCTTAGTATTTTTACTAAAATGAAATATGAAAGCATTCATTGAATAATAGTATTGTTAGTATTTTAATATTCTCTTTGATCCTTTTTACTTAATATGTTATCCTTTTGAAAGTAAGGATAATATAGGAATAAAAAAGTTATAAATCATTCCATTATGCCTACTTTTCAAATGGAATGGAAACTTTGTTCCTAGGGATGGCAAAAAAATCTGTACCCGCGGATATCCGCGGGTAAAATCCGTCACGGATCGGATTTGGATTGTTTAGCGGATATCCGCGGGTAAGGCTTAACGGATTTTTTCACTATCCGTTAGTTAATGGGGCGGGTACGGATTTAGTACTATCCGTACCCGCGGATACCCGCATATACTAAAATAAAATTTTCTCCCTAATAATATAATCCTAATTTCACTCTCACTCTCTCATTCACGGATTTTTGTAACTTGTTTAATATAACTTTGAACTTGGATTGGAATTTAGATTTTTGTTGTAGTAATTAATTTTAGAATTTTATTGTGTTTCAATAGGAATATATGTTTTTTATTTTTTTTATTTTTTTAGTAAATATCCATGGATATCCATGGATATCCGCGGATTTTTGAAAAATCCGCGGATATATCTCCTTAACGGATATCCGCGCGGGTAGCGGGCGGATACGGGACGGATTTTTTTTCTCGCGGGGCGGGTAGCGGGTAGCTACTATCCGTGCCCGCCCCGCCCCGTTGCCATCCCTATTTGTTCCATTTGATTAAAAAATTCAAACAAAGAAATAAAATTGTTATTCAATTTCGTTCTATTATAAAATATTCAAATGATGCAATACTAATAAAAAATTATAATTATTAAAAGTTAAAACAAAAAATTAAAAACTGAATTTACCATCTCTATAACATAAAATAGTATTATAAAGTTTATAATTTTATATATTTTAACTTTGGAAGGATTGATGAGTATTTCTGCATTATCAGCTTCTCACTATCTTGTAAGTTGTAACTCTTAATTAAGTCAAGTGTGTGAAGACCGACGAGGTGAGCGACTACGCGCAGATGAATCGATGATGAACGTGAGCAACTGCGAAGGGAAGGAGTGGAACAAATGGGGCGAAGGGTCGGGCAGACTGCAACAAGGATAGACTCGGATGGAGCAAGAACTTCTGTTGTTCTTCACTGTCACAGTTACAAAGAATAAAATATTGAATCTAGAATAGAGGATTAGCCAGTTGATTAAGTTCTCTTTTCTGTTTCACTTTTTTTTTTCAGTTTATAATTTTCAATATTTTTTCTATAAAGTCGGTCAGATCCAGATTCACCTGGCCCAACCTGGTCCAACTGTGTTTTTGACTGGTTTAAAGCGGTTTGATTGTAGAAACAATTTTGACACCTGACCAGCACTATACATAAAAGAGTTCACGGTTCAACTGGTTCGACCGACCGATCCAGTTTTCATAACCTATCCCATGCTACGTCATATAAGAACCAAATTTTGGTGTTTTGTTTTTTTCTTTCAATTTTCTAATTATCCCGTATTCATAATAATCAATTATTATTATTATTATAATTAATTTCAATATAATTGTTTCATCTAAAATATATGATGTCAGAGGTATTCCGTCGAAAGGTGTTTCACGTTCTTTATGTTCCAATGAATCTCCTTAATGATCAAGGCGTCAAGGCGTCTCCTTCTTCTCAGTCAACCTCCAAGGACATGCAGAGATGGGTACCTGAGTAGGTACTCTGATGCTTAACTGAGTGGATTTTCAATAAGAATTTAAGAATGTAATAGGAGGTACAATTACATGCACAGTACCTTTTTATTAATAGTGTCATTGTGTCGAATATGAATAAGTTATTATAAAGATAAGATTAATATCTCTATGTAGTTAGAGGGATTTTAGATTATAGATAAGAGGTATATATAAACAAGGGCGTTGCAATGATACTCTTGAAAAGTAGAGGGTTTAGGTACCATATGTCCAATCAGAATGCGTCACCTCAACTAAATGAGTCATGTCAATGTCACATGGTACTAAGTTCTCACTATCTAATTGGACCACATAGACAAGTAGGGACGGGCCCAGACTTAGATGATAAGGGGGGCCAACTAATAAAATTAATGTTCATCCAACAAATATATATGGATCAAGTTTCATGCAAAATATTTATATGTTTCAAAACGTTAATTAAATTTATAAGAGTTTAATCGTTATGCACTGTCAGCGTAAAGTTTTTTACACTGTCAACCAATCAAAAATCATGGTTAGGGTGAATTTTAAGGTAGTTAGGATAAAGGTCGAACATTTTAGCTTATGTGGCAATTTCTGATTGGTTACCAATATAAAAAACTTTTACACTGACAATGTATACCAATAAAATCCAATTAATAATATATTAAAATACAAAACGTCTCTCCGATCTGTCACGAAAATCGTCTATAATTGAATCTACACTAAACTTTTTAACAATTTTTTTTAATGTATGCTAGTGACCCACGATGAACCATTAGATAATACATATATATATATATATATATATATATATATATATAGAGAGAGAGAGAGAGAGAGAGAGAGAGAGAGAGAGAGAGAGAGAGAGAGAGAGAGAGAGAGGGAGAGCCAGGGCCCTCCTAAGACAGAATGTGGCTCCGTCCTTGAAGATAAGGGTAAGTTACCCAAGGGATACCATAGAATCTTCCCATAAACAATTAAAGTATAGCCTCTAGATATTCAGGTTGTTATGATATCAACTAGATAAGCAGTTATAATTTGACCAAGTCATCATTATGTGTAATATGTCGAAATGTATATTTTTGATCCAAGGGTCATTATACGTGAGCATTTGCTCTCGGCTTAAGATGTATTATTCTCTATTCATAAGATTATATTTCCTGAAATAGTGATCATGCCATCCTCTAAGCTCATTTATGCCGATCTTATAATCTCGATTAGTACATAATCAATTTCATATTTAGATATGTTTGTTGAAAAACAATTTTAATATAATACGTTTTGTTTTGATGATATAAAAGAATTACTTTCATATATTAAATTACTAGAAATTATATGAAAAAATTGAAAAATTTTATTTAATTAAGATTAAAATAAAATTATATCACAAAATTCTGGAATAAGCTGAAATAATAAGTCATAACTATAAGGTGCGTTTGAAAAAGCTAATAAAGAGCTTATGATAATAGGTTATGGAAATAAACTTACGAAAATAATTTATTGTCTTCCCATAAACTCTTTTTAACTTATTTCCATAAGCTTATTATGAAAATAAGTTGTTTTTAACTTATTTGAAAAAGAACTTAGGATGCGTTTGGATATACAGGTTATTTAATCGCTTATGCAATATGCTCTTTTTTAAATAAGCTAAAAACAATTTATTTTCATAAGCTTTTCTGACAAGCTTATGGAAATAATCTAAAAAAACTTATGAAAAGATCATAAACTATTTTAATAAACTATCTGCTTAGGTTTCTTATTATAAACTATTTTCATAAGCTCTCTATAAGCTCTTCCAAAACACATCCTAATTGAATATGCGTCTAATTAAGCTGTTTACTCAAACATATCCATAATCTTAATGCTTAAAGCTTAACTTAATGAAAAAAGTGATTTCTGTACATTAATCTTTGTGGAACAACTCTTCTATATTTATCCAAACATATATAATTATAAAAAAAACGATTTTTGTTGTAAAAAGCGAATTCTCTTCCTTATTAATGTCAACCAAAAACACTCTCAATCTTTTGTTATTCCCCAAGTGACCAAAGACGAATGAATGAAGGTGGGGTAGAGCCGAGACCATGGAGTATGGCGGCACTTTTTTACAAGGGCAATGACCGGTATGCTGGCATTACGAAAGCGCCCTTATAGCATACCAATGCTAGATTTTTAAGGAATCCATTTTGGATTCTTAAGTGGGTTCCATTATGTCATATTATTTTTAAGTAATCTCTTCATTTTTTGCTTCAATGCTAAGAATCATTCCTTGGTTCTTAACTAATTTTTAGTGAATTTCACAATGGACCCCATATCTTTATATTTTCATTTAACTTTATTTTTTCTGAATTAAATAATAATTCATGTATTTTTAAAAAGTAAATATCCCAAACCTTTCTTTCACTCTTTCATTCACGTCCATCACCCTCAACCTTTCTCAGCAAACCATGGAAACATCTCTTGGCCTCCTCCCTCTCTCGACATCTCCTTCATCAACACTTTCATGAACCCTCTCCTCCTCCCTCTCTCAACATCTCCTCCGATCTCTCGGCATCTCCCCCCTCACTCTCAATCTCGGTTTCCCTCTCCCCCTCACCCTCACCCTTTTCCCCTAAACACCCACTCCCTCGGTTTCCCTCTCCCCCTTGCATGCACGATCTCCAGCACCGTGTTTTTGGGTTTATGATTTATGGACCCAACAACACAACAGCGGCGCAAGGTGGAACAGAGAAGGAGCACAAATCGACTTCTCTTATGGCGTGATGACGACGGCGGCGGTGACAGTTTCTGATTTGTTCATATGATCTTCTTGTTGATTTCTGGGTTTATGTATTTGTTTTGGTGGGTTTCTGATTTCTGGTTGTTTGATTTATAGATTTGGGGTTTCTGATTTTATTTTAATTATTTCTGTTGGCTTGAGCCAAGCTTTCCCTCCATATTCTGTTGATGAAAAGTGGCCAAAAATATTGTATTTTATCCATAAAGTGGCTTAAGCACCCGTTCCTTGTTTCATGAACTGCTCTTAATAAGAGCTTCCATATAGGATTGCTCCAATGCTGAAAAAGATAAGGACCGGGTCTTACAGCGGGTTACGAACCCGCGATGGGGCTGCTCTTAGTAAGACCCAAGAAAAGATACAAAGGAGAAAAATTATGATAGAGTGCACTTATCAAAATCAAGCTTTATTATGCTCTTTGTACTCAATTGTTAACAAGTAAATTACCATTTACCAATCAACTTTATCATTTATATAAATACTACTTACATTCATATATATATATATATATATATATATATATATATATATATATATATATAGGCTTTAGAGCATCTCCAATCCAAAAGTGCAACTCATTGGGAGTGGTTTATCTTATCTTTTTATGAGTTTTACCATGTCACATTATCTTTTTTATTTTATAATATTTTAAGCAACTATACACTTGAATGGTACAACTCTTAAAAATTCATCAAATAGGTTCTTCAAGTTACCCAACATCTTTATTTATATATATATTTTTTATTTTGGAGGAAAGTCTTTATTATGGTTTTTTCTCTATTCATGGTTTTTATATAAGGACTAGTTGCTTGTAGAAGCAATTGTCCTTACATATGATATCCACATCAGCTTGTTTCAATATTGCACACCAACAAGAACTTGTCCTTGATTTTAACAATTAATTAAGCAACTCTCATTGAAATGGTTCTTATGAGACGACCCGCCGTCCCATCAGTAGAACCTAAGATATTAACTAAACTTAATTGCATAATAAACGTTAGCGCGCCTTATTAAAACGAAGCGAAGCGGGAAATTTAGCGCGGAAGCAAAATAATGAACGGCACTCTACGCTTCAGAGTACACAACTTCAAATATAAATAAATATATCACATACAGCATTGCCCCATCAGTAGGGTTATAGTAATAAAGTACTACATAGTGTATATTAGTACAGACTGAAATCAAAATACATAACTAAGCCAAGAGACAGCTCTCCGGCTAGCCACAATCATTGCCCAACCTCTCGAGGCTAGGGTCTGTGGCACGTCCTCCAGCGTCAGGCTCGTAAGGAATGTCGTCCAGCTCTTCAGCATCTGGTTCCTCCTCGGGGTCTTTCCATAAAATAAGAGCAACACATACAGAAAAATAGCGGGAGATAAGAAACATATATCATCAATATGGGAGAGGGGCATCGGTACAATATATATATATATATATATATATATATATATATATATACATCACACAACACAGATAACATATACACCACAACATCACCCATCTCTTAAGTCACCCATCACAATCATCTCAAACATCATTCTCTCAAATAAGCCTATAGGAGGGATACTAGTCCCTACGTATATGCTGTCTTCCCTATATGCATGTCGGCCGGTACATCACGTCCCCAATTGGACATCCCCATCGGGATTACATCACATCACATCACATCATATCCCGCCTCGGGATTTTAAGTAACGTCCCCAATTGGACATCCCCTTTGGGACCAAATGCTGTGGTATGAAATGATATGAAAATACAACAAACATCCATCGCAGGTTGATATCGGAACCTCACGCCTAAACACTCGTCCACGATCACGATACATCACATCACATCACATCACATCACATCACATCATATCGTCATCAACATCACATCAGCATCAGCATCATGACGTCCTGCGTCTACGAGCCACAGCTCCACGATCGGGACCACAACGATATCAACCCGAACAACATCATCACTCACCATACTCTCATCAACACTCAACCACCAGTCAAATCACAATAACATTACAACAGTAATTTGTCCAGTATAAACATCACTATAAAGCCATATAACAATAAATCACTCCAACAGTTTAACACAACAGGTAAACAGCTAATCAATTAAACAAATCAACACATCAACCTCAATCAATTTCATCATCCATAATATCAACTTAGTGGTGATAGCCCAAAAGTACCTAGACCCAGGGTTCAGGCACTTTATCCAGGGCTCAACCTCTAGTAGGGTTTAAGGGTTCTCCTACACAGATATATATACTCTATACTAAGCTTGCCTTCCCGACGATATTAGTTCTTTCTGCCCACCTTAGTGATTTCCTCGTGCAGCTCCGGCTATGACTCCGCAGCTGTCAGTCGGGTGCGCTGTCGGATTTTCGAATCCTGTCCGATTCTACAACAAAACACAACCAGAAATTAAAATAATGAAACCATAATCTACCTAATCTCTAGGATTAGCTACTTCCCTTAATTAATTAAATAGGCTAGGGATATTGAAATTCTACCAACTCTTGGATCAATGATCCTTAAGCATACCTAATGCATAATCAATGATCAATTATCAAATATTTGAACCAAAACCCTTTAAACCAAAAATTTGGGGTTTCGGCCACCACCCAAAAAAATAGGTGGAAGATGGATTTAACTTCCTAATCACTTGGATTACATGATTAAGGAATGAAATATGTGAAATCAAGAACAAAGAAAAAGAACCCATTTTCCCTTCAAAAAACCCACCCATTCGGACTTGAAAAGATAAATAGGCTAGAGATTTTATTTCATCACAAGCTCTTGGATTATGATATTAGGGGATGATACTAGCTCATAGGAATTGGTTTGGTCTCAAAATGATTTTTCTACAATTTTCTAGATATTTTTGAAGTTTGAAGCATAAACTTGAAACTATGAACTTCAATGGAGAGAAATGAAGATTGAGAGCTCAAGAGTGAAAACTATACCTCCTAGGTGATAGAGGAGGATGAGAGGATCAACTTTGCTTCACAAACTTGCTTGAAAATCCTTGTGGAAGCTTGAGAAAAATGGAGGTGAAGGAAGGAAAGAAAAATGGAGGAAAATGGAGAAGAAGAAAGAAAGGAAGAAGAAGAAGAAAGTGAAGGGAGAGAGAGGCACGAAAATAAGAGAGAGAGGGAGGGTGAGGTCATCAAAATCTTAGATATTTTAGGGACGTAAATGTCCTTTAGGAAAAAGACCAGGGGCATTTTGGTCTTTTCGCGTTCAGATATTTTCTAATTTCATAAATATCTAGATATTTTTCAGAAAAGTAATGATGACAGTAATGAGTCACAGGCACACCTTCCTAGGTGATGTGACTTCATGTTCATCCGTTTTTAGCCCCGTTACTTTCACGATTTAGTATTTCGCCTCAAAAAAGTCGTGAAAACTTATATATTTTGAAAATTTTCAAAATCGCCGATAACGTTCGCAATTTATTTTAAAACCTAATGGTTTCTTTCATGAGTCAAAATTAGGTCGTCTGAGCAGTAAAATAATACTGTCAGTGTAAAACGCAGACCGGGTTCCGTCTGATTTTTTGACCAAAATTTAACCATAGCTTCCTACGATAGCGTAGAGCGTGACTATGGCCTCGAAATAATTTATTTAATTTTCTAAACCCTCTAATAAAATACAATTACGAAATTACTGATTAATTAAAAGATTAAGAAATTAAAATATTAAGAAAATCGGGGTGTTACATTACTACCCCTTAAAAGAATTTCGTCCTCGAAATTCGGCGTACCTTAGAATAGATGTGGATACCGCTGCTACATATCCTCTTCACGTTCCCAGGTGGCATCTCCTGTGGTAGCATCCCATATGACTATGACTAAGGGAATCTGCTTTTCGCGAGGTTCTTTCACCCTCGTGTCGTCAATCCGTACAGGCAACGCTTCGTATTCTAAGTTCTCCCTTACCTGGATTAATTCGGGTTCTATCACGTGCGATGGATCAGGATGGTATTTTCTAAGTTGGGATAGATGGAATACATTGTGAATATTAGATAGGTTGGGAGGTAAGGCAATTTGGTAGGCAACTGGACCAATTCGGCGAAGAGTTTGAAATGGTCCAATAAATCTAGGTGTAAGCTTTCTGGAATTGATTGCTCTGCCGATTCCAGTTCCTAGAGTGATTATCATAAAGACATGATCGCCTTCCTGGAACTCCAAAGGTCTCCTCCTCTTGTCACTGTAGCTCTTTTGTCGATCCCGTGCGATTTTCATCTTTTCTCGAATTTTCTTAACTTGCTCTGTCGTTCGCTGTACCATCTTTGGGCCTATCAACTGATTCTCCCCTGTCTCATACCAACAGAGTGGTGTTCTGCACTTTCGTCCATACAGTGCCTCGTATGGCGCCATGCCGATACTCGAGTGGAAACTATTATTGTATGTGAACTCAATCAGTGGAAGGAATTCATCCCAACTTCCTGTGTTTTCCAAAACACATGCTCTTAAAAGATCCTCCAACGATTGAATCGTCCTTTCAGACTGACCATCCGTTTGTGGATGATAAGCTGAACTCATTCTGAGCTTCGTCCCCAATGCACCATTTAGACTCTGCCAAAACCTAGAGGTAAACCTCGGATCCCTGTCCGAAATTATACTCGAAGGTACCCCGTGTAATCTTACAACTTCCTTGATGTAAATCTGGGTTAATCTTCCCAAAGAATATCTTTGGTTGATCGGCAAGAAATGAGCACATTTCGTAAGCCTGTCAACGATTTCCCAAATTGCATCGCACTTCCTCTGCGTCCTTGGCAGTCCAGAAACAAAATCCATTGCAATGCTATCCCATTTTCATTCTGGGACGTCCGGTGATTGCAATAACCCTGCTGGTTTCTGATGTTCAATCTTTGCCTTTTGACACACCGGACATGATTGGATATATTCTGCTACTTCCTTCTTCATCACAGGCCACCAAAACATTCCCTTTAGGTCATGGTACATCTTTGTACATCCGGGATGAAAACTCAGCTTGCTCTTGTGTGCTTCTTCTAAGATCATGTCCTTAACTTCGCTATCCTTGGGCACACATATCCTGTCTGCAAACTTCCGGATTCCATCAATACCTTTCTTGAACTCTGAAGTCTTTCCTTCTTCTACCATCTGGTTCTTTTCCTGTATGTACTGATCTTCTCCTTGCTTTTTCCGGATCAAGTTCAGAAAGTCGCTAGTGATAGTGACCATTCCTAAACTTATCTTATCTCTGGATAACTCCACGTCCAGGTTCAGATTCCTGAACTGTTCCAGCATTTCTAGTTCTTTCACCATCATAGCGGACATATGCAAAGATTTCCGACTTAATGGATCTGCCACCACGTTGGCCTTTCCTGATAGTACTGTAAATCAAATTTATAATTATGAATTCCATCCATCTCCTCTGCCGCGTGTTCAACTCCTTTTGGTCAAACAAATACTTTAAACTTGTATGGTCGCTAAACACACTGAATTTCGCGCCATAGAATAGTGTCTCCATATCTTCAATGAAAACACTATTGCAACCAACCCTAGGTCATGGGTTGGGTAATTCTGTTC
Source organism: Ammopiptanthus mongolicus (assembly GCA_039655645.1). Taxonomy (NCBI): domain Eukaryota; kingdom Viridiplantae; phylum Streptophyta; class Magnoliopsida; order Fabales; family Fabaceae; genus Ammopiptanthus; species Ammopiptanthus mongolicus. Next base: position 100,348,638 of record CM077344.1, on the reverse strand, counting down.
GTGCACTTTTAGCAGTCTGGAAGCATAGGCTACCACTTTCCTTTCTTGCATGAGCACGCAACCTAAACCTTGATACAATGCGTCACAGTACACATCAAACGACGTTGATGGATTTGGCAAGACTAGTACCGGAGATGTAGTTAGCCTCCTCTTCAGCTCTTGGAAACTAGCCTCACACTCTTCTGTCCATTCGTACGTTTTTCCTTTCCTCGTTAATTGCGTCAAAGGTAACGCAATCTTCGAGAATCCCTCAATGAACCTCCTGTAGTATCCTGCCTGTCCGAGAAAGCTTTTGATCTCGGTTACCGTCTTAGGGCTTTCCCACTTAATCACAACTTCTACTTTTGCAAGATCCACTGCTATGTCGTCCTTGTCGATCACATGTCTAAGGAATTGTACCTCCTCCAGCCAGAACTCGCACTTTGACAACTTGGCATAGAGTTGTCTGTCCTTAAGAACTTGAAGTACAACCCTCAAATGCTCTTGATGTTCTTTCTTGTCTTAAGAGTAGATAAGGATGTCATCGATAAAAACAACGACAAACTTATCAAGGTACGGTCGAAAAATCCTGTTCATGTAATCCATGAACACTGCTGAAGCATTAGTCACACTAAAAGGCATAACTAGATACTCGTAGTGTCCGTACCGACTCCTGAAAGCCGTCTTCGGTATATCATATTCCTTCAACCTTATCTGATGATAACCGGATCTCAGGTCAATCTTAGATAATACCGTTGCTCCCCTCAACTGGCCCATAAGATCGTCAATCCTTGGCAACAGGTATTTATTCTTAATCGTCACCTTGTTGAGCTGTCAGTAGTCCATACATAACCTTGAACTGCCATCCTTCTTGACGAACAGCACAGGTGCTCCCCATGGTGAAACACTCGGTCTGATAAACTGCTTCTGCAGCATGTCATCTAGTTGCTTCTTCAGCTCTGCCAACTCTGTTAAGGACATTCGATAGCATCCTATCGAAATCAGTCCGGCTCCGTTTGCAAGATCGATCGAGAATTCTATCTCCCTCTTAGGTGGTAGTCCTCGCACATCATCTCAGAAAATGTCCGGAAACTCACGCACTACCGGCAAAGCATCAAGACTAGGAAAAGAAGAAAACAAGGGAAAAGGCAAGAGAAGAATGCTCTCGCCTCGCGACACTATGCTCGCCACGCGAGCCAGAAGCCCTTTCGGATTCGCGACGCGAAAACGATGATCGCCTCGCGATCCAGAAGGTCAGACTGATCAGCAAAGAACAGCCCTCAGCCTCGTGACGCGAACCTCTACTCGAGACGCGCTCTAGAAATCTAACCTAATCAGTAGGAAACAGCTCCTCTGCCTCGCGACGCGAACATCTACTCGCCTCGCGAACAAGGAAGGCTAGCCTGATCAGTATGGTTCAGTCATTCTGTCTCGTGACGCGAAACCTATTCTCGCCTCGCGAGCTAGACAGAAACCACCCACCATATCAATCAACAGACATATATATTCTTTACAGACAATGAAGTTATCACACTTAATAATCTTGCGCATTGGACACACTGCCCTTTTTCTAACACAGTTGCTACCCAATGTGGATATAAATGTCAATGCTACTGTACTTCCTAAACCTCACAGTCCGATATTAGAATCGAACTGCTCTGATACCAATAAATGAGACGACCCGCCGTCCCATCAGTAGAACCTAAGATATTAACTAAACTTAATCGCATAATAAACGTTAGCGCGCTTTATTAAAACGAAGCGAAGCGGGAAATTTAGCGCGGAAGCAAAACAATGAATGGCACGCTACGCTTCAGAGTACACAGCTTCAAATATAAATAAATATATCACATACAACATTGCCCCATCAGTAGGGCTATAGTAATAAAGTACTACATAGTGTATATTAGTACAGACTGAAATCAAAATACATAACTAAGCCAAGAGACAGCTCTCCGGCTAGCCATGATCATTGCCCAACCTCTCGAGGCTAGGGTCTGTGACACGTCCTCCAGCGTAAGGCTCGTAAGGAATGCCGTCCAGCTCTTCAGCAACTGGTTCCTCCTCGGGGTTTTTCCATAAAATAAGAGCCACATATACAGAAAAATTAGCGGGAGATAAGAAACATATATCATCAATATGGGAGAGGGGCATCAGTACAACATATATATATACATCACACAACACAGATAACATATACAACACAATATCACCCATCTCTTAAGTCACCCATCACAATCATCTCAAACATCATTCTCTCAAATAAACCTATAGGAGGGATACTAGTCCCTATGTATATGTTGTCTTCCCTATATGCATGTCGGCCGATACATCACGTCCCCAATTGGACATCCCCATTGGGATTACATCACATCACATCACATCATATCCCGCCTCGGGATTTTAAGTAACGTCCCCAATTGGACATCCCCTTTGGGACCAAATGCTGTGGTATGAAATGATATGAAAATGCAACAAACATCCATCGCAGGTTGATATCGGAACCTCACGCCTAAACACTCGTCCACGACCACGACACATCGCATCACATCAACATCACATCACATCGTCATCAACATCACATCAGCATCAGCATCAGCATCATGACGTCCTGCGTCTACGAGCCACAGCTCTACGGTCGGGACCACAACGATATCAACCCGAACAACATCATCACCCACCATACTCTCATCAACACTCAACCACCAGTCAAATCACAATAACATTATAACAGTAATTTGTCCAATATAAACATCACTATAAAGCCAGATAACAATAAATCACTCCAACAGTTTAACACAACAGGTAAACAGCTAATCAATTAAACAAATCAACACATCAACCTCAATCAATTTCATCATCCATAATATCAACTTAGTGGTGATAGCCCAAAAGTAACTACACCCAGGGTTCAGGCACGTTATCCAGGGCTCAACCTCTAGTAGGGTTTAAGGGTTCTTCTACACAGATATATATACTCTATACTAAGCTTGCCTTCCCGATGATATTAGTTCTTTCTCCCCCTTAGTGATTTCCTCGTGCAGCTCCGGCTACGACTCCGCAGCTGTCAGTCGGGTGCACTGTCGGATGTTCGAATCCTGTCCGATTCTATACAACAAAACACAACCAGAAATTAAAATAATGAAACCATAATCTAACTAATCTCTAGGATTAGCTACTGCCCTTAATTAATTAAATAGGCTAGGGATATTGAAATTCTACCAACTCTTGGATCAATTATCCTTAAGCATACCTAATGCATAATCAATGATCAATTATCAAATATTTGAACCAAAACCCCTTAAACCAAAAATTTGGGGTTTCGGCCACCACCCAAAAAAATAGGTGGAAGATGGATTTAGCTTCCTAATCACTTGGATTACATGATTAAGGAATGAAATATGTGAAATCAAGAACAAAGAATAAAAACCCATTTTCCCCCCAAAAAACCTACCCATTCGGACTTGAAAAGATAAATAGGCTAGAGATTTTATTTCATCACAAGCTCTTGGATTATGATGTTAGGGGAAGATACTAGCTCATAGGAATTGGTTAGGTCTCAAAATGATTTTTCTACAATTTTCTAGATATTTTTGAAGTTTGAAGCATAAACTTGAAACTATGAACTTCAATGGAGAAAAATGAAGATTGAGAGCTCAAGAGTGAAATCTATACCTCCCAGGTGATAGATGAGGATGAGAGGATCAACTTTGCTTCACAAACTTGCTTGAAAATCCTTGTGGAAGCTTGAGAAAAATGGAGGTGAAGGAAGGAAAGAAAAATGGAGGGAAATGGAGAAGAAGAAAGAAAGGAAGAAGAAGAAGAAAGTGAAGGGAGAGAGAGAGGCACGAAAATAAGAGAGAGAGAGAGAGGGAGGGTGAGGTCATCAAAATCTTAGATATTTTAGGGACGTAAACGTCCTTTAGGAAAAAGACCAGGGGCATTTTGGTCTTTTCGTGTTCAGATATTTTCTAATTTCATAAATATCTAGATATTTTCCAGAAAAGTAATGATGACAGTAATGAGTCACAGGCACGCCTTCCTAGGCGATGTGACTTCATGTTCATCCGTTTTTAGCCCCGTTACTTTCACGATTTAGTATTTTGTCCCAAAAAAGTCGTGAAAACTTATATATTTTGAAAATTTTCAAAATCGCCGATAACGTTCGCAATTTAGTTTAAAACCTAATGGTTTCGTTCATGAGTCAAAATTAGGTCGTCTGAGTAGTAAAATAATACCGTCAGTGTAAAACGCAGACCGGGTTCCGTCTGATTTTTTGACCAAAATTTAACCATAGCTTCCTACGATAGCGTAGAGCGTGATTATGGCCTCGGAATAATTTATTTAATTTTCTAAACCCTCTAATAAAATACAATTACTAAATTACTGATTAATTAAAAGATTAAGAAATTAAAATATTAAGAAAATCGGGGTGTTACATCTTACATGAGGAAGGGGGATAGAAGAAAAGTTAAGAAAAGAAGGCAAAAGGCATTAGGGGTGTTCATTGGTTCGGATTGACCCGAAGATCCGATTCGAATCAATTTTTTGGTGTTCGAATCTGGACCAAACCAAATGGTAATAGGTTCGATTCTCGGATTTAAGGATATTAGAACCGAACCAATCTGTACTGAACCGATTACGATATTTTAATATTTATATATATTTAATTTTTTATGTTTAGTTTATTTTTATATTTATATATATTTTAATATTTTTTAGGTCTGATCCGAACCGAACTGTACCAACCCGTTCTTGAATAGATTGGTTTGGTTTGAATTTCCTGAAAAAAAATCTACAAATCTGAACCGAACCAATTGATTTTGATTGGTTAAGATTTTTTTCCATGCAAATCCGAACCAAACCGACTCGTGAACATCCCTAGAAGGCATGACATAAATTTCAACTCATACACTCACAATTTAGATGGTGTTTGGTTAATATTATTCTCAAAGTAAACATAAAAATAATACTTTTTGAAATAATTATTTTAAAAGGCATGGGAGAAGGGTTTTCCTTCTAACTTTATTTTAAAAGTGATTTTTTGGCTTAATAGTTGAACCGAAATTTCCCCCTACCAAAAGGGCAGGGATTTGGAGAGTTGAAGTGAGACGGTGTGAAAGTAGTAACCCCGAAAGCGCGTGGTTTTGTTTTCATCAATCTGCACTACTGGCGTCGTGTTTGCCACACATTAATCAAATCAATTCTTTCTTTCTTTCGTCGCAACATTTATCAAAAAACGGGTCACCTTCTCTTCTCTCCTTTATCTCTATAATAATAATAATAATAATAATAATATTATTATTATTATTATTATTATCTCAATTCTTCAAACCAAACCCTCCCTTCAATCTCATCTCAACTCACCGGTTTTTGAACTTGTATACTCTACCACTTCATTGCTTCTTGTAAGTTATTTTTCTGTTTTTCACTTCCTATTCCCTTCTTTTTCCGTGTTGCTCTGCTTTCACTGTTCTAAACACCCATATAAATTCTGGGTTGTCTTTCTTTCTTTTCTGTTTTTTAATTAATCTTCAGTATTTTGGTCTACCTCGCTGGTATTTCTGATAAAGTTGAGATTTTGGTTTGATGCTTATGAGCTGTTGTCTTTAGGGGACTTGTAAATTGTGTGCTATTGGAATTGGTGTATCTGTAAGTGAAAATTATGCTTTTTTTGGGTTCCCAAGTTAAAATCTTGATGGGTCCCAGTTGGTGATAAAGTTACTGGCTTTTGATGAAGACATAAGAACCCAACATCTGTTATGGGTAAAATACTTCTTTAAAGTTGGACATTTTGAGAAGGGGAATTTTATGTTTGTTGTATCCTATAAGCTTTTAGATCATTGTGGAGGAGGAATTGGTGCTTCTTCTCTTTATTGTGGTTTTGGATTTGGGGATTCCTTTTATTTGCTATAATAATAAAAATCTCTGAGGGAATCAGTTCAAGCGAATTTGGAATAGATTCTTAACGCCCTGATTGAAAATTGGGTGTTACTATTTGGTGGAATATTTTCCCAATCCATGTGAGAACATAGCATGAACTAGAAATTGCATACTGTGGTGAAGGTAACTAAGTTGTAGTATTTTTTAAGGGTTTAGGTGTCTATTAGAGATTTTAAGATGCAGCGTGTTAGATTTTCATCTCAGCAGGCACCAGTACACAAGCTAGGAGATCCTCAAATGACATTATCTCCCAAGTTTAGGTTAGCTGTGATCCAATCTTCTTTGGCAAATCCACCACCAGACTTAGAGTATTCTCTCAGAGGAGAACCCTTAATACCGGGCCTACCTGACGATGTTGCTCTCAACTGTCTTCTTCGTCTTCCAGTGCAGAGTCATTCATCCTGTAGAGCTGTCTGCAAGAAGTGGCATCTGCTACTTAGTAATAAAGAGAGGTTTTTTACCAACAGGAAGCAAATGGGCTTGAAAGACCCTTGGCTTTTTGTATTGGCTTACCACAAGTGCACTGGAAAGATCCAATGGCAGGTTCTTGACCTCACCCACTTTTCCTGGCACACTATCCCGGCAATGCCTTGTAAGGACAAGGTTTGTCCTCATGGTTTTAGGTGTGTTTCGATTCCCTGTGAGGGCACTTTGTATGTATGTGGTGGGATGGTCTCTGATGTGGATTGTCCTCTTGACTTGGTGTTGAAATATGAGATGCAGAAAAATCGTTGGACTGTAATGAATCGGATGATTACTGCTAGGTCATTTTGTGCCAGTGGAGTGATTGATGGTATGATTTATGTAGCTGGGGGAAACAGCAGTGGTCTTTATGAGCTAGATTCTGCTGAGGTGTTGGATCCTCGCAATGGTTGTTGGCGATCTATTGCCAGCATGGGAACAAATATGGCATCTTATGATGCTGCAGTTCTCAATGGGAAACTTCTGGTGACAGAAGGCTGGTTATGGCCATTTTATGTCTCTCCAAGAGGCCAGGTTTATGATCCAAGAACCGATAACTGGGAAAATATGGCTGCTGGACTTAGAGAAGGGTGGACTGGTTCAAGTGTGGTTATTTACGGGCAATTATTTGTGGTTTCTGAGCTCGAAAGAATGAAGCTAAAGGTTTATGACACGGGAACTGATTCCTGGGAAGCTATAGAGGGGCCCCCTTTGCCTGAGCAAATATGCAAGCCTTTTGCTGTTAATGCTATTGATTGCCATATTTATGTTGTGGGTCGAAATCTTCATGTTGCTGTGGGTCATATCTCTAGACTGAACCCAAAAGAAAGTCGTGAGGAAAAATGGAGCTTCAGTGTTCGATGGCAAGTAATTGATGCGCCAAGAAGTTTATCTGATCTGACTCCTTCAAGCTCTCATGTGCTGTTTGCATAGTTTTCATTAATCTGTAATATTATGTTATACATGTTGTCCTAATAAATATAATTATCAGAGGTCTAAAAGTTTTAATAGCTGTGTGAAGGAATACTTTAGGCAGTTTTTGAATTGTATTAATGTTAATATCTTCTTGTGGTTGCTTGGGCAGTGTTAGTTTTGCATTAATAATTAAGTTGATATTTACTTCTTGATGAACATCTCTATGGCATGATTCTATTGTCCAAATTCTAGTTGTATTTGTCTTCCGAAGCCAGGGTAGATGCAATTTTTTAAAAGGATAAAAGAAAGATCAGTCTTGTTACTTGATTTGTGCTTAAGTTTTTTCCTTGTCAACCCATTAATTGTTCCAGTTAACTGCAAATTTAGATACCAGTGTGGTAGGTCAACCGATTGGAATTCAACCATGCTAGATAACAAGTGGGGGAACCCTTATGGATGAGATAGGTAGAGAGAGAGTACCAGAATTAAATGTTCAGTGTTGTTCAAATAACTTACACATAGTTCACAATTTTATTTTCAGAATTGTTTTAAGAATGTATACATCACTTTGTCAAGTTGCACATGTACGCTTGGTGGTTAAGTGGCTGTCTTGGTGAGAGATATGACTTAAAATTTCGTGGTTGGATTTGATGGTCAAAGAGAGCCCGCGTAGATAATGTTGATCCAGCTGGTGTGAAGTGGAAGAGGAGTGGATCACCTCTTCTTGCAAAGAGCAAGACAAAGCAAGTTAACCGAAGTGAGAATATAATGAGATGCAGTGATGCACACAACACTCATGAAGGTGTGTCAAAGGTTAGTAAGGTCTTTAAATTCTACCAAGGACGGGTTTTTGACCAAACTAGTGTTATTTTAGAAACTATTTATCAAAATGGAGCTGTTTTGTAACAATTTATCAAAATAAGATTGTTTTAGATAGCGTAAAATTTTTTATTATTATTTTTGCCGACGTGGAAGGCGCCAGTTGGACTGACGCCTTCATTAAAAATGACACATGTCACACACTCATTGATTAGCTGTAAAAAAATATAAAAATATTACGTTTAGCGTCGGCCTGGGCTCACGCTAAAGGCCGACGCTAGAGGTGTCACCCGTCTGATGATCATCATACAGGTGATTCAGACGAGTCTCAGCAGACAAGTGACCAGCAGACGAGTGAAACAGCAGACGGGTCATAGCAGATGAGTGACCAATGAGTGTGTGACGTGGCATTTTTATGGAAGGCCCCAGTCCAAGTGGCTCCTTTAAACTGGCGCCTTTCACGTCAGCAGAAAGATAATAAAAAATTCCACGCTGTCTAAAACAACCCTATTTTTGGTAAATTGTTACAAAACAATCCCATTTTGATAAATAGTTTCTAAAATAATATTAGTTTGGTGAAAAAGTCTATCAAGGACATTCTTTCAATGCATTCAATGCTATGTAACAAAAGGTGAGATGCTTGCTTGTCAAGAGGATATGCTTTTATAGGGTCGTGGCGAAGGTGAATGCTGCAGTTGTATGTTGGGGTGATTAAACCAAAGGGTATGGAATTTCTCTTAGATGCGTGATGCCATTCTTGTTGTGTAGTAATTAGAATGATGTGTTCCACGTGCTAAAACATTCATCACTTTAAGATAGCTGTTTCTGGACAGATTTTTGCAAAAACCTGAAGCATTTAAGTTGGATACACTTGGTCTATTTACTTAGTTAATTAATAAATGATTATTATAATTAATATTAGTTATCATAATGAAGCATAATTAATAATATAATTCGTTTAGTGCATCCAACTTGAATACTCTAGGTTTATGCAAGAATTTTCGCTGTTTCTGCTAGCAGGCGCAAATGGGTCACAGCATTGGTTTTGGTGTCGTTGGTGATCACAAATTATGAGGTAGTTTGGTGGTTGAAACTAAACTCTCTTTTGGGTGAGATACGTTAGGAGTTGTTGAATATATTGTGTTGATAGTTTTTTATATTTTACCTAATGGCTACTATATTTATAATAACTCGTTTGATGGAAAAGATATATTATTTGAAGGGTGAAGCTATCCGTGGTATAGGATATTATTTGCTTGTGTTACTCCTAAAAAAGAGATATAACTTTTTATTTTATTTTTTAATGTGAGAATCGATTATTTAATTTGGTAATATTATAAACTAATCGAGTTATAATATGAGATCAAAACCAAGATTGGTCCAACCCCACCTAAGGGCTAGCAAATCCGTGGATGCTGCACTTGGTGTACTTTTAGTTTTAGCTGAGTAAATAGAAAGCGAGAATCAAATGACCGTGTAGCTTAATGGGATCTCCCCTGATCATCAGAGGTTGTATTGTTTAAGTTCCTGGAGTTTATCTCTCGACATCTTTTTTTTTCCAACTCTGTAAGTAGATCTCATTGGGGTTTCTAAGCCTTATTAAAGAAGAAAATTAAAAGCGAAAGTGAGAATGTGAAAAATAGAAGACAAGTGAAAAATCACAAGCAAAAATGAAAGACAATTTATTTATCTCATTCTCATGTTATTGTTGCGCTAAGCAAGTATAAAATATTTTTCATTCTATGCTCCTTTTACCACTTACAACCAAGCTCAACCCGTATTTAGACTTAGCCTAGGTGGGACTATTGTTTAACCAATGAATACTTGCAGAAGGCGTGAGCACCTAGAACTTTAAAATAAGAGTAAAGTGCAGATATATACATAGCGTTAAAGTGTTGATATATACCTTTAATTTGTTCAGATGTTTATTAAACTCGTTCATATGACATGTGTTGGTGCATCTGGTGGTGTGTTGATGGTAACATGTAGAGACTAATGTGTCTCACGATAAAAAATATCAGAGACTAAATTGGGTTACTTAAATAATAGTTGAGAATTTTATTGGGTCAATACATAATTATTCTCATGGTCTATTATGCATGAAGAGACTATTGCATTGGCACCTGGCATATTAACTATACACACCAGTACTCTAATGGTGTATTCAGGATGGAAATAAATGGAGGGACTAAAATGTCGCTCTTTTGTCATTCTCGGAGACTATTCGGGGAGTTTTTTTCTCAGGGATGAAAAATGGTACCTCAAAAATTGTTGGGGAGTTAAATCGGCCTTTACTCTTAAAATAATGTTTTTAAAAATTGAATTAGATATTTAGATTAGCCAATTTAACCAATACACCTTAAGCAAGTGGTTAGGGGTTCGAATCTTGACTCTTATGTATGGAGAAAACCTGATTGAGAGGGGAGAACCCACCTTGTGTGCTTAACAAGTTTTGAAACAACTAATTTTTTTGCTTTTTTATTTTTTTTTTTATTTTGGAGTGTAGTTAGTTAAATAAAGCTTACCTTAATAACAAATACAAAGCTCAGTCAAAAAAATTAACAAATACAAAGCAAGGCCCAATGCCCATTCTAAACCCACAACAGAAGAAGCTCTTTAGAGTTGCCAAAAAAAGAATACCCAAAAAACAAAAAGAGTACAAAAAAAGAAAAAAGTTTGGTGGTTGAAGAGGCAGAGACGTTGAGAATCAGTAAGGAAAAGGAAAAGGAAAAGGAAAAGGGATAGGGATGGGTGCGATCACGAGTGCGGTGATAGCAGTGGTGGGAGTGCTTCTGGGTTGGATCACCATCGAGATGGCTTGCAAACCATGCCTTGATCAAGGTCGCGATGCCATCGACCGCAACCTCAATCCAGATTATGATCCTGACGACGACACCATTCGTGCCCCACTCAACCCCACCACCGACGCCGCCGCTCCCTCCGCCGTCAAATCCGTTTGAATACTGATGACCCTTTTCATATCTCTCCCCGGTATTCACCAATTATACCCAAAGTTCAGTGCTTTTTTTTTTTCTTTTCTTTTCTCTTTATCAGGAAATGAACATGGCTAATTTTTCCTTTTTTTTATATTTTTGTGGTCTGTGTTTCTATGCGTTTTTTTTTATAGACGTTCATCTGAGAATGAAATTGCAAATTTGGGGTTGTTGATTGTATTAATGGTATTGAAGAATTGAGTATGGAGGTGTGGTGGTTGTTGGGGGTCAAAATAGTATTAATGAAAAAAATGAATCATTGAGAAGAGAGTGTATGACCATTGACCATCAAATATAATAAGAAACTGAAACCATCCATATGGATCACTTCAAAAATTGGCAATAAGATCTCCTGTATGTTTAGATAGGAAGAATAGTGAATTATTGAGGATTTGTGGATAAATTGCCCTCTTAATATTTGTGTTGTGAGTATTGTATTTATAATAATTCCCACTTAAATAGCAAAAATAAAAGCTTAAAATTGGGATAGACGAACTCTGCCCCATTAATCTTGAGAAGAAATTAGCCTGAGGAGGCAGGGCTGGGAGCTGTAACAAGCTTTATAACCACCAAACCACTGGCGATTCTATTTTACCTCAATGGTAATGTTTTTGTTTATCATTCTAAAGCATACAGTTGTTAAAAGAGGTTCATTCAATTGATCAGAATTGAAGTACTTTGCTAGTTAAATTATTTAATTTTTATTGCCACCCATCTTTTGTTGTTAATTTCTTGTAGTATGGCAGAAGAGAAACAATAAAAACTAAGCACTAACAAACAAAACGTCCTCCATAGAATCAGGGGGTTCAAACTAGCATGAGGAACATCCCATAACAGATAACACAGATCATCAAGCCCCATCTCTCAGCAAGCAAAATTGCGTGACTGTTGGCTTCAAGCAGAGTTTGGACATTGGATGGACTGAACTTGCCACTCTTGCTGAAACAGAGCCTTAAGACCATGATTCAGGTGGAACTCCCCAACCAATCACTCCATTGCACGTAGTATCTCATTACAACTAGTATCCCACACCCCAACCTTCTTTTTTTAAGCCACCAAATTATGACAATCTATTACTATCTTATTGGGTAGCACTAGCGGTATAAATAGTCAAGCCAAACATTTAAAGCTCAAGTTTGGCTTGTGAAAAAACAAGGGTGCTCAAGCATGGTTAGTCAAATCTAAAACTTGGGGTTGTCTTGTTTAAAAATATGAAGTACGAGCATGATTCATTTAGCTTATTTAAAACTCGATTATTTTTTCCTTTATTAAATTTCTCTTTGTAAGTTTATTAATTTAATACTACCTCCGGTTCATATTATAATAAATAAAAGGGTCTAATTTTTTTGTTCAAAATATAAGAAACATTCATCAATTTTAAGATATATTAAATGATCCTTTCCAATTATACCCTTATTTATAATATGATTCATATTTATGAGGTACATTTATTTTCCATGTTAGTGGAATTTGTATTAGTGTTATTAATTATAACTCATCATTTATGAAAGGGTTATTTTTGGAAAATAAGTTAAATATTTAGAAGTATTAATTGAAATTATCTCATTTCAAAGTCATTCCTTGGTCTATGTGATTTACTCCTATGTTTCTTATAATATGGATCGGAGGTGGTATTTAGTAAACATCTCTAAGTTAGAAGATGAAACAAAAATATAAATGACATATGATTCTATGTTCATAAATCATTAATCCATTACAATTAATGTAAATATGTAATAAATAAAGTTATAAATAAAATTATAACTTACTATGAGGAGCTATTTGCGAGTTCTTAATATCAAGTTTACAAAGCTTGAACTCGGCTCATTTGAATAAGCCTAAATTCAAGCGTGAGCTTGTTTATTTAGTTAAAGAAACAAGTTTGATGAAATATTTAATCAGTCGATCTTAAATAATTCATGAATAACTTGGCTCATTTACACCCTAGGTAGCCCTTTATCCCTTTAATTTTTTGCTAAACTTGAAATATAACTAATTTACGTTTTGGGAAAAGTAGGTTTAAAGGGGGCAGTACTATATATACGAGAATTAAAATCCTTTAAATAGAGAAGTGAAGGATTGTAGCCCTTACTGAAAAAAATCAAGGGCATAAATTATCCGTGTGTATGATTCGTGATCTTTGATTTTCTCATCATCAGTTACAATCCTTCACTTTTTTCCTTTAAAGTATAAACCTCAATTTAGTAAAAAAAAAAAATGCATGCAACTAGTTTGAATTTTAGAAAAAGGTTTAAATAGAACACTGGTTGTATTTAAACCTAATCGGCTTTGACAGACGCATTCGGCTTGAGCAATGTTTCTGGCCATCGCAACCAAGAGCGCGATGCCATGTTCGGCGACGACGACAACGGTGTTGGCAGTGGGGGCATTGACTACCAAGCAGTCGAACTCAGAGGAGGCGACGAGATCGACTTTGTCGATACTGACGTTGGATCTTTCGACGACCTTGAGTCTGCTAACAGAGGACTCGGACACCTCGCGTGAGACCTTGGTGCCACTACGGATAATGAGGGCGTCACAGAGGGAGATCTAGGCGCAATACACGGTGAAGTCCTTGAGAAGCGTAAGGCCCGCTTCCCCAAGCTTCTACTCGACGAGGACGATGGGCTTGGCATCGAGGGAGGCGGAGACAAGAAACAGGAGGGGGCGATGGGGGCGAAGGGACACAGAGACAGCAGAGAGATGATGAAGGGGAGAGAGAAAGTGAGGGGAAGGGGTAAAATTGAAAGTGAAACGAATAATCGAACAATCTAGGGTCAAGGTGGCTAGGCGAAGGGAGGGTGTTTTTAGTGGCGGTGGGGGGAAGGTGGGCGTGGCGCGGCGAGTTGATTTCTTTTCAGATTTGTATGAGGTTTAAATTCGGTGAGGGTGATTGGGAGGGGAAGGTGGGGTGGTGTGGCGACAGCGGAGGTGGGAGGATGGCGATGGCAGCGACGGAGATGGTGAGACGAGGTGAGCGGACAATGGGATTGGCGGTAGAGGAGGGAGGACGACGACAAGCGTAGACATGATAGGACAAATTTCTGATAAAGAGATAGTATTTTAATTTTATTAAGTTTCGGGTCTTTTAGTTTTTGTAAAACAGGTTCTAATTTCATAAAACCTATAATAACAAGTAAAGTCAAAGGAACATCGGTGCTTAATCTTTGACAAGGTGTACCATAGACTTCCCCATGAAACTCTGTGTGATCGCGATTCTTCATTTTTTTAGTGCTTATTTGAATATTATCTTTGAATTAATTTTATAACCTTAATCAAAATTTAGATGGCAAATTGTCATGTTTGGTTATCAAACTCTTGATATTAGGGCTCGAACACGAGAGTAGTTAAACAACAAATTTTAGTTTAAATAATTTAAATATTTCCATCCATATTTCTAACTCTACTTTTAAACATAAAACCAAGTTTGTTAAATTTTGCTTTTAAAATTATTTATTTTCAAAGAAAAAATGAACACAAAATCCTAAGTCGCGCACAAGTAGAGCTGTCAAAACAGGCCAACCTGGCCTACCCGAGTTGGGAGGAAAACAGGTCAACCCAACCCGACTCATATTTTGGTGAGCCAGAAAATAACTAACCCGGCTCGGCTCACCACGAGTTGGTGGGTTATGCAAGTTGGCTCACCTATTTTTTTTAAAAAAAAATACAAAAAACGTAAAAAAAAAAACAGAAAGACTTAAAAAAAAAATTAACAGGCTGAGTATACGAAGAACAAGTTTGAGTAGCAGACCAGTATACGAAGAAATAGTGAACAAGTGGTGAACAAGTGAACAACCAGACCAGTAATTAAAGAGCTGAAGTCTTCTTTGCAATATACAATCACACACACACACACAGACTAGGGAAGAACAAGTGGGCACTGGTGGAGAACAATACTTGGGTGGGTGGCGCAACCGCGCAGATCGACAAGGAGAGGATATCGATGTCGCCCAACGCTACAGAGATCAACATCGCCCAACAGTGCTTCAGCATGCGATGCGGCAGCGTGCATGCGGTACAGCAGCTTGTGGTGAGGCACGACGGCTGGTATGCTTCAAAATGGGAAGAAGAAGAAGTGAACTAGGGTTAGGACTTGGGCAGTTGGCTCTTGCCTCTTGGCTTGGGGAGGGTCATTCAATAGGAATTGGGAAATGAGGGTTGAAGAAGCTGCTGCTGTGCTGCATTCATTTGGCATTTGGGCCGGGTTGCTAACGAAAGGAAGAGTTTTTTTAAGTGTGCCAACCCGCGGGTCAACTCGGCTCACCACGGGTTGAACCCGCTCAACTCGCAGGTTGGGTGGGCCGGGTTAAAATGACCCGGGATTAAAATGAGCCAGGTTTTTCGCAACCCAACCCACCAGTAAGTCGGGTTGAGTCGAGTTGGCTTACGGGTTCTAGCCCACTTTGACAGCTCTACGCACAAGGGAAAATCACACCATCCGACAGAAGCACAACCAAAAGCCCTACCGCAATGCAAATACTACTAAACTAACTGCACTTGCCAAAACGTTTGTGCTTACCAGTTAGCACACAACACAAATCTGTCATTTTGATATTATGTCAATTAGAGTGTGTTTGTGAAAGCTAGAAAAAGTAGATTATATTGATAATCGATTATATGTATAATCGATTATAATCAGAATCTATTTTTGTTTGGGTATGTTTGCTGAAAAACGATTTTAAGATAATCTATATTTTGTTTGGGTGGTGCAAAAGAAATTACTTTTATATAGTAAATTACGAAAAAGAGTATGAAGTTATTTGTATAATTTAATAATATTTGTTAGAGCATCTCCAATAGCAAATTTTTAAGGAACCCACTTTGGGTTACATAGCCACTATTAAATGGTCCCCAATATGTCACATACTTAAGCAATTTATACATATTTTGCTCCAATGATAAAAATTTTAAGGAACTCTTAAGCAACCCACACTTTTATTATTTTTTATTTGCACTCACTTTTTTTCAAATTAAAATATTAATTAATATATTAATTTAAAATAGACACAAATAACAATCTGATACACAAAATAATTCTAGAAGCTTCTCTTGTCCCTTTTCTTTTTTTCTCGGTTCCTTTTTATTTTCTCACAAACCACTCAACTCCCTCAACTCCTCCTTTCTCCTCACTCACGATGCAACCCTTTTGCTCCTCCCTCACAAACCACCGTGCTGCCGACGGTGCATGAACGACGACGGGGCAAGGCAGAAGCTGATTTCCGGTGACGCGACGACTGCCTTCTTCTCTGATGACGGCCTTGCCGGTGGTGCATGAACGGACTGAGGCAAAGGCTTCTCTGGGTTCTGGGTTTACAAGGGTTTTGGACCTCCATTTTCTGATTAAGGATTCTGATTCTGGTTTTTTTTTTATTTATAATGTTTTTTTTTAGATTACGATCTTCTATTGGTATTGGTATTTGTTCTGGAACTGGTATTGTTGGTATTGTGTTCTGGATCTTCTTCTTCATTTGTCTTTGAATATTGAATCAGTTTATTGCCTCTGTTTTGAATGAGTTGGTTGATACAATTTGATAAAATTAAATCATTTTTTATTCTTATGGAACTGTATGGAACGGTATCTTAGATAAGGAACTCAATCAAATTTTAAGGAACCCAACATGCCACCTAGATGAGCTCCAATGAGGGAAAAAATAAGGAACCGTTTCTTAGCTTATGGAACCCATTAAGATACCCTCATTGAAGATGCTCTTAGGAAGTTAGTTTTGTATGGATAAATAAGGAGGGGAGTTTTGAGCATGAAAAATAATCAAATCACAACAATCCACTAAAACAAATTAGATGACATAAAACAATTTTTTCCCCAAAAGTTTTTTTTTATAAATTTAAGCTAATTGTCAAACATCTTTTTAGCCAAAAAAAATAGCTGAAATAGAGAAAATCAATCTTTCCCAAAAACACTCTTAAAGTAATTTAGACAGACGGGGGGCGGGGGACACACACGATAGATAACCGTAACAAATTCCACACAAGCGAGTTACCGAGAGATATCTTATTTACAAAACGCTTAGTTGAACAACCCTAAGATGCAATAGAAAATTCGGAACGCCTTCATTATTTTTATTATTACCCTCTTTTGGGACACAAATGACAATAAAAAAAGACTACCCAGTTTCAAATATCTGATGCTGCTTAAGGCAAACACGAGGACACATTTTAGTGTGTGCAAAACAGGCTTTAAAAGAGAGAAAACGGTAAGAGATATACAACGGTAAAGAAAGTTGATATTTTTTTTGTCTAGGTACTTTTTTTTGACTGATTGTCTACGTACTTCTATACCCTTTGTTGGGAAAATGTTCACTCACATATGATGGCAAGGCCAGATAAATAAGATTATATAAGGAATAAAAGAAAAGAAAAAACCATAGCTGAAAATAGAATATCCAGGAATAGTTTTTTACTTAATTTTAAATTATATTTTAGCCCTTTATTTTTATTAATTCATCCAGATAATATTTACATAAAATAAAACTATTGAAAACTTCTGGGATAGAAAATTAAGAGTTTAATTTTGATACTACCAACTAATCATAAATCATATTATGTGTGTGACCTTTTAAGATATAATTGATTAACAATATAAAAACTTTTATACTGACGGTTCATAACAATTGAATCTAAATAAAAAAAAAAAGTCTTTTACATATCTCTCATTATTTGGTTGGGACCCTACTCACCTATTTTGGCTTCTATTGAATCGAGAAATAGGTTAAGTGTTCTCTGACCAGTGTAGCATATAGAAAAAAATGATGATAAACTATCACCTCAAACCTTGGGTAGAAAAAGAAGATTCCTAACTCGTTTTACTGCCAACTTTTTGAATTTCTGGATCATTGTGGGGAACAATTTCGAATTTTCAAGAAAATGAAAAAAAAAAAATCAAGGGAAAAATATGCTTTACAATAAAGTACAATAGTCAATAAACGTAAGAGAAGAAGTTGGGGGGAAGCGGAGAGGGGGGATTTCCATTGTTACTGTACAGATGACAAGGGACTAAAC
This sequence comes from Ammopiptanthus mongolicus, assembly GCA_039655645.1. Lineage (NCBI taxonomy): Eukaryota > Viridiplantae > Streptophyta > Magnoliopsida > Fabales > Fabaceae > Ammopiptanthus > Ammopiptanthus mongolicus. The sequence continues at coordinate 100,330,510 of CM077344.1, read as the reverse complement.
ACCAAGCTTCTTCCATGTCATTCAAAGAAGAAACTAAAAATGTGAGGCGAGGTAAAACATACTATGCCAGGTAATTGTATATTTGAGGGTTGTTCTTGTCCCTCTCCAGATACTCCCTGTCAATGAGGCTTTCAATCCTTTTCTTCAAATCAGCTGGTTTTATTGGAAATTTGAGCTGTTCACAAAATACCAGGACAACATTATTGACTTGGAACTACTAGGGAATTCACAGATTCCATTTGAACTACAGAAATGAAAGGTGATAATGATTTCACCTGTTGGAAGAGTTCAGTAATAAGAAGGGTGTGACTAAGCACTTTTCTGGTCTTCATTATCCTCACAATAGCAGCATCAACCTGCAATGAAACATGCCAACAAGGCAAATATGTTATAGGTCACAATCCTTACTAAATGTTTTCTTACAGACATATAGAACACCTAGGTAACAGAATGATATGGATTGCGTATAACAGGATTCCCAACCGTGGTATCAGCCCTTGTTTGGGCTGCACTGACCAATCTTAGATATCCAACTTTAAATATCTAAATTATCATTATATATATATATATATATATATATTTGAGAGTGAGAGTAGCTACAGAGAGCTCATGTGTGACCAAATAAGTATAATTGCAAAACCCTTCTGTAGTTAATGAGTTGAAAATAGAAAAATCTCAGAACGCACAGTAGTCAGGGTATTTAGCAATTGCCCAATGGAAAGCATGAGCTCTTAGCAGCATTACCCTTTCTATTATGCTAAATAAATTTTTAAGGATGTTGATATTAATTATTATGTTGACACAAATATTTTGTGAAATAAAATTAATGTGTAAACTTGGTAATTCATACAAATAGCCCGTGTGATTCCCAAGCATATTAGATTCAAATGTATTTGAAAGTGCATTACATATTTACATTCCCATGTACATTAGACCTTCTGAGCAAAGAGGAGAGCTTTTGATAAGAGAAAATTGACCTGATATTGACGGTCTTGGAAAACTCTTTCGGTGGTGCTTGTGTTCTCTTCCACTGTCTCCTTCAACTGAATTGCATTCACCTACAATCCAGAACACCAAATTAGTTTGAAAAAGAACCTCGTGAGTGAAAATTAAAAGACTGAAGCCCACTACAAGCATTAGTGATTGCTAAAGGGCAAAACTCTGGGAACCGCAATTAAAACACAAATCAAAGTTTGAGTAATAGGGGTGGTACCTTTATACGGTAAAGAGGAGCTGTAAACCCTTCATTAAATACAAATGAGTCATCATCCTCCACATCTCTACCCTTTGGCAACTGTCGCATGTTCATCAAAGGGAATCAACATTAGGAAATTAAGAGACCATAATTCCAAACAAACTTTCTGCACCAGTAATTCTGCAAATGATTGCAAACACACCTTTTGTAGGACACGAACTTTTCCACATGCAAGTGATTGCAGAGTCCTTCTCAGTTCCTTGTCCTCAATACCAGTAGAGTCCTTGATATCTTGAAAGCTTAGTTTCTCAGCATCATTGAATAGCATCAGAACAACGGTCTGGTGCATAAGGGCATGCAGAATTAATAAAAAAAATGTGCAATAAAAGATAACAACACAAATGAAGATAAAACATAAAATAATTGTTTTTGAATGGCCAACCTGAAATAGGGAGACAGCCAATTCCTTTTTCCCTTTAGGAAACTCTGCCTTTAAGACACAGTGACCTAATGAATTTTGCCACATCAGACGCCTTCCACTATATTTGCTTAGGTAGAACTCTTTGAAAATATCCTGAAGGAAGAACAAAAGAAAGTAGAGCACCGTGTCAGGGAAGTCATTCAGTATCTAGGCCACCAACAGTCAAAAAGCATTCATTTGTGGCTTGTGCTGAACCTGGTAAACGTTCAATTCATGAGGAAGTCTAACATCCATCGGTGGATATGTAGGCCAGTACCTGCAATCATCCCACAATTCCACTTAGATTCCCAGGAAAAGAGTAGCACATAAAAATTATTGATTATTACAGGTAAGAAAGGGAAAGCACAAAGCTTACCCAGTTGTCAAGACATGAACACTCATTTCAATCCCTGATGGGAGTTTCGTCCTTGCCTGGGATGACTGTTTAAAGGACTCATTTATTTCTTTTGATAATTCAATGTCCTGAATCAGCACAATTTTTAACATAGTTGTAAGGCTATGAATAAAAGCTACAGCAATTCATGAAGTTCAACAGATCATCATTATTCATATAGTAGTTATACAGAACTATAAAACCAAGCACGTCATATCATTATAACTGGACTTCTATCAAAGAAAGATACAGAAATCTTTATTCATTCAGCATGTTTATAATACAAGTGATAGGTAATTTGCTATGTCTGTAACATAAATACATAATTCATGAAGGGGGATAACCACTATATATAGCTGCAAATTATTGCTATGCTATAGATTTTATACATATACAAAAATTAGCACTGAGAGAAGAGTAATTTTCTCTTAACATTTTGGAAATCATGTCGAATGTTGTTCATCCCCTTGTCAAATTAGAATTGCAATAATTTAAAAAGCAATAATGCTTTAATTGGCAGAAAAGGAATTTATAACTCTAAAACCAAGTTCAACCTCAGTTGAATTTTATATGATACAAAGGCCTCACCATGTTCAAATTACCAGTGAACTCCCCAAGTCAAAGAAAAGAGATGGGAAAAAACTAAAGTAGGTATGGACAATTTCCAACCAGTCCATGCCAACTGGGAGTCACGATCTGAATAAAATTTCTGAAGTTAAATTGATTCAAAGTCAGATAATGCATACCTTAAACATTCCTTCCAGTTTGTTCGTGAACTGGCTGCCACACTCAGTCTTCAACTGTATTAATGAAAGAAAACTGTTACTGTTACTAAAAGTACTATTACTAAAAGTGTTGCTGAGGAACCATCTAATTGCTTCGGAAGGTTTTTTTTTTTTTTTTTTCAGACCAATTATTTCAGAAGTTAAATGGCAAAGAAAAGCCTTAACCTTGGAGATCATAGATTTCTCTGCGTCAATAGAAGCACTCTTTCCTAAAAGCAGTCTTTTTGCAAGATCTTTCTTATAGAATGCTTCAAACACATCCTTGCCCTTTAACACAATAAAAATGCCAAGTAATATTGCCAGTATCAGTATGGAGAGAAAGCAGTAGAAGTGCATGATAAAACTACTAGTATAAATGAAAAATACAGAAAACAAGGTGTAATTGTCAGCTGCTCCAACAATAAAACATTGAGCATACCTGAATGAACCTGAATAAAACAAGGACTTTATCAAGCGTACCCTCCAATTCCTCTTCAGAAGTACCCTTATTACCTGCGCGAAGCTTCTCATCCAAAAACTTGGCAATCAACTCCGCGGGTCGGTTCTGTCATGGCAAAATAATAGCATAACGCAGTCAGTTGATTGCAAATCACACGCATAATAAATCCCACATGTGTAAAAAAAATCACTTGACCTGACCTAAGGACCAAAAGGTACATCTTAGCTGTTTCACAATCCTTCTCATGGACTTAGTACAGTATGATCAAATTAGGATTGCTAGTCACAACAGAATCATATAACAGATAAGCATTCTTTGCCATCAATATCAGGTTGAGGATCAGTTATTGTTAAACTTTCCTTTCATATCAGCAGAAAAATGCAATATATTCATGCAAAGATGAACAAACCAATATTAACAAACATATACCTGGTTGTCAAAGGATATCATAAAATACTTTTAGCAAGAGAGAATATATGTTATTAGAAACATTACAAACATAATTTAACTGATTCTTTTGGATCACTATTCATCCTTTGTTCTCCCTGCAATAATTTTCTCAAGCACAGCACCATCAGTCCACATACTAAACGTGGGTAAATAACATGCTTTTGAGTAGAACAAGGGGTGTTTGGCATTGAGTGCCTTGATTTATCATTATGGCAATGGTGGTAACCAGGAACTATAGGAGAAAGGAAAGGCTACCACAAACGAGAAAACACCATATGAGTTTACCCAAAACTTATTGGCCATGGCTTTCTATCATGAGACATTGCTAAAATTTCATTACGGAAAATAACCAACAAAAATGACGAAAATGGAAACAGAAAAATGGGAAGTACCTGACGAAGATTGATAAGATGCTCAAATGCATCTTTAATGGTGTTACTGAATGCTTCATTCTTGAAAAAGCTTTCTTCCCATATTGTGTCAAGAGAAGCCTTAAATTCCAGAAGGGATGAAACCATATCTTTATCTTTCTCTTCATCCATAACAATGCCCTGCCCAGTTCTCCTGATGTATGAACTAAGGGCCTGCCTTAGTGACTCAAGGGCATTGACCCTTGAAAAGAGTGAGTACATTCTCTGAAGGTCTTCAATGCGATTCCCATCCATAAGCATAGAGAAACCCTGTAACACAAGAAATAAAATTGAAACAATGGGAAAAAAGAATTCAAAAGAAAAAAAAAAAAAAAAAAATCTAAAAGCTGGTGGTGATCAGAACCTTATCAAGAATGGCAGGTATATGACGTTCAAGAAGTTGCTTTTCTGCGGTTGCTATCAATGGCTTCCTAGTACTTGCATCCAAGTAGATCAGACATCTTTCATGTTCCTCTTGCAATCTTGTCTGCAAAAATGAGTACCCAAAAATATCCCTACAGTAAATATAAAATGTGGAACATGGGAAGGGATTGAATATACAATGAAAGACGTGATATGACATGAACAATTTATTAAAGAATTACTAAAAGGAGCACATAGAAATGGCAATGACTAAAGCTAAAATACAAGGGGATAAGGAAAAGGAAGCACCTCCACATGCTTTAAGTAATCTGGAACATCTGATTGCTGCATGTATTTCATACCTTCAGCAGCATAAAATTCAGATGTGCATTCAAGGAATGGCTTCTCAAAGCTTTCTGCATAAATTCCCAGAGCAGTAAACATCTTCAAAAGATGGTTTAGAAGAGTTCTATCCACTGCTTCACCTAATCTGGAAAACCAGACATAAAATTGAAAAATGTAAGATAAGCACGTATTGGAGCATTTGATGGTCCTATTCATACACAGAAGGATCAGCCAGCTATGTTTTTTATATTATGAGAGAAAATTTCATGCCCTAAATCACAAATAATGATCATGAGAGGAAAAGAAGTATATAAAACCCTGGCATGAAGGTGTCACCCATTGAAACAGTATTGGGTCAAATTCATTTCAATATAACGGAAAGAGTAGTTTAGTCCCTAACCTCCCATGCATCCTGAGATTGACACCACCCAAGCCAACATTATTTACTAAATAATCCTTTGTACCTCAAACATTAACAATGGCTTCAATATATTTTACAACAGTAAAACTACACGTATCTATTGATCCTAGACACAACATGCTCCATTTTTTTTTTGCATCCATCCACTTTTCCTAACATTTGGCTTTACTAGTATCAAGTATGTATTGTGAAGCAAAATACTAAATTGCAACAAGAAAATGAAGCCTTATATTTTATGCAATGGGCATAAAAGACTTTAATAAAACCCAACTGTCTGCATAATGAACATCCAAAGCCTGCAAAAGATTAAAAAAAGGAAATAAATAACAGTAGTTCTGATCAGATGCTTAGTTGAAGTGATAACAAAAGTCGGTACAAAATTGTCATCAATAAACTTCTGCTGTGATTAAGCTAGTGGATGTAACTAACATCTGTATATTAACTGACACAAATTTCCTAATTAAAAAAACTACATCTACAAACCAAGAAAATATCTGTATAAAAAATACATAATGAAATATTGCGAGGAGAAAGTTGCTATAATAAATTGTATAATAAAATGACTAAAATAACCTTACAATTTATACAGGAATTACTTGAGAGTTGCAACATATGGGTTGAGATGGGTGCAACAGCAGTAGGCGACTGTTAGCAGATTATTTTGGGGACAGTCTAAAACTATTTCTTTGAGGAGCAGGAAAATCATTAAAAAAACTATGAACAAACCCATCCAACCATAAAAATTCCATTCTAACCCCTCCAGACCTCTCCAATCCTTCCCCTTCAAGTGCAAGTGACGATCCCTAGCTTTTGGTAATAAAAAGCAGAAAGAGTGGCCATCCTAGGTCATTTTGCTAATCTAACAACTAAATGGCCACTCCCTAGAACTGTATGCAGATTGGAATAGCCATCCCACAAACAAAGCATGCCCGATTAATATTTTTTGTCATATCAAATCAATCAAATGCAAAAATCTCATAATTATGTCTTCCAATCATAGTTCAACACATCTTACAGTTCTAAATAAAAAGATAAAGAAACATAGAGGAAGGTGGAATATGTTGATTCCTGACCTTGGAACAGAAATCAAAACGGTAATTTTAGTTTGGAGAATGACATCACCATGCTCAATAACTTCACTATTGGCTAGCATGTTCGGCAAGTATGCATTTCATTCAACACAGAAATGAACTTTAAAAAAGGAACGGGGCACAAACATAAAACCCTATCATAAAAATAGAGAGAAGAACCGAAGAAATGCACCCCCCCACTGCATACAAGGATGGAATATTTGACTTGCATATATACAAAGGTCTACCAGTCATAAAAACTTAGATTGCAAAACATGGATTTACCTTTCACTTTCAATCATTCGTAGAAGACCAGTAACAGTTTTGTGTTCTACTTCAGAAGATAATGAAAGATGTTTTCGGAAAAGTTGTAAGCCCATGTCCCATAATGACCGTACATTTGTTGTTTGCTTCACATATGTCCTATCCAGATACAAGGCTATACCACGAATCATCAACATTTGGTCACAAAGATCCTGCCAACATCTCTCAACTAGAGATAGAAAAACAACCAAATCTGGACTTTGGCCAACCAGAGACTGCAGTGCTGCAGATATGTGTGCTTCACACTCCTTTTCAATCCGTTGATAAAGATTTCCACCCATTTTATAAAGGCAAAGATCACTCACAGCCTATGGATATTATGAGTTTGCCATCAAATGCTAATGAGCTAATGAACGATAATATTCACAGGGCTCAATCAACCATAGTACAAATAAGAATAATAATAAGGCAACTTCCACGATTACCTGATAAAGCTTCTCCAAGTCACAAGAATCAGGTTGCTTCAAGAATATAGCACAAATAGCAGACTTCAATTTTGCCCATGTATCCTCCTCAAAATTTGTGGGCAGTGTTGGTTTAGCTTTAAAACAAAAAACAGGAAAGTATGAAAAAGAATTTAGAAGCTATCCTATTCATAAGCCAAATATTTATTTTTATTTATAATACTACCATGTCTATGTGTTTTCAAATAAGGAAAATAAACTTGCAGTACTGCCATGTTTTATAGGCACATTCAACATAATCATCAGACAGACATGAGATATTTAAAGGTTCAGGCACAGAATCTAGATGAAATTCAATGATAGATATCTCAAAATTAAATCCCAACTTATAAGAGCTTAACTGTAGCCCAGCCTACAATCACCATTTTGGAAGTGTTAATATGGCAAAACAGATAGGCCCATAAGAAATTTTTTCCCCTCTAATTGGGATCGCAACAAAAGCCAAAGTCAGTTTTAAGTTTGTATATGTTGGGAAAGGTGGCGATTGAAATGCGAAAGCAAACCTTTTTCCCTCTTTGTGTGATTAAGATAGGAATGAGAAGTAGAGAAATATAGAGATGGGGCCATACAAATTTTTACGGGGAAAACCCCTCAAAAAAGAAAGGAATAACCATGGGACCGTAGGTCCAAATCTTCCACTATAATGATAGTACGATTACAACAGTAATTTCTACTCAAGTATGAGATAGAGGACACCTCACCCAAATAGAATGGATTACAAATGCAACTATCTCTCTCACCTAAAGGTGGATCACCCTCACCAATTTGGTGGAACACTCACAAGTTTGAGAGATTGATGATACTCTCCAACTTCTTCACACAATGGTGGTTTTCTATCTTTCTTTCTCTCTCTCGCACTTGGAGGATCTCACTTGCTTGCTTGGATGCTCCACCACTTCACAAGGCTCCCTTTTTATAGTGGTGGGAGGTGGCTTCTTCCATGAATGGGTAGGTAAAATTTAAATTCCCTTCACCTTTCCAAGACCTTCGAAATTTGTCATATCCTTTTTCTAAGGATGAATGTGAATATTATCAATAGCCAAAGAAGAATTCCAAGAGCATAACAATTTACTATACACGGAACTGCCAAAATTGTCTCGATTGCGGTGCCCAGTCAATTATAGAGGGTCTGCCAACAAATCTCCCCCTTCCTGACTTAATTGGGGTGCACCACCACACTGGCACCTTGGCAACAATCTTCAAATTTCTTGATCACTATCACCTTAGTCATTGTGTCTGACCAATTACCATCGGCGTCAACTTTTTCAAGTTGTAACAGCTTCTCCTTCAAAACATCTTGTATCCGGTGGTAACGGACATAAATATGCTTTGAATGGAAGTGATGAGTAAAGTTTTTGGCCAAGTGCATTGCACTTTGATTATCGCACCTCAACACGTTCTTTCCTTGCTTGTGACCCAACTCGAGCAAGAAGTTCATCATCCACAACACTCTTTACATGCTTTCATTGTTGCGATGTACTCGACTTCGGTGGCAGATAAGGAAACACATTTTTTAAGCTTAAACTGCCAGGACATGGCTCCCCTGCAAAAGTAGTCAAATATCCTGACGTCGATTTTCTAAAATCGACATCTTCAACCATGTATGCATGTGTCCCTACGAACCATGCTTCCCTTTACCAAAGCACAGGCACCTCTTGGTTGTGCCACAAAGATATCGAAGTATCCATTTCACGGTAGCCCAATGTTCTTTCCCGGGATTAGACAAGAACCGACTCATAACACTGACAACATAAGCAATGGTTTGGCCTTGTACATATCATAGTGTAGATGAGGTTGACAATTGCTTGAGAATATGGGACCTTTTCCATTTTTTTTCTTTTTCTTTCTCACTTGTTGGACTTTGCTTCTTAGTCAACTTAAACTGCCCAAGAAGTGGAACACTAACTGGCTTGGCCTTGTGCATATTAAATCTCTCATGAATTTTCTCAATGTATTGCTCCTGAGATAGCCACAATTACTTCTTGGAGCGATCTCGAGTGATCTTCATTCCAAGGATTTGTTTTGCTAGCCCTATGTCTTCCATAGGGAAGGATTTGCTCAACACCATTTTAAGGGTAATAGTTTTCTTTTTGTCATGCCTAACAAATAGCAAATCATCAACATAGAGCAAAAGTATGATGAAATCACCGTTTTCATACCTCTTACTGAACACATAATGGTCGGTGTGAGTCTTCTTAAAACTATGATGGGTCATAAAAGAGTCAAACTTCTTGTACCACTATCTTGGTGCTTGCTTTAGACCATAAAGGCTATTCTTGAGTCGACAAACGAAGTGTTCTTTACCCTAAACTTCAAATCCCTCGGGTTGCTCCATAGAAATCTCCTCAATTTGTTCGATTTCCAAGACTAGCCTAACAACTACACCAAATCCAACTTGAATTGATGACATCTTTACCACTGGCAAAAATATCTCTTTAAAATCAACACCCTTCCTCTGGTTGCATACCTTGACAACAATTCGAGCCTTATACCTCATTCTTCAGCTGTTCTCCTCAGTTTTGAGCCTATACACCCATTTATTTTTCAAGGCTCATCTTCCTTAGGCAACTCCACTAGATCATATGTGTGGTTCTCGTGCAAGGATTACATCCTCTTGCATGGCTTTAACCCAATTATCTTTATCATTACTAGTCATGGCTTCTTCATAGCTTTGAGGCTCCCTTCATCGATAAGTGTCACATGCTCATTTGAGGAATATGTAGTAGAGGGACACCTGTTTCTAAAGGAACGTCTCAATTGAGGTTGTGTTAGGAATTGGTGAGCTTCTTCATTCCACAGGCTGTCGGTGACAGTATCCACAGTGAGCTTCCCTTTTGGGGCTGAGTTTTTAACAGTAATAACCAACATGTCCCAACTCTTTGGTAAGGAGCTAAGGAGTAGAAGGGATTGCAACTCATCATCGATCTTCATCTCTATCTTTCTCAATTGATTCACGAGCCCCTTAAAAGTGTTAAGTTCTCGATCATACTATGGCCATCCTTATACTCCAACTTCACCAATCGTCTCACTAGGTGGGTTGTACTCTGAGGCATCTTCTTCTAAATCATGGACGTAAGTTTCGTCCATCATTCATACGCATTGGTGTAAGTTGACACATGTTCCAACAAACTTCTATCAATATGCTTGTGAATCATGGCTACCACTTTGTGATTTAAGAGCTCTCATTCTTTCTCGGTCTTTCCTACTGGCTTATTCTGGTTCATAATTGGCTCGTGCAAATCCTTGCAATATAGGCGGTCCTCCATCAATGACTTCCAATAGGAGTAATTCTCGACGATGAATTCAAACATGTCACCACCATGAGTGACAGTACCCTTCATCTTAAATCACACAAGAAGATGATAGCCACAAACGTGGCTCCAATACCATGGTTGGAAAAGGTGGTGATTGAAATACGAAAGCGAACCCTTTTCCTCTATGTGATTATGAATGAGAAATAGAGAAATTTAGAGATGGGGACACATAAATTTTAAAGTGGAAAATTCCTCAAAAAAGGGGGGGGGGGGGAACACAGGATTCTAGGTCCAAATCTTCCATTACAATGATAGTAAGATTACAACAATAATTTCTTCTCAAGTGCAAGATAGAGGATTACACTCAACACCTCACCCAAATAGGATGGATTACAATTGCAACTATCTCTCGCCTAAAGGTGGATCACCCTCACCAAATTGCTGGAACGCTCACAAGTTTGAGAGATTGATGATACTCTCAAACTTCTTCACACAATGTTGCCTTTCTCTCTCTCTCTTCACTTGGACGATCTCACTTGCTTGCTTGGATGATCCACCACTTCACAAGGCTCCCTTTTTATAGCTTCTTCCAAAAATGGGTAGGTAGAATTTAAATTCCCTTCACCTTTCCAAGACCTTTGAAATTTGTCATATCCTTTTTCCAATGATGAATGTGAATATTATCAATAGTCAAAGTTGAATTCCAAGAACATAGCAATTTACTATACATGGAACCATCATCAAAATTGTCTTCATTGTGGTGCCCCATCAATTATGGAAGGACCCGCAACGGTATATTCTTATATTAAGAACTTAAAACTTCATATTATTATCAGTATATCTTACTATATAGTAATATATAAGCTTCATATCTTACTATATCTTCTGATCTTCTCTGCAAGCAATGCATTTCCCCCTTTTCAAGGACATTTGTTGCTTTTGGCTTATCTGCTTTTTCTTGCAGATGCAGAAAAGAAACTGAGCTCTCTGAGATTGTGTTGTTCCTTTTAAAGCTTGATATGAGTAGTCGGAATGAAGAATCTTGTGAAGCAGTTGAAGAACAAATAAGAGACTAACAAAGTTTGAGCCTAACAGCTTACAACAAACAGATCAATGTACCCACAATTGAAGTCCTCACATCTCAGATAATCACATAAAAACTCACTAAAGAAAAGCTCATACAACAAATTACAAAAACAGAGTAAATCCATCTGCTGAAAGCAGCAACAGCAATCGAACAATTAAAAAACCCCAATTATTACACAATCCATTTCCAACCTCACAAAACCCTCAAGAATCGCAAGGTTTTTCCTAATGAGATGAAATTACCGAATTACTCGAAAACCAAAAGCGGAAATCGAAGTTTGAAAGGGAAATGGTAGAGGAAGAAGGAGGGTAAAGAGGTAAATCGCACCTTTGTGAAGCTTGATAAGGAGCTTCTTAGCGGGTTGGGGAGGGGTAGCTTTTTTTCGAGACAAATTGGCAGCGATGAGGCCGCGAGGGGCGGGTTCGTCTGGCTTGAGATCGTCGTCGAGTGCCATGGAGGAAGGGTCGAAAACGGCGTCGTGGTGGTGAAGGCCGTTGTTGGAGTCGAGGGCGTGGGACTTGGCCTTTTTCATAGGGGGTTGGGGTGCGGAGGTGGCTGATGAGCGTTTGGTGGGGTGAGACATGAAAGTGATCAACAGATCATCGTGTTGCGAGTCACTGACTGAAACCGAACAAGAAGAAGAAGAAGGAGAATAAGCTGGCTGGAGAGGAGAGGAGAGGAGAGGAGATGCCTTCAGATTAATCAGATCATGCGTGTGATGTGAGAGAGACTTCGGACATGCGATGAGATGGAACACTCGCACACAACTCCTTCTTTTTTAATTATTTTTGTAAGAAATGTATTTGAATACTGTATTAACATCGTCTTTCACCTTAACCAATTTCAAAAACCTCTTCAAAATTCTAAAAACAACCTAATCTCTAACTTCAATCAATCTAAGGTGAGTTTGGTCAACAATTTAATTAAGTGCTTGAATTTCTCTTAGAAACTTATGGATATAAACTAAAAAAAAATTCATGAAAAGATCATAAATTATTTGTATAAATTTAATTCTATAAGTTATTTTCATAAACTCTCTATAAGCTCTTCTAAACGCCCCACTAGCCTCTAACATCATTAGCGGAAGTACTAGATTGATTAATTTTTAACAACTTCGAAAATGTTTTTTGAATTTCGTTAATATTAGGGACGAGATTGATATGGTATTACAATTTCAATTACGAAATTAGGGATTTACTAGATATATATATATATATATATATATATAGAGAGAGAGAGAGAGAGAGAGACTTGATTTACTTGATTTTATCACATTTGTAAGCATTTTATCGTTTTATGCTATTAATCTGGGTACTGTAAATTTGTTCGCAGATTCATCCTTTTCGATTTTTAGCGATGTTGAATTTGTGTTATTTTCGATATATTTTATCAATTTGAATGAATGAATATCTTTCTTAGTATATATATATATATATAAAAGAAGTTACATAGCATTAAATTCTTTCATATGTCAAACTATTATCAGGTACCTTCGATTTCTGATTAGTTAGGGGTGTTCGCGGATTGGATTGGATCGGTTTGTTTCCTTAAAAAAATCCGATCTAATTTAATCCAATCAAATGCGGTTTGGATTGGATAATTCGGTTTTTACCGATACATCATTATATAGTTGTATTAAATCGAAAACCAACATTAAATCTATATGTACTAGAATTAATGTAGTTCTAGTTCCTAAGTACATGCATTAAATCTTCTAGTACATGAATAACTATTGATTCTTTGGTACATGAATAACTATACAAATTCCAATACATCTAGTATTTGACAATTCCAACAAAAATATTAAAGAGAATGAGGTTTTTGCGGTTTTCGATTTTTTCGGTTTTCGATTTTTGATTTTTCAGTTCAGTTTTTGCAGTTTGAATTGGTTTGGATTGGTTGATAAACACCCTTCTAGTCATATTGTTATGGCGGGTTATCTATTAACTAATTTGGTAAAAGAGTTATTGATGTGTTATATATTTAATTAATAGGGTTGTAATTAGATAGATTTGAATGGGATGTAAGATCATAATTACAAATCAATCAATCCTAACCTATATACCAATCCAAATTGCCAAAATCAGTTCGTTTATGTTCTAATTAGCTGGGTTGGGGAAATCGAATTGAATTTGCTTACAACCCTATTAATTAATATAATTGATTATTGTAATAAATTTATCAAAATGAATAATTGTATATTACTATTTCATTTATAATAAAAAATAAACTAATATTATTTATAGAAAAGAATAAAAGCTGATTAAATTTAAGTTATAGTAAACAAATTCAAATTATTTAAAAATACAGTTTAAAAATTGGCAAATTACATATTGTGAAATTATTATATATCAAATTTTTGGTTTAGCTTTTTAGTTGTCATTTGGACATCACGATCAATGTCCCTTTCTTGCTTATTGTACATAGGGTAGTTAGTCCTGAGAAGTGAAGATGTGTAGTCAACATATTCTATATTGTACTTGTGCAATTCTTTGGTACTCATTCATATAATAATGCCCTACTCTCTTCTTTTGCATTTTTGCAAGTTGACAGAGATGATTCAATTGGAATTTCTCCTATTCTAACAAAATACATGTTCAATTGGTAATATGGTTGAATTAGTAATATTTTTATTTTCCCTTTCAAAAAAATTTTAAAAATATTATTGTTTATTTTTATTTCTTTTTATAGAGTTTGCCAACAAAATCTACGAGCAAAAAACAAGAATACTAGGAAGCAAAGTAATGGTCATTACATCTTTAGGAAGAGTTTAGTACAAGTTATATTTAAATATTTTCGGGAATGTGGACATGAGAATAAAAGTTCTCATATTTGGTACAAATTTTAAAAACATATTCATAGACATAAAAAATATCTGAGAATAAAATTAGAGGATGAAAGTTAAAAATTTTATTCTCATATGTAATGAAGAGAAAGAAATAATCCTGGAATGAGATTCTCAGAAATGTAGTTTACCTAACAAAAAAACATTACAGATGAATCAAATGTCACCTTAGAAATTTGTTGGAAAAGGTTGGATATGTAACAATAAAAGGAGGTCAAATTAATTAACTTAATATTGGGCATGATTGATGGTTATGCAAGTATTGCAATTCATGTGTATTATTCATACTTACAGCACCATGAGTTGAGGCTTGCTGTCGTGCTTTATGATATATAAGGTCTGCCTTGGAGAATGGAAATAATAGAAAGATCCGAGTGGCTTATAATGTTTTAAATTTTATCATGTTTATTCTGCTACATTGAGATTATTCTGCTACATTGAGATTATACACATGATCAAAAGCTTATAGGGAAAATTCTTCATGCATGTTCTCTGTCATATAAAGGATGTTGACCTTTTATATGAACAAGTTCTACTAGATCATCATGTGATTACCATAGATTTCATAAAAAGCATGCATGAGACTTTGAGAGAGTTCAAGTAGCTAAGGAATAAATATCTCAACTTTACTTGTGGATGAGGGAAATCTTTCAAAGGAAAAAACAAAGTTTGGAAAACAAAAGATCTATATAAGAAGACTAAGGAGATACTCCACTTATCAATTTCTAATGATTAGAAATCAAGTAATGGCAAACCTTTTCACTTAATTTCTTATGTGTATTGCTTTGATCGAGTAATTAAGGAACAAAGTTGGAAGTACTTAAAAAGTTCATGGGGTAACACAAAGTACAAAGAATGAAAAATCATATTAATCATGCTTAAGGTTGACTAAGTCAATGGTTTGTAAGCAGAATTTAGATGGAGTCTTATCCCTAGACCCTAATTGTTCATGGTGCTAGGATCATATTGAATTTCTTACAAAAATTGCTAGATTAGAAGGAAAAAATATATAGCATATCATATCATTAAAGTTCTTGAATGCAAGTGAGGTTAGTAATACACTAGGATATTTTTAAATGAAAAATTATATATATATATATATATATTCACACCAAATCTCACACTTTTTACTGTTGTATTAATATTTTTATATTTTATATATGTTTAACTAATTTTATAATTATAATTACCTTTAATAAATGGATTTAATTGATATACATTGTTTTTTATTTGATAAAATCATGAAATTGGTATGCATTGTTAGTATAAAGACTTTTTATATCGTAAACCAATCATAAATTATCATGTCAATAAAAAATGCTAGAATAAATTAATTTCAAACTTTTAAATTATATTTATTTATATTCTATTTAAATTTTAAAAGACTCTTGTTATGTAAGAATACTTGCTAGCAAAATTTAAATTTATGCACAACAAAGAAAGTATGTACACATGGAGCAGAATTTACCACACATCTAATGTTTGTTAGAGGTGACAAAACGAGTTGGACCCGTCCGGCCAATCCGTTTAACGCGTCATGTTTTAAGAATTGGGTTGGGGTTTCAACCCACCAACTCGTTTTGACTCACCCCGCTTGGAACGAGTTGGGTGGGTTGGCCCACCAACCCATTTTCATTTTAATTTTTTTTAGATTTAATTTAATTGACAATTCAACTAATTATTTTTTGCCTCTTTGCCACTTTGTTTAAGCCTTTAGACCGTGCAAGTATCTTTTTTATTTTTAGATGATGCATGTATGTGTATTTTTTTTTTCAATTTTTATAATTTTTTCGTCAATCTTTTTTTATTTTTTGCGAGCCAATCAACCGACCCACTAACCCATTTTTTTTGTTTTTTTTTTTTTGCGGGTCAATCCTCCAACCCGCCACTAAATGGGGTGGGTTGAGAGGTTCAACCCACTTGAACAAAATGGGTTGATCGCCTCGACCCCCGTTTTTTTTACCGATCAATGGCGACTCGGGAAGGATCGAGTTAACCCGTTTTGTCACCCTCGATGCTCATAGTTAGAGTGTATTTACTTGCACGTGTTGTTACTGATTTTTCTATTTTCACAAAGTTACTTTTGCGCCATTGTCCAAATAATCTTTCTTTTTACTTTACATTATATTATTATTATTATTATTATCATCAAGGTTTTAAAAATCGAATCGAACCGACCAATTCAACCGGTTGAACTGGAACCGACCGTGTCTTGGTTAAATTGCTTCACAAAAACCAAAAGTTCTATTGGACCGATAAAAAACTGTTCCAACCCGTGAGAACCCAGCTAAACCACCTAAAATATTGAATCGGGAATGGTTTTGAAAAATCTAGACGGTTCAACAAATTGTTGCAACTTTACTTTTTTTTCGGCTTAATGAAGTTTTTAGTCCCTATAAATATAGGCAATTTTGGATTTAGTCCCTATCTTCTTTTTTTTTTAGGAATTGGTGTTTGTAACTTTTAAAGTTTTGGATTTAGTCCCTACCGTTAACTGATGACGTGTCAGGTGGAAGTCCACATCAACGACGTCACGTGGCATTAAATATTATTTTTTTTAATACACGTGGCATTTTAAAAAAAAAATTTAAAAATTAGTTTCGAATAATTACTAATTTTATTTACTTTTTATTTAATTATAATAACTACTAATTTTATAATATATAATAATATTAAAAAATTAGTAATTATTATTATAATTAAATAAAAATAAATAAAATTAGTAATTATTCGAAATTAATTTTTTTAAAAAATATTTTTTTAAAAAAAATAATATTTAATGTCACGTGGCGGCGTTGATGTGAACTTTCGTCTGATACGTCACCAGTTAACGGTGCAAGTTAATGGTAGAGACTAAATCTAAAACTTTAAAAATTATAAAGATCAGTTCCTCATAAAAAAAAAAAGATAAGGACTAAAATCAAAAAAGCCAATAATTATAGGGACTAAAAACTTCATTAAACCATTTTTTTCTACTTTTACTCGTCCCACCTAACGCTTCATTGTTGAGCTTAAAGATATATGCTTTTTGGTCCGCCATGGGAGGGAGAGGGAAACAGAGAGAGAGAGAGAGAGAGAGAGAGAGAGACGTTGGACAAAGGAGAGTAAAAAGATGGAGGGTAAGAAGTTGGACAGAGGAGTCGATGTGAGGATTACTAATTGCACAGCTTTTTGGGTTTGTAACTTTAAATCGAAAAGGAAATGAAAAGGCTCATTGCATTGCCTGTATGAATAAGCAAACCCGGGGGGGCGGGGGTTGTGTAAAACCAGCAAAAAAATTGGCCAAAGGTATAACTACACAAAATAATAATAATAATAATAATAAGGCTTAATTAAAGTTTTGGTTCCTATAATTTGATAAATATGTGATTTTTGTCCCCATAGTTTTAATTGCTCAAATCAGGTCCCTATAATTTTAAAATTGTTACAAATGTGGTCTTGTGATGGGTTTTGGCAAGTGTACCGGATCGAAGCAAATAATAATAAAACGATGAGAAATCGAGTATCGAACACAAGGATTGTGAGACCAAGTACCACTTCGCAAAATCAACAATTATTTAGACTTCAATAAATTGGTTTGAAAGGAAAATAAAGACACACTAAAAGAAAATAAATATTTTTGAGTTTTTGAATTAATTAGAAAACAAAAATAAAATGATGAACAATCAAATAAAGAAAACTCTAGGGATCTGATTTCACCAACGCTATGAATTTAGATTCATCATAGACAAGGAATCCTAATCCCACTTAGTTTGGTTCAATTATATCAATTCTTTATAATCTCTTAATCAACTTCTTTTCTCGACCAAGAGTCCTTTAATATCCTAGTGCCCCTTCAGAGTACCCTAAGAAATACCACCTAATTACTAACCAATTATATTCTTATGATGGTCAATTATTAGACGATTCATTAAGTTATATGACTCTCTATGGAAGTCGCATAAGATTCCTACGGTATATTCCTATCCGTATTAACCCTATAGTTTTATCTCAATACCTTTAACACATAAATCTCCTCCCGGTCTCATTATGATTAGCCTATCATCTAATTGGTGATCAAGCAATTAGAAGCATTAAGAACAGAAATAAAACACAAATAGAAGAGAAGAAGAAATTAAGAAAAACTGAAATAAAATTATCAAGCCGTCATGGCGCGGTTACATCGTCACCCTAAGAAGAAGAAGAAGAAGTAAAAATAAAAACTAAAACTATGAAGAGTTCTCCAAATGATCTATATCCCCTTGTGCGATATTGTGTCACTTCTTATAAGAAGTGTGAGTAACTCCTTCTCGCTAAACTAATCTGTTTTTTTTCTCTATCTCTAATTGAATTTGCCTTATCTGATTGAAACCAATTGAAGTCAATTTATCTCCTTCAATCTCTAATTCAACCTACTTATCTTCTTTTCAATTACAAATTGAATTCTAACTGCTTATCTTATTTTCAATTTCAATCTTTTCTTCTTCTCCTTGATAATTTCCTAAAATAACACAAAATACAAAAGATAAAGAAACACCGATAAGAATCAAAATAAAAGTGATAAAATAGAAAAATGAAATCTAAACACTAAAATAGACTAACAAAGTCAAATTTGGGTAAAATCAGGCATTCAACTCAACTTAATTATCGAAATTTATTCTAAAACAATAAATAAAACATGATAAGCCAGCGGATTATCAAAATACCCCAAACTTAAACTTTGCTTGTCCTCAAGCAAACAATAATTGAAAAGACACCACTAAAAACGAATGAGTTGACATCAAAATCAATGGATCAAAAATTATGTATGCCCCCACTCTTGCCACACCATAGCCACAAAAATTGAAACCAATTATGCCTCCCTAATATCAAAACGATCAACTTGTAAGATGAATTTAAAGATGGCCAAAAGAAAGAATCACACAACCATGCAATCATCAATCAAAGTCTGGAATCATAAGAGCTTAGCATCATTCATGACAAATTCTTAGGTCTCAAAACCTCACAAAGGAAAATATGTCACTCGATCACTTAAGTGTCTAGGCTTGTGTTTCTCTCCAATTTCACTGATCTAACATAAACTCCATGAGTTTGATTTTCATCTCAATCACAAAATCACACAATTACATGCATGCAAGAGTCAAAAGGACTTGTCAAGGTTGTAATTAGGCCAAGGTGTAAGGAAGGTAAGAATGAGAATAAAAACTAAGTACCCTAGGGAATAAGAAAGCAATGATTTTTTATTTTCGTCGGGCGACAATCCCTTCGCGAGGCGATCCAGAGAGCGTCTTTTCAAGCGAACCATTCGCTAGGCGAATTTATTTTTGCAAGACGAATATTTTATTTATTTATTTTTCCAATTTTTTTTCCCGTCGGGCGACAATCCCTTCGCGAGGCGATCCAGAGAGCGTTTTTTCGAGCAAACCATTCGCCAGGCAAATTTATTTTCGCGGGCTGAATAAAATTTTTTCAAATTTTTTTTTTCACCCAAGCAAAATCCCTTTCTTTCTTTCTTCCTCGACAGAACTGCATCTCCAGATATGTCACCCCAAACTTAGAATTTTGCTTGTACCCAACAAAACAATAATGTACTGATGCTCACTTAATCCTTTCGGGTTGGTAATCATGGTTTTTCAGTTTAGGCATAAAAGTGGGCAAACAAAGAATAGGCTTAAGGCTTAAGAGGGCAAATAATGGAAAATTTTCATTAGGAAAGCTTTTTGGCCAAAAATGGTTATTCCAATAAAATGCCTTTATTATACTCATGCAACGTGCTATCATGGAAAATAGACAAGATTCAATCAAACCTAAGAGCATGCAACTCAATAGTGTCTCTCACCAAAAGAATAAATCATGTTGAAAGCTCAATCAACTCACTAGGACAAACATTAGAGACTCATTCCAATATAAGCAATTATGCCAAGAACTCCAACACCCCAAACTTATCATGAATCGTGCATTGAAGTTATGATACTTCTTTCTCTAAATTCAATCCTACATAGCTTCAAATTCATCAAAAAGGAATATACAAGCATGGTGGTTCAAGTGGCATGACATTTTTCAAATGGGACATAACACAATTAATCCAAAAATATCAACATCAACTCAATGACACATGAACAAAATCATAAAAAGACACGATGCAACCAATTTATTCAAAGCAAGAAACAAACAGAGAGAAAAGTTTAGAAACCACCTAAATCCCGTAGCTTGTGGTAGAAAGACCAAGGTGTGCTCAAAACATAAGACCTTCCTCCCGGATCCCATTGCTTGTGGAAGGAGAGCCAAGTGATGCTCAACATATAAGAGCTTCCTCCCGGATCCCATGGCATAAAGCATGGTGATTGTAGGAGGAAAGCCTTGAGAACTATAGCTCCATGAAGCACAAGAACCTTACTTTCTGGAGTCCACATTGTAGCATCTATATATGCATGTAAAACAATGTACTTGTCCAAATCAGAACTTTCAAGTTCATCAATAAGCATGGGGAAGTGAGTGTTTTTCAGATGAAACTTTTTCTCATTTGGCCCTTGCAAAGGATCCATGAGAGATATTTCTTCCTTGCTCCGCTTCATGATCTTCTCTCCTCGAGTCATCTTTCACCACCACTTCATCATCATTGAAGTCCATCTCTACAACTTGTGTTTCATATGGCTCTTTTGCTAGCATTTGGGAATATTCCATAGCTTGCACATCTAACTCCTGTATCACGTCACTTAGATATGCTGCTAGCTCTTTAGAATGTTCCCCAGCTCGCATTTCTAATTCCTAAAGCATGGCACTATGTTCGGCCTTTAGATGTTCTATGCTCTGGATCACAAGTTGTGCATCTATCTCCCAAAGCGATTCCAACACATCGGGGTTCAGCTTTATGCTTTGTGGTAGTAGTAAAGAAGACAAATAGGATTTCCATTCCTCCTTGGAGTATATCTTTACATGCTTACTCACGATACAATCAAACACGATGAAATCAATGTCTGCTTGATGACTTGGACAGTAATAATGATCGATTCGTTGCATCCACCTAGCACAAACAAACTCAAAAGAAAAAATCAACTATATACAAAATAAAAGAAAAATGACTAAAGTGGTTGTCTCCTTTGTTACTAATGATATTGGTTTTGCCTATCCCCGGCAACGGCGCCAAAAACTTGATGGGCTCCGGCAAGTGTACTGGATCGAAGCAAGTAATAATAAAACAGTGAGAAACCGAGTATCGAACACAAGGATTGGGAGACCAAATATCACTTCGCAAAATCAACAACTATTTAGACTTCAATAAATTGGTTTGAAAGGAAAAATAAAGAAACACTAAAAGAAAATAAATATTTTTGAGTTTTTGAATTAACTAGAAAACAAAAATAAAATGATGAACAATCAAATAAAGAAAACTCTAGGGATCCGATTTCACCAACGCTATGAATTTAAATTCCACATAAACAAGGAATCCTAATCCCACTTAGTTTGGTTCAATTATATCAATTCTTCCTAATCTCTTAATCAACTTCTTTTCTCAATCAATAGTCCTTTAATATCCTAGTGCCCCTTCCGAGTACCCTAAGAAATACCACCTAATTACTAACCAACTATATTCCTATGATGGTCAATTATTAGACGATTCATTAAGTTCTATGACTCTCTATGTAAATCGCATAAGATTCCTACGGTGTATTCCTATCCGTATTAACCCTATGGTTTTATATCAATACCCTTAACACATAAATCTCCTCCCGGTCTCATTATGATTAGCCTATCATCTAATTGGTGATCAAGCAATTAAAAGCATTAAGAACAAAAATAAAACACAAATAGAAGAGAAGAAGAAATTAAGAAAAACTGAAATAAAATTATCAAGCCGTCATGGCGCGGTTACATCGTCACCCTAAAAAAAGGTTTAGTTCATAACTAAAGTAAAAGAAGAAGAAGTAAAAATAAAAACTAAAACTATGAAGAGTTCTCCGAATGATCAATATCCCCTTGTGATCAATATCCCCTTGTGTGATACTGTGTCACTTCTTATAAGAAGTATGCGTAACTACTTCCCGCTAAACTAATCTGTTTTTCTTCTCTATCTTTAATTGAATTTGCCTTATCTGATTGAAACCAATTGAAGTCAACTTATCTCCTTCAATCTCTAATTCAACCTGCTTATCTTCTTTTCAATTACAAATTGAATTCTAACTGCTTATCTTATTTTCAATTTCAATCTTTTCTTCTTCTCCTTGATAATTTCCTAAAAGTAACACAAAATACAAAATATAAAGAAACACGGATAAGAATCAAAATAAAAGTGATAAAATAGAAAAATTAAATCTAGACACTAAAATAGATTAACAAAGTCAAATTTGGTAAAATCAGGCATTCAACTCAACTTAATTATTAAAATCCATTCTAAAACAATAAATAAAATATGATAAGCCAACGGATTATCAAAATACCCCAAACTTACCATCCAATTGCTAACAGAGGTTGTTGACGTGGCCTCCCAGTTTTGACGTGTAATTAACAAGTGTAGGGTTATTTTAATTTATTTTAATTAGTTTATTTTAATTATTTGAAAAAAAAACCCTAGCAACTTAAAACGCAAATCAGAGAGTAAACACAATAGAGCAAAGCGACGGAGCGCTCATCTTCCTCGTTCTCGGCCTGGACCTTTGCGAGGAAGCGACGGAACTAATCGGGGGTCATGTGGTGTGCCGCCTTTGCCACGAAACTTCACTGGACCTCCACGAGGAAGTGGCGGAGCTAACCGAGGGTAGACACGCCTTGAACCTTCGCGGACCTTTGATGGCAGCGAAGCTGATCCCGAACCATCGATGACGGCGCCTTGAACCTTCGCTGGAAGCGGACGCAAACACGGTATGAGGAACGAAGAAAGGCAAAAAGAGAGAAGCAAAGGAAAAGAGTGCATGGAGACCTTAGGGCCTGTTTGGTTTGACCATTTCCTGTTTTCATTTTCAATGAAAATAGAAAATGAGCTTGAAAATGCGTTTGGTTGAGTTTAGTGAAAATGTTTTCACTGAAAACATTTCCTGAATTGGACCCAAATCTGAAAATAAAAAATAGTTGTTTTCAATGTTTTCATTTCTAGATTTTTGAAAATAGGAAATGAAAACAGAAAACAGGAAGTCAAAACAAACACGTTTTCAAATTTTTCAAAATTTGAAAATGAAAATAATTTTCAGAAAATAGAAACAAGAAATGAAAACAGGAAATGAAAATGCAAACCAAACAGACCCTTATTTTGCTCAAGGGAGATGGTGCAGACCTGTGGGTTACCCATTTGAATGGAAAATCATCTGTGTCTCTGCTGACCTATTTGTCTGGAATTCCCATTATAAAATTTTTGTTGAATTGTAAGAAAATGCTACTAAGAATTGTTGAGTTGTCTGACGTTCCTTGATTAGTTCATCAATGATACCCTCTTTGTTAGTGTTTAGGTTTTTGTCTTTTAGCCTTTTAGGTTTATTAGGCTATTTCTTACGTGAGTCAAGTTTCTGCGTTCTAAGTTTTAATGTTTTTTCCAAATAATTAAAATAAACTAATTAAAATATATTAAAATAACCCTACACTTATTAATGCTACATCACAACTGGGAGGCCACATCAGCAACCTCTGGTAGCAATTAGATGGAAAGTTAACGGCATGACCACATTTATTCAATTTTAAAATGACAGGGACTTGATTTGAGAAATTGAAATTATGAGGACGAAAATCATGCATTTATCAAACTACAGGGACCAAAACAATAATTAAGCCTAATAATAATAAGGACAATGTTAACGTTGTTTGGCGCGTTATTAATTATTCATAACATGAGAATATTAGTAGAGTGTAAATAATAAGTATTGATATGCTTAGGAAATTCAAATAAGATAAAAATAATAAAATGAGTATTATGATAAAAATAAGGATATATTCCCTTTTTACCCAAGTGATGAGTTAACTTAACATCAAAGACTTTTTAGTAACAATGGCGAGGTATAAATGCTTAGAGAAAGGGGGTGGGCAGCCGTTGGCAACCTTAGCAGAAACAAGAGGAGTCCTTAGGAGAGAAGATGATGAAGGAGCACGATCCAAGAGCAAGAGACGAGTTTTAGCGTGGTTCTAGCATTTTTAGACACGGGAAATTCATCTCGTCTCCATCATCTTTCTCTCCTTGAATTGTGCAAAGATTAGGTGAGGAATTTGTGATTTGTTTTGAGTAATTTTCGCGGGTGTTAGTTTGGGATATGAATGGGTTAGTGATGGTTGAAATAATTATGTTTGTGAGATGTTTTGAGTGAATCCATTTTATGAAAATAATTTATAACATGTTTAAATTGATTATTCTTTGATTTATATGTTGTGGGTGAGTTGTTTGTTGGTTGAAAAGTAAGAAAATGAGGCTTTGGGATGAAAACGGCGAAACAACAACGTTCTGCTTCGTTTCTGCGTTTTCCAACCAGCGTTAGGCGCCCCGTGTGTAGCTCTTAGCGCTGGAGCACCCGAAAAGGGGTCTAGGAAGATGATATCAGCGCTCAACGCTGGAAACCTAGCGCTGAGCACTAGAGACAAAGACAACAAACTTTAAACGTGCATAACTTTTTCATTTATAATCTGTTTTGGATAAATGACCCTTTTTCGAAAACTTTGTGAATCTACTTTCATATAAAACTTGTTTCAAGTTAAAATCCAAGTATTTTTAAAGTCATGGTCAAAATAATGATCAAAGATCAATATTTTTATTTTCTAAAAATGTCGTGTTTTGCTCATTTGAGGCGTGAAAGGTTGGATGTACTTATTTTTATGAATTATACAATAATAAAAAGGGTTTTAAAGAATGGAACCTAATGTATATGACACCTTGTTGTAAATTTGTTGAGATGGGTTAGGTAAATGTTGATTTTGGCATAAGGTTAGTTATATGATGGTGATTTAAACAAATGTAGTGATAGAATTATTATATGGTACAAGTGTTAGTTTAGAGTGGGATAAACAATGCTTATGTTCTTGTTGAATCTAAGAATGGTTCTTGAATATGTGAATTATTGTTGTGTTTTATGCTCATGATGCTCTATGGACAATGACTTTTATTCACGTGTTTATTGAATTATGGGTTTATTGTACTTTAGTATATTGAGTTTTAAGCTTCGAAAGTGAAGTGATTGCTTATTGCGATGAAGAAGGTTTGCTATGAAATTATTGACAAATGCCAAGGTAAGATTCATTGCCTCAACTATGTATTTGTATACGAAGCAAATATGTTGAGGCACATAATGAATATGTGATATTGTGATTGAGATTATTATGGAATTTATTGATTACCATTATAATGGTTATGTAAGCTATGTTGAGGCACATAATGAATATGCGATATATTGATTTGCATGAACATGACATGTGTATGAAAAAGGTTTGGTTTTGGACATTGAGCAATACTAGGTGTATCCGATTGGTCAGCGGACACGATTGGGATATAAATACGACCGCTGGAGAAGGGGAATCTAATGAACAACCTCGGAGTTTGGAGGTATGTTGTGCAGTTGGTTGGACCTGTTGAAACAAGACCCGGAGGTCTCAACGGTTCGGTATCCAGTTCCATTCTTAAAATATTGATTATTATACATTAAGTTATCACCGGTTCAATTTTGGTGTCAATTGAGTTTAAGTATATTTTCCGACGATCTTAAGGACACATTTCTCACATTAGCATAATGTTTTCAGAGTAATTAATTTCCTAAATGTCAATTTTTGTATATTAAATTAAAGTTTTCATAATGTGAGTCATTTTCTATAATTTCTCTCCTCCTACCTCACATGTCATTTTTTAGATATATTTCCAAATTTGGTTACATATTTTTCTATTTAATTCTCTTAATTTTCTAAATAAATATTTCAAATTACTATAACTTCATCAATTATTGGGATAATTACAAATTTACTTATTTTCCATTTAATTTTTTCTAGGCAAATATTTCTAATTACTAATACTATTTCCAGAATTGTGTACTAATTGTTTGATATTAATTTCTCGATTTTTTACTATTAATCAACTCATATATATTAAATTAGAGTTTATATTCTTGAACATGAATCATTGTCCACGGTATCTCTTCTCCTCATTGTATTATATGGCGTCACTGACATTAAGTAATTTTTTTGTAATATTTTATTTATTTTATAAGTTCATTTCTATATTTGTCAATTAATTGTCATAATTCATATTTGTATGATATATTCACTTAAACTCACTTTTAGTCATTGATTATATTTCTATCTAACAGTGTAAAATATTATTAAAGTTAAAATCATAATCATTGTTTAGATGAAAATAAAATTAATGATTAAATATGAGTGTAAGTGATGTCTCCTCTCTCTCTCTCTCTCTCTCTCTCTCTCTCTCTCTATATATATATATATATATATATATATATATATATATATATATATATATATTACAGGAACTATTTTTTGATGTTTGCTTTAACTTAAATTAATCAAAAGGAAAAAAATAATAAACTATAAGAATACAATTTGTAACTATTGAAAAGGCAAGATATTTTTTTTAAAAAAAAAGGCCAGACCAACTTATGGCCCACATAAGGTTGGGCTAGGTCATCAATTTGCTAGCCCCAACAATTTTGGAGTCGAACTCAAAATTAGCATGAGCATCTTACCCAGCTCGAATGGACACATGCATATTAGTTGTGGGGGAAGTGAAGTGCATCTTCAAATGAATCTTAAGAGTTTGAATTATAGAACCGTCACTTAAAAATAGTTTTACTTAACTACTGCTCCTTCTTAAATTATATATAAGCAAAAAAGTATCTATATTTTTTGGACTCAAATATAAGCAAAAGTTAACCAAATCAACCCTATTTAATACTAGTATTTCAAAAATACCCTTTGGTTAATTATTATTTTTATTTTTTCAAGAGCATTATACATTCCTAAAATACAACTTCCAAGAGCATTATACACTCCCAAAAAAAGATAGTTTAGTAACTATAACTTATTTTTTACACAAATCAAGACAATTAAACTAATATAATTAACTTTTTTAATACGTATGAAGTTAATTTTTTTTGCTTATATATAGGTCCGGAGGGAATATTACTACTACATCTGATCTAAAATTGCCTATGCAACAAGAAGGATCATTTCTAGAAGGTAAAGGAAGCAGCGAAGCTATTTATATATATATACACAAACAAACTCGTCGATGAGCTAAATTGGATCTACGTAGAAGACAAAACCTAACCTCAAAGTAGTTTCATTTCTGGAAGTCCATGTCGTCCACATGGTGAAAATCAGTTTAGTTATAGTTATTATGATCATGATCTGCGGTGAGATTTCGCTTGAACATGGAAGAAATCAAAGGCAAGATGATAATCACTTTTAACTGCGTAATAACTCTAGAAACATGGAAGAAATCAAAAATCAAGATGACGATCATCGTGAACTGTGTAACATATTCGAATCAATTCTCTCAGCAAATCAACATTCCAGTTTCCAAGTTAAAAAGGAGAACTAAAAACGCTAGCTAATACGAACGGGAGTTGGATTTATTATTGCATTTGTGTTATTTGAACATTAAAATTTTGATATTATATGTGATATTATATTTTTTTATCTTTTTTATATATACGTATTTTAAAAATATATCAAAAAAAACAAAAAAACATCTAATATTGTCTTATTGTAGTTATAGTAGTTTCTTGCTGTACGAACATTGTCATTGGTTATATCTTAATGTAAAGCACCTTTGAAAGAAGACAAAAAATGATAATGCTTCCTAATTTCAGGCTTAAAAATAAAATAAATGGTTTTATTTCCATGGAATTTTTAACAAATTAATTATTACAAATTAATTTTGTAATTATAATCATTACTTGTAATTAAATAATTTTAAAAATAATCCAATTTGTTAATGTGCTCTAATTATTACTTAATTTCTTCCATTGCTATTTTTTGTATTCACAAAAATTATGAAATAAATAAGAGTTTTGCTAACCTGTACTCCAAGGACATTGATTAAAGAATAAAAAATTAAAAATTTTATATTGAGAATTATAACTTTTAAATTTTGAAAAAAATTGAATATATAATTTTTATCTTTAAATATATAAAACCATTTGTTAGCATTTGTCAATAAATAATTAGTTTTATAGTAAAATGTTAGCCAAAATGCTTTTTCCTGCTAGGATTAGGATCGAGCTTCCAGATTTCCAATCATAATCAAACCAGATATTGATCCTAAAAAAACAAAGAGCAAATTCATTAATTTTTCATAGCAGATGACCTTACAGTAATAGAAGAATCAAATTTTCAGCCACGTGAGGGGAATCTAAGCATAGACTAATCCATTATTCGTGTTAAGTACTACTGTTTTTCTCAATAACAATAAAATTGACCAGAATCCAAATTGCGTGCTATAGTTGACTTAGACCCCCGAAATTTCAACTGACCAGTCTCCTAAGACTGCAAATTAACATCTGTCTCTCTTCTCTCATGCATCAACGGCAGCTTGCGCCTTTTCCAAGCCCCATCTGCATTGATAATATGTTAATCATGGATGAGGATTTTCTGTCTTATTTTGATATATTATATCATGTCTTAATTAATAATATTTTATCATATAAGTTAAAAAAAATTTTAATATTAAAAAAAAATATATAATAAAATATTATTGATTAGAATATGATGAGATATGTCAAAATGGAACAGGAAATTCTAATTATTCAATCACACCTATATGGCTATATAGCACACACATCCACATGCATTTTCTCAACCCTCACACGTCACACTGCAAATTGCTCAAAGCTGAATCAAAATATTGTCAATTAGGATTGTGCTAGCTCATTCTAATCTATAATCTATAATAATAATATATATAAACCTATATAACTTTTCACTGTTGCAATACACGTGTCACTATAAGCATTATTTCTCTTTAATTAATAATATTTTTTGTTCTCTCCCGCTTAAACATATAAGAAAGTTCTGGACCTGTGATGTTCTCATTTTACTTCTCATTTCTCAACAAAGTTCTTCAGAAATTCCTCCTCTCTTCCTCTTCTCATTCTCTTCGTTCTTTTCTTTCTTTCCATTTCCGGTAAAGCTTCTGTTTCGTACCTCTACCACCTACGACCACCACCGCTGACTGTAAGGAGCTTTATTCCCTCTCATATCTTCCTCTCTGTGTATACTGCTCTGCTTATTCTGAGAATAGGTGATGGGCGACAACGGTGGTTTGTTGATTGTGGTGGTATGGATTGGTCATGGTGGTTTGGATATGAGGTTGTTTTTTGGGTTCAGTGGCGGTGCGGTCTTGCAAGCTCGCTGTCGTTGTGGGTCAGCCATGGTGGCGGCGGTCCGGGTCCGATTTGCCTATGGATCTGTAGGAAGCTTTTATGAATTGGCTATGCAGGTTAGCTTTCTTCCTTTCCCTATCTTATTTGGGAACCGTACAATTTTTTTTAATTAATATGCTAATTTTATGCTATTTTCTGAATCTATTTATTCACTAAATTAAAAAAATGTGGGTTGTGCCCAAAAGAAATTAAATGTGGGCTGTAAATCAAATTTTTATTTGTTTTCATAAACAAAGCATAATGGTTTACTCTACTTAATCAGATAGCTAGAGTATGAAGGCTAAATGATATACATGCAAGGTTATGAGTGCTTGAAAATTTGTTGAGTTAAAACATCTGTATGTGTATTACTCAAAGTTATTTTTTGCAGTAACCTATTACTAATTCTTTTATCTATTGATGATGTGATGTCATATTGGGGTTTACGATAAATATTTTTTTTTCTTTTGAATAATGACTTCATCTATGTTTGCTCTCAAAGGGAAGTTCACGGCAGGGAACACCAACATGATGTGGAGTGCATAGCTTACATGGACTAAACTATTGAACAAGGAACCAACTGTAGAATCAGCGTTCTGGTCAAAATTGTTGAGAATGTCTGACTGTGTTGAATCCCTAAACAACAGGTACCGAAATAGATCTATTGGGAAGTAGAGAAGAGCACAAAATATTAATGCTATTCGAACTGCTGCCTGCATGTTAGATTGCTTTGCAAGCTCAAACCCAATTGGATGCATTGCAAGCAAAATCAATCATCAGCACAAAAATTTGAAAAGGGAGCTCAGTTGGGTGGAGACCAAAATAGCTCAGTTGACTGCTGGAAAGGAAGCAAGCATGGGTGGAGAAGAGAAATCTTTGTCAGAGAAGGTAGATACACTTTCCCATAATCTTGTGAGGGGAATGTCTGTACTAAATAATGAAGAAGATAGTCTATGGAGTGAAGAAGCCGACATAGAAAATGTAAGTAGGTGGTGGTCTGGATTCATGCTTTGCTTAATTTCCTGATTGAGCTTTCTATTAAAATGTTTCCATTTTGTGTTCGTGATATTTTGATTTCAAATGTGGATGTTTTAATATGGTAAAAAATATTGAAGAATTGAAGCAATATGTTGAAGAGAAGCCTCTGTTGTTAAAAAGGCTGAAGATGGCACAACTGATTTGAAAAAAAAAGTGTTGATGAAGTTTGTTTTGGTTGAAACAATAAATTTTGGATTGAAAGTTCTGGATGTTATGAATTGGTGAGCAGGTGCCTACATTGTCTTCCCAGCTCTTAGTGTTCACTTTAAGGAAGAGGTAGATAAATTTGAAAAATCTTCCTGCTCTGCTTGGCAAGGTATTTTGCAGCTGTAAAGTATTCTTTTAACTTATTAGTAGTGGATAATTAATGATGTTCTATTATTTGTTTTCTCCATTGACAGGGCCCAGCCAAGCAGACTGAGATTGACAATTTTATGATACATCAGCTTGAGGGCACTGTTAATGAATGAGGGTGATGCAAGCGTAAGGTCTCACCATATGATTCCTTTGGCTTCTTGAGTTTCCTTTGTATTATTTTAACATTTCAGCGCATGACCAATCTAGCTGGGAATAAGAATTTGGTACTGCCTGTACCTTCATTCAGTGTTATCAATGGAGGCTCACATGCAGGACATAAGCTTGCAATGCAGGTAATATTTATTTTATATAACAAATAAGCTGGCAATGCAGTAAATAGATTTTAAAAGAAACTGCTCACAATGCTCAATAATAGACGTGTGATCATAGACAGTTTACTGCAGTTGGGTTGTCATAGACGGGTGATAATAGACGTGTGACCATAGACAGTTTACTTCAGTTGGGTTGTCATAGATGAGTGATCATAGACAGGTTATATTGGGAAACTGAAGGTACCTGTCTATGCTCACCCGTCTATAAGATGATCACCGGGCGATTCTCACCAGTCTATGACAACCCAACTGAAGTAAACTGTCTATGATCACACGTGTATGAGATCACCCGTCTATGATAACCCATCTGATCAGAAGGGTTATCATAGACAGGTAATCTCATACACGTGTGATCATAGGCAGTTTACTTCAATTGGGTTGTCATAGACGGGTGATAATAGACGTGTGATCATAGACAGTTTATTACAGTTGGGTCTATGATAACCCATCTGATCAGAAGGGTTATCATAGACAGGTAAGCATAGACGGGTGATAATAAACGTGTGATCATAGACAGTTTATTTCAGTTGGGTTGTCATAGACGAGTGATCATAGACAGGTTATATTGGGAAAATGAAGGAACCTGTCTATGCTCACGCGTCTATGATAACCGTTCTGCTCAAACGGGTTATTATAGACGAGTGATCATCTCATAGAAGGGTGAGCATAGACGTGTGATTATAGACAGTTTACTTCGGTTGGGTTGTCATAGACGGGTGATCATCTCATAGACGGGTGATCACAGAAGAGTGATCATCTCATAGACGGGTGATCACAGAAGAGTGATCATCTCATAGACGGGTGATCATAGACGGGTGATCATAGAAGGGTAATCATAGACGGTTTATCATAGACAGGTTATATGGGGAAACTGCAGAGACCTGTCTATGCTCACCCGTCTATGACAACCCAACTGTAGTAAACTGTCTATGATCACGCGTCTATGCTCATCCGTCTATGATAACAGTCCTGATCAGACGGGTAATCATAGACAGTTTATCATAGACGCGTGATCATAGACAGTTTACTTCAGTTGGGTTGTCATAGACGGGTGATCATAGACAGGTTATATGGGGAAACTGAAGGGACCTGTCTATGCTCACCCGTCTATGAACCCACCTTTTACTTTGGGTGCTTATAAAATCTTGTGGAAGGCAACTTCCAATAATTTTTTTTTGAGAAAAAACTTGTAGGAAGATGTCATTTCAACTATTTTTTAATATGAGCACGAGATTTGCATGGGGCACACTAAACCCAAAGTAATTAAGAGCTTCCACTATAGATGGTACACTAAATGCGTGTTTTTTTATGACTGGATTACCATTTTGCAGTAACAATCATCCCTCTTTTATAATTGCTTGCTACTATATGTTGTTATTGGCAGCAAGTTTATTCTGTATTGTCAGAATATTCAACTTGCTTTGCTGGATTGCTATTGTTATATTTGCCATTGTTTTGGATTACTACTTATTGGAGAATAGTCACCATCTGAATCTGTTTTAAGTTGTTGAATATATGAGAATTATGCATTGCTTTACAGTCACATTTGCTTTGTAGATCAAACATCATATGTAAAAACATTGAATTGATTAATTTAATCCCAAATATACATGCTTGCTATTCAAATCATATTAGCAGCTTATTAGTATATTATTAGTATATACATAGGCCGTTTTAAGAACGTGCATACAAACCAACGCGACCCGTGCGAATGCACGGGCACTGTACTAGTTAAATATATATACTTTGACATTTCAAGTTTAATTAATTAGATCAGATGGCGAGTTATAAGTTACGTGGTGAAGCTCCGAAGGTAGTGCACATTGAAACCCGCTACGTGGAGACCGACGCTACTAACTTCAAAGACGTTGTTCAGAGCCTCACGGGGAAGAACTCATCCACGGCTTGGATAGGACGAAATAATAATGCTGAATCATCGGTCGTGGCAGCAGGTTCAGAGATCATAAAAGGTGGAACTGAAGTCATTGACAAGCCAGAAGAAAGCGCTACAATATTACCAGATTCCATGCAAGTTAACAGCAACAACGTGTCCTTTAAAGACTTTGATAGGTTGTTGTTAGAGTTGCCTTCTATAAGGATGGAGGACACGCCCTGGTTGTAGGAGGAGCTAGCACGGTTAGTATATATTCCTCAGGATCTATATATAAACAAAAAAATATCTAAATTTCTTGAACTCAAATATAATCAAATCAACCCTATTTAATGTCACTGTGTCAAAAATACCCTTTGATTAATTATTATTTTTTATTTTTTCAAGAACATTATATACTCCCAAGACACAACTTTCAAGGGCATTATACACTTTAAAGAAATGGTAGTTTAGTAACTATAACTTATTTTTTACACAAATCAAGACGATTAAACTAATATAACTAACTTCCTTAATACGTGTGAAGTTAGATTTTTTTGCTTATATATAGGTCCGGAGGGAGTATATTTTTGCACATCATCATTCTTCTTAATTTTGGCCTTTATTTTTTTCCCTTATACCTATTTTTTCTGGTGTATATAAGTTGTAACTGGGGGAGGAAGAAAAGTGTTATTTAGGATGCGTTTAGATATACAATTTATTTAAACGTTTATATTATAAACTTTTTTTCTTCAATAAATTAAAAATAATTTATTTATAAAAAAATTATAAATTATTTTAATAAATTATTTATTTAAATTTATTATCATAAATTATTTTCATACGCTCTTCCAAACATACTCTTAACACACAGAACTCAAGACTTGCTCGAGTACAAATTAATGCCAAATACATGGGGTATACTTATGAGGACATTCAGAGAATGAGCTATGCTATTGAGTACCGTCGAACTACTATATTCATATGAATGTGACCAAAAGCAAAAACCACGATGGAGATCAGATAAAGGACAAAAAATAGAGAATGTGACACATGTACGGAAACTGTCCAAATAAAAATAGGAGAATGATAGTACGAATTCGATTTTGTACTATTAAATATTAATGATCATTAGAATTCTAGGATTTTCCTAATTAAAAAGTCACTTTTAAATAGTTTTGCTTCTCAACTTAAAACGTTTCTAGATTTTTACAGAAATGTTGAGAAATCAAGAGTCTTTTTTTTTTTTTTTTTAAACGAGAAGTCAAGAGTCATATTAAAATTTTAAATTATAACACTCGAGTACAACAGCCTTTTTTTCTTCTTCTTTTTTTAGGAATGGGGAGGCTGATTAGGAAACATGAATCCCAAATTAAAAGATGAATATTAACATGACGTCTTAAAACAAATCTAATAAAGAGTCTGATACAAAACTCACCGTAGATCTACATGCCAAGAGAAATTGCATGAAATGTCAATTCAGTTAATTCATAATTAGAGTTTTTTTTTTTAATTCTTCCAGCTGTTTTGCACGATCTCCATATTTTCAAAGTTCCCTACTCTCATGAATAAAATGAATTCATATTTAATTTTTAAATTTAAACATCATAACTATTTTATTCATAATAATTATCCTTCATCTTTATTTACACAAAAAAATTCATTTCAAATTGAGACAAATAAATATAAATTAAATTTAACCTTTCAACAAGCAATAATATTAAATAAATTAAATAAATAATAAAAATAACAAGTCGTCCGTATGATAATACAAGTACTTTAATGGTTGGTTTATATATATATAAGGCAAAATAGGATGATTTGTACTATACGTTTATTTAAACTTTCATTTCGGTCCCATAAGTTTTACTTTTTTCAAATTGATCCTATACGTTATGTTTTGTTTTCACGTTAGTCCATCAATTTTGACCTTACGACATCAGATGAAAAGCCACGTGTAGCACTAATACAACGCCACGTTAGGTCAAAAATTGACTGCGTTAGGTCGAAATTGACGTAAAAGACTAATGTGGAAACAGAATATAACGTGCAGGACTAATTTGAAAAAAATAAAACTTATGGGACCGATTTGAAAATTTAAATAAACATAGAGGACCAATCAACCTATTTTGCCTAGATATAACGACCGACTCATAGAACTACATAAGGAAGCAAGCATCAACAAGATCCAATACAATTGGTAGATAATTGGGTTCCTTAAGCATGTTGTCAAGGGTTCAATTCATGTCGTGTATATGGAAAATGCTTTATTGGGAGAGGCAAAACCCACTTCGATCATCTCTACGTCTCGAAAAAAATTTGTCTACGACCATCGGTTGGGGGATATCTTTATGCATATAAAAAAAAAAAAAAGAACTACCACATACAACACAGATGTCAAGGGTGCTCTCAAAAAAGGTGAAGCCCCCGATAGAGTTCCCACACCACATGTTTGATAAAAATGGAGTGGGGGGAGATTGGAAATACCGACCAATCTCGTTTCGTGATAGAATAATAGATGACTCATCTTATTTATAATTTTTTTTCCAAATAAAAAAATAGTGAATCTTGGTAAGCATCTCGACTCCATAAGGAAGAGAGTCCAAGTTCGAATCCTGATGACAAACACTCTAAATAGATTTAATCAAACAATATGATGACGGGTCAAATGGGTGAAGTCCAATGAGTTATAGTAATTAATTTTAACAACGTACCCTAGACCTACAGGCTCAATTTCTATCTCCCCATATCTTCCACTTAACAATGTGTTTGTTTTGAGGGAAAATAGAAGAAAAAAAAAAGAGGCATAAAAAAAGGAGTCTACCTTGTTTGGTTGACAAATGAAAAGGGAATGAAAGGAAAAAGTTTGTGGGGTCCACATTAAAAAAGTTTAAAAGTAATGCACCGAAATTGGGAAGAAAAAAGGAGAGAGGTGAGAGAAAAAAGTAAGAAAAAACATAAATACCCTCGACCTTAATATATCTTATTTTCACTTGAGAGTATTTATGTTATTTTACAAATAAGTTTTTTCTTTCCTCTCACTTTTTACACAATCAAATATGAGAAGAGAAAGTTTTAAGAGGGTGTATTGGATTAAGATTTTAAAGGATTTTAAAAGACTTTTTTATGATAAAAATGTCTTGTGGTATTCAATCAAGACTTTTAAGTAATCTAAATAAGTCTTGTGGTATTCAATCAACACTATTAGGATTTCTAAAAAGAGAATCCAAATTTAGTGGTATTCAAACAAAAAGTCTTGGGGTATTCAAAAACTTCCTGATTTCGATGGATTGTTTTCTAAGGTGGATTTTGTGGGGCTTTGTATGACTTTTTAGTTATTTTTTAGTAACAAAAAGTCTCATACTAATACATGAGATTTCTCATGATTTTCAATCTTTATTTCTCTTCATCTTATGTCTTCAAATTTCTTTCTTTTCCCTCCCTCCCTCCCCCTTTCTTCCCCATGCTTGTCATTCAACCCAACATAAATTACCAAACAAAGCGATTTTAAGATATTTACTTCAATAATCGATTATATATTTATTGTAATAATCGATTATAATGAGAATCAGTTTTTGTTTGGGTATACTTGTTAAAAAACGATTTTAAGATAATCTATTTTGTTTGGATGGTGTAAAAAAATACTTTTATATAGTAAATTACAAAAAAATATGTTGTTGTTTGTATAGAATAATAATATTTGTTTGGTAATTAGTTATATAGGGTAAAATGAGAAAATATGATTGGTTTCAAAATAATCAAAAGTTTTTTTTCAAACAAGCTTAAATTTTTTAGCTTTATTGAAAATCACTTTTTTCTATAATTTTTTTTTTATCTTGAAGCTAATTTGTCAAACATAGTAGAATAATTTCAAAAAAAAAATTTTTTAGGGGAAAAAAAACTATTTCTAAAAAAAATAAATTGTCCCAAACATGTTCTTAAAACACTTATTTTTAACTTTAACTTTAAAGTAACTTTTAAACCTCAAAAAAGTTGGGTCAAACACTACCTAAATATAGAGTAGAATTGATTAGCAAGTAATGACACATCAAAACTAATATATATCAGTAACAACAAGCAATATAAAATACAATATTTTCGACATTACGAAAATAAAGTGATTTTATTTTTTTAAGTTCACAAATTCATTTTTCATCATATAAATACAATAACATGTCAACAAAAACATGTGAATATGTTGTCTTCTCCACTATAAAATTGATTTTGCTATGTAATGTTGTAATTAGAGTTTATGTGTTTATTTTTCACTGCAAAAATAGAATCTGATTTATAAATTATGATTTTATTCTCCACTATGTGTTTCTTTCAAATCTTATAAATCCATATAATCCTTCCAAATCTTATAAATTCTTATGATATAAATCCATTAAAATCCAAACAATAAAATCTTGATTATAAAAGTCTTTAAAAAAAAAAATCTTATAAGTCATTACATTCCTACATAGTCCACTAAATCTACAAGACTTTTTTATGTCAAAATAATCTTTTAAAATCCCAATCCAATACACCCCTCTTAGTTATCTTTCCTATTAAAAACAAGCATTTGATTTTCTACCCCCTTGTTTTTTATTTCCACATTCTTTCCTCCCACTTATAGTGAGTATA
This sequence comes from Ammopiptanthus mongolicus, assembly GCA_039655645.1. Taxonomy (NCBI): domain Eukaryota; kingdom Viridiplantae; phylum Streptophyta; class Magnoliopsida; order Fabales; family Fabaceae; genus Ammopiptanthus; species Ammopiptanthus mongolicus. The sequence continues at coordinate 100,292,664 of CM077344.1, read as the reverse complement.
GTGTACACGAAAATTTATCACTTTAATAAGGCATTTCTAACTAATTTTAACATCATTTATCAAATTTAATTTTGAAAAATTCCACTGGGCAGGGTCAAACTCTGCTTACCAAACGTCAAGGCCGAATAAGCCCAAAATCTGAAAAGGCCGAACAACCGGAATAGTCCTGTAAATGAGCCCAGAGCTAAGTGTCGAACAAAACCTTATTCATTTGTTGGCATTTCCCTGTCTCTAAACGGTGCCAGATATCCGTAGATCTGTTTATAAGCTTTAAAGAAAGTTTAAGGTAAGATAAGGAACAATGAAAACTGTACACGATTTTCAACCTTTTTTTCCATTCAAAGTGTTGAAAAGGGATTAGGTTAGAACAAAGATAAAGAAAAACATAAACATGTTATATGTCATATGCGTTAAATGTAGGTTGTGCGTTAACATGTCTTTGAGCAAACATAAACATGTGATGCGTGCGTCAAAATTCCCTTTTAGTGTGCATATAGCGCCCCTCCCATACCCTCCATCGATCCTTACTTTTACAACAAATTGTCTTTTAACAAAAAGAATGCTCCCTTTCATTTTAAAAAAACACCCTATCAACATTAATTAATCTCTCACACAAAAGACGCATGAAGGGAAAAAAAGATTGCATTGACCAGCAAACAAAGGACTTAATACAATGGTCCCCCTTACATGCATGTTCATATGAATGAGCTTGTGGATATAGGGTGATGTTTGATCTGTTTTTGTTTTCATTTTCATTTGATATATTTTCACTTCAATTATTAAAATGTCACATTATATTTAGAGTTTTACTTTGATAGATACATTTTAATTTCTTATATTTATTTTACTTCCTGTTTTCGATCAAGACTTTGTGAAGAGTTATTTTCATCATTTCTTTTATAAAGTCTTTAAAAAAAACAAAATAAAAAAAAGTGTCACTTTTATAATTATTATTGAAAACATATTAATTAAAAATGAAAACAAAAAATAATCCAAATACCCCCCAGCTTTTTCTATGAAATGTATATGCAGATTCTTTTAACTTTGTCCTTAGAAAGAGAAAGAAGGGAAAATTACGTACTATGAATTACTATTATTTATTTGTATTTTTCAATAAGTGGAGGATATTAAATCATACACTTTTACTACATTATAATTTTGTTCGTTTAAATAAGATTTAAATCTTAAACATAAAGTACCCATAAGGGTGGTTTAGTGTATGTATGATTGGGATTAGTGTTTAAAGGACCTTTATGAAGTTATTTTCATCATTTTTTTTATAAAATCTTGAAAACATAAATGAAGTGACACTTTTATAATTATTAGTAAAAATATATTAATTAAAAATAAAAAATTAACCAAACATACCTAGCTTTTTTATAAAATATATACGCAGATTCTTTTAACTTAATACTTGGGGAGGCAAAGAAAAAAAGGAGGGATTGCATACTATCAATTGGAGGATTTGTATTTTTCAATAATTGGAGGATATATACAAATTATAGCACATAGAATATCCATAAGAGCATCTCCAATAGGATTTACTTAGCTAATTTTACCAAATAGAACATGTTTTTATTAGGCAGCATTATTAAAGCATAATAACGTGACATATAGTTTTAAGAATAATTGTTTTATAAGCAATGAATTTTTATAGAAACACTGAATGAGAAATTATAATATCAAAAAATAAATGTAAATAAAATATAAGATAATTTATGAGATTCATTTGATAAACTTTTTAAAATTATTATTCCCATTAAGGCAGTTATAGTTACTTAAGTTGTTAGAAACAGTTAACTTAACTTACAAGTTCCTCTCCGTGTGTATGTATATAACGAGGACTTTCACATTTGGAATGTTAACTTTCATTCAATCAATTCATGGAGCACTTTGCTCTTCATTTGAGATTTCTCAATTTCATTTATTGCCTAACCGTTTGTTTTAGATTCAGTAAAAATAAAATCATATATAAAAATCATATTAAAAAAAACTTTCTCACATCTAACTTTTAAAATAAAGGCATTCAATTGTTACACTGTTGAAATAATTAATTGATTATTATTTAAAATAATATAAAATAAAAATAATAATATGATACGATAGAAAAGAAATAAAAGTTACATGTCCAATCAATGGCACGATCATACTCAAAGGTCGTTTAAGTAGTAAAGTTTGAGAGTAATCCGGCCCTATAATGTCAGGCTGTCAGCCTAGCTTGATATTACAAGTAATAATTAGTATCACATCAGAAAAAAGTGAACCCTCTTAGGAGAAAAAAAAACCTTAAACATCAGATACCCACTTGCCCATTGAGGCATCTCTTCAAAGTTTATTAATTTTCATGCGGATAATAACAACATACGCGCTTTTTATCAAAGAACCTTTTAAAACGTAAGCTTTTCCTTTTTTTTTATCTATTTTTGCAGTGAGATCACATGCAAGGCCTGGGGTGATGCCATTTATAAGCTAAAGTGAAAATCTTCTACTGCAACTTGACCACTCCGATTCGGGTTCAAAAGTGGACAAAACATAGTACCAAAAAAAAAAAGGGGCAAAATATTTCCAACATATTTATGGGCACATTCTATGTATGTTTGGATCAATTACAAAAATTCGATTATTTCAATAATCGATTATCATGATAATCAATTATAATAGAACTAATTTTATGTTTAGATGTGTTTGCTAAAAAACGATTATAAGATAATCTATTTTGTTTGAATTATGTAAAAAAATCACTTATTTATAGTTAATTACTAAAAAGGGTATGAAATTATTTGTATAATTTAATAATATTTATTTGGTAGTTAGTTTTTTAGGGACGAAATCTAACAGCTTTTTAAATAAACTTCAAACTTCTAAATTCTCTAAAAACAGTTTTTTTCTCATAAAAACAGCGATTTCGAAATTTAATCAATTTATCCAAATATACCAGGTTCTACTAAAAAAATAGCTTTTACCATGAAAAATTGCTGTTTGGATAAAAATTAATCTTATCCAAAACATATTCGATATCTTTTGATTCACTTTCAGCTAGTCGATGGTCGATGGCCGATGGCTATATATATATATATATATATATATATAACTTCGAGATTTTAAAACTTAACCAATGATAGTTGTCCATTAAAATATTTAACTTTAAAATGAGATAATCTCCCTATCTTTTCTCTAAACTTTTTATATAACAGAAAAATAAAACAGATGAGTTATATGAAACACATCGAAAGCTTATAAAAAAATATGAAACTCATCGAAAGTGTGGATTAATTATGTTTTATCTATTTTTCTCAAATTAAGAAAATTACATAAAAATTGGTTATTATAATTTGAATTGAAGATCTCAATTCAGACTCTCACACTCTCAATTATATGAATCAAAGATAATTAGAAGGCTTTTTTTTTTTATAAGAAGATAATTATAAGGCTTTGGAGACAGGCAATTGAAGTAATAATAATTAAAAAGGGATGAAGACCACAAAATATGCACACTAATTTTAATGTTTTATTCAATTAAATTTGGATTGCCAGATTATTTTGGGGAATATTAATTTATGGTGAGATTGAGGATGTAATTTGTGGATTTGATAGCAGATTGAATTATGGAATTGTGAATGCAATTATATGTTTATTTATGATCCGCTAGATTATTAATTTATTGAGGCTTTTTGGGTGGATTTATACTCTAATTGTATTATTTGTCATTATTTTGTTTATAGGTTTAGTTATTTGAGTTTTTTTATAACCATGTTATACGTACGAAGTATCCACCACTGTTTGTAATGACTAATCTTCGTCGGGGAACCTGTTGGACATGCAAGGTGAGTTCTCTCCTCCCAACCAGGTTTTCTCCTTACACAAAATCCAGGATTCGAACTTTTGACCACTTGCTTAAGGTACCCGAGTCCTTTACCCACTTAAACCAACTATGTGTTGGTAATTATTTGAGTTTTTGGTAGTTAATTGTTTTATGTATTTTTGCTCAATGTGATGTTTTTATGCCTAATTTACTTGTATTTTACCTTTTTGCATTTGTAAGGAATAATAAGGATGAGATTGAAGCTTGAAGTGTGAAGAAATGAGGAAAAGAATTTGGGCTTATTCTTAGCCTGGCCAGTATTGGGTGTCCAATGCCCACTTGCCCGGTGTCCATTTTGAACATATGAAAATTTATGCTATGTTTGTTTTAGATTTTCAACTTGCAAAATCCCGTTTAAAAACCCGTTGGATGAAAGCTACAAATACTAGCTTTGTATAAAAGTGCATTGGGAAGCCAAATTTGCATGGGAAACCGTGTTTTTTCCCGTTTGCGTTTAGAAAAATCTAAACCAAACATGCTCTTAATCTGTGGCACCAACGTTGGGTGCTCAAATCGCGAACAAAATCTGCCCTCTACCTGGGCGCTACAAGCCTGCATAGGGCGCTAGCCGCGATTCTTGATGCTTATTACAAGAAACTTTATCCATTTTGGAGAGGAATTCAACCTCATTTTTGAATAATACTTCGTTCTATACCTTATTGGGGTTCTTGGCTTGAAGAGGGAAATATGAGATATTGTCATCACTTATCTTCAACTTCATGAAGTTCTTCCTATCCCCCCTCCATTTCATGTTGTTTTTAGGATTCTAGGCATGTTTTGTTAAACCAGTCTTTGCTAGGGTAATATATGTAATTTGATTATGATGTTTTAAATCTTGATTTGGTTATTTTATGAATCATTCCCTTTGTTGAGTATTAATTGTTATACGTAATTAATGCTTTGGATGTATAACCACAGTTCAAATGATTTGTTGAATCGTGTTTAGAACCTTCACTTGCGTAAGTGTTTTATTCAATAAGCGTTTCTCACATGAGAGTTTATGACCTTCCTATAAACTCTTTTTAGTTTATTTCATAAGCTTTTCCGAATTATTGAAATAAGGTAAAAAAAACTTAAAGGAAGATAATAAGTTATTTTTATAATAAGCTCATCCAGATTAAGTATGTATAGGATAAGATAAACCTAAAGAAGTTCTCTATAAGTTCTTTTAAATGCCCCCTTGTACTAGAAATAATGAAATAAAGGTGTTGTTTATTGTAATTGATACCATAAATAGAGTAATCTGAAAAAAAAAAGTTTAATTTATGTGATCTTTACTTAAATTTCATAAAGTTTTATGGGGGTATTTGTAACTATGCTTCATTTTCATAACCATATTTATTGTCCTTTGATATCTTCTAGTAGGGCGTTTCTCAGCATGGACGAGTACTGAAACGTTCTGATAGAAAATCATTATTATTGTGCGACATTGTACGTACCACAGTTGTTTAATTAAAGAACATTATAATTTATAAAGTACTGTGTGTCTCTGCTGGTTCACTGTATATATCCTTTTCGTTTGAATGGAATAGGAAACTGGTTGAGAAATCAACCTCATCCACAACCTTATTGCGAATCTAGGAGGAGGAGGAGGCAGATAACTTTTTTGCCAGGGTGATTGTCTGTTCGATCCAAACAAGAATTAATCTTGTGAAAGAGAACATGAACACTTGGTTTAATTCGTTTCATTAATTTGACCACCTATATATGTTGGCCAAACTGAATTCAGAAAATCAGAATGAGGCTCTCTGACGACCATGACCCCAAAGCATAGATTATTATTAGATATACAGAAAATCTCTATGGATAAACCCAGAAGAGGAGGTTCCAACAAAGCTGCCGACCAGACGTTCTGAGCAATGACACGCACACTACTTTCTGTTGATTCGGATTTAACAAATTAAGACATTTCATTTCAACCAGAAGATCATGGACCTTCCAGCTCATGCACATGTAGTCATGTAGACCCTTATCATTCTGCCCCCCTTCCTTTTTAGCTCAAAGTTTTTTGGAAGGTATATTATATATCATCATTCATAAATAATACCAATTCAGTGAAAGTAAGGATCATTTGTCAACATATATCGTCCAGGAGTGTTAGTAACACACTCGTTAACACTTTCTTTCCAGCGCACATCCTACTATTGATTGAAATTCATATAGGTCATACTAATTCATGTGGGTTCCACTTGAATTTTGTAGGGTCCACATGAATTTCAACCAATAAAAGAATGTGTGTTAAAAAAAGAATGTTAGAGAATGTGTTGCTAGCATTTTTCTATCGTCCAAATTTCCTGTCGCGGTGACTTACAAATTAAGGATCTAACTTCTTTCTAAATTAAAAATTATTTGTTGTTGGACTGCTGGAATTAATTATAATAAGCTCAAGATTAGGTACTAGTAGTTGTACTAATAAAGACTCCAACGATTAATTCTAGTGAGGGTACTGCAAGGTTAGTGCACTTAATGAGTAAAAATCCTTACTTTCACCGTTAATATAATTACTTACAAGTGAGTGAGTGAGTGAGTCTAAAACATCAAGTTGAAATTAAGAGTAATTTAATTTGGTCATCTCAAATACTCCATCCGTCCCAATATATACTCCCTCCGGACCTATATATAAGCAAAAAAATATCTAAATTTTTTGGACTCAAATATAAGCAAAAGTCAATCAAATCAACCTTATTTAATGCTAGTGCTTCAAAAATACTCTTTGCTTAATTGTTTTTATTTTTATTTTTTCAAGAGTATTATACACTCTCAAGACACAACTTCTGAAGTTAGTTTTTTTTGTTTATATATAGGTCCGGAGTAGTATGTCATATTTGACTAAATCACACAGTATAAGAAAAAACAATAAATGAAAGAAAAAGAATAGTAATTTTATCAAATTAACCTTATTAATCATTGGTGTTTAACTATTATCATAAATGCAAAGTGAAGTTTTTAAGGGTACAATTGATATAAAACATTTAATATTATATTGAAAATAGAAAATGACATATATTTTTGGATAATTTTTTTTTTTGGTAAATGTGACATATCTATAATAGGACAGAGAGAGTACTTTTTGGACACTACTAATTTAGTGAGAAATGCTAGCAACATACTCTTTAACACCCTCTTTTCAACACACACTTCTATGGTTAAAATTTATGTGGGTCTTATAAAATTCAAGTGAGACCCACATGAATTAGTGGATCCCACATGAATTTCAACCTATAGAAAAATGTGTGTTGGGAAAAAAGTGTTAAAAAATGTGTAGCTAGCACTTCTTATAGTTTAGTTATTATAGCTGAAAGACAATACCAACCAAAATACTGGTATATACTTAATGATTTTGTGGTAGGGATCTAAGGTTGTTTTTGTGACTGGAATCTTCGAGTCAAATACAAAAACTTTGGTGGTAGTAATGAGTGTAGTTGGTATATATGCATTGTTAGTGTAAAACTATCGATCAATTAGAAATTATGGTATAAATAATTTCTAATGTAATCATGATAAAAATTAAATATTTTTAATGATATGTTAATTTCTAATTGATTGACACTATAAATTTTTTTATACTAACAATACATATCAATTAAATATTATTATTAATAAATAAATTCTCATTATAAATGAGTTATTGATATTATTAATTAATTACTTCCTCCGGTCCTTATTGCAAAAAGTTCCAAAATTTTTGGTCTAATATATAAGCAAATTTCAACTACTTTCATCATATTTAATGACATTGTTCCTAAAATATCCTTCATTTAATACCAATTTTATTTTTCAATAACTCTATATGGGATGCATTTAATAAAAATTGAAGTTTTCTATGAAGGTTACTTTAGGTAATACCCTTAATTTTTTAACAACATTAAATGAGATTAACCAACTTCCTTAATATGTGTGTTCCATTTAAGTTTTGCTTATAATAGAGACCGGAGTAGTATTAATTATTAGGCTCTAAATATTCTTTTGCACCAGTCTTTCAAGAGATAACTGAAATATTCTATCTCATCCCTTGGTGTCAATGCGCGTTCAAGAATGTTGTCACCTCGATAAATTGATACATCATTTTTAACACTTTTTTAATTAAGGATTTGTCAAGTATATGAAACTCGTGGTTTCGGTGGATATAGGTTAGATCGGGTTAGACTTTGAGTTAAATAGGTCTCACCTATTTAAAATATACATAACTTAAATCTGACCTGTTATCTGATATATGCCATTTTTTAAAGTTTGTCCTGACTTTTATAGAAATCTGGTTTGACATGTTATCTGATATGGGTCATTTTTTAATTAAGGTCTAACCTGATTTTTGAAGAAGTTTGACCTTCCGTGAAGACCTATTTTGAATTAAGGCCTTTAAATGGGTCAATATGCTAACAAGCTAATAAATAATGCCTTTAAATAAGTCAATAGGGCTTACCTCTAATATGGATATTGTTTTATTAAAAAAAAAAATGATATTATGTCTTATATTTCAGTAAAAAAGATATTATTTATAAACGGGACGATTTATCGAACTTTTTTAAATTCTAAGTCTGATCTCTTTAACTAAAAAGCTTTTTAAAAAACCTAAACCTGATTTTTTAATTATTAAACTAGTCAGGCCTGACTTCAAGCCTTAAACAAGTCATGTCATAAATTCCTGACAAACAATTGGGTGTTGCTTTTTATATCACAATTTTTTCTCATATATCACAATTTTTTTTAAAACATTTGAATATCCCTAACTATCATAACATATCCCATAATCTATATTTAGAAATACACCACTCCCCTCCCCTCTTCTTCCTCTTTCCTTCTTCTCCAATTTTTTCCAATCTTAAAATTTAATGTTCCCACCCTCCTAACGTAATGGCATAGCCTAATGTCAAGGCAATTAAAAAGCGGATTGAAGATTTGATCTCTCGAGACTACTTGGAAAGAGACAAGGATAATGCAAATTTGTTCAGGTACTTGTGATGTGGTCATGACGTTTGTACAAATGAAGTGGTTACTGGCTTACTACGCTTACTGTAAATAGGAAAACGAGCAGATCATGTTTGAACACGAAAAAAACCAATTCCTCCTTATAATTTTCTTGAAGGGAGGAGCTGCTGAGTGCTTGTATATTTTGCCACCATATCCGGGTATGGACTACCTTAGTGTGTGCTCATGTTGCCTCCATATCCAGTTGAGTCTTAAATATGCTGAAATTTAATTTGCCAATGACCCAGCAGCGAACATGAGAAATTTTAAGATTGGAAACAATTGGAGAAGGAAAGGGGAAGAGGGAGGGAGTGATGTATTTCAGAATATGGGTGTTGCTTTTTACACCACAGTTTTTTTAAAAAAAACATCTGAATATCCCTAAAATACCTCAACTATCTTAATATACCCATGACGTATATTCAGAAATACACTACTCTTCTCTCCCCTCTTCTTCCTCTTTCCCTCTTCTCCCTCCTCACTCCACCCATTCAATAATTTCCTTTTAACAGAGCCATGAACAGATTCAGCACGCCCAGGTTAACAAAAAATAGAAAGTGAGAAAAACCAAATCCTAGATCGTTTAGCATATCCCTCATTGGAAGAATTTCTTATTTTTATGTCAACGACAACGACACACCACTGACAACACCTCACATTCACACGCTGGAAAGGCAGCACTTCCTTTGCAGTGGTTGGGTTAAACATTTTTCCTATTAACTTAATTGTCTCTTAATGGTTTTGTGAGATGGATATTTGATCAATTGTTTTCAAAACAGTACCGGAATTGATTTCGGTATGTTCCAAGTTAAAATACACATTCCAGATATGTACTTCCGATAGCCATTAAAGAATAAAACTACAATACAGGATCTATGGTTACGGTATGTCCAACTATTAAAGAAATGGGGAACCAGAAATGAAGTATGAAGAAAAGGGAAGAAGAAGAGATAATGGGGGTATTTTGGGGATATTAAAAGTTTTTTAAAAAAACTTGTGATGTATTAGAAAGATACGTGGTGTAAAAAGCATCACCCTCTGAATATAGGGTATGATGTGTATTAAGAAAGTTGTGGTATTTTAGAGATATTCAAATATTTTTAAAAAATTCATAATGTGTGAGAAAAAATTATAGTGTAAAAAGCAATATTCCAAACAATACGATATATTTCCACTCCAGTCACTCCGACCCATGACCATTATTAACCCAACAGCGAGCCCGAACACAAAGCGGAGGCGAAGAAGGTGGCGGTTCCTGGAGGACTCTAAGATGTCTATTTGTCTTAGTTTTACACATTTGAATTTCGGGAATATTGTTATTGACCGAAAATTATTTCTTAGATGCTCTAAATTGAAACATTGATGCAAATTTATAAAATAAAAAGCAAAAATTTATTCTCAATCAACAAACAAGTTGGTCTGAAATCTGAATATATTCTTTATCGTACAAAAAAAAAAATTCCTTATCCACTAACCAAGACTGCTTTTTGGTGCGTTTCTTTTGCCAAATTCACTAACCAAAAACTGCTTTTTGGTGTGTTTCTTTAGCGAAAATCACGTAAGTTTGAATACAATTTTTAGTCTTCTTCCCAAAGGTACCCTGAATACTTTATTATACGTATACTTGACCTTAATGACTGCTTTTTGTGTTTCTCTTCCCTTTCCGCAATCAATTAGCTTCCATTGTAATGCAGTTACACCAGGCTTGTATCTACCGTGTATCTAACGGTATAGCAAACAATCGAGCATTAGATAACCCATCAAGTTTTAGCTAGCAAAGACTTTATTAGTGCAAAAAATTGTAAAGCTAAATTGGCTAAACCTTTATTACTTTCACTCGAAATGGAGGTGAAGGAGATTAAAAAAGATTATCTCAGCGATAAGAAGAATAAGCTTACCAATTTCAATGATTTTTTTTTTGTAATCATGTTATTGGTACGAAGTGTCCATCGTCGTAAACAGTAACTAATCTTCGTTGGGGGGACCTGGACGACGTTTAAGGATTGTCCTCTCCCAATCAGGTTTTCTCCATATGCAAGAGTCAGAAACCGAATCTCCGACCACTTGTTTAAAGGACCCGAGTTCGTTACCACTCGGACCAACCACATGTTGATACCAATTTCAGTGGTTTGATTGAGAACTCATATGCAAAACTAAATTTTATTAAATTGAATTTTGTAAATTTGGTTTTCATTAAAAGTGAGTTTATAATAACTCATTTAGTTGAATATTTTATTGTTAAAAATAGTTTTGATAGAATAAATATTATTTGATAGTGTTAATTAAACTAATTTTTAATTGTTGTAAAAAAACTAATTTTTAATAAATATGTAGTTACCAAATTGATCATTGATGCAAACGTTGAAAGGATAAGCAAGTAATTAATTTTTCAAGGGTATTATGGTAAAAGTGATTATTGAAAACCCAAATTAAATTTTGAAAAAGCGGACAATGAAAACTTTTTTCTTCTTCCACAATCAAGATTTGAAGTCCCGACTTAATTATAACTAACTAAATTTTCAAGATGCTAAACATGTAGAAACAAAATTAAAAACTGAGTTTGAACTATCTAATAAACTCATTTTTTTTTTGACAAAAATAAACTCACTTTTAAAGCCCCAATTTGGATGTCAAACATGGAGGCGTTCTAGCGTGCGCGATACATATAAGTCGCTCATCATGCATCAACTTTAATCACCATTGGATCAAGTAGTCCCACCAGATTGCACCTACTACTGCCCATACCAGATTTTTTTTTCTTCATTTTCTTGACTCTCTCACTGGCACCGTCTTCAACCGTGGCCGCTCCCCTCCCCACAGCCTCTCCTCCTCCTCCACACAGCCCAGTACAGTCACCAACAAAGAAACAGAACAACACGTAAAATTCAAACCCCCTAGAAAACGAAGAACCCTTAAACTAATAATCATGAAGCAAAAAATATAAGTAGGCCCATAATGAAAAGAGAGTATCTTTGATGTTTTGGCGTGAAATTTGATAATGGGAAAGGAAAGAAACAACATATCGTGTCGCACAGTGGTGTCGATTTGGCGAGTTAGGTTAATGAAACCTTGGGGGAATTGAGATCGTGTTCGAAATTTGGTTATTGAAAAGGCATTATTTGACGTTAATTCGATTCAAATACGCTGGTGAGTGAAGATATGAAGATTGAAAACTCTGAAAACCCTAATGGTATGTTTGCAAACTCTGAAAACCCTAGTGAAGATCCAAAAATTATTAAGAATATTCTTCCCCTCTGTATTTCATAATTTCTTCATCTTCTCCAATTCTGTAATTTGCTTTTTTTGTTGTTGTAATTTTGGGGAAAACTTCAGATTGTAAGCACGAAGAAGGAACCCAGAAGGAAGAAGAAGAAATCAAAGAGGAACATTGAATTTTCATAAACGAGAACTCCATTTTGGTATACTATTCATCTCTTTTTATTGATACGTTGAACTGCTTCAATACTGTATACCCAATCTGCGTGGCGGGGATGGGGGTGGGGAATGATGGGTTCGGGTGGGGGTGGTTTTGGGTTTACAACTGTAGTAATGAGGAGGTTGCGATGCGCGTGAGGAACTTATTGACGGATCTGTGGGATTCCCGACGCCATCAAGATGTTGCTGGAGGAGAAGGAAGAGAGGAAGGTGTCTCTCGCAGGCAGGGGTGGCTGTAAGCGGAGGTTGGATATAGGAGGCGGTGGTTGACGGCGGTATTTTGTTACGCGACCATGATAGAGTAGAGGGAAGTATGAGACTGAGGGAGAAAGAGGGAGAGAAATCAGGTGTTGATGTGTATCGTAAGATCTGTGGAACTTCACTTGATCAACGGTCTTACTTAGTCACTCACGGTGAGCGACATGAGAAGTTGCTCACCGTAGAATCCGCCGTCAAACATGAACCAAATCATACTATGGTTAAACCAATAAACACAAAAGAAAAATTTACTGTTTCTTTGCGAAACGCAGGAAAACAAAGAAAAAAATAAGGAAGTAAAATAATGTCATCTCAGAGGATGGCTAATATCATAATTAATTATCATTTCAATTGCTGCTTTTATGTGCAGTGATGGAATTTTACTCAAAATTTGATGGCTAAGGATTTTCTGCAGTCGAAGAAATGACCCCGGGAAATCTTTGTCATACAAAATATTTTGTGTATTGGAAGGTGAATTCTTTGGTATCTAGTAAACACAACGTAAAAGTTATTCTATTTGATCAGAATGTGTCATCGCGATTAAATGTTAGTGGGTCATATCAAATGGTTCTCATCATCTAACTAAATCATCTAGGCATGGTAAAAGTTACCATGAGTACCAGAGAATTTATCAAATTTTAATGCAAAAATCTTACACTTCTCTTCTTTATTGTAGATCAGAAACTGTTTCTCTGGAGAATCCTTATCCAATTTTTTTAACCATGTTATAGGTACGAAGTATCCACCACCGTTAGCAGTGACTAATCTTTATCGGAAAACCTGTTGGGCACACAAGGTGGATTCTCCCCTCCAACAGGTTTTCTCCATACATAAGAGTCAGGATTCGAATCTCCGACCACTTACTGAAGGTATCCAAATCCCTTATCACTCGAACCAATCACATATTAGTGATCCTTATCCAAAATTGATTGGGCAATAACTTGACTTTTGTCTAGTTATAATAGAAAATATATAGATAATGATGAAATTATGTTTTTCCTGATCTTAATTTTTAATCTAAACACGATAACTGGGGGGGACATATCCTCCATACATTTATTGCCCGAAAAGTCACTTGTGTTTGGTTCAAAGGAGAGGAGGAGAGGGGAGGGATTTTAGTAGAGGGGATGGGAGGAGAAAGGAAGGGAGGGGAGGAATTTTAATTAGCTATTGTGTTTGGTTGAGAGGATTGGAGGAGAGGGATTGTATTGGAGGGGAGGGGAAATAGCAATTTTCATGTTTGGTTTAGGAGGAGAGATTTTAAAACGAATTTACTTTAAAACACTTATAGATTTAGAATTCAAAACATATAAGTGAGGGTATTTTAGACAATCTATTCAAAATATAATTTTAAATCCACATCACTCCCCTTCCCTCAAAATCCCCCCTATATTGGAGGGGAGCCAAAATTGATCCGGGAGGGATTTTGTTCCTCTCCTCTTCATTCCCCTCCAACCAAACAATATGTAAATCAAAATAAAGTACTAACTGACATACTATATTAGTGTTTTTTTTTATAGGTAAATATTAGTGCTAATGTTAGTATTTTGTTAGTGGGTGAGGTTTAAACTTTCTACCTCTTTATCACTCCACTCCACTCCTTAACTCTCCCACCCAAACCACCAAGTCAACCTTATAACTCCCTATTATATTAATGTCTGTTTGGATTAGCTGTGAAAAATATATTATTTCAATAATTAATTTTTCTTATAATCGATTATAAAAGAAACAATTTTATGTTTGGATATATTTGGTGAAAAACAATTGAAGATAATATGTTTTGTTTAGATTGTGTAGAAAAAATCACTTTAATTTATATAGTAAAATTACAAAAAGAAACCATGAAGTTGTTTGTTTAGATTAATGTTTGATACATTGTCAATATAAATTTTTTACACTATAAACCAATCACACATTATCTTATGCATGACTTTTAAGGTAGTTAATATAAAAGTTAAATATTTTTAATGATGTGATGATATATATTTTGTTGTCAGTGTAAAAACTCTTTACACCGATAATATATTATAATTAAATCCTTTTAATAATTCATATATTCAAAAAACTAGTCTAATTATATTTAAAAATATTTATTATTATTATTATTATTATTATTATTATTGTTATTATTATTATTATTATTTCGTGCATTGCATCAACGATGCCCATAAATATAGGACCTTGTTTATACTAGGCTAAAATATTATTTTGGTCTCTTAACTTGTTTTTTAGTTTCAATTTGATCCCTTAACTTTTAAAAGTTTTAATTTGGTCCCTTAACTTGTCTCTGTTAACACAAGTTAGTCCTCTCCGTCAATGACATAAGGAAAAGTGACAAAAATGCTATACGTGTTAACAACTTAAAGGACTAATTTGAAACTCATTTAAAATATAAGGGATCAATTTGAAACTCATTTAAAAGTGAAGGGACTAATTTGAAACTTGTTAACAATTTAAAGGATTAAATTGAAACTCATTTACTTATGTCATTGACGGAGAGGACTAACTTGTGTTAAAAAGACAAGTTAAGGGACCAAATTGAAACTTTTCAAAATTAAGGGACCAAACTGAAACTAAAAAATAAGTTAAGGGACCAAAATGATATTTTAGCCTTTAAACTATAACAAAATTCAATAGAAATATTTTTGGTAGAAGTGATTACGTAAAATCAAAATTATTTTGCGTTTGGTAAGAAATCTAAAATGTGATTTTACTTTGAAAAATTGTTTTTAAACTGTTTGAGTATAAAATTGAAAAATAATTTTTCTTTGTATGAAATTACATTAAAACACATAAAAACACTTTCCAATAAATATGCTTGAATAAAAAAAAAAAGTTTTTTTTGTAATATGTTATACATATGAAGTATTCACAATCGTAGTAGTTACTAATCTTCGTCGAGGAATTTTTTGGACACACACGGTGGGTTCTCCCCTTTCAACTAGGTTTTTTCCATACGCCAAAATCATGATTCGAATATCTGAGTACTTCCTTAAGGTGTCCGAGTCAGGTTTCTTTTAATCATGTTAAAAATTAATAATATAATTTTAAATTACTATATTCATAATATTTATTTCAAAATAAAATATTCTAATAATTTATTTAATAAAAAATATTTGAAAAGTGTGAGGATATTAGTGACCATTTATAAATTTTGAAGGGATACTCTTGTTAAAAAAACTTATAAAGTAATTTTCTATTTTGTTAGAAAAAATTGTTTTTCCAGAAGTTAGAAAATTTAGCTTATCCTAAAATCATTTTATTTAAGAATTGATGTTTTTAATAAATCCAACTAAACAAATTAAATTAGAAATTTCATAAGTGATTTTTTTAAAAAAAATCTATTTTATTAAAAATATAAACAAACGGGTTTATATTTAATGCTTGTGACCAACATGAGTTGGCACATCTAGACAAGCCTTGTGTCAATTCTCCTTGTGATTTGCGTTCGATTCTCAGATTTCTCCTGTTGATAGACAATATATAAATTTCACTATAAATACTTGTTGAAGTTAGTGGTATTTTCTAACCTTATAAAAGGGCATATTTTTTCCTAATCTAAACTTTTTGTATGTATAAAAAAATATTTATTGATTGTCAAGGAGGATTTTACTCGGTGAAGATCATTTTCATTTCTCAAAAGAAATAAAGGACTCCATTACTATAACTTTGAGTGTATAAAGATATATTTTTTTAAAATAAATAATATTTATTAAATTTTTATATATTTTATAAACTCAAACTTATAATAATGAAATATCATTTTTTATAAAATGGAGAGGATTTCGACAAGATTTTGCCAGTGTTTGAACTTTCCAACTGGCATTTAACTCAAATACGGATGTATCACTTAAATTTGCAATCTTTTAGCATATCATTGATTGATGAATGATTAGATATAAAGTTCAAACGAGAATAAGCGATGCATGAATATTCTGTAGTCCAAGACTCTGTTAATTTTCATTATTGCAGTTGCTAATGTTGGTGATGATTCTATATTGATTAGAATATGAGTAAAGGTATAATTAGTCCTTGATAAAAAAATATGTTGATATTTTGATTTTTGAAAAATAAAAAATATTAATTTGATATTCAAGAATATAAAATGTGGGTTAAATTGATACTTTTTAGGATAATTTTTAGGGACATTTTAGTCCCTGTCAGGAACTATTTTGATCCCCATTTTATATTCTTGAGAATCAAATTGGTATTTTTCATTTCTCATGGATCAAAATGTCACGGTGATTTTTTGTCGAGGATCAATTTAGGTATTTACTTATATTTAAATTAGTCCTTATATTTCTTCCTTTTTTCAATGTTTAAAATGAATATGAATAAAAAAAACTTTGTTGGGACAAATAAAATTCACTTCGGTGATTTGTATATCTCGAAAAAGATTAGTGTATAAAAATAATGTTGTTGAAAGAGACAAAATCCACTTCGATGATCATCTATATCTCTTTAATGTTGTTGAAAGAGACAAAATCCACTTCGATGATCATCTATATCTCGAAGGGATTAATATGCGATTATCAGTCGAGAGACATCCTCGTGCATAAAAAAATAATAATATCAATTGTAGCACCAAAAAAGTGAATATCACTTTTTCCCCCTAATACATTTTTGGATATTAATTTCATCCACAAATAAACATTACTTTAAAGGACCAAATTAATGTTCATCAAAATATTAATTTGAAAAATCAACTGATATCTCATATATATTTCAAAAACAATTTGAATATTTGCTCTTCTATATTCATCCTGTGTTTTTTTTATGCAAATATCATCTGAAACTATAACGGATCTGCAAATGTTGCCTTTTGTTAGAGTTTCTTTAATGTGCAATAAAAAAATATATAAGCTACTGAGATAAGGTTCCTCTAAAATGAGATATTTTCTAAAATGAATAAGTAAAATGGTTTTCATCATTAGATGATTTAATGAATTCAAATCTCTGCACTTTATCAAATCAAATAGAAATCTTTTTACTTATTTACTTTAAAAAGAATCTCACTTTAGAGGAGTATTTTTCAAACTACTGTATGATTCTCAACGTGAATTATTGACAAAATGATTTTTCCACAAACGTTAAGAAATTGCATAGAATCTATACTAATAAAAAAAGGCCATATATATAATGACTCACAAAACAGATCATAGAATGTGTATGAAGAAAAAAGTAAAGTTTAATTGCTATATATTAACAGTATAAAATTTTTTATATTGTCAACCAATTATCAATATGATATGAGTGACTTTTAAGGTAATTAGGATAAAAGTCATTTTTTTTATTGATATGACAATTTATGATTGGATGTCTATGTAAAAAACTTTACACTGTTAATGTATAATAATTAAACTCAAAAAATTATATGTATATACGTTTTGATAAAACATTTATTTGTATAGTATCACTTCAACAATATGGTATGTGTTTCTTTTTGGTACATAATATAATATGGTGATTAACATTTTATAATTTCAAGGATCATTTTGGAATATTAGTAATATGCGAAACTAAGTTGATAGTTGATAGTTGATACGATCCTACAATTTTAGGGACCAGATTGAGTATTTACTCATAATATGCTAGTTTCACGTATGTATGCGCCTAAAAGTAGCAGTGTTCAGATCCCAAAAAAATTGCAAACCGATCAAAAAACCAAAAACCAAACAAAATTGTTTTTTATTGGATTTTATGGACCTTTTTTGTGCAAATGACCGGCTCGATTCGATTTTTGGTTTCATTATTTTGAAACTAAATCGAATCACATACATAAAATTTAATACATATTTATTCTATTATTATTAATATACGTCTTATATTAGACTATTATGATAAATTGTTATTATTATTACTTGAAACTCATGAATTACTTGTGGATTTTCCTGCAAATTTTTTCTACAGGAATTTCCTGCGAATTTTTCTACAATTTTTTAAAAGTAAGTTTTTTTCTTGTAGATTCAAATTTGTAAGAAATTTTGACATTTTCTACGAATTTAAATTTTTCCCAAGAAAATTTGCAGGAAAATTCATGCGGATTTTAAAATTCACAGGAAAAAGTTATCCACGAAGGTATTACCTATGGATACAAATTCATAGAAAAAACTGTAGGTAACCTATTTCTTGCGAATTTTTGTGTAAAATCCGCAGGTAATCAAAAAATTTTTAGGTGTGATAATTTTTTATATTGTCAATCAATCTTAAATTGACACATAAGTAAAAATGTTTGACTCTTATAGCCTAACTAGCTTAAAAGTCATCATATCATGATTTGTGATTGATTGACAGTGTAAAACACTTTACATGAACGATGCATAACAATTAAACTCTAAAATAAATATATAAATCATAAAATTATTCATAAAATGTGTCAAATTATATTCATTTAATTTGTATCTAATAATTTGACAAATTTATATTCAGACTTACACACAAATATGCTTGTTTAAACAATATTTTTATCATATTTATCAACAACAATTACCATATTTACTATGATTTATGATTGGTTGACACTTGACATTGTCAAAACTTTGCATTGACAATGCATAACTATTAAACTCTAAAATAAATATCTAAATAAAAAAAGTACTCATAAAATTTGTCACATTATACTCATTTCATTTGTATATCATAATTTGACAAATTTATATTCAAACTTACACTCAAATATGCTTGTTTAAACAACTTTTTTTTTTTTATCATATTTATCAACAATAATTATTATAATAATCCATATTTTCTATAGCAAAAATAATTGAAAACATGATATTTATGTATAAGTTGTTGAGCTAAATGACTAAAAATTAAAGAGTATAATGAAAAAATCTTTTTGACATAATTGATATACATTTTACATCCATTATTTATTAGAGTGTATACTAACAAAATATTTGTTTAAGGAAAATAGATATATACTGGACTTAAAAAACAAATACTTAAACTTATATTCCTTTTATATCAGATTTTCAATTAATATATTTCATTTTTCAAATGTAAAAATTAACTTTATTTTGTAAAGAATAAAAATAATATTAATCTTTAAAATTATTTTTTAATATATAAATATGAAATAACTTATTATAATTTATTGTTAAGTCACTTAACAAATGTTACGTCATAGTTAGCCAACACGAAAAAATGTAGGCGGAGTGTAATTTAAAGTAATAAGTTTGGTGTTAGAGTGAATAAGTTACTCTTAATTTTAAACCTATCTCGTGTTTCTAAAACATGGATTTTCTGTTCAACATGTTTTCTCAGATGTTTTGTGTTGTCCCGTAATAAATTATTAACCATTCATTATCCCTATACTGACATAAACTGATAAACATCGACTCTGCAACCATTTTCATCCAAGAATCACGAATTCTGATATTGAAAAAGATATTTCAACCATCTTAAGAAAACAAATAAAATCATTTCAAAGAAAGAGATATGATCTCAGATGAAAAGTTTTGTGTCATCTAAATATAAATAGTAAATGGATATCTGAAGTCAGATACATGTTCCATGCTTTTGTTTGATAATGATACAATACATGTTACATGAATATGTGATTGTCTACTGCGACGAAAAGGATCCATTCCCATAAAATGGCTGAAAATTTTCATCATGGAAGGCATCTCCAAGTCAAAAAGGGTCAGTTCCAGCAGACCTATTGCCTTTTCACACAAAGCACTATATCTACACGGCTCCTAAGTGCCACCCTATGTGGTGTAATAAACAAGAGTATATATAATTATATATACATATATTCGTTTAGTATATGGAATCTCTCATCATTAAGGTGGACTAAATTTCACATTACCACAAATTTTGGGATCCTGCAATGACTTGCCTCTAATATTTAACCAACTAGTGGGATTTCTCTTTGCTTTTGTTTGAAGAAAGTGGCTTAAGGTAGTAAGGGTATTCAAGTCAAAAGGAAAGTTGGAAGTTGACGTAGGTTGGAAAGAGACAACCCAGTCCAAAAGAATGCAGTGTTAAGATTAAGAATATATATATATATATATATATATATATATATATATATATATATATATATATATATATAGGGAAACCAAACCAAGCCAGTTTGAGAAGGCCTTGAGGGGACGATAGGCAAAGGCAATCAATACTTGTAAGGCAAGCTAAGCTAAGACCCTCTAACTAACCAAAACACAAATCCTCTCATTTACCTCTTCTCCCTGTCTGCCTCCAAAATATTCAAACAAGAAAAGAAAGGAATTCCACTGCATGGAATAACACTATATATATCCTTTCTCTGTGCCACTTTGAAATTCTACAATCTCGGAGTTTCTTCCTCTATCACAATGGCAACATTCATCCCAACAATCTCTATCATCTATATTTTTCTTGCATTTTTTCTCTCTGCAGGTGCCCTGCTTGTTCTGTTTTGCTCTCTTTTCTATGCTTTTTCGTTTTTTTTTTTTTTTTGCTTTTGTATACCATCATATGGTGCATTTTTTTTCTTAATTTATATCTCTTACAACTTGAATCATATTGAGTCATACTAACACATTTCATTGATTGTGCAATCACAGATATTGGAATTTTTCCACGTGTTGAATCATTTGGAATCAACTATGGCCAAGTTGCTAACAATTTGCCGCCACCAGACAAAGTCCTTGACCTGTTGAGCTCCCTTAGGCTCACAAAAACAAGAATTTATGACACCAATCCTCAGATTCTGAGTGCTTTTGCTAATTCAAACATTGAAATAATTGTGACAGTAGAAAACGAGATACTAAGCCAGTTAGATGATCCCCAACAAGCACTTCAGTGGGTAAGCAGCCACATCATACCCTACCTACCTGAGACAAAGATCACAGGAATTCAAGTTGGGAATGAGGTCTTCACTGATGATGACACCACTCTTATTCAGCACCTTGTGCCAGCAGTGGTTAACATTCATAATGCACTAGCTCAGTTAGGCTACTCAAACATCCAAGTCTCAACACCAAGCTCCTTAGCAGTGCTTCAGGAATCTTACCCTCCTTCAGCTGGAAGCTTCAAAAGTGAGATCACTGGGATCATGTACCGATTCTTGAACTTCTTGTCAAGCACTAAGGCCCCCTTTTGGATCAATGCATACCCTTATTTTGCATACGAGGATGATCCAAATGGGATTCCTTTGGACTATGTGTTATTTAATCCTAATGCAGGAATGGTTGACCCTTCTACCAAGCTACACTATGATAATATGCTTTATGCTATGGTAGATGCAGTTACATTTGCCATTGCTAAAATGGGTTTTAGAGGGATAGAGGTTAGGGTCTCGGAGACTGGTTGGCCATCAAAAGGAGATCCTAACGAGGTTGGTGCTGCACCACAGAATGCTGCAACTTATAATAGGAATTTGTTGAGAAGGCAAATGTCAAATGAAGGGACACCATTGAATCCTAGAATGAGGTTGGAAGTGTACTTGTTTGCATTGTTCAATGAAGATATGAAGCCTGGACCAACCTCAGAAAGGAACTATGGCCTCTTTCAACCTAATGAATCTATGACTTACAATGTTGGATTATCTGCTGTTTCAACCACATCAGCATCAACTTCAACTTCCTCGGCATCAATTTCTCTTGCCTCCTCTGCCATTAAGACAAAGGTAAAACCATAAATAATTATATATATAGTCTTTTCCACTACTACAACAATTGTTTAGCTTATGGCAGAACTTACATGATAGAAAGAGAACATGTATTAGACAGTTTGGAGAAGTGTGATAAATGTAAAGAGGGGTATGTGTGTAATTACAGATTGACGCATTTGTAATTAACTAATTTTACATTTCATTAAAATATTTTTAAGTATTCTATCTTGTTCTTTTATCTTCTTTGCCCCTTTTTTGTTCCTTATCTTTGAAATAAAATTAATGTGAAACAGGAAGCACCAAAGGAATACCAAAGCTTGGTCTACTGGATCTTTGTGTATTTGCTGATTTTAACCCTTTCTGTGTGAAGAACATTACAATCCTGTGGAACTCATGTGTATACATTAAGTACAGTTGGGACTATACTTCTTGCAAGTGGCTAAAAGAGACCCAACCCCTCAACAAAGGCACTTCCAGAATCTCAAGTTTGAACTCTATTAAAGGTAGCCTATTTTGCAAAAAATAAGTAGGACCAACTCACTTTCCAAACGGTTGGGCAACAAAATCAGCAGTACGGCTCATAAAGAAAGGAATTCAATCGGAAGAATGGAAGATTACCCAACATGTTCATCAAGTGGCACTTACCCCACCAATATTATATTAGTCACATTCTATATAACAAGCATGTGGCGGTGACGTGAAATTGGGCTTATTTTAGGTTGATAAGGGACAAAAGCCACCTCATTCTTTCAATTGAAGGAGTTGCAGAGGAATAAATTCTAGTCTCAGTTTAATTGCTTTAATTATCAAATTCGAAATGTATCTTGTATGTTGCTGATTATGTAAAGTTAATTTCATCACTTTTATTTTTATCTCACATCTTGGGTATATGATTATAATCCTTAGAATGACAAGTGAATTGATCACTATTTTTTAATTTTGAGAATTAAATGGTAGATATATTACTAACTTTTAATTTGAAAGAGTTTTTGTTTTTCGGGTATCTGACTATTTGCTCACATAATTTCATACTAAGGATGTGAATTCTCCGGTACCCCAAGGGTAACTCTATCCTGTCTAGGTGAGACCCAATCAGATGATGAGAACCATTTAACTTGACTCACTAAGATAACATATTTAATTGAGATGATGCATTCTAATTGGGCAGGATAATTTTTACTCTAAAATTATTTGTGGTACCGGAGAAAGCACCTACTAAGGATAGTGGTAGTTTCAGAATTCCAACTCGGCAAACAAGAGCTTGGCCATATATTCTTTATTTATAACAAATAGTAAAAACCTATTAATTTGTAATTTCATTCATCTAATAAAGAAAAGAGAGTTTCTTCTCCGAGAAGAGAGTAGTGAGACCAGCCTTCTCTGCCTCATGCATCCATCACCTTATCGGCTGTTTGTTAGGAAGAGCTCTCTATTTTGGAAGGTGGAATCCATAACTTGTTCATATTTGCGTATAAAATTATAATATGCCCTAAGAATTTTTGTTTGGTACATTTTAAAATTATAATACAGGTCCTAAGATTATTATTCCTACTCTCTTTTGCGCCTTTTGCCATCTTGAGTATGGTATAGTATAAAGTTCAATAAAAATGTATGTTATAAATGAAAATTTAAATAAAGTGTACAATTTATTATCATGGAGAGGACAATGGGGCGGTCCTGCTTTATTCTCTTGGCCAAATAACCATCAGCATAAGGTCATTGCCGCCCCTTTTCCAAAGGTGTCTTTATCAATTGTTTATTTATTTTTCTTCTTGTTTCAGTCCTTCTATTTTTCTTCTCTCTTAAAAAGGGGACAATCAAACCTCAGCCATATCAGAAAGTGATGGGGATTGGTCTAGATCTTTAACATCAGCTAACGTGGTGCACATGAATCCCTCAAATTCTGAACCTGACCCCCCCTAATTAAGAATTTCTTCTTTTTCTTTTGGGGGCATAAAATACAAGGGCTATTTTGAAACGAATTCCACCAAGAAATATTTGTGTCAAATCGTATTATGGAGTTGAACCTACTGATTTGAAACTGCTTCCTGCAGGCAAGTGATGTGGCAGCATTTTGTCCTTTTAGTGATACAAAGTATAATAAGACGTATCCCAAGTAGGGGTCCATGGCATATAACTTCAGCATGTGAAGTGCTCGGCCATAATAGACTCTGAAAAAAATGTGATCCTTGTATATTGTTGAGGTAATTACGACATTTCAGAGTCTCTTTCATCTGTAAAGTTGCTAACCTATCGATTTGTAGGTCAATTATATTGAACTGTCATAAGGGACTTTTTGTTCATGATATGTTTTCTATTATTTGCGTCTCTCTTGAACTGTAGTTTTATGTAGCACTTGATCAATGTATCACACCATGTAGAACTTCAACATGGCTTTGCTAAAATTTTGGGGAACAATGGTGATACAATTATCATGATATATCATTTAAAAACTTGAATCGTGCAGTACCTTTCAAACTTCGTTTCAACAGCTGGATAATGAGGAAGCTTTTTTCCTTTCTTTTCCTTTATCTAAAATGTGCAATCATGTTTTCAGCGTCTCAATGCCTTTTTATTTATTTTGGTAAGCGTCTTAAGTATCTTCAGTTTTAATCTTTAACCCAAGAAAGTGATATGAGCATGAAGTAACACTAGTTCTTAGTATAATTAATTAGTAATTAGTAATATCAATTAAACTTTAACCTAGCTATTGGCAACTAGCAAACTTGCAAAGCGAATCTGTGTGCATGGTGGAACAAATAGTGGCCAATTTGTTCTCTCTAAATAATTCTTAGAATAAAGACTTGAATTGGTAGTTGACAAAAAAAAAAATACGATGATATTTTGATCCTTAAGAAATGAAAAATACAAATTTAGTCTTCAAGAATGTAAAATGCGGATCAAAATTATCGTTAATAAGGACTAAAATATCCCTAAAAATTATCCAAAAAGAACTATTTTGATTCGCATTTTACATTCTTGAGGATCAAATTGGTATTTTTCATTTTTCAGGGACTAAAATATCAACGTGTTTTTTTGTCAAGGACCAATTTGGACCTTTACTCTAATTCTTAATTTACATAATCTATCTTTTTTCTAAAGTTATATTCTGCTAACGGTATTGGATATTCCGTATCTATAATATAATTAAAAAAAAAAGTTGTATTGCAAAGTTCTAGTTATTATCCAGTTCACTCCTTGTTGTTCCGTGGCAACTTTGGTAGAATAGAAAGCTTGAGTAGATGCATGTGTATTTCCGTATCAAGAATGAAACATTTTTTCCACCCTCAGGTATTGTAAGGAACATTGAAAATTAAATTTGCTACTTAATCAAAGTCGCCAAATTTATCAACTGTTCTTACAAGGGCTGAGAACAATTCCTGGCCTAATTGTCGAGTCACCGTCTCTTCATGTAGCATCAATGTCAGCACGGGTGTGAATCAACCAATTAGAGGCCCAACCCAAAGAAAGACACATACTTCCGGTCCAATGAGAACTTCAGGGCCTGTTTAGCCGGTTTTTAGTTTTTTTGTTTCATTTCTTGAATTCAAAAATAATTATAACATAAATAATTATAAAATTATCAGATTATTTTCATTCTGTTTTTTGTTTTCAAAGAATTATATAGGAAACAGTGAAAATAAATAAAAAGTTGTTTTCAGTGTTTCTTATACAAATTTTTGAAGAAAAAAAACAGATTGAAAACAATGTGATAATTTTGTAATTATTTATATAAAAATAGGAAATGAAAACAGGAAACTAGAAACAAACCAAATAAACCCTTAGTAGTTAATGTTCGAGTAATCAATACTACATGCATTCGCCACCCAAGAATAAGGAGAGAATCTCGCTCAGGCAATGAAGAAGATTCATTAACGACGACGGTTATGGGATGCTCAAGCTATAAAAACTCATCAACGACAACAGTTATGAAAATGACCTATACATAAAAATGTTTGAAGGCAAAATAGAGGAAATGAAGAGAGACATTTTACACAGGTTTCAAGAGCTAATAAAGCTTACTCGAGGCATTTAGTTCTTGAACGAACATCAACCATGCCTATCTTGAAAGAGATATATATGAAGTACTAAAAAACTCTACACCGGAACTAACAATAAACAACATAGATAATTGATAAATAGATAGGTTCCTTAAGTATGTTGACTGTGGTTTGATTCCAGACAATATGTATGAAAAATGTTTTGTAGGTAGAGATTATACTCACTTCAATAGTTTTCCGTCTCGAAAGAAATTAATTTCCGAATATCGACGAACGACATCCTTGATGCAAAAAAAAACTCCATAACCAAAGCTATACTTATTTTATCGAGAGGGGATAATTTATCCCTATTTTTTATCAAGAGGTAATTGTAAATATAAATTATTAAGATATTGATTTTTTGAGAAATCAAAATCAAAATTAGTAAATTTATAAAGAAAAAGGTTCAATAAAAAACCACGGAGGCCAAAAATCAAATTAAGCAAAACTATAAGGAATAGTTCATACATTCCGTAACCTTTAGGCCATTTTTTATAATTAAGCAACCTTTAACTATGTATATTTTCAAAAATAAAATAATAATAATAGTAGTAACCTATAATAAAAAAAAGTAAAAACGTAAGAATCGTGTTGTCTCTGCAGCGAGGAAGTATGTTTGTTGTATGATCGTGTCTTTTCGGGCATCATCCGCGGCGAAGTGTTGTGTTGATCCTTCATGACTTTGGCTAATGCCTCATCATTATTATTATTATGCGTAAAGCACAGTTTCCATTTGCAACTATGTCCCACTGCAAGAAGAACCTACTCTTCCGATGCATATTCAGTACATCATCACAATCTCACTCTCTTACTGAATTCATGCAAAAAACCCTCTCAAATCCACCAAATTCATGCCCACATGGTTAAGACTGCTCTCAACAACGTTCCTTTCACTCTAAGCAAGCTCCTTGCAGCTTCAATCCTAGTAGATATCCACCATGCATCCTCCATTTTCAGTTACATTCAAAACCCAAATCTTTTCATGTTCAATACAATGCTCAGAGGCTATTCTATTAGCAATTTCCCCTATAAAGCTTTGCCCATTTTCAATGAACTTAGGAAACGTGGAATGGTGCTGGATCAGTTCTCTTTTATCACTGTGCTCAAAGCTTGTGGTAGAGATTCAGAGGTTGAGGTTGGCCAAGGGATCCATGGGATTTCTTTGAGGTCTGGGAATAATATGTTTGTTGATGTGAAGAACACCCTTTTGCATTTTTATTGTGTTTGCAGAAGAATTCAGGATGCCCATAAGCTTTTTGATGAGTTTCCTGAAAGAAATGACTTGGTATCATGGAACACTTTGATGGGTGGATATCTTCTTGTTTCTCAGCCTAACTTGGTTTTTGACTTGTTTCGGAATATGTGTTGGAGTGGGATCAAAGCCAGTGTTGCAACTGTCTTGAGTCTTTTGTCAGCAGCTGGTGATATAGGGAGTTTTGTTGGAGGAATGTCTCACCATGGTTACTGTATCCGAATTGGACTTAGTTCTAATTTAAATGTTATTACTGCATTGATTGATCTGTATGCAAAAACAGGTCATATCTATTTGGCGCGTAAAGTTTTTGATGGCCTTGCTGTAAAGGATGTTGTCTTATGGAACTGTTTAATAGGCAAGTATGCAAGAAATGGCTTGGTTGGAGAAGCAGTGGCTTTACTACAGCAAATGAGGCTTCAAGGAGTGGAACCTAATTCTTCTACCTTGGCAGGGCTGATTTCAGCTTGTCCTGCATCTGGATCTATACATGTAGTTCGATACATTACTCGTTTTATTGAAGAGGAGGATCTAGAATTGGATGCGGTTCTTGGAACAGCTCTTGTTGACATGTATGCTAAATGTGGCTTTCTAGATAAGGCTATGGACATATTTGAGAGAATGGATGGTAAAGATGTGAAAGCTTGGACAGCCATGATTTCAGGTCATGGGGTTCATGGGCAGCCAACTAATGCCATTAGGCTTTTCAGTAGGATGGTGAGTGAGGGGTTTAGACCGAATGAAGTCACTTTTTTGGCAATTCTGACTGCTTGTAGTCATGGAGGGCTTGTAATTGAGGGTCTGGAAATTTTTAAGAGTATGGTTCAGAAATATGGCTTTTCACCACAGGTTGAACATTATGGATGTCTTATTGATCTTTTGGGTCGATCAGGAATGCTAAATGAAGCACATAAACTAATCAAGAGCCTGCCCATTAAGGGTGATGCTACTGCATGGCGTACACTGCTTTCTGCTTGCCGACTCTACGGAGATGTTAAATTGGGGGAATGTGTTAAAGATGTACTAACCAACATTTATACATCGCATCCTACTGATTCCCTCCTCATTTCTAGCACTTATGCTGTTGCTGGAAGAATCTCAGATCTTATAAGAATGCAAGAGCAAACAAATGTTATAGTAGAAAATAATTATAGGATGATTGAAACAGAGGGAGAAACTATGGTAAAGGAGGCTGGACTCAGCACAGTTGAAATTGATAATCAGGGATGAGAGTATTAAAGGTTCAAGGACAGTGCTGTCTCTGGTACACAAAGTGGTGGCCCCTATGGTGCACCAAACTCAATATGACATGTAGGAAGAACAAATATAACATGCAGTTTTGATGTTTACTGCTCAAGTTGGTTCCATCTCTGCTTGTGTGGAAATGGTTCATGCTCATCCTGTTTTGATTGAATCAAACTTGTGCCCCTAGAGCTACAAAACTAAACCAAGCCTTCAATGAAACCTAATGAGGCTAAAACCGAGCCATGAAACCTAAAGCAAACAGAGGCTATAGCAGCTGGTGAAAGAGGATATTCCCACTATTTACATGATGGAGCTCATACTAGTTTCACTTGAGATTGTGTCGTGAGTTCAGCCTGAGATGTTCATTGCTGCCAAGGCAATTAATGATGTTGAGGAAGGAAAATGTTGCCTTTGTGATGTAGATTGGGCTGCTTAATTTATTATTATATTTAGGAACTTTATTTTACAATTATGGTTTCTAATTTGGGATCATTTTGTTATTTAGGGATTTTATTTTGTTTGGATGATCTTATTTCAACTTAAAATAGGAAAAACTTTTTATCATGTTTATTTTTATTGGATCTATAAATAGACCTTCTGTATAAATAGTTAGATAGCTTTTTGATGATTAATAAATATTTTTAAATTTAGAGAGTATCTGAGACTCGAGTCAAAGAGCACTCCGCCCTAGAGGGGTACTCTATGTTTATTCAGGGGACTACCCTGCCAAGAGGAGCACTATTGGGGTTAGTTATGCATCACTTTATTAGTCTGAGAAACTTGACTCTTGCCAATCAAGTCTTGGTATGTCTTTTATCCTCATGAGTCATGATTAATAACTCTTTAGCTGTAATATGTAAATTTCCGTGCTAGAGTATGAATCCAAAGTAATATGCATTCACATTCTCTGCTTCTGTTTAAATATTTTACTTTATCTGAATGTCAGCATGATTCTACTCTTTTTAACTTTACCTGATTCTTCTCCTCTGTATATGTGCCTTCGGGCTCATTGAACTTCCAATTCAATTGAAGATTAGTGCTTACAGGATCTATTACCAGTTTTGGTAATTACTAATATACCTCTAATTACCAAACGTAGTTGATAAACTTGCTGCTTTTGTTTTGGGACATTAGTTTAGATATTACTGTGTGAAGGGGCATATATTGCGTTTTAATGTTACAATCAAGAAGTTCTATGTGCAAATTATGGAGGTTGCATTCATATCCCTGTGGATTCGTGGAAGATATGACGGGGTTAGGTTATCATTAGTCGTATGCATCAGGATCGATTAAGCCTCTACAGGTTTCAATTCAGAACTCAAATTTTATTTCTGTTTTGATGTTCAAGAGAAGTTGCCAATTCTCAGGTCGAATGAAAATAGAGCTACATCATTCATCCTTATTAAGAGACCCTGAAGCATAGTACCAAGATTTGACCATTTGCCTGTTCGTGCATGATTTGATCCAACTGGTGTAGAGAGGATTTGATTGGGGGGCATGGAATGAGGCTCTCATCTTTCCTAATCTCTTTAACTGGCTTGATTGTTGATCCAGTTTCCGATAGTCCTTTCTCATGGAAAAGACTTTGTAACAGCTTACATTTTTCTGAGCTGACTTCTCATAGGGAGCAAGACGGATGTGTTAGAATAATTGGATCTAACTTCGCTTCAAAAGCTAGTTCATAGAGGGAGGGTTACCCAAATTATTATAAATGGTTTTTTGTTTATATACTCAACCGATGTGGGACTTTGACACTTAATACACACAACTCATGTTCAGGACTGGACATCTAGAGTGTGAAGTTTGCAAGAATGAACATCTGTGGGTGACCCAACATCGTGGTAGACTCCGATATCATATTAGAATAATTGGACCTAACTCCACTCCAAAAGCTAGCTTATAGAGGGGGGCTTAGAGCTTGCTCAAAGGATTTTCTGCCGTGACTTTTCTGAACATCTAATGTTGAAATGACTCCTCATTTGTAGAAAATAAACTGACTGAAAAATATCATTACACGAACTGTGAGGAAATGACTCCAAATCATTGTAAGTGAAGTCAAGTTGTTGTGTAGTGGCTCACATAGGTGGTTGTGAGAAGACTCTCCTGTGCAGATTGCATGACTCCACCCGAAATCATGCTTAATTTTTCTAGTTGTACAATTGAAATTTTATGACAATCAAATTGTGGATGTCCTAATAGTAACAGCTACAGAAGATAGGTAAGGCTACATCCTTTAATTGAAGTATTTGGCTACCATAATCAGTATTGAACTTTTCATATTTGTAGGCATGGACATGTGCAGATGGCCTTGTGTTCTTTAAACCCAACGAACATAACCTGAAACATTTTTCATAATATTAGAGATATTGTTTGTTGGTTATTAGTAGTTAGTTTGTTGATAATTAGTTGCTAGTTTGTTTGTCTAGTTAGCCTATATAAAAGTTTGATGTAATCACTTTTATTCATTCAATCAAATAGTAATTTCACTTTTCTCTCAACTTCTTCCATCCCTTCATGGATGTCATGTTTCCTAACACATAATTTTTACTTCCCAGTATCAATTTCCAATCAAATGCAGTGAACTACTGAGTAAAACAATTTGGCCTATTCAATTATATGTAACACAAAAGCTTAAGCTATTATGAATTGAAAGGATACTCTCTTTTCAAGACGACGGAGCATTGCAGCATAAAACATCCATCGACAATCCAATTAAGATGATTAATTTTTGGAGAAAGCATGGAAGAATACATATGCCACTCCATTTGTAAATTTATACTGCATTTTAAGATGCGTTCATCCAGTTTGCTAAAAACACAATGGTATAATACCAGTAACATAAGCGTTACTGGATCATGATTGTGATTTGATAGAGACAAGCACATTGAGTTCTCAAACTCACTAAATTTACTCTTGAGCAGCCATAAAGGAAAAACTAAGTGGGCCTTCCATTCTCAAACCTATGAGTTTTATTCCGCAATAACTGTTGTGTTTTGGTGTATGTGTTCAAAGCACCTAGGCCACAATAATTGTTCTGTTTTGGAAGATGGAAGGCCTGCTCCCGAGTACATCATAAATGGGTTACCAAGACGTAGATGGGGAAGCACCATACATTGTGCCCTGTTAACTTTCCTATATTAAGACATGCAGATAATGTATATAGAAAAATAAAAAAGAAGACTAAATTAGTATTGTAGTCAGTAAGAATTGACTTCAGTGATTGTTAAAGTTTATTTTATTACTATGTTTTTTGGGTGAATTTTTACATTTTATGTTGAATTATTATTATGTTGAATTATTATATATCCATGAGATCTCGCCAGATCGTAAAACTAAATAGGTACCCGTGAGGGAAACAAAGGAAGCACAAGCACTATATAGATAGAAAATAAGAACAAGAATAAGATTAGCAATATAGCCAACAAGATTAGTTGCTCGCTGAGTTTTTAGAAAAAGAAATTGTTTTTCGGTGGATAGAATTTGGTTTAAGCAAATTCACAGTTATTAAAATTTCTTTTGACAATTTTTAAAATTTCATATTGAATTATTAAAAACCGAAGGGTACGCACATCCCCCGCAAAGCTCATAAATGAGTATCTGTGATGACAATGGGTAAAGTACTTTATGCCTCTACTATGTTGACATTTTCATATATGAACATGTAAATAATTTCTATATAACAATATTAAACAATGATATATATAGGGGGGAAAACACAATTGTTAGTGTTAAAGGAGTTTTACACAAATATTTATTGATACCTTGATAAATTAGTATTGAATAATAGTTAATATTTATGTAAAATATAAAGACGGTAGATACCACTCAAATTATAAAAAGAAAAAGAGATTTTGGAGGGAAGAATTTTCCCTTAACATAACATGTGGCAGGGATGATATTTCTTTTACAGAATAGTAAAGTAATAGATTGCACATAATAAATCGGACATAAAAAAAAGAAAAAGATAATAAATAGAAGGCAAAATAGGTTGGTTGGTCCTATACGTTTATTTAAATTTTTACATCGGTCCCATAAGTTTTTTTTTTTTTTAAATTGGTCCTACACGTTATGTTTCGTTTCCACGTTGGTGTTTTCTGTCAATTTCGACCTTACGGCATCAGATCAAGAGCCACATGTCGCACTAATATCATAATCACGTCAGCTCAAAACTAACGGCATTAGGTCGAAATTGATGGAAATGACTAATGTGGAAACGAAATATAACGTATAGGATCAATTTGAAAAAAAAAAAACTTATGAAACCGATGTGAAAATTTAAATAAACTTATAGGATCAATTAACATATTTTGCCTAAATAGAAATGTGTGGGGCTAATAAAAAAAACTAGAAATATGGGGGATGAGATTAACCCCACCACAAGTTATAATGTATTTAAAATGATATGAAGGCCCAGGGCCATTGGTCAATAGAACAAATATGAGGACATTATTACCAATGGTCCGCACTGTTCAAGTGGGTTCAGTTCTAGATAAAGGGGTTCCAGCTGATCTGGGTACAAAACTCTTTCAACTGGGCCTTGCTATTTCATTTAAAGACTATGATTTAAATAGGCTTGCTTCCTTTTCGGCACAAATGAGCAACTAAGCATGTGTTACGTTTGAGACTCACGATTGACGTGAAAATCATGGTGAAACAACAATTTTGTAATCTTTTAGCCATAAAAGTGAAAACTCTTTTGAAGTCTATCCAACATGCTTTTAGACTACCCCACGGAACTTCCAAACATGTGGGTAGGCTGATTAAGGGTCTATTTGGATTGGCTTATAAACAGCTTATTTGGACTTATTTACTGGTATAAGCGCTTGTCAGGGTGTTTGAGAGAGCTTATGAAAACAGCTTATGACATGTCCATAAGCTATTTTCAGCTTATTTTGATAAGCTCTCCAGAATAGCTTATGAAAACAGTTTAACTATATTTTCTTTTTGATTATAGAAATAGCTTATACATAAGCGCTTATATGATAAGTATTTATCCTATAACTATAAGCGCTTAATTAAGCTGTTTACCCAAAAAGGTTCTAAATTGTAAAACGATTGTTTTTATGAGAAAAACGTTATTTTTAGATAAATTAAAATTTTGAAGCTTATTTAAATTTTTTTTTTGATTATTTTGAAATCAATAATATTATTTTTATTTCACCCCTGTAAAATTAACTAAAAAACAAATATTATTCTTGTGAAAAAAATAAAAATAAAAATTATTAAAATATACAAATAATTTCATATATTTTTTGAGTTTAATTGTTATGCACTGTCAGTGTAAAAATTTTTACACAGTCAACCAATTAGAAATCATTCTATGAGTGACTTTTAAGGTAGTTAGAATAAGACTCAAACATTTTAACTTATGTGTGAATTTCTGATTGGTTGACAGTGTAAAAAATCTTTACACTGACAGTGTATACCAATTAAATCCATATTTTTTTTGTAATTTACTATATAAAGATGTTTTTTTACACAACACAAACGAAATATATTATCTTAAAATCATTTTTCAATAAATGCATCCAAATATGAAACTCATTCTATTATAATCGATTATAACAATAAAAGATTATGCATATAATCAATTATTCAAATAATAAATTTTTTACAACTAATCAAAAGACATGCAAACTTTGCGAGAATCAATTTGTATATTAGACTACAAAACTATTGAACTTATCCATAATTTTTCTCCATCTATCCCCAGTTTCTTCCCAAAAAATATATATAAGGCAAAATTTAATCTCTGTTTTTTCCATAGGATTTTTTTAACTTTCACGACACTTTCTTCGTGAGGGGGCCTAGTTACCACTTGCAACGGTATATGCAATACTTTATTTATTTCGGTCATATTTGTGTAGTTTACACGGCTACGAATGTTTTTTCGACATAACCAATTATTTCTTAATGATTTTGGTCCATGTTAATCCATGGAAACATTGTACTTGTACTTTGTATTGCATGTCTCTTCTGGTTCAGTTTGTTGATAGGTAACCATCAATAAGAATAATTAATGACGTACCTAGGTGTGTAATCCAGTCAGAGTTCTCTCTTTGAACCATCTTCATGCTGTTGATTCGGATTGTAATAAGTTTGAGCCCCTTAAGCAAGTGGTCAGAGTTTCGATCCCTGATTCTTGCATATGAAAAAAATCTGATTGGTAGAGGTCAGCTCTTAAATGTCATCCAATACCTCAAAGGATTAGTCTCCACAATTACAAGTGGAGGATACCGGGGAAACCAAAAAAACAAAGAGTTCTCTATTTGATATTTTCTTTTTGGAAACTTATAGCTAGCACAACCAGAAGATTTTTTTTATAATAGATTTTTTTTTTGGTACATATAATAGACTTATTTGAATTCATGAATTATAGATAATACTTGTATGTTTAATAAATATAGTCAAAGATCAAGTAAACTTTCTCCACCTTAATTTCGACTGTTTTGTTTATATATCTAAACTTTAAAATGATTAAATGTCTCCCTCAATCTTTTTTTTTTTTTTGGGGTATATATATACCACTCAATTAAATATGTAATACAACCCTTCATACAAAAGATATTCATTTTTTTTATCTACTTCAAGGAGTATCCTACCGCCAACCTGAGATGGGGATTAACCTTCTATGGGAGTTTGTTCGACATCTCGATGGGTGACATCCCTCCCAACTGAGATTTTTTCCATACTCAAGGCTCGAACCCGAGATCTTGATTAAGGGGCGAGAGACTTTTAACCACTCACGCCAGCTTCAATTGATAGATATTCATTTGTCTAATGATGAGAAATTAGTGTATGATCTTGAAAACATAAATACATTACCATCACTGACTTCAAACAAATTTCCATTAAGTTTTAAGCTATATTAATTTAAAGTTAATGGTAAAAAATTCTTCTAAAGCATGTATAAAAAATATACCATGCATATTAATTAGTTATAACATTAAAAATTAGTTAAGATAATAATACCTTTCATAACTGACGTGTGGATATTCAGTGATATTGGGCAACATCTAAAGGTTTCTAGTATAAATTGTTGAATATCTGTAAGATCGTGTGTCAGTGACTTAGTAGAAGACTAGAAGCTTGGACAGAGTTCAATGAACTAGGCAAATGTGAGTAATCGGTAATAGGCATGGGAAAGATACAGAGCATATTCTGATAATAACATTTTGTATTTTATAAAAGATGATGATTTAAGCATATTATGCTCTTATTTATAGAGTTTGATTAGGCTAACCATATGTACTAACTTCCTAACCAACTAACCATATATTATATTAGCAAACAAGCAGAATATTTTCAAAGTCTCGTACATATAGCTTTTTTTAGTCACCTTGCTTCTTGGCTCACGTTTCTTGGTGGCTGATGTGGATAAAATTGCAGTCAAGGAATGATCAAATTCCTTGCTTGGCAAGTACTCTATGCTTGAATGATTCGGTCGGTCTAAACCCTAAAGTTGGACTGCGGAAAGCAAAGTGCTTAATTAACCTTATTGAGTGAAGGGAAACAAGCCCAGCATGCAAAGATTTTGTCTTTGAAAATAATTGCCGACCATTTGTTGAAGATGAACATCCAGCTAGCTCAGTTTTGGCCGAAAAGCTCTTTTCAGTGTTGCTTTCAGTCAATAGGGAAACTGTTCAGAACTCTTTGAATTCCATTTGTTCTTGTGAAATATGGCAACGGGGGGAGCTTCATTTAATTGGTTTACTCTCATGACATGCATAAAGGGGGATTGATATTGGTGAATGAAAGCGACGCTTCACTTTCCTAGCTAGTTTATACCTGGGGCAGGAAAAACAGCAGAGCTATACATGCTTGAGGGCCAAACTGGTCCAGAGTTTGCTAGACTCTCTTAATCATTACCATATACCTGAACTTTTAATTATAATTAAGTATAAAATATTTAAATTTGAGTTATCACAGTAATTAAATTACAATGAGTCAACAAGGGTTGGTATATCTAGTCAATCCTTCTGCCCACACTCGCTGTGGCTTGGATTTGTTGAAGTTATGAGTTTAGATAGAGAAAGAGAAGAAAAAGAATGAGACTCCAAAATATGATTATAATTGATCATTAATTCTAATCTGGTTGTTCCTAAAAAGCTTAAGCACTAACCCCTATTTATAGGGATACAAGACTCCTAATCCAAATTGAATAAGGAAACTAATCATGATACTAATTACGTGATAAAAAACTAATCCTACAAGATAATTCAAGATACTCTTATTATAAGATAAGATATACTTTAAGATAAGATAAGATCATATATTCTAACACTCCCCCTCAAGCTAAAGCTTACTAAACTTTAAGCTTATTACAAATATACCCTTTGAAGGAGAAAGTTTAATAATTAGCCAATAAAGTTTGTGCTCAAGAACAAACCACCGAGTAACCAACTGAAGAAACCACTGCTGACTTCACGAACAGTAGGCAAATCAAACATAAACGATAATAGGTTAGCGCTTATAGCAGCTGAAGATTGAACTGGAAGTTGTCACAACTTGAAAGCAAACCAGAATGATATTGGGTAACGACCGAAGTTCATAGATCTGAAAAGTCTTCGACCTTCTTTTGGGCCTCGTCGATCTTCTTCTTGCGTCTCCAGGGACTCGTTCCAAAAGCAAATAAATCTTGCCAGAATGAACATTGGCAAAAAATATGAATTTATATGTAAAATGAGCTGACTCGCTGGCATGTACATCAGTCAAAAGTCGCTCCAAATTGGGCTCTATAGGCCTCTAAATATTAATGCCAATTTTAGGCAAACGCTTAACCACCACCATTCACAGAAGCAAAAAACAATTATCAATACTTAACCAAATTTTTTTTTTGTTACACTGATGTAAAGAAAAAGAATTATGAATACAATTATTGGAATAGTCCCAAACTTTTGGGGACTCGGCAGCGAAACAATGATAAGACAGGTCACGGAGGATGATACCGCTCTATACTAAGTTAAAGTTATGAGTTTAGATAGAGAAAGAGAAGAAAAAGAATGAAGACTCCAAAATATGGTTATAATTGATCATTGATTATGATCCGGTTGTTCTTAAAAAGCTTAAGCACTAACCCCTATTTATAGGGAAACAAAGCTCCTAATCCAAATTGAATAAGGAAACTAATCATCATACTACCACGTAATAAAAAACTAATCCTATACGATAAGAAAATTCAAGATACTCTTATCATAAAATAAGATATACTCTAAGATAAGGTAAGATCGTATATTCTAACAGGGTTCGATTCTCATATCTCCCCTGTTGGTAGGCAATATATAAATTCCACTATAAATCCTCATAGAGGTTGGTGATCTTTCCTGGCCTTGCACGAGGACATACGTGCCTTCCCCTAATCTAAAGTTTTTGTAAAAAAAATAAATAAATAAATACAATGAGTTTTTTTAGGTTTCACTAGTGGAAAATAGACTTTTCACGTCAGGCTTTTAACATCTGTTAAAGAAAAACAGATGTTAACAATAGACGCGGTGGCAAAATTGTAAATAAATCGCGTATGGAGCAGACTTTTAACATCGGTTATAAGGAACCTGATGTTAAAAGTTACTTTTAACATCCGTTTCTGGTAAAACCGATGTTAAAAGTTTCTTCCCTCCATACCATAAAACTTTTTAACATCGGTTCTTTTTTAACGGATGTTAAAAGTAACTTTTTAACATCGGTTGTTTATATAACCGATGTTAAAAATTTACTTTTAACATCCGTTAAAAAAGAACCGATGTTAAAAGTTTCTTCCCTCCATATCAGAAAACTTTTTAACATCGGTTCTTTGTTAACGGATGTTAAAAGTAAATTTTTAACATCGGTTTTTTATATAACCGATGTTAAATAATATTTTAACATCGATTTTTTATAACAATCGATGTTAAAAGTTATTAAAATTTATAACGTTAACTTTCTCAAACCTTCTCTGTCTCGCGCCCTACATTTCAACGTTACAGTGTTCTCACTCCCGCGACCTACTTTTCTCTTCTCTTCACTGACCTCCTTCTCCTCCGTTCGTGAGCCACCGTAGAACCACCACCATAACTTCCTCTTCGCAAAGGTACGTAACTTTCTCTTCCCTATTTTTATTTGCTCAAACCCTCGCATTTGCTAAATACCATTTTTGCTAATATTTGCTCAGAACCATTTACAACTGAACCATCGCAACTGAACCACCTCAACTCTCTCTCTTCTACAACTGACCACCGCATTTGAACCGCCCCAACTCCCCTTCTGCTTGGTAATCCTTCTCTGTTAGTTACTGTTTAGCATTGTCTCTGTTTTAATGATTTGAATATTTCATGAAATAATGAAATGCATTTTGAGTTTTTTTTATACTTAAACACTTTGATGTTACATAATATTGAGCATAGACTTTTAGGCTTTGCTTATAATCTCAATAGTCAAGGGGTTTGGGTTTAGTTAAAAAGTTAGGTCATCTGGATTGGTTTGATCAATAGTCGAGGGGTTTAGTTTCTATTATAGGACTTAAAGTTTAGGCCTATAATTTCAAATACTGCTCTTTGAGAGTCTCCCCTCTTGTGCTCATATTGTATAAATATGTGTAAATCTACAGAACATGGATATGGACCGTAGTTGGATGGTTAGTAAACGCACAAGTGATAAGTATCGGGAGGGAGTGGAAGAGTTTCTAGAATTTGCTCAAAGAAATCTTCCTGATAGTAATGGAAGATTTAATTGTCCTTGTGTTATTAGATGTTTGAATATGAGGAAATGTGAAGTTAAGCAAATACGTGATCATCTTATTTGTGAAGGGATTTGCAAGAGTTATACAAGATGGATATGGCATGGTGAAGACTTGTTAAACATGCCAAGTGTGTCTCAAAGTGAAGAAGTTGATGTAGATATGGAGGACGATCGACTAGAGGACATGATCCGTGATATTGGACAAGAGTCATTTCAGCGAGCACGTGTGTATGATACTTTGTGCAGTGATGCGGATACGCCTTTGTATCCAGGGTGCACTACTTATACAAGGTTGTCGGCGGTCTTAAAATTGTTCAGTGTGAAGGCGAGAAATGGGTGGAGTGATAAAAGCTTCACCGAATTGCTTGAGTTGTTGAACAACATGCTTCCAGAAGGCAACACACTGCCAGATCGTAACTATGAGGCAAAGAAGATACTTTGTCCGATGGGTATGGAGTATAAGAAGATACATGCATGTCCTAATGATTGCATACTATACAGGGGTGTGTATGAAGGGATGCACGACTGCCCCAAGTGTGGGGTATCGCGGTTCAAAGTGAAGGATGGTGATTCTAGTTGTGATGTGATCACAAAGGGTCCTCCTGCAAAGGTGTTGTGGTATCTTCCAATAATTCCAAGGTTCAAGCGATTGTTCGCAAATGTAAATGACGCAAAGAACATTAGATGGCATGCAGATGAGAGGAAACGTGATGGAATGCTTCGCCATCCGGCTGATTCTGTGCAATGGGAGAGAATTGATAGTTTGTTTCCGAATTTCGGAAATGAGCCAAGAAACCTTAGGCTTGGACTTGCTACGGATGGAATGAATCCGTATGGTACCTTAAGTAGTATCCATAGTTCATGGCCTGTTCTCCTCGTAATTTACAATCTACCTCCTTGGTTGTGCATGAAGCGCAAATACATGATGTTATCTATGATGATTTCGGGCCCAAAACAGCCAGGAAATGACTTAGATGTTTATCTAAGTCCCTTGATTGAAGACTTGAGAAAGTTGTGGGTGGAAGGCGTTGATGTGTTTGATGGCCATTACAAAGAGACTTTCAAGATGCGTGCCATGTTATTTTGTACCATCAATGACTTTCCAGCATACGGGAACTTGTCCGGGTATAGTGTTAAGGGGCATAAAGCATGCCCAATATGTGAAGAAGGCACATGTTTCACACAATTGCAACATGGAAGGAAGACAGTTTACCTTGAGCATCGGAGATTTCTCAGACGTGATCACCCATATCGTAGACTGAAAAAAGCTTTCAATGGATTCCAAGAGAATGGAATTGCTCCGACGACCTTTAATGGAGAGAAAGTTTATCAAAGGGTGAAGGACATGAATGTTATGTTCGGAAAGGCTCAAAAGAAGGCTATTGAGAAAAACATATGGAAGAAGAGGTTGATCTTCTTTGATCTTCCATACTGGTGCAAGCTTGATGTCAGACATTGTATTGATGTCATGCATGTGGAGAAAAATGTATGTGATAGTCTAATTGGAACGCTTCTCAACATTCAGGGTAAGACAAAGGACGGTGTGAATGCTCGTCTAGATTTGGTTGCGATGGGTATACGAGAGCAGTTAGCTCCACAACCAAAGGATGGTAAGCGGACATATTTGCCTCCAGCATGTCATACCTTGTCAAAAAAAGAGAGAACAAGTTTTTGTGAGTGTCTACGGGGCGTCAAAGTGCCACAGGGTTACTCTTCAAATGTCAAGAGACTTGTCTCAAATGATCTAAAATTGGTTGGCTTAAAGTCTCATGATTGCCACGTCTTGATGCAACAACTACTACCAGTGGCTATTCGTGGTATTGCTCCTAAAAATGTTAGACATGTCATAACTAGGTTGTGCTCATTCTTCAATGCTATATGTAGCAAAGTCATTGACCCCCAGAAGTTGGATGAGTTGGAAGATGAGGCTGCTATAATCTTATGCCAATTGGAGATGTATTTTCCTCCTTCATTTTTCGACATCATGGTTCACTTAATTGTTCATCTAGTGAGGGAGATTAAATTATGTGGCCCCGTTTATTTAAGGTGGATGTACCCAGTTGAGCGATACATGAAGATCTTGAAAGGGTATGTGAAGAATCCACACCGTCCTGAAGCATCTATTGTTCAAAGATACGTTGCAGAAGAAGCTATTGAGTTTTGTCAAGACTACCTTTCAGAAGTGGAGGCTATAGGGATTCCTAAGCCTCGTCATGAGGGAAGATGTGCCGGTAAGGGTACACGAGGTATAAAGGTTAATAGCAAGGCTCGGGAGGAAGTGTTTCAAGCCCATTTGCACATTTTGAATAACACTGATGAGGTTGCACCTTACTTATGTGCTCACAAACAAGAGGTCAAGGAAGAAAACCCTAGAAGGAACGAAAAATGGTTGTTGAACCATCATAACAAGACTTTCGTAGCCTGGTTTAAAGAAAAAATTACAAATGATCATACTGTTCCGATACATTGCAATGGCTAGCACAGGGGCCACGTCTTGAAGTCATATGTTGGAGTGGATATGATATCAATATGTTTTCCTTCTATACAAAGTCCCAAGATTACAAGAGTACCATGCAAAACAGTGGGGTTATGATCGTATCTGAGTCGATGCACTTCTCTAGTTCAAAAGATACAAATCCCATTATGGCATCGAAATCTTACTTTGGAGTCATTGAAGAGATTTGGGAGGTCGATTACACTAAATTTCAAGTGCCTGTTTTTAAGTGTATGTGGGCTGACAGTAACAGTGGTGTACAAACTGAAGAATTGGGATTTACATTGGTAGACCTTGACAAAGTAGGTCACACGGAAGAGCCTTTCATCATGGCTTCACAAGCAAAACAAGTGTTTTATATCAATGATCCTTGTAACAAAAGGTGGTAAGTTGTTCTTCAAGGAAAAAGCATGCATAATGGTATCCATGAAAATCAAGATTCAACTCTTGATATTCCAGAAACTCCTTCTTTCTCAACACAGATGCCTATTTTCGTCGAGGAAAATGTAGTGGACGATGTACTTGCCACTCGTGATGATCATCATGAAGGGATATTGATCTAAACTTGACCATAGTGTAAGTTATGTTTAAATTAAAGTATTCTTTTTTTATTTATCCATGTTAAAGTAGACTTATTTTTATTTATCCATGTTAAGTTAGACTTATTTTTATTTATCCATGTTAAAGTAGGCTTTTTTATCCATGTTGTAGTAGGCTTTTCTTTATTTATCCATTCTTATATACTGACCTAATTTATTACTTTTTGTCTAAATAGGCACACATGACTGATCCAGCAGGCATTCCTCCTTCTCCTTCGCATAGCGGGTCAGGTGGTGCACGCCCCAAAAAAAGGGGCAGAGCAGCCACAAAGTTACGATCTTTGGCCCTGAGTCGTTGCGGTGATCAGAGGCTTCCGGTTGAGTTTGATACATATGGGGGGCCATAGGGCCGAATGCTGACAAATTCACCGGTTTTGTGGCCCTGGAAGCTCGAAACAGGGTTAGCATTCTTATTGAGGAATGGGCTCAGGTACCGAGTATGGTGAAGGATCAAATTTGGTCTTCAATCTTGGTATTTTACTTTTATCCTCTCTATTTGTATCTAAATTGTATTTACTTATATTATTATCATACTCTAATATATTTCCTCCATTTTGTTTTGTACTATAGTTGACCTTTGATGTCCCGAATACTCCTGAATGTAAGAAGAAATGGCTTTCTTTTGCCGCGAAGCGGTGGACGGGGTTCAAGACCTATTTGGGAAAGAGATATATTTTTGAGAAGAAAGACGACAAATCTCCACTTGACACATACTCTTTCATTGATAAGGAGACGTGGGATAGGTTTGTTGTGAGCCGACAAGACCCTGCCTTTCTGGTTAGTTTCCCGTTATATTTTTTATAATAGGCCTATCTAATTTATTTATTTATTTAATTGAATTGAGTACGTGTTATTTGTAACAGGAGAAAAGGAAAAAGGCCAAGGAAATCCAGAAAAACAATGTACACCCACACCATATGTCTCGTGGTGGCTATCGTATGGTTCGGCAGAAAATTATGAATGAGAAGATGAAAAAGAAGCTAGAAGAGGCCAAAAAGAAGCAAGAAGAAGGTGGAGCTGATGAAGAAGCCGAAGCCGATGAAGAAATAGTTGTTAATCTTCCATCTCCACCCGAACGTCATGAAACATGGATGGAAGCCCGAAAGACAAAATCGGGAGCTTTTAAAGCCGAGCCCACACGCATTGTCGCTGAAAAGATTGTAAGTAATTAATAGATTACTTCTACTTGTAATTAATACAGTTAAGTAAACACTATCTTACACATATTTTGTGAATTTCCCCCTTGTAGACATCGCTGGTGGAACAAAGCTCGCAAGGATCATTCGTTCAACATGGACGTAGGGATATCCTGAGCACTGCCCTAGGTAAAGATGACCACCCTGGCTTTGTAAAGGGTGTTGGAGGGCTAGTGGGCATTCGGCAATATCACGGACGACGAGTCCATGTTGGAAGCCGAATCAGCAGCCACGAGCGGGAAAGCATTAAGGAGGAGCTTAAAAGAGAGATGTTTCCGGAGCTTATGGAATCATTCATAAAGGAGATGTCATCTAGGGGGGTTACAATTTCCCAACCAAGCCCAATGAGTCAACCTTCTCAGCATGTGAGCACCGTTGGGAGCTGTGAGGATGCACATAAACCAGTTGAGATGCCTTTATCCCAGGTATGCATATTAATTTCATATTAATCATTTTATTACTTATGTCTTATTTATTTACAAATGACATTACTTAACTAATGCCTTATCTTTGTTGCTTAGAACATTGATAAAAAGCTAAGATCGAATGTAGCTCATTTGGCCGCATTTGCTGCGGATGCGCCGGATAAAGAGTATGTTATTCCCTTGGAACACGAAGGCGCTTGCGACTTGCCAGCCTTTTTTTTCTCTGGGAAGGATATAGGTGACATATGTCTGCCGGGTAATTGGCTAGCCAATACCGTTCTGAGTATGTGGTGCACGTAAGTACACTGTTGACATGCATCTTAGGTATGTTAATTCTATAATTTATTTCAATGTCTTAGGTATTTAACATTATTTTATTCTAATATCTTAGGTATCTTCATCGCTTATGTATGGAAAGAGGCAACCAGAATACGTATGGATTCTTAGTCCCAAGCGTAATTCAGGGAAATTACTGCACTAATGGGGATGCGATGAAGACATACATCCTGAAGCTACTTGGTCAAACAAAGAAAGATATTTATCTAGCACCAATACTTAGGAGTGGTCATTGGC
The DNA here is from genome assembly GCA_039655645.1 of Ammopiptanthus mongolicus. Lineage (NCBI taxonomy): Eukaryota > Viridiplantae > Streptophyta > Magnoliopsida > Fabales > Fabaceae > Ammopiptanthus > Ammopiptanthus mongolicus. The sequence continues at coordinate 100,248,009 of CM077344.1, read as the reverse complement.
AGTTGCTCATACTTCATCCTAGCCAGCATCATGTCGTCTTCTTATGCTCGTTGCACTATAGTCCGACAACTGAATTGAAGGACGCGATTGACATGTAAGCTTTAATTTAATTTGTAATTCAAATTGCTTTTGCTTTATTACATGAACATAATTGACATTATTATTTTTAATCATAGAGCTATGGTTGCAAGTAGCATGGCTTGTGCAGATGGCAAAAGTAGGCCATCCAAGTCAAAAAGAAAGCCTGAATGGATTATCCCACTCGTAAGTAGTTTATTATATCTTACAAAAAAATTACAACAGTAATTATTATTATATTAGTACTGTACTTGATATTCAATTTCATATTGTCTTGTAGTCTCGTAGACAAGCTGGCGGCTGGGAGTGTGGATACTACGTGATGAAACATATGTTGAACGTGGTCTCCGCCACTATTATTGACGGATGGCAACAGGTAATAAATATAAAGTTTTGCACAAGTTAAATTATATTTTGTTTTGGTTGAAGATTTAATGTTGATTTATTTAAACTTGTGCAGGCTTTTGACGATCAAACTCCACTTGATAAAGAATAGATGAAAGACCTGAGGGAACGTTTTGCTAATTTCTTTTATGAGTATACTAGGCAGCATAATGTAGATTGTATATGATTTTTGCACTTGTATGTATTGCATGTGACACAGTTTGGACTTTAGGTTATTGCACTTATAACACTGTATATATGTAATGTCATTATAGTATAGTTTAATTCTTCTGGACTTGTGTAACTAGTACTGTAATATATATTAATTGTAATTCCGGAACAGCAATCTAGCTATATGAGTTAATATATTACATGTTTGAATCTGTTTCTGGCATTATGTTGTGTACTGAATTGTGGATGATATACTGATGGATATGCAGGGTGGGAAAGAACTATAAATGAAACAACCATATAAAAAAAAAATTACTTTTAACATCGGTTGTTCTAATAACCGATGTTAAAAGTAAACTTTTAACATCGTGTGTTCCTAAAACCGATGTTATAAGTACTTTTAACATCGGTTTCAAATACAATGGATGTTAAAAGTGTACTGAACCTCTGATTGAGACACACTTTTAACATCGGTTGTTATATAACCGATGTTTAAAGTTTACTTTTAACATCCGGTTTTTTATTAACCGATGTTAAAAGTTACACTTTTAACGTCCCTTTAATTAACGTCGCCACTATAACCGATGTTAAAAGTGTTTTTTAACCGATGTAAAAAGTGTTTTCTGTACTAGTGTTTATCTAAATTGTACTCGCTTCTTTTATTTTAAGTTTCCTTTAAACAAATACTATCAATCATTTAACATTTCTAAATCACTAGCAGCAAGTTAGTATAGTTTAGATTGATCTTAGATTTAAATTAATTAAAACTAATAAAAAAGAGTTTAATTGTTATGTACTGATAATGTAAAGTTTTTTACACTATCAGCCAATCACCAATAATGGTAAGGTGACTTGTAAGCTAGTTAGTTAAGTTAAGAGTCAATTTTTTTTATTGATGTGATAAATTTTTTATTGAATATCTGTGTAAAAGGTCTCTACATTGTCAATATATAACAATTAATTAAACTCATAAAAAATTTATTTAACTTTTTAAAATGTGTAACTCCTCAATACAACCATTTTTAGTCGGAAGAATATTTTAAGAGAAAGAGATTTATGTAATAATTGAATCAGGAGGAAATGTTAGCATTAACTTTGGCAGATTTCATCTGCAGGTCATTATTATTCTATTTAATTTTTATTTGACTCCTTAAAATTTGTAGCTCAAACTCTGTAATTTATCGAATATATTCAGGTCAGTTCGATCCCAGCTCTAACTGTGGCGGTGCATGCGTCGGCGGCAGTAGGTAAGAGGAAAACATGTATTTAGAAGTATTTATTTTTTGTGTTTCTTTGGTATTATTTTGAAACAGATATAACATGCAGAAAGACCATTTTATAATTTATTGCTAACGAACATAAAGTCCTTTTGTCGAGGAAAACAGACCTTTCTTTTATTTCGTCATGCATATTTATCCTACAATATGTACTTGCAGGTCCAATGTCAAATTAAGGAGTAAAGATCCTCTTTATTTTTTAAAATTTTCAAAATAAATGGAGGTTCTATTATTATAACTTTGGATATATAAAATATATTAAAATTTAATAAATATTACCTATTTTAAAAATAAATATTTTTATACATTTAAAACTATAATAACAGAGCTGTTCATTTCTTTTGAAAATGAAGATGATTTCACTCCAAATTAAGCCAAACAAGATACCAAACATAAAAGCAGAAGAACTTTTTTGGGTGAATAATGTCAGTTATTTGGTCTTCATTAGTATGAGAAGATCAACACCCCGCAAAAAGAGTACAGAAAAGAAAACATCTAAGGTGCAATATCTACATCAGATCCAAGCGTACAGAATGATCAGGATTCTTTGGTAGTGAGATATATATGTGAGCTCAAAAGAAAACATAGATATATAAGGAGGCCCAAAACTGATTAATGCAGTTAGTGCATATGAAATTATAGTACCTGTTCAAATCTCATGTCATTTAACAAACTTACGTTAACTTGTAAATTAGTATAAGGAAATAGGTCACTTCTCATATCAGTTTATCCAAACATGACAATTATATTAAAAACAACTTTTATCATGAAAAACCATTAATCTTACCCAAACTATATATTAAAAAAATTGTAATTGATTGAAAATATAAAAGTAAGATTGACCTGAAGCATTAAGGATATTGTTAACTCTTGACTATTAATGATATTCTAAATTTTTTTGTACAAAGTTACAATATATTATTAAATATAATATTTGATAATATAATTAAAAAAGATTACATATATATTATGAAATGTTAAATATGAAATATAGTTTTTAAACAATTAAAATGCATAAAGTTCTCCCATTAAGATACATTAATTTTGGTTTGAAATGAAAATTTAACAAATTAATCCAAGTAGATTAAAGATTTTAAGAAAAAATTTATCAAAACATAAAATTATATTTAAAAAATAAGAAAACTTAATTTGAGAAAATAAGAAGTAAATTAAAATTATGTAACTTGTCCCATCATAAAAACACTGACAGCGCATAGTTAAATAAATTTAAATAATTATTTTGTATTTTTTATTCACAATAAAAATTATATTAAATATTATATCTATTAAATGTAATATATGTAAAGTAAAGTAAAGACATGTGAGGATATTCATATGTAAATGCATGAGAATATGCATATCTAAAATTAATTGATTTGAAAAAGTAACTATTGTGGTTTTAATAGTTTTAAATAAATATATGGAAAGATATGAGAAAAAATATAATAGGAAATTCCTTTATGTTGTACTCATAAAAATATTATAGCTTTAAATAGTTTTAAAAATTAATCGGAGATGCCTTTTATGTTTTACAATGTGGCAGTGAAGCCATTTGGAGAAAAATTATTCCATCTTGAAGAGATTTTTGATAAATATTATCTGTAATACCCAAAGGACAAACATAAGACATAGTTATAAAAAAAAAAAAAATTTTAACATGTCTTATTTGTGGGATGAGTGCTAAAGAAATTGTTATCCAAAAGCATGAGAGTTAGTGACACTTCATCTCCTGATAAAGTATAAATTCTTTGACATGTGAATTAACAAATAGATCCAATAAGTTGGTAATGGAAAATGTTGGCAATTACTAGAGGAGAAGATATTCCAACATGGACAAGAATACCAATTCAATATCTACTTAAGCCAATGGGTATCCACTCAAACAAATTGTTTGACAACCAAAATTTCAACAACAAATGTGGGGTGAAAAATATCTTATGAAAGGGCAATACTCACCCTTTTAAACGAAATTGTTGATGAGATCATTAATAAATTATATTATGGACATGATTGAAGGACCAACAAAAGAGTATAGAAAGCAACTGATAACATTAATGAACAATAACTCATGTATCCAGGAGAACTTTTGAATATTTTAAATTTTATTGGATTTCAAAATCGTTGCTTACAACTCATAGAAGGAATACTAATATGTTCGGGCTGAATGTGGATGATCATTTTATGAATGCTGCATCTAATTTCTTATCTTGGTGTGTTGGGAGCCTTCCATTTAAATTCCTAGGTATTCTGGTTGGAGTTAATCCTAGATGAAGTTCCACTTGGTCCCCGGTTGTGGAATCTATGAAGAAGCAGTTGTCCTCGTGGAAAGGACATTACCTCTCAATGGGAGGTAGAATTACTTTAATTAACTCCGTTTTGACAAGTATGCATCTTTATTTCTTCTCTTTTTATAAGGTGCCAAAGAAAGTTGTGAAAACTCTAGTTAGTATTCAAAGGAAATTCTTATGGGGAGGGGACAGTGAAACACAAAAAATACATTGGGTCAGTTGGGCTAAATTAAAGTACGTTTGCCTAAGAAGCTTGGCGGGTTAGGGGAAAAGAACCTCGAACTGTTTAATATTAGTTTCTTGACTAAGTGGAAATGGCGTTGCTTGGATGATCGTAACGCCATTCGGTTTAAATTGCTTTCTTATAAATATGGCCCTTTACCCCGGGGAATCATTGCAGCATCACCAACTCCCCAGCACTCCTCCTTGTGGTGAAAGGATTTAATCTCCTTAGATGTTATTGGGAACACTATGCCTCTCTGGTTTTCGGACGCGGTTCGCCTTAAACTTGGAAGAGGCACTAAGGTAAGTTTTTGGAAAGATAAATGATTGGGTGTGTCTTCTCTTAAAGATTGTTTTCCTAGATTATTTCAGGTTGCTGAAAACCCCAATGTCATCGTGGCTGATTCTAGCGCTTGGAGAGATGAGAGGTGGGTTTGGCAATGACAATGGAGGCGTCCCTTGTTTGTGTGGGAGTGTAAAGATATTACAACACCAGAGAAAGGAAGGAAAGAACTAACACAAGGATAAGCTGAATATTTCTCTATATTGATTGATTGAATTATAATGACATACATGAGGTGTTTATATAGAACTTGGATAGCTTCTCAAGCTATAACCAATTCTGTTTTATAACCAACTCTTCCTATCATTTACATAACAAACTTATAACAGATTTAACTAATTGTAAATCATTCCCTAACATCAGCTGGCAAACTCATGGGGTCAAGGCATGAACCCTGAGTTTGTAAGTGCAAGAGTTGAACATGTTCTGGGAAACAGCCTTTGTACGCACATCTGCAGTTTGTTCAGATGCAGGAATATGACTGATCAAGAGTTGATGTTGCTGAACTTTATCTCGAACAAAAAAGAGATCCAATTCAAAGTGTTTTGTCCTTGAGTGTAGAATTGGATTAGTAGTTAAGAGGACAACACTGAGGCTATCATATAGGATTAATGGAGTGGATGTAGAAGGTTGGTGTAGCTCGAGTAAAAATGATTGGATCCAGGAAATATCAGCTGCTGCAGCAGCAATACTTTGGTATTCTGCTTCAGTGCTAGATCTAGAAGCCACTTGTTGTTTCTTGGAGGACCATGAAATGAGATTAGCACCAAGATAGATACAAAAACCCGAAGTGGATTTTTGGTCATCAAGGTCTGACCCCCAGTCAGAATCACAGAAAGATGTGATGTTGAAGTGAGGAGAAGGAACAGATGACAGATCATGAGTTGAGGTGCCACACAGATATCTAAGAACCTTTTTGACGGCCTGCCAATGATGATTTTGAGGGCGATGCATATATTGACAAACTTTGTTTACTGCATATGAAATTTCACGTCTTGTCAAAGTGACATATTGGAGACCACCAACAATGGATCTATAAAGGAATGGATCATGAAATGATTCACTCCCATCAGCTGTTAACTTGAGGCTAGTGGTCATGGGAGTGGAAGTTGGTTTGGCAGTAACCATATTGGCCCGTTGAAGAAGTTCATGAATGTACTTGGTTTGGGATAAATGAAGACCTCCTCGGTTGGACCTTTGAACTTTGATTCCCAAGAAAAAATTAAGTGCACCAAGATCCTTCAAAGGAAATTGTTGATGGAGTGAATGAATAAGAGAATCAATGGCACCTGGTGAATTACTGGTGATGAGAATATCATCAACATAGACCAGGATGTAGATTGTAGTGATAGGGGTGTTCTTGATGAAGAGAGAACTGTCTGACTTTGCTGAGTAGAAGCCAAGACTGAGAAGGGTGTCACTCAACTTGGCAAACCAGGCCCTCGGTGCCTGTTTAAGGCCATAAATAGCTTTGTGAAGTTTGCAAACTAGAGAGATGTCAGCTCGAACAAAGCCAGGGGGTTGTGACATTTAAACTTCTTCTAGTAAGTCACCATTTAGGAATGCATTATTGATGTCAATCTGCTTGATACTCCAACCTTTGGAAATAGCTAAAGTAAGAACAATTCGGATTGTAGTTGGTTTGATAACTGGACTGAAAGTTTCTGAATAGTCAAATCCCTCTTGTTGATGGAAACCCTTAGCAACAAGCCTTGCTTTATGTCTACTAATTGAGCCATCGGAATTCCTTTTGATTTTGAAAATCCATTTGCATCCTATAGGGGTTCGGCCAGGAGGTAAAGGGACAATGGACCAAGTTTTGTTGGACAAGAGAGATTGATATTCTTGAGTCATGGCAGCTTTCCAATGAGAAGATGCAAGGGCACCTTTGACTGATTTAGGTTCAGTTTTTGTATCAGAAAGGCGTGTGAGAAGGATTCTTTTGGGTTTAGAAATCCCAGCCTTGCCTCTAGTAATCATTGGGTGAGTATTAGTTGATGCAGCTGGTGGAGCCTGAGTGACAGGATCAGTGTTGAGAGCAGGTGTAGGACTTTGGACAGCAGGATGTGGCTCAGTTTGATTGTCAATATGCATAGCAGGATCAATAGTAGGTAAATCAGTAGAAATAATGGGAATGCTAGGAGGTGAAACAATATTAGGAGATTTGGAAGAAGAAGTAGTTGTTACAGAAAATTCAGGATTTGACTGAAAAGGAAAAAACAGTTCATCAAATCGCACATGTCTTGAAACATAAGTTTTTCTAGTAGAAGAAAGGCACAAATATCCTTTATGTATTGAACTATAACCAATGAAGACACATTGTGCAGAACGAAAATCAACTTTATGAGCATGATAGGACCTAAGATGTGGATAGCAAGCACAACCAAAACTCCTAAGAATGTCATAGCTAGGTTGTTTGTGATATAAAATCTCAAAAGGACTTTTATTATGAAGAATCGGAGTAGGCAGTCTATTAATAAGATAATCTGCAGTGTGAAATGCCTCACTCCAAAATTTTAAGGGCATAGATGCATTAGCTAGAAGAGTTAATCCCATTTCTGTGATGTGCCTATGTTTCCTATCGGCAGAACCATTTTGTTTTGAGGTATAAGGACAGCTGAACCTATGATTGATGCCAAAACTAGTTAAGTATTTAGTGAAGGGAATGTATTCTGTGCCCCAGTTAGATTGAAAAGACTTAATTTTTGTGTTAAATTGGTTTTCAGCCATTTTCTTGAAGTGAACAAAAGTAGTAAAGGCTTGAGACTTTGTTTGCAGTAAATAAAACCAAGTGAATTTTGTGCAAGCATCCATGTAAATGATATAATACCTACTACCATTGGTAGAGAGGATAGGTGAAGGGCCCCAAACATCAGAGTAGATCATTTGAAGAGGTGCATCATAAGTAGTAGTGGAATCATGGAGGTAATTTATGTGACTTACCTAGACAACAAGTCTTGCATACAGAGTCAATTTTATTAAAGGTAAAGGGAATAGTACATCGTTTCAAGACACTTGCAACAATTTTAGTAAAAGCATGTCCTAATCTAGCATGCCATGTATCAAAGAAAACTGAATTAGACCTAGTAATACTGTGACACTGTTTATTTGGAGTATTACAAAGGGAAACTGAATCTGCCTTTTTGGATAGATCAGAATGTGGAATGGAGATAGCATCAAAAGCATATAGGCCATGTCTAAGCTTGCCTTCCAAGATTATTTGCTTAGTTGCCTGAGATTTCACAAAACAGTGATTAGCATGAAACTTAAAAAATACATGATTATCTTTAGCAAACTGTGAAACACTAATAAGATTCTTGGATATGGCAGGAACATGTAATAGTTTGTTTAAAAGAAGAGGTTTTGAATAATGAGAGGTAAAAAAGACAGAGTTACCAATATGTTGGATGCTTGAAGAGGCACCATTGGCTACCTTAAGCTTGGAATCTCCATTGAAAGTAGATTTGCTCTGTAGATTGGAGGATTCAGGAGTGACATGATTGCTGGCACCCGAATCTGGGTACCAAGCTAGGTCATAGAAGGTTTCTGGTACAACGATCATTGTTGTATTCATGTCTTCACCAGAGTTAAATTCACTACTCATTGCAGTGCCAGATATAGTGGTATTGGGCTGTTGCTGTGATGGTTCTTCTTGATAGGAAGGATCAAACCTATGATAGCATTTAATAGCTATGTGGCATATCTGTCACAAAGTTGACATTGTGATTTGTTGCCTTGCTTTCCCCCGCCAAAAGACTGCCTTCCACGGCCTCTGGAGTTGGAAAAATGAAAACGGCCTCTGCCTCGAGTGGTGGATCTTCCCCTTCCTCGAGTGTTGGATTGATATTGCATCATGTTGGCTTGTAATTTTTGCAAGGAGATTGTTTCAGAATCTTGTTTTTGCTGATCAAAACGTTCTTCTTGAGCCATGAGAAGAGCTTCTATCTCATCAATTGAATAGATCAATTGAATAAGGGTCTGTTCTTTGCCCGTGTTTGTGATGCAAAGAAAATTTCAAGCTTCTTCCAGATTTGATAGGAGTATTCACATCCTACCATTCTTGTTGTAAGATTATCTGACATGGAAGAGAGCAACCAGGATACAAGAAGATGATCTTCATGCTCCCAATTGTCGAATTCAGCATTAATCGCTCCTTCAAGTTGTTCTTTCTCTGTCAAGAACTTCTTGGGTTGTCCTCCATTTGGTTCTTCAATGTGTTTCTTTAACTTGTATCCCTTGATGGTGAATAAAACTTGCTGCTTCCATAGCAAGAAGATGTTTTCGTCCAGCTTAGTTGCAACTGGTGTGGAGAAGGATTGAGCAACGAAGGAAGTGGCTGATGGTGGTGGTGGTGGGGTTAAAGTCATGGTGGGTCGGTTGAGCTCGTGATACCATGTAAAGATATAACAACACCAGAGAAAGGAAGGAAAGAACTAACACAAGGATAAGCTGAATATTTCTCTATATTGATTGATTGAATTATAATGACATACATGAGGTGTTTATATAGAACTTGGATAGCTTCTCAAGCTATAACCAATTCTGTTTTGTAACTAACTCTTCCTATCATTTACATAACAAACTTATAACAGATTTAACTAACTGTAAATCATTCCCTAAAAGGGAGGAAGAACTTTTGGGGGAACTTCAAAGTTTGTTGTCTGATGCTACACCCCAAAAGGAAGGTAGAGACAATTGGGTTTGGCTATTGGATAACTCAAAAAATTTCACTGTCAAGACAACATACTCTCACTTGGTGAACTCTCATAATTCTTTCTCATTGGATCATAATTTATCTAAAATGTTCAAGAAATTGTGGATGGGTGCAATCCCATCTAAGGTGATTGTGTTTGTTTAGCGTTTAATTTTGGAGCGTTTGCCTACAAGAGAGTTGTTGCATCATAGGGTCATAAATCTGGACTCTCATGGAAAATGTTGTGTTTTTTGTTTCTCTCAATGTGAATCTGTCAATCACTTGTTTTTCTCTTGTTTGTTCTTTTATAATGTTTGGGCATTAATACATGCTTGGGTGGGATTTGATGGTGTCTTTCATAGAGAGGGAGTAAATAATTTTTTGCAGCACGATGCATTTCTACGAGGCAAGCAGGTTCGGAAAGTCAGGTATCTTCTTTAGTGCGCAGTGGTTTGGTGTTTATGATTGTTGCGAAATAAAGTCATTTTTCAAGGGGTTGTTTCTAGTTGTTCTGTTGTTATTGCACAAGTTAAGACTGTATCTTGGGGGTGGCTTATTTATAAGGAAGGCAGACACTTAGACTTATCTTTTTCAGATTGGTGTGTTAATCCATTGGGATGTTTTAAGGCTCTTAAATAGGACTGCCATGTTTTTGTTGTAGGGGTTTCTAATATAAATATTCTCACTGATTAAAAGTTGTGGCTTGGTATTAAGGGAGGGTTGTTTTGCGTTTTTGCATGCTGGACTACAGGGAGTCTCTATTTTTATTGGGCATCTTGTTTATGTTAGGAGAATAACTTGTTATGCTTTTGTGTGTTAAGGTGGTGATTGAAAATGGATGAATTAACCACTCCAAGGTTGTTACAACCATGGGGCCTAGTGCCTTTGCATTGTTAGGTGTTGCACCTGTATCTGCTTGGAAATTCAGATGTTGGATCTTTTGGAAGGAAATTGTGAAAATGAGGTCTGGATTGTGCTTGATGCTGGAGCTACTATCATCTTCTGGGCAAGGCTTGGGTTTATTATTTCCTGTTACTTTTGGGCTAAGTTTTTTTTTTTCTAGGTTGGTTGTACTTTTATGTAATTTTCTCTCAGTAGCGTGCTGCAGATGATTGGTGGGGTCTGTGGTGCCAACATAGTTGGGATGACACGTCCCATTATGATGTTTTTGCATGCTACTCTTCATGTGTTATGTTGGATCTTCCTATGTGTATGGGTTAGAGTATCCCTTGTACTCTATTTAATATATATTTTTGCTTATAAAAAAAAACTACTGAAGAACAAGATTCCTTATTACACATTTGGGAGACTAAATAATATGTGACGTCTGAGGCTAACGAGGGCGGGGAGTGATCGTCAGTGCATGAGGCACAGACAAGAAGCTGCTCTTGACAGACTTCTAGGCAAAGGAACGCATAAATGAACCGAATTCACATCGGAATGAAAGGGATCCTGAGACTGTGTAGGTATGGGACTGCATAGTTAAGGAAGGCCTAAAGGAATTGATTCGTACTACCTATACCAACAAGATGCATCTTTTAGGGAGTCCAGAATATAAGAACTCCATAGTCAGGCATGCTTGACTTGGAGCACTTGTGAAATGGGTGACCTTCTGGGAAGTTTCCCATCAAGCGTTTGAGTGAGGACAAAGCACGCTGAAAGAACCCGTGTTGGTGTGTGGGGACTAGAGATGACAATTTTACCCATACCCGCAGATACCCGCGGATAAAATCCGCAACGGGTACGGGACGGGTAGTTAAACGGGTGCCGCGGGTAAAATAAACGTGTAATTTCAATACCTGCTTATAAACGGGGCGGGGGCGGATATCACACTATCCGTGCCCGCGGATACCTGCACCCGTTACTTAAATTATTATAATGCCCTTTATTATATATATCCTAGATATTGTAGCTTTGATATTAGGAGAAAACATAATCCAAGGGTGTTTTAAGTGGATCCTAGCTTTTGTAACTTTTATTTTTGGAGAAAACAAATGTGTTTGATTACTCTTGTTAGAAACTTTTGTAATTGGATAATGCTTTCATAATTTCGTAACTTCTATTTGTATAGACATAGTTATTTTAATTGAAATTACGCATATTTTAGCAATTTTCAAGCAAAAAAGCATTTTTTTTGGAAAAAATAATCTGTGGATATCCGCAAACCCGTGAATATCCACTGGATACTCTCCTGTAGAATACCCGTGCGGGTAACGGGCGGGGACGTGCACGGATGTCACCCCGCGGGTGCGGGAGCGGAGGGAGTGCTAACCGTGTCCGCCCCGCCATCCCTAGTGGGGACAGTCGACATTCCTAAAATCAGTTTGGGCCTTTGCAAAATAATAGAAACAAAAATAATTAGAAGAAGCAACATGGGTGCAAAAGCACTTATTTCATGTTTAACAACAAATGACTTTAAGAGTAGTTTTTTTTCTGAGAAGAAAACAATTCTCAATTTTCTGTTATGCAATGAAAAAGAAGGGCAAACAGTACAAAGTTATGTTGGGTTGTATTTGCGAAGGTTTGTATTTTGTCCTGGATAATTATATGTTGCATTATGAAAAGTGGTGTTTCAAAAGGATTAAGAATTTTTATTGTTGAGTAAGAAGAGAAATGTACATATTACACTAAATGCTGTCTCTAAGAAAATTTTATTGAATTCCGTTAATTTAACTATATTAATTTATTTGAGTAAAGGTCCAAACTGGTACTAAAAAAATGGTGACATTTTGGTTATTGAAAAATAAAAAATATCAATTTAGTCATCAAGAATATAAAATGCGGGTCAAAATAGTCCCTGATAAAAACTAAAATGACCCTAAAAAGTATCCTAAAGTGCGAGTAATGAGTGCGAATATACTTACTTAGATACCTAGCTGGTAAAAGTACGAGTATTAAAGTTTTTACCCATATGGATATAGGTTCAGATACGAATACTTTTTTAAAACGTGGATATGAGATGGATACTTTTTTAAAAAATGTTATTTATTATTAATTCTTTTAAGAAGTGTTACTTTATTATATAATAGTCACGTCAGCCAGGTTTAGAAACGTCACATTGGAGAGGATACGACGGATTTGGAATGAATGGTAAAAAATCCTAAATTTGTCACCTCAAATACAAATTAAGGGACCTATTTGACATGAAATAAAATTAGAGGATCAGATCAAAAAAAAAAATCCTAAGAGACCAACCAAATAGTTTTATCATAGTAATTCACTAATAGAAATTCATGAATTATTTAAGAATTTTTCTGTGGATTTTTTAGTAGGAATTTCTTCCGAATTTTTATATAATTTTTTTAAAAATAAGATTTTTTTTTATATATTCAAATTTGTAGAAAAATTTGACATTTCCTAAGAGTTTAAATTTTTTGCAAGAAAATATACAGGAAATTTCCTGCGGATTTTAAAAATCGAAGGAAAAAATTACCCACGAAGATATTACCTATGGACAAAATTCATAAGAAAAATTATAGGAAACCTATTTCCTGTAATTTTTTGTGTAAAATCCATAGGAAAATCTACGGGTAATCAGAAAATTTTTGGTCGTGATTAGTCAAATTTCTGTTTTAAGATTTTTTTTTTTTGGTGAACAAACTTATGTTTTAAGATGATAATACTTCATGTAATTCTTATCGTTCTTATTAGGCTTAATTGTATTTTTGGTCCCCCAGGTATCATGATTGTGCAATTTTGGTCCCCCGGGTTTTAATTGCGCCAATTGGGTCCTCCAAATATCACGATTGTGCAATTTTGGTCCCTCAAGTTTTAATTGCGCCAATTGGGTCCCCCACGTATTATGATTGTGCAATTTTGGTCCCCCAATTATCACGATTGTGCAATTTTTAACATCAGTAGCCTACATAGGACACGTGAGGCTGATTTGACACTTAGTGAAGTCAACTTGACAGTTTACGGGACATTCTTATAAGACATCATTGACATTTCACACAATTTAATGATCAAATGTATATCATTAACTGACACATAAGAATGACATGTAAGCTGTCAAACTAGTCTCATTAAGTGCCAAATCAGTTGCACATGTGCTTCGTAGGCTATTGATGTTAAAAGTTGCACAATCGTGATACTTAGAGGACCAAAATTGTACAATCGTGATACTTGGGGATCAAAATTGCACAATTATGATACGTGAGGGACCCAATTAGCGCAATTGAAACATGGGGGACCAAAATTGCACAATCGTGATACTTGGAGGACCCAATTGGCGCAATTAAAATCCGGGGGACCAAAATTACACAATCGTGATACCTGAGGGACCAAAAGTGCAATTAAGCCTTCTTATTAATATATCTGTCGAAACCCATTTGTGTGATCAAAAAAATATCAGCGTCTTATTTGTGTTAGCGCCAGCCACCCAATTATGTACTATGCCACATTTTTATTTAATTTTAGTAATTTAAAAATGAAACATCATTAAATTTTGAGTAAAGACCCAAATTTGTCCTTAACAAAAAAATATAGTGACCTTTTGTCCCTGACAAATAAAAATATCAATTTCGTCCTCAAGAATATAAAATGCGGGTCAAATTGATCCTTTTTAGGATAATTTTTATGGACATTTTAGTCCCTGTCAGTTATTTTTACATTCTTGAAGACTAAATTTGTATTTTTCATTTTTCAGGGACCAAAATGTCATCGTGATTTTTTGTCAAGGACCAATTTGGGTCTTTACTCTTAAATTTTTATTTTTACTTCCTTGGAGAGGTGAACTTTTTTTTTTTTTGATGAACCACTGTAATTAGAGCCTTTGACTCCCTAGTAGCATCCCGGGGTATCACCACAAGCTTCGGCCCTTTGGACTGGCTATGAGACTAATCCTCGGTCGGCTGCTTAGAGCAAGGAATTAATCTTTGATTTTCGCAATCTCCTAACTAGAATGTCGTCACCAGGATTTGAATTTGTATTTTCCTCCTTTTAAGATTGAAATGCTTACCACTCGAACTATGAAAATTGGTGGAGAAATGAACTTAAAATCAGATATATTTCTAAGAAATAAATAAAGACAAGTTCCATCAAAATAAATAAGTACTCGCAATATGCCTCTTCCGGTAGCAAGATGATGAAAATGACGAAGGTGAAACAAGTATACAAACCTAAGCTAAAAACGCTTCTAAAATAAGTTTATGTGTAAAGTAAACAAGTATTATATTTATTCTTGATTTAATCTAAAATATATTAAAATCTTAATTCACTAAGAGAATCTCTAATGGTGCAATTCATTAGAGTTGCTTAACTCCTTTTTTTTATGGATCATATCATGTCATTTCACCACTTTTTACTTTATATTAATTTAAGCAATTCTTCACTTCAATAATGCAACTCTAACAAGGTTACCAAATAGGTCATACAAAAGCTACCTATATCTTTATTTATATTTATTTTAATTTTAATTTTTGAATGAGTAGTTAATGCAATTCTCTATTATTTTTCTTACTCATTTTTTATTGAAGGTTCTTATATAAGAATCAATTGCTAAAGCAACCGTCCTTACATGTGTCATTCATATCAACTTGTTTCAATGATGTAACTCAATATAAATGTGTTCTTAATTTTAAGAACTTGTTAAGCAACTCTCATTGAAGATACTAAAATAATCTAGAGATAAATATATTTTTACTTCTAGACTTTATGCATGTGCTCACTTTTGAGGAATCTTATCCAGAAACCTACTATCTCTTTCTTTCTTCTAGCATGGCACTCTAGAGTTTCATTTAATTTAAATTTTTTTACTTGAAAAAACTGAATTTTTCGTGTAAATGACGATTCTAATGAAGAAAATATGAAATTGAAATCTATATTTATTCTAATAAGTTGGGGCCAGTTATTTTTTCTGTACGAGTAAAAAGAAGGGGGAGAAATTAAAATGGTGGGTAATGTTAAGAAGTAAATATGAAAAGTTTTGCATTACTTACTCAACATTGCAACAAGCTCATTTGAAACTGAATTGAGATGCCAGGAGCTTCCTATATTGTTGTTACTTTCCTTAGAAGAAAGAAGTTGTAAATCAAAACCACCCGACTTCGACATGATCAATCCATCAAAATTATTGTCATACTTGTTTTTGGTATTGAATGCCATTTTTATGGATAGTCCTTGAATTATAATTAGTTAATTACCCCTAGCGAGACACCAAGATGAGTCACAGGCTATTTGAGAGATGGAGGGAAAATGAGCTAAAAGCGTCATGAATGACTGAAGAATGCGTCATGAGAGAAAGTTGCAGAAACACCCTCCAAGAAATTAAGGGGATGAAAAAGATAGAAAAAGAAGATGATTGAGAGAAAAATAGTGTGCGCCCGGGGAAACTATCTTATAATTGATAATACCATGTTAAGAAGTAAAATTGAAAAATGATGAATTGCATTATACTTCCTCAATACACTGAATTAATGATCAACACACACAAACTAGCTCTAGCTATCATATATCCAACTAACTTACTAATTTAACTGAATCAAAATGAGAATTGATCTAATTAAATACAATTAATCATCTCATAAAAGTAAGGTTTTAAATAACAGTTGTGGTTGCAGTTAATTTCCGTAGAAACTTTTTAAATTGATCTACTGCTAAAAGGTAAGGTTTAGTTGATGAGAAATGAGAGCTATCGGATTAAACCCGATCATCAATTCCATATATAGTGACTTAGAAGCCATGTGTGAGTTAAGCTTCACTAACAGTAAGCTTGACTCGTGAGTCCTTTGCCCAGTGGGTAACTAGTTTCTCATAAAGCTACACAATCATCGAGTTATTTCATACAATATCTGTAACTATTCTTTTTAGGAAGGAGGGCTAAGCATAGACGAAAGTCATATAGAGTTTGCACTCCAACATATCCTAAATAATTTTCTTTTACTTACCCTAATTTGGTTGTGTGTGCATATTGCATTCACATTTGGGAAGGTATAACCTTTGTACTTGTCTAAAGAAAGAGATTCACATTTTAGAAAAAATGAAAAAGAGATTTTGCACAAACGGGGTACTCATCAAGAATTGAAAATCCAATATCAATTAAAGAGTTACTAACTCATATGATATTGATTATATGTACGTATATAATATCATTGCAATTCCTAACATTTTTGGTTTCCCTTATTATTTGCTCAAGTCCATATAGTCTTCCTTGTGACCAAAAAAAGCCACTTATAAGTATTGATTTGGCAAGAGGACACTTTTTATTCGAGCACCAAATCACAAGGCAAATCACTTTCATTTCCTTTTTTCCCCCTTAACTCAATTAATATGGGAGATTATGAGCCATTTCCCGTATTTATCCAAATTCATACATCTATACAGCATTAAAAATTCAAACAAAATTGGGTTGCTAAGAAAATTTATACAATATGTAACACAATAAGATGTGATTAGAGTTGCATTGCATTGATAATAGAGGGGTAGTGAATTTTACATTTCAAAAGTAAGAGAAAGAACAAAGATAAAAAGAAGAACATAGTAAACAACCTATTTCAATTTCAATATATGTCAACTCTTTGAAAACTAGACACCCAAAAAAAAAAAAGCTTAACACATGCCAAAGTCAGGAGAATTTTGAACCCTCTTCGCCTCATTAGCCAGAAGATTTCTCGAAGGGCCCTAGCCTATTATCAGCCAGCCTTGAATTGTACGCGGCCTTCTTGTATTCCCACCATGTGAACTCTTTGTACAAACTCTCCTCTTCCCTTGACATGAGTGAAGGTAAAGGGGCTATCTTTTCGCTCAAGGGTGGTCCTCCAAAGTAGATCATTGACAACCTTGACTTTGTTGTGTCAGCCAAAACCCTATGCTTTACGCTTTTGAACCTCCCATTAGTCATAACCTACATCGGTTTCGGCCCACAGCCACATTACAAGATATATGATAACAAAAATCTGAAGAAAATATATTATTAAAATATCATTACCCAGCTGAAATATCAATTTTTCTGATCAACTTGTCATGTGAAGAGAGAAATATAAACAAACAAAATTAAATAATAGGACTTTCTTAAAACTATGCGTTAAGTTTTTTTAAATAATTATTTCCACGTATTTTTTTTAATGTGAAATTTAACATGAAAATCATATTTCCAAATAAAATATCCATGTGAGAGATGATGTATTTTTTTTGAACCACTTAAATTAACATTTCGGTATCCTACAAGTTTCAATCATTCAAACCGATTATGAAATTAATCAACGGTCAATTATGAGACTAATTAATCCTTATTTTTCACAATCTTCCAATTAAAATATCTATCAATCGGATTCAAAATTGCGTTCTCTTCCTTCTTAGTCGAGATGCTTACACTTGTGGATCTGTTTTTATTAAACAAGAGGACAAGTGAATCTTTTTGTAACACGTCACGAAGACAGAGCAAGACACGAGGTAATAACTAATAACGGGTTAAAAAACATGAAATTACAGGCAGATTACGAAGAAGAAGATTGATGAAAACAATCTTATTATTCATGAAGAATGAATTGTTGTGGCGTGGATTGGATATTTAATAGTACCTGCAGAGTGTCACCAACATTGATGAAAAAGGAAGTGTTATCAGGTGGGACTGAAACCCAAGTGCCATCTCTGAGACAGATTTGCAAGCCTGATGTGGTGTTAGATCTCAGAACAGAAACTATCTGTGGGTCTGTATGCTCTCCAAACCCAACCAAATTCCCTCTATTCAATACTTGCACTTCTGGGCATGGTGGGTAGTGGTTAAGTCTGAAGCAAGAGTCACTTCTTTCATCCTTCAATAACCTGCTGAACACATTCCTTGGCCCAATCCCCAAGCCATCAGCCATTAATTCCAACACTTCATAGCACATCTTCTTCACTGCTCCAATATAACATTCCACAGCATAGCTGGAACAAAAAAGTTTAAAAAACAATGAGGAAAAAAAAAAACAGAGGAAATAAAAACAGGGGACTCTGTTTCGGAAAGTTTACCGGAAATTTTCTGGGTTTTCTTGGAAAATGAAGAGTGATTTAGGGGAGATGACATCAGGATTGGTGTTAAGGAGTAGGTATTCAACCCAACCCACATCACCGTTGGATCCAATCCTCTTGCTTCCATAACCAAAAGGGTCAGGTGGACCAGTCCTGTCTTTATCAGACTGAGGTTTCCAGAAAAACCTGAGGGCTTCGTTTTCCAAATTGGTCATGAACTCCAATGGAACACCGTGGTTCACGAGTTTGAAGAAGCCAAACTCTTGACAGGCCTTGACTACGAGTGTTTTGGCCTCAGGGTCAGAGAGGTCAACCTCTGGAATTTGTGTGGAGAAGGTGGTGGTAGGTTTGCATGACTTGATAAGGAAGAAGTTTTTAAATGCTGGCTGAGACAGAACAACCATGGTTGTTGCTGCTGCTATTGCTATTATCACACAAGAGAAAAAGAAGAAGAAGAAGAAGTGAAAGAAAGATATGAATGGGGAAATGGGTGAGAATTGCTAATGCATGAAAGAGCTAAGGCAGAGGCGTTACGAACTATATAGTGGAGCCATCTGGCTCTCATTGTCTGCTTGGCATTTATAGTATCGAAGGTGAGAAAAAGAGAGGGGTATATATGTGTAGTTTTCATCTTTTTCTTGTTTTATTTATATGTATTTTTTTTTTTTTTTTGGGGGTAAGCTATTTATATTTATTTTATATTGGTGGATTTGGCTTCAACTTTTTTCACTAAGAGTTAGATTATTATTTTTCACTTCACACTTTACTAAGTAATGGATAGCCTCCGACTTGTGACAACTCAATTCACGTATTCTCCGATCATTTTGTGATTAGAATAATAGAATGTGATAAGGGCAATATAAGGGCTTGGGTTTTACTCTATTTTATTCATTTTTTGATTGACTTTCTTTTTATTGATTTTTTATTTTCTATTGGATTGGTTTGGATGTAAACACCCTTAATGAATGAATAGAATGAACCCTTATATAGCATTTTTTTTTTTTTTATGTTTTATCAAAATTATATTTATAAACTTAATCTTGTTTTAGTTAAATTCAAAATTTGAAATAAGACACTCTATACCTCATATTATCATGATATCTTATAAAAATATATTTTATATTTGGATGTAAAATTCAAAAACATGAAAAGTCTATAAAACACCTCTTCAACTTAAGTTAAGGTGCGATCAAGTCCCTAAATTTTAAAACCGTATAAAAAAGGTCCTTCAACTCAGGTTCCAGTGCAAAATAGTTCAAATCTATTAGAAACATCAAGAGCTCGTTTGCTTTGTTTTCAGTTTCCTATTTTCATTAATAATTGAAAAAATATCACCTTATTTTCATTTTATTTATTGTTTTCAAATATTTGAACAGAAAAGAGTGAAAACTTTTTGCATGGTGGATGGTTCTCTTAGGCATGTTTTGCTTCATAAGGATTAGCAATGCATCGATCATCTTGATTTATTGTATTTCTATTAATTGGCTTATTATTCAATGAAAGCCTTAAATTTTGCTACTTGTTATTATCCTTGGATTCCATTAACTGTTTGGTCATCAATAAAAGTTCAAGGAATTTTTGCTTCGTTCCAGGTATCTTGATCGTTGTAAGAGGCTGATAATTGCCATGGATGCAACTTTTGGAGTGGAATATTTATACTCAAACAATATTGTGAACTTGAACGAGAATGGTGGTGAAGCTTGGGAAATGGGTGATTCTGGTGAAGCTCATACGATAAGATGCATCAGTTCATAGTGGCCAAACGATGGTTGCAAGGATGGTGCTATGTTGGTGGTGAAGAACGACATCAGGTTAACGTGGTGGTGGGTTGTGGTTGCAGGAGGTGTGTGCAGGGCACAGTGGAGTGGTGAAGATGGAGAACGACATGGCAAAGTTGCTGGTGAAGGGGATGTCGTTGGAAAGGGTGCTTGTGGTTGTGTTTGTGAAAAGTTGAAAAACACTCATTCAACTTATGTCGATGTGCAATTTAGTACATTCGTCACATGTTCGGAAGACATGTTGAATAGTATTTCTATCCGTTGGAATTCCCTCATAATTAATGGAGCACTACATTCAAGTGATTTTGATTATATCAAATGCATGAAAAATTAAATAAGCACATTCTAAGGTCTTGGAATTTAACCATGACTCTTGAGAACATCACATTCATTGAATGAAGGCTCTTGGAAAGATGGGACAATTAATGTCTACTATCTCATGTTCATGAATGGAAGTCACTTCCTTCTCCTATAAATAGGGGGACTTGTGAGGAGTTGCATTATCCCATCTAAGTAAGGAAGATCATCTTCAAGAGTAATAGAGAGAGTTCCACTCCTAGAGAGTGAGAGTCATACCACCACACTTGGTGAGAATTGAGAGATATTAATGTAAACCATCTTTGCTGAGTGAGATTGAGAGAAATCCTCTCATATTAAGAGAATCTTTCTACTCCTACTATTCAATAGTGGAGATATTTTACGGGAGTAGGTCTCATGGTTTTTCCCTTTCATATTGAGAGGCTTTTGCACATTACATTCTCGGTGTCATTCTTTTCGTCTTACTCTCTTTATTTTTTCCTTATTGCTCATCTTAGTTACATAGAGAGGAAAAGTTGTTCTGGCATTTCCCAACACGATCATATTCAACGTCACGTGCTTTTAATACTTTTAACGAATTTGAACTATTTTGAACCTGAGCCATAGTTGAAGGATCTTTTTTTCAAGTTTTTAAAATTTACAAACTAGATTATGACCTAAGTGGAAGAAGTGTTTTCGGCTTCCCCTTTTGAAAATATTTTCTTTTTGTTTAAATAGAATTTTTAAGTTGTAAAGAAACATTTTTTTAGAACAAAAAAGAAAGATTATGGTGAAGCTTGGACTACAGGACGTGAAAGTTCATGGTGGCAAAATGATGGTTGCAAGGATGGTGCACTGTTGGTGTTGATGGTGAAGAATGACAATGGGTTGACATGGTGGTAGGTCATCGTTGCAGGTGGTGTGTGCAGGGCGCACTGGAGTGGAAAAGAGGATGAACAGGATGGCGAAGTTGGTGGTGAAGAGGATGATGTTGGGATGGGTAATTGTGGTTGTGTTTTGACAAAAGAAAGACTCTTTCAACTTATATTGATGTGTGACTTAATCTATTCATTTATGTCATATTCAACGTCATATGCTTTTAACGTTTTTAATGGATTTGTACTATTTTGAACTTGAGTTAGAGTTGAAGGATCTTTTTAGACGTTTTACAAATTTAAAGACTAGATCGCACATCGACCTAAGTTTGTTTTTATCAGTAGTAAGAAAAAGAAAGACAGGAAAAGAGCTACTTTCTAAGCCTAGCTACACAAGAGCAACAGCCAACAGAACACAAAGGAGTTGAGGAACGTAGCTCTGCCAAACCAGAAACTCTTGATCCATAGAAGCTTCATGCTTAGCTAACCAATCAGCACATTCATGACCCTCACCTAAAGTATGATGGAAAGTCACATTCCAATTCAGATTACTATAGCTTCTAATGTGATTAACCAGAGGAGCATGAGGATGAAAATGAGAAACTCCTGCATTGATCATCTCCAAGGCGGTTTTGGAGTGTGTTTTTGGACTTTTTCCTTTGAAAATATTTTGTTTTTGTTTAGATAGCCTTTTTTTAAGTTGTAAAGAATCTTTTTTGAGAAAAAAAGATTTGTTGGAAGCACGAAATTTTAGTTTTAGGAGAAGTATAAAATATGCTTCTATTAGTAATTTGATATTACTTTTAGAAAATTATATGATAAAATTTAATTTTCAAAAACAAATGACCACTGGCACGCATATTTGTTTTCAATCCTACAATCATTTTCCAAGGGATTAAGGCTTACATTTGCCCCGATGTTAACTATGGGTGTTCGCATACGAGATTGGATTAGTTTTGATTCAAAAAATCATTCGATCTAAACATAAAAATAAGTTGAAGTTCAGTTTGGATTGAATTGATTCTTATATCAAATCTGATCTAATCCACTTCGATTAAAAGTAGTTTGAATTAGATTGTATGATTTTTTTTTTTTACCAACACAATAACTAAAAAGTATTTCTAAATAACCTTAACATATATAACATACAAGATACTAAAAATTAAAACATTACATACTAAAAAGTATCAATTTTATATTTGAAACATCAGACATAGTAGAAATTACATCACATTAAACGAATAAGTATTATTAAGAAAACAAAAACCAACAAACAAAAAGGCAATGACGTTGCATACTAATAATAGAATAAATAAGTATTAAATTTTATATATGCGACTCAGTTTGGTTTAGTTCGGTTTCAAAAAAAGAATCTGAAAACCGAACCGAACCAATCAGTTTTCACAAAAACAAAGGTCCAAAAAATTCAATAAAAATCGGTTTTTTTTTTTTGTTTTTGATTTTTTTGAATCTGTTTTCATTTTTTTAATAGCTTTGGATGCGAACATCTCTACTGTTAACTACAAATAAAATTAAACACATTTACATTACTGAGTGGTAAGGTGTAGGCAATAGGGGTGTTCGCGGATTGGATTGGATCGGTTTTGAGCCAAAAAATCATCCGATCCAAAGATGAAAACAACTTGCGGTTTGGATTGGATCGGTTTGCTTACTTAAAAAAATCCGATCCAATCCAATCCAATCAAATGCGGTTTGGATTGGATTGGATAATTCGGTTTTTATCGATACATCGTTACATAATTATATTAAGTCGAAAACCAACATTAAACCTATATATACTAGAATTATTGTAGTTCTAGTTCCTAAGTACATGCATAAAATCTTCTAGTAAATGAATAACTATTGATTCCTAGGTACATGAATAACTATACACATTCCAATACATATAGTATTTGACAATTCCAACAAAAATATTAAAGAGAATGAGAGTGTTCGTTCATAAAAGTATGAAAAACAATGCGTAAGTATGAGTAGTACTATAATTTAAAAAATCATAGTATATATATATAGTAGGTCGGTTTGGATTGGATTGGATTGGTTTTCACTAGGGGATCCGAAATCCGATCCAATCCAATGAAAAAAAAAAACGGTTTTTTCGGTTTTCGATTTTTCGGTTTTCGGTTTATTCGGTTTTCGGTTTTTCGGTTCGGTTTTTGCGGTTTGAATTGGTTTGGATCGGTTGATGAACACCCCTAGTAGGCAGGGAACACACGTCAGAGCTTGAGTACGTAGGGTACCAGAGTATTCATCCCTATATTCACATTTAAAAAAAAAGACTCATACTCGTTCTCATATCCCTATTGATAGCAACTTTAATATTCATCCCCATATCCTACGAGTACCTATATACCTAAAATCAGATCTATTATCCGCATTTTAATTAAATAGAATATATATTTTATTTAATATATCTTCTTTTACAAATTAGTAAAACATTAATCCTATTTTAATATTAAAATTAACTATGAACAATCGATAAAACAAATTAAAAATAATATACAAAAATCTTTTAAATCCTATTTATAAAACATAACAAATAGTATTATCGTATTAGTATATTGGAAGTTAAAACAATAATAAAAATTATTAACTAGATTTTCGAGTACGAGGCAAGGTGGGTATAGTATGTATCCGCCCCACACTCATGCCTATAATTTTTTTGTCTATTTTAATTCTAAATCTTTGTTGTGGAATCGACAATTTAGGATATTGGCTAATTAAAAATTTGAAAAGGTTTGGACTAGTTATTTTGTAATTATGTGGAATGGAATTGCTTTATGAAATTATGATTCTAATATTAAAAGGGCTTTCAAATACAGAAATTAAAATTTGAAGGCTCAATTCCAATTTCAATATTCAATTCTATGCTTAATTCCAAACATGAAATGAGCACTTACAATATGTTTGTCTATTTTTGTCCTCCATATGAAGAATAAGCACATGAGACATTCATTTATGTAGTAATTAATATAAACAATCAATTCATTATGAGTTTAAGTTGTATACACTGTCAGTGTAAAATTTGTCAACCAATCAGAAATCATGCTATGCGTAACTTTTAAGGTACCTAGGTTAAGAGTCAAACATTTTAACTTGTATAAAAAATATTTACACTGACAATGCATGCCAATAAAATTCATTCACTATTCTTTTGGTAACTATGAAATAGATACGAAGTATCCACCACTGTTAGCAGTGATTAATCTCCGTCGAGGAATTGTTCTCATTCTCATTGAAATACCAAATCGTTGCACGCAAAAGTAGTAAATTGGGTTGTCGTATTCACAGAGACTCGCGCGATATTATGTCATTCAACAAGGTTTATAACCTTAAGTTTTTGGATTCAAAAATTTAAATTTAATAAAGGTTTTCAAGAGTAAACTGTTAAAGGACCACAATTCGTAAATGCAAATAACGATAGTAATGAGGTGTTGGGATTAGATTTCATCAATCTCTTCTTCTAGTATCCTAATGATCAAACATACATGTTCCCTCCATACATCAATATCATCGTCATCAATTTAATCACACATCATTAATAATTCCTTAATGAGATGAGATGTCAATCTTCTTTCCTCACCATCGATTCCTCATATGTTTAATAAAGAAGTTTGAGTTGAGCTCTGATGATTCAATGACTTATGGACCTAATTCTATTCCTAGATATTAGATTCATTAGATGATCTACTCTAAATCCAAATTCAAAGAGTATTTTCCAATAAAACTTCAAATCAAAGATCAAGTTATAGTTGATCACTCCATAACAAGCATGAAGAACAAGAATAAATCATTGAAATTGATGTATAGAAAAGAATATATATGAATCAAAAGAGATATATGAGAGTTGATTGATTACATCTAACCCCAACAAAGGGTGAGTTAGCGCTCCATTTCCATGGTAGCCATCAACAAAAGATGAAAGGATGAAGTTCCTCAAAGGTTAAACACACTTTTTGCTCAAGAAAATGGTGGAGCATCTTCTGTATTTTCATATTTCTTCAAGAGAGAGGGGAGAGCTGCATTTTGCTGATTCTTTTCTTTTTATATCTCCCAGAATTCCAAAATAGGGCAACCAGTAAGTGAAGAATTCGCTTAGCGCAAACAAAATAGCTAAGCGAATGTGGGATTCTTCAAATTAAAGAAAGCTGGTTTGTGTTGGCGCCACTTCATTTTCGCTTAGTGCGAAGACTTTTCAAAATTCCCTAGCTCTTGGGGAAAATTCGCTAAGCGAAATTAATTTCGCTAAGCGAAATTAATTTCGCTAAGTGAATTTGGTTCTTTAAAAATTCTGGTCTTCTGGGACAAATTCACTTAGCTAAAAAATCTTAGCTAAACGAATTTGTGGCAGTAAGTTGATGCTGATTTTTATCCTTTCCGCTTAGCGAATTGGCCTTAGCTAAGCGGATTTCTCCAGGTTTGGCTCTTCAAAAGCTTCTACTCTCTCATTTCTTCACCTATGTACAAAAAACATGGATTTAAGATGCAATCTTCAAAATTTCACAAAATATTTACTATTGATCAAATTACTTACAAATATTAATCTTTTGGGGGTCAAGTAAATTAAATTTCACCAATTTAAGTTCAATAAGTACCTTAAACTTCTAATGTACACGAGGTGGGTTTTTTCCTCCCAACCAAGTTTTCTCCATACACAAAACAATCAATTACACTGACATTGCATGCCAATAAAATTCATTCACTATTTGCTAAGAAGAAAATTCATCAAAAAAATTTGTTAAGAAGAAAATAAATACTCAATTTAAGAATATTCCTTAATTAATTGCGTGCCTGGGAAGTGAATTTGAATTGCAATCAGAAAAAGTAGAATTCTAATGAGTGTCGTAAGGGTACTGGTTAAGGAACCAAGAAAAAAAATTTTTTTATTAGAAATCGATGTATTTAGTATTTGATGAAGTGTGATACTTAGAGCATGTTTGGTTGAAATTATTTTCACCTCAAAAGTGAAAAAGACACATCCCGAGCTACTTTTTTCAAAAGCTATGTGAAAGGAACTTTTAGCCAACGTGATTTTGAAACATGATTTTATGGTGAAGAATCTAAAACAAACAAACACTTAGTTTCTAATGAAAACTTGTTTTTTATGAATTTCTTATTCATTATCCGTAGTGCATTCGTTATCATGAACGTTAGAGAAATAACAATATAACATGGTTATTTTTTATTTTAAGAAAAAAACTGAAAATACTTTTTTTTTTAAGTGCAATTTTGGAAGAGGGAAGGTTGCCATTTGCCACGTTCTAATATATATTTTTTTTACGGACACGTTCTAATATTTGATCATGTCACAAAAAATAATACGTCTATATAACGAACTACAGGGGCAGAACTATGTTAAGGGTGAGGGCGGTCGCACCCCCACAAATAGTTGTAAGTTATACCAAAATTTAACAAATTAAAAGAGAGAAAATGAGTTCAACTCATATTCTGAACCCTACATGTCTCATGATTCTGCCCAGCAATAGTGGACCTCAACAGGAATCAGACACGACACTTTTAATTAACGGGGTTAATTTGATTCTACATTTGAATCAATCCTTTTTTTATTTTGGGGAAGCAAGTATAATATATAACCAAAAATAAACAATTACATGTTTACAAGGAGCATATGTCATAAAAAAATTGAATCAATTCTTATTAACGGTTAATATTTAACATATAGTTCTTGCAAAAATTTACTTGAATAAAAATAAATAAAATATTAGACGAACTAGCAAATAAAAACATTCTGTGTAAAATTTGATTCCAGAATCAGATTCTAAAAAACACTAATGCCGTCTTATTTAGGATTCTTGAACAAACCTTAAGGACTCGTTTGATGATCAGGATATGATAAGGACGGATAGGATATGAGAGTTGTATAATGATAGGATACGATATGAGCATGATAATCTCTTATCCTGTCCGATGTTTGATGCGCATCAGATAATGATAAAATATGATATAAAATATCCACAAATGATAAAATTACCCTTATATCAAAATTATATTTTTTTTCAAAAATAAATGTTAATATTATGTGGTTGTTTATACATTTAAATTAATAAATACTTGATAATATATATTTTTGAATTTTTAATTATACATGAGTCCATTTTTTAAATTATAATTAAATAAAAAATTAACTTGTGATATTTTTTCACTTTTTATAAAAATAACTAATTAAACCACATATTTTAATTACTAATAAGGTTGACTAATTAGATTTGAAATCATAATTAAATAATAACAATATTATGGGTAAGAGATAAAAGTGAAAATATTTTCTTATCCTATCCCGTTGGTTCTAACCCAGCTCCTCCCTCAGGATAGAATTATAACTAAGTAACAGGATATGATAAGCTAACATGATAAGCTTATCCTATCTTGCTGGTTCACCAAACTACAGATTAAAGCAAGATATGATAGTTGCCTTCCTTATCCTGACCACCAAACGGACCCTAAGCATCTTTTATTAAGGAATAAACATAATGTAACCTCCTCTTGTTGATTGTAATTTAGGTGTATCCATTTTGGAGAGTGCTACACTAATTGGATTAGGGATCCTTTTCATTTCTCATGAGAAATGGAGATGTCTATTACTAAACTTTTGGGATAATAAATGTATGGAGGGACTACATACATGTGTATAATACACATTTATTTAAAAAAAACTTTGAAAATGGACATAAATGAAAAAATAAAAAATGGAGAGGATCTTTTTTTCACTAATTGATTAAAGTTGTGACTTTACAAATTAGTCAACTTGTGCACTTTGTGACTCTAAAGTCTAAACACTGCCCCCATAAAGAAAAATGAATATTAAAATTTAGAATTTGACTCATTTAAAGTGAGTGAAACTCTAAAATGAGAAAATAGAGGTTTATCCACCCTTAAATCATTTAATGAGTTGAGATCTTTATGTAGTTAATCAAATCAATGGTGGATAGCCCCTTACTTTCTCACTTTAAAGTTATTCACTCACTTTAGAGAAGTAAAAACCTAACACTTAAATATCTTAAATATAAGAATCTCATGCCTAAGTACCTAATATATTTTAATACGTAAAACACGTTCGTGCACCAAACATTTTTAAGTGATTCTTTCGAACAAGTTTATAATGCAAATATATTGTGAGAATAATATATGCATACATATTTCAACCAATGCATGCGTGTGTTTTGATATTTAATTGCGCAAAGTAAAAATGGCATATGTGATTATGAGAATAAATTTTTTTTATTTTTGGGTGGATATATTCAAGGTAATTAGGAGGATACCATATATTAGACCCATATACAGGACCGGCCTAATACTTATTGAGGCCTAAAACAAACTTTATGGTGAGGCCTTTTTAAAAAATTAACCAAATAATTTTTTCATATAAAATTAATTATTTTGTGCACAGTGAGGAGTTGATCCCTGGACCTTCAACCTAATGGTAAGTTTTTATATCAAATGGGCTAACTTATGTTTGTTGATATATTATACATATAAAAAAACTAATATAAAAAAAATACAAAGTGGGCCTTTTTTTTAAAGAAAAAATTGTTTTATTTTGAGAGGCCTAAAGCAAGGGCTTCACTTGTTTTACCCTTGGACCGGGCCTGCCCATATATTTTGCTGCTTAATTTAATATTTTGATGAAATTTTGCACGCAATTAACTCATCTTGTTTTTTCTTGTTGTTATACTTGAAGAAAATAATTCATCAAAAAAAAAAAAAACTTGAAGAAAATACTGTTGAAAAAATTAAGCACTTGGCTAAGAATTAAAAAAGAAAGACAAAGAAAATAATATATTTTTCTGAAAATAAATAACTTGAAGAAACTTGAATAGTGTAATAATATTTAGAAATTTTCCTATGTGGATGTCATCATCTAAGTTTTTTCTTTGACGACATGTCATAATCTAAGTTAGGAACGTAGCCATTTGGAGAAAAGAAGAAGCCTTAATTATTTACATAAAATATGATGACGTAGACGTTCTTAAATAAAGACAGTGTTTCTATCACGACCCCATTATTGTCAAGTTTGTGTCCATGATTATTAGCGTTTACATGGATGGTAAGGGGGGGGGGGGGGGGGGGACTGCAAGGTTGCTTAATAATTTTTGCTCAGAATTACTAATATTACTACGTATAAAAGACAATTACTAATATTAATGTAAAAAATAATAATATTACTGCACTTGAATTTAAAATGATTTAAATATAGATGCGGTATATCTTTAATAAGTAATGCTATATCATATATATTGACAAATTCTCATATATCATTACAATTATTTGAAACAGTAATGATTAAAAAAATAATTAAAATATTTAATACTTTCTTCTTAATTATAATTAAAATTCATGAAAAAAAAATATAAAATTGTGCATCTCATCCCTATATATCGAAGAGATGGATGAGATGCACAATTTATATTTTTTTCATGAATTTTAATTATAATTAAGAAGAAAGTATTAAATATTTTAATTATTTTTTGTTTAATAATTACTGTTTCAAATAATTATAATGATATATGAGAATTTGTCAATATATATGATATAGCATATATATTGTCAAAATTAGTTATTATTCCTTAAGCTGGGCCTTCATGTGCTAGATAACCCTCCGAGTGAGTTATCTAGTCTTATACTAAGTGATATGAGTGGGACTTTCATACCTCATATTTGTTCTTCGTTGTAATTTTTATTTTCTTGGGATTTTAGCCTCTTTGAGCACACAAAAAATTAAAATATTTTTACATTAAATTGATAAACCCAATTTATGTAAGTTAAGCTAAAATAATTATGATATCAAATGAACTAAATTTAAAATTTACTGAAAATTTCAAATTAGAAAAATTGACTAAGATGCAAAAATAATTTATTTAATATTGTTATTTTTATTTTATCTGTATACAATTGAGCTCATAAAATTTTGTCAAGTTGAAATTTAATATAATTAATATTTTGTTTATAATTTACTATGTTTATTGTATAATATATTTTTCATATTTTTCACATTGCCTACACTAATAATTCTATAAAATTAATGAAGGGTTGTGCACTTGTGGGGACAAAGGGGTCCTCCGGGAAACATATTAGTAAGCACCACTTTATTTTATTTTATTTTGGTACACGGCACCACTTTATTTTATTCAATGTGACTTCGTCAGCTTGTATTATTTAAATGCAAAGGAAACTTTATACCAAAAAAAATGCATAGGAAACCATCGATATTCTCGATTCCTTTCTTTTTTTTGTTGCTGAGATTAAAATTTAGATTAGCGAAAGGTACATCCCCGTGTAAGATCAGGGAAAACCACCAATTGAAAATCCAAGAAAGGTATATAGACAAAAAGCACTTCCAGATTTTTATTTTGCACTATTCTTCTATAAATTCAAATTTGAACCAGAGTAATGAGTTATTTTATTACTTAAATTATTGATAAATTACTCTACCAAAAAAAATTTATTGATACATTACTAAGTATGTATAAAAACTAAATTTATATAACCATATATATCAAATGGTATAAATTAAAGAACTCCATAAACTTGAATGTACTGCTATTTTTTTTGGGTCCAAGGGGGCTCATAAGAGGCCTCACATGGGAGGGGCTAGGGAAGAAGGGAAAGGGAAAAAGGCAGAGCACATTGTGGGGGTTTGAACTCACGCACTCCAAATTTATATCCCGCAGCTTAACCAACCGAGATGATTCAAGGGGGCGTGGTTCTATTTTTTCTAATCAACTAATTTTGAACTACAAAAATATCAAATAATCTTTTTTTGTGTGCATCAAGGTTATCGTTCAGTCGATAGCCGAAGACTAATTAATCCTTTTCGAGGCATAGAGATTACCGAAGTGAGTTTTGCATTTCCCAACAAAGTCTTTTCCATACATACGACCAGAATCAAATACCCGACATCATGCTTACGAAACTCAACTATCTATCAATTGTGTTGAACCTTCTTAGTAAAATAACAAATAATCTATCTCCCTCTGAAAATCCTCATTTAATAATGATAACTAAATTTCTAAACAAAGAAATAAAGTAACAAACATATTAGTGTCTTTAATATGGAACTTATAATATTAATATATGTCAAAACGTAAGTTTAGTATCTTTGGCATACATGATTAGAGGATTGATAGCAACACTCTCTAACGTTCTCTTTCCAACATACTCTCTCCGGATAGGGATCCTCTCCATTTCTCATGAGGAATGGAGATGTCCATTTATAAATTTTTGGGGATAATAAATGCATGGAGGAATACACGTATATGTATAATACACATTTATTTTCTCAAAATTTTGGAAATTGACAGAAATGGAAAATGGAGAGGATCTTTTTCCACTCTCTCCTATTAGTTGAATTATTCATGTGGATCCCACTAATTCATGTGGGTCTCACTTGAATTTTGTAGGACCCACGTGAATTTTAACAAAGAGGATAGAGTGTGTTGGAAAGAGAATGCTTTTTTTTTTTTTTTACTAAAAAATATATTCAGTCATTCAAATTGGTAAAATACATTGAAAACAACACAAATTCAACATCGCTAAAAATCGAAAAAGATGAATCTGCAAAGAAACTCACAGCATCCAGGGTAATAGCATAAAATGGCAAAATGTCTACAAATGTGACAAAATAAAAGTGACCGGAATATTCATGCCTCTGGATTTGTAACGTCGTTGACGCCCAAGTCTTGATTGAATCTGTAATGGATCGAAGCTGATCTGTCAATCTGAACTAAACGAATACCGCAATAAGACGGGAAACCAAACAACGCCGCACAAAGAAGAGGAACAAAACAACGCCGCACTCAGACGACGAAATCATAGATAAACACGAAAGAAAAATCAGATCTATGTGAAAAAACCACTTATTTAGATAAAATGAGAGAAAAACGATATAGAGAGGTGATTCCAGGCCAATAAATGGCCCAAAATAAACCATCCCCCTCCGGTGGATGAGGAAGAAGGAAGAGAGGAGTAGAGAGAATGTTGAGAGAGAGACGGCTCTAGGTTTTCTTTCTTAACTATATTATTTTTGTTGGAAAGAGAATGTTAAAGAGTATGTTTATAGCATTTCTCCTATCACGCATAAATCAACTTATCCTTTTAAAGTTTTGAAAATTTATAAATATTAGCCAAATTTCTAAACAAAGAAAAAGTAGCATACATTTTAGTGCTTGTCAATATGTCAGTACAATATATTACAAAACACTCAATTGTATTTGTCTCATCAAAGACTCAAAAATTTTAAGTACATTCCAAGATTCCAGTACGTACAATTCATACAAGTTCAATATTTTAGGGACAAGAGAAAGAGGACGCGATAAGAAACAAGAGAAACGGAAGGGGACAAAAGTCACAAAACTAAAAGGACTCAACAAATACAAAGGGAGGAGAACTTATAATCAAGAGGCCAAGGAGCCTATTTGTCCATGTGAAAGTCCTTAATTTTCTTATCCCAACCTTTTATGCAGTAAATGAATGTAAAATTCCTTACTCATTCTTGTCAAGATCGATGTCTTAGTATACGAGCAGGACAAATTTTCTTGGATTTATTACAGCATAAATATATTGTTCCATACTACTCGATACCATGGCTGACCTTTCAAAGAACTAACTTCGAATAAATAAGTCAAGAAAATGCCTTATTCATGAAGACAAATGGGCTGAAACAAAGATAAATTGTTTTAAACAATACAACAAGGATCTTTGGAGAAATCCACTAGGAGGCGATTATAATACATGGCGTTTGAAACAAATAACCAAAATTATCAAAGATTAAGGAAATGCATTGGAATCTGTTGATTTCATTTAATACTCCTATAAATTTAAATATTATTCCATAAATGTCCTTATATTAATTACTCCTAATTCACTAACTTAATTACTTCTAATATTCTCTCTCATAATAAATAAGGGTATAATTGAAATTTAATATTAAATACATTTCAAAATTAATCACTTTTTCTTATATATTGAACAAAAAAAGAGTCACTTTTATCCCTTATATTAAGGATCAGAGAGTGTATAATATAAGATGAAAAAAAATCTATATACCTCAACAGTAAGCCTTGGCTTTGCTAGTATCTTGTATGATGACAGAAATAGACTATATGTCAGGTACAATTAACAGTCAATTTCTTCGCATTTGGTGGTAGATTGTTTTTTATATCCTAAAACGCTTTACTAAAAGTTGCTCCATAATATATAGTCGAGATTCCATCAAACATTTTGGTATTCTGTTAGGAAGATGAGAGTTTAGCATTCTGATACCTGCTCCATACTATACTGTTTAAGTATTTCAATAGGTAGTGCAATGTGTCATCAGCAAACGGCCATTTTATTCTACTTGAGATTTCAGTCAATTATTTTTCCTTCTTGGAATTAACAACTTCATTTTTTAACTATCAATATTTTTATCTTGGGATCCAACTAAAATTTAAATCCAAAAGTTTTAAAACATTATTGAATAGATTTAATCTTGTTGGTTAGGGAGTTCCCTTGAAAAATGTGGTAGACATTATTAACAAAC
Source organism: Ammopiptanthus mongolicus (assembly GCA_039655645.1). Classification (NCBI taxonomy): domain Eukaryota; kingdom Viridiplantae; phylum Streptophyta; class Magnoliopsida; order Fabales; family Fabaceae; genus Ammopiptanthus; species Ammopiptanthus mongolicus. The sequence continues at coordinate 100,214,095 of CM077344.1, read as the reverse complement.
TAAAAGTTTATGATAAAGAAGAATACGTTTCTTGTACTTTCATCTGTGTACATAATGTTCAACTTGTTATGCTACTTGTACAATTGTTCTATATCCAAAACTACTATCTCAGTTTAACTAATTAACCCCACCAAAATCTCTTTGTGCGTAGTGTTAGGTGAGAATTTTTTGAATTCCATTTCCGACAGAGACTTAAGATATTCTTGACATAGATGATAAGCCAATCAAAATTCTGATAGAATTGAACTCGGATTTAATCTTTGATAATGTAGTTTTACAAGTGTTGGAATCGACAGAATAATTTGAGTTGACGTCCGAATAGGATTGATCGGAAGAAAACAAATGTCGAATGAAGTATTGATGAGAAGAAGTTGTCGAATATCAATTACAAGCAAAAGAAAAACGGTAAGTCCACATGGCTGACACGACTATTTTTATGATGTGGCAAAGAATTGAACCTGTCGAAAACATGAAGCGTTGTTAAATAGTTGTTTTCATAGGTTTGTTAGTTGTATAGTTAAATGACATAAGAAAAAACTATTCTCTACGTGTCATATAGATAAGTAGTCAGTTATTTTATAGTTTGTCTATAAATACGAGGATTACTGATGTAATAAGGGTTGGAAACTTGATGAAACATTTTATACATCTCGATCACACAGCAGATTGATGGATTAAGAATCAAGTATTCCTTCCACCCTTCTATTTCAATACAATTTCAAATGTCCAAAATCTCTTGGTTAAAGTTCATTTCTTTTTAAACCATGTTCTTCAATTCTTTTCATTATTCTGCACTCTTACATTCACTGCACTTTAATTCTTGTCTTTAACAATTTCAAAGTCATTTATCTTCAAAAATTGTCTTTCAATTCTCCTTTATTTTCCTCTCAATTTACATTTATGCACATTTAAATTATTCATTTTATCTTTCTGCACAATTATACTTCTGGACTTTTCTGTATATTCATTTTCTTAATTACTATTATATTTATTTAAAATCATTTATTTTGTTCGTACTTAATGTCTTATTTCGACGATAGTCTTGAAAATCATAACGAATTTGAATGTTTGTCACATTTGACTTTATAGGGTACATAAGTCAAACTATATCTGATAGTGAGATTATCACATAACTTGAGAACCCACTATTCGTTTATTCTTTTCTATTTATTTCTCGTCGGATTTGTTCTTAACCAAAAAACCACGTAAACACTTAGATATCACAGTTATGATCATATATATATATATGAGAAGGGATCAAGTTACTTCAAGAGTAACTTTAAGAGAGTTACACTCAATCTCATCCATCTATTTATTCTAATCCAGCAAATGTCATGTGGTTTCTTTAATGAATTAATGTAGATCCATTGGATTAGAAAAAATGGATGGATGAGATTGAGAGTAACTCTCTTAAAGTTACTCTTGAAGTAACTTGATCCTTCTGACATATATATATATATATATATATATATATATATATATATATATATATATATAAAATTGGTATGTGGTTCATTATTGATTCAAAGTTTAATTTGTGTTAAGATATTGATCCTGCAATATTGTATGTTCAAAAGGGTAAGAGGTTGGTCTAGCAGTCGTGTACAAATATATAGTGTGTTGGTAAATGTATAGTTACAAGTTTGAATCCCAACATCATTGATTTTTTTTGAAGTAACAGTACTTTTTCATACCAAACACACGAATGCCTTGAAACCAAAGCTATTTAGTTTTTTTGTCTTCTTATTTATTTAATTTTTAAATATATGTTAACAGAAAAGAGATGTCACTATTTTGCCATGTATTTCACACGGGGTTTGTTTCGTCCTGCATAACATTCCTCATTTTTAATCATGACATGAATGATGTGTCTTAATCAAATCGAGTAAATAAATTAGTCGATTTGCCGACAATTAAACACCCAGACTTCAATTAAAAAATACTGTACTTAATATTATTGTCCATTCCATTAATAATAGAAATTAATTTCCACTTGGTTAGCTATGGATTTGAGTTGTGAACATTCAAAATTGATTGTATTCACTCATATATATCATTAGATGAATTTAAATGTACATTAAATAAATGAAATAACAATAATTCAATGATATATATATATAAATCCAATGAATATAATGAATTTTAAATTCAGGGAATCCATATTCTTCAGTTATACCCAAATATATTAAGTAATGGTAAAGATAGATTCAGAGGCAAAAACGATCGAAGCTATGCTTTTTGCAGGCCAATTGTTTAAGTAATGCTTTGGAACTTGTCCCTATATATATATATATATATATATATATATATATATATATATATATATATATATAGAAAGGAGACAAACATATGGAAATGAATGATAGTTTTGCTTGGTCAAAGAAGACCAATGTGAACCTAGGGAGTGAACATCCTCTAATGTGCCTAAATTCAAACGCGTATGGACAAGAGCATATGGAAATGGGAGTGATCACTTTCTTGATCGGTTCTTTCTTGATCTAATGACAATGATACTTCTAGAGTGCATCATTCATAAGTATACACTTTTCCTTCCCCGTTTGAACAGCATAGTTATTTATAGCCTGTTAGGATTTAGATAAGACCTTTCAAGTTTCAAAGTTTGAACCCATTTCGGTCAAGATGCATGCCTAAATTGATTTCGTTTGATGTAACTCAAAAAATAGTACCATCACATTGGTGCCCACAAATCCACTTTTGATGCGTAATTTTGGAGTGCATTTTTGTGTTAAATCTTATAACTTCGATATGGGAAACTTGTCTCTGATCTGCACAAGCCCCAAAAATAAATTACAGGATTGTGGGAAATTGGCGCCAATGTCATGTTATAGATGCAAGCTAATCACTGTTTTCTTTGTATTTCCTCCTTTAGCGGAAGTCTAGTAATACATTATCTAATACTTTCTTTTCAACATATATTCTCCTATTAATTGAAATTCAAGTGGGTGCTACAAAATTCAAGTGGGACTCATATAAAGAGAATGTTAGAAAGTATATTACTAGCATCTTTATTCCTATTTATGACAAGAAGAAAATTATATTATCCTTATAAAATTGATTTTATTCCAAGAATGGGAGATAATTGGTGAACATTTACCGTCTTATCAATCTTTATTATGTATCGATGATTTTTTCCCCACCTAGCTAATTTGGTGTATTTTGATCACACAATGAGAGCAGCAGCTAAGCCAATAATTCAGAATTTGTTCTTCTTCCGCATCATGAAGGGTCAGATGCGGCAGCTTTATTGTATGTAACCTAACCTGTTACTATCATTTTTTAATTTTGTATATATATACATAGATAGAAGAAATGCCGTCTTGTTAATAAATAATATAGGGGTCCCCAAATCATGCATCCCCCTTGACTGACTAGGCAAGCAAATGTGTGCAGTTAGAGGCAGGCTGACAGTATAATGCATATTTATTGAGTGGTCTCTGTAAAAAAAAAAACCCTGTGCTTGACTAACTGATTGTGAAGCTAAGATAGACTTCTCTGCTTGTTACAGTATCAGATGTGTTCCAGTGTCTCACAGCTTCCTATCTGTTTGGGTAATGAGCTGTCCGTGGTCCATGTATTTTATATGTACCCCTTTACAGAGAGAATCATTATCATTATCCTATATACCCAAAGGAAAGGATATGACAAAAAAAAGAAGTGACTGCCAAGCCAATTGGAGTTGCCAATGACGGTATGACCTAACTATCACTAGCAATGAAAATTCTAAAGGAATAATGAAAGTTTAGTTCAGCTTGGTAAGAAAGGTGGATCGTTTTTTTGCGCATCTTATTTAAAATTATAGTAATATGATATTTGGTACAAATGTTTTTTTTCCATGAAGGAGTATGAAGATACTCGGTACTGATGAGAGATTGGCAAAAATCATGTGGATGGTTGAAAAGTAAAAGATAGAGAAATGAAAATAGTTTATACTCGTTTAATTACTGTTATAATTAATTGTAATCTAACATTTTAAAATCTAAATTTATACCCAACTGTGAATTGTAACACAATAAAATAAAATACTGATACTGTTTGCTTGAGTCGATCAGTTCAATTGACCGTAAGACATGAATTGTGAGTGAGTAGATTCAAACTCTCATAATGCGTTTTCCCCCTTTTCTTTCTCTCCTCTTTCATTCCCTCATGTAAAGCCTCTTATAAGCCTCCCTTAGACCAAAAAATAAATATATTTGTGGGGGCCTATTTGTATTTGTTGAAGTATGTTTTCCTTTGTTTCTTCTCTGATCTATAATGTGCGGTTTTTTACTGGTATATATTTGCAGAGTGGTTTTCTTCTTTTGGAAATTTTAAGTGTAAGTTGTAATAGGTATTTAGTATGTCTTAGATTCTTATATATGAATTTGAGTATCTCTTATACTTTATTTATATAGATTCTAATCAAATTTCAGGAGAGTTAAAATTTTGAAGTTATCACTTTAACAAAAAACTATATAACAACCGGTTTCAATCTTATATCAATAATTAATTAAAGAATTTAATTGGTATTCTCTATTAGTATAAAGACTTTTTTAAATTGTAAATCAATCGTAAATTTGCAAATCATTAAAAATGTATTATTCTTATCCTAACTACCTTAAAAGTTGTACATAGAATTATTTGTTATCAATTGACAATATAAAAAACTTTACATTCTTATTACATCAAAATTAAATCCTCAATTACAGACAAAAATAAATTATAATAAAAAATAAAATTATTAATCAAATCATATTAGCAGACACAACAATGAAAAAGAAGCGTATTGGATTGAGATTTTAAAAGGCTATTTTGGCATAAAAAAGTCTTTTGGATTTTAAAAGACTATGTAGGAATGTAATGACCTATAAGATTTTTTTTTAAAACTTCTATAATCAAGATACTGTAGTTTGAATTTTAATGGATTTACATAATAAGAATTAATAGGATTGAGAATGATTACATGGATTTATAAGATTTAAAAGGAACACATGGTAGAGAATAAAATCAAAATTTATATATCAGATTCTGTTTTTATATAGTGGAGAATAAACACATAATGGGAAGACAACATATTCACAGAGTTATATTGTTTACATGTTATTGTATTTATGTAGTGAAAAAAGAAATTGTGAACTTGAAAAAAAAAAAAGATCACTTAATTTTCATAATGCTATCAATACTTCATTAATTCTATACTTTTATTGTTTACTGTAACTGATGTGTTAGCCATTAAGAGTGTATAAATATGACGTGTCATAGCTAAATATGTCATAACGTTTGGCTCGTCTTTTTTTGGGCTTAAAAACTACTTTAAAATTAAAGTTAAAAATAAGTGTTTTAAAGGTAAAGTTAAAGTTGTTTGATAATTTATGTTGGGTTGAACGGCAACCGTGGGGGAGAGGGAGAGGGAGGGAGAGAGAGAGGGGGGAGAAAGGAGAGAGATGGAGGGAGGGAGGAGAGAGAGAGAGAGAGGGAGGATCGAGAAAGAGAGGTAAAAGCGTAAGGTGAAGGTAAAGAAAAATAAGGATTGATAATCCTGAGAAATCGAATGAATTAGAGTGAGACTTTTTGTTACTAAAAAATTATTAAAAAGGTACACAAAGTTCATATTAAAAAACAATCTATCAAAATTAACTATTTTTTGAATACTAAAAGACTTTTTTATTATTTGTATAAAATCTTGATTAAATATCATCAAATTTGAACCCTCCTAAAAAAAAAATCTTGATAGTCTTTGGCATGGTAAATTCACCCAAAAAAAAAATATCTTTGGCATGGATCCTACCGACGAGCCAGAAGATGAATTTCAGCGATAAAAAAAGCTGATTTAATTCTTGAGAATTTATTATATATGATATCATTAGTTAGTCATGTGACAGATACACTTTAAAGTGACCATGAGAAGGTGTCTGTCCTTTTATTGGACAGCCTAGACAAGGATGAACATGTTGTTTGCAGGGCTGGGAATATGACGGCCCTTATTTAGGAACACAGGAAGGTGCAGTTGGTATCACAACACATTGAAAGCCCATTTCACGCTCTCACAGTCACACACCCTCTTTTTTGTTTCAATGTGGTGTGGGGGTGCCCTCCCTTTCTCTTTATATTCCCCCTCTTCTTTTTTTGGGGGCTTTCATATTCACCAAATTTCCCTTTTGACTCCTTTCTCCGAGTCTCACTGTGAAGAAATCCCCCCTCACACGTGGTGAAACTTCAGATAATTTTCAAATAGTCCCTCGCCGAGGTTCGAACACGTAATCATGCAAGGAATGTCATGATCATGAGGTTGTTATACAGAGAGATGTGGCTAGTCCTCATTCTCTTCATTGTGTTTTTCAACATTATTATTTGTATACGGCTTTGCTTAGTGAGTGCATGATATAGCATAGCTGTTATCATGTCAAGGTTGTCAATCATCCATCATTCTAGCACTCTGCAGTACTGTAATTCACTTCCTCACTCCTCATTTCAATGCAGAAGTTAGAATCCAGTTATTTCTTTAATATTATATGTGTTTATTTTTATTTCTAAGTTGTTGTTTATTCTTTTTATATACACTTATATTTTAAAAATACATAACAAAATGTAAAAAAAAAAAAATGATATGATGTTCCTTTTTTAATGTTTAGGAAGCATTACTCATATGAAAATTAATGCTTAATGTATTTATTTTATAGCTTCAACTCCATCTCATTTCAAGTGTAGGCTAAAAGAATTTGAACGTAAATGTATGAAAAATAATAATAATAATATAAATTTAATTATCACTAAGTAATAAAAATCATATATATATATATATATATATATATATATGGCATTACTCTTTAAACGCCGAATGATGTTCTATCTATCTTTTAACTTTAAACTAACGGGCCATATGTCATATAACTATATATATAGCAAAATAACAATTGCTTTGGTCCTGCCTGCCCCACCTGCTTCGTGTGTTGTGGCTGTGACACATCTTCAAAGCCTACCTTTTTATCATGGAGGGCCATGCCCATGCCCATGCCCATGCCATCCTTACTGAACGGTTTACAGTACTTTAAATATGCAACAACCCCTTAACTTTAATATCTCTTTGAAAGTTGAAATTTGAAAACCATAGAATTGATTATTGCATTTTGATTCTATTTTCGCTTTCGAAAACCTTCTGTAGGCTTGCTGTGTGTGCTACCAATGAATGAACACCGTGGCATTGCCCAGACATTGACATATACATCCACCCGAAGATATATATATATATATATATATATATATAATATATAATATATATATATATATATATATATATATCACGCGCAACATCGTTGAAAGATGAAAATTACCCACTAAAACTCAGACTAGGGTCCGCATATAGAAGCAAAATTGATCATTACATATTTTATGTGAGTTCATAACCAGATATTTTTCGGAAACAAATTAAAATAAATATAAGATATATGCAGTTATAGCGTGAGCTATACCATGAAACTATTGCTTGTGACGTTTATTAAAATGGTTGCAATGTATAGTCATATACATTACTTGTGATTAGATTTTGATCAAATAGTACAAGTTAAAAGTATGTTTATCCCCACACACAAAAAAGGTATGTTTAATAGAGATTTTGAGATATAATAATCACCGCACCCATAAAATAATTAGTTATTGATTGACAATACAATAATTTTTTGGGGCACTTGTCAATATCAGTCACAAATCATTTTATGTGTAACCTTTAAAATAATTATTATAAAAGTTAAATATTTCAAATGATATAGCAAGTCATTATTGATTGATTTTGTAAAAAAAAAATTTTTTTTGATGAATTTGTAAAAAAATCTTCACACTATATACATTATAACAATTAAATCTATGTTTTTTCTTTTGAAAAAACAAAGTGGATATTTTCAATGGACTTTGACTTTTAAAACCCAGATTATTCAGGCGGGCTTACACAGGCCCAAAATTAGTAAGGAATTCAAACATTGTATAATATTTGATAAATTCCTCATGTTTAGGAGATAACAGCAATAATACAGAAAAGAAATTGTTTAGAGTACAAAATTGTATAGATTATGGCATTAAGAGCAAATAAAAGTTAAACTTGAAACCGCAATCCGTCTTTGCAAGAAATTGTGTTTTCAGGTTCTACGAGTGAGTTTACCCATATGTATATATATATATATACATGAATTAGCCTAGCTTTTATGAAAGGGGTTCTCAACAAATGGCCTTGGTGGCTTGGTATCTAGCTAGCCAGCCGGTTGACATGTCCAGCCTGCATTCCTAGCTAGGCCTGGGCGGTGATAGTAAATGTTGGCTCAAACTAGTCCAAAGTGACATCCCTAATTTCAGATTCCTCCTGATCGATATAGACAATAAGGGACCGAGCATAGCTAGGTACGTAGTATGAAAGTATACTGATACAAACAAAGCCAATGAGTGAGTGAGTATGCATGAAATGAAATACACCTCTGGAAGGAAGATATCTTTTTATATTTATTTTTTAAAGAAGATTGACATACATTTGTTATTAGGCAGGGAAGAATAAAAAAATTATTTTGCTTATAAAAAAAAAATTAAAAATTTTATTTTGGTTCATTAATAACTTTTTTCTTTCAATTAGACGGAGAAGGCTTCCTGACAAATTAAAGATATACATACCTTTCTTTACCTGACTGCCAAGATTTGAATCATAATGCTTGATTGATGACATTTCACAAGCTACACAGCAACATCATCTATATTGCTTCCACCTTAATTTGGTTTGTGTGGTGAATGATTTGGAGGGAACATTCATCTAAATATTCCTTCTTCTTTGTGGAAAAGGAAGACATCCTAATTAGCTAGTATGAACCGAATAGTTGGCTGTCTTCGTCGTCCATGGATTTATGTGTCAAAGAGCAGGCCCGTGCCCAGGACCAATCCCACAAGTCTTGATGCTTTAAGGTCCTGCTTCGTTGGAAATTTATATGGTGGTAACCTAGCATTTGAGAGACTCAAGGAGGATTTCTATAAAGCTCAAGTAAATCCAGCAACGTTAGCCAACACTGAGATCCTTTTAAATGCTTTACTCAAAGAAGAGCATCTTGATTTAATGAAGCTTCAGGTTTGACATGTTAACATATTTACCTGCTTGTTCATTTTTCAGATTTATCGTCGTTAACAATCTAAAATAACATTAAAAAGCATCAACATTTTCTGAAATCCTGCTTTAAATTTCGTAAAATAAATAACAAAAGTTCCTTCAGATTGGTTGCTGATGAAAGTTTAATTTACCATTTTTTAAAGAAGATTCTATAGTATCCATTGATCCAATCAGATGATAAAAAGTTTGTCTCATATGTGATATTGATACAGTGACGGTTCTACAGTAGGGGCAATGGGGGCACTTGCCCCCCACCAATTCTTTTTTTTTTTTTTCTTCTAAAAAGTTTTATATAATTTCTTTTTTGCCCTCACTAATGAAACATTGTTGCCCCTGGTTTACATAATTTATTTCTCAATATAACTTAAAATATAACACTTTTTTATTTCCCAATACAACTTAAAGTATAACACTCTTATCCTTTTTCTTCCCATAAGACTATTTTACGTTTATTTAAATTTAATTAAGTAACTAATTAGCACCATATTTTTATAGTGTGCTAGAAATGGATAAATATTATAAAAGAAGATCAACATTAGAGTCTCAAGAACTAATGTTTTTCGTAATGAACACTGGGTATACAATGATATAATTTTCGTAATCTCCAATTTTTGACTTAATGATAATAATTTATTGTGTTTCTCGCTTATGCATTTATATATTTTTTTTATAAAAATATTATAGTATATGATTTTGCCCTCACTAGTTAATTTTTCTGGATCCGTCCCTGTATTGACATAATTCATTTAATTGAGATGACGCATTTTGGTTGGACATAGAGTACTCAAACCCTCTACTTTCCAAAAATATCATAGCAATGCCTTTTTTTAAGGTGAATTCTATGGTACCCCTAGGGTAACTTTATCCTATCTAGGTGATCCAATAAGATGGTAAGAACTATTTGATTTGACCCACTTACATGATTCATTTAATTGAGGTGATGAATCCTGATTGAGTAGAATAACTTTTACCCTAAAATTATTAGAGGTATTAGAAAAGACACCTTTGTTTTAAAAAAATTATAGTAGGGCTAAAAATTAAATGTGCATATAAAATATAAATAAATAGGATTTTTATTAACAAAAGGCATAAAAGAAAATAAAGAGTAGGATTTATTGAACTTTTTGGTCTTTTGTTTTTGTTGATGCGGGAATTTTAATTCAGTTGGGCTTGTCATGTGGCACAAGATTTGCAACGTAGGACACTTATGTTAGAAAATTAATAAATATTGGATGGAATAACTAAAATTACAACATTCCAAAAATTGAGGGATCAAATGTAAAAAAAAAAAACAGTAGAGACTAAATCGCATATCAACAGAAATAAAGGAACCAAAAGTGTCATTAACCCTACCAATTCATTACAATGTTTTCTATATTTGAACCAACATCTTTGTTATATTGCATTGAAGCAAACTGTGGCGAAGCTGGAAATGAGTAAAAGCGAAGATTCTGCAGTGAAAATACTTCGTGCGGCAAAAGAGGCCAATGCGAAGAAACCACATGAATCCTACGAGATTGAAATGTTACTCGCAGAAATGCTCATCTATAAGGTATTCAATCTCAAATTTCCAATAAATATGGGAGGGGATGAAGTTTCTCCTAGAATAACTTGAAAATTACATATTTTTTTTGTTATCATAACATAGATACGAAATATTTATCGATTTCGTCGATGACTAATCTTCATCGGGGAACCTGATTGACCACCTTTATTGGGATCTTCCCTCCCAATCATGTTTTTTTCATCCATAAGATTCGAACTCGAGACCTTACTTAAGGGATCCGAGTTCAGTTCTACTCGAACCAATATAATATTGATAACGTAAAAATCACACATATATATATATTAAAATTAAGCTTATTTTTTATATATCCTCTCTACCTAATTTTAACGGATAAGTGGGTTAACATGATAGGTTTGACCCATTTTAACTGGACTTCCTGAGTATTATGCGAAGAGAAAATCCTTATATCTGATATTGACAGGGAGATTTCAAAAAAGCCTTGGATTGTAAATGCTTGGAAGATGAATCAATTAAAGATGCACGACGCCCACTATACAAGGTACATCCTCCTTTGTTCTTCTTATCTACCTTTGGGCTCCTATTGCTACCTATCAAATGCAAAATCATAAGCCTTCTTGCTGATCCCTGATAATTTATTCTATGCAAAACGTTTTCTTTGGTCATTTTGGCCATAAGCATCCGTCCTATAATTAAATTATTGATTAAAAAATTGAAGAAGCAAAAAATCAGTCAAAATCAGTATAATTGATGAAAACCGATAATAAATCAATTTGTTTTTTTTTAAAAAAAAAAACTCTTCCAGAAACAGTTTTGGAGCCCGATGAATACCCATTGTCGAAGTTATGTCCTCGTGTGCCCTTTTATATAAGAGTTTAATTGGATTTTCCATTGTCAACCAATCAGAAATCATGATATGAGTGACTTTTAAGTAGTTAGAATAAGAGTCAAACATTTTAACTTATGTGTCAATTTCTGATTGGTTAACTGTGTAAAAAATCTTTACACTGACAGTACATATCAATTAAATCATTTATATAATTGCATCTGCACTGGGGAATGAATTCTTTCAATTTGAAAAAAATTGAGATGGTCAATTTCTATGATCTCACCGTTCATTATATAATATCTTTCATTTTTAAAACCGAGATTTAAAACAATCAATGGTGGAATCATGCAAATTAACCATTTGTAAGTTTTTTTTCAAATTGAGAGGATCCATTCCTTTTCCAATCATGCAACTCAATACCACCTCATTTCTCTTTATTTTATGTAACTCAAGCAACTCTTCAATCCAATCATATAGCTCATATTTTTATATTTAATTAGTGTGTGTTTGGATTAGTTGCGAAAATTTGATTATTCGATTATTTTTATAATCGATTATAATAGAATCAGTTTTATGTTTAGATGTGTTTGCTGAAAAGCTATTATAAGATAATCTATTTCGTTTGGGTTGTGTAAAAAAATCACTTATATATAATAAATTACTAAAAAGGGTATATGAAATTATTTGTATAATTTAATAATATTTATTTGGTAGTTAGTTTTATAGGGGTGAAATAGGAAAAATGTTATTAGTTTCAAAATAATCTAATAACTTTCTAAATAAGCTTCAAACTTTTAGCTTTTCTAAAAAGAGCTTTTTTTCTTATAAAAACAGCTGTTTTGAAATTTAATCAATTTATCCAAACATATCAACTTCTATCAAAAAATAGATTTTCCCATGAAAAACTATTGTTTGGGTAACACCCTCTAAATTTATTTTTATTTTAACTTAAAATATTAACTCATTTCTATAATAAAGTTTGTAGGACCCATATAAACTGTGTAATAGTTGATTGTACACTTCACATTCTTTTCGCCTCTCCAACCATACAACTTTTGTTCAATAATTGCACAAAACTCTGCGCAACCCTTGTTAGAGATAATCTAAGTTGTGTGTTGTATTTTATCTCACTATTTTATGCGAAATTTAAAAGTGTGATTTCCTTTTAACTTTTATATAAGTTATATGCTTAAAGGTTTCACTCACCATATAACGTGAGGCTTTGACCTCTAAAGAACACGATGCAAGATATTAGTAGGTTAGTTTTTTTTTTTTTTTTTTATGAATATTACTTCTTTTTTTTTGTTAAAATATCTATAGGATATCTTATCTTATAATATTTTAAGATATCTTAGAAGATCTCTTAGGAGTTCTTATCCTATGAGGACGCTCAACGGTGGGAGGTGCAGGATCAGCGACTGGAACAACTTCATCAGAAACAGAGGAAACATCGGAAGAGGCTGGGAGCTCACTGGAAGAACCTGCATCTGTGTCACTAGGAAAGTAATCAACATCGGGGTTAGTAAAAAGAGGAGTGGAAGTGCCTGGAATTGACTTAAACTTTGACAAGGAAGAACATTATATGTTCCCAGAAGACAACATGGCGAGAGATACGGATACGCTGAGATATCGGATCTCAACAACGATAACCTTTGTGTTCTGTGTCATAACCAAGAAAACAACAAAGACGGGCTCGAGGCTCAAGTTTAGTGTATTCATGAAGTTGGAGAAGGATAAAACAAGCACAACCAAAGACCTTAAGGGAACTATAATCTGGTGTAGTGTGATAAAGACGCTTAAAAGGAGAAACATTACCAAGGACAGATGAAGGGAGACGGTTGATAATATGAACAGCGGTAAGAGCCGCTTCACCCCAGGCACATTCAGGACAAGAGGCTGAGATAAGCATGGCACGGACAGAGTCAAGAATGTGACGATGTTTTATCTCAGCGCGACCATTCTATTGAGAGGTATATGGACATGAGAATTCCGACAAGGTACCCTGCTCACCAAGAAAAGATAACAATTTAGAATCACGATATTCCATGGCATTATCTCGGCGAAAAACCTTAATGACTTTAGAAAACTGTGTTCGAATCATAGTGGCAAAGTTAACGTAAATTTGTGTAAGTTCATGACGATTTTTCATCATGTATAGCCAAGTAAAATAAGAGTAATCATCAATAAACAACACAAAATACCGAGATACTCCCATAGTAGGTGTGGGAGCAGGGCCTCAAATATCAGAATGCACAAGATCAATGGTGCAGCTGAAATAGAAGAACTATCATTAAAAGGTAAAGCTGGTTGTTTAGCAGTTTGACAAGCAGTGCAATCAAGAGACTCAGTTGAAACGGATCCTAAAAGACCCTGAGACACAAGATGACGCAATTTACCAAGAGAATTATGAGCAAGAGGTTGATGCCAAAGCTCAAAGGGAGAGGTGGTGGAAGCGGCACAAATGTTGGACACGAGAGGAACATGCAGGTTAGTGAGCTCAAATAGCCTTCCGATCTTACGTCCAGTCCCTATGAGTTGTCCCATCCGCGGGTCCTACACACGACAACCACAGGAAGAAAAGGTGACTTCATAACCAAGATCACATAATTGACCAATCGATATAAGGTTAAAATTAAGCTTAGGAATGAGATATGTGTCAGGTAAACTGAGATTAGACAAGGAACTAGAACCTTTATGACTTACAGACATAAGAGATCCATCAGCAGTGTGTATGATACGAGCAATATCATTTTCAGATAAGGACAAAAAAAGATGAGATGCAGAAGTCATGTGATTACAACAGGCAGAGTCTAAATACCATTTAGTGTTACCTGATATGGTGGAAAAGGCTGCAGGAGTATTACTATTACCATTACCAAAGGAAGGAAGAAGTCTCTTAAGAAGAGACGCAAGATCATTGATGGAGAACGCAGGCGGTGTCTGGGAAGGAGAACCCGTAGATTCATTGGCAATAGTAGCTAGTACAGGCCTAGAGGAACTGGGACGAGGTTGATTCCTGTTCTGTTAAGATCGTGGAGGACAAGTAAGACAATTCTGAATCAAGTGTCCTGATTTCTTGCAGTATCGACAACAATTTGTAGCAATATGACCCTTTTTCATGCAATTGTAACATTCAATAGTAGGACAATCGGAGAAGGAATGCCCGAACTTATAGCAATGACGACAAAATCTTTCCATTCACAATAAAATCAAATAATAGCACTATTGGAGCAGAATTGACGAAAACTGACTGCAAAAATAGAAAGATCTCACCGAAATACTTAAGGAAAGGATAACAAGGATGGTCAACACGCGGTCAACGGAGTCAGAGACGCTGGTCAACGGATCAAAGTACTGGTCAACACACGGATCTGAAGCGGGAAAATGGGTCAGATGCACAGGCGCGTGTAACACACCCGCGTACATTTAGGCGGCGCGTGGCGGCGCGTCAACTGTTGAATGGTGGCGAAATTTCACCGGCAGGTAGATCAGAGGATAGCGGTTGCAGCGGTATGGGCGGTGAGATGAATCGGTCACCAAAGTATGCAGAACTGGAGGACGCCGAGAACAGAGAATTAAAATATCTATAAGATATCTCATAGATATTTTAACATTTTTGATGAATAGTAGGTTAGTTTATTACTTAATATGTTGTGTTATATCAAAATATAGGCACATATTTTTAGTTTCTATAAATATTATTAATATTTAATTTTGATTCCCATAAAAATTTTGTTACAATTTGTGCCCCTATAATTTTCAAAGTGAACAAAATTTCTGCATACTCTTATTTCAAAAGCGAGCAAAATTAGTTTCAATTTGTTCCTACCATGGCCCAGAGGAGGTCCAATTCATAAACCTTGGCCCAGTAGCCAAAGGCCCGAGTCCACAAAGAGGGGTTGATGACTGGAGAACTCCTGCTCGGGCACGATTACCCCGAACGCGGGAAATCGGGTAGCATGCGCTAGAAGCCCCAGGCTAGAGGGAGTCCGGGAAACTAGGTCGATGGAGTCGGGCCTCTCGGGGTCGGGAGCTTCCAGAAGGCCACGTCATAAGGGGTTTGAAGTGCGTGACTACGGTGCGCAATGCGCCCATCCCGCAAAATACGCTAACGTCTTGGGGTGGGACCCACGCACGTAATAGAATCACTCCCCCCAAGCTTCTAGGAGGGCTATAAAAGGAGGACGAAGGCTGAAAAAAAGGGGGTGGAAGGGTTGAGACTTCTGGAGCGAGAGAGAGAGAAACCTCATAGCTTGTTGTCTACACTTGGTATTTCTATTGTTCTTGTAAGAACACAATTCAACCTCTTCATGTAAACATTTCCTCTTTGAACTTATGGCAGCAACCATAATTATATAAATGAAAGAAATAGCCAAAGCATGCTTGGTATATATTTGAATTAGTTTTCGCCAACTTCATTTTAGATTAACTTAATTTGTAATTTTAATTTTAGTCAAAAGTAAATTTTGAATGAAGTGATTTATGAATGGTAAGAGTATGGTTCTCAAGAGATTGTATTCCAATTAACTATTTGAATTAGTATGACTTCAGATTGGTTGACAATGTAAAAAACTTTACACTGACAATACATATTAATTAAACCTTAAGTATTATTAGGAAAACAAAAACAAACAAATAGTCGAATATAACTTCAAATACTAATAACATAATAAATATGTATTAAATTTATAAATGTGTTTCGGGTCAATTCATAAGTATATTGTTATAGTGAGCATCTATTAAATGCTTCCATGACAAGTAGAGTTATTAACATCTTCGATATCAATGAATGTCACCTTCATTTTTCACATAATTAAGCACACACTTAATGAAAATTGCTAACAACAAAAAGAAAAAGAAAAAGATTTTAAAGCTATCAAAACTAACAACCAAAAAATTAGATGGACGCAAATTTAAAAATTAGATGATAATACTAGCATTTTTTCAAGAGAAAAATGTACCTCTCAAATTCAATTTAGCTCATGTTTGCCTTGTTGAAAATTTTCGCAGGCAATCATACACAAAATATGGGGGAACACGATAGAAGTTAAAGAATTCTGGGAAGAATTCGTTGAAGTATATGACCCAATTTTTTCACCCGATTTCGAAACGTTTGAAAGAAATGTGGACCGACTAAAAGAGTTTGCAGGGGGAAGTAAATAAATGAACCTGCTTATATATATGGTTATGACATAATTTATTTTTAGCAACAGCGCAAAAAAACTTGATATATATATATATTACAAATAAGGTATATATTGTTAAGTGTATCAAATCGAACTAATATTCATAAAAAAAAATAAGAATTCATAAAAAAAAACGAACTAATTCAATAATTGATTAGTAAGAGTATGATTCTCAAGGGATTGTATTCCAATTACCAACTCACAAAATAGCTAGGGGTAGGACTTGATAATTGTACAATACTTTTCCTGTGGTTTGGGTTAGAACCCTCTTATTACTCTTCCTGTGTAATGTACATTGTACAAAACTCATCGTGTGTAATGTAAGTTAATTTTCAATTCAAGAAATATCTATCAATTTGACGATCAAATCCACAAGTTAGGCTAAATTCAATTCCTTGACTTTTAACCCCTTTTTTATTTGAATTAATTAAAAACCCTAATCCCTTAAGCATTCATAATTCAAAATGCATTAGACATGAGAATTCATAATATCTCACAATTATGAAGTCCTACCCCTAGGGTCTCAACAATTACAGTGATTTGCTTCAGTTTCAACTAAGATCAATCCTTGGGAGGCCAATCGAAGAAAGGCTTTAAGCATGGAGGCAATCACTCAATTCATAAAGATAAACTTGAATAGAAATAAAAGAATTCAATTACACAAAATTTGGAATGAAATTCATCCTTCTTTAACCTAAGGATTTAGTTACACATGCTAAGAAGAAAAAAAAGCTAGAGAAAGATGAGATTACCAAGAACTCCATTAGAATTTGATGAACCATGCAACTTAAATATATAAGCTTGAAAGGCCACAAACCCCAATGTTGTAGGGGGAGTGGAAGAGAGATCCACAAAAAAACTGGCTAAAACCTCCTTGTTCTGACTGAATTTGTTATTTGTAGTGTTTTTCCAACTACTAGCGTTGTCACGCTCTCTTCTTGTGTACTACGCGACTTAAGCAGAATTCCTATTAAATCACATCGGTTTTGCATACCCACACACCTTCCTTGTGTGGTAATGCTCCGATGACAACAACCTCCACGTGCCTTCTCTTCAATGCTTGCAAAACCTTCTTTAAATTCAATGCACCAACCTTCTAAAAATAAGATCAAGAGAATAGGAATGAATAATCATCATTGTTAAGAGAAATCCATCACCAACTATCACAAAAGTTTAAGCATAAACATACCTAATACAAAATATCAACACTTTCGCACAATACTTGGTCCGTTCAAAACACATAATTTAGGCTTAATTGTACTTTTGGTTTTTCAAGATTATTATTATGTAATTTTAGTCCCTCGGATTTTAAATGCGCCAATGGGGTCCCCCAAGTATCACTATTATGTAATTTTGGTCCCTCAGGTTTCAATTGCGCCAATTGGGTCCCTCGAATATCACGATTGTGTAATTTTGGTCCCCAAGCATCACAATAGTGCAATTTTTAACGCTAGTAACCTACGTGACTCAGTGGGACTAATTTGGCACTTAGTGGGGTCAACATGCCAGCTTACGAGGTATTCTTATGTGACATCATTGCATCTCATATACTTTAATGGTCAAATGCACATCACTAAGTGCCACATAGGAATGACAGGTAAGCTTTTAAGCTGGCCCCACTAAGTGCCAAATCACTCTCACTTGTGTTTCATAAGCTATTGACATTAAAAATTACACAATTGTGATACATGGGGATTACACAATCATAATACCTAAGAGACCCAATCAGCGCAATTGAAACCTAGATGACCAAAATCTCACAATTGTGATACTTGAGGACCCAATTGACGCAATTAGAATCCGAATGACTAAAATTACATAATTATGATACTTATAGACCAAAAGTGCAATTAAGCCAAATAGCTTAATCAAAAGACCTATACAAAACTCAAGTGGCACCACTAGTTGGAACATGACAGGTGGTCCGGACAACTTGATATAACTGTGATAATGGTTTTCGTCAAACGTTTTTTTTTTGTAAAAAGGTACTAGTATTAGGCTAATAGCACATTGGAGAGGCATAAAAGTGATCATCAATCACTATTTTTGACGTAACTATTTAATATAATATATTCTAAAAAATAAAATAAATATTTAAAGAGAAATGTCAATAAATAAATATAAGTAACAATAAATACTACCTCACATTCAATAAAAATTATTAAATATATTTCATAATTGAAGTACTTCCTTTTCTTGATTCCTTAACTAATGTTTTAAGAACACTTATTAGCATTTTTCATATTAAATATAGAAAAATGATAACAAGTATTTAAGGACACTGATTAAAAAATTAAAATGATAAGTTTTCATGAGAAAAAGATGCAGTTAATTAATATATCAAGAAGTAAAAATTTTAATTTTTCAACAATTTTTTTTTTCTTGATTCGTATATTATTTGTTCCAATAAAAATTTATTGGGCACTGAGTTACTGATAAGCATTTATCACAAAAAAAGAAAAAAAAGAAGAAGAAAGATTTAATTGTAAATATCATAATTTATTTTGTTATGCAACAAACTTACAAAAGGCCCCATAGGTAGGAACAAAATTTACATGGTTGAAATTGACATGTAACCGTCTTTTGGGTCATTCAACATTTCAACATAATCATCGATCATTAATCCTCTCCAAATAAAGTTGAACGAAATCAAATCCATGGAACAGAAATCTATCCCCAGAAAAAAAAACATCACTTCATGGGAAAACTAATAACTACTTCCAAACCTCTCATCCTCCAATCAAAGCTCCTCTGTTTTTCTCTGCTCTATCTCTTTACCACTCTCTTCCTTGCTCTTTACACCACTTTATCTCAATCCAAATGCTTCTTCAGATCATCCCCATTGGATCCAATTCAAAATTCTCTCTTCTCTTACCCTTCTTCCTATGGACAACACAAGTATGCTGTCTCAACCACCCGTTCTCCCTGCTCTTCCCCTGTCTACTTTTCAGGTACAATACCAATGCTTCTGCCCCCCCCCCCCCACCCCAAAAAATGTTTTATTTATTTTTTGTTTTGTTTATATGATCAAGATAATTACTTTTGGTTAATGGGTTTTGGTTAATGAATTCAGATTACTGGGATGTTGTGAAGGAGATCAAGAATTCTTACAAGAACTCTCCAGGTCATTCAATTCCCCTGCGGTATATGCAGGGGAATGCTGATAGTTTTGGTGGGAATCTCAGCACCCTTGTGAGGTTTTCTTATTTTGATCATCAAAATGATACCACAGAAGTTCCCTGTGGATTCTTGAAGCAATTTCCCATCAGTGATTCTGGTCAGTTCCGCATGAATTCACTTGTGTTATATGAGTGCGTGTGTCACCGAGTCAGATCTAAATTCACGTAAGAAATTATTCAACCATCAAGTTTTATTGATTATAACATGCTACTGAATTTCATAGATATATATGGAACAATATTGGCCCCAGAAACTATTTACATTAAGGAGGTCATAATGCCAATGAAATCAATAATCATTTTCTATTATTATTATTAGGTTAAACTAATATTTTGGTCCTTATACATGAGATTGATTTTCAATTTAGTTCCTATACGTAAAAACTTCTCAAATCAGTCTTTATATATACAATTATTTTTAATTTGGTCCTTACCGTTCATCGGTGTTATAACGCCGTCATATGACAAGGACCAAATTGAAAATGATTGTCACATGTAGGGACCAAATTGAAAATTATTGTCACATATAAAGATTGAATTCGATTTTTTTGTTGTTGAATTCAGTCCCTACACGTAACAATCATTTTCAATTTGGCGCCTTTACTTTAACTCAACAAACGACGTTATAAAACTAATAAACGGCAATGACCAAATTAAAAATAATTGTACATATAAGGATTAATTTGAAAATTTTCTACGTATAAAAACTAAATTGAAAATCAATATCACGTATGAGAATCAAATAATTAGCTTAACCTTATTATTGTTATTATTTTATAGTTTGGTTTTAGATGGTACTATGCTTATCAGCTTTTTTTAATGTGGTTTGTCTCTTGATGCAGATCGAATTGCAATGGAAAAGTGTGACAGTGTAGTTGTAGTTTCAGCAATCTTTAATGAACATGACAAAATCCGGCAACCAAAGGGCCTAGGGTCCGAAACACTGGAAAACGTGTGTTTCTTCATGTTTGTAGATGATGTTACCCTCAAAGGTCTTGAACATCATGGGTTGATTTCAATAAATTCCAGAGAATACAGGATAGGTGTATGGAGGATTGTGAAGGTTGCAAAAGAGGATTTGTATCAAAACCCAGCAATGAATGGAATTATACCAAAATATTTAGTACATAGGATATTCCCAAATTCTCAATTCAGCATTTGGATAGATGCAAAGTTGCAACTTGTGGTTGATCCATTGTTGTTGATTCATTCACTTGTTATATCTGAGAATGTAGACATGGCCATATCAAAACACCCTTATTATGTTCATACCATGGAAGAAGCAATGGCAACTGCGAGGTGGAAGAAATGGTTTGATGTCAACGCCTTGAAGGTGCAAATGGAGACGTACTGTGAACATGGACTGCAACCATGGAGTCCCACCAAGCAGCCCTATGTGTCAGGTAACTAGACATTTTTTTAATGTTTACTTTATTGAGTGGAACTGTGGGCTTTCATTTGTTCTCCCCAATGGCAAACGTTGTTTACTTAAAATTGCATTAAGAAAATCTTTCAAGATTTGAACACCGAATTTGATGACTACATTTGATAATAATTGAAGATATGAAACAGTGCAGCTTGAGATGAGAATCGAGATAGATAAAAGCATGCCTGGAAAAGTCACCAAATTAGTTGTCAGGGGTATGTACTTGTTAGCATTTAAGATTGAACCCAATTGAAGGAGTGAGTTGATTTATATAATAAGTTTATGAATAATTTTGTTATCCAAAAGGTCTAAGATAATTTGAACTCAAGCTTCACAACTTATATACATCACAATTACCTTTATTTTGCCCTATATGAGACTTTTATCCTCCAATAGTACTAAGTTAGTTTAATCTAATCCAAATTAATAGAGCATATAAGTCTTTAATATCATAACTTTAAATAAGGGTTTATGCAACATATATATATATATATATATATATATATATATATATATATATATATATATATATATAGCATTTAACTATTGCAAGTACACTTAAATTTAACTAGTTCCAATCTCGAAGATTGTGGTGAAGTTGGAACCCTTCTGTCTAGTTTATTTTAAGGAAAGTGAAAAGTTTTGCACCGCCGTTGACAAAAAATATACCATGGCATGTAAGCCCTGTATGGGTAAGGCTTATCCGAGGAAAGTTTCTTGACTTTCATCTATATGGGTTAGTTTACTTTTGTTAGCTTAGTTGTTACTTCTGTTGGCTTCGTTGTTCTAACTTATAACCAATTATTTTCATTTACATCGAGCTGTAAACTCGTCCGATGTCTTAGCTAAGCATTTTGGCACCTATTCAAGTAGGAAAAAAGATTGCATTAAATTTTAATTACCATCTCATGACAAAAGTAGATCACCAAAATCAGGGTCCATGTGAGGTAGTTCTACTCCATCAAGTGTGGTCCAAAAGCTTTTGATATTGTCATACCTGGATTTGTTTATTTCAAAAAAATAAGTAAACATCACCTCATATAGTCACACAGTTTAGCTTTGTGTATTAGGAAGAGACGAAAATCTTAGGATTCAAACTAAGTCAATAAAATAAAAAATGTTTTAGGTGTTATTTGTGATAGAAAGATAGTATCAAGCTAAAAAGGAAAACTCTAGCGCACAATTATGACATTGGGCTATGCTTTATGGTACTCAATGTTGAATAATAAAGTGCCAACAAGAACACAGGATGAGTGTGGCAAAGATGAAAATACTATATTGGATAGATAAATACATAAACAAATATAACGTAAGGAATAAGTGTATTGAAGGAAAAGTCGAAGTGACTCAGTGACAAAGAAAAGATGCTGGAATCATATCTAAAATGGTTTGGACATATGAAAGTAAGATCAATTTCCATTTACAGCCTGTTTGGTAAGCCATTTTTACAGACTTATAGCGGATGAGAAAGTAGTCCCATTTGGTAAGAGTCTCTATCATGAGTTTATAGAGTTTTTTTAGGAGCTTATAACGTTTTTTCCGGACTCTACTTGAAATAGCGTTTGAGCTTATAGCTTATAGCGTTTCATTTTTATTTTCACTTTTATCTTTATTATCTTCATTTATTTCTACCTTTATTCTCTTCTCTCTCTTTTATGTAAAATCATTGATGAAGATGTCCTTTTATGTCATTTTATATTTTTCAGCTAGTTCAACCGTTAGTTTTACCAAACACTTTCACATAAAATAAGCTAGTTTATCCGCTATCCGCTATCAGCTAGCTCATCCCCATATCCGCTATAAGCTATCTGCTATCAGCTAGCTTATCCGCTAACAACTAATTTTATCAAACAGGCTCTTAGAAAAAGTTAATCAGATGGATAATAGCCCCATCGTTAGGGGAGATGTGAACTAAGAAAGATTTTAGGTGAAACTATTAGTAAGGATTTAGACCTAAAAGACCAATCAAAAGATTTGATTATCAATATAACATAATCACATCGTTTAATTCATATAGCTAGCTGATATAACTAAATAATAATAAAAGACTTTTAACCATGGTAGCTCAAGCTCCCACGCATGATGCATGGGTTTTTCTTTTGCCTAATTTTGTTCCTTCGGTGAATAATTGTTATTTTCACTTTGGCATTCCCTGTGTTAGCTAGCTATTTATATTATTTTGCATTCGTTCTGTTGATCATCCCTAGGGATGAGTCTCTCAAGGCCGAGGCAGATAATGAGGGGGGATATCAATTTTCACACAAAATGATGCCTTCTTATGTAAGTGCACAAAAATTTGAGAGTGTCCTCCTTTAATTGGTTTTGGCAGATGTGCCTGACAGTGCTCTAATCTTGAGGAGGCATGGATTGTGCAGTAACCTCTTCTCCTGTCTTATGTTCAATGAGTTGGATGCATTTAACCCAAGAGACCAATTGCCCTTTGCATTTGTCAGAGATCGCATGAAGCCCAACCTGAAGCTGAACATGTTTGAGGTGGAAGTTTTTGAACAAGTGACAGTTGAGTACAGGCACAATCTCAAACGCAGTGATGGGACCACTACTGCCAAGGAAGTGTCCCCTTCAGGAAGAACCAAAAGGGCACAGCCAGATTTGTTGTATGTGAATGGCAGCTGCTGTAGCGGGTGCCAGAAGTATCTTTCCACAATGTGGGGTGAAGAATCAAATGATTGATGGCCCATAAGCGCAGAAAATAATAGTAATAATAATAATAATAATAATAATCATAGCAGAAAAGAGGTCAAAAAACAAAAATTAAAGAAAGATAAAAGTACCTAATAGTTGGATTAATTGTCTTTTAACACTGTTAAGGGGATTAACATTGAAAAAGAGAAAAGGAGCAAAATTCTTTTATTAATAGAGAAAAGCTGACAGCCTGTTACAGGTTAGCAGGAATGTTTCCTTCGTTCTTAACTTTTGTGTTTATTCCTTTCCAAATATTCTCTATATAATGCTCAATTTTTTATGTTGTTGTTATAAGGTGTGCAAAGAATAATGGAATTTGACATCTAAACGATCCGTTTTTATTAAATAATTCCGTAATCCCAAGGTAGCTTAGAACGAGGAAAGTTTGTAAGCTCTCGAATTAACGTACCCTTCACTCTTCCCCTACCTTTTGCGTCAAGATGAAGAAAAGAACGTAAAAGAAACGTAATAATTAAAAACATTTCATTAATTGGAAATCATAATGAACTCTTTATGTTTGGACGAGAAATATTTTTAATACACTTTTCAACACATTCTTTATTATTGGATGAATTCATTGTCAGACCCACTAAACCATCTGGACCTATTCTTTATTCCGTGAATCTCACATAAAATTCATCACATAATATAAAGTATGTTGGAGTGAATATGATAAAGAGTTTATTGCTAGCATTTCTTTAATAAAGAGTATGTTGAAGGGGATATATTGCTAGCATTGCTGATATGACAATACAGTTACAATAATTTAAACACACGTGAGTAAAACAAATTTCATCAATATTTATTAACTAAGGATAACACTTATATTCCCTCCGGTCAGTATTATAAGCAAAAATTTCATGGAACACACATATTAAGGAAGTTAGTTAATCTCTTTTAATGTTGTTAAAAAAATAAGTCTATTATATAAAGAATTTGGCTCTTCTAAAGTGAGAAAGTAAGGGTGCATCCACCATTGATTGGATAAATGCATAGAGGTTTTAAACCAATAAAAATGATCCAAGGGTAGATACATCTTTACTTTCTCACTTTAGAGACTTTTTCACTTTAGAGGAGTCAAATCCTTATCTAAAATACCATTCATAAAGGAACTTGGGACTTGGAATAAAATGAGTTATTGGAAAACAAAATTGATAATAAATGAAAAGAGTATTTTAGGAATAATATCATTAAGTAGGAGGAAAGTAGTTGTCTTTTGCTTATATATTTGACCAAAAAAAAATTATGTTGTCAATTTGATTAGCAGAGGGATGGAAGTTCAGGGGTTCAGGGGTCGTCTAATGGGTGTCGTTTCTGTTCTATGCAGCAAGAAGACATTGCTCATATGTTGTTTGTTTGTAATTTCTCATACTGTATATGGATGTACATTTAATTACATCTAGTTTGGTTTTGTACTTAGTTCTTAATAGTGGTCCCAAGTCAAGTTTTAGACTTCATGCAGGTTTGCACAAAATGTGGCGGGTCAAGGAAAATGTGGTAGCTGATATGTTTCTTAACGGTGTGGTCGCTGTGGTTACACAGGAATGACATCATTTTCAAGGAAGGAAAGCTGAATTTTGACAAGGTAATTGAGTCAATAAAATTCAATGTCTAGTCTTGGTGCACTGCAGCTGCAAAAAGGGGGTTTACTTCTTCAGCGATTGGTGTAGCAATCCCGATTTATGTTTAAAATCGATGGGAAAGAAGTGTGTATAACGAGCGTTGTCATTCTACATTCTTCTTGGCAAGTGCAGGTTTATCAGCTAGGAATTCTGTTCAAAAGGAACCTGCAACTAGTACCAGTGATCAATCAACGCAGGCTATTTTTGTTCTGTAGAAGTCGTCATTTGAAGCTGATTGAAGAAGGTGCTTTTCACATTGTTTATGGTCAAGCTGATTGGATCTGTTGTTGCAGGGGTTATGCAGCTGGTTTTTGGGTTTTTTTTTTTCGTCAGGGAATTGAAGGGGAAGTTGAGTTATTGTTAACAACGTTCCTGGCTGCTCAGTTTGGATGAATAATTCAAGCGAGCTTTGTTTGTATGCTATTAGGCATGTGGGAGGTTATCCTGTACCTGATATGGGGCAAAGGCTAAACTAAGTTTACTATTTCTTTGGTTCTTGTACTCTATTACTTTGATTGTTTCTTCTATATGAGTTCTTATCAATATATTTGTTAGCTTAACAAAAAAAGGACAACACTTATTTAAGTAGACAACATGCAAGATTGTTATGATATGATATGTTTAATAGAGAATGACAGCTTTGGTGATATATAATAATAGAGGATATCTACCTTGATTATATACTTATTTACATTCATTTCAGAATTATTCTTGTTTTTAAGTATATTTATTATGGGATTCCATTTGTAAATATATCAATCCTAGCTATAAATAGGATCTACCTGGTGTACTTTAAATACATCAAATCATCACATTACTATCAAATCGCTTCATTTTAATATTATTTTGAGTTTACTATCTTATCTCTCTTTTCCTTATTCCCTTACCACAAACTCAACTTCTTCAACATGCATGGTATCAAATTAAGAGCTCATATTCATCATTTTTGTCTTTTATCGCATGTTTTGACAGTCTCCACCATAACTTGCCTCATTTACTAGGGTGTGATTTATATACATGTTGAGCAACTCCACTTAATGGTTTTAGGATGAAAGTGATATAGTATCAGGGTCATGATACCCACCTTGAGGAAAGTTTCACCTTTTCGCTGCGTAGAGTTCACGAAATCATTAAAATCGTTAATCACCGTCATAAACCAAAATCTAGTTTTATTGTTTTTCTCATCCTCGTTCAATTCTATCTTCGATATGCATCTCCAAATCTAGTCTTACTCATTTATTTTAGCCTCTTATATGCATCTCTGATTAATTCTGCCCGATATGCATCTCCAATCAGTTCCACATAATCTTGCATCTTCGATCAGTTCCGCCTTATCCTCGTGCCTTCGATTAGTTCCACCTAATCCTATGTCTTTGATATTTGGAATTACAAAATAACTATTTTATATCACTTTCAATTTGTAGCTTATACCCTAAGAATTATCGATTCCAAGTATAAAAGTTAAAAACAATATGTTATAATTAAATTATTCATTATCTTTTTCGCATACTTGGTTGTCGATGTCGGTCAAGTTGTCAGCAACATTCTTCGACCACCACCATGATTGTCGTCGCCACTGCCGTCACCAATTATAGGGAATTGAATTTATAAATGGTTTAATTATTCAGTTGGTCCCTGAACTATTTGAGAGTTTTCAAATGGATGCTTAAACTAAAACAAGTTTTTAATTAGATCCCTAAACATATATAAATTTTCAATTGGATCCCTGCGGTAGGGTTCCACGAAGAGATTGTTAAGTTTCCTAGCATGGAACGTGACATGGAATTTTTTTTGGTTTAAGTCCCTGAACTATTTAGGAATTTTCTAGTAGGTCTCTAAACTAAAAAAAGTTTCTAATTGGGCCACTACACTTGATACCACACTTATAGTGCACTGGACACATACTGTACCGATCTAATATTGCACTTGATGTACACTTTGATACTGATATACAAAATGATATGCATTGCACACTGATACTGCATAATTGATGTGTTACCCACTGATACACGGATATGCACACGAATACATTGATATTCACACAAATAATGCACTACATACATCGATATGCGTTGTTATGCACTGATATGCAACTGATTGGTGTGAAACTAACTTATATACACTAATACAGTACTAACTTACCTACATTTGACATAATCACATATCAGAATGGAGATCTTCTGTCCCAATTTCTTGTCACCTTCTCTGCCCCCAACCAATAACAATTTGACACTTAAGAAAACAAAACCACAACTCATTAATATTTATATGCTCATTCCCAACATTTGGTTGGTTGGGGACACCGATATATCATTTTTTGGGATAACAGATTTCTCTCTGAACAAATGAACAAAATATCCGTACAAATGAACAACAGTAATGGCAAACACCTTTTGTAATTTGAGCACCCAATAAATCTCCTTTTTGGGTGAAGGACGAACTTTGAGACATTGTTACAACATGATCCAGTAAGATCATGTGAAACGGGGGAGGGAAGGGTGGGAGCTGCTAATTTGGTGGAGATAAGATGTAGAAAGTGAAATGGGGATTGGGGAAGGGAGAAACAACTCGAGATGGAGGGGAAGCAGCCACATATGGGAGCTGAATAAAATATATTATCAAATTGAAAATGCTCATCTTCTACCTTCTATCTGTGCAACACAGACTTGGATTATAGGCTAGCTCTATCACCCAAATTGTTAATGCCGACAAAAAGGTTGGAAAGATGTAAATTTTCAGTATAATTATATGCGTAAGCTTTCCCTAAATTTGTGTGCTATGCATTGGAAAGAACAATCATGAAAAGGATCTATCAAAATATTAGATGAACAAATCCCAAATAGAGACTTTTTTAATTTTGGGACATTTTTAAACTTCCCAAATAGTTCAAGGACCAACTCAATATGTGGAAGGACGTCCAACTAGCTAGGAAGGAATAAGGAATATTTCATCTAAGTTAACGGGTTACTAACAGATCACTTAACTTAGGGACTGCAATTAATTTTTTTTACACGATCAAGGACCTAATTAGAATTTTTTTTAATTTAGGGACTTACTTGAAAATTCCCAAATAATTCAAGGACCAATTGAGTAATTAAACCTTTATAAATATAACTCTATATGTCGCAATTCTTTACTTGTTTGGAAAAAGAAAATGAAAATATGTATTGAGAAGTATGCTTATCTTCTTTTAATATTACTTAAGAAAAAGAGTAGGAATAATGTAATAAAAAAGTGGTACAAATTAAAATCATTGTTATTAACATGGTTATCAAAATCGGACTTGACCCACTGGTCGGACCGATTAAACCGGGGGCAGACCTAGTACCGGTCCGGATGACCCTCAAAACCGATAATGACAAAATCGGAAACGAACTGGTGAAACTGGTTAAAATCGGAGTAGAACCGGTACACCGACGGTTCACCGGTTTTCACTGTTCTTCTTTAGCCAAACTCCAACGCAGCCAAAACTGTTTCCGATACTTGATTATTTCCTCGCTGGTTTCGACTCTTCCTCGGCCCAAAGAATCGACGTCGTGGCTGGGTTTACTAGTGTGAGAAGTGAAAAATCAACGTGTTGGAGATGATGAGCGAACGCGTCCTATTTTCCTTTCTCCCTCTGCCGTCGCTGCTAGCAAAAAGATGATGGTCAAAAGCTGTAACAAATAAGAAAGACGGCAGATTGGCGAAGACAACATGAAATATTAGGGCTTGCCTTTTTTGGGTGCTAACAAGTGGTGGAAAGTTGGGCCAAATCCGTTCTGCCCAAGCCCAATATACTAACCTTTGCAACTGACACAACTAATGCAATATGTCTTCCCTGAGAGCATATTGAATATTGAACTAATGTTTTTTTTTTTAACTAATGCAATATGTCTTCAAGCGTATATTTTTTTTTTTTGATATAGTCTTCAAGCGCATATTGAACTAATGCATATTGAGTTCTGACGCAACTAATGCATTATGTCTTCCTTGCAACCAATGTTTTTTATTTTACGCAAAACTAATGCAATATTGAATATTAATGGCCCAATTTGTCTCCAACTAGGGTAATGAATCACCAAAATTGAATATATTGCAATTGGTGCAACGTCTCTCCACTATTTTTTTTTTATTAAATATATTTACAAAATAAAAAATATGTTTTTAATTACAATCGGTTGAACCAGTGAACCGTGAATCAGTGTCTTTATCGGTTGCAGACGACTGCTTTCTCTTCTTCAGGGCAACCAGTAGTGAAAGCAACAAAATGAAAGAGATTCTGAGTACTTATGAGCAAGTTTCAGGTCAGGCTATTAATATGCAGAAGTCAGAAATCTTCTTCAGTAAAAATACTCTCACAAAATGGAAGAAAGAGATATCTACTATTCTAGGTGTGACCGAATGCCTAGGCACAGGAAAGTATCTAGGCTTGCCATCTATGATTGGCAGGAAGAAGAAGTCCCTCATGTTTGGTTACTTGAAAGATAGAACTTGTAGGAAAATTCAACACTGGTCAGGAAAGCACCTTTCCAAAGCAGGTAGAGAAGTCTTGGTGAAGTCGGTGGCCCAAGCAATCCCCTCCTACTGCATGAGTGCTTTTATGCTCCCCATTTCACTAGGCACAGAATTGGAGAGAATGATAAACTCATTCTGGTGGGGATCTAATAGGAATTCAGGTAGGGGCATTAATTGGCTTAGTTGGGAGAAGTTGTCTGTGAGGAAGGAACATGGAGGTATGGGTTTTCGTCATCTCTATGGTTTCAACTTAGCCATGCTGGGGAAGCAAGGATGGAAGTTGGCTTCCAACCATGATACTATTGTAGCAAGAGTCTTCAAAGCTAGATATTTTCCTAATGAGGATTTTTTGGGGGCCCGGTTGGGCCATAACCCAAGCTATGTTTGGCGTAGTATCCACACTTCCCAGGTTCTAGTTAAGTCGGGCATGAGGTGGAGAATAGGGAATGGAAGGAAGATCAAGGTGTGGAAAGATCCATGGCTAAGGGATAATGATAACTCTTATATCCAAATCACTAATTCACAAGGTGTGGAGGATATGTTAGTTGCAGATTTAATGGAGGAAAATGGCCAAGGCTGGAATCAAACTATTCTTGATAATCTTTTCCAGCAGAGGGACAAGGAAGAGATAAATAAGATTCCTTTATTGCATGTGGAAAATGAAGACAATATGACTTGGAAATGGAGCAAGGATGGAAAATTTTCAGTCAAGTCAGCTTACTATTATATCATGAATTCTCTTATTGATAATCACCATCTTAGAATTCAAGGTCCCTGGATGAACATTTGGAAGCTTAAAATCCCCCAAAAAATGAAACACTTGATTTGGAGAATTACTAGGGGTTGCTTACCAGTGAGGATAAATCTGATAAATAAAGGAGCGGACTGCTCAACATTGTGCCTTATGTGTGAGAGTGGTTTGGAAAATGAGTGGCATTTATTTTTTGATTGCTCACATGCAAGGATTTGTTGGACTGAAGCTGCTCTTTAGGGTACCATTGATGGTCTCGTTCTGAGAGCTGATGGCATAAGGGAGGCAATGTTCATGCTCTTCACCTCACTCACAGTGAACAAAATGAAACGGATTGCAGCGGTTTTTTGGTGCATTTGGCTTAGGCGCAATGACAAAGTGTGGGGAGGTGATGACGACCTCACTTTACTTGGCGGAAAATTTTCTGCACAAATGGGAGCAGGTTCGTGGGAAGAGAAGTGTGGCAGCAAGCCAACCACCTCCTACGTTAATGCCAAGGCGGGAGAAGCCATGCACAGGTGATTTAAAATGCAACATTGATGCGACACTTTTCCAAGATCAAGGTTACTACGGCATAGGGATTTGCCTTAGGAATGACACAGGTGGTTTTGTTGGAGCCAAATCCTATTATTTCAAAGGGGTTCCTTTTGCTCATGAGATTGAAGTGAAGGGGTTACTGCTTGCTATTTTATGGATGGAAGAGTTGGGTGTGTCCAAGGTCACTTTGGAGCTTGACTGCAAAATGGTGATAGTTGGTATTCTATATGATAGAATCTACCAAAATGAATATGGTGATCTCGTCTTATTGTAAGGAAAAGTTTTTTTTTAAACCAAAATTTTGAGGTTAGTTTTGTTAGGAGACAAGTCAATCGTGTCGCTCTTACTCTGGCTAGAGCGTCAAGATTTTATGCTCGTCATCGGATGTTTGATTATATTCCAACCTGTATTGCTGAACTCATTTTGATTGATATGAAATAGTTTTGTTGGTTTCAAAAAAAAAAAAATTGTCCACAAGTTTGATGCCGGATTTGAATCCTGCGGTGCAGTCAAATGATGGACCGCATCATCATATCATAATGAACGAATGAATGATGGGGTTGTGTTGTACTAATATCGATGACAAAAATCATGACCATAGTTCACCGGTTATTCATCAACAAAATGTGATGTGATTTGACTGATATAATATAATATAACTAAATCGATCTCGCATCCCATTATCCCAATCCAACTAATTAACTACCACAAAGGATCATTGACCCCGGCCACAACAAAAATCATCTTCCTATTCACTAAAATTTCTCATCTTTCTTTCTTTCTTTCTTTCTAAACACTACTTGGGGTGATCTGTTGCTGTAATTAATATTCCAATATTATTCCATTGATCATCTCACTCACTCACTCATCAACGTACATACATGGCAACCCAAAAACAATTAGCACAACACAGAAACCAGGCTGAGATCTACCAGGGAGAAGGCATATGCATGCAGAAGTCACGCCTCCTCCTTGACGAGATTCTCCTCCCCAGAGGGTTACTGCCATTAGACGACATCATGGAAATGATATGGATCGATCACCATATCTGAGATCTTCGTGGATGATCCTCGTTCCGGTAAGATCTCATTTGCCAACTCTACCGGGATTGCCAGGTCCTTTCCTCTCTCAGCTTTCGCTCTCCAAGAGGACCACCACCAACAACACAACAAGCAGGATCGTACCACTTCGTTTTGAATTACAAATAATTTTACACGTTTAGTTTTCATCTTATGTTATTTTTTGCTGAGATATAAAAAAATTAATTAGCATTTATATATAATTTCTTTTTGAATATGACATCTTCGTGTTATATATCTATTAATTTGTTTGCATCCAAATCCCAATACATGGTCCATACGTAGCTGGGTATATATAATTGTGTTCTTGATGTGATTGAGAGTCACAACTTTTGAAAATTTTAATTTGGAATTAATACAAAGTAATGTTGGAATGGAATAGTTTTAATTGGAGACCAATTTACTGAATCTCTAGCATATATAGACTTTAGAGCTTCACGGTCTGTTTCAATATTCTTTTTTGAAAACCCCAAGATTATCTTTTTCTTGAAGCATGCATGAGTGATACATTGTTAATGTTCACAGAGCTACTTGATGATTATCAAAATAATTCCAACAAAATGTGGTCAATTTGCGATCGACCGAGTTACAGTTATGAGGCTAGCAAACACCACTATTTAAAACCTTGGTTGAAATAATACATCTTTCTCGTTATAAATCTGCAGAAAAATTCTGAGGAAGATAAGGATTACAAATATATACATATTACACAAACCAATTTATATATTAATTGGCGAGATTGTTTAGTTTTGTCACCAAGCAACCAATCCTAGTACATTTGTGCATCAGCAACCTCCAAAGGGGAACATGCATATATATACAACAATATGCCAACATGAGGGTTTTTGACCAAACTAGTGTTATTTTAGAAACTATTTATTAAAATGGAGTTGTTTTGTAACAATTTATCAAAATAGGGTTGTTTTTGTCAGCGTGAATTTTTATTTTTATTTTTTTGCTAATGTGGAAGGCGCCAGTTGGACTAGCACCTTTAAAGGCGCCACTTGGACTAGTGCCTTCCATAAAAATGCCACATGTCACACACTCATTGGTCACTCGTCTGCTGTGATCCGTCTGCTGTTTCACTCGTCTGCTGGTCACTTGTCCCATGAGACTCGTCTGCAATTTCACTTGTCTGCTGCGTCTCGTCTGTAATTTCACTTGTTTGCTGCGTCTCGTCTACTGTTTCCCTGGTCTGCTGAGACGAGTGAAACATCAGAAAAGTGACCGGCAGACGAGTGAAACATCAGACGAGTGACCATCAGATGACCATCAGACCAGTCATAGCAGACAAGTGAAATTCCAGACGAGTCTCAGCGGACAAGTGACCAGCAGACGGGTGAAACATCAGACAAGTGACCAGCAGACGAGTCAAACAGCAGACGAGTGACCATCAGATGACTAGCAGACAAGTCACAGCAGATGAGTGAAACATCAGACAAGTGACCAGCAGACGAGTCAAACAGCAGACGAGTGACCATCAGATGACTAGCAGACGAGTGACGAAAAGGAAAGATAAGTTTACATTATATCCCTGTCTCGGAGTTTAATAAAAATGAGGGAAAAGTTTTGTGGTATTTTGTAAACTCTCCAAAATCCTCCAAGGACCCATTTTCCCCATCCTCCCAATTTGGGGTATTTTGGGGGATAATAGATATAATTTATCAATTTACCCCCTTAGGAAAATAAATTTTTGGAGAACAATATTATTTATATTCTATATTAATATTATTTATATAATATTAATTATTTTATTTTTCTTGAATAAGGGTAAAATTGTAAAAGGATGTCCAATATCCTCCATTTCCTTCCCCTCACACATTATATACTCCCAAATAAGGAGAGGGATAATGCTCCCCTTCTCCTTCCCTCCCTCCCTCCCCTTTCCTTCCCCTTTCATCTTTTCCCTTTCCTTTCCCTCCTAACTCACAAACGGAACCTAAGGCAAGAGCACTTCTTCCAAACTGGGGATGCATTTGCAGATTTTTCTGCTACAAGAATGGGGATGCAGATGCACACATACATATGCTATTGATTACCTTACCCTGATGTGGTCACAGATTGGAGTTACCTTTTACAGGGGAATACCCCTCCTATAGATTATACTTTCATGGGTGATTGGCTTTTGTAAATAATATACTGGTTGTGCAACTAAGAATTTTCACAGTTAGTATGTGATTTACATGTGACCTACCCTTTTCTTCTTTTTTCTGGTTTATTGCATTTTATATGGGTTTGAATACACCTTATACTCCTATCAATATATCTTTTGTTTATCAAAAAAAAAAAAAACTATCAATCACCAATTAGAAATCATAATAATATAATATATGTGACTTTTAAGGCAGTTAGGAAAAGAGACAAACATTTTATTGAATGATGTGTCAATTTACGATTGGTTGATACTGTTTAAAATCTTTACTTACATTAAGTGTGCATATACCAATTAAATTCATACAAGAAAGTATCTCCCCAATTATGGTGGAAGAAATCATGGAATAATTTCCCTCTGAAGATTCTTGGCCAATAATGTATGGGCGCACTAACCGTGAATTACGTGGACCTGTAGACCCCAAATATATGCTCTAATTAAATCATTTGATCTCAGCATTCCAACCGCTTGAACATTTTAAAGCCCAACTTCAACTTCCATCACCACCTTCCTTATAACACAGACATCGATCCGTTAGAAAACAATGGCCTTTCGTGACTGCAGCAGCTTCACCTTCTTTGATCTGGTCTTCCTCTCGTTCTGTTTTCTAAGCATGTTAACACTTGCTAGGCCCCACAGGCCACATATCATGGTTGACATACAAAATGACTTGCCCAACGACACATCGGAGCAATTGTTACTTCGATGCGACCGAGGTTCTTCGTTTAATCTCAAACTGGGTGATCATTACAGCCGAACTCTCACAACCACGGATCAAGATTTCGAATGCACTGCGGAGTGGTCGAGGTGGTTTACCACTTGGAACGCATACGAGGCAAAGAGGTACAAAGGCCAAGATACCGTTTATTGGTTGGTGAAAAAGGAGGGTTTCTACCGCAGCTGGGATGGATCAAAGTGGAAGCTCGTCGAATACTGGTACACTGAATGAATAATGACCCCATAGGCAAAGAGTGCGGTTAGATAATGTGATATATTGAAGTATCATATGTGAATACCAATTCTGAGTGTTCATTCATGGAATAAAATGCCTGTATACACATATATATATATATATCCATTTAAGTTGTAGATCAAAGCTTGCTACCTCATGTCATGTATAAGCAGTTTCCATCTAATATAAAAAACGTATGGCTCCCTGGAAACCAAATTCCTGAAATACCGTTAACATTAATAATTAATAATTCATTATAGTGTAGCACATTCAAACTTGAACATAACATCAGATAGCATGCTAGCATTGCCTTGCAATTAAAGATTTGTTTGCCTTTGGAGAAAATAATTTAAACTAAACTTTTTTTTTAATAGAAAACCTATATATATGAAACCGACATTTTTACTTGACTCATACACTCGTTTTCAATATTGAATAATGAAATAAGCATAAAGATTTATTTTTTGTGAAGAAGATATATCCACGTCCAACTCTATAAATGTGAAAAGCAAAAGACGTCTTTTTATACCATTAGCTCATCCTAATCCTACTCTATAAAGACCAACTTCCCTCACCTCTCTTAAAAGTGCAACCACTGCCGCTCTTAGCCTACACCCCAGTAGGTGTTCTTCTTATCCTACGTCCCTTCCCATTTTACACACAAAAAATTCAATCCCAACTCCTAAATCCACCTCACACTAAACCTAACCAAAAAACCTCTGATCCATCATGTGATGGCCAATTTCGGCAACAAATTCGTGTTTGTGAATCTCAACAAATTATATGGGCAACATTCTCACCATCATTAACCACTTATGGATCCAACCGATCCATTCACGACGGCAGTCGAGGCGGGGGTATGGTGATACTTTCGAGGCCCCACAGTTCACACAAGGCTTTACTGAAACTCGCCGGTCCTTAAACCTCCCTTCGCACTTGTATGGTTGGGGTATGGTGGTCGTGCACGGCTGCTCCTTGTCACCACCACCGAGAGTTGCCTCTAAGAACTAAAACGGCCATAAGCAACCTTCTAAGCTGTTGTTGTGTTGACACAGCAAAGGACGATGAAGTTCACAGATCAGTGTGGGTTCTTCCGGATCTGGCAAGGTGCATCTGGTTCAACCATGGTTGGTGCATTTGCCATGGCAAGATGCGATTGCACTTCACAAAACATGTGATATCCCTCCTGGTTGGGACATGGTGGCGGATCAACGACGCCAACAACTCATGGCGGCTACGCAAGAACCAGAAATGGAAGAACCCCTTGATGCAAAACCATTTTTAATCAAAGGACTTATGTGCAAAAAACATAAGTGCAAAAAAAGACAAAAAGGAAATATGTGCAAATACAATATAATACATCAATAAAGTGCAAATACAGAGATGATAAATACATTTGACCAAATAAGTATACTTTGACTGG
The DNA here is from genome assembly GCA_039655645.1 of Ammopiptanthus mongolicus. Classification (NCBI taxonomy): domain Eukaryota; kingdom Viridiplantae; phylum Streptophyta; class Magnoliopsida; order Fabales; family Fabaceae; genus Ammopiptanthus; species Ammopiptanthus mongolicus. The sequence continues at coordinate 100,177,101 of CM077344.1, read as the reverse complement.
GTTAACATTACATGCCAAGTGGACGACTTATATGGGTCAAAAATGCTGGAGCAAGGTGCACCAGCAAAAATCGCATTAATCTCTCACTTGCTAAACAATATAAACATACACATACATAAGCCAGGGCATGAATGCCAGCATATGTTAGAGTAAGATCACCACATACATACACAAAGCCTGACATGGACAATTCAAAAGTTATGGTGCATGCGGATTCATGCAACGACTTGATTAATCTAAGTAATTGACATTATTATATTTCAAATAACAGAAAGCTAAAATCCAACAACAATGTTCACCTAACTTTTTTTTTGGGTGCACCTAGGGTATCCTCTATCTTCTAGCTAGAGACTAATCCCTTTCAAGGCGTAGAAATCACTGTAGTAAGTTTTGCCTCTTTCAAGAAAATCTTTCTCGTACACACAATATGAATCGAATTCCTGACAACAAGTTTAAGGAAACAAGTTATCTACCCAATTGTGTTGGACCTTGTTAGTAATGTTCACCAACCTTTTACTCGGGGAAAAGTTAAGGAAATAATTATGTCTTACTAATGCTCAACAAACTTTTGTATCCCTTAAGTTTGTAGGCAAACTAAACTGCGCCATAGATTCCAAATGCAGACAAGAAAAACGAGACAACTTTCTGTCTATAATTGTTATACCCTGATAAAAGAAACACGGTAAAACCAATTTCATGATAAAAAAAAAAAAAAAAAAAAAAGGCAGAGATCTGTTTTGATGTTACATAAAATATACCTTATTAATATTGTAGTTGATCAACTACCAAAGTCCAACAAATACTCCGGCCTGCAGTAAATAAAGTTACCACTACAGCAGATGAAATTCCCTCTTTTTATTCAAAAGGAGACCCATCACCTCGTAATAACTCCCGTGCAAAAAAATTCCTCTTGAATACTTCATTAATAATCCTTTTAAGTAACTGAAGTCTGTAGGCAAAAATTCAACTCAGATCTAAAGATATACTAGTATGTTAGCAGTGCTTCCCTGGAGATGTAACCAGCTAAAAACTCTTTATTGATATCTACAACAATATCCTCAAGAATTCACACTTTCACACTGATATAATGTCTCCAGGAAACTCCAACTTCAATCCATATAAATTCTAGTGAAAAAAGTCACATATTACATGCAGTTCAACAACGCAGAAAATTCTTTCTCCACCTGTTGCAACGTTTTATATTGTCCAAAGTAAATTAACAACCCCACCGGAGCTGCACCCTTCCAATGGATGCGTTCTACCTTTTTTTGTAGATAATGTCAGCATGGACAAACATTTCTTGTGAGAATAGTATTTAAAGGATTTCTACACTCAACATAGAAAACAGCTCACATATGCACACAACCATTTTTCTATGAGATAACAATTTTGAAACAGAACCTTGATATAGAGAAGACTCCATTACTTTTAGATCACTGCCAAACTTAACCAGTTATCTCCTTTTGATCATTTTTTATTTCTTTATCTCCATCAGATTGAAAATATCGAACCCCAAAAGTTTTGTAGTCCCATACCATTTGAGATATTTCATCTTGAGGAAGACTTAAACCTTTTTGCTTGACGGATCTGAGCAAGTCACAGAAAAACTTGGGATTTTCAAGTTTTATATACTCATACAAGACCCGCTCATGATCTGGGATCCAGTTTCTTGGGAATGGAGTGTAATCACATGATGGAATTGAAGACATACGTGAAAACTGAACACCTTCAATTGCATCAACCAGCCCCATCCTCAAAAGATCTGAATACTCGGGTGCAGAATTGTTACTGCTCTCCCTCAGAGGACGGCTGAGATTTCGTGAAGCTATTCCATACACTTTGGCACGGGACTTTAGCCTGTACCTAGCAGCATACAATTTAGCCAAAGAGCTACGAATTACATAGGCACAAAAGCCAACAACTTTTTTGCGATTATCAGCATATTTATACCAATCAGCCATGGTCTCAAGGAATTTATTCATTTGGGAGTTTGTATGAGCTTGACCTGAATACAACATAGGAGTACACGGCAATGGCTCAGGGTCTTTATCACCCTTCACAAGCTCAAGCCGTCTAAACCGGCGAATGCACTGTTGTAAGCTAGCAGTAACTGAAAGCAAAGTTCCCACACCCTTTTCACTCACTATGTTACCTCCAGAACCTGTGTAACGCAAAGTTGGGTGTATCACCCTTCTACATATTATATGATCCAAGAACTGGATTCCCCTTGTAATATGTTCAATCTCTAACTTGGAATTATCCAACCTTGTTCCAAATGTATTCTCACAAAATTCAATAATTCTCTTCCTTATTTCCACTGCATCCTCTCTAGGCCCTCGGATCCCAATCAAGAAATGACCCCCATATCTTATGTAATCCATCTTCCTAGTTTTTTCTTTCCCACTAGAGGGAACAAACTCTGGCCATGCAGGGTTATGACAACCATCATCAATTGAATACTTCCATATTGAATCAAACATACAAGGCCTAAAAAACTCAACAATCATTGCCTCCATCATATGATCCAATTCATTAAGGCAAACATTGGAAAGTAAAGGACTTAAAATTCCACAATGGCCATAAGAGGGTACCTTAGCAGCCTCCTCAGGAGCAAAACTGAAGAATGTTCTTAACCAATAAGGATCGGGTTTCGGCTCGTTCTCATTGAGAATCTTCTTCTTAGTAGCTTTCCTTTTCTTATGCTTCTTCAACTCTTCCTTCTCTTCATTTTGGGACACACGAATGATGGGTTCTTTGAGTGCAGATTTGATCAAACCCAACACTTTCTTATCCTTGGTACCCTTTTCAAGACACCCCATCACCAAATTTCGATCCACATTGTCAAGAATCCCACTCAAATCTCCCTTCAAAAACCACAAGTAACCAGCAAAGTTACTCCGAATGGTTCGAATCACGGTGTGGGCACTTCGACCGGGTCGAAAGGCATGCGATTTCTGCGAAAACCGGGGTTCAAAAACAGGCTCCAGAATCATCAACAGAACCTCCTGAACGACCCTGTCCTGAAAAGAAGGCTCGGTGGAGTGGAGGATGGATTGAAGTTTGCGTTTTGAGATAGGTTTCGAGAGGGTTTTGTCGTTTGGGCTGCGAAGCAATTGATGGGTCTTGTCGTTCCATGCGAAACGGCCACGGAGGACGGCGTTTCGAAGGGAGAGAAGGTTTTGGAGAACGTGGAAGTGAATGGCGTTTCGAGGAGGGAAGGTGCCGGTGGCGTGGGCGCAGGAACGTTGGTAAGCGAGGAGCCATAGGTCGAATTTGGAGAGGAAACCGGTGAGGTTAGGGAAGGGAGTTTGTATGGGAGAGGAGAAGGTTTTGATCCAGAGAGAGGTACATATCTCTATTGGGTCTTGTGTGAGAAGAGAGTGAGGATCTTGTTCCTGCTCCTGTTCCTGTTTGGAAGGTTGCAGTGAAGGGGTGGAGAGAGGGGAGAAGGAGTGAAAGGAAGAGACGCCATGGCGGGAGTGAACAAGGTGTTTGATGATTTTCCTCACTGACATTTTTCGCATTCTACCTTTCTGTGGTTTGGAGTCGTGGAACTCGTCCAAGACTACAAGTCACCCCGTAAAAGTATGAGTGTAAAAGTAGGCAAATCCTACCTGATGCGTTATGGATATTGGATAAGGATTCCAAAATTTAAACTTTGTATTAAATGTAATATTTAATATGCTCAACATTTAAAAGTTATAACAGGTCATGTTTTTAAAATCTGAATCCGTTCTAATTAGCTCAAGATTGAAAAATGTTGGTATGTATGACCAATTGAGTCCTAAAAAATCCCCAAGTCTTTCTCAGGAAAAAAAAAAACATAGTTATTATTTATTACAAATGTTTTAAAAGTCGAATTAAAGATTAAATCACTTATGCCTTAAGTAATGATTCAATTGCTTCAACCGATTAAATTTATGATTGAATCAAAAAATATTTAAATCAAAATACAATTAATTCACGCTTCAATTGATTTAACCAATCAATTTGGTTCAATTTTTAAAACGTTGCCTTAATATAATATTTAAAGGAATTCGAGGTTAAAAAATGTAAGAAAAGGGATTTTTTAAAATACATTATGTAATTCCTTTTTAAAAAGTAATGGTAGAAGTTTCTGGTGTCAAATTTTAACTTAAAACTTAGGATGTTGTATGTGTGTGTGTCTCCAAATGATTATTGATGGCGTTTTTCTCCTTTTGCGGCAGCAACAACACTAGAGGAGAAACTAGGAAAGTATACATGTAAAGCACTCTGACATTCAGAAAAATTAAAGTAATCAATTGATGTTTTTTTTTCTGAGTGTGCACCAAGATATCCACAACATCCTTAAGGAACTGGACTTAACTATCTATCAACTATGTGTGGAGACTTGTGAGTGAGATCAAAATATTCTTTTACAAAGTAGTGATATTGCTTCATAATGTAAGATGCTATAACTATTGATGATCTACTCCATATTATTTCTGCTAAATGGTGTTTCGCTTTCTAGTATATATATATATATATATATATATATATATGAAGGTTTTCAAATGAAGATTCCACCGGTCTCTAAGTATTCTTTAATTATAAGTACACATTAAACGTAGAATAGAATGCCACAACCACCCTGACCGCAAACATCTCTTGAGGAAAAAAATTTGCACAACTTGACCTTTATTTATGCTTTCTTTGACTTATGGAGACGGTAAGTGAAAAGAAAAGTCACTTTCATTTGTTAGGGAAAAAACTTTCATGTTAACTTAGTGTAGTCAATTCACCGAAAAAAACTTATTGTAGTCAAATTAATAGTATTAGTAAAAGTCTAAAAGACTAAAAATAAATAAAGTTATACAGTTCGATATTATGTGTGTTTGGGGTTTTTTTTTTGTAATAAAAAGTTTAAATTAGGGGAATACATGCCTTCGTGCAAGGTCAAAGAAGATTACCAACTTTCATGAGGATTTATAGTGGAATTTACGTGTTGCCTACCAATATGGGAGATCTGAGAATCGAACCCAAACTACAACGAGTGTGGACAAAAGACTCGACCCGATGTGCCAACCCTTGTTGGCATGTATGTTTGGGTTTTGGATTTTAAAAAAATGGACTAAAAGCTCTTTCTTAAATACTTTTATTATAATTTTTTAAATAAAATAATTATTGTGAATTTGTCAATGGATGGTAGTTGGAATCATACCAAACAAAAATAAGTATGACTCTTGTTTTCTTATTTAAATATTTAAATTATGACACTCAAATTATATCTTATTTACATTTTTTATATATACATCTTTATTAGTTTAATTTGTATATAATATCTGATAATATTTAATTACATTAATATTAGAAACAACATTTTATTAAGTGTTGTATTAATTTAAAATGTAAAAAAAATACATTTTTCATAAAATCAGGATTCACCCTATTCTTCTTGTCTGGTATATATGAGCGTCGAGTATGGCTAAAGCTCAATAAAAGAAAAATACAAGAAAACAAAGTAATTAGTTATAGTGCATGTTTTATAATTTTTTTAATTATTTGTAACTAAATTTTCATCTTAAAATTATGATACCATACTAAAGAAAAAAAAAAAGTTATTGAGATGGCTCTCCATATAAGATTTGGACCCACCATATTCTTTTTCTTGTAGTGGTAGGAGGATTAAGCATGGCTAAAACTAAATAAAACGATATAAAATTCATTTGTTTTAGATTTTATAAAGATAAAATCATGTTTGAAAATCACGCTGTATGAAGGTTCCTTTCACATAGCTTACAAAACACTTGCTTTAAAAAGTGTTATTTTTATGTTTGTATTAAAAAAAATCTCAACCAAACAGATACATATAAGAAAATGAAAACTTAACTTACATTTCATAAAATTATATTTGCGTTGTTTATAACTGAGTTTTGAATCTTTTGATATAAAAATCATAGTTTGAAAAGAAATAAAAAAGTTTCCTTTTATTTATTTAACAGAACTTAGTTTTCAAAACTAAAAACCAATATGGCGAGAATTTTCTTCTTTTATATTAAGGTTGGGTGTGTGTGCGTATGTTTAAAAAAGAAGGTTGATTATACATTCATTGTGACATGGATCCGTCTTGTGTGGCACATCGTCTAAAGAGCCATCCCTACAATGCATTGCATGCATGACAAAGTAAACGCCACGAAACTTCAAAGGACCTTTAAACATCGTACGTATTTTTGCTTTCCCCAACGATGCAAATTCCCATGCTTCTCTCTCATTCTCTGGCACTCGATCGTGCACCTACCACAGATTTCATCAAATCTCAGCATCCACCTTTTCCATCATCAATTCTTTGAAATACATTGAAAGAAAGATCGAAACACATATATGCTTCAATAACAGACATCTCTGTCTGTAACTGATTTGCACGCCCTTAGAAGTTATATATATATATATATTTCAAATGGACGAATGTAATAGGTAACAAAAAAAGGAAAAAGAAATAAACTGACCAAAAACTAAAACAAGAAAGGAAAATAAAGTGCAATATCATTTTTATTTTAAATTCTAAGCAAGAAAATTAAAAAGAACAGTGAAAAGGGGGGCACTTTTGCAGGTGCATGCATACATGAAGATTGAAGATGAGGAAGCAAATAAAAAAAAAAATATAGGAATCAAAAGCTTCACCTATATATTGTAGTGTACCTTCTGTTAATCTCTTCTTATATTGTCTTCTATTACAACATCAACATAAAGTAAGGGAAAAAAAATGAAGGAACTGCGAAAAAAGTCATCAAGAAAGTGATACAATGCAAGAGAATGATCAAAAGCAATGACCAATTGTAGCATGCAGCTTAACCTCATCTTTCTGATCACAGTAAACTGCTTACGTGTATAATATATGAGTAACTGTATATATAATGGTGACGCCCACAATTTTTGATTGGACCTTCAATTTTTGTCCGTCAAGGTTCTGCGGTAGTGAGATGGCAGTGGAAGAAGGACACGGAGTTGGGTTGATCATTGTGGCAAGGTGAGGAACCAGAAGGAGGGACAAAACCCTTTGGGAGCATTACAGAGAAAGGCCTTGGCTTGAGGTTGTTGACCATCTTCTTCCTGTGCTTCTTGTTCTTGTTTCTGTTTATCTTCCTCTTCTTCATACGCTCTTGTCTACTCAAAAACTTAGGGTCGGTGTTCTTGAGGTAGAACACTTGGTGGTAGTGGGAAAGGGTGGTTGAAGAAGGATTTTGGGGTCGGATTTCTTGGTTGGGGGATGGTGAAGAAGCAGTAGTACTGTAAGTGACTAAGAAGAGGAAGAACAAGGTGATGCACAGACACTTGAAGGCTTGAATATTGAGATTGGCCATGAGATTGGAGATGCCAGTAAGCTCTGTGGGGCATTTGTTTGGAGAGGGAAAGTGAAGAAAATGTACCGAATTTGAGGATTAACGGGAATTCCAATGAGTTGTTGTGGCTCTTGAGATAAAAGAAAAAAATGAAGGACTGTGGAGATCGATATACTTAATAGTAATACCTTTTATATATATATATATATATATATATATATATATATATATATATAATTTAATTGGTATGCATGGATACAGTATAATTTTTTTTTACATTGTCAACCAATAAGAATTTGACACATAAGTTAAAATGTTGGACTTTTATCCTAATTTCTTTAAAAGTCACTCATACCACAATTTCTGATTGGTTGAGAGGATAAAAAATTTTAAACTGACAATGCATAGCAATTAAACTCATATATATATATAGGGGGCATATCTAGTGAGAGAGGTTTTTTATATAAGAGTAAGGAGTAAATTTTGGTCAGTAAAACCATACATGAATGATCAAAATTAAAAGTTGGTTAGTGATCATGTGACCACTTTAAAAAGTCATGTGACTTTATGTTCTAATTTTACAATTCATGATTTGAACCAAAAGCTAAGATTTGCTCCTCTCACTCTCATATAAAAACACTCCTCTCACTTGATACATCTTTTCTATATATATATATATATATATATATATATATATATATATATATATTATATGATGATTAATAAAGAGGAGTAAAATATCAATTTGATCCCTAAAATTATTATGGCTCATATTATTTTTTGACTTTATGATAAAGAAAAATTAGTTCATGACTTACGCAACTTTCATGTGTCATATAACTTGACAAAATATCTCACCTGACACTTTATGTGCTAACTTGGTGCTTACATAGCAAATCACAATTGAAATGCTGTTGTTTATAACATATATTTAGTTCTTAAAGAGTCTCAAGTCACTCATATTAATTCTTGACTTTACGAAGTAGAAAAATTAGTCCCTGAACTGTTGGCCAATTTGGCCATAATTTAATGTGTGTCACTTACATTTAATGGAGTATCGCATGTCGCACGTTTTAGTGTCAATTTGGCGCAAACGTGTCAATTAAAGCGCCCTCGATCGAAAAGACGTTGTTTGTATTTTATTTAAATAAAGTAATACGTAAATGACACTGTAAAGTCTTCCTCCACAAATTTCACCTTGTTACTTTGACATTCATGGCTGTTGGAGCATGAGAAAATCGTTCTCAACAAATTCCTAATGACAATCAATCAATATCCCTAAACTTCCCCAATTCATCTTCTCTAAATCCCTAAAACTGAAATCCCCATAGTTGATCCAATTCATGTTCTCTAAAACTCTAAACCAAAATTGCCAAATCCTTTTCTGTAAACGCTTTCTAGAGAAAGATTGTGGTTTGGAAGGTTGAGAGATGATGGGTGCAAACGTGGTGGAAACTTGCCCTAATTTATCTCATCACACATTGAAAAAAGCAGGAATCGCAACGAGGGTTCCAGATCTAATGGGTTCTATTGCAAGGGAGCTAAGAGTGGGGTATGCTAATGTGGTTTGGGAACATTGAACGGGAGTGTGAGTTTCATATCTAATGGACTCTATTATATAGGAGAACATAAAAAACTATTATGGTTTGAAAGATAACATCCAAATGTAATGTCACATTCTGGACAATTGTTCTTAACCCACCACAGAGGCGGACCTACATAGTAGTGAGTGCACACCCTCAATTTTTTTTTAAAAAATATATAATTATCATATATTCATTATTCATTATTTTTTGCCTCCATAGTTGACAAAATTACATCCATGCCCTTCTCTTCTTTTTACGGTAATCATTTTCTTTGTATTTTTATCATTTATGACATTTGTTAATACATTGATTTATGATTGGGGTTGATACATTGATTTTAAAATTAGGGCAAATGGATAGTAGTTAATCATTTATGGTGTTTGCTAATCATTTTCTTGCCTCCGTAATATTTAGGGTTTTGAATCAAAATTGAGGATTTGTGTTTGTGTAAGTTGATGGGTTCAAAATTGGGGATTTGTGTTTGTGTGTGTTGATAATTATGGTGTGTAATTTATTTGATTAGATATATTAAAATTTTATTCCTTTAACATTTATGTTTTTATCTTCATTTGTATGATAATAATTTATTAAATTTTTTTGAAAAAAGATTGTCCCAGTGTCTCCGGATCCTAGATCAGCCACTGACCCACCATAACATACTCTATTCTTAGCTCCAATGTTATGGAGCCCATTAGATATTGAACCAGCATTCTCATCCCAACTTCCTTCAGTATGTAATAAGTCGATTAAGTGTGTGTTTGGTCTCATTTCTGGAGATATCAGAAATGTTTCTGTCCCTGTCAAACGTGATTTTGGTAAAAACAGAGGTGTTTGGTTACTGACTTATAAAATTGATTTTGCCTTCAAACGTGATTCTAGTAGAAGCTATAATTTGTAGCTTCTGCGTTGAATTGAAAAATTTACACTAAGTTTTACATCAAACTTGCTTGCAAAATAAAAACATCCAAACATAAATCACTTCATTTCAAACTCAATTATATTGAAATCAATTTTGCATAATCAATTCTATTCAAAATCACGTTTGTCAAACGCTCATCCAAATACAGACGAAAGCAATTTTCCATCACTCGTATTCTTTCAACCTTCCACGCTACAATCTTTATAGGAGAACACAAGTTAGACCAACTTTGGGGTTTTTGAATTTCAGGGATTTGGAGAAAGTAGAGAATGAATTTATCATACTCCAACGATTGACCAATCACATTCTTGACTACCTTCCTTGAGTGCAATGATAATGATTTGAAAAATAACTGTTAAGACAAAAAGAAAGAAAAATTAAATTAAAAAAATTATTAAGGAGTAATATTTAATTTAAAAATAAAAACACTTAAAATTATTTAATAAAATTTATTTAAACTTAAATTAAAATTAATTAAATATTATTTCTTAATATTTATTAAACAATGATTTTTCCAGAAAGAAGAGTAGTTGCAAGATCATCGGTCCACACTGTTGTACAAAGTAATTCATACTCTTTAGCACTATTCATATTTCAAAGAAAATCATTTGATAACAACAGGATAATATTATAATTAAATATTATTTCTTAATATTTATTAAACAATGATTTTTCCAGAAAGAAGAGTAGTTGCAAGATCATCGGTCCACACTGTCGTACAAAGTAATTCATACTCTTTAGCACTATTCATATTTCAAAGAAAATCATTTGATAACAACAGGATCACATAACTTTATTAAATGGTGCAAATTATACACAAAATCACATAATTCATGCAAGTATCTTTTCTTTTAAAATTTATTTACAGCTTATTATATACATCATATTAATTGGAGTAATTAATTATAGTTATACTGTATTTCTGATTGAAATTTATTTAGTATTATAATATATATGCAAGGGTATGGTAAATCACCATTATGTTAACATCACAACAATTATTCAGTAAAAAAAAAAAAAAAACATCACAACAATTATTCACATGTACATGTACAAATATGTCCCCTTAAGTAAAATTCTCCTTGTAATATTATTAAATTATTATAAAATTATTAGAGTTAGGCCTTAGTTTGTCTTTTATTTTTCATTCTGATAAAAAAAAATTATTAAATTTATATGGAAAAAATGTATTTTAAAGTTTAATTATTAAGACAAAATGTAACGCAGTCAATGCGTTGTTAAAGAGAAAATAATGGATAATATTAGAGTTGATACGACCTATTAATCTGAAAGCTGGTCTGAGACAGACACTGATTGAAACATCCATTTTCCCGAACGCATCCAACCATGAGTTGCTGTTGGATCCCATGATGCTACATAGTCATAGTCATAGCATCCTTTGCAATCGAATTTGGATCCAATTGTGGCGAGTTTGATGATCGGATCCACCATGTCAAAGTCTCTGCCCTACTCCAGGAAAGATGTTGACTATGATAACGCCAAGTTTCGCCCCCGTTCTTTCTTCAAGGTGATTGAATCCCCTTTCCACTATTAGTATCTTCTTCGATTTGTTGCAACCCACAATTTTATTCATCATTTCTGTTACTGGGTAGGTGCAAAATACTGATTTAAGATTCACAGTGAAGTTTGGTTAGGGACCCTTTTTGCAAATGCTGAATTTTTATAGATAGCTTGTCTTTTTGGTTTGCAATATGATGTACACTTTATGGTGTTTGATTTGGTGCGACAGTGAGTTAAACTTGTTGCCTTTGTTGCAACATTAGTTCTTGTTATGTGTTTTTTTTAAACCACATTCTGCTTTGACTTTCTAGAGATGATTTTGTTTTTGCTGATTTTTGAGAAATTATGATGTTAGAATAAGATCAATATGTGGTACATGGATTAATCTGTTCGTTTTTGGGGAGAAATGTTCAGAAACCGTCCCTTTGCAATTTTTCCTGCTATATAAGTTGCTATCTTCTGGAGCATTTTGAAATACTTCTTGAACATAGATTGCTTATGTGCTTCTAGTCTTCTGGAACTTGATGTTACATATCCTTCTCTATGATCTCGACATTAGTTTCTCTCGATATGCCTAACAATTTTTATCAGTGGGAATTGTTTGTGAGCTGCATAACTTTTCTAATGAACATAATGTCACTGTCAGGTTTTTAGTGAACATCATACATGTATCTGTTGTACAAAAATGGGTCCATTACATGTAAAATTCAGTCTAAACTTAATCCAATATATGCATCACAAAAACCTAAAATCTGTTGTCTCTTCCCTCCTTCATCTTATTTGAAATTTTCTTGACATCTTGTATAAGTTTAAAGTATGATTTATTCTTGAATAGTGCTATTTAGTGCGATTCAAATTCGACGGAAAGGTACGAACTAGTTAAAAAGATAAATGCTGTTATAGTTTTATAAATTTAAGTCAAAAGAAGGGGCAGTACTTGAGTAATATCAACGGTGCCTATCTCTCGTATTCTCTTCGTACGGAATTAGTTTCGTAACAAACAACATTTCCCTTTATTCTGAGTATTATCCTTCTTATATCAAACAAGTTATTTTCTGTCTTTTACTAAAGAAAAAGGAAAAAATATTTGGGAACATGTTTGCAAAAATAAGTTTTGATGAACTGGTTATTGTAAACTTGGTTTATAGTAATTGATTTATGTTTGTATACTTTATTGTTAAAAGCGGTTTTGATAGAATGAATATCGTTTAGATAGTGTTAATTAAACTAACTTTTAGATATGTAGTTACCAAATTGACGGGTGATAGGAACATTGAAAGGATGGGTATTATGATAAAAGTAATAGTTGAAAACCCAAACTGAGTTTTGGCAAACTTAGAAGAGAAATTTTTTACTTCTTCTTCAACAAAAGTTTGAAACCAAACATGTTGTGAAACATGTAAAAATTCAAAACTGAGTTTGGACCCTCCAAACTTAGTTTTGAAACCCCCTAACTGGATGTCAAACATGCACTTACTTGTGTCTTTATTTTCCAGGTTATTACTCAGAGCTTCCTCACCAGTAACTTAAAGCGTGATTGTATCAGCTGTAGTACAGGAAAGTTTCTACTCTTGCTACTGATATTTGGTGTAGCATATCTTATGCTGACACATACAAGTCCTGGTCGTGTAGTTTCTCATGATCAAGCAATTGGGAATAGAAACACTGAAGGAGATAGAGGCATTACTAATGGTGATGGCAGATTAAAACGGTTCTGGAGACGTGCTCCAAGGCTTCCTCCTCAATTACCACCTGATGCTAAAGGGACTAATAATGGTATTGGTCGTGTACCTGGAAATCTAGATTTCGGATCTACATGGATTACTAGGCAACAAAAAGTGAAGGAAGCTTTTATTCATGCATGGTCTGGGTACAAAAAGTATGCCATGGGTTATGATGAACTCATGCCGCTCAGCCACCATGGAACTGATGGATTAGGAGGATTAGGTGCTACAGTGGTGGATGCTCTTGATACAGCCATGATAATGGGTATTGATGAAGTTGTTGCTGAAGCAGGATCCTGGGTGGAAGAACACCTTGCTGAGAGAATTAGCAAGAAGGGCCAAGTAAATTTATTTGAAACCACAATACGGGTTCTGGGTGGGCTTTTAAGTGCATACCATCTAAGTGGTGGGGAAAAAGGACTGAACTTAACTCATGCAGGACCAAAACCAGCTGTTTATCTAGAAACTGCTAAGAATTTGGCTGACCGTCTGTTATCTGCTTTTACAGCCAGTCCAACTGCTATTCCATTTAGTGATGTTATTCTGCATGACTTGTCAGCCCATCCAGCTCCTGATGGACTGAGCAGTACGTCAGAAGTTTCCACTTTACAGCTTGAATTCAACTATCTCAGTTATGTATCTGGTGATCAGAAATATAGTTTGGAGGCAATGAAAGTCTTGGATCACATAAAAACTCTTCCAAAAATTGAAGGGCTAGTTCCTATCTACATTAGGTATATATGGAACTGCATATAATTCCATTATTCTAGTTGACCATCAATTTTCATGTGGAATAATTCTTGATAAGTCTTTCAATTTATTCGTGTTCAATTGCTTCTTTGTTTAGCCCAATATTTTTAGTCACTTCCAGGCCAGTGTTCCTTCTTGTCTTTTCTTTTATTATATTTCTGCTAACATTAAGATATTTCTTTTAACTAAATGCAGCCCTCAATCTGGTCAATTTAGTGGAGAAAACATCAGACTGGGGTCTCGTGGTGACAGTTACTATGAGTACTTAATTAAAGTATGGCTTCAGTGTGGGGCTAGTAGCAGTAGTAATACATCATATCTACATGAAATGTATATGGAAGCAATGAAGGGTGTTAGGCATCTTCTTGTTCGGAAATCAATTCCAAATGAATTAGTTTTTGTCGGAGAATTGCCTTATGGATTGAAGGGTGGTTTCAGCCCAAAAATGGATCACCTGGTATGCAGTTCTTCCTAATTTGAAGTTTGACACTGCATGAAATTTATTTAGTGCTTTAGCTGCTTGAAAATTTCATTCAGTAAAAATAGTGAAAGGGATTGATCAAGTATTAGCCATGGTTTACTTGTCTGACAGTCCTGAACAATGGTTTGGTTTGGTTTGTTATTAGAAATTATTGATTTTTACTGGGTGTACTTGAAATATCAAATGCAAATATTTTATTGCCTCTGTAATTATGATATTCCCATCCAATGGTGGGCAAAAGAATGGTGGGAAAATAAATAGTCAGCACCATTGTTTACTGAATTGTGGTCTTGTGGATACTGTGATTGGTCCAGGATACTTACTTTTACATTTGCAGTATTACTTCAGAGTCGTAATATGGGTTTCTATAATGGCTTTATGCTCTTAAAAGGGTCTTTGCACCAATCTTGTGGTGAAGCTTTTGATTTTTGTAGATTCCCTTCAATTGTGAATTTGACACTATGATTGCAAAACGTCAATTAGCAATTTTTCAGTAGAAAAGGATCTTTTCCCCTTGCATTTTAACTGATTATAAATGTTGGTTATTTTCATTTTATAATTATTTTTCTTAGCATTTTTGTCTCACTGAAAGCCAGTTATGCACTTTGATCATAATTAAGCGTTATGCTGGTCCCTGTTTGATGTTGGCATTGACCTACAAACATTGATGTAAACTTTGATGCTGCCCATTCAGGTGTGTTTCTTACCTGGTACTCTTGCACTTGGTGCTACTAAAGGCCTTACAAAGGAACAGGCAATGAAAAATAATATGCTTAACTTTGAAGACCTAGAAAATTTGAAGCTTGCAGAAGATCTGGCTAAAACATGCTTTGAAATGTACTCAGTAACTTCTACTGGTCTGGCTCCTGAAATTGCTTACTTTCATACTGAGGTTAGTAGCATTTTTATGGCCTTTTGCTTTCATTAGTTGATAAAAGATCACACGCAAATGCTGCAAAGCATCTCATTATCTCCTTTTGTCCTCTGCTCTATGGTGCTGTACTGCAAATTATTTTATTGAATTTTTATATAGTGAGAATGGAAACTTGACATCTAGCTTCTGATTTACCCAGGAATTTTCTGAACAAGGTCTTGATGGAGGAAATAAGAGCTCAGAATATGTGAATGACATCATAATAAAACCTGCTGATCGTCATAATCTTTTGAGACCTGAGACTGTGGAGTCGTTGTTTGTTTTGTACCGTATTACAGAAGATCCAAAGTATGCTTTCCCCCTCTTATGTATAAGGTTATTTATATTTTTATTTCTTGTGACCAGACACAAGAAATAGTGAATACAGGCTTAATTTTTCTTTGGGTTAAATATGTTTTTGATTCCCGTAAAATAAGCGAATTTTGGTTTTGATCCCTGCAAAAAAAATTCTTTGGTTTTTGCCCCTCTAAAATCTAAAATCACTATTTTTGGTCCCTACAGTCATGTGACATCCATTAACTACTTATGTGTCTAACAGAAGGTCATATGATCATCCCAAGTGATACTCAATAACCTCTGTGGTGTTATATTAGCATATGAATCCCCTAAAATTTTACTTGAACCTTAAAATGAGTTATATTTATCTACCCTAAAATGAATGTTAGGGATTAAAAACGGTGATATTAAATTTTAGAGGATGAAAACCAAAGAAAAACAATTTACAGGGATCAAAACCAAAATTTGCTCATTCTATAGGGATCAAAATTAGTGATTTCATATTTTAGAGGGATGAAAACCAAGGAATTTTTTTTGCAGGGGCTAAAATCAAAATCCATTCATTTACTAGGGACTAAAAACATATTTAACCCTTTTTCTTTTCATGATTTTTCTGAAATAATCAGATATATATATCTTGTCTTACAGATACCGTGAATGGGGTTGGCAAATCTTTGAAGCTTTTGAGAAGCACACAAAGGTTGATACTGGTGGGTATTGTTCTCTGGACGACGTAACTAGCGTTCCTTCTCATAAAAGAGACAAAATGGAGACTTTCTTTCTAGGAGAAACACTGAAGTATTTATACTTGCTTTTTGGGCACAACTCTGTTATTCCATTGGATAAATTTGTTTTTAACACAGAAGCACATCCTATACCAATCAATCTGAAGAAATGAGTTTTATTTATTCATCAAAAGCTTTCAATAGACAAAGATTTTAGAAATCCAGACTGTGGTGGCACAAAGCAAGATGCTTCTTTGAAGTTATTGATGCATCTCTTACACTGAGCAAGGGCACTTCTGGTTGTAAAGGCATTGATTAGCTGGATTCTCAGGGATCATAAAAAGTGTCAAATACTATTTGAATCATGCAATACATCAGCAAACACATTTCAAGGATCTTCACTTGATTATATGACTTATTTTCTTGGACTTATAACTAGCCCTATCTTGATGAGATTGTAAAATTTTGTTTCAACAGTCATAAACAAAGAGCAGCTTTTGTAATTGAAATGTATGATTTTCCAATATCTTGCTGGATGCTTAGCTTTTTTAGTATTTGAATATTTGATTACACCATTATCATTACCTTCCTAAAGGTAATATCTATCTTCATATCTACATTGGTAACATCATGAACTCAAATTTTCACTATTGCTGCAAAGAAGAAAGAGGTGATCACCATCTCGAATGACATTTATGTCATCTATCTCTGCATTCTCTGTATTAATTACTTTTGTGGGGTTTAAGCCTCCAAATTTTTCACCTGCAATTTTGCAAGTTAATAGTTAGAAGGAGAAAGTAAAAGTTCTACTGTTCTATGTTCAGAATATTGCATTTTTGGCAGATCTCTCCCCCCCCCCCCCCCCCAACAAAAAAGAAAGAAAAAAATTTGATCCTTTCCTGTGTATGTATTTAACTCTTGCTACAAAATAACTATTATTTCTTACCAGCAATCTTAAGCAGCTCTTCTAATGAATCAGGTAGGGTTATCAGCTTGCCGTGCTGTCCCTTTGAGGTACTTCTGCATCCGCATAGCAAGTGAATTGTTACTCTCTTTTTGGTTAACCTTGCTGCTTCTCCAACAGTTGGACAGTTGGAATTTCTTGAAAAGGTTTTTGTATATTTTTTCTCTAATGGGAAGTTGATAGATCTAATATCATCTTGTTTTCTGTTTCTGGTTGAGTCATTCCTGTCATGGTTAAGGATTTCTGGCTCCACAAACTCAATTCTATATTCATCTGATTTCTTCTCATTTTCACAACTCATTATTTGGTCAGAAATGCTCTTGTTTTTTAGCTGTTCTACCAGAGATTTTTGTGTGCACCCTATGGCATTTGGGTTCTTTGCATTCGCATCTCTTTCAAGCAGAATTTCAACAATGTCAAGATTATCTTTGTCTGCAGCAGCATGAAGATCTCTTTTGCCATCCTCAGGAATCATGTTACATTTAGTGATTAAATGATCGTCATTAGTCACATTAAGCAAGCTGTCTGCCGAGTCTCTGAGATTTGTGTACTTCCCTTCCTGCATTAGTGAATGTCTATGAGAATTATTTGTACAGGCATGAGAAGAGCTTCTTCTTGTGTTGCCTCCCTCAAGCTGTTCATGAAGAACCAATCCAGGATCAGTACCTGGATATTCTTCGTGTCCCTTTAATCTCTGTCAATATGGATAACAAATGATTAGGAGCCAAACTATTATTATTGAGGACATGGGATATGCAACAAATGAATTTTATACAATATTTCCCCCATATTTCATATCCTAATTACCATGAAAAGGTTATCCATTATAATCTGTGCATCCCCTGGATTTGCTTGTAAAACATCCATTAAGGATGTTCTGTCGAGTCTTAAAATTTGAGAAAGCTCTTTAGTCCGAACTCTGAAAGGCTGTGGTATATGATACCAAATTCCAATCTCTCCAAAAGTATCAACTGCAGTTGCCTTCCCGAGAACCTGAATTGTTGATGTAGGGATATGAAGTTACATTCAGTTGTTTCATTGTGTAATTTGAAGGGAAAAAATGTGGTTTGATTGAATACTATGACTGACATACTTGATCATGCCCATCAATGCGGCGAACGAAATCCTGCAACAAATAATCATTTGAAAAGATTTGTTTTATTAGTAGGCATTATTTAACATTCATTCATGGTTACTAAACCATTCATGCTTTAGCTAACTCACCACTGTCCCTGAAACCAGCACGTAAAGGTCTGTAGAAGACTCATTTTGCAGTATCACATCTTCCTTGGGTGGGAAATACTCGGCTTCCATTTCTGAAACCTATTATGACAGAGTTACTTGGCTCAGATATTGTAAACATTAGTTCTTCACCCTCTCAGCCAAAGAAGAAAGATGACAGATGGGGAAAGTGGATAATAATAATAATAATAATAAGGAAGAAGAAGAAGAAGGTATTAGTATCACCAGTTGGAAAAGGAAGTCATGGGAGACTCCTTGGAAGAGGTACACCTTTTGCACAACAGGAAAAAAGAGATGGTGTGCAATGCTTGAACGAATTGCCTTTGGCAGATCATTTATTGTTTCTTGCTGCTTCAATCCTTCTGTTTTAAACCTCAAACATATGTGTGACAACATTTGATTCCGTATGTGATGGGGCAGATGATTTCTTGAAGCAAATTCAGAAGCTGTTCTGACTGTATCTCTCTGTGGCACCAAAACCAAGCCTCTCTTGATTAGAATGGAAGAAATAAAGTTCCTCTTATCTGAATGAGTTTTTTTTTTTTGTATAGAATGGAAATAATTAGCTATTGCAAAAATTAAAATTGAAGGGCAACATAACAAGAAATTATCAGCAAGTGCCTAGGTTTGAACTTTGAAGTTTCAAATAAAATGTCATAATGTGGGACCTACAGAATATTAAAAACAAACTTTGGAACATTGTCCTTCATAGTGACTTTTAAGGGTATTGGTTAATCAGAGTTTAGTCTAAGCATGTAGAATATAAAACTGTTTTAGCAGGTGAGTGGCAAATTGAGCAGCAGTAGTAGAAGCAGCATAAGTTTAAGAGTACATACAAAATTTCTGGTGCGGCTGGTCCAATGGACCACAAGGTTAGTCATGTTTCCAATGATATATGATGTTAAACCCAAGTTGAACAGCATGTAAAAGATATCAAACAGCATCTCCCTGGTGTTCTCAGCATGTAAATCTCCATAGCCAGTGGTAGTAAGTGTGACAATGGACCAGTATATTGCAGTGACATATCTGTCCCAAAGACTCACTTCTTTAAAATTCGGGTACAGTGCACCAATCCATGTTCTTTTGGAATCGTTGTACCTATCTGCGATTAGATAGTTAAAGCATCCTGCACAGTGTACTGCAAACAGTGTTACCTGAAATTCGGTGGAAGTGGCAATTCAGTTCAAGGAAGCACCTTGAAATTGTAAAGGAAGAAAACAAACATATATATGGGCTTTAATGGCTTACAGCAATGAGCTTTGTGCACCTAGTCCAGAAGTAATTGAAGCGAATGTCCTTCTCTAGTCTGAAGCAAAGAAAAGGAGCTAGTAAGCACTGTCCTATTTTCTTATAATTACAAGTGTTGATGAAAACCAGGTTCAGAACCTTAAAGTTAAATATGACATGATGACAAACCTTGCAAACAAAGAACTGACTCGTCTCAGACGCCATAATCGAAGCATGTTTAGTACTTTGAAGCCAAGATTACTGCTATGATTATTGAAGAGGAGGGTGATGGACTGAAATGGCGCCGTTGAGCAGACATCAAACACAAACCAGGTAGATAAGTACCTGTAAGTTTGGTGGAGGAGGTATATGAAGTAAGAAGAGTAGATTCATTTTAGTTTAAAGGAAGAAAAGTTTATTACATTCTTCACCTGATTGCAATTCTCTTGGGATCATCAACAAGAAGATAAGAATGGCTATCTAGATATGCTACAAAGAATGTGAGCGTGATGTCAATAACAAAGAAACCATTGACAATGTTGTCTATGATGAATAGTGTGTCTTGCTTGTAAGACAGAAAGGCAAACTCAAACGGGCAAATCCATGCTGAGTATATGACTAGAACAACCAGTAACATCTCCCAAGCCCTGTAATATAACGTGTTATGAGAAGAAGCAGGCACAATATTACTAAGAGTTATCATATTGTGACACAGTGCAAAGGGTGATGACATCACCTATAACGAGGATTGAAAGGAGAGATTATGTATCTTCGAAGTCTAGTTTCATGGTTCATTCTTGCTCCAAGAGACGGTAAGAGATCATTGGACAAAAAGCTGCTATGAGCGTAACTTCCCATTTGAAATTCATCTATCCAGAACCTCTGGAAGAAGTTTTTGGCCCTGGAAAGTGACATGCTACGAGTTTGAGTCCTCAATCTCAAGGCTACAGTAGAGGTAGCTAAGTTTTCATGGGGTTGGGTTGAGTTGAATCCTCAGGAAATGGCAATATATATAGTCAGGCTGTTGTTGACTTGGATGAACCTGTTTTAGACCACATTTTTCTGACTTTTTTTCCATATGAAGCATGTGATCAAGGAATAAGCAGAAGAATAAAAGTGGTAAAAACGTATAGGGAAAAATCATCCATCCTGCCTCAACAAATAAAGTTAGAGAAAATGGAAAGGGAAGAGGAGTGGCAGACAGGCTGAAATGCAGTTGCACACAATTTTGTGTGTGGTGTACATATGGAGGTGGAAATTAACATGATATATAAATATAGGCAGGTCCTTGCTTTGGAAGAACAGATTCAGGATGAAACAAATTGGTTAGTGTTTACATTTCAAATCAAAATGTAGAGCAGAGACAGCAAAAGTAGAATTTGGTACGGATTCCATATAAGTATGACACGTGGACCCATAAGGTCGATTTTTTGGGATTGTAACACACTAACTAACGTTTGTTCAAAACTTCATAACAGAAAATTCTTAATTCTGCTGCTTATCACAATCCCCTCCATATGTTAATTCATCTCCCCTGTCTTTTTATCTTTCTATTCTTCTCATTGCCAACCTTAAATCTTTGTGATTATGGGCTTTGTGGGGGCACATATGATTTGTTGATGATAATCTATTGCTTATGGAATATATATTATGAGGTAATTATGTAGAGAATTATTTTTGTTATATTCTCTCTATTCATTCCTTGTTATCCTAGACACATAGCAGCCAAAGGAACTGTAGTTTGTGTGAAGTTTGAAATAGTTGATGGAAAGGAATAAAGTGATAAAAACTTCTCACTTGTGAATGGAGAAATTCCAAGCAAAAAAGGTTAGTATAAAATACGAAGGTTGAATTCCTTGATATCTCTAGCTCATTCATTAATTCAGCATGTGAAAGATGGTCATTATCTGAGTACTGGTCCCGTATGAGTATCTTTCCCAAGAGATAATGGATGGGACTTGGGAGAGCCACTTACTCGGGTGCAAAGGTTGCACCAAAAGAGAATTTGTTAAAAAGCAAGAAATGTGCTAGCGAAACAGGACATTTACTCTAGTATTGTAATTCTCCAAAGTAGGAGTAGCAGGCGGCTACCAATATCCCACTTTGAATAGAATCGATCACAAGCACTACGCCAGAAAAAGGATTAAATGACACACCTTTAACAGCATTTTTAAGTGAAGCGCTATTAAAAAAGAGGCGGAGGACTTTAGATAGCGCTTCCTTGAAAAAGCGCTATTATAAGTTTGACTTTAGATAGCGCTTGTCCTCGTCCAAAGAATAGATAGGAAGCGCCATCTAAAGTCCACCTGATAATAGCGCTTTCTCAAGGAAGCGCTATTGTAGGTTTACTTTAAATAGCGCTTCCTCAAGGAAGCATTATCTATTCGCTTTTTCTTATATTTTTAATTTTTCAGTTCATGTAACTTCCCTCCTCACGTTTCGCTCCTTCACTCCCACTCTCCCACTCTCAGTCTCAAACCTCACCCCTCCTCCGCGAACACCAACACCACCACCATTTTGGTTCTATGGCCACCACCACTCTTAATCATGTGTACACTTATGCGAACGCCACCACCATTTTTGGTCCTCTCCCACTCCCAATCTCTCATCTCAATCTCGTTTCCTCTCCCACGCCGCGAACACCACCACACCACCATTTTGTTTCTCTGGCCACTATGCGAACGCCACCACCGTCACGAACACCACCACCACCACCAGTGACAGTGTTTGTTCAAGTTTTACCTTGGCACTTTGGAATCAACCTCTCTCTCTCTCTCTCTAGAATTCGGATCCCCCTATTCCACTGAACAACGAAGAAGAGAGAGAAAGTTTCATTCTCGGGTGACAATTCTCTTCCTCTTTTCATTTCCATTTTTCCTTTATCAATGGATTTCATCCACAAATCCCATTAGAATCCAATTTTTCTTCTTCTTTTCAATCCGATATCTGCTTCTTGTTTATCTGGGCCTTGTTTGATTCAAATCTACTTATGGGTTTTTTTTCTTCGTTTTTTTTGGGCTACCTGTTAATGTTTTTTTTAGTGTAAGCATATCAGTTCTATAAACCTGTGTTTTGATAGGGGTGAAAAATATTCATTTTGATACAAAATAGTGTAAGCTATTGGGTTTCTTTTCTTCTTCCTATCAGATCCTTAGAAATTAATAGTTTATTGTTTTGAATTTGATATCCTAGGTTTTACTAGTGATATATGAACTATATGGTATTGGTTTTTATATATTTTTTTATGAATTACTTGATTTGTGTAATAGAATCATTTGACAATTGAGTTCTTTTGGCTTCTTTTTTTTTATTGTTTGTGTGTTTTTTTTCTTTTGTTGTGTCTTAGCTGAGCTGCTGAAGCATAAAAATGGGCGATGTTTTTGGATCCTGATTTGATCAGTGACCTTCCTCAAAGCATTATAGAGAGCATTTTGATTCAGCTTTTAATAAGAGATGTCGTGAGAACTAGCATTTTATCAAGCAAATGGAGGTATAAATGGGCTTCCATCACTCAACTTGTGTTTGATGAAAAATGTGTCCCATTATGCAATGACCGAGATGATATTGAGAAAAGTATGGTGAAGTCTATCACCAGGCTGCTATTTCTTCACCAAGGACCAATTCATAAGTTCCATTTTGGAAGAGTGGTGTAACTATATTATTATGAATCAAGGTAATTAAGTTTGGCTTTTTAGTGTTATATTTAAGTTGTGAGTTGTGATTAGATTGAATTATATATGTACTTCAAGTTCATTTAATAGCTTGATTTGTCTCAAATTTTGTAGGTTGATGATTTGCTGAAGTTTCGGGTGTATCATGACTTTTTGTTATATGCTATATAGCTAGTTGTTTGAATTTTATATATGTACTAAAATAATTTTTGATAATAGTATAATATTGATTGTAACATTAATATTGTTATATGTTGTAGCATTTGTAATGAATGAAATGAATTTATGTCAATTATTGTCCCAAATATTGTTTGTACTGTTTGGATCTTGCTGAATGCAGGGAAGAGTAGAAGAAAATTAAATTAAATAATTTTAAAAAAAAACAGGGAATAGATAGCGCTTCCTTGAGGAAGCGCTATCTATTCTTGCTTTAGATAGCGCTTAAAAAGCGCTATTGTTTGTTCAACCTTTAATAGCGCTCGATTTAATAAAGTTTTTAAGCGCTATTAAATGTAAAAAATAAACGCTATTAAAAGCTTTTTTTGTTGTAGTGAAGCCTCCCCCCAGCCACCACCCCACATTCAACAGCACAAAATGTAGAGCACAATTTGCCTTGAAAAATTATAACTTCATCAATCAAAACGAGAAAACTTAGATGCAATTTCATAGATAATTTAAATATTGGTTTTCAATGGAAACATGAAAATGTAACGGGAGTTTCTAGCTTGCACCTTTTAAAAAATGGTGCACCATGCACCATTTTGACCATATCCCCTTCAACCAATAAAAAGCAAATATCAATTTCTGTATTTGCATTTTATACTTTTCGTATTTGCATTTTGGTCTTTTATATTTTCACAAACAAATTGATTAATTTTTTTTTGGAGTCATTCACTAACATAAAAAATAAATACTTCCATTTTCATTTTTGTTTTTTTAAGCAATTTTCATTTCTGTTAAAAAAACATAAGAACCAGTAAAAAAAATTAACAAAAAAAATATTAATGTATTATAGAAATAATAAAAAAACAAATCTAAATACATAATACAAACAAAATACACCAATCTACAGTGTCTATATACCAATGTACAGTGTCAATATGCAAATATATAAAATTTATTAGACACTATACAAATGAAATACACTTTGACTAGTCAAATTTTTTAGAACCCTATGTGTATAAATGAGGCACTCTCATTGGTCCTTGGAAAAAAGAGCAAGCTTGCACTAATTTTTCAAAGGTGCAACTTAGACAAAACCATGTAACAGATATTACACATGTTATATTTTCATTTATGAGTTGTTATACATGTCATATTTTCATTGAAAAATAACTCCTAATTAAAATATATATGGTATTGTATCTAAATTTTCTCATTTTTCAAACTATTTTTTTATAGCAGTAATGATATACAAATTCGTAGTTAATAATGTATAATTAACCGACTAACAAATATAGATTATTAACCATAAATTTATATATCGTTAACTGGTATAAAAAGTGGTATAGAAAAAATGACGTGAGAAAATCAAAACTCATTTGGGTCTCTGATGCCCTGAAATCAGAAAGAATGTTTTATATACAATGTAATATTATCTGTACAGTTAATTTGGATTACTCTTTTCGACAACTTTACTTTTTATAATGCAAAATATAAATACCATCATTTTAAAAATTAAATTTATTGAAAAGTTTACGAAAATGATGGTTTATAAAACATTTTCGATATACAATTTGGTATTTAGCTAGGAAAATAGTAAGTAAGGATGCTATACAAATAGGATAGTGCAAGTCATGGTCCGGATCCAATGGTCAAGCAATCTAAGGCCGTTGCTTTACATCTCAAAAAAAAGTTATTTTCACTATAAAAAAATATTTATATACCTTAATGTCGACCGTATAAATTATCCTTTTTTTTAGAAAAAATTATTTCAAAAGATCTCATCTTAAAATTCGTTTTAGATCTAAATAGATGTTGGATCGATATGAACCTATTTCTTATATGATATTAATATAATTATTATTTCATTCATGGAAGTAGGATTCAAGCATTAGAAACCACATTTATGGGGAGTCTCCAATAC
The DNA here is from genome assembly GCA_039655645.1 of Ammopiptanthus mongolicus. Lineage (NCBI taxonomy): Eukaryota > Viridiplantae > Streptophyta > Magnoliopsida > Fabales > Fabaceae > Ammopiptanthus > Ammopiptanthus mongolicus. The sequence continues at coordinate 100,151,694 of CM077344.1, read as the reverse complement.
TGAAATTTTTTATTAAAATAATATTATTTTAATATATGAATTTTTCTCTCTCCTATCTCATGTCCTTTGTGGGAGGCATGTTACCGGGTAGACAAGGTACCCCGATGTCAGGTAGACATGGTTGTCAATGTTGGCACTAGCATGACGTGGACACAAGTGGTTTTCAAGGTTGATCCCATAAGAGTTAATCACAATTCAATTCTTGAAAGTTTTTTTTTGTCACTATCACATTCTTAGAAAAATTAAAATGTCATCATAGGGATTTTTTAATTAAGTTGTTAATTAGTTGGTAACGAAAAACTTTTATTTTTGAATTGAGTTACTCCTATTAACCATGAATCATCCTAAATCTTCTTACAATTCTGTGGTTAAGGATTACTGTGGAACTCGAGTGTGGTTTTTAGCTTAGTATGAATCATGATGCTCGTGAAAATACACTCTGCAAAACACTCAGGATGGTGACAATGCGGAGACATATCTCTTGTTCAATATCCCTTATATATATTAAGCATTAATATATCTTACCAACTCTCTACCATATATATGTATTAGTCTCAAGTTGTGGTTTAGCTTCTCCTAGTAGTTCCACTGAAGCAAACGTGCAACTGGAAAAAGAACAAAAAAACAAAGGAGCACACATCAAGTTCCTGATTTCCTGGTTGTTGGTTTTCTTCAGTGGTAATGAAGTCAAACCCATTTTCTAATCATTTTCATGAATATTCCCTAAAGAGACTCGCTTTCCAAGTATACAAATAGAGCAGTAATGTCATTCAAACATTATTTTTTTTATTAATAGCTTGTATAATATAGTAATCGAGGATGATAATCAATTAATAACATCAATTACTACATAACTAGAGCTAATGCATTACTAGAGGTAAGGCTCGTGTGTTTCACGGCTTTTTTTTATATTTTAAATTTGTAATATTTATATGTCTATTTTTTAATAATAAAAAGTGTAAAAATGATTACAGTATAAATATGTTAAGAAAGTGTTGATAAATAAAAATTAAATCAATGGTAATTAGGTTGAAAAAGTTTAGTAAATACTTCATTGTAGATAATATTTTCAGTATAATTTGCATATTTCCATCCTACTCAGTGATAAGAATTCTCAATCCCTTTCAAGATATCGATGCAACATATAATTGTTCACGACAAAATATAGGTTTTGGCAAATATAAACACATATTTTAGTGATTGTCCTTAACTTTTGTTTATTGTCATTATACAACACACTTTTATTGAGAATTGTTTTTTTTCAAAACAAAAAGTCACTTAGAGTCATTTTGTTGTTAAAACTATTTGTGGGATAAATACTTTTGCAAAAAAAAATTCCTTGTAGTTATTTACATGGGATATTTTTACATTCATATAACATTATAATTTTTTAATTTGATAGACAGATTCTAGTACATCTTTAATTTAATTTATTTCAATTTTAATTAGAAAAATTAGTAGTCAATTTTTTTAAAAAGAACTATTTTAACAGAAAGAAATTTAAGTACAAAATAATTTAATTTAAATATACTTATAATTTTACAAGATATAATAAAAATGTATTCAAAATTTAATAATTAAATGAATTAATTTTGTTTTGTTTGTTTGTTGCAATGTTAGTGTGCATTCTTTATTTAGGTTTTTGTTCCGGTTATGATCGGCATCCATAATGGCCCAAAGACACAGGAGCTATAACCCAGCTCAGCACGATCACGAAAGAGCATGCTTACCCAGTACACCCGACCAGAAGGACAATCGCTTACCTTCCAACACGCAGGCTATCCGGTTGGCAGGTACCTGGCACGCAGCCCTCAGCACCTCCCGATACTATCATAGTGGTCAACGGCTCCTGACGTTGAGTACGAACCGACAAAGCAGAGACGCCCTGCAGTCTGCCAAAAGGCAGCTTGTGCACCTACGCCCCCAGATTTGTCCCCGCGTTGTCCAAGTTGCGCAAGGGAGATCCTCCCTCTATAAGTATCAGGGAATAATGCAATACATGGCATTCTCTGAGAACTCTAACTATTTATCTATATGCTTACTGTATAATCTTGTTGAACACCGTGCTTACTCTGGCATCGAAGTGTCTTCTTAGGTTCTCTTTTCCATTGTGTGTTCTGTCACCTCTAGAAGGGGAAGGACTGTAGCTTATTACAGAAGTTGCCTGTCGAACACACAATCCGCGGACTTCAAGATTGGAGAGCGAAGCTCAGAGGGACAAACGGCAGATCTGAGACAGTAGCCGACCAGAGAACGAAGAAGTCGACCATCACTCAAGCTCACCTTCAAGGACATCCTACCTGACTATTCGGAAGGCTCACCCTAATCGGGAACAGGAACACATAGGACTAGCTATCTCCTTAATCCCTTTTTTCTAATTTGGTCTAATATTGGACCACATTGGACCATCTGAGAACAAGATTTATATACTTAATTTAATATTTACATATTCTCTTTAAGTTTTGAACTAAGTTTTTTTAACGTTATATATAGATGCTTAGGATACATGAATGTACTTGAACTTCCTGAAATGATTTTATGCATTTAGTTATGTAAGAATTTTTATATTTCATAAATAACATTTACTAATATGCTTTATATTTTAAAGGAAATTAAATATTATATAAATAATATATTTAATATTATAATATCGATCAAGTAATACTTAACATTGTTGTTCATACTTCTCAAGTCAATTTTACATAAAAAATCTCGAATGAATACACTTGTCAGCATTTTATTAGAATTCATAGTTCACTTTAAACCATGATATACGTCCATACTTCTCTTGAATATTATCACCTAATTGGTCACATTTCGTATGAATGTTTGTTTTTTTACCATATCGCACCGTTCATTTTATTAATAGATTAAGTTTGATACAAAGTTTGTATAAAGTTATTTTATCCTGTTAACTAATCATACAACATTTCATATATGACTTCTAAGATAATGGTTGTAAATGTTAAACATATTTAATGAAGTGACTCTATACGATTGATTGCCAATTAAAAAAACTTTATGTTAGACAATATATTATAATTAAATCATTTTACTAAAACATAAAGATATAAGTTAATAACTATTTATCTAAACGCTGATCACCTTATAAAAGTGGTAAGAAAAAAATGTGTGAATATCTTTTTAGATAGAGCTTAATCAATTTGTCCTTAGTCCAATGAAAAGGATTTATTTGTATAATCTAATTTTCTGTTAAAAACCTGATAATATTATGTTTAAAAAAATTCAAAAAGAGAAAGACACAATTAACTACATTATGCAAGACTTGTGCCGGTCCAAGAAATGATGGGATAACGCGTAGAATTTATTTTGTGCTTTTCTCTTTATGAAAAAGTATAAGATCCAAATCTAATCCTTAATCAGCACTTACCTTTAGTATCAACAGGGGCTCACTTTTGCCCGAATTTACCACGGGTATCAAATGGGGCCCACCATCTTGCTCTCAAGATATGTACAAAGAGCCTGAGCCCCCATTTGATACTATTTGCATATGATTAGTTTATGAGGTTTACTAATCAGTGTCTTAAGGATATTATTAAGGAATTCAAAAGAGGTAATTACTTATTAAAAAACTAGAAATATCACTTCTTAATGTATTAAATACATCACTTCTCATGAAAACTTATTGTTTTAGATTCCTTAATCAATGTCATTAGGACAGTTGAATGGTTAGCATTTGCCTTAACTTAAAATGTTGTTTTTAACAAAAAAAAAAACTCCCATTACAATTGAATATGATATATGTTTGATAGTTTTGTCCCAGTGAACTTGTATCCTATAATCTGTACTTTTCATATCATCATATCATGTTAAGAGATACAAAAATAATGATATATAGTATTAGAATAATTAGGCATAACTTCACTCTAAAAGCTAGCTCATAGAGGGAGGTTTGTCCAAGTATTATAAATAGCTCTTTGCTCATATTACCAACCAATGTGAGACTTCCTTATTCTCCAACACGCCCCCTCTAGTCCAAACTGGCTTGGCCCAGTTGTGACTTGTTTATTTTTTTCTTCAGCCTGAGCTTGTATGTCAAGTTTTTTTTTTAGCCTCAGAGGCCTCAGGTCATTGTTCATTTTATTGCCTGGGCTTGTGCCTTTTTTTCTTGAGTCTCAGAGGCCATAGGTTTGTTAATTTTTTTTTTGCTTGGGCCTTCTTTTTTATTTTTATTATTATTATTATTTTTAAATTTTTTTATGAAGTCAGTGAGCCTATGTGCTCTAATATCATGTTGGGATAATTGGGCGTAACTCCACTCTAAAACCTAGCTCATAGAGGGAGGTTTGTTCAAGTATTATAAAT